>JAZHFQ010000733.1:3825057-5100076 GCA_038387885.1 Spodoptera picta | reverse complement strand
CCCTTAACAATAGATGATTCCTAATACATTATAGTACATACAGTCCTAAAACACTAGGCAATGGTTAATGTTCGACCCCTAAAGGGTTACTTTCCAGCGATTTGTCACTGGACTTAAATAATGAGGCACTCATGAAGACAAATTATTTTCTTACAACTGTGAGGGACACCTGACACAGTGGTTAACATAGTTTGACACCCTTTATTTCTAAAATAGGTAGGCAGAATTTTATGTGTTATTAAATTGTCCTTTTATATGTGAGTTTCATTGTATCATGATATTAACTGTGCCCGCGACTTCGTGGAATAGTGATTTACTGCGCATACCCCGTAGGTGATAGCTATAATTATGTTGACTTGACCTGTTTGAATATTTATGGTAATAATCATACAAAATTTTAAGTAAATCCATGCAGTACTTTTTGAGATCATCCCGGACATACATACAGACAAACAGACAAAAATTCTATAAACCACATTTTTGGCTTCCGTATCGAATGTAGAACACGCACCAGTATTCTTTAAAAAAAATTTAATGCACAGTTTTGACTCTTCTACAATTTTGTTATATGTATGGATTATGAGTACACACGGCTACACATCGAGCTTTACATAACCAGTATAAACTGAACGTTAAATGTGCGGAAAGATGATGCGACGCGACATCAGGATAAACTGGTTATGTATAGGTTGATGTGTGGCCGTGTGTACCATGTAAAATGAGACAAACTATGACGTGGTTCAAATTCTGAAAAAAATGTGACATAATTATATGTATGACTAGTGTCAAATAATGATGTAGATTCCAAAATAGTTGTTACGAGACTCGAGAGAGGAATAGAGCTGGTGACAGTTAAATTTTACTCTGCTGTTGTCACACATATTTTACATTTATAGTGGTAAATGAAATCAACACTATTATCATCATCAACAGCCAATAAGTGCCCACTGCTGAGCTAAACCTCTTCTCACACGGAGAAGGTTTGAGCATTAATCTCCACGCTTGCTCAATGCGGGTAGGTGATTTCTAACTTATAATTACAAATTATAAGCCTAGATGTGTGAGGTCACGATTTTTTCCTTCACCGTTTGTCAGTGGTGTCTGAATAATCTTAGAAATTACATATAACTCGGAAAAAGTCACATTGGTACTTGCCGTTGGTAGATTTTGAACCCGCACCCTTATGCATGAGAAGTGGGCGTCTTAAACCTCCGGGCCACCGCGACACTACACTATCAACAGTTTGATAAAGTCTTTCAGATTCGAAAATTATAGTTCTACGTTAATTTTTATCCTCTCTGAAACTCTGAAAACTTATGAAATATGACGCTTATTTAAATATCCTTTACTTCAGGGCTGACAGTTTTTGTTACTGAAAACGTCAGACTCGACAAATTCCACGAAAACTTGACGTGAAATTTTTAGCCCTGAAAAGGGTTAGTTTAATTTATTTGTAGTTTGTGAAATATGTACCTAGTACATGACAAATGTTTGTATGTTAAAATATTTCTGAAATTAACAAAGAAACGTTATTATTTGAGACATATTTTTTGAGATTATTTATCGGTTCTATCTATACTAATATTAGAGGTATAAAGAGGAAAGATTTGTACCTATTTTTGTATGTTTGTATGTTTGTAATGAATAGGCTCAAAAAGTACTGGGCCGATTTAAAAAATTCTTTCACCAATAGAATGCTACATTCTTCCAATTTGACATAGGCTACATTTCATTTTGAAAAAAATTAGGGATCCTTGGTAAAATTTGAACAATGTAACCGAAGGTATAGAAAAATGAGTCTTAAAATGTCTTTCGCCGAAAGCGCTGCCGAAACTATTAGCGATAGAACAAAATAATGTACAATAATATTGAAGAACATCATAATGTCTACAAAAATATCCGCGGTACACTCCACCACTCCACTTCAACAATCCATATTTCCAAAAATATATAATTATCTACCCCGTGCGAAGCCGGGACGGGCTGCTAGTTGTAATATAAAATGAGTCGAAACATGCGACTTATTATTGCCCAAAAACTGAGTCATTTATCATTAATAGTGATGCTGGCAACCAATCGACTATTACTTATAACCCAGCGATTATAAATAATAATGAAAGTATCATATACCTAACAAAAGCCAGATCATCAGTTAATGATGAACTTACTCAGTCTAGATGAAAGTTACCTAAGCCGCAGCTAACTTCATTGAGTTGAAAACTATTACGAAACCCAGAAGTAGCTATTAAAACTGAACTAAGCTAAGATAGGCGTCGCCTAGAATTATATCATCTGAAGACCTTGTTGGAAAAATCAAGAGGAAAGATACACAAATCATTCATAGTTATAACTAAGTACGTTTAAGTTTTTATAATAGCTATAGTGAGACGTACTAAATTAACTAAAAATCGCGGGTTACTCACGTGAATATACTGAGAAAAGCTCCATTAGTTTCGAACCATAGAGGGGTTCTTCCTGACGACGCGGCGTAAGCGGCGCGACATCGCCGCGACCGGGCACACTGCTCATGAGAAAGAACCCATCTGTTGTTCGTTCATTTTTAGTTAATTAAGTAAATTTAAAGTTAAATGAATACAAAATGGGAAGAGTTTGGGTGTTTGTTCAAGTCTATTTCATTTTCTCAATCCTGTATTGTCAGACGTGATTTTGACCTTATATTCTGTCTTGAATATTATATTCAAGATCTCCTTCTATATATATATTCCTCATATAACCAAAATTCTAATTAAATTTAGCAAGTTCGCACCTAAGACCTTCTTAGTTGATACAAGTAGTGTTTAATAAAATGTAGATAAGATGAAAATGCAAAATGGAGAAAACTAGTCGTTGAATCTAATTGTTCTAAAAACATTAGGTAAAGACTTCGTTCGGGTTAAGTTGTCATTAAATGACTTTGAGTACAGCAGTTTATATAATATTATAAAAGGGACTTTAAACGTACTTAGAAGACAAAACGTTCCATATTTAAATATTTATGATAATATTTATGTACAAAAAACTTTTTCTAGGAAAACTTCATACGTTTCAGTTTTAGAGTGAACGAAAACAAAAAGTTCTCCTTTTTATTTTAAAATGTACTCGTCATGTATGCTTTGTCGTTGTTTTCCTTTGAAAGTAGATACTACCGTTGTAGCTTAGGTACCTTCTTCCATTTTCATATAAAATTATAACGAATTTTTTGGTTTCACATATTTACCTATAATACAAAATGATGTTATGTTATGTAACATAACATCATGTTATGTAACATAACATAACATAACATCACGCTTTTTATCCCCGAAGGTGGAGGCAGAGGTGCACATTACGCCACTGGCATAATGCCACTGTACAATGTAACACCCACTTTTCACTATTTAAGTTATGAGTCCCATTTCCAGACTCCATGGTACTACTGAAATTTGATTTGATTTGATTTGATTTCAAATGGCACGAAGTTCGGATTCGTATCCCGTTAAGTTTAAAAACGCTCGCTTTCTATGTGGTAATCTATACACTATTAGTTTTAAATCCCATTTGATAATTCATAAGAGCAATCTATGTATTATTCATTTCATATACCGGTTTCTTCTGAAGGATAGGATTCGCATTTAACAATCCAATCTATTTTACAACAATGCTTATCTTCGGACAGTGGGTCTGACGGGAACAATTAAACGACCTAAAGATTTCATTTATTTAATGCAAATGTTAGGAAAATCTTCTACTGAGACATACATAATTTGCATTGAAATACGGTGAGTGTTTTCTATTTTTGGAAAACAAATTAATATGGTAAACATAGGCCCTTGCTCCGTGAGGCTGTGTAACTAAATTTACATACATAACATCACGCCTTTTATCCCCGAAGGGGTAGGCAGAGGTGCACATTCTACCACAGTACAATGTAACACCCACTTTTCACTAGTTGTTATGAGTCCCATGTAATAGGCACCCCCTATTGCCATATACCGGGCACATTTCCAGACTCCGTGCTACTACTGAGAATTTAAAAAAAAAATTGTAACTAAATTTCTGTGGCTAAAATGTGCCTCATATACCCGGATACATATCAAGCTACACAAAACCAGTATAAACTAACCGTGCAATGTGCAGAAAGATCATACAGAGCTATATAAAGATAAAATGGTTTTGTATAGCTGGTTAGGAAGTACGTAGCGTGGTCTAAATTCATGTCATCGTCAATGAACTGACGGTATGTGCTCTCATCGTTGTTGTAGAAAAGGGGACTTAGATGACATGGATACGCGACATATAATCTAATTGGACTCCTCTATTAAGCACTTTAGGTTAAGTCTCTCGGTGGTAGTGAACACTATGCCACTATGTGCCCATTTACGTTACTGTTACAGCATTTACCTTAATCATCTTATGTGTAGTTATATTTTATTGTCTTCTGCGTTGGAGATAATATTGAGTTTTCAATATATCTATTCGGTTAAATGTCACTGAGTATTTTAGGAAAGTTTACGAAACAAATACTTAAACCATTTTAAATTGTGTTTTTATTTACTTAATACGCTTCATGCACTTATTGTACAATAGGTGGACTTAAAGCAGCAGGCATTTTCTCCCAGTCTGAAGAATAAACGGTGGGTGCAAGAAACAAGGAATGATTTTATTGAACAAAGAGAAGATAGATTTGCACTGTATTGCATTTTTTGCATTTTACTGCATGTTTGTTAGGCTTAGCCATTCAAACTCAAACTCAAAAGCATTTATTTTAATTAAACCATAACCAACCTACTTTTGCAACGTCAACAAATACAAAATAAATAATAGTCTGTCGAGCTCGTTCCAAAATGTAGATTCGAATGGAGAAGAACGAGCAAGAAACCCCATTCGTTACTCTTTTAATGAAAAAAATATCTAAAGTTGTGTCCAACAATACTTATTCTCGTTCGAATTTTGTTTAAAAAAGTCTATTTCATGTTTTTTGTAGACCATCATTTAGTACTTCAGTTAACAGTCTGGTGGAGAGTAACACGCGAGGCACCCTTGAAAGCAATTGCCACAGAAAGAGACACGTAGGGGTGACATTTATAGCACAAACGGTGAAGGGTTGCAAAACAGCCAGTTTCAATGTTATTGTTTCAAATATTTTCCATGAATTTTGTTTAATTATGTGATTCTCGTCTTATTTTGAAAGAGGATCATGTTTCTCCCACGTTTTGTCGGTTTGATCGATTCTGTAACATGTAGCTAAATTGTAATGAGATAAGATTGGCAAAATATAAATTAGTTTTGTTTAAGGGGGGAAAATCATCAAATGACTGCTCCCACCTGGGTGAGGCGGCAGGGAGTGTCAGACTCTTACTGACTAAAAACCATCCAGTTCCTACTCCTGGAGCCGGCAACCCGTTAGGTTCTCCGCGACAGGAATTAGTATTGACGTTAAAATAAATTCTTCTATATAGACGATGACTTTGAAAAAATTGAATGTGACTGAAAATATACACCTCCTCCTAGCACAAGCAATCCATTGCTTAAAAGAAGATCTCCAATAATTTTATGTAATGCCTGTTGTAATTGAAATAAACTTTTTTTATTTTTTTTTATACACGCTCATCATAGATACATGCTTAGGTATATCTTTTTGTAAGTTCCTAATATTTTTAAATATTTGGCAAAAAACAAAAATATTTGTTTCAGTGTTACACAAGCGTGATATGTGATGACATAGTGTTAACTACACTTTATTATTTTGGTGGAAAGTGGTATGAATATGCATATTACCTACTCGTGCTAGCTAACAGGGCCTAAACGATTCATAGCCTTTTCAAAAGTGTGTTTGGAATATCATGATACCTACAATGCTCATATAAGTTGTTTCAAAACTATCATATGGTGTTGAATATTACGGATTACCTGATGGTAAGCAATCAGCTTCGTCCATGGACACCAGGAACATCAGAGGCGTTACAAGTGCATTACCGGCCTTTTGGGGATTAGGAGTTTGAGGATCGTTGGGGATTCAGAAATTGGGGAGATTTGGGAAGAGGAGGGTAATTGGGCCTCCGGTAACCTCACTCACACGACGAAATACAACGGAAGCGTTGCCTCACGTCGGTTTTCTGTGAAGCCGTGGGTATCACTCAAGTCGAGACGGCTCATTCGTGCCGAAGTATGGCCCTCCCACACGTGTTCTAGAAAACCGGTAAAATAAAAGTACATAGGTACCAGTAACAACTATTTCAGTTTTGTTATTCCTATAGAATATAGTAAAACAAAATTGAAGCGAAGAAAAATATTTTCTTTCTTTTAAGCAACGGTTTATTTCCTTGGATATTGGGGAGACGACAATCATTTTACGATAAATGTTATTTTACATTCAAAAAGTATTTGGAATATTATATTGTGGTTCGTTGAACACGATAAAAATGTATCTGGTTTATTAAATCGACTGCCTATTTGTGTTCGTAATTTTACATTTACGAATATTATTTTATTAACCGTTTACGTATTTTACTTATTGAATAAACTATTTAACCTAAAATTAGTTGGAAATTTAATTTATCTTTAGTAAACTTGGTGTTATTTTAAATGAAATTATTTGGAAGAAGATGTGAAAATGTAAAACGTAGCTACTTAATAATTATCTGTTTGAACTTCAAGTCTCCATAAACTCTACTTATACTAAATAATGTGGATAGTAAAAAGTTAAATTAACACTGAAGGAGAGAATAGCACGAAATTAGTTGTCCAAAGATTTTATTTATGAGGAAATTTTAATTGCTTTTGAAACGCTGTGCAGTGAGCGCATTTTTCACCTCACACCCCTACAGCTAACAATGGCTGAGGTACCGAGACTGGCTTTAATGAGAGAAACTCCAGCCGTCGTTAAAAAAAAACAAAAAGCGAATGTTCTTTTTTCAATTTTTGTTCGATCTATTAATTGTTGCTTTTTAATATTGGAACGTTTCGATTTGTAAGTGGCTTGTATTGCGCAGTTGAAAAAGGTAGTAGTAAAGTATGTAAAACTGTTAATTTATGGTTTGTTCTTTACAATAAGAAGGTTAAATGTTTAGGAAAAAGGAATTTAGCTTTGTTACACTACATATCGTAAGACAAAGTCCAAACACTACCTAGTCATAAAACGTTAAAAAGTAACACGACAGACAAATTAACAAACTGGCCACGTATACGTAAAAAACATATCAACCTTTTTAACTGTGCTCAATTTGTCAAGCTTCATAAACCTAGGGGCGCAGTTAACACAAAACCTCAACTCACCTCAACTCACATACTACTTTTAACACTTTAAACCCGCACTCTTTATTTACATCTGTCATAAAACCACCATTTTTATTTTCACTTTGACATCGTATAAGTGACTGTGAACGTAGAAGGAAAGTGCAATTCTCCTGTGTCCTTAACAAGAAATGAAAACATTGTTTCAACCTCAATAATAGAAGGTATTTGTAAAAATTCTATTCTCTTTGAACAGCTGTGAAAGCTTGTCTGGATGTGTTGGGAATTTATGTTCCAATAGTGTTTGTGGAAATAACATTAGAAACAGATTTATATATTTTTGTCCTTGTCTGTTTTTTTTGTAGATGTATTTAAGCTGTTTTGTTAACCGTTGGTCTGCCGGAATGCAGATCTAAGCACACAATGTTTGAGTTTTGGATAGTTGTAGTTAAGATGTTAAGTAATGTTATTAAAGAATATTGTGAAGGGAAAAGAATGCACTCGATAATCGTTTTTTAAGTCTTTAAGCATTTGGAGACCAACCTCTTGACTATAGCAATAAAAAATACTTTTTGTGTTGCTTAGATTTAGACTGAAATGCCAGAAAATAGGAAAAAGTAGATAAATGAAAGAAAAATGCTAACATCATGATATTTACCCACACAACGATAGATAGACCTAACAATAGGCACGTAATCTACATTATAATAATTATCATACAAAAAGGTTTTGATATTTTTGATATTAAATTCTATTAATTATTACGTCCAGCAATCTAGCCTAAAAGTTACGCAATTACTATGGAATATACTGTAACTGCTCTATAATATCATAATTCTGACATTCTGATTCAAAGTAACAGTGCCACGTCATATTTAGATATCATAAAACTTTAATAACCTAATACCAATAAAGCGTAATGAAGAAGTGATCAAAGTGCAAAGTAAATTCAAAATTATTTCTTAGAACAACTTTCGAAAAGGATTAGAATTTATAGCTTTCAAACTAAATTATTTTAGTCAAATTAAAATATAGGACAAAGATTCATAAATTTCGAAGGCGTTCGAGACTCTTTATGGAGACTGGGTTAATTATTTAGAAAGCTAACCTTATAAACATGATACTTTATGAATTGTATGATGACAAGGTATGAAAATTAGAAATATAATTAGTCCGTAAGTTAGGTAATAAAAAAATATCAGAGACTATTTTTTTATCTTGTCGTATAATAAAACTATACTTAGATAAAACGAATCAAGTTTGGGAATAAGGGCTAAAACGTCATTTCTACGTATAAAATGCACATAGAAGGACGTCACGCGACATTTCAAATCAATATATCGTCAAAAGGATTCGTTTTTGTAAGAAAATAAAAAATAGGCGTCTAATGATTTAAAATAATCTACCAGACTATTTTGAGAAATTATTATATTCTAAATGTAACAATATAAAATATTTTTCTCTTTTCGTGGTATGTTGGGCATTATTTAGTATTAAATTTTCTAGACTACTAAAGCTTTGGAGGAAATAATACTATGTTATGTTTCTGGTGACCCATATTAAGGTCAAGACTTGACTTGACTGCACGTTCGGTGCGGTGGCTGAGCAACTAGCTGCCGTGCAAAGTGTTCGATTCCCACACGGAGCCATCCTTTGCGTGATCCACAAATTGTTGTTCTGAGTAATGTAATGTGGATGTAAACTTGTATGTTTGTAAACGCACCCACGACACAGGAGAAAATCCTAATGAGGAGCAACGTGTTTTTGATTACATTTTAACAATAAAAGCAAGCATATCCTACATAGCGCAAGTCAATAAGAATAGACCGATACAAGATCCCAACGGACAACTATTAGGCAATAGCCAGACACGATCACTTAAGACAGAAATTAACAACCAAACTCAATTCAGAATCATTGGATTAAGATCGATTTTTGCCTGAAACTTAATACAATGTCAAAAATCTATTTACCTAGTTTGAGATTGGTTATGCGTCGCAGCCTTGAGTTTTTACTTTTCCGATTTAGGAAATATTCCTGTTTCCGAGGTTCCTCACTGTAAATAGTTATGCATCAAACTATGATTGGTATGTTCCAGTTTAAATACCAATCTAATGATCCAATGCCTAAATGAAATATTTCTATTTTGCCCCTCAAACCTCCTTTTGCTCCTAAAACCTCCTATCTTGAGATAACCCAAATATTATTAGGGGTTTATCAGATAATAAGTAGGTGTATATTTGCTATTTAAATTGATAATCGTACATGTAATTTGACCTTTAGTATCAGATGAAGAACCTAAAATTTTAACTCAAAATATAAATAGTCTGTAACCTTGCCAGCTGACATCAATGCTACGTCAAAATAATAAAGAATCATAAGAATACTATAGCTTCTGCCAGCGATTTTTCCCGGATTTTCGTGAGATAAATAGTAGCCTATGTGTTATTACAGATCATATTCTACCTCTGTTCTAAATTTCATCTCTTTTGTAATTTGTATTTGTATTTATTATTTATGCAAATAGGTTACTAGGCAGCACTTTTACACGTCAATTTTATCAAGCGAACGATGAGGCTGACATTTCCTAACTGACTACTCTGAGAAGAAATGCCGAAACAAAATCAGAGGTCCGTCTCTTTTTCGATCCATTTAGCCGTTTTACCATGAAAGAAGAAAAAGAAAGAACACACACACACACACTTCCTCAAAAGGCTTTCCAGTTATAATATTTAACATATAAAATGTGAATGATGTTACTGTAAACTTTTATCATGTGAGTAGGCAAGTAAAGATGATCAAAAGTCACTTACAAAAAGAAATATACAAGTTATCAGTCTCATATAACAATTTGTTCACAGATGATGACAAAAATTGTGTTGAAATATGACTAAGTTTGGAACAACAACACAGCATTTAGGAACGAGTTTATAACCGATCAATCTATCAATACTCAGTTGATTGATTGTGTTCCTTGTTTTGGACCAGTATATAGAAACTTATTTTTATTAATGATGAATCACATTATTCAAGATGAGACCGAAAAACTTAAGAACAATTTTTTGATGTTAGATAATTCTGAATTTTTACCAAAAGCGATGTCGCTTATGCCATCTGCGTAGATGTTTCTTGAACAAAATATAGATACCAACTTGATATACATTTTCATAAAAAACTTATTAAAGATTTTTTGATATCACATCGATGAAATAAAAGCAGAGATAGGGTAGAATGTCAGTTAAGTTTTAAGTTTACTAACCTACTTATTAAATCGCTGGTGTATCAAGTCGTTTAAAATTTTATTCAACATTTTGTTATTAAATTGGACTCGTTACTTGACTACGTGACTTTCCAAAGTAAGGACAAAAATGTCCTTAAAAAACCATTATTAGTAATTTAGGTTTTCTTTTTTAAATCTTGCATTGACAGCACGGAGTCTAGAATTATGTCCAGTATACGGCAATAGGCTCATTCCCTATTATATGGGACTCATAACATAAATAGTGAAAAGTGGGTGTTACATTGTACAGTGGCATCAAGTTCCGTAATGTGTATTGTTCTTTATCCCTGGAGGGGTAGGCAGACATGTCTGCCTACCTCTCCGGGGATAAAAAGCGTAATGTTATGTTATGTCACTAGTAAATATTGTAGAAATATACACTAGTGAAAATGAATAGAAAACATATACCAGTGCTCATCAGTCACATTTTCTTATTAACTGCAAAAATCACTCTTATTACAATTCCATAAATATCCAAATACCTATGTAACTTTTACCATAAACATGCAGTCTACAGTACTCACTTGTACCTCACTCTCACTCACAAATAAAATGTCGAGGTACTAAATTTTGCAAGTCAGTAACTCATTCACACCGAAAAGGCCTGGATTGTCCTGATTAAAATTTAAATTGAATAATATATGTGGCCGGGGGCAAATGAGAAATACTAAATTTCCAAATTAATTTGGCAACACGGAAAATTTTGTAGGTATTATGTATTTAACAAACTATGTTTTTGTCATGGTGTTGGAGAGTAAAACTTTTTGTGTTAGGTTAGGTTAGGGATGGTAATTGTTTTTGTGTGAAATTCATTATAGAAATCAACATTAAAGGTTAAGTGGAATAACATTGTGTTAAACACTGTTTTTTTATTGTTGTTTGATATCACGAGCGGGATAATAGGGTAATTGCTAGGGAATGAAAATTAAACATCTAATTAGTCCGTCAGTTCAATAATGAAAAATATTAGACATGTACTTTTTTTATTTTCTCGTGTAAAGTTGTAATACTTAAATGGAGTTAAGTTTAGGAGTGAGAGGTCAGAGGTCGGCTACATTTTGTAGCGCATAGTGACGTCACACGATATTTCAGATGAATATGTCGTCGAAACTATTAAATTTTGTGAGAAAAGAAAAAATACGTGTCTAATGTTTTAAATTAATCTACCAAACGGACATTATACTACAATTTAGGCAACTACCCATACTCTTTTTCTATTATATTGGCAAGCAATTAAAATAGTTGGTATAAACATGTAGTCTGTTGACTAAACCACATGTTGGTTCATTTCCACTAAGTAATTTAATTAAGAACAGCGATAATTGAAATAATTACTAACAGACTCCCAGTATATCATTGAATAGTAAGAGTAGTACTATAAAAACTAAATATTTTCAATATGCCAAATATTAATAGTAATTTGAACTTTATAAACATAAATTTTAGTTGTTGTCTAAAAAAATCATTTGTCTAGGCTACATTTCTAAAGAATAGTACCAATTATTATTTTAGCTTACCTATTAAAAATATGAGTACACTATACAGACAATCAAAATAGATTTAGAACGCGTAAAACACATTGTAATAAAAGAAATCGACATTCTACATACTGTGATAGCTAATAAACGTGCTCATAAACATATTATGATTATATTTCAGTAATGTCAGCATAGTTGTCGCAGTCACGTACTTACTTTTTATTGCGTCAAATTTGTTCACAGCCCCTCAGATTGGCAAATAAATCTTTGTATGTGACGTCACTATACATGTATAAAGATGCTTGTAAATATGTCAATTTTATGTCCTAGTAAACAGATCGTAATCAATTTTCGGAGTATACTCATTCTTGGTTCTGTGGAGGTTTTTTTTTAAATGGGACAAGCCCGCCACAGCCTCCCAGAACCGCTGCAACTCCTGTAAGCCAGGATCTACAGTAGATACAACCATGAAAACACCGGAACACTGAAGTCCGGCGCGTCCCAGGGACATGAACAACTGTCTTGGTTCCCGCAACGAAGTGAATCAGAAGATATTATAAGAGGAGAAGAAAAAAACGATAGTTACTGAGGAGGTTACTATAGTCAGACTTACACAAAACATTCATGATCCAAAATGGAACTTTAGTTACGAGTTTTCCTCACCAGTACCTTGAAGCAACTTCAAATCAGCCTAGGTATACCACATCTTTCCAAAAATGTGGTAAAACATTGGTTTGTTCGATTTTGATGTCTAAAATTGTTTTTTTTTTATGGCTTAAGCCGGTAAACGAGCAGACGCATCACCTGATGGTAAGCAATCGGCGTCGCCCATGGACACCTGGAACATCAGAGGCGTTACAAGTGCGTTACCGGCCTTTTGTGATTAGGAAATAGAGGATTGTTGGGGATTCAGGGATTGGGGAAAGGGAGGGGGGGCAATTGTACAATAATTTGATGAATTTGTAGAGATTGATAGAGGTTTCAAAATGATTATAAGAAGAAAACAAATTTTAAGTGTAGCCTAAATGCTCCCTGCTTCTTTATTGCGAAGAATCTTCGGATGAATGAAAAAGTAAATTTATTTTATATTTCCTTGCTCCTTACCCGAAAGTTTAACTTGTGTTGAGCATGTCAATGAGTGACTTTATAAAGGTACTTACAAACTTTTCCTGAAATCCCAAATATTTTTCCATATTTTTCCGAGAACAATATAGAGGTAGGTATATCAGATCAGAAATAAAAAAAAGAGTTTCAACCATATTAACCGTCTGCGGCTAACCTGTAGTACCACAGACACCGCGAAATACAAATCACGTGTTATACCGTCATTTTTCAAATACGAGCATCACTGCTGCGAGTACCTTACTGTATAGTGCTCGCTATACTTTAATTCTACAAAAATATTTGCTGTTGAAATGGTGTCTGGTATAATATACACCTCAGTTGAATTGTAACAATTTAACCACGTCAGTTGCAGAGGGTTAATATTGGAAATAAATCACAAAAACGTATTCGTTCTATATTAACATAGAAAATTAAATGATAACATAGAAAGTATTCGTTTTGTAAGTCTGATTACAAAATATAAGATAACATATAGGTTTTATATTTTCAATACGAAATGAAAACAAAACGTTATCGTTTTATTTTCGAGAGAAATTGATTCGATTTAAATTGTTCTTTGTTAACCAAAAACAAATGAACGTTGTTTACAAAGTTAAACGCGTGAATCGTGACTTCAGAGAACAAACGACTTTTTTGCGTAGCAATCTTACATTTGGGATATTAAATTCTGAAAATTTGGACGAATTTGTGTCTTATGATTTTGAGAAAAGAATCAAATTCGTTTTGATGGTTAAGATATAGTGTAGATATAAGAGAAATTCCACCAAACAAAAACTCGTATTGAAATGGGTAGACAAATGTAGACCTATTAGTTAATTATTGTTACTTTTTTTTCAGTTATTTATATATAACGACCATAGTAAGGTCAAATCTGCTAGAAAACAACTGACCGCAGTATCTGTGGTCTGTACAGTATCTATATACATACCTACCTTATTTTTAAAACAAAATTTTCTTTATATTGTGTGCGTGATGGCCCAGAGGTTTAGGACTCATGCATGACGACGCGGTTTCCAAACCTACCAACGGCAAGTACCAATGTGACTTTTTCCGCATTATAATATGTATTTTCTAAGATTATTTAGACATTTAAACACCACTGAGAAAAGGTGAAGAAAAACATCATGAGGAAACCTGGGCTTATAATTTCTAATTATAAGTTTGGAATCGTCAACCCGCATTGAGCAAGCGTGGTGATTAACGCTCAACCCTTCTCCGTGTGAGGAGAGGTCTTTAGTCAGCAGTGGCCACTTATATGCTGTTGATGTTGTTAAAGATGATTGTACTATATCAGTCCTACCTATAGGTACAGAATGATCGTAGAGGAAAGTGACCAAATATGGAATACCATTTTGTTACTTACGCATAATTTTCACAAATGTTGCAAATAATAAAACTTTTTGTGGTAATTACAACAATTATATATTTTCGCTTTATTTTGTAACAAGAATTGCATACTTTTCTTACTTTTGAGATAAAAATTAAAAAAAAACTAAACGACAATAATGGTACCTAAATTTGGAAGAGGTACCCCAAATATGGAATAAGTGCTATTAATACGATTAAAACTAAACCGGAACTTAAATAAAACTCTTTAGAAAGGTTGGTACAACATAGAAAAGAACACAACGTATTTACAAAAGTCACAAATCCAGGCATCAGTCTCTGCTCCGGGGCAATGAATATATGCCCAGAAACCACATATGAGGCACATGATCCATGTTTCTCTATGAGTATCATTTGAAAACAGAATACCACAGAAAATACACTCCGAATCTTTAGAGTCTGGAGTTGTATTTCCTATCAAAGCATCAGCTCAATGTCTGTATCAAACAAAACAAGGGACCATTTCATAATTGGATTTTGCAACGACTTTAAACTGACATTAATATTTTTATATTTAAGAAATAAATATAATTAAATACCACCGAAATCGACAAAAGAACTTCTAAACTGTCTCTAAAAGTTGTTAAAACAATACGATGTGCACTTTTTAAACGAAAAATGCGTATCTTTCACGTATACGTTAAAAAGTTATGCAGAAGCGGCAAAACAAAACACTGCAATATTGACGAAAGGGCTCACTCGACTGATAATGTCACAGCTTGTACCGGCGGATGGGGATAGAAAAAAAATGACAAACTGTGTTTCTCGCATGTGTGAAATATAGTTTCTTAGTATAGCCGGTATTCCATATTAGGGATACTATTCCATATTTCGTCACTTTCCTCTAACATCATCTACATTTTGTTTGTTTTTTTTAACATAAAGTAATTATAATTATGTGTTATTTTTGAACAATAGCCATTGTACTGAAACAATACAATAATTGGGTTTCTTTCGATTGATGTGGAAATACAAATTAGTCTTTTAATGATACTACCTACTATATTAATTTTATTTGTGATTGGCAAAAGGTAAATATTTTTTTCCGGAAAGTAATTAAATGTTAAATACAAAAATGAATTGAAATTTGACGATATTAATTGTTTTCTGAATTAATATATTCCTACATAGATTGATATTATTAACTACACCTATTTAATTTTGAAATTGTATTGTCGTGACGTTAAATTATAGGTGTTATAAAATTACTAGGCATGTAATATTTTAATGGAAATACATAGAAAGAATATTAAATAAATACACTGTTAAAACATTTTTTTACAATAAAACAGGAAAACTTGTTATGTGTCTTTCAAATCGAAATTCTTGATGTACCATAAGACTTTCTACGTCATGTACCTCTACATACAAGTAAATGACTATTAAAAATGTCAGTACATACATACACATATATTACATAACATCATAACATGGCGCCTTTTATCTCCGAAGTACAGTGCCGAAGTATGAATGCCGGGTAGGCAGGGGCATTATGCCACTGTACAATGTAACACCCACTTTTCACTATTTAAGTTATGAGTCCCATGTAATAGGGGTGTGCCTATTGCCATATAACGGGCACAATTCCACACTCCGTGCTACTACTGAGAATATTTATTTTAAAAAACCGAGTATTTGCCCGACCCGGGAATCCTATCCGAGACCCCTTGCCCGGCAGTCGCGCTGGCGACCACTCGGCCAACGAGGTAGACAGACACACAGCAAATAACTACAAATAGGATATCAATATTGTTGTTTGTACGTCGAAGTGGCGCAACGTATCCATTACCGAATTTACTGACGCCTCCTTGTGTTACTGACAGCTACTGCCTTCACTCAAAGGGTTGAGGAAATAAACAAATATACACGATTTTTCTTCCATGTATTATATTATATTATAGTAGTACATCAAATTCAATTTTGAGTTTAGTTAGTCAAAGGAAAAACGTCTGTACGTATCCGGAAATTGAATACAATTTTCTTTACATCTGTATTCTAGAATAAACTTATTTCTCAGAAAGAAAGACTGAAATGCCACCGATACATAAAAAACGGTGCCAAACTACGTCACAGTTCAATATAAACTGATGAAATTGTGACGTCATGAATTCGTATACTCTGATTCGAAGTATCACTGTAATAATATTTCTATGGCTGATTTTATTGATACTAAGTCCCTATTAGTAACAGACGGACAATTATTTAAGAAAAATGTCATTTTTGTTCTCGACTGAAAATTACTTAAAATATAGGTACAGAACTAGTGTCTTAAATACACTCTCATTTGAAATACACACGTCGTAACCTTACTTACCAGTTCTCAAGAAAAATAGACGAGACTCAGCTCTTAGCCCGGTTTCAATTTAAAACTCCCTAACGAGATGTTTGCAGCAACGTTGTTACTCCATCAATTTGTGGCAACCCTAAAATGGCCACAAAATATATTCTGCAAGCATCGTCGCAAAAGTTAATTGCCATGATAAACAGTTACAGGATCGTTTGCTACTGTCCACAAAAATTTTAGACCTTTCAACTTCTGTACATAAAAATTATACTGTTGATAAAATGCTGAGCGTGTTACAAAGAGTTATGCTGGAGGTCGTTATTTTTTTTATGCCCCCTTGTTGGTGTGAGTTTGGATAAACAAACATTTAATGTTGAACAAAAATCTATTTGCAAATATTTCTATCTTTCGATCTTTTCAGAACTAGGTCAGATTTAACTGAATAAGTATTTACCATTAGATTATTATTATCTACTCACCGCAATTTAGCAGTATCAGATAGAATTTTGTCTAGACCCATTATCAGAGTTTCAAGCTTCTTTCCGAGCTATCATGAAAAATGAACGTTCATCATAGTGGTCGTGCAATTGCTCTGCCAAGGACCAGGAGTTTTACTAGTACTTTGTAATACAAAGTTTGGATTGTGTCCGTCAACAAATTATTAAAATGAGATATCCGTAGCTGGTTGGTTCTTCTATTTCGGTATGAAAACATCATAAATTCAAAGTTACCAAACCGATCCCCTACCACAAATTAAAACTTATACTCCAAAGAAAGTTACACAAAAATAAAATCTGTAACATTCTCACACAGAATCAGATTAGTTTAGAATTCCTTTGTAGTCTATATTTATTGGGAAGACAAGCCAGTGAGTACGTTTCAGTGTAGTTATTTAAACATGAATAGCTCTGTCGAGGTTTTAGCTAGACTGGATAAAGTCACCTCGTATAAATGAATAGAAAGTTCAACCTTTAAGAGTGTATATGTTGCCTTGTTCTTGCTTTTGTTTATGTATTCAATCGCCTTTACATAACAGGAGCTCCCACGCAAGATTCGAGAATATAGCATTATCAGGATGAAATTGATATTCTTCACAGTTGAATACATCGAGAATAAGATGTCGATCAAATCGCTTCAATGGTGACTTCCAAACTTGGGGTTCCTTGGTAAAATTTGAACAATGTAACCGAGGGTATAAAAAAATGAGTCTTAAAATGTCTTTCGTCGAATGCGCTGCCGAAACTATTAGCGGTAGAACAAAATAATGTACAACAGTATTGAAGAACATCATAATGTTTACAAAAAACTCCGCGGTAGTATATGTCCAACTATTTATTTATTTATTTATTTATTTATTTATCATTTTATGTACCTACACCACACAGACAATATTAAAAAGGACAACACATTATAAACATGAGGTACATAGGTACTGCATATCCCTTAAGGGATTTCTTCCTGCAGACCTGCGACAGGAAAAGGAAATTAAACATAAGACATAAGACACAGTGTAGACAGATGATACATGCAACGAATACAGAACAAAATAAAATTACTGAAATAACTTAAAACTAGAATGACGGTAATATAATGATAAAATATAAACTTAAGCAAATTATAACAAACATAATAAATAAAATAATTAGAAATATTTAAAAGTGATTACATATAAATATATATATGTATATTGTATGTATATATAGATAAATATATAAATAAATAAAGCTGTACTTCAGGACGAAAGATAATAATCCCTGACAAGTCGTTTAAAAATGGAAATGGACTTGGAGTCGCGTATGCTAGGCGGCAGCGAATTCCACAATCTCACCGCATGAACCGTGAAGGAGTAGGAGTAGAAATCGGTTTTATGTTGAACGATTTCAAGAAGGGACTTAAGGTGGGATCTAGATAGGGCTTCAGGAGGACGAGCCAAGGAAAAACGGTCACGGAGATATATAGGATAGGCTGGGTTGTTAAGGACATTATAAAGGAGACATAAAATGCGAGTGTTCCGGCGAAGTCGGATTGGGAGCCACTTGAGCTTACTGCGATCTACTGATCGTACTTCTTAAGATCGAAGACAAAGCGAATACAAACGTTTTGCAGCCGCTCAAGCTTGTTTAGTAACTCCTCAGTGACGTCCAAATAGCAAGCATCTGCGTAGTCGAGTAAAGGCTGAATTAAGGATTGTACGAGGAGAATTTTAGTTTTAAATGGCAAGAAGGACCGGAGACGCTTCAGCGAGTGAAAGGAGAAATGGCCTCTTCGACTGACCTCACTCAGGTGAGTGCACCCCATAGAAGATTGGAATCGAAGATTATCCCCAAATTCTTGGCAGTGTCAGTGAAAGGGATCACTGTGCCATTTAGGCGCACGGGCACAAGAGTAGAGATGTCGAGAGCGCTGCGGAAGTATCGACTACCGATGATCATGGCCTGAGACTTAAGAGTACTATTGTAGTTATGTCACTACAACAATCCAAATTTCCAAAAATAAATAATTGTCTACCCCGTGCGAAGCCGGGACGGGCTGCTAGTAGTTCATAAACACTTAGGTTCAACTTAGGTTTCCAATCTTTCGTAGTTTGCAATATTCTACCCAAAATATTCCATTTTACGTATACAAAAGAGGTCTCGTTAAAAACAAAAACGAAACAAATAAAATCATTAAATTACATTATCAGTCAAAGACGCAGCCAATCGTTCATGGCCTAAAACCAATGGTTCAGAAAATAACATTAGCCTTAAAACGTCTAACGAATTAATTTCACATTATTTCACTCAAAGAAACAAATTGTTTTAGAACTAATTTCGATACGAATTGGAAAAATAATAAGTACTTTCATTTCCTATTGGTGATTTAAGTTCGGTATGACGACATCTGTATATTAAACTGTCAAATACCAAGCGGTCACCGGTGACCGCAACCTATTGTTCTATAATTGTGTCTACAAAACCGGTACTCGACGAGTTAAAATTTCCAGTCGCAAGTGCAGTAAATAGTACGGCACATCGCGTTCCGCACATGCCTCAAAGAAGCATCAGACCACCATAACTGAAGCCCAGCAGGGCTGTTGCCCATTCCGGAGCTGGAGACAACTTAACAGGTTACCAGTGCTCGAGTGAAAAGCAGGAGTAGGAATGGCGTGATTTTTAATCAGTAGTCTGACACGCGTTACCCAAGTCGAGAAAAGTCATTAGGTGGTTTTCCTCCCTTATAAAGATGGGTAAGTAGAATAACGGATGTGTCTTATAGTATGTTACAGATAAATAACTTTGTTGAATAATATACGTACTATAAATATATTTTTTATTTATGATAACATGATTAATATTACAAGATTACATGCAATGGTATAAAGATACGAGTAAGAGCTACATGTTATGCCGTTTTGAAGTACAAAGATTTAAAATTATTATTGAATTAAGGTAGACCTATATTTTCTTCAATCTGTTTTACCTCTTCAATTGTAGAAGACACCGCACAACTAAGTTGTAACTAACATGTTTTGACAGAAATGTGCTCCACAGTTATAAGAAATAAGCCCTACAGTACTATGAATACTACCTACGTCAGAGGACAAGATAAGCGTACCAAAGTTAATTTGGTTTATAAACATCAGCCTGTAGGTAAGAGCTCATCCGAGGTACGGTGATCCAATAAAGGGAATGGTGTTACGTCGTCTAACGAGATCGCACCTCACTGCACAAGTTTGAAAAATAATTAAAATTCACCTTCAGAAAAGCCTTTCTTTCTTCCCCTTGACCTTTTCCCAAAATTAGAGCACTAAGCAGATTTTTGGTTAAATGTCAGAAGTCTGAAACGAATGTTGGTCCTTCTTGGTGATGTTCCATTACCTATATAATTATAAAAACATTGGTCAAGACTGGAATAGATAGAAACCGACCAGATATTGAAATGTAGTGTTAAGATAGTACTAAAGCATAGAGCCTCACGAATGTTCTGACATATCACTCCTTTGAAATGAATTGTAGCGTAATCTTATCTAATAGGTATACCCTTGAATTATGACCTACTAACTAACGAACCCTTATGTTAATCCAGGGGTATTTGACCTATATTTCATCATCATCATCATCATCAACAGCCTATAAATGGCCACTGCTGAGCAAAGCCTCTTCTCACACGGAGAAGGGACCTATATTTATTTATATGTTATTATTGTTTTGATATGGGTTACGGGTAAGTACATAAATGTGTTACAAAGGCTATATTTAGAGGATCTTAAATCTCTTTCTAATCCCTATGAGCTCATAACAAATAATTTTATCATAATAATATTATCATTGTCAACAGGTTTCAGTTTTGTTCCATTCCTCCCTTGAGATCAACCTATTTCATTTACGACACTCAGATTATGTGTAAATTCTTTTGTAAGTAAGTATGTAGGTATATGAATTGTATTTGTTTTATGTTTTCTTTATCATTGGTTTACTTTAAGACTAAGAAGATTCAAGTTATAGTCTTTTCCTACTATTGTTTACTAGAGGTAATATCTATCTATAAAATACGGTTTCATCATCAATATTTTAAACCGATGACTGTTGGGGTAGATGTGTTCTGGAGTGGAGACCTCGTTTAGGCAAATGTAGTGTAAGGCGCCCTCCAGTTAGGTGGAGTGATACATGTGCGTAAAGTGGCTGGTAGTGGTTCGATCCGTAGAGCTGATGATCGAGCTCAGTGCCGTGCTATTGGAGAGGCTTATGTCCAGCAGTGGACGAGAACAGGCTGTTAATCATCATCAATATTACTTGAAAATACGAAGAAAAGAGCGTTAACATACAGTAATAACAAATTGTACTTCATGTTGCTTTAAGGAGATCGCTATTGGAAATTCGTAAAAAGTTTTTTTTATTTAATATGCTCAAGGAAAACTGTAAACTGTATAATCTTAACCAAAAATTTAAATGTATATTAACGACGGAATACAGTGTAGTAATATCATATACTGGACTATGAGTTTCCATTCTAGTATCAACGACTCCAAGCTTGGCAGACGGGTTGTAGATCGCAGTAAAAAATATTAATATCACCCTTAAACATTCACAACACGCGGTTACTGGCCAAAAATGTCGCTTTAGTAATTTTTATGAGTTGATCCTAAGTGCTGTGCATTTTCGTTTGAACATAATCATAAAATTTTGTTTTCTTGTAACACCGCAGTGATAAAAGGTCGGAAAACGAGGTTAATGTAAAAGGATTAAGTTACGTCGAACCAAAGGCGAAAAGAATGAAATGCTTCAAATAGAAGCTGATTTGGGTTATTCCTATAATGAAAGTCTTTTGCAAAAAAGACTAGAAATGTATTTGAATATCACATGTCACTGATTAAATTTTATTTACGTATTTGAACTACCAGATATATGACATAATGGATGAAGAATTGTATGTTTTTAAACATAAACTGGGCGGTACACACGGGTACACATTAACCTATGAAGAGCCAGTATAAGCTGACTGCTCAGTGTACGGAAAAGTCGTAAGTGAGACCAAGATAAATTGGTTCTATATAGCTTAATCTGTGGCGACATTTACAAATTTCCAAATTAAAAGTTTTGAGGTTTTTACCCTTGAAATCTGATACCTAACTATAACATTTAGATAACAAAATTTTCGACATCTTTCTTAAGAAAACTAAAAAGTTAACAAGTTAGTTAAAAAAGTCACAGAATTAAGTCAACGACCTTTTCTCAGTTTTTAAATTTTACGTACTGTAATACTATATATACTATACTAATATTATAAAGCTGAAGTTTGTTTTTTGTGTTTGTTTGAACGCGCTAATCTCTGAAACTACTTATTCGAATTGAATAATTCTTTTTGTGTTGGATAGTTCATTTAGCGACAAAGGCTATAAGCTATAAAACATCACGCTACGATCTACAGGAGCCAAGCGGAACGGGTGAAACCGCCAGGAAGTAGCTAGTCTACATATAATTAGGTACAAAAACAGACACCATTTACTTATCGTATCCTATCTTTATGTAGTACATTCGGTATTGTTATTACCCTTAGTATTTCATAAACGATTTAAACATTAAAACCGGTTCTAACACGAGCTCTGTATCACCTAACATTAGGACTCTGATCCCCTTTTTACGGTTATTACGGAAAACAATAAAACACATAGACACAAACATTTGAAAATGATATCAACGAGGTTAAACTGTAAAATATTTTGTCTTCATCATTCCGATAAAATATTATGTACCTATGTGAATAACTATAAACAATACAAAACGTAGGTAACTGTTATTCTTTTTTCTTTCTTTTTTTTCTTTCTTTCTTCTTCTCTTTCTCCTGGGTTGCGGGTGCGTTTACAAACATACAAGTTCACATACACATGACACCCAGACCCGGAACAACAATCTGTGGATCACACAAAGAGTCGCTCCGTGCGGAAATCGAACCCGCGACACGTTGCATGATAGCCAGATGCCCACTGTGTGTAAGTTGCAGCCGCAACTAATTGATTTATAAACTTATCATCACTTCACTTTATTTTTATTAAAGCATGTCAACAATATGAACACAAACATTGAATATTAGAAAATAATTGAAATAAAGACTTTTTCTGCGGGGGGGAAATCATCCACTGACTTCTTCCGCCCGGCTGAGGCGAAAGGGAGTGTTAGATTCTTAGACTCTCTTTGAACTGGAGTCCCGGCAACCCTTCAAGCCCTCAGCGGGTCCGTAGGGATAAAGACTAGTGTTTACATTAATTACGGATCTGCCGATATTCAATGTGAGTGCCAGTAAATAAAATACCGTGGCCTCTAAATAAGACACAATGAGTTAACAAGCAATATAGTGGGAAGTAATTTGAAGTTAATAATAATAAGTAACTCTGGGAAGATAACACACAAGGAGATGCAGTGTTGCCGATTACCGCACGAAGCTACTCTTTGTGTGATCCACAATATGATATTCTGGGTCTGGGTGTCACGTGTATGTGAACTTGTTTGTAAACGCACCCACGATACGGGAGAAAATCCTAGTGTGTGGCAACGGTTTTTAAAAAAGAAAGGAATAAAAATATTTTACTTGGCTGTCACCACAAGCTCTATTTAGATTGCATGTATAAATCTATCAGTGGGAGTACCGAAAGTAGGCACGAGTTGTCTGAGGAGTATAAACAAATATATCATATTACTTGTAATGGATGAAGGATACGGATGAGGTTGTTAAGAATCATAGCTATTTTTCTCAGTAGACGATTGAGAAACCCTATATAAATATATTTACACATAATATGACATCACGCCTTTTATCCCCGAAGGGGTAGGCAGAGGTGCACATTACGGTGCTTAATGCCACTGTACAATTACACCCACGTTTCATTATTTATGTTATGAGTCTCATGTAATGGGGGGGTGAGCTTATTGCCATATACCGCACACAATTCCAGATTCCGTGCTATCGTTCAGATTTTTTTAAAACCCAGTGGTACTTTGGGTAGGCATCCAGGAATCGAACTGTTTGCCTGGCAGCCGCATTTGCGACCACGCGGCCAACAAAACAGTCGATATATTTACATAAAAACTAATCTCTACAACTATTATTTTCACCTCAAACATATTGTATAGCATCCTAAATTGTGTGGTATTTCACTTGGTTTGGGAACTTCAACAAATCCTTGCCTTTATGTGTAGAGAGGGCGAGATAACAGGGATTCCTTATATTTATCTCTAGTTGGCCCTCTGAGGGAACCACACAAGCGAATGGAATTCAGTCGCAATACCAGTGGAAATTCATGTATTTATTATTAGTAGTAAGAAACTTTTAAGTAAAATTAAAAGAGAAATGCTTCAAGACAGCCCTGGTTGTCAATAAGTTAAAGGGCTTGTTGTGTATGACACAGAATATTGTGTAACATTTCATTTTTGTATGCAATAAAAAAACTCAATGTTTATGTTATAACTTTCATGACACATACTAAATTAATTACAATGTTTTTCGTCTTACTCACATAATTATTTGACGAGGAACTCGACTAGTTTCAAGCCATGCTAGGGGCTCATATTCATGAGCATCATTGAATAGCAGCGCGACAGCCGCCGAGTCGGGTGTCGCGGTCGTGCCTCTAGTATGGCTTGAAACTTGTCGAGATCCTCGTCAGTAAGCCGAAAAATGTAATGATTAATCTCAATTTTTAATTTATCTGATATGAGAATCAAAACCTACACGTCATGTTCAGCACACCATTGCTGCCATAGAATGAGACACTACTAAATAATAAATGTCTAACATGTTGTCATGTGATCATGTTATTTGTGATCTGTTGACAGCAAAAAATAAATGCCGTCCGCTTAATACGCAAACGACAAACAAAATTAAAAATCCTTTTCGTGGTTTGTTTAACTTACAAAAATAATGGAATATGTTGTCATTGTCAGTTTGTCAGTGCTGTTGTTTATTAATACGGATTTTTCTACACACAATACTTTCATATCTAAAAATAAACGTTACCTTTATTATATCTTTTTAGCCCAATTTATTTGAATGTTCAACTGTGGAATATATATAATTTTAGCTGGTAAAAGGACATATTTCT
Organism: Spodoptera picta; assembly: GCA_038387885.1. Lineage (NCBI taxonomy): Eukaryota > Metazoa > Arthropoda > Insecta > Lepidoptera > Noctuidae > Spodoptera > Spodoptera picta. Next base: position 5,074,736 of record JAZHFQ010000733.1, on the reverse strand, counting down.
AGAATTGAAATTAAATCGACCATCTTTTTTATTACATAAAACAATTATTCAAAACAGTTATTAATATTTTTCTTTTAAAATTTGTAGATGTTATAAAAACTGTTATTCTATATTTAAATAATATATTATTACACAGAACTAGCTGTAGCCCACGACTTCGTACGCGTATAATGTGATTATTAGAACATATATTTTCTTTGTTTTAATTTTTCTAATTAAAATAGTCTATGTTACTCTTCAGTACATCAGCTACCTGTCAATAAAAGTCTTGCGAAATCAGTCCAGCAATGCAAAAGACACACTGACAGACAAAAATTGAAAAACATGTTATTTTGGTATGAGTATCGTGTATAATCATATTATGCAATATGCATATAGTAAAAAGCGGTTATTTTAATATTACAAACAGACACTCCAATTTTATTTTTCGGTATAGGTGTACCAATAGGTATGGTTATATTTTATTATATTAAATTATGATTCGCTCCCGGCATTGTACTACGTGGAATTGAGCTGTATTTATCATTATTGTTACAACTCGTTTCCTAATAAAGTTATCCTAAATACTCAGTCATTAACTATATAACCAGTGGTAGGTAGTAGGGTAGGTAAAATCTACCATTTATTATGTATCTATATAGACAAAGAAATTGGAGTATAGTATCAAACAAGAATTTTACTAGTATGTACCTAGAGTTTTATACGTGTGTCACATTTGCGAATTTTGTTGTTAATCCCATTATCACAAAAAGAGAACCTACTGCTTAGCACCGTATACGAAAAGTATAGTGGTCTAAATTTAATAAGAATTTAAATTCGGTGGGTCTATCCTGGGAACCAATACCAGAGAAATCCTGCTCAGCAGTTATGATAACCCAACAATTCTCGTAGATAAAAACGAGAACCACATTTTGCGTAACACGTCCGTCAGTGAATGTAACTCTTTATTAAATAGTGGGATACCCACATTAGTCCCTTTTTACGAATAAAACTCTATTTCAGGCACCCTGTGTACTCATTAAGTGTTTGCGTAAACAAAAACAGTTTAAACACCTTTCCACATTTTATCTAGAATGTTCTAAAAGAAGTTCGCAGTATTTTTTTTGAACTTTTAATGATTCTCTTTGTTGCTGTAACTTTTTTAGCTATCAAAAAGTTTATAACTCTATAATTATAATTTATAAAGAAATGGCTCTGGTATTATTACTATACGGACGAACTTTTTAAGTGCTGTAGTTCTTGGATATATTGGCTCTATGTATAAAAGGTAAAACATGTATAGAAGGTAAAAATCAATATGTATAATTTTGTATATTTTATTAGCTATAATAAATAATAATTTTATAAAGAAAACCTCGTTGGTTAAGTGGTTGGTAATGCAACTGAATAGCAAAGGGTCGAAAAATGTATCATTGGGCTTCTACTTTCTCTTATAGAGAATAACAGAGTTAAGAGTATTTAAGAGTATACTTTTTCAAATATCAAATACAATAACTCCAAGCCAATAATACACTAGCAAAATTTTAATAAAAAACTTCTCCTATAAAACAATATCTGTACCAAACTTTATCAAAATCGATTGATTTTACTGCGGTCTCTAATATTGTTAGGAGAATCGACGTCACCGCAAAGATGACGACGAATTGAGCCGTCGAATCGACTAAACCACAAATGGATGGCGTCGACCTCCAGGGTTGTCATTTTATCAAATGCAAGCTCGAGCGTCGATTGATGGTTACATCCATCTATGAATGATATTGGATAAAAGACAAGTTAGATTTGAAACTATATAACGACTGTAGGTTCTTTGTTAAAACATAAACACAGTACAATTAGGTAGGTTCACATTAGAAAATGTAAAGAAATAACTATTACAGATAAAGTCAGTATCATTCATTTTACAAAATACATATTTGTAACTTTAATATTATATAATTTCGTCTGCCACCTTACATATTTAATATCTACACTATCTAATATTATAAAGAGGAATGCTTTGTTCGTTTGTTTGTAATAAATAGGCTCAAAAACTACTGGACCGATATTAAATTCTTTCACCATTCGAGAGCTACATTATTCACGAGTAACATAGGCTATTTTATCACACGGAACCGCGAACGAAGTCACGAGCTGAAGCAAGTGTTCAAAAAGAAGTTGTTTCATCATTCAGTAAAAGTGTAAATATCAATTCTTGTTCAAAACAGTGACGAAATCCATACTCCTTACCTAAACACTCTAACTAGATAAAAGAAAACGTCATACCCTCTTATGAGCAGCCTACGAGACGCCATTGTCAAAATATAAATCAAAATCTGTTTACATTGAATGAACCAAACAATATGTTTCGTCACAACTAACGTTATCATCACTCAACACTATCAATTGTGTTGAAAAACAAAGAATTTTATACCTACCATACCTGTTTACCTAAATCTAACATAAGAAATTTCATTGTTAAAGTCAAAATCAAAGCATTTATTTTAAATTAAACCATAACTTGGTACTTTTGAGACGTCAACAAATATAAAATAAATATTAAACTGTTAGTCCGTCCATCGATGAAGCTAGGTGCTCGTTCGAAAATGAAGATTCGTCGTTGCTATCATATCAAGCCATTACAAAACCAAAATACCTTTCAGAACGTCTGTTTCTATGCCCTTATCAGCCTTCTCTATTGATAACGGGTTACAAAATTTTACCTTGATTTAAACCCCTTTTTGACCTCGATATTTATAAAGATTCGTGTATACATACCTACGATATCAATGTACAATTTGCACCGTAAATGGCAATAATGTAAAGAGATATTTCTAGAACAAAATTGTGACCTATATAATGTTTTTACTTGACCTACTTGTTTCAATTTATTCTTGAAATGGGTAGACAAATGTAAACCTATTAATTATTGTAACTGGTATTCTTTTGTTTTTTTTTTCAGTTACTTTATATATCCTATGCCAAGTACCAACGTCGCGTTCCGCGCGCGCCTCAAAGAGCCATCAGACCACACAAAGATGCTGCCAGAAGTATCTGGCAACATCTTTTATTCTTAACTGTCCAAAATGTAAAAAATAATGACGATGATAAGTATATCATCGTCATTATTATGTCAGCAACAAGACGTCCACTACTGAGCAAGAGCTCACTCAATAAAGCTAAACAAAAACTTTGCCTGGTTGTACAAGCACGCTACCACGGCAAACGCATTTGCGACCACTCGACCCATACAGCAGTCAATAACTGTCCAAAATTGCGGTACGCAAAATTGTTATCTATGCCACCCTGGGCCTCAAATTATGCAGTCGTACGCGATTCATGTATCATTCACCTCGACTCATCAATCATCTTCATTTCGTTCGTTCGTTTTCACAGTTTACTCGTTCGTTCACCCCTTCTCTCCTACATACATACTGAATGATGTAATATTATAATCATTTACGACAAGATTTGCCATTTGTAATCAATAATTCCGTGTATTATGTAATTTTAATATCATGGTCTCAAAGGAGTATAAAAAATAGACTTGATTCTGGTCTGGTCTGGCTCCATGATGAAGTTACCCATAAATTTGCGAGTGGGATTATAACTTGCTATATCCACTAGACCAACGTGAAATAAAATATGTAATTTTATACACGTAATCCAAAGGAACAGAAATACAATTCAAATCATACGTTAAAATGAGTATTTACCGATTAATGTATTAAAGCGTTAATCAATCATTAATTGTAAACTCAATAAATTATTAATATTCAAACCAGTTTGGGTAGTGTGAAATTGATGATACAGTAATTCATGCAAGAATTTTATACAGCCAACAGATACACATCACAAATTAATTCAGTTACATTTATAATTGTTAATTAATTAGTCAACGCGATGTTTCCATCTCCGAATAAAAAGCAAATAGTAACTCGTTTACTGCTTCACAATTTCAAACCCCTTTCATTGAAAACCACAACTGAAAACAAACACAATTTTCTTACCTTCGATACAACGTTATTGGAATCACAAATCCCACTATCCCTTCCCTAGCCTGCAAGATTACTTACATAATATATTAAACAACAATGCACCTCCCTAAATTCAATGAACAGCAAAATACTGATGTGGCTATTCGAAATGAAAATCGATTTTTATTTTTACGAATCGAAGTTTTTCTCGTTTTCCTACGATACTTTGGTTTAATCTGTCACTACCTCCTTAGGGACTGAACTAATATTTGTAACTACCTTTTTGTTTTTTCTGAGAAAAATATATTTATTGCTAGGTTGGAAATCAAGTTCAATTTTGTATTGGTTTGAATTGAATTAAAGATAATGGAAGTTTTGAGATATTTTTAATTCTTTCGATTTGAGTAAATAGGACATTATAATTACTAGTGTCTTACATTAAAGTTAAAACAAGTTGTATAAGAGCGAAATCATCTAATGACTTCTTTTGGATGAGATAGGAGAGTGTCAGACTCTTATTATATAAAAACCACCCCGTTCATACTTCTGGTTCGAGCTGGAGTCCCAGTTACTAGAGCTGCGGATGACCTAGCGTCTGCAGCTCCGAGTAAACCAAAGCATTGTTAACAAATTAACAATAGTGTTATCAAATATTTCCTATGTCACTCGACAGACGAATACATATTTCGACATTTTATTTTCTATAACAATAATAATTTGGTAACAATAAAAATAAAACGAAAAAATCTGATTTCCTCTACATTTCCAAGGCTATAATTTACATGTTAACAACAGAATATATTCCAACGAATTGTTTCAATTTCACGTATGTGTATTTAGAGTAAGAAAGGGAAAATGTGATAACAAAAATATCGACTTTCCTTACCCCTACTTATGTATACATTCAATAATTTGCAATACCCTTTGGGTAAAGCTAGTTACCTAAATCCAAAACATTAAGGTAACGATGCCATTTACCGGCGTAATGTTGTCACTTGTGGATGGGAACTAGACTATTACTTTAAAATGATATTTACTTCAAATTATACATGAATATTATTAACATGTCAGGTCAACATATAGGCTACATATTATCATGCTATCAACGACGGGGGAAGAGCTGTGAATCACTATTCTACGCGGATGAAGAAGCGGGCACAGCTTCTTTAATAATTTTAACTTGATTTGTTGTCCCTAGTTCTAAATAGATTTGGGTTTGGTAAAAGTTGAATCGAAAGTTTTGCAAAATTGTAATGACAGCACCTACGGGATGATTGATGTTGGTCTATGTTCAATAGTACTTAGTCAACAATAGACTCGCAAACAACGGGTTGCATGAAACCAATAAGATTGAGTTGAATGACAATATCTTAGAATAAAAATGGTATGGTGTAATATAATAATCCTTCTTCAAATATATAGTTTCTTATTAGAAAATATGCTTAAGTATTACACTGAAAAAATATTGACGAAATTCACAAAATACATAGCATTTGAAGATAAGAATATTGTTAACATTAAAATGATACACCACAATTTGATTCTCCAAAATATTCACAGAAAATGATATCGACTATACCATATCCCATTGGGAATTGTCGGCATATTTTCATATCAAATAAATTTATAGAATGTGAGTGAACGTTTATGCATCTTTACCTTGATTTGTGTTATACGAATATAGATTTTACGACCTCGGTAATATAGTTTAAGATGGTAATAAACTATGACAGAGTTGTTAAATTGAGGGATGGCGCCTTGGCTAAGAAATTGGTGTCTAACTGGTTTTATATCTAAGTAATCGTTTAGTAACATATTTTTATGATTTTCTACATATACCTAACGCGATTGATAACGCAAATGTATTTAATTAGGAAATCGGAAGTTATATGCGTAGGTATATCGTATACAACTACCTTAACAAGCAAAATGTTATTTATATCACCAATAAATTTTGAACTACATATTACTCATTCAGAGAGTTCAAAATCTATTCGACGATTTAGTTACCGTTACTTCTGTATTTAAAACTATATTCTATGAAAGTTTATGTAGGGAGAGAATTCATACAATTACTTGAACATAACTAAATACTACAGCCAACTTGACACAGAGTTTAGAATATACCAAGAAATTCTCAACATAATGCGAAGCATTATAGACTTTATAAACTTGTATCAGGTTCGAAAATTACAGTAATTTTGACGCTATTATTTTTTGATAAGCGGTTATTATCTATCTTATTAAAGCGGTACAAGCCTACAAGGGTAACGTTTACGTAAATTTTCGCCTATATGGAAAATATCGGAGGGGTGAAATGGATAATATAATTAAAGCTGAGTGTAGAAGTGCGGACGCGTGAAATTGACGCGTCAGTCCCCGACATGTGCAACTGCCACTATATTATTAAATTCAATTTATTCAGTGTTATTATAGTAAGTGAAATTTTAAGCTTTTAACGGCATCGTTATGAAAATTGGTTTCGTGGATTGCTTCAACGAAAATACATGACAGAGGTGAATGTAGAGGTAGTTATTGAATGAAAATAGCCTTTAAATTAATTAGTCTGTCAAAAAATGTACATCAAAATCAATTATTGAATGAAAATACCTTTCAATTCATAATGTTATTTTTAAATATTAAAGTTAAGTTTTAAGACAGCTAATAATATTATATTTTATTTACATAAAAGGCTGCTTCCTTTATGTGAATACAATCCATTTTTGGAATAAGATCCACGGCTGTGACAACCGTGTCTATGGACAGACGTTTTGCGTTCCAAATTTTGCATGTGGAAACCCGATTGAATGCTCGACACTACCATATTGACATTATGATTTGTGTAATACATTTATTTGCTTCCTTATTGTACCAACATAAGGTTCTGTTTTACTTGTCTTGTCAAAATTTTCTATAAATAAATTTACTTTGAGCGAAATAAACGTTTATACTGTCGAACTAAAGACATGTTGTTGGTGGAAGTATGGATTTCTATTACATTTCCTGTCTTTCTTCAGATATCTCATCAGTTCACAAAAATCATAATCGATAATGCCGAATCGGCTAAAGATGTAATATATAGAGAAAACGCTCAACAAAATAACATAAATGTGTATATAGCATTAAATCTGTACATTATGTAATGAGTATTCGAATGAGTAATATTCTTAGTAACAGAAGTTAGTAAAATAATAGCTAACTATTATACTAAGAATACTGATATAATATCTCTGACGTGCGTTTGATCTACCAACATTGAGGAAGGAAGACAGTTAACGTTGAAATGTCGTAGGCTCGTAGCTCGTAGCGATGCGTAGCAAGTGCTACGAGATTCTAACACTCTGTACTACGTTTTTGTAGTGATTTTATTATTTAAACTGTCAAACTAGTCTAGATTTTGATCTAGCCGCCAGTATAATGTCTATAAGAGGTTGATAAAGAACACACATGACAACTATATAATATAATAAAATATTCAAGTCAAGAGCGGGATTGTATTAAGTACTACTTAATTGAAGATATAATAATATTAATATTTAAAATAAGAAACTATATATTTTAAATTAAAGAAAGACAATTATAAAAGAAAATATATTTATTAACGTTGTCACGAAATATAATTATATATTATATAAAGTCCCTCTTATAACTTATATTATATCTAGAACTATCAGTATATATAAGAACACCCACTCCTTAATAAAATTGTAACACTGTGAACAAACGTACTACGTACATAGTATTGTTACATTTTATTTCGATTTTAATGTTCATCTTTACGAACTTCATTCTATTTTACTAGTTGTCATTTGCATATTCTTAGATGTTCCAAAATTAATTTTGTTCATTTTAATTACAAGTTTAGAGACAATGTGAATAGTTAATTTTATTGATAAATTTGAATATGTTACAAAGGGAACATAATATTAATATTGTAAAAACTCTCTGTATGTATGAAAAGATAATTTTAACAATCCATTTCCCTTTCTTCTTAGAGTTTAATTTACGTAATATTTAGACTTGACCTTGTTCATGGTATTCAAAATCAGTAATAATCAGCAATGTAAAGAATAATAATTGAGATTGAACTAGAATAAAAATGACTGCCTCGATGCAAGTGCGACCGCCGGGCAAGGGGTCTCGGGATCGATTCCCGGGTCGGGAAAAGTATTACTGGGTTTTTAAAAATAAAATCTCAGTAGTAGCACGGCGTCTAGAAATGTGCCCAGTATATGGCAATAGGCTTACCCCCTATTACATGGGACTCATAACATAAATAGTGAAAAGTAAGTGTTACTTCTGTAGTGTGTGCACCTCTGCCTACCCCTTCGGGGATCAAAGGCGTGATGTTATGTTATGTTAATAATTTAGTTTTGATAAATAAAAATACGTGTTAACTTAACTACTTTGTCCTTTTCAATAAGCAATTTTATTTAAAAGTTAAATCCTGTTAGTTTGCTCTGAGGCTATTTTTCATTCGACGTCACTGTTATCTAGATTATAAATGGCGGGATGACATGTTTTCTATACAAAAGCTGTCCAATAGCCATATTTATCGCTCAAATAAAAGTAGCCTTAATATTCGATTTTTAAACAATATTTCTATGTGTATTATGCTTATTTTTTAATAACAAATATATTGGTAATGGTCTCAAGTTATATATTTAAGTAATAACTAATTGTCACGTGTAAGCAATCATATGATTTTGGGTATGACTCATCGTCTATCTGTAGGTACTACCACGTGCGCAGTGTGCAAAATCTTCCCCAGTTCAAAACGGAGTACAGATGATATGCTTATGCAGAGGATATGCGAGATATGCTTTGCGTATCGACTACCCACTGAAAACTGTAGGTTTTTTAATTACTGTAATTACACAACGAGTGGTCGCAAGTGTGACTGCCGGACAAGGGGTCTCGGCTTCGATTCCCGGGTCGGGCATAGTATTACTGGGTTTAAAAAAAAATTTCAATAGTAGCACGGAGTCTGGAATTGTGCCCAGTACCTATATGACAATAGGCTCACCCCCTATTACATGGGACTCATAAACAGTGAAAAGCGGTAATACATTTTACAGTGGCATTAAGTGCTGTAATGTGCACCTTTGCCTAACCCTTCGGGAAGAAAACAGCGTTATGTTATGTTTATGTAACTACACCAGTTTAAGTGATATTGGTACCTATATATAACCAAAAACTAATTAACAACATAATAGCAAGGTGTTTTAGTTAACGATAGTGTATACGTCACTTGGAGTTACTCGGCCATCAAGTGTCGACAGTGACCTAGTTCTTCCACTTGAAAGACAAGCCTAGGGGACACATATGACTCCGTTGCATCCATATATTGGAATGCGTTTAATTAATTATGGATGAATAATCAGATGAAGGACAACACAGGTACATTGTAACTAAAAAAAAAATGGTTGTGTAACGTCAAACGTAATGATTTCCAAAATTTGTGCTAAACACATTGTTAGTATGCATATGTGAGCACCATGTTAGACTAGATAATGCGTCAAGCGTGTCTTTGCATTGTTCTTACATATGCGTACAGTATTGAAATATGTATCAGAGACATTGTAGAACATACTTTTTTAAAAGAGTAACGAATGGAGTTTCTTGCTTGTTCTTCTCCATTCGAATCTACGTTTTGGAATGAGCACCAAGCTTCACCTAGCTTCACTGACGGACTGACTGACAGACTATTATTTATTTTGTATTTGTTAACGTTTCAAAAGTACCAAACTATGGTTTAATTGAAATAAATGCTTTGACTTTGACTTTGACCTTGACTTTGAACACATCGATTAAGAACATTTAAAAAACTAATTTCTAACAATTCTTAGGAAAAACTGAGTTTGCTCATATCCTGTATCAAAAACTATGATATTTCATATACGACGTAGGTACGATTCATAGCACGTGGAGTGCTTTTTTACCCAAAATTTTCCATTCAAAGGCCTTTGCCGGTTCATCAAACGAATGAAAATCAAACCAATTTTTTAAATTAAAATTTTGATAGTATTTTTTTTTTTTTTTTTAAATAGGTGTCGCCGTTTCGATTCCGCCCGGAACAACTCTTTGTGTGATCCACAGATTGTTGTTCCGGGTCTGAGTGTCATGTGCATGTGCACTTATATACCTCTATTTGTAAACGCACTCACGACACAGGAGAAAATGTTAGTGTGGGGCAACGTTTTAAAAAAATTTAAGTTATTAGTTCGATGCATTATAAACGTTGGCATTTAATATAAAACTGCTGTATGAGCATTATGAATTCCATTTCTGTTTCGTATTTGAGTGTGATATTACAATTATATAAAACTTAGAATAATATTCTTCAACAAATAAAAAGTAAGAATATCTTAGACCTCCTACGTAGAAAGTAAAATGTTTCGATAAACTTAATTAGCAGAAAGATATACGACCTCTTTTACTCCAGAAAGATATACTGGCTCTCTTCTTACATTGTTTAGTTTTATGATAACCTTAGAATACCTTCATATAGGTTAATTAGAAAGGCTTTTGTTCACCCGACTCGTTATGCGACACTAATGTAAATATGAAAAAGAAAATATAGATGATAATGGTTCACGTGAACTTCGTTTTTTTGTTTGTGTTATCAAGACAAACCAATGTTAATTGGTAAATAATACCTTAAGTTGATATTAAGTTACATACGTATTTGTAAAGAATTAAGATTCAACTATTATCTATATAAATAAAAATCAATTTCCGTTCGTTAGTCTCGCTAAAACTCGAGAACGGCTGAACCGATTTGGGTAATTTTGGTCTTGAAATGTTCGTGGAAGTCCAGGGAAGGTTTAAAAGGTGAGAAAAAACATTAATAGGCGGTACGAAGTTTGCCGAGCCAGCTAGTTATGTATAAATGCGATAATTTGTGAGGATGTATGTGTGTGTGAGTGTGTCTATTTGTTACTTTCACGCAAAACTAGTGATCGGATTTACCTCTAGATGAAATTTGGAACAGGTTAATCGAACAACAAATCATTGCTTGCCTCTTGCATCTATCATTTACTCTTCTCTGCATTACCCAAAGGTCAGACTGGTAGAAAATGCCTGCGGCATTAAGTCAACCTATTTGTACATTTTGTTCATGAAGCATATTAAATAAAAAAATAAAAACAGGGATAGATTATAGTCTGGTATATCATATAGCTCACAGGAACGCGAGTAAAGACGCTAGCAAAAGCTAGTATATTATAAACATCTACATAACTGCTCATGTTGGTCCACAGTTAGACTACCTATGTGTCTCTTCTAAATAAGAAGTTTTGTCACCATATCCTTGTTTGATGGATGGAAAATTAGTTTAAAAGAATCAGTTTAGAAAGTGTTTAAAGAATCAAATGTCTGCTGTCATAAGACACGGTTTAATACAAAATATTACAAAATTGTTAACGTTTGACAAGAAACTCGTCTAGTTTCACGCCATCTTAGAGTCTTATATTTTTGTGATAATAACATGAACAAATCAAACAGTTACATGATTAAGATGAAAAACATAACAATTAATTTAGTACGTTTCACGTATGTTATATCTAGTATAATCACGAAATATTCTTAAAAGCTACGTCAGAGTAACCTATAATACTAAAACAGGAAGATTTCATAGAGATATCAACTTTTTTATGGCAAGGCTAAAAACCCTGGCCGAATCATCAATATCAGATTACTGCGTAGTATATTGTTTATGTATAAAGTACGTAATAAAAATATACAGTATCAACTTGGGATCTTTTGCTCCTTTTTTGGTTGGATAAAATATAGTTAGGATGCATCCTATAGTTTTTATATATTGTATATAAAATAAGAAAGATTTACTTAAGAAGTTTCTATGAGGTTGTAAAACTTCAATGGTTATAGAAAAATGTTTCTCAGTTCTGATCTTGACTGAAGGATGGAAACTGGTAGAAAAATCTTAATACAAGTATGCTTTGATAATAGTCTTTGAAAGCACTAAGTATTTTCGACAAAACTTGAATGTTTTCTTAAAAATGTGGTAGATATGAAAGAATTCATCCATTTTTTTACCACTTTTGATGTTTCCAAACTTTCAATTGCTCCTTTCTATAAGGATTTTCATTTTCTGGTAAAATAAGTTTTTGTAACAAATTTGTTGAGATTTTCTTTTACATTTATTTCCATGAGTTTCTTCGGTTTCGTGTTTGAATGCTATGTTATTAATCAATTCTTTCTTGTCCATTGTATTGTTTTCTTACGAACAATATCGTGGCGAATATTAAAATAATTTATTGAACCAAAAGAAAATATTGCTTTGCAAAAGGTTTCGGTTGCTCGGTATTGTTCTGATAAATGCGTCACCAATGGAACGAATATGAAATATTAATGTTTGTTCATAATATTATTTTGTTGTAGAGACGGAAAGATGCCATCGTATAAAAATTAATATTAGAATGAAATGCAATAAAAGTTTATTTGCTTTGTTGAAACAATAAGAATGTTCCAAATAGTGTGTAATTTTATTTAAATATACATAGAATAGAAAACCATATTAAATTTGACTGTCATATTATATTAAATCTTCGTAAATGATAGTCAATAGATATTATATGTTCCTGTATGATGGTATTTTTAGTACCTAATATTAAAAGACCTTACTTTCAAAGGCTTAAGTGAACTTGAAGTCTAACTTTTCTAATATTTCCCCGACAATTGCCTTTGGTAACGTTTAGAAAAGCTTTTTATAGTTTTTGAACTGAGTTTTACGAGGTTTATTGGTATAGAAGTTCAAGTTAAGCTGTAAAAAGTGAAGTTCGTAGTCATTAATAAAATATTAATGAAATTTTAACATTCTGTGAGTAACTGTGAAATGGAGGGCGTTGACGTCATTTAGACGATTATTATTAAACGTTAATTTAATTAACAATATAAGTTTTGTGTTAATAGGCGTTTGGGATTTTGTTAAGAATTACAATTTGTTAAAATACAAAATTATTATGGTTGTACTGTATTTTTGAAGAAATATTTCTATGGTTTGGTATAAGGTTATTATTCAAATTTGATTATTGAAATTATTTCGTAATTAAATACACAAAATTATTAAGTATTTATAGTTAAGGAAATACACTGAAATAAAATAATTTAGTTGTTAAAATACGTCAAAAATATATTAAACTTATTTGCACAATACAAAAAATTGTTTGTTGTGTTTGAATACATGAAAGTATTAAAACTGTGTCAGTATGAAGTATTTACCGACAAAGTTTGAAGTTACAACTTTGAAATAATATCAAAATTGTGATGTGGGTTTGCAAAAGTTTTTCAAGTAAACCGCTCCACTTTGTACACAGTTAATAGCCTTATCTTATAAAGTTTCACGTTGAATATTTTCATTTTTTCTTTCAACTTTTTTAAGTTTTACTAATACTTATTTCAAAAAAAAAATACTTGAAGTATTTTTTTAATGAAAACTTTTTTTTGATTATTTATGAATAGGGTCATCAACTTTAAATTTATTATTTACTTTTTTAAATTTTTTTCCGGTCTAGAGATTCCGAAAATAAAATTTTCCGGTTGAGAATTTTATTATTTTTCCTTTTTCCCACTTACCTGATTCGTACGAAGTGTGGTTCGGGCAACGTTGGCAACAAGCTGGCACTGGCGCCGGCAACAAGTGGTGCTGTGCAGTCGGCCGCCCTGACGCCGGCTTATATAGCGGCAAGGCGGCAACCGCCCTGCCCGCCCACCGCCTTAATCACACCCGGAATGCTACTAACATAGTTTGCATTTCAATTTTAGGCAACAAAATTGTATGATAACATTAAATTTAATAATACTTATTTATATACTTTCATTTATGTGGTTTTACGTTTGTTTTCAGTTGTTCAGATGTACGTGAAACCTGAATATGTGTTGTGTTTTTTTTTTGTTTCGTGCGACTATTGCGTTTTGATGCCATATTTAGTTTGAGTTTATTAAATCGATATTCTTTTACAGTAAAATTCCTGTATTTAATCGAAAATATAGGAATTTAATTTGATTTCCTTGTTGTTGCTGTACCTACCTAAGTTTTATGTTCTGTTATCTAGACTTTTCCAGTAAGTTTTAACGTGAAAAACTTCAACAATAAATTCATCCTGTTATGGACCCCGGATTCGATTCCAGGAAATTGTTTATCAGTAGGTGTGTTTGGAATTATTCCCTATGTATATAGTTCACCTTGTATTACACGATACTCATCACGTAGCTGGTAAAAAGTAAACATGTGGTGGTGGGACAACAGGAGGTGCGTTCTAGAAGAATAAAAGAACTTTTAAATAATGCTTGAATTGTTTTAATGTTTCTGCAACTAAAATAAAAAAATAATAATTCCATTATTTACACTAACCAAGGGCCGTCCTTGGGTGCATTTCCATAGTGCATATAGCGATATTCGCCACTTTGTGACCCATTGCATTTAAATTAAAGCTTTTAAAAGGGCCTCTGCGCAATTGGCTTCGGCGCCTCGTCTGCCTCTGACCGAGGCCCCGCGTGCCCCGCGGTCCCGTGAATGGCAAAGCATAAGCATATATAATATCATTTACTACTCAGTATATGGTATATACAGATCTCAACAATACAGCACTTTCAAATATAAAACCGTTACCAGTATAGAAATAATAATAATAGCAAATTTATCTACATTCTGCATCATCACTCATCGTTGACGTTTCATCTTACGTATACCTCTATACACAACATAACATCACGTCTTTTATCCCCGAAGGGGTAGGCAGAGGTGCACACAGAAGTAACACCCACTTTTCACTATTTATGTTATGAGTCCCATGTAATAGGGGGTGAGCCTATTGCCATAAAGCGGGCACATTTCCAGACTCCGTGCTACTACTGAGAATTTTTTAAAAACCCAGTAATACTTTGTATATTCTAAAAAGTCGGTAGCTTGACAATGAACTTAAGTTTTACGCATAATAGTGGCACCTTTAAACCAACACTACAATATGTTACGTGTCTGCCCACATGTACCTTCGTCCAGTGAAGATGTAAGGTTATGGTTTTACCCTAAAACTTGTGGTTTTCCTTCTTATAGATGTACCTTCCATTTCCTTGAGAAGGGTAACCTTTGTTGGGTAAGTTTGCAAACGAGAGCATAGTTTTAATGCCATGGTTTTGTTGTACTTTAAAGTAGGAGCACTTTTTTATTTCACTCAAAGATATTTGAGTGTTGAAATAACATTATTTTTAATTTAGAAGAGAATAACCGAACTTCGTCTGCGGCATACATTTTTAAGAAGACAATGCCTTATATTATACGTGTAGTTGCATATTTGTTATCGGTAGATAGATCTAATATCGACTATTCTGTAAAAAGCTATAGATAGACTTAATTAGATTTCATTGTAATGAGCTGAGATTTATTGTAGATCTGTTTGGATTAAACATACAATCTTTTGGACTTTTCATGGTTTCTAGTGATTAGTATAAAAGAAAGAGAAAGAGAGAGAACACTCTTCACTTTAATAAAATTGCAGACAGGGTTTTAATAAATCAAACTCGAATGTCTGTCGTAACTTTTACCTTTATATCCATTTCATGAAATATTAGGTAACTGTAAAAGTGATCATGTGTGTTTTTGATCCATATTCTTTTAGATATATTCTATTCTAAATCTAAAAATAACTCATAATAAAATTGCCAAAACAACAAAAAAGCATTCTGATATAGAAATCATGTGATTTTTCAATAACAGTTCAGTGTGTCACGTTCAGGTTACCTTTAAATGTAATGTAATGTACCTTAATGTATGGAAAAAGAACATTATTGTGACCTAAATATCAAAGTTTAGCTTTTGTCAAGATATACTAGATATTTGCGTGGAGTTACTTCCATATTCCTTTTCTGATTCAAAAACATATATTTATTTTTACAAATCTTCAAGCCAGGAATTGGGTAGTGTCCATGGTATCAAAATTAAAAATCTAATCAGTCCGTCAATTAGATAATGAAAAAATATTAGACACGTATTTTTTATTTTGTCGTTTTACAAAACAATACCTAGAAAAAAAAGTTAAGTTTAGGAGTGGGAGGTCGTTACGTCATAACGTGCTACAAAATGTGATACGCTGTGACGTCACACGATATTTCAAATTAATATATCGTCGAAAGTATTTAATTTTGGAAGAAAAGAAAAAATACCTGTCTTGAGTTTTAAATTAATGTACCAGGACATGAAAATAAAATTTAGGAAACTACTGTTTTATACTTAACAGATGAAAATATAATTATAAAAGTGATATCATAGTTTACGTACGTAGATTTTGGATATGTCATAAAACTGCAACCAGGTACTTAGGGATGGACGATCCACAAACCACGCGACTTAACGGTTAATGAGTGAGTTCTTCAGAGGAAGTATTGTTGAGTATTGTTGAACATATGACTGACTAGCTAATGACCATGATAACCATGATGTACACTTCTGCCTACCCTTTCCGAGATTTAGAAACCATGTTATATATATTTGTTCCACTAAATAATCTCCATACGAATCCACGCTTACTACAGAGCTGCTAACTTCACTAAGTGACTATCTAACACATTCTAACAGACAAATGCTATTAAGATGGTGCAAATATGAATCTGTTGTATTTGTGTCGTTTTCTGGAGCAAAGGTTTTGGCTATGAAAAATATAACCATAAGATGGCGAATTGGCCATCAGTTTAAGTAGTCGCAAACTCTAGAGTCAAGTAAGTTTATGGTTCAATAGCCAAATATGAAGAAGTACAAGGATTTTAAACGAAGTCTAGAATGGTACTCGGTGTAAAAATGATTTTTGATGCTAGATTTTATTTACTTCATATTTTATTGCACACACAGAAAAAAAATGTATACATTTTAATATTAATTTGAGTACAATGTGCGGTCTTTTCACACGCGGCGATTTCTTCCAGACAACCTTTGGATGGAATTAAAAAAAAAATCTCGGTAATGGGTACATTAAAAGAAAACCAAAATAGAAGGGAAATAAAAAAAAACAAATTAATCAATAAAACTTACAGACTATATATAACATAATTATACTAAAATTTAATAATATACTTTAAGATGACACTTCGGTTCCCCTCCAAGGCAAAGTATTATTGGTACATTTTTGGGTTTTTGGTGATGATTCTCAGTAGTGTATGCATACTTTATTACGATATCGACGATTCTCAGTAATGCTGTCCGTCTACATATCCGAAACCATTCCCCATGTATGACAAGAAGCTCAACCCCTATAATTATAAATCTTGACAACTTAACATAGTGGTGACAAGTGGGTACCTAACACTTTTGGGAATAAATTAGATAAACTATGTCATCAATTCATCTTAAGTAAAGTGATGGCCTGAAACACAGATTTTTACTGAAACCTACCTCAGGCGGGACGCTATAGTATAATAAAATAAAAATATACCTAATTGTACTCATCCTAAATTTATATTTGATTATTTCAATGTAAGTTGTTTGTATAATTTATTAGTATTAGAGGTACTATAATAATTTACTATAATTGTATAATAATTGGACTACTGTTACATCTCTTGGAAGTTTTTGTGTTTAATAAATGATTTTTATTTAATTATGAATACCCTAATAAATACTTATAACCCTCGATCTCAGGAATTGAAAGCCAGGACCCTACCTAAGACAGCAGTCACACTTACATTCACTGATCATCGAAGTAGCTAATAAAAATAGTAACCTAATGAAAATATACCATCAAAATATGGTACATAAGTGCTTATAATTTAATATGTCGAAGCTTTACTACAGCATAAGATGACATAGCCGGACATTCTCAGCATACGTGTGACCATGAATAGCCTCGCTAATTGTTAGTTCGCAAATATGTAGTTATCTATTTCATTAGACAACCCCTACTAAGGAATATCCTGAATAATATGTCTTTTCAAGTCTCACATTATCGTCCCAAGTTATATGAGTTGGCAGTGAGTTTGTCATACTTTAACGCATAAATTACTAAGCAGATGAAAATGAGTTTTGGTGCAGAGATAGATGAGAGCACTATGATGGTGATTTTGGCCCTTTTTATCGGTTAATATTTTTACAATATATTTATATTTTTGATCTCACCTGTCGCCTATAAATAATGGTATGGTATGATAAGCAAAGACTCTTGAACGCCAATGTTTTAAAATAAACATCTAAAACGTTTGATTGTGTGTTCAGTGCCTTTAGCTAAACGCCACTTTAGCGTTTGTCTACTGAGAGCGTAAAAAACTAAATGTATGGGGATGACACTGACAAATGTAAAAAATTACGTCAATCCCATATAATTTAGTTTTCTAATCTACAAGTAGACAAGCGCTAAAGTGGCGTTTAACTTGGCTACAGCTGCAGGTGCACTCCCGCTTACAGAAAATATTGATGTTTCGCAATATATTTCTGCGACTGAATCTGAGGTGACAAACAAAGTATTTAATCTACTTGATATACAAGGTGCCTCGTTGACCGAGTGGTCGCAATTGTGACTGCCAGGCAAGGGGTCTCGGGTTCGATTTCTAGGTCGGGCAAAGTATTAATGGACTTTTTAAAAAATCTCAGTAGTTGCCACGGAGTCTGGAATGCCAATAGGCTCACCCCCTATTACATGGGACTCATAACATAAATAGTGAAAGTGTGTGTTACATGGTACATTGGCATTAAGTGCCCTAATGTGCACCTCTGCTTACCCCTTCAGGGATAAAATGGCGTGATGCTATAAATATAATAAATATAAACATTAATATCAACATAAGTTAATATTAAAGTTTACCGTATTTACAGGATGTTTTTTTTTTAAAGAACACCTGTAAACTGTTGTATTTAAAAAAAAATACGAACGCAGGTTTAGTCGTAGCAATTCCTAATTTCATATTTTACAAAGAAGTTGTAAAATTATTTCCATATATAATCTTTACTTTCTTAGCATTTGAAAACTTATCATGTTTCAAAGATAATTTAGACCAATCTACTACAATACACAGTTTAGTGACGCAAGCGATGCAAATACAAAACGTCCCACTCAAGTTCAAAATTAAATTTTAACTTCACGTATTTGAGAAAGAAAATCATCTAAGTACAAAAGTTATGTTCTACTTAAAACGAAATTTCCTTGAAGGAAGTTTGCAAAAATTTAACATAACATAACATCACGCCTTTTTATCCCCGAAGGGGTAGGCAGAGGTGCACATTACGGCACTTAATGCCACTGTACAATGTAACACCTACTTTTCACTATTTATGTTATGAGTCCCATGTAACAGGGGGTGAGCCTATTGCCATATACCATATACTTTGCCCGACCCGGGAATCGAAACCGAGACCCCTTGCCCGGCAGTCGCACTTGCGACCACTCGGCCAACGAGGCAGTGCGCAAAAATTTAAGTATTGTAATATTCCGTTCTTTCCCGGGATACGTTTTCAATGAGATTTGGGATGGAATGTATCTAGTATTAAAACGTATTTTAACCTTTAACTACTGAGTGTCTCTAGACGGCGTGTTCACGAATATAAGAATTTTCAAAAACGTCAAATAATTGTATTGTAACTGAGATTGTAACTAATTTTTAAGTTATGCGAAATATTTATATTTTAAGTTTACAGAATTTGAATCAGAAACCGCTGATTTCATCCGAGAACGTTGTATTTTTAGCACTTCCTTAATAGGATTATAACAGACCGATCAGAATGCAAGTAAATATCGTGCAAATCAGTAAATAAAAATGATCCATTTCGATTAATTATTAAGGCGTTTGACATACGTCACGTCACCGTTTACGGTATGAGTAAACCACGTCAGGACTTGAAGGTTAAGTTAAGAATTATTACTATGGAATAAGTCGGTAAACGAGCAGACGAATCACCTGATGGTAAGCAATAGTTATCGCCCAGAGACGCTCGGAACGCCAGAGGCGTTACAAGTGCGTTACTGGCCTTGGGAATTTGAGGATTGTGGGGGAGTCAGGGAGACTGGGGAGGGGGTAATTTGGCTTCCGGTAACCTCACTTACAGACGAAACACAACGCAAGCATTATTTCACGTCAGTTTTCTGTTAGGCCGTGGTACTATTCCGGTTGAGCCGGCCCATTTGTGCCGAAGCATAATTATCTCTCCAACACTTAAACTTTTAGATTTGAGTGTAAGTTAGTTACCCGACTGCTTCATTGATTGAGTGGTTGTAAATGTGAATGCCAAGCAAGGGTCAAGTTCCATTCTCGGGTTTGGAAAAGTATTATGTAATATATAAATATTAGTTAGACATTTTTTAAACTGTCAGTCGGTAACTGTACCCAGCATATGGCAATAGGCTCACTTTCTACTACATGATACTCATAACATAACTGATCTTGTCGAACTCTGAACCTGATGCTAATAAATGAGACATTTTAGACTATTTAAGTACGAAGAACTTTCAAATAATTTAATCGTGTTTCACTTCAAAGACAAATGCCTAAAATCTAAGAATGCTATAGGAATTCTGAAAGGATATTTGATATAATAGTCCAAAAGATCCACGAATTGCTTGGTATTTGTAATATTACAAAATTGCTTTTATTGCAGAATTGTAGTCGTGAAGATTATTAAGATTAATCTTTTAATCTAGGATTAAACAAAAGGTACATGGGACTCGTAACATAAATAGTGAAAAGTGGGTGTTACATTGTACAGTGGCATCAACTGCCGTAATGTGCACCTCTGCCTACCCATTCGGGGATAAAAAGGCGTGATGTTATGTTATAAACAAAAGGTATTTAGCGAATAATATTTTTATTTGAAAGTCACCGTCTTTGAACACAAAAGACTGTACAACGACTCAACAGTACATTCAAAGACTGAACTAAAGTAAATAAAAAATACGTTACCCTCCTCCCCAATCTCCCCAATCCCCGTATCCCCAACAATTCTAAACGCCTCTGGTGTTTCTGGTGAAGACGCCGATTGCTTACCATTAGGTGATCCGTCTACTCGTTTAGCAGCTCCACAAAAAAAGGTTATTATTCTGTGTTATTTATTTTAATTCTATTACTTCTTTCAGTTTTACTAAACTTTTATCTACACTGAGATTCGTTTACATAATATGAAATAGAAGCAAATTATTATCAAGGTTAATAAATGAAATCAAAATTTAAGTACTAGACAAATCACAAATGTGATAAAATAGTATTCTTAAGAATTTATTAGTTCCTCACAAAAGTCACCGACCACAAACTAACCAGTGGTAGGGGCCGTCTATTTTTCTACCCTGACAATGGCGTCGGCCGACTATGAGGAGTCTGTGTGCAAACAAAAGAAAATATGATTGGTACGAGATGACGATAAGGCGCCCACGTGCCAACTCACTTTAGCTAAGGTGTCGGATAACTAACTTCCGACATAACTAAGGTAGGAATCTTATATTAGTTTATAGGTAAACAAATTTATATTAGCGTGAGTAGCGTGTTTGTGTTTGGGCGTTAATTGTAAAGTGAAGGCAAGTTTTGTAGGTTATGTGAGTTTTGATGTATTAAATTGTTGTATTTTGTTATAATAAGAGATCTTTTGTGAAGTCTAGGACTAGGGTATACGATAGGAATAAATAGAATAGATATGGCATATAGACTTAAATTTCATTTTTAATTGAAAATATTTTGTCTTGTAAACTTTATAATTTGTGTTCAGTAACATAACAATCAAAGTTACTCTTAAATGATTATTATTTAGCCATCACACCTATAGTATGATACTAGCTGTGCCCATATATGTGTATGTGGATAGTTCTTCACAGCTCCTCTCCTTTAGGTAAAAGCGTAAGTATATGTAGCCTATACGTTGATCCATCCATCCAAATCCATGCAGAATTTTTTGAATTTAACCCGGACATACGTTCAGACAAATAGAATCGAGGCTTCTATATCGATTGTAGCTCACGTCCCAAGTACACTATAAAAAATATTCAATGTAGGTACAATATTAACTTTGCTACGATTTTATTATGTGTATAGATTATTGTGATGTGTGTATATCTGTGATGTTTCACCTAATTCTTTACAATAATTAAAATTAAAATTCTAAAATACCAAGATCTAAAACTCGATCATAAATAACGCTAACCGTCGCTGGATTACTGATTCACCCTAAGGCTTTCAGGCCAAGTTTTTTAAGTAATATATTCTGATGTAATACCTACGTGTCGATAGACGCCGGCTGGTAATTTACTAAGCAATCAAATGAGATAGGTCAATAACGCTCACGAGTGGATCGCAAAACGTTTACGATCTTAGACTAATATACACTCACGCGTTTTTTTTTTCTAAACGGAACGAGTATCGTCATTCTGTACTTAAACTGTCTGAACTCATAATGTAGTGTGAAATCAAATAAAATAGTTTTGATTGTCAGGCTTATTAACTATTTTTAAGTGAAATGCGAATTTATCAGCGTTAAATTCCTGACTACAGTAATTGATTCTCGTTTTTCTTCTGATATAAAATAACTGCCTAACTAGTTGCAATACATTTTCTACCTCTAATAGACAAGCAGAACCAAAGATGGCAAAGTCAAATTCAAAATCATTTATGTCAGATTAGACCAGGAAGGCACTTTTGAAAGTCATACACGTAATATTTAAATATTAAATAATAAGAAAAAATGTCTGCAGGTTAGTCCTCTAGTAAAGCTATTTGCTCGTTCCAAAGTGTAGATTCCTGTGGAGAAGAATGAACAAGAAACTCCATAAGTCACTCTTTTTCAATCAGGTTCACATTACAATTTTTGGTTACATTCTTTCGTTGAGTTCAATTATATGAGAACAATGTAACACCAATATTTAGTTAAGGAGACGGAAAAAGAAAATAACCTTGAGGACAATAATACAGTCTGGAGCTGATCAGTCCAGTCCAGATGTTTACCAAAAAATCTTTTCAGATTCAAGTGTAACTAAGAAGTCAATAGAAATTGTAGCCAAATCATCAACTAATGACCCGCAGTTTTGTTCACGACCCAAAGGTCGTGAACGTAGCTTTTAGCTATACCAGTCCAAAGACTGGTATAGCTAAAAGCTACTACCTCTATAAGTATAGTGTATATTATCACCGATCCATTGACGACAAAATATTATCTACTAATACCACGTCCTTTTAAAAACCCCTACATCACTCCAACCAGGTACAAAAGCAGCTCTATATATACCTCTATATATTTTAACAAAGCGGCATGTTAGAACTTTCCCAACTTGTAAAATTAGGGTGATAATGTCAATTTTTTAACGACAAATCACAGTTACATGATTGATGTACACAGTTTAGCATTTAATAACGTTTATCTATATCATTATCTAAAACAGTTGTTACCGAAAAATACGTGGAAGCAGTGATTTCTAATTAGTTTGTTGAATAACCTCGCTTTGTTTGGTGAAACTCTTCAAATGATTGTCATCCGTGAATTATTGGTTCGACGCTTTCATTGAGTCTGTTTCGGAAGTCGATATGTTTGGGAAAGTCATAGTGAGTGGGTAAGTTTCCTAATAGGTGGAGTGTTAAAGATAATATACATCCTGTCTGTGATTTCATCGAGAGTGAGTGGGAGGTTTTATCGAATTTTGACCAATAGTGTTATAGAAGGTCAGTAGCCTTAGATATGATACATTTGACAGACTTGATAGTTTACTGATTCATTAAACAACAATATTTTTCTTAAATACCTATCATTTTACTCTACGGACTTAACCTACCCTCTCGGATTCACTGATTGGTTAATAAATTGAAATCTTTCGAATTGAGAAGGGTGATTGTTTGTATTAATTCAGTATGCCAAGCACTAAGCTTATATTATTTATTTGTACCCATTACAGGTTTTATAATATAACTCTCAAAAGTTTTTAAAACAATACAATTTTAAAACAGAATACTTTTGTAATAGGTTGTATAACACAAAACTATGTATACCTCTATTATCAAATTAAAATAAGCAATTACACATCAATAAACCGTTGTAATGCAATCGCAAATGCAGATAAGTTATGTGTCGTAAAGAGAACGATCGTGATAAATTGTAATAAAATGTGTTGATGGGCGGTACGAGGGTTGTCGCGGCGACAATGTGCGTGCGGTACTTTAGACCGACGCGTTTACTGCCTATAAACCCGTTATAGCCTGTAACTTAAGGCGTACACTTGAACTTGTTAATCTGCAGTGAGGGAAAGAATTTGTAAATTCATTTGGCAGATAAAAACAAATAACATGAAATTTTATCAACTATTTGGAAATATTTTTATGTCTAATGATCCATAGTTCCTTTTTTAGATGTTAAACAAAAACGCTTACCAAAACATATACTATACGCAATGCCTACCTACCAGTTTTAGAACTTAAAAAACTTGCCTGTAGCTCTAGACATACATATACTTCATTTAACATTAAACTTTGCAATGCATGAGCATTCATCATTATCATCATCATCGGTACATTGCTAGACATGGACATATAGAGCCACATGATGTCGTTCCACTGGTTCTGCCACTGGTCGTTCTGACCAGTACAGTTGATAATTGACTCTCGTGCATTTCACCTTGTGCATTTCGATAACCTTATAACGAAACGGCTCGCTAGCGGCCTATTCGCGGGGCATTCGCCAAGTGTGGACGCACCCTTTACAAGTCTCTCTAATAGTACTACCCGTTTAGGCCCCAATTAACATAAAGCTACAGTTACACTGACGTCTTCCACCCCTTGTGTATCAAATGTACAAATACATTTTTACCAAGTAAACGGTTGACGTTTCAAAATATATAGGTGCCAAAATCAGGAATCACACACCAACGAATTGTGTGATAGAAAACTGGCAATACAAAGACGTTCTTATACCTCGAGTGTGAATTGTCGCGACGATTCTTAGATTGCATCATGATACCTATATTGTATTGTCGTATACGATAGTAATACGATATGATTCAGGATGAGAATTTGAAGTTTCCTTTTATGGCAAAGGCTTTTATGAGATTTGGTGTCTAAACGGGACTATAGGTCTTGATTGACTAATTTGGAATGAAAAACTAGCTTCAAAATCAACATCAACAGCCTAATAGTGGCCACGACTGACTTTGTGATGTTTGAGCATTAATCACCACACTTGTTCACTGCCATGGCCATTAATCACCACACTTGTTCACTGCCATGGCCATTAAAAATTATAAGCATCAGTATCCTCACGCTGTTTACCTACCGTTTGTCAGTGGTGTGTAAATAATTTTAGAAAGTACATATAACTTGGAAAAAGTCACATTGATACTTGCCGTTGGTAGATTTCTAACATACTCTCTAATGCATGAGAAGTCAGCGTCATAAAAACAAACCTGTTAGAAGATAATCACATGACATCACGATGTCTTAACCGTTTATATTATGAATCGCGTATAACAGAAAATATACCTACTGACATTCATCTGGTAGGATTCAAGCCTCCGTATTCTTACTTACTTACCTAGTAAGTACCTGTCGAAATACCGATTATACTTTTCCGAGGGATTTGAATCCGAGGCCTATTGGCAGTCTGACAAAGATTAGCTAAGATTGCATAAACTTCCATTGATTTTCTTATCATAGTCTGTATAGAATACCCTTCATAACTAAGGTAGCAAATTATGACGTCATCAACTTATTTCCTATGTAAATATTATGCACAAAGGTTCTCATTATAAACACATAAGTTCAAGGTTATATTTAAATTTAACATTTCCCATTGAAACGCCAAATAACATGATTCTTGTATTCGTTCTTACATACTTAGGATCTTTCTTTCGGTTCAACTTTAAATGTGGGAGGGGCCATGCTTTGTCATGAATGGTCCAACTCGACCGGAGTTATACCACGACCACACAGAAAACTGACGTGAAACAACTTGCGATGTGTTTCGTCATGTGAGTGATATTACTGTAGGCCGAATGTTTCCCCCCCCCCCTTCCCAATCTCCCCAATCCCTGAATCCTCAACAATCTTCAAATTCATAATCCCCAATAGGCCGGTAACGCACTTGTAACGCCTCTGGTGTTCCGGGTGTCCATGGACGACGCCGATTATTTACCATCAGGTGATCCGTCTGCTCGTTTACCGGCTTATTCTATAAAAAAATGCATTTATCAATTATGCAGCTCGAGAAAACTTATTTAAACTTAGGTAGAGAATAGATAGAAAATATTAAACTTAGGTAGGTGTATAAATCGAGTATTATTTAAACGGTTCTTTGAAAACACAGTACAGTCTCTTTTATAACATTTACCCGTTTATTTGCTCAATTTAAACTACAGTCTGCCTTATAATTTATTTAATATTTATTTATTAGTACCAGTATCACAGTTCTAGAAAATTATGGATATGTCGCAGGCAAATCACATAATCCGCTGTATTACATTACGGGTGGCCGGATGATGATGCGGAGCGAGGAGGACTGGGATGCCGTCTTCTCCTTTTGCGATACAGTCATACTAGCTAAGGAGGCGCCTCCTCCTTAGCTAGTATGACTGTATCGCAAAAGGGCGCATGAGGCAGCGAAGCGCTGCCTCCTCACAACCCAGCCGTCGCGAAGGACACTCCGGGCGTCAGGGATCGTGAGACGATATCCGGCCGCCCGACCAGAACCAGCGTGCGGCTCAAATAGCCATCAGACCACAACGGATGGGGCCCAATAGGCCTGATGTCTACCTATACGGAGTCGCGGAGAACTTAACGGGTTTTTCTAAATGGCTAGCCGTACCTAATTTAATTCGCCGGATTATACAATTTGCCTGCGACAGATACATTGCTACAGTAAATATAATATATTATGTAATTTAGTATGTCAATTGAGACAATCAAATTATAATATTTATCCAGTTGGTTAATATTACAGACATTAATATTTTGTGAAAACTTAATCAAATAAAGAACATAAAGATAAGAATAAGAAGAAATTATTAAATCAAAAACCAGTTACAAAAGACACACCGAAAGCTATAAAGGAATCCTGTTCTTTTATCGTTAATTATGTAATAGTATTATTTAATAACTCAATACTATTATGGAGATTACTTCTTATTGCTACACTTCATAAATATTATTAAAACTAAAATAATATTCATAGATCGCAAAAAATAAAATTTAACGTCGGTAATAATTCCGAAAAATCTGATTAGATAGCACTTTAGTTCGTTGATAGGGTCCAATTTGAGTATTACCTAGATTGGACTGCACTTAATGCAATCGTGAGACCTAATTAACTGAGAGTACCTCTCAATGTCCGTAAACCGTACCTCTATAGAGCTACCGAATATTGTGTTGAAGCTATTGGTAATTGGAATGATGAGTACTTAGCTGTACTGCTCAGGATAGAACCTATTCACTAGCCTTAATTTTTTTTATACCATGACGGCGGCAAAAAAGCACACGGCCCACCTGATGGTAAGCGGTTACCGTGGCCTATGTACCTACGCCTGCAACACTTGGGGCATTACATGCGTCTTGCCGACCCTTAAGAAACCTATTCACTCCCCTCTTGGAGAACCCCATGTTATAGCCCACTGGGAAAACCACGGCAGGGAGTTCATTCCACAATCGGAGGGTCCGTGGGAGAAAATTGCTGCGAAACCGAACTGTACGGGACTATTTGGGCTCCAATGTGTGAGCGTGAACTCCCTGTCAATGACGAGCGGTGCGATGATAGAAAGTGTGTTTTATTTTAGTTTTCACGTGGTGTCGTTAGAGCCGACTAGAGGCCTATACTTCACAGTCTACGCTTTACAAAAAATTGCCCGCTCTCAGTCTCATTAGAAAAATATATATACCTGAACCATATAAATATATATGCAGGCTGTAAATGGGACGCTTCCGTAAAACGCAGACAGGTGATGGTTAAAAAGAAGTTTTATTTTCATAGAAGTAAGTTTTATTAAATGTTTTTTTTATGTTATAATAGTTGTAATTAACTGTTCCAGGCTGATGGTGCATAAATAATTACACGAAAACAAAAACAATTAAAATTATAAAAAAAAATGTTGTCTACACCCTTATAATAATAAATTTGTTTACACCCTGTAGGTATGTACATAAATATAAACTTTTTAAAACGTGATCTGCAACCTGCCTGCTAAATTCGATGATTATAACAACCATCAACCATCATCAGAGGTCCATAATAATCTAGCAATGTATAGTTACAGACTGATTATAATGCATCTTTGCCTTGACTTGACACTTTCGACCAATCAAAGAGTTGTATAATAAATTCTTAATTATTTATTTATTTCAGTCATGATCATATCATTACAGAGCAAAAGCCTCGACTCCTCTCTATGTACAGCTTTTTGAGGCCCTTGTCATACATGTCCGGTTCGTCCTGCCATCTCCTTTTGGGCCTGTCGCAATATCTATTGACCTTGAGTGGGCTCCACTCAGTAGTAACTTTTGCCCACCGTGCATCTGACGTGCGGGAGACATGACCAGTTCCAATTCCATAGTAAATCTTGATCACAAAAATTCATCAATTTATTTTCTAATAACACTTATCGCTAAAGAATATTATTTCTATGTCAAGACATAAAACTAGGAATATCTGTTCCGATTGGCGCTAGTTTCGTTTACGACCAATAAACTTGTGGGCTCATGCCAATAAGTGATCACTTAAGTTAGTACCAAGTAAAATGCTGTGTAAACTTGAATTACGAAACGGATTCAGGGAAATTGTATTCTGATATGAGTTTGTATGTCATATTGGTTTTCTTGTGTGTAAGTAAAATAGTGAAGTAGTGCCTACAATAGGGTAGTGTCCTAAATTTTGTCTGTTACATTCAACTTCAGTCATGTATTTTTTTTTCTCGCAAAATTAAATACTTTCGACGATATATTAATTTAAAATATCGTGTGACATCATAGCGTGCCACATTTTGTAGCACGTTATGACGTAACGACCTCCCACTCCTAAACTTAGCGGCATTTTATCTAAGTATTGCAACTTAATACGAGAAAATAATAAAATACGTGTCTAATATTTTTTCATTATCTAACTGACGTACTAATTAAATTTTTAATTTTGATACCCTGGAAACTATCCAATTGAACCTAATCTCCCAATAGTATCGAAAGAACCGACTAATATAGACTACACGTACCTACATTTGACAGAATACCGGGCAGGTAGCAATGCTTCCCGATACACCTGAAACTTTTTAAGCTGCAATCCTATACCATCTGCCAAGGGAGACGATTATGCCGAACCCTATTATGTTGAGGAGGCCTTGATGTTTATAATTCAACTTGTGGTAACACATTAATGACATATTTTTATGTGCTGGTAAATGCATATCTGGTCGGCGTCTCTATGGCGTTAGCGCGCGTTCGTCTCCCAGCTTTGGTGTTAACCAGTAACGTTTTGTAGTTTTAAATTAGTTGTGAATTGTGTATTTTCTAAGACAATATAAACACAATATTTTACTAATTAAATTTGAACTTTCATTGAACTCATAAACTATACTGGAGTCAAGAGAATTTTAGTAAGAATGCACACGATGTATTTAAAAACTTTTGTAATTGACATAGTCACCAATAAACAATTATTTAGGTAGATTCATTTATATTTCTATGACATTCACGTATACAGGTACATCAGGTAATACTGACCACCGCAGGTGGGGTCCGATAGGGCTGATGCCGATATGGAGCCACGGAGGACACAACGGGTTGCCGGTGCTCCGGCTCGAAGTGCAGGCGTAGGAACGGGGTGGTTTTTAGTCAGTAAAAGTCTGACACTCTCACCCATGTGGGAAAAGTCATTCGATGATTTTCTCCCCTTAAAATAATAAAAAGGTACACTCCATACGTCCGTTATAGTATAAAAAGAAAGATCACTGTCCCCATCATATTAAATATTGATAGAAATTTTATAATCGCTAAAAGAATATTATCATTCTCCTTTCATTATCTATTCAGGAAGTATGAACACCTATTGCATTGTTCTTTTGTTTTTATAACTATACATCTTGCTTTGCTATATTTTGACTAAAGAATTACCTCAATAGGTACGTGTTATTATTGATATGTAATCGTTTGGCTTTAACATAGTTTATAAGGAAAATTGAGAAGACTAACAAATTACCAAAAACTATATTTTTAGCTTACGTAAATATTAATCTAATATTAACATGACGTCACAAGTTTTAGTCTTCGAGTGTTTTAGAAGCGATGTCCTTACTAATCCAGTTTCAGCCAGTTATTAGTCTGTTATAATAGTACCTTAACGCTGAATATAAGCAGGACTGATTTATAAAAATAAATTAATATCCGTAGGTAATTATCCAACCTAAGATATAACAAGTGTTAAGATATAACAATAATAAGTGTGGAAGAGCCATGCTTCGGCACGAATGGGCCGGCTTGACCGGAGTGATACCACGGCCTCACAGAAAACCGACGTGAAGCAACGGTTGCGTTGTGTTTCGTCGTGTGAATGAGGTTACCAGAGACCCAATTACACCCCCTCCCCTTCCCCAATCTCCCCAATGCCTGAATACCCAACGATCCTCAAACTCCTAATCCCCAAAAAGCCGCACTTGTAACGCCTCTGGTGTTTCAGGTGTCCATGGGCGACGCCGATTGCTTACCATCAGGTGATCCGCCTGCTCGGTTACCGGCTTATGCCATAAAAAAAAACAAGACCTTTGGTTTTAATAATAATTTTTAACCTTCCCCGCACTATGATTTTCTCCTGTGTCGTGGGTGCGTTTACAAATACAAACATACAATAACACACACACACACACACACACACACACACACATAACACCCAGACCAGAAACAACAATTTGTGGATGTTAATTACAGGTATATCTATCGAATTATATATTAGTATGTAATGAAAAATTTATAGTCCAAACACACCTAATAAATGTTACTTAAACTGTCAAACACCGAGCGGTCACCGGTGACCAACCTATTGTTCTTTAATTGTGTCTATAATGACGGTGCTCAACGAGTTAAATGAGAAATCACGACTAAAATAACACACGGTAGAATTGAGAAATCTCATCCTTATTTCAAGCTTGTTAACGACACCATTACTTACCATCATCGTTGTACAGACTACAGACCTCTATAGTCTACCTAGAAATAATCAATAATGATTCCTACACCTCTGATTAAGAACAGTGTCGCCGAGACAATAGGACTGCTGTCTTTTTGAGACTATTGTTGAACCGTCAAGGGATCACAAAGCCGAAATGAAGTCTCTGTCTATATTACATATAAATAAATAGTTATGGAAAATTTGTGTGAAAATAAGTGCTATCAATCACATACTAAGTTTTTCTAAAAATATTATTAGTTTTTCAAACCAAGATAGTAAATATCTAAAAATCGCGGGTTACTCACCTGATAAACTAAGAAAAGCTCTACTAGTTTTGAACCACGGAGGGGTTCTTCCTTATGAGCAGCGTGCGCGGTCGCGGCGACGCGACGTCGCGCAGCCTACTTCTCTGTGGTTCAAAACTAGTAAAGCTTTTCTCAGTATATCCACGTGAGTAACCCGCGATTTTTATCTAATTTAGCATGTCTCACGATAGTTAATATATAAACATCGTAGATATCACTTTATGTCCAGACCGATTCTCGCCTAGTAAGGAATAAAACGAAGGGCTATAAGACTAACAGGAAAAAAAAGAAATTATACAGATATGTATGAGCCTCATTATGATTAGTAGGTAATAAGGTATTTGATCGCTGTTTTCCTAAAATACAACAAAAATATACACAACATACGATAAATTCGTGACATCCCCTTGAGCTTAAATTTCCACAATCAAATTTAAAATTATGCACTGCCATAATGCAACAAGGAAGCAAGCAATCTAGTTGTGAAATCCCTATAATGCACAATAACCCTTCGACAAATTACCCTTTGAACTAAAATGACGTAACAACAAAATATATTTAGTATTTTATTTACTCCTAATGATTGTAAATTACGGTGATTTTTTAGCTGAAAGTGCGGGTTCAATGGGCAGCTAATGAAGGCTATTTAGAACGAAACATTACGATTTATCGGGGGGCCCGAGAGGCTTATGAATCTTAATCTCGCTGATGGCGCTTAACTTGCAACGATTGATTACAAGCTGAGCGGTCAAGTTCATGGACTTTTTTAGGGGACGATTTGTCCAACGCCAGATGAATTTTAACTGAGGAATAGCTTTGAATATTTGAGAATTCTTCCAGACTAAGAGCTGTCAAATGCCAATTTTATTTTATTCCCCAGTTAAGAAGTAACTGATGATTGGATAATCGGCCCATAGTGTAACAAGCCTTTAACATTTTTTAAAACGAAATACGTTTATCTGATTGTCAAATCTCGTTCTTTATTTATCAGGAAGAATTGTATTTAACTCGTCGAGTAGCGTCATTATAGACACAATTATAGAACAATAGGTTGCGGTCACCGGTGACCGCTTGGTGTATGACAGTTTAAAAATTATGAATCATCATGAATGGACAATAATAATTTGATGCATTAAACATTTTTTAATATGTCTTCAAGCGAGATATTATTTCTGAATATGCCTTCAAACGAGATATTGAATAGAATAGATAAATATGCCATTAAGATTTCAAATTCAAACATGTGTCACTTCGTATAAAACTGGAGAACTAAAAAAGGGTACTTACATGTCGTTTACATCGCAATGGAAATAAAAATATCACAATTCTATATTGATTTCAATAAATTTTATTATATCAGTACCTATTCAGATAGCATTATTATATTAGTTTAAATTAGTTTTTAATAGATTTTCGACATTATAACTAGTAATGATAAGCGTCTGTTCAAAATGTAAAACAACTTCAAATAGACAGAGTTACGAATAAATAAAATGAATAAACTCATAAATGATTTAATTTTAATGTCCCCTGATAGCTCTAATGGTAATTTAATAGACGAGGTCATTTCCGTACACAATTAAAGCATTGTCTCCGTCATATTCAAATTTACAATATTTTGGAAACCTTAGATTTTCAGTAAATTGTTCAGAAATACATTTGCATACCATTTTAAACAATGCATTAATGTTTGTTCTTATTTATGTTCATTACGCTTGGCTTTTGAATACAACATAGTATTTTAAGCTTCATTATGAATGTTTAAGCAACACTATTTGTTAGGGTTTTATAGATTTACAGCCATAATAGATACAATTGAAATATTGTTAGAAAGGATAATGTTAAACTGTGAAATGATCTGTAGTCGGCGGTATTTCCGATACGATCTTCAAACCTTCAAGAAAAGAATGTATTCCTTTTTAAATGGCCTCCTCTCAACTCCTCTCGTGTTGCGGGTGTCCATGGGCGGCGCTGATTGCTTACCGAAAAAAAGAGGGTTCCTTGTGGAGGTAAAATTATGCAGCATAACACCAGCGTGCTACCAGTTAAGTAAAGGTGAACCTGATTCCATATCGATACTACTGGGTGGAATTCTAAAGACTATATCAACAATTCAATAATTTGCCTGGCATGGGAGCACATGCTAATTTAGTTTATTTTTGTGTTGTAGCGTCCCATATTAAAAATTACTAACTTAGTAGGTAATTAATAAATAGGTAGGTATGTACTTACACAATACTACATAATACATACTTACACAATACTACATAATACTACATAAACATGTAATTGTTCATTTTTTTAAAAACTTATGATATTTTTACTCTTTGACAATGTAATTCTACTATCGATAGTGAAGAAGAAAATTGAAAATAATAGAGGTATAAGCATAATCAGATATTGAAAGAACGTCATGTCTCTTGCATTTAAATCCATGTGTTTAGTATTTTATTTTGTACATAATGGATTTAGAAAATAGAATTTAGATTATTCTAAATAGGAATTCTCCGGCTGTTTTGTCTGCATATTTCTTTGAATATAAAACGGTTTTTTTAAAAATGCCATCATAAGGAATCTTTCACAATAGAACTCACACTTACCTATACATTTTTCATTACACACCGTGAAACTTATATCGTTTTCGTCCCGAAGTAATGGTTCTGTCTCAGTAATACAATAGTTTTACAAAAAAATAACTGGTGAACCGTTGCAGAAAGCAAACTTCGAAAGCGCATATGAACGAATATCAAAACATCACGACATGGCGTGAGCAGTGGCCACTTATTCTCGAAGAGGTATAAGTGGCCACTGCTGACCAAAGGTCTTTTGTCGCACGCAGAAGGTTTGAGCATTAATCACTACGCTCGCTCAATGCGGGTTGGCGATTACAAACTTAAAATTAAAAATGGTAAGCCCAAGTTTCCTCACGATCTTCACTGTATATCAGTGGTATCTAGATAATCTTAGAAAGTACATGTATTGTAACTCGAAAAAATATATATTTATACTTGAATAAAACGTTAAGTACCATCTTATTGTTTGTTACGAATGCATGCATTCATCAAATGACAGTAGACCTAACAAAATTTAACTTATCAGTTTGTGAATATAACTAGCTGATGTTATTTACATTGTGCTTTATACAATAGTAAATAGAATAGTGAATACAATGGCATCCTGTTATCATTTTACAAGTAAGCAATACCTAGTCTTGTTTCATTACAATAACATTTTGAGTATATTTTAATTATAGTTTATTCATTCCGATTTACGTAATACATCGAAGTGTGAGAGAGCCATGCTTCGGCACGAATGGGCCGGCTCGACCAGAGTAATACCACGGCCTGACAGAAGACCGACGTGAAACAATGCTTGCGTTATGTTTCGTCGTGTGAGTGAGGTTACCGGATGCCCAATCTCCCCAGTCCCCTTTTCCCAAAAAGTCCCCAACAATCCTCGAGTTCCTAATCCCCAAAAAGCCGGTAACGCACTTGTAACGCCTTTAGTGTTCCAGGTGTCCATGGGCGACGCCGATTGCTTACCATCAGGTGAGCTGGCAGTTCGTTTACCGGTTTATACCATAAAAATACATTATGTAGGTATATCTGGTAAATGTTTTTCCTAATACTAATAACACAAATTAAATTTTCAGCACGTGAATGTAGGTAGATTTAAATTAAATTAAGAGACATCGTCTGGTTAATGATAATGCGATAATAATTGACGCCATTTTACATAATTCTGATTACCTACATTTTTAGAAAATTATACACAACTATTTTTAGTTCTTCAGACTTTGGTATATTGAGTTGCAAATTAACATAACATAACATCACGCCTTTTATCCTCGAAGGGGTAGGCAGAGGTGCACATTCTACCACAGTACAATGTAACACCCACTTTTCACTAGTTGTTATGAGTCCCATGTAATAGGGGGTTGCAAATTAAACAAATATTTTTTGTGAATACTTATCACAAATTACTCATACATCTAAGTTGACCATTTGTTAATTTATCGTAGTTGCGGTTTCTATTAAATTAATGAATCTCCCTATTAACTGTACAACTCGTGCTATTGAGTTTGATCCCTTTATTAGGTACTGGATTTCAAAGTATTCAATTTTTTTTTTATAATTAGAAATGTGTCAGCATTTGGCCCCTTTTTCTTTTGGTGGTAAGCGATGGAACACGTCTACCCGTGTGCAACCTATTCTACCTCTATTATAGTTGTTAAAGAGATCCGAAAAAACGATAGTTGACAAATAGTAAAATTCAATACTTTTATCGAAATGTCAAAAACAGTACCATAACATAACATAACATCACGCCTTTTATCCCCGAAGGGGTAGGCAGTGATATGAGTCCCATGTAATAGGGGGTGAGCCTATTGCCATATACCGGGCACATTTCCAGACTCCGTGCTACTACTGAGAATTTTTTAAAAACCCAGTAATACTTTGCCCGACCCGGGAATCGAACCCGAGACCCCTTGCCCGGCAGTCGCAGTACCAGTACCATTATATAAAATAATGTATTTAAAACGCAACATACGACCAAGTCATCGAATTTTTGCGTCAAATAAAACGAAATTGAAATATAGTTATAAAAAATTAAAAAAAGTGACGCATATCTTCAAATACATGAATAGAAAGTAAGATTATTTTTTAATATTTTATAGAGGTAGTATTGAAAAGTCAAATAATTTATTTTTTACCTCGGTAACATATCAATGATTCGAAAAATAATATTATACTAAAATTAATATTATAAATACAAATAATTACTCCTTAATAATTGTATTTAGTTTAATTAATCGTATTTACACAGATTACTCATTAGACCCAGACTCACTACAAGAATTTATTTTTGAGTACGACTGACTAGCTGTTCAGCCAGTAAACCAACTGTATTGTCGGTCACTTTATTATGAGAGATAACAAGTAATTATAGTGATTTTTTTTTTTTAGGAACCACAGAACTGACCATTTGTTTACAAATGTTTTGTTTACAACTTTATCTTTTTTCAGAAGCATACGATATTTGTTTTTGTACAATGTTTAAATAAATAAATGTTATTGTTTTCCTTGAATTTATTACGATATTTTTTCCTTTTAGATACATATACACATTTTGATATAATTACTGCAAATTGTCTTTGACAGTAAAGGCCGGTTCATACTAGTGTTCTTAAAAATATGTACTTCGAAATAATTTAAATATTTTTTGGACATTCATATTTCTCTTTATGCAAGTATAGGAGAGCCGGTGAGAAACAACGCTTGCGTATTCTTTCGTTATGTGAGTGAGGTTGCCGGAGGAGGCCCGCTTTTTGAAACGAAAAAGAAACTCGTACTAAGGCCTCAGTTATTTTAAAGGGAGAACCTAATGCCATGTCTATACTACTGGGTGGGTCGCGGAGAACCTAACGGGTAACCGGGGCTCCGGCTCGACGTGCAGGAGAAGGAACGGGGTAGTTTTTTGTCAGCAAGAGTCTGAAATTCCCTCCCGCCTCACCCAGACGGGAACAGTCGTTCGATAATTTTCCCCCCTAAAAAAAAACCCAAAAAAATAATGTTACTAATGGTACACTTGAAACTATGTAAAGTGAGTAAAACTTCCTGAAAGCAAAACCAAAATTTTTGAACTTACAAAAATATTGGTTCGTAGTTCGTACAAAAACGAAAACAGTACAGTGGCATAGTATGCACCTCTGCCTAGTGCATACCCCTACGGGGATAAAAGGCGTGATGTTATGTTAATGTTATCTATATTGTGCACAAAACCAAATCTTAGATAAATATTGTAGCGGTGTAGTTATTCTTAATAAATACTTAGTTCTATATTTTAACCAAATCCTAACATTACGATACGAATCCAATAATACAGAACAAAATCGTATTCCAAGAACGTAAAGCGTGTGAGTAATGTACTCTTTGACTTAAGATAACAATGGTATTTAAAAACATACCTAGACACAGTGCTATTTAAGTCTTATATTTATTGTACTTTTTTCCAAAACAGTCTTCTTTACGCTTCTGTCCTGGACTGACGTGTATCGAAATGTATAAATTTGTTATTTTGTGCTCTATTTTTGTTGCTGTAAGTGTCAAAATTGTTTAGACTAGTTTTATTTTAATGCTAATTATAATTTAACAGTTGTTGTGTTTGCTTTATTGTAATTTGGTTTACTTAACGTGTGATTTTTTTATTTTGTTTGAACTTGATGGTAATGAAATAATGATATAAAACGCCAAATGGTGTATTTTAAAATAATAGCCGTAACTTGAATTTTGAATATTAATTAAAATGTGCGACTGAACACGATATAAGATATATGTATAGTTAAAGTAAACATTTTTTTTTAATCGTTGTCTATGTAATGTAATCGAAATTAAAAAAAAACCATTTACAAAAATTTGAAAAAAAAAAAATTGATAAAACAATAATGTCGAATAATGTAGAAGTGTCGTGGTGGCCTGGAGGTTTAAGACGCTCGCTTCTCATGCATGAGGGTGCGGGTTCGAAACCTACCAACGGCAAGTACCAATGTGACTTTTTCCGAGTTATATGTACTTTCTAAGATTATTTAGACACCACTGACAAACGGTGAAGGAAAAACATCGTGAGGAAACCTGGACTTATAATTTCTAATTATAAGTTTGAAATCGCCAACCCGCATTGAGAAAGCGTGGTGATTAACGCTCTAACCTTCTCCGTGTGAGAAGAGGCTTTGCTCAGCAGTGGGCATTTATAGGCTGTTGATGATGATGATGATGAAAACAATAATTTTCATTTCTAGGCATCCAACGCAGATGTCGCACAAACTCTAACTAAAAGAGAAACTAAAGCTTCTCTGGTAAGTTACCTATATTTTAAAGATATTACTTAATTATTTATATATTATATATTCAAATGTATTAAAATTCTTCAGATATCAATATTAAATAGGTACTAGCTGACCCAGCCAACTTCGTTCAGCCTAAAATATATTTTTACACCTTTTAAACCTTCTCTGGACTTTCACAAATATTTCAAGACCAAAATTAGCCAAATTTCAAAACCAAAAACTACCTCTACATACTGGACATGAAGCTCAAATAAATAAATAAGTAGGTAAATGTCCAATCTAAGGCATTTTTTTTAAAGGGGGAAAATCATCGAATGACTGCTCCCGCCTGGGTGAGGCGGGAGGGAGTGTCAGACTCTTACTGACTAAAAACCACCCCGTTCCTTCTCCTGCACGTCGAGTCGGAGCCCCGGTTACCCGTTAGGTTCTCCGCGACTCCGAATCGGCATCGGCCGTATTGGGCCCCATCTGTGGTGGTCTGATGGCTCTTTGAGGCGCGCGCGGAACGCGACGCGCCGCACGCTCGGGTCTGTTTCTGGTCGGACGAGGAGCCACCCATGCTCGCCGTCCGCAGGCCCGCGCTTACGGTGGCCGGAGATCGTCCCGCGATCCCCGACGCCCGGTGTGTCCTTCGCGATGGCTGGGTTGCGAGGAGGCAGCGCTTCGCTGCCTCACGCGTCCCGCCTCCTCCTTAGCTAGCATGACTGCTTCACAAAAGGAGGAGACGGCATCCCAGTCCCCCTCGCAATCTAAGGCATTAAATACACATTTAGAAGCATAAAGCTTTTACAAATAAACTACTTATTCCCGCACATTTCCGCAAGAGTAGGGTAAAAGTATACATGACTTTACCTCCATTTCCGGTAAGAGCAGGTTCGAAACCTCCCGATGGCAAGTACCAATGCGACTTTTTCCGAGGTGTATGTAATATCTAGTTAGAAGAGTGAAGTGAAGAAAAACATCGTGGAGAACTCTAGGCTTATAATTTATAATTATAGGGTTGAAATAGTCAACCCACATTAAGCAAGTGCGGTGATTAATGCTCAAACCTTCTCCATGCGAGAAGAAGCCTTTGGTCAGCAGTGGCCACTTATAGATTGGCGATGTATTTGTAAATGGTATACCTAATTTTTTTTATTTTAGGTTTGGCCAGCAAAAAACTCACCCATTTGTGTTTAATTTCAGAAACCACTATCAGTATGCTGCGATATTCCAGAATTAGCTGATGAATTTCAATTGGCGAAATGTTCACCTAGACCGCCTGGACCGGTAAGATTACATTCTGTAAAAGTAACAGAAATATATGGGACACAAATACCAACCCGTGAAAGTCTCCAATTCTCCACGCTTAGCATACACAATATTATAGAAAATATTGTTGACACACAAAATTTAATATTATGTACCCACATTCGTATAATTATGTTAATAATTAAATTATTATGTTTTCGGCTTACTCACGTAATAATTTGACGAGGAACTCGACTAGTTTCAAGCCATGCTAGAGAATTTATTTAGTATGCCTCACGAAAGTTACAATACAAATAAGTGAAATTTGTTATGTATAGAGTCACGATTACAAAGATCTATAGTTATGAACAACTTTTATTCCAGTGTGAAGATGTCCAATGCATCTTCGAAGTGTCAGGCTTCTTGACAGACCGGAATACATTGAACAAGGCCGCATATAGAAGCCATTTGCAGAAATGGGAGAAGAAGCATCCTGGCTGGACTGATTCCATTTACAAAGCTATCACTGATTGTGTGGACAATGACCCTAGACAGCACCTCGAAGTTCCGTGTAAAGCCTATGATGTATTTACTTGCACTGGTATCGCTATGTTGAAGGTAAGATTTTGGATTGCCTGAATATTTGTTTATATTCGAAGGAATGGATTTCATTATGATTATGATTACAATTTATATTCGAAGTGACAAGATTAGATATGTTATGGGCACCTATATGTAATAGCATGACTTTACTGAGTCCATAAAACCCAAGGTACAACTCGATTCCATCTTGTAACAAAAATGTGTTGAAAAACTAAACAATTGTTCACTTTGTTCATTTTTAAATATTAAATATTCCGAAACTGAATGAAAATCGTCGAATCCCTCACAATTCGAATTCCCTCACAAGACGTCAATTCCCAATTCCCAAAAAGCCGGTGGCGCACTTGTTACGCCTCTGGTGTTTGAGGTGTCCATGGGCGGCGCTGATGCTTGCAATCATGATCCGTCGGCTCGTTTACCGGCTAGTAAAAAAATTAAAAAAAAATCAGAATGATGAAAACTTAATATTTCTGAATTTCTAAACTTTTAAGTATACCTAATTGTAGTAAAATGTTTTTTTTTTATTTTTTGTTACAGAAATGTCCGGACGCAGCGTGGAAGTGCTAGAACTTAATTTGAAACACTGAGTTACTATTTTTCATCAAGTTTTTTACCATCACCAAAATAAAAATTATTTTATTTTATATGCATCTAATAAAAATACCCTATGCTCGTATTATTTGATACTGTCAAATTATATATAGGCTTAAATCTTAATTTGATGACATTTTTTATGTCGCTTGTAATTTCAGTTTCATTTGCTTACAGAGGAGAGAACGAAAGGGTTGATGATGATGAATTGGTTTTTTTTATATTCTATGTATGGACTACAAGTACAAATAGCAAATACAATAACTTACCAGACGTTAACTAAATAAAATTTTACTAGTAAAATGCTATCCCTACCTACCTACTTCGAAAATCATAGAATTCCTATATTATGAAAGACATCGATAAAAAGGTTGATGACTAATTTTTATTATAATGTCCGTCTGGTAGGTTATTTTGCAAACATTAGACACGTAATCTTTTATTCTCTTACGCGTGACGTCACTTCTCAGTATGTTTTATATGTGGAAATGACGTAATTACCTCCAACTCCTAAACTTTGAATCATTTTATCTATCTTATACCACAATATAAAAAAATATGTGTCTAATTATTTTTCATTACCTAAGTGACATCCTAAATAAATTTGTAATTTTTATAAAATCAAAATAAAAATCAAATCATTTATTTGCATAAAATGTAGGTACCTAATTACAAATAGGTTGTCATCATTCCTATTCCTTTAATTAGATACAATAAAAACTACTAAAAAAGATTTTTACTGTATTACACACAAAATAAAAACAACTAAAAAAGATTTTTACTGTATTACACACAAAATCGATCTTGGAAGTTACAAACTGTATTTACCTACTGTTATATATTGTATATCCCAAGTGCGTCAAGGAACTATATCCGATAAATAATTACTTCTTTGACATTTAGATAACCATAAAATTTATTATTACAATGTTTGTTTACTGATACGATTTTATTGAGGTCTGGGTGAGCGCTATTAATATAACATTTGCAATAAATCTGTGATAAAAATGACACTTTCTCGTATTGTACATACATATACTAGGTATTTTGTGATTATCGTGAAGATGTAA
This sequence comes from Spodoptera picta, assembly GCA_038387885.1. Classification (NCBI taxonomy): domain Eukaryota; kingdom Metazoa; phylum Arthropoda; class Insecta; order Lepidoptera; family Noctuidae; genus Spodoptera; species Spodoptera picta. Next base: position 5,033,040 of record JAZHFQ010000733.1, on the reverse strand, counting down.
GAAAGGCTTGATACTCAAGAACTTACTATACAACACCAGATTATATAAGGGCGCCGCACCGCAATACTCGTCTGGCCAACTGCCTATAGAATAGTGGCAGCACCAAAAAATTAGAGGCGCCTCTTAGGTGCTTGCCTAGGACGCCTTCTAGGTTAAACCGCTTCTGGCTGCTACCTCAATTACCGACAACCTGTGTTAGCGGTTCGCCTTTAACAGTTTTTTATCGACAGGCAAAGGCTAAATGCAAACTAAATCCAGTAGATGGTTGGGAATGGTGAACAATCTAGAAATAAATAATAATTAATCTGCATGGGCTAAATAATCTTATTTTATCCTTATCTTTAAGTAAAACGCTAAACACTATGTCGGTCACCAATTACTAGCGGTTAGCAAATAACTTTCCTTAAACTATTTTCTACTAGCTTTTACTAGCGGCTTCGCTCGCGTCACAAAAGGATAAAAAGTAGCCTATGTGACATATAACGATATACACAGCGCCATCTATACCAATACTTTTGTTTTTCCTCGAGAATATCAAATTTTTTCGGGATAAAAAGTACCCTATTATTTAATCTGGACTTCTAACTTTACGTCTGCAAAAAATTCAAAGCATTCGGTTTAGTAGTTACGGCGTGAAAGCGGAACAAACAAACAAACTCACTTTCCGTTTTTTAATATTATAGTAAAGATTGGCATTCAAAGTCTTATGAGGTGTGGCTGCAACTCATCAATTTCATGATTGCTATGAATATGACTACAGGCGCAAAATAGAGAGTTGATAATTCCTTGTCTTACTTTTTATGCCAGCAGAGCAGTTATGAATTACGAAGAAAATAGAAACGAACATAACACATGATCCAAGGTTCCTTGAAGCTGAGTTCGGAAAGTGTTTGAACGTCGATTCGATAGAACAAACAGACCGTACTTAGCTTGTAGTCACCTGAAAGTGCTTTGAGAGACCTTGTCGGAAGATTGACATATAAGTACACAGTACCGGCGTGTTTTAAGGTTAAAGGTTATATTGGAGGTCAATGAAGTACATATTGGTGTTATGTAAGGAGTCAGGATATTAATGTTATGGGATAAGAGTCTAGCCAGAAGATGGGTTACCTACAGGTAAGTGCATCATAATTGCTGGAGTAGTAACGTTGTGGTAGCGTTGCTAGTTTATTAATGAATAAAACGGGGTTAAGCAAACCAGTCTAGTCTGAAAAAGGACAAGCATAACAATGATGGCTTCATTAAGGTAGAAAGAAAGAAGAAGAAGCATGTTTGCGGCAACCAGTGCGGTGCCGCGTTGGCAAGACCAAACATGCTGCTGCGTCCAGGGACACCCACGATGCTATTGTATCTGTTTTAGTTTTGTATTGTATTTTTTATTTATTTGTGTATTATTTTTTATATAGGCACACAGTTGCATGATATAAAGGAACAATGAATACCTAAATTAAAGTCTTGAGTCTGCCTCAGTCACATGGCGAAACAAAGCATGCGTTGTTTTACATCAATTTTCTTTATCACTCCAGGTGAGCCGGCCTATTCGTGACAAAACATGACTTTCCAATGTATCAACTTCTGTTAGGTGTTAATTCAGTTATATTAATGAGATACTATTAGTGACAAGGTAAAGAATAAAAAACAAATTTAAATAATAATAATAAGCCCGCAGGGCACCTTGAGACGAGGTGATGGGCATTAGCGATCCCGCGGGCTACCATCATCCCGAGTGCTCCAGGGAGAAGTCACCGTTCCTTCTTCTCCGGCTTGCCTTAATTGGCTGGGTGGAGTGAACAATGATAAGGAACAGGTCTCCCACCTCTGGCTTGCCTTCATTGGCCGTCCAGAGTGGAGTCACGAGAGCAGTGATCCTGCTCGGAGGGTAAGAAACTATTCGTAAGTCGCGAGTGGGCCAGGGATGCAGGAGGCTTCGGCTGGAGCAGATGATCTGAGTAGAAAGCGGTGGTAGTTTCTTAACCCTTCAGCCACTCACATTCTCGTTGCCCCTATGTTGCTATATCTAGCAACCATTCCCGGGGCCCGGTCGGTGAGTTGGCGAGTCTCCGCCTGCCATTTTTACGAGTAAAAATTACATTGTTTCGGCAGGTGCCATAGTCATACATAGTTCCCAATTTACCAGTCCACAGCAACCCATCCATATCCCTACCATTTTTTTTTCCATTATTCACAATAGTCCTACACTAACCGGGGACTGTCCTTGGGTGCATTTCCATAGTGCATACAGGGATAGTCGCCGGTTTGTGTCTCCATTACATTTAGATTAAAGTTGTCTAAAGGGCCTCTGCGCAGTTGGCTTCGGCCCCTCGTACGCCTCCCAAATGACCGGGACCCTGTGGTCCCGTGAATGGTAAAGATAATAATAATAATAAATCATTTATTTAAAGTTGGTGACTCACAAAATGTTAGTAAAACTTACATCTATGTTAGTATGTAATCACAATTGTTTGATAGTGCAATAAAAGTTTTATATTATTACATCCTACATTAATCCATGGGAAATGGCATTACATCGTCCCATGTATATGCAGTCCAGTCTGCTCGCAATCATGCTCAGGATACTGTTGGAGCTGGCCCGCACCCTGCTCACTAGGGAAGCACACCTTTTGCGCATTGTTGCATAAAAACAGTCTATGTGTGCATCTGCAAACATTCCTGATGCGCTACAGAAGCGGGGCAGCCCCACCAGCACCCTAAATGCATTATTATATTGAACACGGAGAGCACTGTATGACCTCTGCGCAAACCTAGCCCACAGGCTGCATGTATAAAAGTTAGTACAGTATGCCCTGAAGAGGGTGAGCTTGACTTCAAGTGAACACCTTGCAAACCTGCGAGCTATCATGTTTGCCCTAACAGACAACGCTCTCCGCTCACGTTCAATGTCTGTATCGTCCTTGAGGTCGGGGGTCAATATATGACCCAGATATTTAAACTTATACACTATGTTTAAAGGCATTCTATTAAGAAATATAGGTGGTATATTTTCAGATTTTAAGCAAAGAAAAATTAAAAGACCAAATAGTGTTTTAATAACAGTTGCATTTTCATTCATATCCACGATTGAAAATGGACATTGCATTTATCCACAAAATACTTATGGTACCTATATCAATGACGTTATGTGTAAATTAAAATAAGAATATATTAAACTGACCAAAATATATTAGAACTAAACGAATATTAAGTTAGAAACATTAATTAATTAAAACAACATCTGCTTTGGAAATGTGGTGAGAGATAAAATGAATAGTTATAAATGCTAGAATTTGTGTATTCTGTGTCCACATGCAGTGGATATGACTACCGGTTTTTCATTCCTTTCTTCACACGGCTCCTGGCTCCTGTACAACTATACTCGGAATTTTAATTCGATTCCAGATTTGTCAATTTCAGTGTTGCAACGTTATGACAAATAGTAAATAGTGACGTTGCGAAATTATTGGATATGGAAATGTAATATTTCTGGATGGATTCTTCTCGTTTATAATTTTATTCTCGTAAACTAAGTATTTCAGGAAATTAAATATTATTCTGAACCGATAATTTAGTTTTGACGATTAATTAACGATCTGAGACTTTTCTTTTATAATTGTGTGTGAAATAAATAATAAAATGTAATCATGAAGGAACATGATAAATAAAACAGATAGATGTATTATGGTAATAATTTATTTTATAAATTGTCGCCACTTTCTGTAAAATTTATTATAAAACACACACACTGATTGTTTATCGATTTTTGTGTTCATCACTAAACTACCTCTATTAGATGTAGAGGTAGTATCATTATTTCACAAAATGACAGTAGCTAATGTCAAATCTGGAATCGAATTAAAATTTTGACTATAGTTTAAGCGTTTTTTTTTATAAACCATTATATACAATTGAAATTCTTATTCTTACCACATTAAATTCAGTGAGATGCTGTTCTGAAATCAAACGAAATTCTATCTGAGTAACTATCACCTACTTAAAGCAGCATAACTTCTTCCTTACTTAAAAAAATAACATTACACACGTATTGATGTATACCAAGTACATTGACATTTATGACAGGATCAACATTTGATAGGTAATCGTCTTCCAAAATAAATATCTTGATCGTCCCTTCTCGAAAGATTCAATGATTTGCAAACAAATTATTACCACTGTGTGGCTTCACGATTTTATAAGATTAGATGGCAATGATCTTGAAAACGAAATTTTGATTAAAATCGATATTTCATCAAAGTAACCAATTCCAATGCATAATTTAACATATATTCACGCCTTATATTTTTCACAGGTATGGTAAAACTATCTATAGGTATAAATAACCATATTAAAAAACGATTCTATTAAAAGTAAAGCACAGAAAGACCTGGACTTACTCAGCAAATGGCTAAAATATAACCTATTGACGATAAACACAACAAAAACTTCATTTATGATATTTGCCGCAAAAAATAAATCGATACCAGAACACTTACCTCTTATAATCAACAATGACGTAATAAAACGCTCTAGCTACGAAAAATATCTTGGTCTGTGGGTAGATGATAAACTCACCTGGAAACATCACATCAATCATGTCAAAACAAAAGTGGCATCGGTACTGGGTGCTATACACAAAGCGGCAACCTGTATTCCGAAAAAGATACGCTATATCGTATACAACTCATTGGTCAAATCACATTTGGAGTACCTAATTGAGATCTGGGGATCAGCTGCTAAGACTAACCTAAGCCCATTACAAAGAACCCAAAACAAGGTCATTAAAACCCTTTTCCTTTATAAACATTCTACACCCACAAAAACACTATATGAGAAATCTAAGTTATTCAATCTAACACAACTATACACATATTGCACATGTGTTCTCATAAAAAATATCACCACTCATGCCATTCAATCAAACATACAGTTACATAGAAAAAACATCACACACAACTTAAGAAACAAACATAAACTCGAACTAGGGATGGCACGAACAAACTATGGGAAAAAAACGCTTTTGTTTGAGGGAGCACAGCTGTTTAATAGATTACCAGATGACATAAAAAACTGCGATAACATTAAGGCATTCAAAACGAAACTTAAGGAATATGTACAAACATTGTAAATCTCGTTAAAATAAAATGAATGTAACTTCTTACCGCACTAGAGGATTTTGTCATATGTATCATAGAAGATAACGAACCTTTGTATCTCATTTTAAGTGAACAATGTATCTGTTCTTATGAGAAATAAATTCTTTAAACCCAAACCCAAAAAACGATTCAATTTAAATAATTACTTTTCTCAATCACACAAAACTATACAGTATGTTAGGTTAAACGAGGGACATATTCAAGAACCATAAAAACGCTTCCGCTTACGCTTACGGGTTACGGCTTAGCGGGCTTAAGCGCACTCTTTCCTTTTCGGCAAGATCGGCGCATGTTTTGCAACGCGACTTACTTTATGTAAGTACTGTTTCTGTTTACAAGTTCACTTGTTGCGCGCTCAGTGTTCATGATGATTTATTTTATTGGACAATTACTTCAAAAATTTTGGTTATAGGTTTATTACATATTCGGGACGAGAATCGAATACTGAATACCCTCCCTCAATAAGTCCCTCGTTTAACCTAACACACTGTATAAAGAGGGAAGTATATTAATTTAAACAAACATGAATTCAAACAATTTTTATATGCCAAAATATAATAGTTCACATTTGTATATAGGTTTACAAACCAATATACAAACCCAATATAAGGACTACAAACAATAGATCATAATAAAAAACAAACATAATACATAGGTACAATAACAAAGTGATTATTAGATACACATGTGACGTGAGATGTCAATACATCAATTAATTTCAACAGCATGCAACGCCATGGCACTTTATTATACTCTGCCTTATGTGTTATTTTTGGCGCATATTTTAATAAAACGATCACACTGTATTTTCATAATTAAAACATCACTTCTATTTTCTACAACAGATGGAGACGCATGTAAGTATTTAATGTTATACCGTCGAATTTTATACTTCAGATAGTTTGAAATCCTATCGTTATATTAAAGAATAGGTCAAGTCCTATTGGCTAATAGAACATAAATTAATCACATATGCAGGATGCATACATCTGATGTGAGAATCGAATAAAATTATCAATTCAATGCCAATCAAAACTAAATATATCGATGCATAATCCTTTGTGTGTTTAGCTTGAGCTGCAACATCTCAAGCCAAACAATAAAAGGGGAGGTCCAAGAATAGATCCTTGTGACACACCGATTGCGTTATCTCAAGTTCTTCAACAATATGTTAATGTGAGTACATGACACAGTATTATCCGTTGGTTTATTGTACCTGTGTAATAATACGTCGTATACACCAACCAAGGTCTTGAGTCTATTTGACACTGATTCACTCACCGTGATCATAGGCCTCCTTGAGGACATCCGACATACTTCCACGGCTATTGTTGTTATTATGTCCGATTTAATGCTAATTAACTGTCGATTTTGTGTGAGTAATTATCTTTCGATTGTCATAGTGATGTTTAACCCATTTGGATCCGCCGTCCCCATATGGGGACAGGTTTTCTTTTACCCGCTGGTTATTAATTATTTTAGCTATCTTCACATTTCATGGGTATTTATAATGAGGAGTAGTGTACTTTACTAAAATTATTAGAACTTTTGACAAATTGCTACAAAAAAGGGGTCATATTGTCAATTTTATCAAGAGGAAGTGAAATGGGAATTATTATCGAAAGCAGAGGCGTTTTGTAGTACGTTATTATGAAGATTTATAAAACTTTTTTGTGATTATTGCTTGCTTATAGTGTCAATTAAAACAATATTGAAGAATATCCTTATACTTTCAATTCCGCTTAGGGGAAACTTAGAAAAAATGATGGTGTCCCCGTATGGGGACAATGGGCACATCTGTAGTATATTTTTAAAACATTTATACCTGATTTGTGGGGTGCGGTGCCAGAAGACCTCCCCGTGGTGCACCCTGGGTGCGGGCGACAGTCTCCCTAGCGGGGGTGATAGGGTTGGAGTGACTGTCGCCCGCAGCAGACTTCTGGACTGGGCGGGCGAACCCGACAGGGTTCTGGAGGCGGCGGGCTGTGTGCTCATAGCCCGCGCTTCCGTGGGGCGTTTCTCCGCCTGTCTCTCTGAACTTAGCAGAGAGCGTGGCGGAGAGGCAAGGGCGGTGCTCGTTGTGCACTCACCCTGCCAGCGAGCAGCATCGGGACACAAGCTGTCCCCGATTGCAGCCGTCGATATCGTAATCCGTAAGGAGGTCACGGTCATGTTTTGTGACTCTGAACGGGACGAGGGTCTTGGCTTGGTCGCCCGGACCGCGAGGAAGATAACCTCTATAAAAAATTCCTCTAATACTAAGTTCTGGTGCGCGGCGAGAGTATGCATGGCTGAGGAGTAGTGTCAGTCGCGAGCGCACCCCCAGCTAGGGGACCAGTGGACCCTCTAGTTGGGAAACAAATTTTCACTTACCCAGGTACAGGGGGCACTGCCTGGGTGGACCGATTATTTCCCCCATACTCGTGGGAACTTTATGGAGTTGAATACAAAAATAAAAACCACACAACCGGAGGAGGAGAGTGCGGGTGAGCTTGGCTCGCCTGCAGTAGCAGGAGAAGGGAGCCCAAGTGGCTCCGGGACTCGTGGTGGGGCGCTGGACTCGTCCAGCAGGCCCCACACACGGGAGTCTAGTCGGAGGGGGTCGGACTCAGAGTCCGACGCGACATTAGCGGAGCGGCTGAGCGTGAGCTCGAAAGGCTCACGCCGCCGCGCGACGGGGACGTTCAAACGCCCCAGGCTGGAGGAGGACAGTTTGTCCCCGTCCTCCGGCGCTCAGGAGGCGCCTCCCCCCAAGGTCCCCACGGCAGCGCGGGGTAGGGGCGGCAAGGGCAGCGGTCGCCGGAAACCGGCACCAGCTGCCTGCGCGGAGTCAGCCGAGCGGCTGGCCGCGGAGGGCAGGGCTCTCTCGAGCGCTGCCCGTTCGGAGTCCTCTGCGGCCGAGATGTCCGGCGTGGAGATGTCGGAGGGCGAGCGCGGCTCTGAGAGCGAGAGCTGCTCCGGGGGCCTCCAACAGGCCATTACGGCGGAGCTCTACAAGCTGGCGATGGGGAAATCCCAGCCGGTTAGGTTCCGCCTCCTCAAGGCGGCGGCGGCCACAATAACGGAGGCGGCCTTGGAGCAGTGTGCGGTGCCCACTGCGGGAAAGGTGCGCTCCGAGCTGGCCGAGATGCGGCGAGAGCTGGCGCGCTTGGCGGCCTCCAATGCGGCTCTGGAGGCCGAGCTGCGGACGGCCAGGGCCGAGCTCGCCGCTGCTCGCGGCAGTCGCCCCCAGCCCCCGGCGGAGTCCGACGTAGTCGGACTGCTGCGGGCGGAGTTGGCTGCCTTCCAGCGACGTTTCGACGTGCTGGAGGGCAGGCTCTTGCGCCCCCCACTCGCGGCGAGTCAGGTCGCCCCCGCGGTCCCGCGGTCGTACGCGGCCGCTGCGGCCAAGCCTTCGACCTCGAGTCAGGCTAGCCGCAGCTCCCAACCGCCGGCAAGGGCGCGACCGGCTGCCCCAGCGAGGGCCTCGGCGCCCCCGCCGGCGCAGACCCCAGCTGCGCCGACGGCGCCAGCGCCCGCAGGGCGCAAGGAGAGGAGAGGCGCTCCAGCCCGGCAGGCTGGAGTTGCGGCAGCGGTGGTGGAACCCGCCCCGCGAGCGGAGGACGGCGGCGGGTGGCAAATCGCCGGCGAGGCGAGGAGAGTCGCCAGGGAGGGCCGGAAGCGCCGCAAGAAGGCGCAGCGGCAGCGACGGCAGCAGCAGCGCAGGGAGAAACGCGCTGCTGCCTTGCTCCTCGCCCCTAAGACCGCGGCTGTAGTGATTACGCTGCAGCCCGAGGCGGTCAATAGGGGCGTCACTTACGGCGACGTCCTCGCCAAATTGAAGGGGGCGGTATCTCCTGCGGAGTTCGGGGCGCCAGACGGGTTCGCGGTCAAGGTGACCGCTACCGGAGCCCGTCTTTTGGAGGTCCCCGGCGCGACCAGCGGCCCATCGGCCGACGCCCTGGCCGAGAGGCTTAGGGCGTGCCTCGGTGCGGACGAGGCCCGCGTGTCCAGGCCCACCAAATGCCTGGATGTCAGGATCTTGGGCCTGGACGACTCCGTAACGGAGACGGAGGTGGTGGCCGCTGTGGCCAGGACGGGAGGGTGCCCTGCTGACCAGGTCAGGGTGGGCACCATACGTCCGGACAACTCGGGGCTGCGCACGGTGGTGGTGAGCTGCCCCGTCACAGCGGCCAAAACATTAAAGGAGGGCAAAAGGCTCTTGGTGGGATGGGTCTCGGCGCAGGTCAAGCTGCTCGAGACCCGGCCTCTGAGGTGCTACCGCTGTCACGTGGGGGAGCACGTGAGTGTCAAATGCACCTCGGAGGTGGACCGCAGCGACTGTTGCTTCCGCTGCGGTCGGCCCGGTCACAAGGCCGGCTCGTGCAACGCCCCGCTGCACTGCAACGCATGTGCGGCGGCTGGCAAGCCGGCCAATCACCGGGTCGGGAGCAAGGGCTGCTCCCCTCCTGCTAAAAAGGGCAAAGGTAGGCCCTCCGCCGCCCCTGCCGTTTCCGCCGCCGCCGCCGCCACTGCCACCGCAGTCGCCGCTGCCGCCACTGAGGAGGTCGGAATGGACTGTCAATAGTGGCTCCATTCCGCCTCCTCCAGGCGAACATCAACCACTGCGCCGCTGCTCAGGATCTCCTGCTCCAGAGCATGGCGCAGTGGTCGATCAATGTCGCCGTGGTCTCCGAGCCGTATTTTGTCCCGCCCAGGGATCACTGGGTGGCGGACCTGGACGGCTCGGTGACCATCATCTCGTCGGCCGCCGCCGGTACCCCGACTTTTGAGGCTGCTCAAAGAGGCCGGGGTTGTGTCGCAGCACGGTTCGGAGAGCTCGCTGTGGTGGGCGTGTACTTCTCTCCGAACCGAACTCTCGCCGAGTTCCACAACTCCTTGAGGGAGTTGGTCACCGTCGTCGTCGGGTTCCGTTCCCTCCCCGTGCTCGTCCTCGGGGACTTCAATGCCAAAAACTTGGCTTGGGGTTCCCGGTTCACCGACGTCCGGGGTAGGATGGTGGAAGACTGGGCCCTTGAGACGGGCCTAGTCGTCCTGAACCGGGGTTCTGTCCCCACGTGCGTGCGGATGCAGGGCGAGTCGGTGGTGGACATCTCGTTCGCCAGCCCTGCTCTGTCACCGCGTATTGTTGACTGGCGCGTCATGGAGGAGGTGGAGACGTACTCCGACCACCGGTATATCCGGTTCGACGTCTCCGCCGAGTCCGCAGACCCGCCGGTCAGACAGGCCCCATGTGGCCCGCGTTGGGCGCTGAAACAGCTGGACCGGGAGCTGCTCCTGGAAGCCGCCATCGTGCAGGCCTGGGTGATACCACCGGTCAGGCCTGCCGACATAGACGATGAGGCCAAGTGGCTCCAGGACGCCATGTCCAGGATCTGTGACGTGGCGATGCCCCGGATCCGGTCGAGGCAACAAAAGCGCCAGGTGTACTGGTGGTCGCAAGAGCTAGCAGCTCTACGCAAGGCGTGCACTGCTGCGCGACGCCAGTACACTAGGCACCGCAGGCGCCGCATCCGTCCTCCTAATGCGGAGGCGAGAGAGGCGGAGTTGTACGAGGGATACAGGGCGGCCAAGGCCCTCCTCAAGGTGGAGATATTGCGGGCCAAGGAGGAGGCCCGCCGAGAGATGCTGGGGACTCTGGACAGAGATCCGTGGGGACGCCCGTACCGGATGGTACGCGACAAGCTCCGCGCTTGGGCTCCCCCGCTCACCCAGAGTCTCCGGCAAGAAGTCTTGGAGGAGGTGATTGGCACCCTGTTCCCTCGACTGTGGAGGGGGTTCACCCCTCCGTATATGACTCCGCCCCCTGCGGTGCCCGACGCGGGCTACAGCGACGACGACGACGACATCGTCCCAGAGGTGACCGAGGCAGAATTGAGAGCGGCGGTGCGCCGGATGGGCGCCAAGAACACCGCCCCAGGACCCGACGGCCTGCATGGCAAGGCATGGGTCCTGGCCTCAGAGGCTCTCGGGCCTCGATTGATTGGTCTCTACAGCGCATGTCTGGAGAGAGGCCAGTTCCCGTTTCTCTGGAAAGCGGGAAAACTGGTCCTCGTGCGGAAGACGGGGCGCCCTGCGGACTCTCCGTCCGCGTACCGGCCCATAGTGTTGCTCGACGAGGTGGGGAAAGTCTTCGAAAGAATCATTTCGAACCGCCTCGTCGCGCACCTGACGGACATTGGGCCGGACTTGTCGGACGGCCAGTTCGGCTTCCGCAGAGGGCGCTCCACGGTGGACGCCATCATGCGCGTTAGAGACCTCACGACGGGGACTGCAGTGTCCAGGGGTAAGGTCGTAGTGGCGGTGTCTCTGGACATCGCCAACGCCTTCAACTCCCTGCCCTGGAGCTGCATCTTGGAGGCACTCCGATATCATCGGGTGCCTACCTACCTCCGTCGTGTAATCGAGGCTTACCTGACGGACAGGTCCGTCAGCTACCCCGGTCACCGGGGCGAGTGGAACCGGCGAGAGATGGCACGCGGTGTTCCACAGGGTTCGGTTCTGGGGCCGCTCCTGTGGAACATCGGCTATGACTGGGTGCTGCGCACCGACCTCCCGAACGGCGTTAGCACAATATGCTACGCCGACGATACGCTGGTGCTAGCGCACGGGAGGTCACACCAGGCGGCGGCCGACTTAATGGCGACAGCGGTTGCGACAGCCGTTGAGAGAATCCGGCAGTTGGGACTCGAGGTGGCGCTCCACAAGTCCGAGGCCATGTGTTTTCATGGCCGCGGGAACGCGCCACCTCCGGGTGGGTCCCAAATAACGGCGGGAGGAGTTACCATCGACGTCGAGACGACGATGAAGTACCTAGGACTCGTCCTCGACAGTCGGTGGAACTTCATAGAACACTTCCGACGTTTGGCCCCAAAGTTGGAGAGGACGGGGGCTGCGTTTAAACGCATCCTCCCCAACCTCGGGGGCCAAACGCCTCCTGCCGGAGGTTATACGCCGGGGTCGTGCGGTCCATGGCCCTCTACGGCGCCCCTGTTTGGGCGCCAAACCTGTTGCGGCGTCCCGCTCGGACGCTGCTCATGGCACAGAGGGTCATGGCGATCCGAATGATCCGCGGATACCGCACGATCTCTGGGGAGTCGGCGAACCTCCTTGCCGGATTACCGCCGTGGGATCTGGAGGCGAAGGTGCTCGCGCGCGTGTACGGCATGCGCGCGGAGGCACGTCGCCGGGGTGAAACCCCGCTGCCGCGCCAAATAGGTGCGTGGCGGGATGAGCTCCGGCGCGATCTCATGGCGGAATGGCAGCAACGACTGTCGCAACCGAGGGCTGGGCTCGCTGCCATCGCAGCGGTAAGTCCCCTCTTTGAGGAGTGGCTTGAGAGACGCTACGGCGTCCTCACCTACCGCCTAACGCAGGTCCTCACCGGACATGGAAGTTTCGGGAGGTACCTGTGTCTGATGGGGCGGGAGGAAACGCCCGGGTGTCATCACTGCGAGGACCGCCCTGAGGACACGGTGGAACACACGGTGGGAGAATGCCCTTCGTGGGCTGAGCACCGCCGTGTCCTCAGGGAAGTGATCGGCGATGGCGACATCTCGCGTCCGGGCCTAGTGCAGGCCATGATGCGGAGCGAGGGGGACTGGGATGCCGTCTCCTCCTTTTGCGAAGCAGTCATGCTAGCTAAGGAGGAGGCGGGACGCGTGAGGCAGCGAAGCGCTGCCTCCTCGCAACCCAGCCATCGCGAAGGACACACTGGGCGTCGGGGATCGCGAGACGATCTCCGGCCACCGTAAGCGCGGGCCTGCGGACGGCGAGCATGGGTGGCTCCCCGTCCGACCAGAAACAGACCCGAGCGTACGGCGCGTCGCGTTCCGCGCGCGCCTCAAAGAGCCATCAGACCACCACAGATGGGGCCCAATACGGCCGATGCCGATTCGGAGTCGCGGAGAACCTAACGGGTAACCGGGGCTCCGGCTCGACGTGCAGGAGAAGGAACGGGGTGGTTTTTAGTCAGTAAGAGTCTGACACTCCCTCCCGCCTCACCCAGGCGGGAGAAGTCATTCGATGATTTTCCCCCCTTAAAAAAAAAAAAAAAAAAAATACCTGATTTGTATTTTGTTTTCCAATTTATAAAGGTCACCTATAGGCTAAACTTAGTTATAGCTAATACTTGGTGACAACAGACGCTAATTCACGAAGAGCATCACCAATTCCGCCATATCTTTAGGCGTTCATATTCTAAAATCTGGTGGGCATCAAGACCGAAGATGCAAAAGTACACCTACAGTAATAGGCGTCGCATCCGATATCAGAATTCAGCAGTAGGGGGCATTTCCTCCAGCTGTATTCTGGTGTCGACACAGCGAAGTCCACCCAGAGGATAGAGTAGCATTATGCCCTGTATATGTACCACCGCCGTGTCTTCAGGGAAGTGATCGACGACGATAATCTTCCACGTCCAGCTTAGGTTCTGGCTGTGGTGCGGAGCGAGGGGAACTGGAAAACATCTCTTTCTGCGAAGCAGTCATAGTAGCAAGAACAGATCGCCGCCCAGAACCAGACCTGTACCTGTAAGGTGCGTGGCGTTACGCGCGTGCTTCAAAGTGCAGATCAGACCGCCTTAGATCGAGATGGCTCAGCGGGACAGATGCCAGACTACTATGAATAACCTAGTGGGTCACCGGGGCTTCAGCTTGAAGCAGAATTAGGAACGTGTTGGTTTTTAGCCAGTAAGAGTTCCCCAGGTGGAAAACGCAATGCATGATTTTTACCCTCAAAAAAAATATAGGCGCGTCACATCAAATTGATTTAGACATTTTACGCAGAGATTTAGTTAATATCTGTTACGACACGCAGTTCGTCATAAAAAACTGTGATATCAATGCAAATAATGCGTTAGAACCTTATGTGTCGCAAACAGTTACTACTTCGAAAAGTACTACATATGAGCCCATTGTCCCCAATCAAGGACGGCATTTTTTTTAATACTTCTAAATATATTTTTTGATTTTTTTTCGCTGATATTAGTTTGTGGGCGTCATATCATTGAGTTGATAAAGTTTTTTTTATTAAATTATGTGTAGTTTGCATTTGGTCCCAAATGGGTTAAATGGGCTGTGTAAAGACTTATTTAGATTTGGATTAGATGCTTATTTCTTTCTTTCTTGTTTCTATCTTTAAAAAATAGATAGAGTATTAAAGCAAATTTATAAAAGACTTGATAACTAAGTACTGATTCTAACTCTGAAGTTAAACTTAGGACCTCGTTATCAATAAAGTTTGTGACCAACGAAACAATGAAACATCATTATGGCTACTTATGAATTATCATAAATACAGCCAAAATTAAACTAATATTATAGGACTTAGATGCGGTCTTGTCTAGGTCTTCACTTTTTATGTTCCTGATTGTAAGTAATTAGTAACACAATATACACAGTACATGAAGTGAACAAATTATTGGGGCATTGTTGATGAACAAGATGAGTAATTCTGTGCCTATAAAAAACTTGTACTAATTTGCAACTGCATAGATAATGCAAGTGATATAATTACAGCTTGAACAATTCAAAGATTTAGATATGAGTTATACAATAAGATAAGGCCTATAATTTTACAAAAGCTACAGGACTTGGCATTGTTATGTGGCGGAATCTATTTATAGAAGCATAAAGTTATTGTTTTTATTCGTATTGCTACAAAAACATAACCTGGACTGTATTTATTTTTTTATTAACGTTGCCCCACACTAGGATTTTCGGCAGTGTCGTGGGTGCTTTAACAAACATACAAGTTCACATGTACATGACACCCAGATCCAAAACAATAATGTGTGGATTACATTAAAGAGTTAATCCGTGTGGGAATCGAATCCGCGACACGTTGCGCGGCGGTCAGTTGCCTAACCACCGCGCCAACCATACTAATCTGAAACTAAAAAAAATAATGATATTATCAAAATAGAACACTCCTAAAATAAGACTTGATATTTTCGAATACAGATACCGACGATAAAGTCAAGTCAAACTTAATAACTGTATTATTAATTGAAAAACCACTTAAGACAGTTTTAACTGCACCTAGAAATGCGACTCTTTAGTTTTTATTCAGCTTAGTTGCATTAAATGGTCCATTAACACCCTTAGCATTGTCATTAGGTTCAATAATTACGCCCAGTTGAACGTGATCCACATTTCCTTGCTGTGAATCAAGATCTTTCCTTACGTTAGTATCTTCAGTAATTCCCTCAAAAAAAGCGTTGAGGTTCTTTATCAAGAATCTTTTGATGTTATGGACGTTTAATTCTTGAGCTGAATATAATGGATGTTTCTAAAAAGGTTAACTATAGTCTGTTCAATATATGCTAGTGTGCTTTGTTTTTATTATTTAAAAAGTCGGTTTGTTAGTATTAAAAGGAAAAGAACAGACACGATTTTCTAAGGTTACCAAAACTTCAGGATGGACGTTTGCACTAGAGGGACTAAGGTTTTCCTCTTCAAAATACGTACATTTTGAAAGTAAATAACGTAACTGCATTCTGTCGCTTTTCTTGTCAACTTCTAGTATCCTATTTTCTACCAGTCAGTGCCTATTACAGCGAGGAATGTTTACGTAATTTTCAATGATTGTGCAATCGAATTAGGTTACATGCAGGGTTTGGTGCACACCTGTGGCACTTAAGCGTAATCAACTGTTAGCGCAGAAAATATTGTGATTCAATCCACTACAAAAAACACAACCAGATTGCACGAGTTCCGACATGGTTATGAGAATCACGTTTTATTACATATAACTTTTAACATAATTATGATGAAAATTGGATGTTCGCTATATTGAATATGCCTCTACCCACCTATTCATTTCACGGAGAACCGGGGACGGGAATGGGAACACGGGTTACCGGGGCTCCGGCTCGACGTGCAGGAGAAGGAACGAGGTGGTTTTTAGTCAGTATGAGTCTGACACTCCCACCCGCCTCAGCCAGGCGGGAGCAGTCATTCGATAATCCCCCCCCCCCTTAAAAAAGCCACCAATGTTTTTACGACAAGAAATTGATATTCATATTATTATATAACGGTGTATTGTTCACTAAAATATTTTGAAACACAAGGATATAAATTTTCGTTGACGCTACTTATATTTTATGTCCCATAAGCTATTAACATTTGATACTATAAATTGAGGATCATATTATCGGCTTTTAACGTTTTGTTTTAAATTAGAAATACATTTTTTCATCTACTTAAATTTCCTGTAGTTTTGTTAGCATTTTTTTTAACGATACCATTCTATCGATTATTAAAATCATTACTATTTTTTGAAACGAATCCACTTCTCTTCTTAGTATTTACATGGGACAGCTTTATCAATATGAAGCATAATATCACTCCTGTTTAAAACTCTCAGTTCTGACATGAGTCGCATATTATGTTATAAGAGTGTTACATACATTGATCACAATTCCAGATTTCGTGATTTTATTATTCTTGTATTCGATTCCCGGGTGGGGCAAGTATAACTGGGTTTTAAAAAAATCTCAGTAGTAGCACGGGCCCTGGAGTTATGCGCGGTATATGGCAATAGGTTCACTCTCTATTACTTTTTCAAGTGTGGGAGAGCCATGCTTCGGCACGAATGGGCCGGCTCGACCGGAGTGATACCACGGCCTCACAGAAAACCGACGTAAAGCAACGCTTGCGTTGTGTTTCGTCGTGTGAGTGAGGTTACCGGAGGCCCAATTACCCTCCCCTTCCCCAATCTCCCCAATTCCTGAATCCCCAAAAAGCCGGTGACGCACTTGTAACGCCTCTGGTGTTCCAGGTGTCCATGGGCGACGCCGATTGCTTACCATCAGGTGATCCGTCTCCTCATTTACCGGATTATGATATAAAAAATAACTTGGGACTCATAACGTAAATAAAGAAAAGTCGGTGTTCAATTGTATAGTAGCAATAAGTGCCGTAATGTGCACCCCTGCGTAGGCAGGGGTGCACATTACGGCACTTGGTGAGTGAGGTTACCGGAGGCCCAATTACCCTCCCCTTCCCCAATCTCCCCAATTCCTGAATCCCCAACGATTCTCAAACTCCTAATCCCCAAAAAGCCGGTGACGCACTTGTAACGCCTCTGGTGTTCCAGGTGTCCATGGGCGACGCCGATTGCTTACCATCAGGTGATCCGTCTCCTCATTTACCGGATTATGATATAAAAAATAACTTGGGACTCATAACGTAAATAAAGAAAAGTCGGTGTTCAATTGTATAGTAGCAATAAGTGCCGTAATGTGCACCCCTGCCTACTCCTTCGGTATAATTACACATAATTTTCACACATTATAGTCAGTAACAATATTTATATTAATCTATTGTATTCGATTGTATTTTTTGCCAAAATAAGTAAAAGAATGTTCTCATGTTATCAATGATTTTAAGTATATTTTACTAATTACATTATTTACAATTAGTCTTCTTGGTAATTAAAAATATTTTTCTCGTACCAGAATCTGATTGTCTGGTCGGACAAAGCGCTCAAAAATCGTCAGGAACTAATTTCCTATATCTTGGTTTCTTCAGCAACTTTATTTTTTACTATAAGTATAAATAAAGTGGTAACGTAAAGAATTTATAACGTGGTTACTTTATAACATTAAAATTATTATAGTGACTAAAACATATATAAAACGTACCACTTTCAATTTCACCACTAACACACACAGTTAAACTGTCAAACACCAAGCGGTCACCGGTGACCGCAACCTATTGTTCTATAATTGTGTCTACAAAACCGGTACTCGACGAGTTAATTGAGAAAAAATGCATGTACTGCAGATACCATTTACCTACTTAACCTAAAAAATTAACAAATGTAGAGGTAGTATTAAAGTGTCGTCCGTCAAAACAGCGAATTGACCAATAACAAACAAAAAACAGCATTTCGTGTACATTCCTGAGTGTACAAACAGAAAACAATTAAAGAAGCATAGGCGTAGATTTACATGATTTTATTACTCACAGTCTACCAATTTATTAATTGATCAAAGAGTAAGAATTGTCAACAGAACTGATAGATTAGGTTACCGGAGACCTAATTACCGCTACCGCCTCAACAATCTCCCCAATCCTCAAATTCCTAATCCACAAAAGGCTGGTAACGCCTCTGGTGTTTCGTGTCCATGGGCGATGCCGATTGCTTACCATCAGGTGATCAGTCTGCTCGTTTACCGGCTTATCCAATAAAAAAGATAGGATCATTATTACTAGCTTAACCGGGCTAGTAATAATAGTCCTATCTTTTTTTCCACTGTCCACTGCTGGATATAATTAGTTGGATAATTGCTATATTGAGTCTTACATCTATACACTAACAACATATTTTTAAATGTGTCCTATTCAAAAGAGGGGTTTGCTATATTCGCCATGCTTAACTGGCAGGTTGGAGATCGTTGTTCAAAAGAATCAGGTTTATCAGAGAATCCTTCTGCCGGTCCTGATCCGATTAAATATGTTAAGATTAATTACCTAGACGTGTGGGCCGGCTCGACCGGAGTGATACCACGGCCTCACAGAAAACCGACGTGAAGCAACGCTTACGTTGTGTTTTGTCGTGTGAGTGAGGTTACCGGAGGCCCAATTACCGTCCCCTTCCCCAATCTCCCCAATCACTGAATCCCCAACGATCCTCAAACTCCTAATCCCCAAAAAGCCGGTGACGCACTTGTAACGCCTCTGGTGTTCCAGGTGTTCATGGGCGATGCCGATTGCTTACCATCAGGTGATCCGTCTGCCCGTTTACCGGCTTATGTATGCCATAAAAAAAACCTACTGAAATAATATTATCAAGGAAGTGTTTAATAAGTACTTACTTTTTATTACATAAAATATTTTGTACTTTTGTTTAATTTGTAAAACTTTTATAGGTTGACTGTTTAAAAAATACATAACGATATTGACAGTAACATTTTGGAGAATTATTTCATAAACTACGTTTGCAAACCCGACTCAAAGTTAATTAACAGACTGTATTATTTATTGTCCATATGGATGTTTTCTTTTTCGATAACATTGGCTTGATTTTATTGTGACATTGTTCTCGCCCAATCCAAACAGCAAAACTATGTACAACTTACTAGAGAATTGTATTGTGAACCTGTTTGAAAAACAGTAACCTATGGAGTTTCTTGCTCGTTCTTCTCCATAGGAATCTACACCTTGGAATGAGCAAATAGCTTCACTTTCATTTTTTTTTGTTGACGTTCAAAAGTGCCTTTCTGGTCTAATTGAAATAAATGATTTTGACTTTGAATTAATATACCATACTATACACATACTTTTCTGAAAACCACTACAATATCCGTTCAGACAATCGCGCACAAGCATTTTGGAAGTCGGTTAAAAATTCATTGTTACTTACAAGCATTTTTTCTGGAATGTGTCCAATATAAAAGAGAGAGAAGTATTAATTCAAGAATTGAACATTAATGTTGTAGAAATAGGTGCTTTTCAGTCCATTCTGTCCAAGCCATACTGTGACGGTGCTGTTAAGATCTATGAGTTCGTATGTAGTTTGGAGAGATCCTAATATTTCTCGCTACTCCTATAATTCTCATGGTCACGATGAGTCTGGCATAATCCGCTTAGATTTGTCTTTAAATCTTATATATTTTAATTAAGAGAAAAAAATAAAGCATTTTTTACTTACCAAACAATACGAAGGCACCAAACATTTTCGCATACTGTCGTGTCTATAAAGCAACTATGGACACAAATTACTCTCTGCTCAATGCCTTGGTAGTTTCCCGTGCTTACAATAGTCTCATGGCCGACAATCACTGGGTATAAAACAAGCTGGTGGCTACGTCATGTCATCACTCCACCCCAAAACAACATCATGATAACATCATCAAGTTTATTAGTACTAAGTGCTGTGGTTCAGGTAAGAATTAAAAAATACTATATTGATATCAATTAAAAAAGGTAGGTAGGTATGTTAAAAAATTGTGTTTAAAAAAAACCGTTTACATATTAACATCTAAAAGCAATAGTTTATGCAAAAAAAAATCAATAAAACGTAAAGTCTACTATGCTGTGACTATGCAAATATGTAGATAGGTACGTTAAAATTGTTGTTTTAATTTTATCTTCAGTTCGATTTGCTATGTGATTAAAATGGACACTTTAGAATGGATGATTAGCTAAAAAACGTCATCATTCAATACATAGAGCCATGGTATAAACCCGATAATTTGTTAAATAAGTTGACTTCTAAAACACCTACCAATTCTATTAGCAATCCACTATCAAGCTACAAAATATATATAACCTATTTATAATATAACATAACGTTATAACATTATAACGTTTTTTACATTTTTATTACGATGCTTTTTTATTTTATCTTTTAATGATTTTTGTAGCTCAATTTATATTTTTTTTAAATATCTTTATACGTAGGTCAACTCTAGGATTTCTCTTGTATCGTGGGAGCGTTTTTTGCACAAAAATCACACAAAGAGTTATTCCGTGCGAGAATTTAACCAGTGCACGGCAGCTAGTTACCCCGCCACTGCGCAAACCTTATACTATTGTATTTATTTTAGGTACTATTAGCTCAACAACCTGTCTTCGAGTCAGGACCTCCAGAGCCATGGGGCCCTCCTGAAAGAACCTCACATCCACGTCAATTTCAACCGAGAGTACCAAAAAGATGTTGGGTCCCTCCACAACGGGTAAATTATTTTTTTTTACTTTTATTGGTATTGGTTTCCAGAGTAGAACATACTCCAACACAAATTGGGTAGTTTCCAGGTTATCAAAATTAAAAATCTAATTAGTCCGTCAGTTAGATAATTAAAAAATATTAGACACGTATTTTTTTATTTTCTCGTATTAAGTTGCTATACTTAAAATGGCGCTAAGTTTAGGAGTGGGAGGTGTTTACGTCATAACGTGGTACAAAATGTGACATGCTGTGACGTCACACGTTATTTCAAATTAATATATCGTCGGTGCTGGAGGAAGATGCTTGGTGATACACCAAGCATCTTCCTCCAGCACCGACTGAGTTCCGCACCAACGTATCCATACTCCGAGAACTCGGCATCACAAAGCGTCTATCAACCATAGTACAGACGCGCATACTGCAGTACTTTGGCCATCAAGTCAAATCGGCAACGGGAAACCCAGTAGAAAGCTGTATCGGCCACCAACACAAATACGGCCGCCTCAACGTTACCACGACAGCTCTGCCAAGAGCGAAACGACAGAGAAGAAGAAGATATCGTCGAAAGTACCTATTTAATTTTGTGAGAAAAGAAAAAATACGTGTCTAAAGTTTAAAATTGATTTACCAGACGAACATTAAAATAAAATTTAGGAAAGAGTTAAATCCAATTAGAGAATAGAATAAATAGAGCAAACAATTTTTAAGTAGCGACACGCGGGATGAGGATAAGTTTGGTCGTCTTCTAGATGATTTCGCAATAACGTAACAACAACTTGTATTATAGATAAATGTATACAATTGCTGCCCCATTCCTACACTGTATCCAGATGAAGATATGCAGAGCTGTGGTTTCGAAAAACTATCCGAGAACAAACCGCAGAAACCTGTCTATCGTCCAGAGGTAAGATTTATACTATATCGACTTAAGATTTTTAAAATGTACACAATACAATTTCTCGATGAGATAGTTAGAGGTGCAAGAGTGCATATTAAATTAACCTTCCCACGTGTTATTCTTGTGAGCCTAATATAACCGACAACCATAATTATATTAGGTAATTTACAGGGTAATTGAATTGAAAATTATACATAATATATGTACTAAGCCAGATCTAGGTATCGAACGTAAAGGTACCTCATGCTTGGCAGTCGTACCAAATCATTATACATAAATAAAAACATTGTAATCGTTATCTATACAGATAAATAAAATTGGATTGTCTGTTTGTAATATTGGAATAACCGCTTTTTACTATCTAGGATAGTGTAACATACGATACATATACTACAAAAAAAAATACCATTTTTGTCTGTCTGCACTAGCTAATCTCTAAAATTACTGGACTGACTGACATTTATTGGTAAGTAGCTAATTTAATTAGGAGTAACATATACTACTTTTATTTTAGTAAAACGCTGACTAAGTTGCGGGTACAGCTAGTGGATGAATAAAAACATTATTATCAACTCTAATGTAGATTTTATCAACCTACCTATATTTTGCAGGGTACATGCAAAGAAGGATATTGTGTAATGGGAAAGTTCGATCTACTCCTTGCAAATAATAGCGTAGATTACGTGAAGTTCAGAGAATATTTAGACAATTGGGCGGAATCGTACCCGGAGTTTGCTAACGCAATACATATTGCTAAGGAAGAATGTGCTCAAGACGGTGGGCCTGAAGTCCCTCCAATCTGCGAACCAGACAAATTATTCTTGTGCCTGACCTCAACAATATTTTGGGTAAGTTTTCCATTATGTTCCTCCTTCCTCAATAGTGGGAGACCAATATGTTTTAGCACGAATGGACCGGGTCGACCGAAATGATACCACTCACAGAAAACCGAGGTTAAAAAACGCTCGCATTGTGTTTCGTTCAGTCGTGTCAGTAAGATTACCTGAGCCCCCTCACCTCTTCTCCAGTCTCCCCAATCCCTGAATCCACCTGAAAAGGGCGACACCGATTGTTTACTATCAGGTGATCTGTTTGCTCGTTTTCCGGCTTATCCCATAAAAAAAGTCTATAGTTACTCTGTAACTGCAAGGCCGATGGTCGAAATTATGTGTATTTTTGATACTAAGTCACATCACAACTGCTGAAGGGACCAGCATGAAATTCGGAACAGGGATAGATAATGGTCTGAAAAATATACACAGGCTACTTTTTACCCCCGGGAACGCGAGTGGAGCCGCTCGCAAAAGCTAGTATGAAATGAAATAAACATTGTACTTAATATTTTTTTCAGAATTGCAAACTTCGTGATGGAGAGGGTTGCGCGGCATTGCAAGAACACATGAATGAATGCAAACAGTACTATACACGCGTCATGGCCCCAACAATAAGAGATATTGAAGTTCGTTAAAACATTTCGTAAGCGGTAGTCAAACTGTAAAATACATACTTATGTTAGAAATATATTATTATTAATATTGTAAATATACCTGTGCAAAAATTTATGGAATCGTTAAAAAATGTGGTTTTATTTACCTTTCACACTTTAAGGGCCGATTTTTCCAAAGCCAAGATGTATTTTAACTGAGGAATAATTTTGAAATTATGACAATTCTTCCAAACTGCCAAATGTCAATTTTATTCACATTTGGCAGTTTGGAATACAGTTAAGATTTAACTGATTATTGAAATACGGACATAAGTTTCTTTAACTTCATGTTAAGGCTTTGACTGCCGACAGAAAACTGTTGAAGGTAAATCCTCCGCTAGCGTGGCCCATACGTTGTCCCCCATGGCGTTCAAGGTGTTAAGAAAATAATAACGTCAGTGCTGGATTTTATTTTGAAGTCATAAAAGAAAAATGATTTTCAATGATACCTTTTGTAGATTGTGAGACGAATAATCTGAAAGAAAAAGTGATTTGGGACAGCATAAAGTCTGATCCTAGGGATGCAATCCCATGTCATAATGCCATGCCATAATAAATTTTAATAAATTAAGTCATAACAACTTGGCACTGGCACGTGGCATTATCGTACCACAGGACTTGCCGGGTTGCCGGGGCTCCGGCTCGAAGAGCAGGTGTAGGAATGGGGTGGTTTGTAGTCAGTAAGAGTCTGGCACTCCCTCCCGCCTCACCCAAGCGGGAGAAGTCATTCGACACTGGTCAATCGTACCACTTGAAACTGTCAGTATGGTCGACATCATTGTATCGCGGACTCGGTTGCTATTAATAAAAAAAAATGTTGGTTTCACACAGCAATTTTAAGTGTTGTCTTTTAAAAAAGAATTGCAACAGGAAATATGATCCACATGTATTTTAAAGGAGAGGAAAATACCTCTTTGCGTAGTCCTATTATTGAAAATTATATTATTATTACATCCCAACTTTTTATCACCCCTTACGAGTTCCTACGGATGATTGAAAAAGAATACTTTTTGGGGAATTCAAACTTTAATAAAGATATGGACACTTCTTGGTTATAAAATATGTGTGAAACCGTTTAAGGGGCTTAATATTTGAAGAACAGGATGTTCCAATAAATTTAGAATGTTATGATTAATGATTTGTTGTCATTTATAGCCGAGACTAAGAGGTAAAGCAATATTCATTTTTAAAGTGGTGATGCACGTGATCGCATTAAAAAAACAATCATTTAAAATTATAGGATGTAGAAAATAGCTGAATGCGTATGAACATGATTTAAATGAAACTCATATTTATAGCTTACATCTTGAAGATCAGAATTGCATAAACGGACATTCTGAAAAAATTCAATACAGTTGAGAATGTGCGTAATATGAGTCGAGGTATTTTCTTCACAATGCTCTGAAATTTCTTATTGACAATCGTCATACAGAGTCAGTTGCTTCATAAAAGAAAGAATTTGACTTTGTCTTACATCAGTTACATTGTCACAGCATTATGAGTCGGTCATATTCTGGTCTAGTCCTGGTATCAACTTTATTAAAGGTAAGTCTAAATCTGCAATGATGTCTTCGATTAACAAAATAATTCTAATCTTGTCTTGATCGCCGTACACAAGAGCTGACACATCGGTAAGTATTGAAACATATTTAAAGTTCATTATTTCAGCACTAAGTTTGGTCCTTTCGCATAACATCACGCCTTTTACCCTCAAAAAGGTAGGCAGAGGTGTACATTATGCCACTGTACAATGTAACACCCACTTTTCACTATTTATGTTGTGAGTCCCATGTGTCCCACTATTTATGTTGTGGGCACAATTCCAGACTCCGTGCTACTACTGAGAATTTATAAAACCTAGTAGTACTTTGCCCGACCCGGGAATCGAACCCGAGACCCCTTGACCAGCAGGCGCACTTGCGACCACTCGGCCAACGAGGCAGTCCTACTACTGGGTAATCAGACTTAAAACCAATCAGAGCCCGTTATAAATATTCGTGAGCATATTCCACCTATATAATTTAGTTTTATCCATAACTAGATGTAGTTTTAAATTGTCATTATTTTGTGTATTTTGTTTGTTTGTTGCCTCGTTGACCGAGTGGTTGCAAGTGCGACTGCCGGGTAAGGGGTCTCGGGTTCGATTCCCGAGTCGGGCAAAGTATTACTGGGTTTTAAAATTCTTAATAGTAGCACGGAGTCTGGAATTGTGCCCGGTATGTGGCAATAGGCTCACCCCCTATTTCATGGGAATCATATCATAAATAGTGAAAAGTGGGTGTTACATTGTTCAGTGGAGTAATGTGCACCTCTGCCTACCTCTTCGGGGATGAAAGACGTAATGTTATGTTATTTTGTGTATGATTTGCAGCTAGTATATAGTCATACGGAAGGAACCCTTCACGAGAAACGGTTCCCTCCCCGAGAACTAAAGGACCTTGGAATTTTTCATCCATATCAAGAACAGATACCAAGATACTGCTGGAATCCACCGAGAAATGTAACTAAATAATTTTCTGAATTTTGTCGTGGCATAACCTTTATTCACCGATAGACGATTTTTGGCTAATGCTAATAATGAACATAACAACACATTTTTGAATCAATTCATTGATTTATCTTTTTCATTAAATAGTAGCCGAGTTTATGAACTCATAATTTGAAACATCATTCTATGTGTAATTGAGATTTGCATAGACTCACAAAACAGAAAGAAGAAGTGAAACTGATGACCATGGGTGCCTTGTTTAGCTGGAAACTAATCGAGTAACCTCGTCAGAATCAAACCAATGTAACCTCGTTATAGAAATAAAAAGTCACGAAATGAATTCCCTGTTCATTTTATTTTACAGGCGGACATTCACAAATGTTGTCCAATACCTAGATTGTACCCTGATGAAATTTTGGACAGTTGTGGTATTGAGAAAGTAGATGAAGATGAAGAACCTAAACGTGGTCTATCAAAGGTAATCTTCCAACCAACATTAACCTATCAATAAACAAAATATATATTCCGTTACTTTTTTATTAATACGATATGATATATGACACGATTTGCATCAAGCTTTTTGTGCATACTATTAACTCGTCGAGTACCGGTTTTGTAGACACAATTATAGAACAATAGGTTGCGGTCACCGGTGACCGCTTGGTGTTTGACAGTTCAAGGAGTAGAAATCGTTGCCAGAGTCTTCAGGCTCTTTCCAGAAATACATTTCCTGAAAGGTATAAGCTGGGTATCTTAAAGGCCCGAGGGAATAGGTTGCTAATGGGTCGATGTGCTCCATCGTAAGCATCATCACTTACCACCCGGCTAGATTAGTGGTCAAACCCCACTGTGGTTATGATTGATGGTTTTTTTTAAACGTATCTGACTTTCCTTTCATCTTTTCTTCGTTTAAAAAGGTGGTGATAAAAAATATTACTGCAAAAGTCAAAGTCAAAGTCAAAGCATTTATTTCAATTAAACCATAATTTGGTACTTTTGAAACGTCAACAAATATAAAATAAATAATAATCTGTCAGTTAGTCCGTCAGTGAAATTAAGTGAAGCTAGGTGCTTTAATTAAAGTGAAATTTGAAAAGTTTTATTTTATTTATTTGTAACCAGCTCGCGTGCAAAGACGGGATGTGTTTGATGAGAAAATCGAACCTGCTAACAGAAGACGAACGAGTTGATTACGAGAAATTAAGGGTTTACCTCGACCAATGGGCAGCAGACAACCCTGATTTCACTGAAGCTATTTTGGAAGCCAAAAAGCATTGCGCGTACAAAGAGAGTGCAGAATTCTCCAATTGTGATCCAGATCATATATACGTTTGCTTGACTGCACATATAATTTGGGTGAGTATCGCCCTAATACTGAAAGGCTACTAAATTTTAAATTGTTCTTAAATATCGTGCCATCTCTCTCATTTTACAAAGACTTTGTAGAGACAGAACTAAACTTAAGCGCGACTTTAAATTGAATGACGTTTGAGTATTTACCTCTATAGACCAGAGTAGATAATTTTTGAAACCAAAAAAAATTACAGTAGGATGAAACCCATTAGAAAAGGAGGGGAATATGATCAAAATGAATGGAAAAATAAATTACGGTCGATCCGAGTTCGGGAAGTGGGAGGGGGGGGGGTTTATGGGTAAAAAATGGTTTATCTTGATTTCCGGCAAAACTACAAGTTCTATGGAAAAAAGTTAAATGGCAAAGTTGTAGGCAATAAAAAGATCTACAACTTTTGTATTTGCAGATTTTTCACATAACTTCAAAATTTTGGTGAAAAATTCAAAAAACCAAGTTTTTGGTTTTTTATTTACCTATATCTTTTTCAAATAAATTTTTTTCCTCCCACTTCCCGAACTCGGATCGACCGTAATTTATTTTTCCTTTCATTTTGATCATATTCCCCTCCTTTTCTAATGGGTTTCATCCTACTGTAATTTTTTTCCACTTTTTACCATTTTTGTAGGCTTTGACCCTGGTGTATAAGACATATGTTTAATTTGTTTTTGCTCTTAATTGACTTCTATTTCTACCAAAATTTAAACCAAACTCAATACCTACAAAAATATCAGAATTAAAAATATGACATGCGAAATATAAGCGATGTTTGAACACCACGTTCATCTTTTTGTATCAATAAGTAAAAACCAATAAATAATCTTAAAATACTATGTAAATCTAAACAGTAAAAAACAAAACAAGAATACCAATTAAAACAAAATGTTTACAGTTACATATTATAATCGTCGAAGGTAAGTAACAGACCAATTGTTTAATTAATCAAATAAAAATTCTTTTCAGCACTGTAAATTTAAGGACAATTCTGAGTGCAAAGAACTTCATGAACATATTGAAGAATGCAGGCCTTATTATTATCGGAAAGAAGACGAGAACTTGGAATGGAACCCTAATACTGATACTAGACATAGATACGAATAGACACTCGTTTTTTTTCTTGGAGTCCATGAGTAAGAGTGGTCATAACTTGTGTTCCGAGTGCGTCTACTTTATAAAAGTATCTATTGTACCTTGTAAGGTATATTGTAAAATATAACAATGTTCAACATAAAAGTTTTTTTTAAACGTTGTCCAAACTAAGAATTCTCCTTAGTTGTGAAAAAAATCATATGATACAGTACCTATTCATTAGGTACTTTTTATTATCTGCCCAACATTAATCTTCATATACTCAAAAGTAACATAATGTGGACTGGATCTTTTTCGCTTAACAGGGTCCAATTATTCCTCCGACAAAACTTATCAGGCGTTAGAAAAATCGGTCTTAAATTAACTACAGCTACTAAACTACTAAAATACGTATTCCCACATACAACATGATAACACGACTAGAAGATATTGCAGATTTTGCTAAATATTGTGATTTGAAACTGTCTACCAAGTCTATTTGGGTTGTTTCATTTTCTAAACATTCTTCTATTACTAAAACAGGTAATAAAAGTAGCGATTATGACACATATTGATCATTTGGTCGACAACTGTCTCTTGAAATTTATCATTCGTAAATCAAACTGTTTTATTAAATTGCGATCACACAATCTGTTTAATCGTAATGATAATTTTTACGTTTGTAATCTCCTTTGTTTATAATGTAAGTATTTCTATAATTTTGAGTAAGTAATCGTGGATTGTTGTAGATAAGTAAGTTGTATTTATTTTTGCGTAATTACAGGTACTTGGTCAACCAGAACGTTTTTTACCTCCAGTCCCAGAAAAATGTATTGGAACTACGGAAATGCATGTAAATATTATCCAATTATCACAATAGGATTATCTAACACTATTTTGAAATTTAGAATATCGCCATCTAGTGTTTTTATAGTGAACTACTAATACGTAGACTAGAAAATGGTTGCTCAGTGTTTCGTGTAGGAACTGCAGTGTGGCGTTTAATAAATAATTTTCTTATTTTTCTTATAACAATAGTATAAAAACTGCTGCGTGTTCCCACCATTCTTCACTCGTGAGGTTGCTAAGGAGTGTGGAGGAACCATGGAGGTACTTTTCGTAGATCAAAAGAACAACGTAACTGGCTACCGGAGGCGAGCGTTCGATGTGAGTTTCTTTTGTTTATTTGAAAAAAAAAACTTAACTAACTGCCGTACTCGCAATCATTTAATAAAGATTATGAGTTTACGTCACAAAAGTCGTTACTAATAAATAGTTTTAAATACGTAATCATTCAAAATCTCCTGAGTTCGGCAGTGCCTAATAAGTTGCTAAGTACCTGCTTTACCGCCAAAATTCCCACTTTATCTGGTGTCTTGCACTTGTTATTGCAACCATGTGTACCTTTCAACGGCCAAGTCACACAATATTAACTAGAGGTATAACAATAAAGAAATCGCAGTAAGGAACCTTAGACGTGGTACGACTTTGTCTAGATTTCATTACTTTTTAAAGATGAACGAGCGGCTCCATCGAGACTTGGCTAGTTTTTATAGAATGTTTTTGGTTGAATATATCTTATGCCTCCTTACTTAGAGGTACATTACTATTAATATTAAGGTGAATAATAAATATGATGTTGAATTTCCTACATACTTACACAAATTATCTCCATACGACATATTTACATTCATGCATTGTGACTAACTATCTACTACAATGGTACATTAAATAAGTAATATTAATTAGGCCAAAATTCCTATTTTATTTTATTTTTACTTAATTTAATACTACATTGTAAGACAAGTGTTTCAACTACTTATTCATTTGCAATTATAAGAAATAATTTTTCAAGAAAGAAAGTTATAAATAAAAATCGTTTATTTATCAAACATGCGTTTACATAAACTGAGTACCTAATCAGACATGCAAGATATAAATAGTCCCTTGTGCGTCTATGTTTCGCCAATAGTGGCGTAGGTACAAGAATATCGATGTGGTTTCAGCGTTAATACATATTATCTCCCTGAGTACACCTTTGTTTAGCAAATAAAAACAGGTTGCTCATAGGTAGGCGTGCTCCATCGTCGGCCACATCATCGCTTACTGTCAGGCGAGATGGTAGTCAAACGCCGACCTATAAAGTATAAAAAAAACGATTAAATTTGATTTAACTGTTTTTAGTGCGACTACTGGAAATGTGTGCTCGACAAGTATGGTCTCCTAGCTCAATATGGTGACTTAGATGAACAAAAATTCTATGCTCATCTGGATCTCTGGGTATCATTAAACCCTATGTTCACTGATGCTATGACTGAAGCTAAATCATATTGTAAGGAAATCATAAGACTTTACCTACCTCTAGACGCCTGCGAGTTCTTCCACCTCCAATCATGCTTCAGAAATTATTTGAACGTGGTGAGTTCCTACATTTATAATATGGACTTTTGTAACAGCACATTAAAGTCATTACATCTGGCTTAATAAGTTCTAATGACTCGCTATCAATTTCCTTACAAGTGTCTAATGTAATATTATACTTTACAGGACTGTCCAGTCGTCATACCTACGAAAGAATGTATTGAAAAGAAGGAATTCTACAGGGAATGCAGAGAATATTATCATAAGAGGAAATAATTGTAATCAAACAAATTAGTAATAATAATTAATTGTTCTAGTTCCACAGTTTTATTTCTATAATGTTTTAGTTGTAGTATTTATTTCATTGCATTAAATATTAAGGAAAAATAAAGATACATAAATAAAAGAATCAAACAATTACTCAAAACATCGGATTTATTCTAATAATTGAAACTAAAGACAGTGAAATGACAATATTCCACGCTAACTTACTTAATTACACTACTTAATTATTCGCTATTACAATACAATTTATGCATACATTCAAAAATAATTCATCATTAGCATTCCTTTATACACACATGATATGAGACAGAGTAGCGTACGTCCAGCTGTACAATGCTCATTGTACCGTTTAACGAGCCTACTCTGCTGATACACTTATTAATACTGTCACGTAAATGCTCATAAAACAACTTTCATTATCACACGCACCAGTATTCCCTTATCACTTTCCTTTTAGGAATGTTGTTTAACTCGTCGAGTACCGGTTTTGCAGACACAATTATAGAACAATAGGTTGCGGTCACCGGTGACCGCTTGGTATTTGACAGTTTAAACTAAGCTAACAGTCTTTGTAACGCCTTCAAGGGAGAAGCCGAGGGTTGTACCTTCCAAAGTACAATATCATACCCGATGGGTTGTGCCTCACGAAGTAGAGGAAGGGTCGGTCGAATTTTAGACGAGCTGGCAGTGCACTCCTCGATGGTAGACGCGCCTGTCTTGGCCTCAGGTGCAGAGGTAAATGCATCGCATCACCAACATCGTGTGGGTCGTGGAACGCTCTTTGGTAGTCTCTCGGCTCATCCCAATCGTTCAACCATCTAGCACGGCGTCTCTGTGCTACACTTAATGTCTCGGGATACTCTTCAATATGATGTTGTTCTCCTATTCCTATTTCTCCATCTTCGCCGCAAGTAACGAATGTGTTCAACTGAACCATGTCCGACAAATAAAGATCCTTCGAAGGTCCATTCAAGCCACCTAGATCAGCATGCTCTCCATCAAATAAGTCTTTTAGTCCCATCTTTTTCAGGCTCATTGATACGTTGAAAGTTGATTTGTGTGAGAATCTTGGTATTTGAAGTTCCAAGCCTGTGCGAGGAAGTAATGTACGTAAGACTCGATTCCATGTAGGAGTAGTCGGCACAGCATCCAAAAGTCTTTGTTCAAGTTTTTCTAAGTCATCGGCATGTACAACGTTTCCTTGTTGACCAGGCATTAAGAAGAGTGTGCTGATAATGGAGTTAGTATTTCCTAATGCGGCTGCTGTTGCGTCGAGGACTGGATCGTATCCAGCTAAAAATCCTCTCTTGTAAACCACGGCTGGCACTGGAACGAGGCGACGTTGACGTACGTTGGGAGACACGACGAAGTACATCTCTCCATCCCGACCCTCCACTGAGGTGCCCGAGCAGTCAGTCTGAAAGAATGAATTATATCTTTTAACAAATTTTCACGAATATGCCTAAATGGAAGTTTTTCATGCTTAGATATTTTTGTATCATTTTAACATTTTTCATTAGAAAGACTACAAATATTAAAACATGTTTATGAATGCCGAACAAAAGCAGTATCGATCGTGAAGTTAACATTCGTATAGTGTTTCATCCATAAATTTTTCGCTGCTGCAAGGTATTTCCCATGTCGCGGAGAAACTAACGGATTACCGGGGCTCCGACTCGACGTGCAGGAGAAGGAACGGGGTGGTTTTTAGTCAGTAACAGTCTGACACTCCCTCCCGCCCCACCCAGGCGGGAGCAATCATTCGATGATATTCCCCCTTAAAAAAAAAGGTATTTCCCATAGAGAAATTACTTACCTCGAAAATATTGGCAGTGAAGGCAGCTAATGGTGGCTGCATCACGATGTTGTTGGTCTTCATGTACTCTGGAATCTTGCCCCAAGTATACCTCTTGACAAGAAGGTTGGTCCTTCTCCTGATTATGTCGCTAATCAATTTAAAGTTTATCTCCTCAACATGGCCATTATAAAAGTGTTGAGCCCTTTCTTTGTAGAAAGTCAGGATTTTTCCCTTATTCCTATCGCTGTAAAGTTCTCGAATAAATGCCGAAACAGCTACTCCTGATTCTGGAGTTGTTTCAATCGAGTCAGAAATGTTTTTCAACGTGAAATGTGGGTTGAATGTAACCATATCGTCTAATTTGAGGATCTCGTTCATTTCTCCAGATGTTGCTCCTCTAGCCCCCATGAAGATCATGGCTAACATTGAGAAAATAGAATAGGGAGATAATACAAAACTTCTCTTTTTGTCGATGTCATCAATCATAACGTTCCAGAATCTAAACGCTAGTTCGTTGGATAATTCCGAAAACCGAGCTATATCTTCACCTAAGTCTTTTGTAGTTACTTCTAGTCCCTGGTTTTCTGTAGAAAATTCCAAAACAATATCTTTGTTCTCGTTGTTATCTGGCACGTAATGGTTTTCAGATTTAATTTTGTCCTTGGGAATCTCATTGGCTTTTGGAGGAGAAAGTGTAGGTATCAGTTTCCACGAACTGTTTCTTTCACTGACTAACTCTTCTTCTTCAATATTCACCTTTTGTATTTTCTTCTTAAAGTCATCTACTTTTGGTAATGGTTCGGGAAGTTTATCTTTTTTAATTGTACTAGATTTATCGCCAAGATTAATTTTATTGAACTTGGACTGGCTTATTTTTGATGGAGTAGGAGTCGTTGATGAGGTCGTTTCTGCAGCAGGTGATGACGTAGTTATTTCTTCATTTGAAATAGCCTTTTCGTCGTTTTTACTTGCCTCTACAGTTTTGTTACCATTTTTGGTTTCCTTTTCATTTTGTATTTTGACTTTCTCGTCATTTTCTTTTACATTGTTCACATCAGACTTTGTGTTATCTTTATTGATCGTCTTCATGTCGTCTTTATTGTTGACTGGTTTATCTAGTTTATTTTTGTTTTCAGAAGTAATTTGTTCTACTTTATTTTTATTATCAGATGAAACTGAGATTTGAACAAAATTATTATTATTATCATCATCGGCTTTTTCGTCGGATTTGTTTTCCTCTTTCTTACTTTCGACAGGTTTTGCAGTGGATGGCTTTTGATCTTGAACTTTAGTTATTTCATTCTTATTCTCATCTAATGACACACTAGCGTTCTCACTTTTTACATTTTCTATCTTTGTTTCGTCTTCATTTGTGGTTGAAATTACTGATGCCTCAGTAGTGGAACTTGTTTCTTTTTTCACTTTATTAGATACTTCTGAAGTTGTATCGATACTAAGTACAGAATCTTTTGTCGTAATATCCGAACTATCCTCAGTTGTTGTAACTTTAGTATCTTTTTCGGAAGATGTTTCAGAATTAACTATCGATTGTGGTGCTTCATTTGCTACCTGAGACAGTAAATCACCCATGGACTCGCTCAAAATTGGATCAATGGTACTATATTCAATGGCAGCCTCAGTTGTGGTAAATAACTCTACTTTGTGGATATTATTGATAATTATGTTATTTTTATCATTATCGTTACTTATGGTTTTTGTTGGTTCCGATTTTTTAGTTTCAGTTGTTGATTTTTCAGTTTCCTTTGACGGCACTTCTTTAAATGTATTTTCGTTTTCTTTTTCTTTGGTATTTTCTTTATCTTCGTTTTTATCATGGGGGTCAAGGGTGGATATTTTAACAAAATTATCATTATTAGTATCGGGAGCTGTAGTTGATTTAACTTCAGTTTCATTTCCACTACCAGATGGTATGTCCATATCCAAAACTTCTTTGCTCTCTAAATCAAAAACATTTACTTTAGTTGTATCTAATAAATTGTTTGTCGTTGGGAGCGGTTGAAAGCCTCCACCAAGATCAGATGCTATTTGACTAATACTTTGAGCAACATCAAACATAGGAAGCAATGGTTCAGGTTCTTTATCATATTCCTCATTTTCTGAAGGATTATTTTCCATTTCACTCAGATTGTCAGCAGATGCGATTTCTGTAGACGATACTGTGGTTGAGGGTGATACAGACTGAGTTGTAATAGTAGTAACATTTAATTTTTCTTGTTCTTGATCTTTAACTGTGCTTAAAATGTAGTTTGTTGTACTGATAACAGGCTTATTAGTAGTTCCTAGTGTTTCAATTTTTGGGATTTCTGTAGTTGTAGTCGTTGGCACAGATCGTTTTGTAGTACTAGAAACTACTTCTGGTTTGCGCGTAGTTCGATCAGTTATATATTCGACAGTAGACACTGGAATGAAGGTGCTGATTCTTTCAAATTCGATTTCATTTTTTTCTGTTGATGAAACTGCATTGGCGTTTGGCTGAATTTGGACTTTAGTATTTTCAGGCTCTTTATCAGGCAAAACGCTTACACTATGTTTCTTTGTTGTAACTTCTGGTTTAGCTGTAGTTACTTTTGTAGTTGTAATAACTGGTTTAGATGTAGTTTGTTTAGTGGCTGTGGTTGTCGGACGAGGGCTTGCTGTAACTTCAGCTGTGGTAGCGGTAGAGCTTATTTTGGTTTCAGCATTTATTGTAGTCGGTTTTTTAGTAGTGGTTGTAGAAGTAGTTGGTTTTTTGGTAGTAGTGGTAGTGGTAGTTGGAGCCTTAGATGTAGTTGTAGGTTTTTTAGTAGTAGTAGTAGTTGTGGGTTGTTTAGTTGTAGTAGTCGTTGTTGTTGGTTTTTCAGTTGTCGTCGTCGTAGTTGTTGTT
This sequence comes from Spodoptera picta, assembly GCA_038387885.1. NCBI lineage: Eukaryota > Metazoa > Arthropoda > Insecta > Lepidoptera > Noctuidae > Spodoptera > Spodoptera picta. The sequence continues at coordinate 4,997,596 of JAZHFQ010000733.1, read as the reverse complement.
GTTGTAGTAGTTGCTTTTTCAGTTGTAGTCGTAGGTTTACGAGTAGTTGTTGTAGGTTTACGCGTCGTTGTTGTAGGTCTACGGGTCGTAGTTGTTGGTTTACGAGTTGTAGTTGTTGGTTTCGGTGTTGTAGTTGTAGTGGTCGTAGTTGTGGTAGTTGTACTTGTCGTGGTGGTCGGTTCTGGCTCTTCTTTATATTCCACCGTTGCAGGTAATTTTTCAGTCACTACCTTTTCTTCTACTTGAGTTGTAGAACTACTAATGACTTGGTTGGTGCCTTCTTTACTTAGAGAGTTTTCTACGTCTTCAACATTTTCTTCTAAAGTTTCTGTTTCTGGTGTTGTGACAGACCCAGACGCTTTGTCCAAAACAATATCAACTCCTGTATTGCCGAAAATTGAGGGTAAAATCAAACTCCAGGAATCAGAGACGTCTGGTGTGTCCAAAGTAGGCTGGAGCATGGGTTTGTTTTTATGAGCTTCCATTTGCGCTTTGAGGACATTTTGTACGTTAGTAACAACGCTATGAACTTTTGTGTAAGGCGGTTGGTTGATGTTGAAGGAAACTGTGGGTTGATTTTCATTGGCGAAGGTTACTAGGCCTTCAGATTCTTCTCCTGCAGCGACGATTGCTTGTATTTCTTCAAGAGTCATCAGCCTCTTCACAAGTTCTCCAGATTCGTCAAATGTGTAGAACTCGTAGCGGTCTGGTGTCAGAAGATTCACGGGGCTACCGACAGTGGCTGGTACGTTGGACGGCGGTGGCAGTGAATTTCCGACGGCATCAGCTACGAACGGTAGCTTGTTGCGTCTGAAATCATTACAAAGAATCTCTTAAGAATAGCAATATTATTTCTCGTAAAAGGTAAGAACCTCATTTTGAACTTTGATTTTCTTTTTAACCGACTTCAAAAAAAGGAAGTTTTTAGTTTGACCTGTATGTATGTATGTTTGTACGCGATTATCTCGCGATTGGCTGAACCGATTTTGATGCGGTTTTCGGAAAAGAAAAGAGGGGATTGAAATCGGTATGTTTAAACGTAGTTTTAAAGTACTTGTTTTAACTAAACAAGATATTGTAGCGAATACTGACCTGTTATCAATTTTATCAGCCACCACGCAGGTGGCGGCGAGCACCAAACAGAGTAGAGCTCGCATCTTTACCGCCCATACACTCACCATGCACCTGGAACTGAGAGAAAAATATATTATTAGATTATCCTAAACCACACAAAAAATATTAAAGGTAATCTGGTAATGACATCCTAACACAATGACCCCTATTGTCTTGCACATTTCAATAAGATCATTCATCTTTTGAAAAACTACGTTTGCAAATATAATTATAATTAGTTTTATTTCGTCTCATATACACCTAAATAATAATGTAGGTACTAGAACCCTTGCATGTTTATACTATTATATATTTTGTAGTGAATGTTAGGTTTAAATAGGAGGCTTTAAAAATGTAGCCTATACATAGAAAAATTTATAAAACCACAAATAACACATACATACATACATACATACATACACCTTTGCCTTAGCGTTTTATCTCCGAAGGGGTAGGCAAAGGCACACATTACGGCACTTGATGCCACTGTACAATGTAACGCCCACTTTTTACTATTTATGTTATGAGTTCCATGTAACAGGGAGTGAGACTACTGCCATATACCGGATACGATTCCAGACTCCGTTCTACTACTGAGAATTTATAAAAAACCCAGTAATACTTTGCCCGACCTGGGAATCGAACCCCAGACCCCATATCCAGCAATCGCATTTACCACCACTCAACCAACGAGGCAGAATAAACTAAAACTACGTAGTTAAACTATACACAATTACTTTGTACAATCTCGATAATGTTTCAGGAACCATCTTCTACTATACATATTTATAAGATAAACAAATGCACGTGTTCTAATCACTCTCCCACTCTGATTAGATTACATATAGGAACATATTTATACACAAACACAATCGGTATCGCAAACAATATAGTCAATATTGAACCACACATATGTTCAAAAACCAACCCTATTGTTACGATATAAGGAACTTTTAATCACAGTTGTAACGTGTTCATTCTACTTTTTTCTAATCGCAGCGGTTCGTTTATATTGTTCAGGTTTATAGTACTCACTAAGTAATGGATGATAAAAATAAAATAACATAGTTATGTGTTGTCATTAAGTGGTCATTAATTAATGGACGTTTACTTAGAGCTTATGAGCCAGAAACCCCTTTTTTGAAATATCATATGTGTTATTATTCCTAATAAATAATTATAGAATGCATAATCAACGAATTTTCGGAATACCAAACCAGAATTTTCCGTTTCAATTCAACAACTCAATTTTAATTGTTCATTCAAACCATTTGAAAATGGAACCCATCTAACGGGTTGCCGGGGCTCCGGCTCGAAGGGCAGGAGTAGGAAGGAACGGAGTGGTTTTTATTCAGTAAGAGTTCGACGCTCCCTCCCGCCTCACTCAGGTAGGAGAAGGGATTCGAATAACTCTTAGGCTACTTCCTTGTACAAACTACTAAAGAGTGGAATTATATACCACAGTCTGTGTTTCCTGAAGCCCCTGAAGTCTATAACCTGGATGTCTTCAAGGACCAAGTAAATAGGTTGCGTGTAAGCAAATGTGCTTCATCGTAGGCCATCATCGCATACCACCAGGCGAGATAGTAGCCAAACGTCGACCCAACAAAATAATATAAAAAAAAGAAATCGCACGATAATGCAGGCAAAGTCACTGGCATAAGCTACAGTAGTTAAGTTGCAACAGAGTATTAGGACAAACATTAGTCTTCATGCTATGCTAGTATATGTAATAAATAAACCAAATACAATATACTATTTCGTATGACTTGGATGTTAGCCAAAATAGCATAGCAATGTATGACCCACTGTATTTTACTGAAACCGTGTCACGCAGTCACACTATCACAAAGATCCCATTATTAGTGCTGTGAAACAGTTATGTTATGTCAAGGTTGAAAACTTAACTTATAATGAGTTCATTGAATCGAGTTTCATGAAGAAAATTATTTTGAGGTGTCGTCATTAATTCGTTGATTTAATTTATCTACTGTTACAGTTAGTAAAAGTAAAAATTAAGCTATCGTCTGGATATCAATAAAAATACGTATTTAAATCTTAAAAAGTATTTTCTTATATTGTACTTTTGAAAAAGTGAGTTTCCTGAAATCAGTTTTAGGTCTTGAACTTCTTTTTATAGGGCTTAATTCCCTTTATGGCAAAAGAACGTAAAGACAATAGGTTAGAAGCCTAATTTTAATTTTAATATTCGTCTGGTAGATTATTTTAAATCAATAGACACATATTTTTTATTTTCATACAGAAATGAATACTTTCGACGATAGGTATATTGATTTGAAATGTCGTGTGACGTCACTTCCATGTACATTTTATACATAGAAATGACGTTTCAGACCCCATTTCTAAACTTTGATTAGTTTTATCTAAGTATTGTCTTCTTATACGACAAAATAAAAAATATGTGGCTTATATTTTTTCATTACCTACCTAACTGACGGACTAATTAAATTTTTAATTTTCATACCCTATTGACTCTAAATTAGATACTGGCCAATTTTGAATCAACAATAATTGCTTTCAACTAAAACTCATATTGATTGGTTAAATAATTCCGTTCAAACAATCCAGACTATATCAAAAATACCTATTAGCACAACTGCAGTTCAAATTCCCGCATTGCCACAAATATTGGCTCTTGCAGCAGCCGCCATGGCACATGGCCTGGAATTGTGTGTATAAAGTCGACATTTTCAAATCGTTGTTTTAACTGTTTACACAAAAATAGTGGTTTTTGAACCCAAATACTAGGAAGAGAATTGATAATAATGTCTAAAATATTTTTTAAGGCAATAGACCTACATATCAAATTCAAATGCAAATGTGTGGCTTTATAATCCAATTTATTGCAATAATCACAATCATAGTCCCGTCCACTATTAAATAAAATATTGCAATTTATTCTGATAATAGTTTTTTAATACACCCTTTGCTATAATACCATTTAATGGTTTATAAAACTCATACAAAGAACATAAAAGATTAACATTCACATCTCTACAGAAATAGCTTAATTTTATATCAGCTCCATCTTTATAAACGTTAATGGTCCATTAATAAACAATAAAAGCCAATAACGTTAACATTAAAAGTATATTTTATAACTCCCACAATGATAAGTTAATAACAAAACGAACTGTAAAATTGTGAATAAACCTGCTAAACAAGAAAAAGCTACGGTCATTGTCACGGCAACTAGAACGACTAGTTTACCTCGAAACCTTACTGGCACCTTTGTATCTATTACCTGTTTAGTTCCTTAAAGTTTGAGACACAGTATTGAGAAGCCAGTAATGAATGTTGTCCAAAGCGGATTGTTCGACTATAGAAATGTCATTTCGTTGACGGCAGTTCCGTTGTATTTTGACAAGTTGTTTGCCGACTGCTCATAAGTGGGCCACCTGCTCGAGATGGGAGGTCACTCAACTTTAATGGTGACATATTTGTTATGTAAGTAAATGGAAATTGGTTATTAACATTCTTTTAAAGTGGACCTATGAACTTCGAGTTTTGAAGGTTAAGAACTCCTCTTTTTATTAACATAAAATGCGTTTTATATTGTGAACTAGCTTCTGCTCGCGACTTCGTACGCGCATTCCCGTTTTCTCCCGTACCTTAATTTGTCTTAAGAGCCTTCTCCTAAAAATAACAAATATAACAAAAAAAGAATTACTGAAATCGGTCCAGCCATTCACGCATGATGCCGTGACCAAGGGAAATAGGGATTCATACATATATACAGAAGATAGGAATTCTTGATTTGTACAAATATATATTCAGTTACTTAGATGGAGATCTGCAAGTCTGATGTAGCAAGGCGGTGTAACTAGTTTTTCTATAAACGTTCCCTAGGTCTAAATAAAGATCTTAGTGCCTAAGTGATAATTATAAAATAACAACGAGTAAGTAAACAGAATGTTGTACAGCATTTAGTTTCATCAAACATAATAAAACGCCTACGTATTTAATTACCTAGTACCCCAGGGGTAGGCATAGTTATGCCTAGCGAAATGTTGATAAATGTCAATGTAGTTACGACTAAGCCTAAAGCCAAATATCGGGCACGATTCCAGTATACAGAGCTATAACTAATAATACTCGATCCTAAACTAAAATTTAAGGCGACTTATCTAACGTCCAACAAATAACACAACGAGTAATCCAGATTCCGGGAGTAACTTTATAAGTTCGAATCGATTTAAGATTTTAGGAGATTAATCGATATAAATAATCCAAAGAAACGACTATTTTTCGAAGCGATAATGTTTTTTAACATTAAATAATCATAAAGTAACATAATCACGCCTTTTATCCCCAAAGGGGTTGGCAGAGGTGCACATTACGGCACTTAATGCCTCCGTACAATGTAAGACCCACTTTTCACTATTCATTTTAGGAGTCCCGTGTAATAGGGGGTGAGCCTATTGTCATAATTATACCGGGCGCAATTCCAGGCTCCGTGCTACTACTGGAAAATTTTTCAAAAATCCCAGTAACATTTTGCCGGACCTGGAAATCGAACCAGAGACCCCTTGTCCCCGGCAGTCGCACTTGCCACCACTCAGCCAGAGGCAGTCTAAAGCATTAACAAAAATCATATCAAAAAATTACGTCGTTACCAAGAATTCTAATGCAAATTATTTATTATTTCAAAAAATACAATATCTGTTTAACTTTGAGACAGCCCCAGTAAGTTATTATACAATACATGTGTCAGGCAGGTCAAAAAAAAACATCTTTTAAAAACCCAACATAACATTACAATAAAAATTATGACCATGTGACCCATTCTAACGAAGTATTACAATATCAATTACAAAACTAACATTTTCTTAACCTCTTAACTTGAAGATTCCGACACATGGTAGCATCTTCATCAGTTAGCACAGTTTTGACGAGGAGATGATGCAGTAGGTGGTGTTACGGCAATTCTTCACGGTTCGTTGATCACCAACAATCGTGGCTATCCGTTACAATCCGCCGATGCGACTCGTGAGACAGTTACCTTTACGTAGATTAAGAGACAGGCGACAGCGTATTTGGGGCGTGAAAGATAAAATAATTAAATGTTATCTTTACTTATTTTTATTACGTTTCGCTTGTTGGTTTTGTAAAGTCAATAATGAGTTGCGGTTTTTGATTGTTGTGTCTGGTTGTTAGTTCGGATAGCTGTTTATTTATTAAGTAGTGCATGTTGTGATTGGTTGTTTGGGAATTACTTTAATTAAAAATTTGACGCAGTACTGTCTGATTAATCTGAGCCTTTCAAACAGTGATCCTCCCTGCCAAACTCCCTTATCCAGAGAAGACATTTATTGCAGTAGTGGGCTGTCACAATAATGATAATACTCATTTTACTGCCATAAAGTACACAATATTGTTTAATTACTGTTTTAACTCGTTTCGTCTATTACTTAGGCCACTCAATACAAGTGCTCGACTGACATTGACATGATGTGATGTAATATGAATTCGTTCGCACACTCATTACAGAATAATGCGCTGTTAATTAATAACAACAGATCAGTTTATCAAGCGATCGATACAGTATCGTATGCATGTAATTTGTATAAGGTCTGTTTAAATTACTACACGGTTGGTGCGGTGGCTGGGCAACCGGCTGCCGTGCAACGTGTCGCGGGTTCGATTCCCGCACGAAACAACACTTTGTGTAACCCACAAATTGTTGTTTCGGGTCTGGCTGTCATGTGTATGTGAACTTGTATGTTTGTAAATGCACCCACGACACAGGAGATCATCCTAGTGTGGGGCAACGTTTAAAAAAAAAAAAAATTATAATTGATAATTTAATATGAGGTTTGGCGTAGGGCAAGTAATTATATTTCGGTGATACATTTGTGACTTTTTGTTTTTTTCATCAACATTTTTTGGTATTAGCTGAAGGAAGGGAAAATCTGAAAAAGGTGTGAACTTCTTTTGGTCGAAATGACAATGAATTATGATGTGTGAATTATGGTGTGATGTTTACATCACACCTTAATAATTGAGCTAACTTAAACTCCGAACTAAAGAGCCTGAAGTTGAAATCATAGCAAACCCTTTTAAATCAAGGAGGCCCAGTAGTGAATTGACACAATATATTATTACTATGAAACTCTAACCGTTTCTTAATTTAAGAGTCTCTTACGACTCTTATATCAAAAAACTTTCATGATATCTCATTAAAAAATTGGTACGAAAATAACTTCGAAACATTTCGCTCGTTCAATTTAACGTCTACCGCAAAGCAACTTGCCCTCCACTTATCAGAATGAACTTGGTAACGCATTGAATATTATAGTAGAATACTATTGCAAAATTATTAATGAAACCACATCTGTAGATCGTTGCAGCGATAGACAATGTCTATCATAGCTGACGTCTTAAAATATGTAATCAACATAAATATGTAATCTACATAAATATTTTTTTTTCTAAACTATATTATCAGATTTGACATACATTTTTTTAATGGCGTCGACGTGAATACTTGGCCCGAAAAATCTATATTAGGTATCTCTAATAATAGAACCTGTGCAAAACCAGGAAATGTTCTTACTGGCATCTCATAAAGATAAAAACGATGAACTAAAGCTACTTGCCCTCCACTTATCAGAATGAACTTGATACCACATTAAATATTTTAGTAGGAGGCTACTGTAAAATTGATAACCAAAACCACATCTGTAGATCGTTTCCGACTAAGCGGTAGACAATGTCTATCATGGCCGACCTCTTAAAATATGCAACGAATGAACCGTCGGCTTTATACCCGAATGAGATTTGTAATGTGAATAACTTTTGAGATTTCCAAGCGTCCCGTTTTAGTTCACGAGTTGGTTAAAGTATGCGAAGAGATTTTCAATTTTAGCCTTATTTAAAATGGTACTGTTATTTGTATGGTGTTATTTTTAATATTATTAAATGTGGCGTACTTTATGCAATTTCAAGTTGATCATAATGTCTTAACTTTGTGTGTTTACATTATCTTATTATTGAATTATAATGTCAGAATGTGCATTATGTATCTAATAATTTATTTTCTCAATTTATGGTCTCAAAACTCCGAGGCTTAGTGACGATTACGAAAAATTTGGATTCATTTTTAAAAATCTATGACTGTTTGTCATCGATCTCGGAATCAAGCCTACTCCGGAAACCAAAAAATTCGAACGTTTTAATTGCTTCATAAGTAATAGTGAACCATTTAACAGAACAAATATACCAATAATTCCCGACAGTGTCACAAACCACATACTAACAGAATTCAATGCTCAGTGGAATTCTCATCAAGTATTGAAGCATTTGAAGCCGGAACGAGGTATTCTGGTGGAAGTACGTAGGTACATGTACCTCTATAGCGAATCGAACGTGTAAACCACTGACAGGCGGGAAGCAAATCACTGAAATGTACAGCACTGAAACTGCAATTGATTCGACTGAATTAGTATTTAGTAGTAGTATTACTACGTTTAAGGTAGCTGTTTGCTAATCGTCAGTTATTGATTAAATACTCAGCTTAGTTACGAGAACGCTTTAAAGGAAAGCTCTACCAGTTTCAAATCAATCAGGAAGTCAAATTCAAGACTCGAAAAACAAAAGAAGCTTTTGACCAATAGCCAACCTTACCTACTATGCCGTGGAAGAAGTGAGATATAACTATATTTTGGATTTATCTATCTTACTGCGACAAATATAAAATAATTTTGTATAATTATCTAATTTAATAGTCAAATCACCAGATTTTTAAAGATAACCTCACTTTTACTAGTTAATTTTTTTGTAATAAGAGACGTGCCCGCTCAGAGTTAAATCATAAAATTGAATCTCAAAATAATTAACACCTTCAATGGAAAAAAGGCTTTGTGGAAAAACTATATCACGCAAAGGTATACTGATGTCAAAAGAATTCGCAGAAATCCTAAACACGAATGGATTATCAAAACACACTTCTGGCCAACGACTTCAGCCACGTGAAATATAAATATTTGAAACGATTAGGCCTCGATTATTTAGATATGTTACGATGCAAAGTAAGGTCCCTAACAATTAAGCTCTTCAACAAACGTTTTTCGGATCGGTCTGGGACATTAAAAAGTAAAGCCAATGCTAACAAACAGTCTTTTGAACAGTAATTATATACTTGACAGAAATAAGGCATAAAATACATTCATACTGTGGAGATGCAAACATGAATAAAATTGATACTAAGACATACATAACATCACGCCTTTTATCCCCGAAGGGAATGTCAGAGGTGCACATTACGGCACTTAGCGCCACAATGTAACACTGACCTTTCACTATTTATATTACGAGTCCATTGTAATAGGGGGTGAGCCTAGGTTGTCAACTATATCGTGCACAATTCCAGGCTCCATGTTACTACTGAGATTTTTTTTTAAAAATCCCATTAATACTTTGCCCGACCCGCGAATCGAATCCGATCCCCCTTGCCCGGCAGTCGCACTTGCGACTACTCGGGCAACGATTCTTTTAATACTGGGAGGCAGTTTATCAGAAATAAGACATAAAATACATAAACAATATGGGGGATGTAAACATGAATGAAATTGGAACTACGAATTTGGTGAAATTCACGGAAAAGAGAAATATTATTTTATAACTGTAGTGAAATTAATATCGTTTACAAATGAACAAAGCATGTTTATTTTATTTCAATTTCCAATTAACTCGTCGAGTACCGGTTTTGTAGACACAATTATAGAACAATAGGTTGCGGTCACCGGTGACCGCTTGGTGTTTGACAGTTTAATTATGCTTGATGTCCACTTACGATTATATTGGCTGAATTAATTACAGGGTATCATACGTAATGTGGCGTTCAATTAGTAATTCATATCATCGGCATCATATTTATGTAGCCCTCTCTTATTTATACAACTTTAGGAATAATATCAAACATCACTCATTTCATTAAAATTTAAATAGATAAGTGCCTTAAACAATATGTCACATAAGGTTCAAATTGTATCAACTATACTCTTTACATTGTTCATTAAAATTACTTTATAAGACTTTTATTTTACTCGATTGAACTAATTATTTTTATTGTAGGACACTAGTATCAATGTGTAATTAATTTGTATGTAATAACAGTGAGCCTTAATTGACTGTCATTCAATGATTTTATGCATTTCTGGCGTTTCACATTCTAGAGTATCAAAAATTCCTCTTATATGTATATTCTTCAATGCCAAATCAATATTTCACTCATTACGTACTTTAATACACTCATTAGGTACTTTAATATACTCATTAGGTACTTTAAAGCCGGAATACTGAAAGGCTACTCAATTTTAAGTTGTACTCAAATATCGTGTCTTCTCTGTCATTTTACAAAGAATTTGTAGTGACAGAAGTAAGTATAACTTAAGTGCGACTTAAAATTGAGTGATGTTTGAGTATTTCGGCATAATACACTCATTAAGTACTTTAATACACTCAATAACTACTATAATACCTACACTCAGTTTAAAGACTAGAACCAATTACAAATGCGTAGTAAGCCGTTCAAATTTATGCTTCAATATGAATTAATTTCTCAAAATTACATAACCCTTTATAATTCTACGGAATAATGAGGAGCTTATAATACTGGGAGGTCATTTGGGTACGTAACTTAAATTTTGAGTCTCAATTTTGGCTCTAAAATATACCCCCTGAGAGCTTAAAGTGCGTTAAATGTCTGGCCTTCAAGACAATTGGTGAGTAAAATGGAATGATAATGAAATGAAGCTATGATGTTGTATATTTTAATGTCCTTATACATGGTTTTTTTTGGTTGTACATTTCTTAAGTGAAAATTATTTGACATAACATAACATCACGTTAAAAACGTTAAAAATATAGCCCATACATAGAAAAATAAATAAAATCACACATAACACTTTTGTCTTAGCGTTTTATCTCCGAAGGGATAGGCAGAGGCGCACATTACGGCACTTAATGCCACTTTACAATGTAACGCCCACTTTTCACTATTTATGTTATGGTTCCCATATAACAGGGAATGAGACTATTGCCATATACCGGACGCGTTTCAAAACTCCATGCTACGACTGAGATTTTTTTTAAACCCAGTAGTACTTTACCGACCAGATAATCGAACCCGAGACCCCTTGCCCGGCAGTTGCACTTGCGACCACTCGACCAACGAGGCAGTAAAATACTCACTAATACACTACCCAATGTTTTAACAATGTGTTCACTGGGTAATGGACATAATTATGGAATCATATTTCATAATACATTTGGCGGAGAGTGAATGTTGTATTGGGCCGATTGGGCGTAGGGTGCACCTCTTACCTATCCTCTACTAATGGATAAAACATAAAAATAGACATTATTATTTTCTCGTTGTGTATTAACGAATAAATTGTTATGGTACTTACATATATAGGTACTAACTATACGAACAGAACTTATTACAATTTTCACGAATGTGAACATAATTCACGTTCATAAATTACATGTATTATTCGCTTTGAGACACAAAACTGAATACTTAAATAAAAGATAATAAGAACTTTAGATATATTATTGCTATGTCTTTGAAAATACGTACATTTTATATGTACATATTGTAATGAGTTTCTAAGTTAACATAAAGAGTCCTATATATTATTACCAAATGCGAAAAACCAACGTCTCAGACTGTGTGTACAGAAATGTAATAAGATTTATATTAACTGATGACTGCACGGTTGGTGCGGTGGCTGGGCAACCTGCAACGTGCAACGTGTCGCGGGTTCGATTCCCGCACGGAACAACACTTTGTGTGATCCACAAATTGTTGTTTAGGGTCTGGGTGTCATGTATATGTGAACTCGTATGTTTGTAAACTCACCCACGACACAGGAGATAATCCTAGTGTGGGGCAACGTTTTTAAAAAAAAAAAATTTTTCAGAATGTTATACTCATAGTCTCATATGCTCACAGTAAAACATTAATTGACTTCTTGGTAGACGTTTTTAAATATAGGACTGGTAATTGCGCTGTTTAGATTTGAATCAGGGTACAAAGCGAGAATAACTATCGCAATTAACTAAAAATCGCGGGTTACTCACGTAAATATACTGAGAAAAGCTCTACTAGTTTCGAACCACAGAGGGGTTCTTCCTTATGAGCAGAGTGCGCGGTCGCGGTGATGTCGCGCAGCCTACTAGAGCTGCGCAAACTAGTAAAGCTTTTCTCAATATATTCACGTGAGTAACCCGCGATTTTTAATTAATTTAGTATGTCTCACGATAGTTATTATAAAAAATAATAGAACGATATCAAAAACAGTGGTGTATACCATCAAATAGATTTACCCCACTACCTTCGCCTTACAGGAACACAAATTCTGCTATTTTGGATAGGTAATATGTTTTTCTAGAACTGGAAATTCCTAAAAGCTTCGTGGCTCATAGTTTAGTTTTAACCGCAGGCTATAACCCGCCCAAATGGGGGCAGTCACAGTAAATCTCAAGTTCTAACATAAACTATGATTTGTTGCGAACTACTTTACAAAATCACTCTTGTTACACCTAATGGGAGAGAAATGGCTACGAGCATGCCTTTACATAGTTTTCTAACTGGTCAATTGGTAATATAATATTAAGGTAGAAATATTTTTGAAATAATGCGAAACAATTTGTTTCCAAGAAAATGCTCTTTAAAATAACTCTTCTTCATAAAAATATGACAATTTAAAGTAATGAATAAAAAAAATATTTTATGATGCAAAACGTACACAAGTATATATTAATTTGATACAAATGAAACAAGTGAATATATTTCTGCAAATAGGCTACAAAAAATTGACGTGACGTGTAAAAGTGCTGCCACTTTTACACGTCAATTTTATCAAGCGAACGATGAGGTCGACATTTCCTAACTGACTACTCTGAGAAGAAATGCCAAAACAAACTCAGAGGTCTGTCTCTTTTAAAGTCCAGACAATATGTATAACAGATTATGTGTGAGAACCGTGCCAGTTCTTTCTGTAGTGCCCTTTTGAGGAAAGAACCACAACAGTTTGAGCGGACCAGCGGATACAAGTTATAGTGCTGTAGCACAGAATTAAAACTCTGACTTCTATACTAGGGAAATATCTGTATCCCAGAGATCAGTGCTTTCATGTATTGGTAAGTGGAAGTTACTGATCAATCATCGTCGTAAGGCGTCCACTGCCGAACAAAGCCCTTAGTCCTTTATGTCGACAACTCGCCACCTGCATCCACTGGTCACACGCTCAACGGACTGACGGTTACTGATTGCGTGGCACTAATTAGTTACTTACTGTTATTGATTCAGGAATTATAAATAAATCGTTCACAAGAGACACGATACGGTAATGAGTGGGTTCCTACATTCCATACAAATTCTCCATTACTATTGTGGATGCACGAAAGTCCACTTTTTGATATGTAATGTATTATATCAACATAAATAGTGAACACAACATAATATAAATAGTGAAAAGTGAGTGTTATATTGTACAGTGGCATAATTTGCACCTCTGTCTACCCCTTCGAGAATTAAAGGAGTGATAAAAAATCACTACGACATAACATAAAACAAAGATACTTTCTGCCGTCTGTATGCCTGTATGCTTAGATCTTTAAAATTACGAAACATATGGAAGGAAGTTCTTTATAAGGTATAATAACTCCGAAATTAACGCGTGTGAAGCTGCGAGCAAAAACTATTACTTAATAAAATACTTCAAAAAACGTCTCCCTTATAATATTTACTAGGTCACAGCATTTCCCCAACTTGGAACAAGTACAAAGTTTACCACTGCAAGGGACAGGAGTGACGTAAGTCCCTCCCAAGTTTGTCGTGTACACAAAGCTAAAAATCCACTTTAGCATGGCCTAGCTTTGTATGATCTTCCCGTACACTCAACAGTCAGTTTATACTGGTTGTGCGTAGCTTGATGTGTAGCTCAGAGAACCAAGTTTCCTCTTTCTACATTGTTGAGTAATGACACTATCAAAGATATAAATGTAGGCAGTATTCTATCTGATATGTTTTCTGATGTTCTTTTCTTTTTCTTTTCCCGTTATGAATGTTGCAAGGATCTGTAATGGCCTGTATACTCGCATGAATTTGTTTTTCTCTTTTGTTTTTTTATAGTTATAAGGCCGATAACACTGATCGCTTACCATCAGGTTAGTGCCAACTATTCCACAAGAAATGAGGTTATGGTCGTCTGTGTTCTTTATCAACTTTTTCTGTGGGGTCAAATTCGTAAGTTAACTATATTCATGAAATGCATAACTAGACCAACCCAATCAACAGTTAATATAATCCTCCGATAACCCAAAACACGAATTAATTCGTCTCACATGCATACTAATTTCCAAAACAAGTTATCGGGAACACTAAACTTTAGAGCAAAGTTTACAGTTTAACAATGTACCCCGACCTCGGATACTGCATGCATTACTCATAAATAACACCATCAATATACAGTTATACAAACTGTCTATCTGTACGTACAAACCCACGGCTTCCTCGTCGTAAATTACATAAACAAATGTCAAACAAATCTAAGTGTTTTACGTCTTTTGAGAACCGTTACACCGGGACACAGATGAGACCTCGTTTGGAAATAAAAGAAAAAAGCGTGAGCAAACGCTAGCTAATTCGTACAAAGTATGAATTATTAATACTAACAGTCGCTCGGATACTTCGCGAATGTTCCGGAATGCGGCTACAGATAACATAGGCGGTGACAAAGATCTGGGCGATAGAATATTGTCTCTTCGATTGTCAACACAGTTATTTATACTAGGAGGATACCAAGAGATTGTGTACAAGGAGATTAGTGCTCATTACTTTTCATCCCAAGTTAACGTGGGTGTGACTAAAACCTCGCACGCTAAAGGGCAACTGAAATATTAATCACAAAGGGTAAGTAATAACACAAAACAGAACCCATTATCCTTGTATTGCATTCTTGATGTTCCTGCGTTCGTGAATAAATAAAAGGAGACACCAACCAAACATTTAAAGGTTCGAACAAGTACGAGTCGAAACAAAACATTGTTGCATTTTGAATAAAGAAACACAATTATAAAGGTACGAACAGACCTGGAACGAACTACTCCATTATGGGACCACAGACAATAAATTCTGTTCCACGTCTAATCAATAAAGTTACACTAGAGTGAACGAAGACAATTCCTATAATAACAAAGTTAATTCAGTGTGAAAGTGAGGGGTAAGAGGATGATATTATGCAGAATTGCACACGATCTCGTAATATTGTGATGTATCAGTTGGCAACAGTTGGTGCGTTGGTGCATGAAGTGGCGTGCTTGACGCTGATTGAAATTATACAAGCGATCTGTAATACACATGGGAAGGTGCTCGTCTGAATAGCCGTGAGAGTTTGAGTTCACTTCAGATAGATCGTACGAATTGTGATGAAACACAATTGTGTAAAAAGTTTCGAATTCTGAAAGACTTTATTGCTATTATGATTTTGTTTCTTCAAGTTAGGTGTGCAAATGTCTACTAATAATATTATATAGAGGAAAGATGTTTTTGTATGTTTGTATGTTTGTAATGAATAGCCTCAAAAAATACTGGGCCGATTTAAAAAATTCTTTCACCAATAGAATGCTACATTCATCCAATTAGTCATAGGCTACATTTCATTTTGAAAAAAATTAGGGACCCTTGGTAAAATTTGAACAATGTAACCGAAGGTGTACCTCTAGAAAAATGAGTCTTAAAATGTCTTTCGTCGAATGCGCTGCCGAAACTATTAGCAATAGAACAAAATAATGTAGAACAATATTGAAGAACATCATAATGTCTACAAAAATCTCCGCGGTAGCATATGTCCAACTATTGTAGTTATGTCACTACAACAATCCAAATTTCCAAAAATAAATAATTCTCTACCCCGTGCGAAGCCGGGATGGGCTGCTAGTGTCTATTAATGCAGTTTGAAAGACATTTCTATTCTACTTATCCTCATAACTAATTTAATTGAATTAAACTACAAAATATTACAGCTAAGTTTACAGTTTAAAACACAATCAAATAGGTCACTTTTGGTTTCATTAATAGATTGTATGAAAGTAAGTTTCATACAATCTATTAATGAAAGCAAAAGTGTTTTTATCACCTAGATACACTCACAAAATACCTACATTTTTCTACTAACAATAACAGAAATCAATTTCATTGACATAAATGGACTCTCAAACAACAAAAGACAATCGGACCAAAGAAAACGAAATTAAATCTTCTAAGTATCATCGATTCGGAGCGGACTTACAAAGGAGATTCACTTTAAAAGACCTACATCTAGCTTTTAATCTATTAATCGAATAGAAAGCCTAGTACAAGTGTGAAATCGTTGACAAAGGCCTTAGTATCCACATCAGATAAACTGCAGCGGACATCTTAAATGACATTGTTAAACGATCGAAAGTTAGATTACAATTACTTAGACTAAACACTGCGTTTATATAAACAAGAACCGCCTGAAGGAATATTTACTTTCATATGTAAAAATAAAAAGCTTTGTTTAAAGAGGCAGCGTAGAGGAAAGTTTCGTTTTGGGTAAGAGATTACGCAGATAATGCCTCATGTAAGTACAAGTTACTACTCAAGAATAAACATTACTTAATACTCTACGCCAATCATAATGCCTACAACAAGATTTTGCTCTCACAACTTACAAAAACTTATAAAAAGCTGAAACAATTTGGTACTAAAGACTAAAAAAGCAAAGCATGTTGCCTCATGAATACAATAATGCGAATACAAACATATCCATGAGGTTTAAATGACTTAACTGCACGGTTGGCGCGAAGGTTGGGCGACTGGCTGCCGCGCAACGTGTCGCGGATTCGATTCCTGCACGGAACAACTCTTTGCGTGATCCACAGATTATTACCCTGGGTATAAGTGTCATGTGTATGTGAACTTGTATGTTTGTAAACGCACCCACGATATAGGAGAAAATCCCGCACTAGGGTGCGGGGCAACATTTTTATCAAAAAATCTAAAATATATTTAAACCACACCGCATGTGACAGATATAGGCTAACAAACTGCTCTCAAACTAAAAGCCCCACAAATAAATCAATGACACAATTACAACAAGGAACTAGAAGAGAATCCGTAACAAAGCTTTATCAGATGAACACAGAACATGGTTGACACTATAACACAGAAATACACAGTCTAGCTGAAAGTAAACTCAAGTGCAAAAGTAACGGTGAACATCACCAAGGGTCACTGCACTCGAGAACACTCGGTATTTGTTTGCGAGAAAAAAAAACGTAAATTATTAAAGAATCGTTCTAAAATTGATATGCCTTGCATTGAGCATGACTGTACCTAGTCACGATTGTAGAATTACCGTCTATTCCGTTACGGAAGATTATAAGATGGCTTTAGTAATTTTTGTCGAAGCGAATCGGAGCATTAAAAGTTGTATTTTTGTTCTTTTAGGTTTGAAAAATGTGTTCATGATTTCTTTGTGTCATTATGTTATTAGAATTATGTTTTTATTCACATAACATCACGCCTTTTATCCCCGAAGGGGTAGGCAGAGGTGCGCTTTATGCCACTGTACAATGTAACACACACTTTTCACTGTTATTTGTCCCATGTAATAGGGGTGAGCCTATTGCCATATACCGGGTACAATTCCAGACTCCGTGCTACTACTGAGAATTTTTTAGTACTTCCAGTAGTACTTTGCCCGACCCGGGAATCGAACCCGAGACCCCTTGCCCGGCAGTCGCACTTGCGACCACTCGGACAACGAAGCAGTCATTGATATTTTTATTATCGGTATAATACTTGGATTCAGCGCACCTAATTATAAACCTTCAATTTAAAGTCGCAATCTTGTCCTAACAATCTATTTTCAACCAAAAAAGAAATACTATTAATTTAAACTCTATTCCTAATTCTATAATAAATAATGTAACAATTTTCTCAAAAATTACACTTGTAATTTTTATAGTGTTTAAATGGACTTCCATTTAAACACTATAAACAGAAACCAATAAAACAAAACGAACAATTAATTCTGGTACGTTTGTACCAGTTTACCAGATAATACATCGCACCAACTTTATTGGGTCAAAGTTCTGACCCAAATAAATAAACAAATGAAGCTGCATTAACTATAGGAATAAATTATTTTTATAGCTTCAGGACTATCGATAAGTAAATTATAGCTAAGTTTAATATTGACTTCGTTAGGGAGCGTTTACATTGAGGAAGTATAATAGCTACTAGCAAGCAAGTAAATTAAAACACGCCCTGTTTAAATTGCGCTGTATTTGCAAGACCTTTACAAACAGCAGCTGCTTAAATGATACTTTCAGTACTTTAATGCTACCGGTATGTTCTAGTAAATATAATACCCCAAAGTTTCCCGGTGTGAGGCAAGCTTATTGTATTATTTAACAGTTCAACCCTGAAATTCAAAGACCCTACGACTTACTTTGATAATTATTTAAATTCGCTTCTAGGAAGCTTCGAGGGAATTATACCTATTTGCATCTAAACTTTGATAATTTTGCAAACTATGTTTTTGAATAGAAAGTGGTTTGTGAGTATGAAAAGTTTCAGTAAAAATGGTAGTGGCAGCGCGACAGTCGCCATGACGCGGGTCGCGGAATGCTGCTCATGAATATGAGCCTCTAGCATGGCTTGAAACTAGTCGAGTTCCTCACTAACAGTTACGTGAGTAAGCTGAAAACATAATAATAATCAGTATGTTTTTTTAATATATACATAATTCAAATGTTACTATAGAATATGTAAACAAAATTGATATTTGAATCAAAATATTATTGAGTTCAAATGATTAAAAATAATAATTATAAAATGTTATGATAATGACATTAACAATTTTCAAAACCAAATCAATACAGAGAAGTCTGTTATAGATAATTAATAGACGGTTTTTTTAAGGGGGAAAATCATCGAATGACTGCTCCCGCCTGGGTGAGAATTAATAGACGGTACCATTTATTTTTAGCTTAAAAATACCACCATATTTGAAAAGAGGCAGACATTTCTAACATATAGATACGATATGAGAATATATTTCTTAGAACTGATATAGTTCTAATGAGCAAAAGAAGTTAAACTTCTAAAACTAAAACTTCATCTACGGCAAGGTTTAATGAAGCATCGTTAAGGGGGAGACTGAACGATGAACTAAGCACCCTAGCACCACCTCAATTTTTGTTTTATATACATAAATTAATTCATAAGATCCTTTCATTGATGTATTACATATCATCACGCCTTTTTCATCCCCAAAGCGGTAGGCAAAGGTGCACATTACGACACTCAATGCCACTGTACAATGTACCCACTATTCACTATTTATGAGTCCCATGTAATAGGGGATGAGCCTAATACTTGATGATATGACTAAAACCACTAAAAATTTCGAACTATCAGTGACCTGTAAATTTTTATTGACTATAAAGTTTGGATCAGTGAAGAACAGGGAAGTTGTCAGAAACTTAATAATAGTGTACGAACGAACACAGGACGGTATAGAGAAAGCACCAAAGATGACTCAGCAAAAATTTCTCCTGAGGAAGTAAAATTGCAGGAGAAAGAGTATGACGTCATAAATGCAACTTTGTTTTATTTTGGAACATTCGCCACAATACGATGTTTTCACCACTGACTCATACAAACATTTCCGATGCAGGAAAGTCCATTTAAAATTAGGTGCGACAGTGGGTTTATTGACCAGAGGTTATGTAGATCGCCTTTTACTTTTAATAATACAAAATACAAATACAACTCATTTTATTTATTCATTCATTCATTCATTCGTAAAATAATTTACATTTTTGTAATATGGTATTAAGTCGTAAGCTTGTTCGAAATGTAGAAGGTTCTTGTGTATAATATTTAGTTGAATACTAATAGGTCTCTACCTTTACCAATAAAATTCCGAGTACTTCAGAACGGCTTTTTCATAGGTAAAAACCAATATTTATATTAATTGACTCGGCTACTTTACTAAATTATATGATGAGCCGATGTTTGACCGCTATCTCGCCAGGTGGTAAATGATGATGCAGTCTACAATGGAGCACGTCGTCCCATAAGCAACCTTTTCACTTGGGCTTTGAAGACACCCAGGAAATACAGACTGCCAAAAAATTCCACTCCTTAGCAGTACACACAAGGAAACTTGATGCGAAGCACTTCGTGCGTGTGCGTGGGACATCTGACCTGAATCGGCGACGCTTCACCGATTGTCTTGTTATTAGTTTCATTATACCTTAACAATAAAAATGGATTTCATAGGTGCATACTTAACTGTAAGATTTATTATGATATTATTCACAATAACCTTAGAAAGAGAAAACTAAGAATTACTTACAATACCTACAAATGAATTACTATAGATTGAATTTTTCCGATCATACCTACGCCTAGTTCAGGAGACAGAGCTTGATGTATTGAGATGTTGGTATATGAATAAAGAATTATTATTATTATACCAACTTAGAAACAAAACTCCAAGTTCATTCAGAAGTAATAATAACTTTTCCTCTTTTCTAAATACATGTTATTACAAGCTATGAAAGTTTAACTTATTTTGTTTCTGTTCCAATTATTGGCATCAATACTTTCTGTGGGTACCTCAAAGAAACCAATATAACTTAGTTAAAGTTACAGGGAAAGGGCGGGTCGCCACAAACCGCTGTCTCATAGACCGTAGTCGGAAAATTGTCGAAATTCGCTTCTTCTTTCATTCAAATACCTTTGGAAATTGAGTCGTTATAAGGCATTATTTTCAATAGAAATACTAGGAACACACAGGAGTATTATGAAATTTTGGCATGTCTGAAACTATATTTAAACGTGCAAGCTCATCTCTGGAAATACCGGCCCAATTTTCACTATTTGTCTTTTGTCCCTCAACTAGGTGGAGCGACGACAGTCGCAATATGACTGCGGTTTGTTGAATACGAAGAACCGATGATTGAACTCAGTGATATCTACCAGAGAAGAGAGATCTCTGTCCAGCAATGGTCAGACACGGGACGACGATGAAGCTCTCGTATCGTGGACTACATCTTCTAAGAAATAATGTTAGAGATACTCACTAAACTATAGGTTTAGTGAGTAGCTTAAAATATAACATAACACAACATTACGTCTTTTATCCCCGAAGGGGTAGGCAGAGATGCACATTACGACATTTAATGCCACTGTACAATGTAACACCCACTATTCACTATTTATGTTATGATCCCCATGTAATAGGGGGTGAACCTATTGCCGTGTACCGGGCAAAATTTCAGCCTCCGTGTAACTATTTATATTTTAAAAAAACAGTAACATTTTGTAACCCGAGACCCCTTGCCCGGCAGTCGTACTTGCGACCACTCGGCCAACAAGGCAATCTTAAAATATCTTTGAACATAAAAACAAAAAATATTCACAACTAAAACTTATATTTAAAACACAAACTCCTGGCAAGTACGCTGAGACACGTCGTGACGTGAAGGCTTTTAGAGCACCACACTAAAAGCTACTTCAGTAACGTGACGATACTCGTTACTAAAACATGTTACTAATACAAGTGCCGCCATTATGACGTTATATTCTGGATCCTGGCGGGAATCCAACGCTACTTGCGGGATTGAAATATTAGTGTGAAGTTAAGACGATACTGTTATGTACTTATTGCTTTGCCGGTTGCTTTTAGCAAAAATGATCTTTGTTTATCTAGGCTCAAGCAAATATACCTATGTTATGTCTTCTAATATTATAATTATACTATAGAAAGTAAGACCTAGACCTTTAACAAAAACATAAGGGAGAAAGATCTCTGGTATCTTCATCGCCAAATCATTTGACCATGGTAGTAGTCGCTTATTTAAATCGATACTAGAGGTATATCTACGTACAATGTACGAAAACCTGTTCATCATCAGATCATTTAACCATTATACGCTTAGAAATCGATACAATAAATCCAGATAGACACTAAATATCATTATTTTCAAACATAAATCATTGTGAACATTTTATAATCTCTACATCGAGCGATAGTTTCATTCCCTTGAAGTTTTCAGGTCACAATTGTCGGTTCTTTTAGTAGCACTTGTGGTGTCAATTTAGAGAGAAACTTTTGTTCAACATTCTGTGATTTTAAGTCGACATTGTCTTTGATTTTCCGAGAAACTTCGATAGTTAGGAGTTTCTAGTTATTTATAGAATCAATAGTTATATCGTTATTTTATCTTAGACCAATGCTTTGGTGTTAAAGTTTTAATTGGATTAAGCTGAATGTTATATGATAGATTTTAGTTAAGGTGAGTGATGTCTATTTATTAAAAATAACTTTATAAGAGGATGCAACTTGTTGAGCAACGCTTTGTCATGAAGTTTTTATGAAATAGGAGGAATCAAACGAGCAATTAGATCACTTGAGGGTAAGGGACTAGCCTCATAACCACCCTACAAGACTTTCTGGTTCTTTTGCGACGCGTAAGAACGTAAAGCACACATTATTACGACGTCATAACTTAAATCTAGACACAACCATAAAAGAGTTCATTTTTCAATACAGCAATTTGGTTTACAATTGTTGAAAAGTACTATTTGTAAATTGTAACAACAGAACGTTGTATGCACACAACTGATGTTCAGTGTTCGACGCAATATATCCCATACATCCACGTTATCAAAAGGTTCAATATTCCTTTTCGGTTCAATTTTTCTAGTACGATTGATGTTTGCTCGTACCGACGGCAGCGATTGTTAGATTTAGAACGAATAGAATGTGCTGTACCAGGTTTAGTGATCGGATTATTCAAACAATTCCTGTGAACGAATATTGATTGAGGTTGTAAGGAAACAAAGAGTTTTAGCAATTTGATAGAAGTTAGAATAGTGAGATGATAATGTAACGTAACATAATGTGTTTAAATACCCGCAAGTGTAATCTGAAGTACACATTTATCATTCAACTAGCTACTTCCGCGCAGTATTACACGCTCTGCTCAGCTCCTATTGGTCGTAGCGTGATGTTTTATAGCCTATAGCCATCCTCGTTAAATGCACTATCGAACACAAAAATATTTTTTCAAATCAGACTTGTAGTTACGGAGATTAGAGCGTTCAAACAAACAAAAAAAAAACAAACTCTTCCGCTTTATACAATAGTACCTCGAGTATAAAATTTAACACCCACTTTTCACCATTTATGTTAAGTATAGTACCATGTAAAAGAGGGTTCATCTTTACCACATACATACACTGCACCCAATTCCAAACGTTTTCATTTCTCAATACTTCCAAAAGACCAAATAACCTCGCCATTTTAACGAATACACAGTCAAAAGATAGTTTCTGATTTATTATTAAAATGTTATCTTCTAAATTCAATCTAGAATTTTTGAAAAGTGTGACAATAGCAAAGCTTGAATAAGCATGTAGCCTGGAGCAAACCATTAACCCTTCCCCCGGCTCTGAAATTAAAAAAGCAATTTATATTCAAAAAAGTTTGATAGCTTTAAAACACTATTTGAATACACGTTTCTACGACAGTTTCCATACTCGCCTCTAGTTTTGTTTGGCAAAAACGATACTTATTTAAATAACAGCTAGTCTGCTCATACTCTGTAATCTAATTAAAACTAAAGTCAATGAATTGGTTCTTTTAAGCTTATCTATACCCAAGATTCGATTAATCTACTTGGATTTCCTACTTTCCTACTACTAAAATACATGCTTTTTGTCAGGTGTTATTATTGCATCACATATCTATCTTGTGATTGTCCTATTCCATCTAGCCGTAGTTTCATTTACCTACATGTCTACTACATCAAGACCTGCTCAGCAGTTCAGTACAAAGTAATAAACACGGTCGCATTAACAACAGTAGTTAGAACGATCATACAATTTACATCATACTAATACATTGTACAGGCACCAACACACATACATATGTTTGTTCAGGAGCTAATCTGTAGTTTCTGAGCAAAATTGCCGACCACAAACATATAGGTAGGTCGTATTAGAGGCTATCGGCGTGTCGAATAGGCCTCGGGGATGCTGTAAGATATAATCAGTGTTAATTATACCCAAGCTTCATTTGGTACGGAACTTGCAAACAGGAAACGCTGTAGAGTAGCGAAGGGTTAAGTTTGAATATTATATTTTTTACTAGTTAAGAATTTCTATTTTAAGGTGTAAATATTTTATTTTTAAATTATTCATAATTTAAGTTGTACCTCTATATATTATTATTCGATAATAACTTATGTACTAAAATATAAGAATTTCTATTAAAAATTTTGCAGGAGTCATTTTGATCTCATAAATATGAAACTATAATATGAAATGATATTATTTCTGCAAATAGGTAACAAAGTAACACATTTATACGTGTGTGTGTGTGTTTTATTACAATGTGTTTTCTATTGCAATCAAAAACATAACGATATACTGGGAAACATAGCAGGCATAACAGGGTCCAAAATATCAACTGGCAGGAAGGTCTCGTCAGCTTATAATAATATGATAATCCCCTGCTGGACTACGAACTTCATCAACGGATGCCTCATACAGCACGCTTGACAGGTAGGTTAAAGATCCTATCGCAAAAAGGCGCAAGTCTAGCAGTAACCGCTGCATCTTCCTACACATTCTGGAAATAACACACTTGTATACGTTATCATTTTGAAAATCACCAACAAGGAAGTGATGGATCTTGTTTAAAATCTCCGTGCAATCTGTGCTTGGGATCGCAAACGTCGTGCATTCGTTCCGACCCTGACGTGCTTGACTATCTATCATCTGACGTCCAGTTACTAAACTGGTTGACGTTAGATAACTTATAGTTGAACTGCAGGTTATTTAATAGAACTTTATGCCCAGGTGATTCTAGTTTGATTTATTATATGTTCGTTCAAGTTGAATCTGGTTTGTAGGAAGTCAGGTTTGAGGGTTTTTTATACCTCTAGAAGAGTGTTATAATGCCTCGTTGGCTGAGTGGTCGCAAGTGCGACTGCCGGGCAAGGGGTCTCGGGTTCGATTCCCAGCTCGGACAAAGTACCTCTTGGTTTTTTAATAAATTCTCAGTAGTAACACGGATTCCGGAATTGTGCCCGGTATATGGCAATAGGCTCACATGGGACTCACAACATATGTAAGTGAAAAGTAGGTTTCACATTGTGCAACGACATTAAGTGCCGTAATATGCACTTCTGCCTACCCCTTCGGGGATAATAGGCGTGATGTTATGCTAATATATCATCTTCTGGCACATTTAACAAAGACCAACCCGCCTGCCAGTTGAAGAGCCAGCAGGAGTGTCACTGGTTTTTGACCACGATAAATATAGTATACTTTTCTAACGCAATATTAGTTGACTTTGCATGTTGTGTTATTCAATATTCCATGTAAGTAATGACTTTTGCTGTGCTTCAAAAGTTCTCCTACAAAATGGATTGCTAACGAGGTTTCGAGAATTCTCCGTTAGCGTATGCACGGCATGGAACACAATCCCACCTTCACAAGTAATGTACGAAACATAACAAAGGTTTTTTAACTACTACAAAAATCTTTTCACCAAATATCAATCTTTTAAAATCACATTTTTATGATATTTTACAAGAAAGATATACAAAAATGAATATAGAATCAGAATTCTATAGCTAAAATAGACATTTCATATAACGACAGTTAACAAGTTCATTCAACCGTGAAATCTTACTGAAATATTTCTTTTCCAAGTCAATTGCTCTATTTCAGACAAGGAATAACCAACTCTATGTAGTTTTAAGATACGGTGTAGAATCAAATGTAGTCATTTTACTACGAAAGGTAGAACAAATGAAGGTAAATAGAAAGATTCTATAAAGGACTCTCTTGACTGTCGCCTTGGCCGGTCAGTAGCTGATGAGTACGACGGCACTGGATTCCGTGTTCCTAGTTGAGTCACGAATTAAAGATTTGAAATTAGTTTGAAGCACATTTTTGAACATAACCTTCCCGTTTCATAAATAAGGTTTATTAGAAATTTTAATCTACTAAGATAGCTTTAGATACCTTCTCTATTGACGCGTTTAATTAATTAACATTAAAACTATCATGCAGTGATGATTGCAACTTTTTTTGTTTTTTTTTTAGGGGGAGATCATCCGGTGACTTCTCCCGCCTTGGGTTAGGCGAGAGAGTGTCAGACTCTTACTGACTAAAAACCACCCCGTTCCTATTCCTGCTCTTCAGCCGGAGACAACAACTACAACCCGTTCGGCCTTCCGCGGCTCCGTATCGGGCATCAGCTGTACTGGGCCCCATCTGTGGAGGTCTGATAGCTCTTTAAGGTACGCGAGGAACATATATTTGATTTCATGGTTAGGATATACCATATTTTAGAATTGCAAGGTTGGATTCAATTTACAAAAATTAATTAAGACACGATACCAATGCATAATGTTCATGCTCAATACAGTTTCAGACAATCTTGTTTCCCACACAAATACATAAACAAATCGATCACTACTATTTCCCAGATCACTCCCCACAGACAGATGTACATAGTTGGCTAAACTACGTCCGCTGCTTGCTAACGAACGCATCGCGTCGCGTCGCGGTGCAATCTCCGGTGCTTTGCCTTCGCGCTAACTATTTCTGTAATGGTAAAGCATTGACAGAACTTGATGAGGTGGGGTAAACTTAGATTTTCTTTTGAATAAGTTTAGCAGAATAATATGCCTTGTTTAAGCGTTCTGTTTATTACAAATCTAATTATATTATCATCTCCTTACAATGTAGACATGCGGTATAAAACATTTTGTTTTGATAATTATATAAATAAAGACTCTGTGGTTCGAAACTAGTAGAGCTTTTCTCAGTATATTCAGTTGCGTTTTTAGTTAATTTATATAAAATACATTGTCATGGCATACAAAAATAATTTTATTATACATTTAAATATTAAATATAACTTAACCTATTGTGAATGAAGATAATGTAACACATAGTCCACAATTATTGTGTAATATTAGTAGCTAAAAAAATCAGAGCAGAGGACCGCCGAGTCCCGAAATACGTTCTCGACTATACGTAAAACTACACTACCACAATACAGAAATTGTAGCATTACCTTTAGAAAGAATAGTAGATTGGGCATAATTATTGTACTTTTTGAAGAAATAAATATGTATTATTTATAGATAAGGCTATCCAACTATATACAGGGCTTAGTATGTGTATGTTTTACGTTTAACGAGATTGAAATGAGATCGTGTTGAGTTGATTGGTTGGTTCTTGGAAGTCGGCCAATCAGAGATACAGAGAAAAATCCTTAATCTTCCAGAGCGAAAAAACCTGGTAGTAAAAAAAACATACGTAAAGGTTCATTCAATTTTCAAACTTTACAAAATTATATATATATATATATATATTTTTTTGTTTTTTAAAACGTTGCCCCACACTAGGATTTTCTCCTGTGTCGTGCGTGCGTTTACAAACATACAAGTTCACATACACAATGACACCCAGACCCGAAACAACAATTTGTGGATCACACAAAGTGTTGTTCCGTGCGGGAATCGAACCCGCGACACGTTGCACGGCAGCCGGTTGCCCAGCCACCGCACCAAACGTGCAGTAAAATTTTATTGCAGTCCTATATACCTATGTACCTATTTAAGTATTACTAAATAGCTACAAAGACGTACTGCTTCTATTAGAAGTAATCACACTACTACATCATCAACCCAAAACTCACAACCCCGAAAAAAGGTCCAGAACAAATTATTTCCCAGTTCAATTACAGAACAAATTAGGCACCATCCCCCAGCATACCCCTTAGGCATCTATTTCAATCAGAAACCATTAAACACTAACTCAGTGGCTGTCCCTACCTATTAAGGATGTTCCTTATACATACGATATTGCGGTTGTGTATACGGATATAGTTGAAAGTATGAATAATATCGGTTTCGGATACGATTTTATTTATTTATTTACAGTTAAAACAACGGTTAAAACAAAAAACCAATTAGAGTAACTGGACACATTAATAAAATAAACGATGAAATAATAAAACTAGAACAAAACATACACAACCAACAAGGAGAATTAAACTTATTTAAAAAATTGCAGCATTCATAAGTTCCTCTCGCAGTACTTCCAGCATTCCAATGAAATCTCCTTCCATCCGTCCACAAACAGATCACTAGTTGGATTGGAGTCTAAGATGTCATATGTGTAATTATTTCGACCAATCAGTTAGTGTCATTAACACAAAATATAGTAAAAGTGGTGTAAAATATGGACACAAATAATAGAACACAGTCGTAGGTTTATTTAGACTCCACTTTTAACTTTCCCAAACAGCTATAAATATATTTTAATTTCGTACTAGCTTCTGCCCGCGACTTCGTACGCGCAATCCCATTTTCTCCCGTTCTCATAGGATTATCAAGATTTTTTATGTCTTAAGAACCTTCTCTTAATAATAACAAATACAACAAAAAAAGAATTAGTGAAATCGTTCCAGCCAATCACGCGTGATGCCGTGACCAAAGGAAAAGGGATTCATTTATATAAATATAGATAGATATCGGACAACTTCGGTTTCGGTTACGGAGCTCCATAATATTCCTAGTACCAATTCTCGTACCAGTGTACGAGAATTGAGACACGCTACGAGTGTAGCGTGTCGACCCACCTAGGTAATCAGGTTTCAGCTAGACCTAACTAGATCTAGGATATTTGAGTCCACGAAATAGGTGGTTCGGGTTATACATAGGATTATTCGATAAATAAATAATGATGTTTAATGGAAGTAGGGTATGTATTAGGAAAGTCTTACTACGGTGTCTCTCAACCGGTGAACATTTGGAGAAATGCGTACTATGTAGGTATGTGTACATAAATTATCACCACTGTATTTATTTAAGTACTAGCTGAAGCCGCAAATTCGTCTGAGTTCTAAAATAAAAGTAGCTTATGATACTCCTTATTACAGTCATTCGTATGTATATTCATATACATGTAGTAAAAAGCTGTTATTTCAATATTACAAACAGACACTTCAATTTGATTCATAGATATTTGGCTCATTAAAAAGACGGTATCACGTAAATTATTATTATTATTTTTAATATTTGATGGACCGATGTTTGGCCATTATCTCGCCTTGTGGTAAGCGAAGACGCGGTCTACGATGGAGTACGTCGTCCCATAAGCAACCTATTCACTCGGGCCTTGAAGACTCCCAGGTATCAGGTTACCGTTCAGGAAATCTAGAGTTATTTATCTTCCTAGACCGAGATAAGAGCTTCATAGGTATTCTTCAGGTTCTAATATTATATATTTTACAGATATGTCTATTAGCCAGTAGAAAAGTCTAGACTTTTTTTTTTTAAGGGTGGAAAATCATCAAATGACTGCTCCCGCCTGGGTGAGGCGGGAGGGAGTGTCAGACTCTTACTGACTAAAAACCACCCTGTTCCTTCTCCTGCACGTCGAGCCGGAGCCCCGGTTACCCGTTAGGTTCTCCTCTAGACTTACATTAATACCGGTACGTGAGACGGATAGATACGTGATAGCAAAAACACGCATCGTAATACTGCCTACCCTAAAACGTTTTGTAGGCGTTTACGTACAAGAAACAATTCTGTCAGAAAAAATGTACGAACAAATTTCTCAGAAGAACACCTTTTTAATAATTGATCACGACACGTAAGCACTCGTGATATATTACGAAATAATATCGTTGCAAATTATAGTAAATTGTTGTGAGAAATTCGTCGAGCAACTAATCCATTGCTGGCACAAAACTGTCACTCATTTATCATCGTAGAACAAAACGGCTGGTAGTTAACTACAATAAAATTAGTGACCATCAAGGTAATTGAGGTGTGATTCGTTTTATTATTTCTTTATTATCACGATTGGTGGGAAATGGAGGTTGTACTGTATTGTTTTTGGGACGCAAGATTGGTGTGTAGTACTGGGAAAATAGGTAAAGAAATCAATTAAGAGGAAAATAAGTGATTAATGATTATTCCTTCTGAGAAGCGTTTTCTCAGCAGTAGGTCAATAATGGCCTTAATACTATGTTACAAAACAAACTAGTCGACAAAATGCTTTTTACATTAAAAAAATATAACACGCTTCATACTCGTGAATTCGATGATAGGGCTTGTAAATTAACTAGCGCAATATATGTATTAACACCTAGATATCGTCCTATGGGAAATACCGACATAATGAAATGCTAATATTATGTACTAACTATACGTTTACAGTCCCAGAATGCCCTGATCGGATTACGTACGTCGCTTCGTTTTAAAATATTAATGTTTATAATATTTATGACTGTTTCGCTGGTATTGAAGTTGCAAAAATACCTATTAGAACTCCTAATTTAACATAACATAACATAACATCACGCCTTTTATCCAAAGGGGTATGCAGAGGTGCACATTACGGCACTTAACAATTTAACACCCACTTTTCACTATTTCTATTTATGTTATGAGTCCCATGTAATAGAGAGTGAGCCTATTGCCATATACCGGGCACAATTGCAGACTCCGTGCTACTACTGATTTAAAAACCCAGTCATACTTTGCCCGACCCGGGAATCGAACCCGAGACCCCTTGCTCGGCAGTCACACTTGCGACCACTCGGCCAACGAGACAGTCTCCTCCGCCTCCAGCAAAAGTTCCTTTTGAAGAAATTCCTAATTTCACATTGTCCCATAAATAGTTTATGTCGTACTCTTTATTATACATGGTCTCAGAAACTGTAAAGTAAGTTATAAAATACTACTTTGTGGTCAACATAAAGTCGCAAGATTTATTGTAAATACACGTCATGCAAGTCAGAAATATTTCTAAGTTTAACAACATTGTTGTTCTTCAAAAAAGAACAAGTTGGAATAATCCGGTTCTTGAACAAAATAACGCACTGACTCTTAAAAGTAACTGAGTGAACTTCAAAGTTACAGTCAAAGTCAAAATCAATTAAGTAAAAACGCGAAAACGTTCGAAACTAGTATAGCTTTTCTCAGTATATTCACGTGAGTAACCCGCGTTTTAGTTAATTTAGTATGTCTCACGATAGTTATTATAAAAACAAAGTCAAAATCATTTATATCAATTAGACCAGTGCCTTTAGCCAAACGCCACTTTAGCGCTTGTCTACAGTGAGACTAGAAAACTAAATGTGTGGGGATGACACTGACAAGTGTCAAAATTTATGTCAATTCCATATAATTTGGTTTTCTATTCTACATGTAGGGAGGCGCTAAATAGCATTTGGCTACAGCTGCAGGAAGGCATTTTTGAAATACAACAAACAATTTTAAAAGTGAAGCTATAAATTACACTAATTAAAATAAACATCTGTTAGTCCCTTCGGGGAGTACAACCATGATGGTATTGCATTAGGCCCGCCTATGTACCCTTGTTGCATAAAGTTAAATAAATAAAAAACATAGTATACTAAGTACATTATAGTACCAACTCCCGCTCAATTTCACCCGCTAAGTGTTCAGTTCCTATTTATCGTAGAGTAATATTTTATAACCTACCTTCCGTGATAAATAGACTACCCAACTTTCAAAAATGATGTTCAAATCGAATCAGTAGTTTCTAAGATTAGCACGTTCAAACAAACGATCTATTCAGCTTTATGTCATAAAAAATAATTACAAGTACACAGGGTAAACGAAACGCACCCGAGATACGCTGACAAAAATAAATAGTGTTTTCTCAATTTTTTTATCGTTTTTTTACGTGTTATTTATACAACATCAGCCTAGAGCTACCAACAATCTAACTATCATAAAAGAAACATTTATTAAATTAACTAAAAAAACGCGGGTTACTCACGTGGAAATACTGAGAAAAGCTCGACTAGTTTCGAACCACAGAGGGGTTCTTGTCTCACGATAGTCGTTATAAAAACAGAAACATTTATTCCTTAATGTTATGAAAATAGAACTTGGTTTTGACCAACACCTGTCGGCAATTTTTGGAAGCGTTCCACTTACATCCTTAAAGAAGTATAGATTTACAACACATTACAAAGAAAAACAAAAGTCGACACTGCATTTTAGTCACTTGAGGATTATTCCCAGAAATGCCTTTAGCAAAGTTAGAACAATATATTTACTTATATTATGTTTATGTTGTGTCTGTAGTCAAACGGTAATGGAGCAGACTGACAGACAGCTACGAGTTTCATATTAGGGAGATTGCTTTTGTATGTAGTAACTTCGGGTCTAGATTCCTTTCATCTCTATGTGACAGTTGTTCATTGAATACATAAGTAAAGGCGTGTATGTTGATGATACTGTTCATACTATCGAAGTACACTCTTCATCATCAAGAGCTTATAAATGCTCACTGCTGAGTAAAGCCACTTCTCACACCGAGAAGGTTTGAGCATTAGTTACCACGCTTGCTCAATGCGAGTTGGCGATTTCAAACTTAAAATTAGAAATTATAAGTCCAGGTTTCCTAACGATGTTTTTCCTTCACTGTTTGTCAGTGGTGTCTAAATAATCTCAAGAAAGTACATATACTAGAAACAGTCACATTGGTACTTGCCATTGGTAGGTTTCGAACTTGCACCCTCATGCATGAGAAGCGAACGTCTTAAACCTCCTATTTATTAGACAAACGATTGCCAAAATGAGACCTAAAATGATTGCAACAAATCCTTTATTGAGAGATCAACAGGTAGGCAATAAAAAATACATATTTTAATTTTCTAAACGTTTGTTTTGAGAAGAAGAATAATATAGATACTTTGACACCACTATCCATGTAAAACAGTTATCATCTAAATACGTACATCAAATAAAGATTCAAGTTCAAAGCAATATTACACCGGATAGGACAGGTTTTCACGAATAAGGCTAGTGTTACACTGTTTGTGTTTATCACTCTTTTCACTATATAAGGTTGAGTTCACATTTGTAGATGGCTTAATTAACTAGAACACATTAAGCTATACAACACCAGTATATACTGACCTTTGAATGTATGGGGAGGATCATACAAAACGAGACCAGGATAGAATGGATATATAAATATGTACCTTGAATTACGTAGTTATGGTTGGGTTCAGAAAATTCTCGATTTTGCTCCATGTACCGCTACATACCAACTTACTAACGAGGCACTAAGAACGCAGAGTATTCCAGAATTTTCTTTTTTAATGAATAGGTGGCACATTTCCTTTGCCAGGCCCTGATGGTGGATAGTTGGAATTAAGACTATTATAATTATGTTTATTAAAGAAATATAGAAACTGTTATAAATAAATTATTACCATATAATAACCCCTATTCACACGCTTCACAACTTTATAAATTGCAGTGCTTACGATAATTGCTGAGCCACTGGTCTGGACGGGAAAGAGTAATATACCTAATTAAATAGTTTAAAAAGATTCAATTATATGATAAAAGAAGTAATTGGAAACGTTAAGCACAAAATTCGGGAGAAATCATTAACGTTTATTAGATTCTAATATTGGAATTGATATTTTATGATGTCAATTTATTAAATTTTCTTTGAAATTGTAATCGTTCATCAAAATTCAAACGCCTTTACCAGAATTACCTCAAAATGATGATAGATACTCGAAATAATTTTACAATTTTAATACATCAAAGTTCGCAATCTGTTTGAGCAAGTCATTGTAACCCAACGCACGTCTAACCCGATTTCTCTTCCTTTTCATCTGATTCAAAGGGAACTGCTTCCACAGAGAATCGGCCTACATTTCATTAATAATGAATACATTACAGTATTGTGATAGCACAATAGTGTCTATGTTAATTCTCTAGGACACTGAATGTATAAATAAATTGTAAATAAATGTATGGGATTTCTCTAAAGTACTTGAAATTGTCATGAATGTGTGTTTTGAACATAACCTTTTATGTGCAAGATTATTATCGAGTCTGACGAATCGATAATTTCTTTCCTCATATTGATTTTCCCGTTGACATTAAATGACACGTTTTATTTAAAGTTTAGCAATATTTTGATGTGTGTCAGAGAAAGCTCTTTAAGAAAAATACTTACTTACTGCACGGTTGGTACGGTAGGGCAACCGGCTGCCGCGCAACGTGTCGCGGGTTCGATTTCCGCATGGAACATCTCTTTGTGTGATCCACATATAGTTGTTTCGGGTCTGGGTGGTACGTGTATGTGAACTTGTATCTTTGTAAACACACCTACGGCACAGGAGAAAATCCTAGTGTGGGGTAATAATGTATTAAAAAAACTTTGGACTAAATTCGGCTTTTTTGTGTTCTTCCTACTTTGGACGAATTCCTACAAGACAAAAAATATTTAAGTTGTTCATATCAGTGTACAATCTAAAGAATATTTATTCAGTTACCCCTTAACTCGTCGAGTACCGTCATTATAGACACAATTATAGAACAATAGGTTGCGGTCACCGGTGACCGCTTGGTGTTTGATAGTTTAAATGCTTTTAAAATTCATCTCTGAATATTACATAAGCATGCTCCACTTTGATGAACACAATATTATAGAAGAATCTCTCTCAATAAAGTTCTTTTTGTCAAAAATATAAAAAAAAACAAAATACACATTAAGAATAAACCTAGATTTACACTACTTTCTCTTGTCAAAAAAAAACTATATCAATCCTCCGCAAAAATTAAAATCGCAATGAACACAAGTATAGAGGATCCAATACAATAAATAGAAGAAAAGAAAGCTGCTGTACTAAAAGGCAGCATACACGTAAACAACAGATATTAAACAAACCTACATAGCTGGAAAATAATAAGAATAAGATGATTAAAAATGTATATTTATATGTGTAAGTAGAATCCCCCGCTTAGCCTGAACACCTGTGACTGTAGTCTTACTAGAAGCCAACAAGTAATTAATCATATTGTCGCTATTTGAGAAATGTCCTAAATGCTATTACTAGACTTTAACGGCGATGAACTCTGAGGTTAAAATGGGACTTGCGAAAATCCTGGACCATTCTTCTACCAATTACCCCAATTACCCCGTCCCCCTAGTCGCCCTAGTCTCCCTAGTCTCCCTAGTCTCCCGAATCTCCGTATCCTCCACAATCCTCAAATTCACAATTCCCAAAATATCGGTAACGCACTTGTAACGCCTTGGTGTTTCGGGAGTCCATGGGCGGTGCCGATTGCTTACCATCAGGTGATCCGTCTGCTCGTTTACCGGCTTATGCTATAAAAAAACCTTTATTGGGTAATACTTGCATTGCAGTATGTATTTTGTAATCATGGCAGTATCATAGCAAGTATGTTTGTAATCGTGACAATCTTTCTTAGTTAAAGCTTTTCTTTTTTGTCCAGCTAATACAATGTCTGAGTGATACAAGATAATAAATGTATATAGAGGTAAAAAAAAAATGTGTAAAGAACAATTCAACAGCAAAAACATGAATATTGATTTATTTACAATATACTATCTGAATATAGATCAATATTATTCATCTAAGTATCTGAATATTTTCATTAATTCCAATATAATTTTATCACGCCATTTTCACATTCAATTATACAACTTCAAAACAAATAAATGCATTTTATCGCATCAATATAAAATGTGACATGATACATACGGGTGTTACCATACGGGATGATGCAATATTTTTATTGTGTACAAAATAAAACGTTACCGAGAGAAAGTAGGAACAAACATAAAAAATCGTTGTGAAATTTCTAAAACCAAAAACTGGGAAAATCTTTACATTTGTCTATAAACATGCATACCTTATTCACACAAACAGTCATAAGGGTTAAAAATCAGAAGTAAGTAATAATGACTATTAATCTAACTTTTCCTTAATATTTTACAAGTAAATAAGCAGCCACAGAATATAGGTAGCTATGAAGCTTCGAGCCATTAGCAGAATAGTGTCAACTTACGGCAAATTGTACACCATAAAAAGACACCGTACCATAGTAATACCCCACAATTCCTACATTTTACTACCTATATCTATAAACCTAAATACTACAAGTACACAAACTCCGTAGTAGTGCCAAATAATTCGATTTACGTTCCATTTATTTGATTATACAAAGGGCCTAGTGCTAATTTTTTTTAAGTTAATGTGATCAATATTTTTTTATTTTTTTTTTTATTTTAGAAAACGTTGCCCCACTTTAGGATTTTCTCCTGTGTCGTGGGTGCGTTTACAAACATACAAGTTCACATAGACAATGATACCCAGAACCGAAACAACAATTTGTGGATCACACAAAGTTTTGTTCCGTGCGGGAATCGAACCCGCGACACGTTGCACGGCAGCCAGTTGCCCAGCCACCGCACCAATCGTGCAGTCAGATCATTACCACTGTTTGCCCTCTATTGGTTAGTTATTTCCATCAGGCCAATCAGAATGCCGAACGACATAACAATGTCGATTGCGTTAACGTAGAACAAACTCGCATTAGGTCCTCTGTCCACGAAATGTACTGAGACTTTCAGAATAATTGCTTTTGAGGACAAATCGTGTTTGTAGTTGTTCCACTGTTATTTAGGTTAAGTCGCTGAAAAGTAGAAGAAAGCTTTGTTCTTGTTTTAAAGAAATTGCTGAGAACGTGCAATATTTATTTACCCTTTGTGGAAGCGAATGACAATGTTTTATCTAGAGTTATTCATAGCTTAGGTGAATGAAACAATCAGGTTAATTTATGAATTGTTGAACAAGTTTAGTGTTTATAAAATAATAGTGTTCCGCAGTATCTGCTACGCCAAACTGTAATAGTGTTTCACAGTATGTATGTATGTACGATGTATGTTAAAAAACTTCAGTAATTATTATTATTAAGCACCTACTTTTATTCTACCGGTAATTCTCCTGACACTATTTTACAAAAGGTAAGTAAGCTTTACCCTTTTCACTTGGCATAAGGACTAAGCACTCAAACACTACAAACAAGAAGTTTACCTAAATTGTTCACGAAGAAAGCATTTTGCACTTCCATTGAAGACTCTTAAAATGGCAGTCAAGCTGAGAATTTCCTCAATACGATGGCTTAAGAACACATAATTATATAAACACCAGTACACATTATGCATGATCTTTTCTGCTTTAAATGGGGTCAACTATAACTCTTAACCAACTTTGGCTGAATGGTATTTTACATGCGGCTTCCGTCTACAAAGCACAACCTACTGCACTTGATGGCAAACTTTCAAACTATGAATGTTAAAGACTGTACTGCTTCTAGATGACCTGTACATAGCATATATATATCTAATACATACGTGTTCCGAAAATCGTCCAAGAATACTAAATAATCATCAATCCATTAACAGACTTCAGCAAATTTTTTTTTTTAATTCACTTCTAATTTTTTGTTTGCATTGTATTTGTTGTATTGTGTTTGTGCCTGGTGTTGTACCAAATAAATTATTTTTCTTTCTTTCTTTCTTTCTTTCAAACACAGCTTAACCTAAAAGATACCTACTCGAAAATGCCATAACTTCGACCTGCTTAACCTTTCGTGTGTCTAAACGTGGATCCACGCGAGACGCAATGTATTTTCTATTGTGTCCCATATCGGTGAATTCAAGCGGTTAAAGAAACACACCAATCTATGGTTTCTGTTTACTTTACCCTAGTTCTCATTAAGCCACGTTTACCTATATTAGGGCCAATGAAGCCACTCATACGGGCCCGGCTGATGTCTTATTTCACGCACGGTCACAGTCATAACTTGGCGTAAAGTAACGGAAAATTGCTTCCCTCACAGTGGTTGGGTCGACGATGTCGCGACGAAAAGTCGTTGCTGTCAAGATGATTAGTGTAAGGGCACGCTTACGACTATTTCCTATTTTTGGGTATTTATTTTAAAAAAGATGTAACATATTTTGTAGTTGCTACACTAACAGCAAATTTTTATTGCTATAAAATATTTAAAGCAAAGTGAAGACGAACACAACAACTTTCTTATAATTTTATGGCCACGAGAGAAATCTATCATTGACAAACTCAAATAATTGTTTTGTTTACTTCAAAAAGCCTTGAAGCACCATGACACTTAAACTCCAACACTACAGAAAACCTAAAAACCTATAATTACGACCACATAAACCGCAAAATCGCTAGTCGAAACCTTAAATAGCGACAGAACAGCCCATCACGACTAATGACGACACTTTGCGGTCGCACATCCGCAGTCGAGTCGATAGCGTGCGCCTAACCTAGTAGGTAATGGAAACGTTGGAAAATTGCCTCGTCGCGATCTTATCGGTGATATATAGAATTTTTATTGGTCATATCCGTTCGCCCTCACTGGTTAACTTAATTTTAGCACAGAATAACTGGTAATTAAATAGGAGGTTCGGTTTATTTATTTTTAGACTCAATCTAGTTGTTGGTAATAAAGTGGATTCACTATGCTTTGAGGGTATTAGGTTAAGTTTATAGGCAGGATGTCGGGAGCATTATTAATTCTTCGTTAAGTCGAGTAAGTATGAGATTTGTGATCATTTTACGGCCTTACCTGTTTTCATTATTGATGGTTATGATCGTCGTTTATAATGCTTTGTCGGAATTTTCAAAGAGATGGAGGCAGAGGGGAAATGAAAAAACTGTCAGATTCGAAATCATCTTCGTTTCTATCTACTATTATATGATTCTATTTACAATTCGTGAAATCGTATGTGATGGAAGGAAATTGAAAAATTTCGTTTTTCTTTTTACCCTATTGATTGAACTCGCACAGCGGACAAGATAGGTACGGGTTTTGCGGTAACGTCAAAATTGGGTAGTTTCCAGGGTATCAAAATTAAAAATCTAATTAGTCTGCAGTTAGATAATGAAAATATAAATATTATTAGACACGTTTTTTTTTCTCGTATTAAGTTGCAATACTTAGATAAAATCGCGCTAAGTTTAGGAGTGGGAGGTCGTTACGTCATAACGTGCTACAAAATGTGGCACGCTGTGACGTCACACGATATTTCAGGTAATATTATTAGGTATTTAATTTTGTGACAAAAGAAAAAATACGTGTCTAAAGTTTTAAATTAATGTACCAGACGGACATTAAATAAAATTTAGGAAACTACCCTATTATTTTGAATATTAACCTGACATTGATGTCGAATTTGCATAATGTTAGCTACTACGCAGATTTTGTAAATATGTGTGAAATACTATAGTCGAATGTGAAATGATTAATGATTGACAGTGAAACAATATTCCAATTAATTTCAATGAGCATTTGTCTCTTTAATGTGTATGCGCCTGATTTTAATGATATAAGAAATAAGTAATAGTTAAACAAAGCATAAAATATCATCACACAGTACCTATATTTCCCGAAGATATTGACAGCATTTTAAAAAAGTAACATAACATAACATCACGCCTTTTTATCCCCGAAGGGGTAGGGAGACTTGCACATTTCGGCACTTAATGCCACCGTACAATGTACCTAATACCCACTTTTCACTATTTATGTTATGAGTCTCATGTAATAGGGGGTGAGCCTATTGCCATATACCGGGCACATTTCTAGACTCCGTGATACTACTGAGATTTTTAAAAACCCAGTAATACTTCGTCTGACCCGGGAATCTAAATAGAGACTCCTTGCCCAGTAGTCGCACTTGCGACTACTCGGCCAACGAGGCAGTCATAGTAAGAATGTATCTATAGATATTTGATAATTATTCCACATGTAACATAAAAAATGAGTCCCTATTATTTGTAACACAACAATGAGAATTTTGAGATCCAATTACCTACAATTAAGCTTTGTTTAATCTAAAGACCAAATCTTCTAATCAATAGCACATTGCATTCTACACAAAATAACTTGAGAAAATGCAAAATAAACAAAATCCAACTTTAATATTATAGCAGTAGAAAGTAATTTAAAATGTATTCTCGGTGGATCATTTTAAATTCTTTTTGCGGGTAAACCTGCAATCTGAACGAGTTATCTTTCAAAATAAAGTTGCCTATGTATTATTCAGGAATGTCAACACTGCTTTCCTTGAGACACTGAGTTAATGCTAGATAGTTGCAGATACATGCAAATAACTTTGAATCTTAGTTTTGTATTTCTTTGTAATACTTTTAATAGCTATCGTTCTAGGGGACTTTGTAAATAGGTGTAAGGGATTCCCTAGTTTTTTTATGATTTGTCAGACAGGACAGACAATACATTGTTATTATACCTGATTTTAATTTGTGCATTCGGTTTGGTGAAACTTATCTATCATAGTGTGTCTTTAACTTTTATAGCCTTCTTCGATAAATGGGCTATCGAACATAGGAAGATTTTTTCAAATCGAACCAGTAGTTTCGGAGATTAGCGCGTTCAAACAAACAAAAAAACAAACTCTTCAGCTTTATATAGATGTAGTATGTAGTATAAGATTTGATTCCCTGCATGAATAAACAGTCCTATATTTGGAGCAATTAAATCACAAAGTACAGTATATTATAGAGGTATAGCTTAACAGAAATATATCCTTAATTTATTATGAATACTTTTATTAATAATAAAACACAAGATACCGAAAAAAGCTTTGTTTACAAACCTATTGAAAGAAAAAAACGTAACGTTTTTCAAAATCAAAACACCCCAAAATAATATAAAACTAAATCTTATTAAGGCCCTTAACTACCAAAAAGTTCCATAAAGTTTTCGGTCCATTTAATTTTAGTAACACTATTCCTTAGGGTACAGCGCACTACACGAACTGCCTAATTAGACCCGGGAGGGTAATTAGAAGGCTTTTCCTTTACCTTACATAAGAGATAGAACTACCATATAGGTACGGAACATACCGTTAAAAGTGTCTAGTACCTAATTATAAAGGCTCTTGGGAGGTTAGATTAGTAAAAATCTACATATGGCTTATTTATGAGTCACTGTAAGTTCCTTCGTTTGCTTTCAGCCTAACCTAACTGGAGCTGCCGAGAAGTGCTAGAAGTTACCGAGACTCGGGGTTTTAGTCAAGTCTGACACTAAAAAAAAAACATCATGGACCAACCATGAGGTTAGAATACTAGAATAGCCCCTCAAAAAAGAAAAAATCTATTGGTTATTTATAGGAGCATACTTTGCGTTGTTTATTGTTTTTTCTGTGCCCTTTTCTAAAATAAGTTAAAATAAACAATAAAGTTTATTTTGGCGAATTATAACTTCTTTGGAAACTTTCAAATCCTTGAACTACTCGTTACATAGTAGCGTGCAGTGCAATTTAATTTTCAGTAAATTTGTGATTTATGCACAAACTCGTTTTATTTAGAGGTACACTCTAAAATGACCATTGTAAACTATTTTAACTACTTGTGAACCCA
Organism: Spodoptera picta; assembly: GCA_038387885.1. Lineage (NCBI taxonomy): Eukaryota > Metazoa > Arthropoda > Insecta > Lepidoptera > Noctuidae > Spodoptera > Spodoptera picta. The sequence continues at coordinate 4,956,089 of JAZHFQ010000733.1, read as the reverse complement.
AAACAAAATCGTCACTTATGACATGGCAATAAAGGTCAGTTTTCCTAGTCACAAAGTTAATTCGACATCCATATAATAAGGTATAAAAAAGATGCTCTGAAACTGTATAATAGAGGTAAAAGTAAAAATAGACCTAAAATGACACCCTTAAAGTATAAGGACATGTAGATTGTAGATCATATGTTTCTATCATGAATATAACGTTAAAACCAAACTATGGTATGTTAATGTACCTAATATAGTAAATCAACTAAAATCGCGGGTTTAAAATTTAGTTAAAATTCGAGCTATGTAACAGTATTGCCATCAATATTCATTAAGATTGAAACTGTTTTCATGTTATATCAGCCATGATGCGATGTTACGTTACACATAATAATGTCACAATAAAATATACGTAACATCATGTTAAGCATATGGTTTTTTTGAGGGGTGAGGTGGGAGGGAGTGTCAGAGTCTTAATGACTAAAAACCACCCCGTTCCTACTCCTGCACTTCGAGCCGGAGCCCAGGCAACCCATTAAGTCCTCCACGGCTCCGTATCAGTATCAGCCCTATTAGGTCCCATCTGTGGTGGTCTGCTGGCTTCTGAAGCGTGCACGGAACACAACGCGCCGTATGCTCGGGACATATGGTTGGACAAAACATTAGGTTACATAGTTGTAACCTAATGTATGGTAAAACTAAATAATTATTAGAAGCTGTTTGTAGTCTAAAAAAGTAAATAGTGGTCAATTTCAATAACCTATCTATGCATAGAGTTGGATACAGAATTTAAAACAGATTCACATTTTTTAAATTCATATCGTGTTTATAATTTAACTAACGAACTACGATTGACAGGCAACCGAAACGCGACCACTAATTATAAATAAAATGGTGCCCGAAATCCGGATGTTCCATTCAGGGCCCTGGACTCTGTAATCGCTTTAATTAGGCACTAATAGTAACGATTTGATGTCATATCCCGGCCAAAATAACTTGTCTTATACTATTATATAAAGCGGTAGAGTTTGTTTTTTGTTTGTTTGAACGCGCTAATCTCCGTAACTACAAGTCTGATTTGAATAATTATTTTTGTGTTGGATAGTGCATTTATCGATGAAGGCTATAGGCTATAATACATCACGCTACGACTAATAGGAGCTGAGCAAAGCGTATGAAAACGGGCGGAAGTAGCTAGTAGGTAAATAAACATCAATGTACCTTTTGATCGACAATATATACAGAGATATTATGAGGATTTTTAAGAACAAGAGTTAGAGGAAGGAAACCGGTGATACAATGTGATGTGATACAATGGCATTAAGTGCCGTAATGTGCACTTCTGACCCTTCGTCAAATGTAACATCAATGTTATTTCTTGTAATATCGTAGGTATAATATTACGTTTACGTTCGTATGCCACAACAATCCCTTCTTACAAGATTCGTAGAACCAACAATACCTAATTTCCTCACAATCTTTTGAAAATGTCAGCTGGTAAATCTAAATTATAGTTTAAAATGTCTTTGATATTTCACTACAATGATTTTGACCAGTTGTCATTCTATCAATGTCATTTTAGGAACAAAGAGCGTGGAGACGTGGACGCATTTGATATCGCCTTTTGTGGTCGCCTCAAACGCGCACCAACTATGCGTCACAAGCACCTACTGTTCGCGCATTGGGCCTTGTTGGGGATATGATCGCTCATGTCAATGATATCGATATATTTGCTGACCACTTTAAAAAACTATGTTCTAAAACCGAAACACTTATCAATAAATTATTTAACGCTATTCAATAATGATGACCTTTTGACCTAAATGTGTGACTTGATATTCGTAAATATGATTTGTTACTTCTTAATTATTAAGGCTCTTCACAGTTATTTCTATTGTAGAGATATTGACATATTGATTCTTTTTATTTGTAGATTTAATATACAAATATTTGACATTTATTAATTTGACATTATTTATTTGTATTGTATTCTATTTTTATTATTTTTATGACATATTTTTTTTTCTTATTTTAATTAACTAGCTTACTGGCGTGTTGGTACCCATTGTAAGCCAGTAAGTGCATTTTAAAAAATAATAATAATAAATAATATCATTGGTCTCGAGTTCAAACAATGTAATATTAATTAATTAGTTACAATTTCAAAGGAAACTTTAAGATAAGGTAGGTAGTATTTTTGTTCATTGATCGAAGCGGAAAGCTACTCTCCTAATATTATAAATGGAAAACTTTGTGTTCGTGTGAAATGAAATGAAATGTCATTTATTTCTGCAAATGTATTACAAAGTTAATTTTTATATTACTAGATGAAGGCTGACTACTCTGAGAAGAAACGCTGAAACAAACTCAGAGGTCATTGTTTCTTTTAAAGTCCAGACATTATATTATGTGCGAGAACGTTTGTTAATCAATCACGTTAAAACTGCTGAAAAGATCGAGATGAAATTTGAAACAGGAGTTGATTATGGTCTGATAATGCAGAGGTTACTTTTAATCCCTCTAAGATTACAGGAACGCGTGCAAACCCGCTGGCAAAAGCTAGTGAAACATAAAGATAATGTAGATAGAAGAGCAGGAGTGGGAACGGGGTGATTCAGTAAGAGTCTGACACTCCCTCTCGCCAACTCAAGGCGGGAGAAGTCATTGGATGATTTTCACCCAAAAAAAAGATACTACTGTTCTTTGATCAAAGCAGAAAGCTTGTGTTATAAAATAAAATAAGAAATACACATAATAAGTAAATCCAATTTTACTGCTTCTCTTCGAATAAGTTGAAATCCTTATCCCATATGTCCCCACGAGGGTCGTTGTAGGTAACTAAAGAAATATATCGAGCAGTGACAGGTACAAGGTACATACACCTGATACCCATGAACTTATTAATGACTTGAAACAGGGAAGGAATACGTATTATGTTTTTCTCTCATCTATTTCACCAGAAGAGGTATATAGATAGTTAGTATGTTTTATATAGTGTAGTTTTTTGGTAGTTCTTCTCTTCTCTCTAATCTAGTACAGTCTAGTCTAATGTATTAGTAGGTTCTAATTTTATATAGGTAGGTAATGAATGTGAGAATGGGCCTTCGGTCAACAGTAGCCACTTATAGGCTACTGATGTGAGTAGATACTATTAGGAATCTCTTGATATCAACCTCCATGCTAATACGGTAGTTGACAGGTAGTCAAATTCAATAGTTTTATTGAAATGTCAAAAATGATAATTTTCTATAAATTTCGTATTGGATCGCAATTTATGACGTCACCATAATTCTGCGTCAAATAGCATACTTATTTCCTTAAGATCAGCGAGAAAAAATCCAAAAGTAAATTAAAATTGTCCAAAGGTAAATTGTCAAATCAATGGATTAGATTATGAGTATTTTTTAATTATTTATTGCATTGAAAAGTTGAAAAAATGATTTTAAACCTAGGAAACTAGCAACATTTGTTTTTTTCATTATCACAATAAGAATCACCCTTATCCCTCACGGAATAAAGACTCTATTTTAAAACCTTGGACGCGTAAGCTAGGTCGAGTGGCCCACATTCAGTACAAAGGAGGCTCAAATGACGATGACGACCAATTTACCTCTCACACAAACACTGAGGTTAGGCTTTTCGTGTTTTAATCTAGCCCTTTCAGCTCTTGACATACAAAGGGAAATGTATTTCACGAATTGTTTGAATAAACTTCGTGATTAGACAAAACCAAAGCAATCAGCGTTAAGATATTATGTGACTTGTTTTTATGATAACTGAAAGGAGGTGGAGATGTTTTTTAGTCTGTAACTGTTCTATAATGTAATTAGACATCAAAATATGTAAGATTTTTATTAATATAATGGCATAGAGGTAATTGGCTAGATTCCTAGGTTTAAAATAAATTGTTTCAACTTTTCAATGCAATAAATAATTAAAAAATAATCATATCCATTGATTTGACAATTTACCTACTTTTGGAATTATTCTAGCTAATTTTAAGGAAATAATTAGGTATGCTATTTGACGCAGTCAAGTCAAAGTCAAAGTCAAAATCATTTATTTCAATTAGACCAGGAAGGCACTTTTGAACGTCACAACACAATATTTAAATATTAAATAAAAAAAGGAGACATATGATGACGTCATAAGCTGCGATCCAATACAAAATTCATAGAAAAGTAAGTCAACTACAGTATTTTGTATTGTAAGGACAACTGTATGTGCGTAGGAATAATAAATATGTATGTGTCACATAAGTCAGTCGCAAATATATGCAGTTTAAGTGAACACGTCTTATATTTAATTTTTAAGTGTCCAGATATCTAAACTCTACAAATAAATGAACTTTTCTATCACCTTATATATGGTATACAATATAGACTTTTTTGCTTTAAACTATTTGGTATTGAATATTTTTTAAAAAATTAAAAAGTTTATTTTATTGAATCAGTCTCCGGAGGTACTGCGTATTTACTTCTATTATTACTATTTTACTACTGAAGTAACTTTTTCTTATTCTTAAATCTAAAACTAAATTATTTTTAATTCAGCCTTTTCTATTACAAATGAATGACGTTTTTCTTCAATTAGCGTTAGGTACACAGAGTTTTCTTATCGAATGAAAGAATAATAGGACACGTAGACCGGACCCTTCATTGTATTTTAAAGTGGGTTAGTTAAACCATTTGTCGGAAGAAAAATTCATTAAGACCTTTTGCGACTAATTAAAGAACTTGTTTTGGTAAGTGAGGAAAGAAAAAATCGTGTAATTTCGTCCTTAAATTAGACATGAATTTGACTCAACTTAATTTATGTCTTGGAGCTGTAGTAATAAGTTAATTTTAGTGATGATTTATAGCTATATAGATATTGATACACGTTTCTAGACATTAGTCTACAAATCGATATCTGTATCGCTTGTTTGTTTTTTTTATATATTTGATGTGCTGACGTTTGACCACTGTCTCGCCTGTTTGAACATAATTGTAGCTAAATCCATTATACCTACATAAGTACCTATATACATAGATATATTACGTAATACATGATTTGCAGGTAAAAAATGAAGATTAATTCAAGACAGAGACAGTAGCTTATATTATGCTAAAATGCAACCATGTATGCTTTTTAACGAAGCCGTAACTTATTGTAACTATCACTTTTGTAGCCAACAAATATGTTTTAAAAATCACGGGTTACTCACGTGAATATACTGAGAAAAGCTCTACTAGTTTCGAACCACAGAGGGGTTCTTCCTCATGAGCAGCGTGCGCGGTCGCGGCGACGTCGCGCAGCTCACTGCACCAGAGCTTTTCTCAGTATATTCACGTGAGTAACTCGTGATTTCAATTAAGCCAACAAATAGTTTCTGTACCTATACTAAATCAATATTTATATCCTTACCTGCATACAAAATGACTTGGCTAACTGTACCTTACATGTATTAGCTTCATATACTCAGAGCCTTTCTAGATCTTTCCAATGTTTCCAGAACATTAGAACTAGCAAGTAAAAACACAATCTGTGTGTAATTTCACCTTCCAACAATAAAATGCTAGCACCCTCTAAGGGACTGATTATAATAAAACAAATTGTTCAGTCTATGTATTCGTTACAGAAACGCAATCATCCTTTATACGTACATTGTACCCTAACGATTCAGATTCAGACAAAATAAATTGTTTTTATAATTAAAAGTAGAAGCATAAGGTTGGTTTTGACTGTAGTAGTTGATCCTTGATCAAGATTATAATAATATTAATAATTCAGTGTGTCAATACACGTTCAGAATACAAAACTACGATTTTATTAGTCAACACATTATGTTGTTATTCAATTATTTATTCATCTGTACTATTGTGTATCTGTGCTATAGTCTATGGTCATAGTATAGTCTATGGTGATAACTTATCTATGGTGCGTGGCTGAGCCCACGAATTTGTAAAAAACATAAGACGCAATAAAATAGTGTGTCAATAGCCTTCACTAATTTTACTTGTATTTCGTTCCTGTGTAACATACTTAACATCTTCTATGTGTTTATCGTACATAAAACGGTGTTGTGTGTATTTTAAAATGAAAGTACTCACAGCTATTTGTTGCTCCAATCTCGATAATGATCTGAAAACAAATATCAAACAATTACCATTAAATTTATTTACAAAGTTTTTTATTGCGCGTAGGGACCCCAACAATCTGGAGAAGCTTGGGGAGAAGTTGGTCGGGTTAACGAGAAAAGACCTCGTGGTCGCTCACCTACCCGGTGGTTGGATGCTGTAAAAAACCTAACCGACCTGACAGTTCCACAAGCCATAAAGACCGCAGAGGACTGGGGCGTTTGGAAGAGGGTTGTGCATCAAGTGACGCGTGCACCAGACTAGACACGACCTCAGTAATGAAGAAAACGACTAGGAAGTAGAAGCTTTAAAATTCAATTACAAAATTGAATAGAAATAAATAGACACTCCACAAATGCATTATGTTGATAACTAATGAATAAATACTTCTAGGATTCCCTTATCTAAGAAAAGATAAATAATATCATATTGTGAGAAAGTATTTGAAAATAAAAAGCTCCAGTAAAAAGACAAAAATAGAATAAAGCAACATAAACAACAGCACTATCTCAAAGAACAAAAAACTCGCTATATGAGTAACACCATTAAAAACTAGCGAAACATTAATCCAGTGAAGCAAATTGTGATAAAAACTAAAACTAAATGATCGTTGCGCGGCTCCATGGAGTTCATAAATAACTGTTATTAAATAGCCGTTGTGCACGTCACTTGTAGATAAACGTGGCTAGAGACTTCCTAGTGGGTTGTAGAGAGGAGTTATAACGATATAGGGTAAGCTTAACGATGTAGATATTGATAATGGTAATATTATAGTATAACATTTCTGTTTGTTTGGCAACAATGAAATATAGGTATTGCCTTTGTATGAATACTATGAATATATTTTGCGTATTGTGCAGTTAGGTATAGATGCTTATGGTAATGATTTAAAATAAAATAATTAAAACCTTGTTCCATTATAATTACCATACTCCATCAAAGACCGTATACGAAAAAACAAATTTATTAAATATTAGACAACTATACATTTATTACACCTGCATTCTAATTAAAAACATAACTTCAAACTCAATACAAACTAACATACAACTAAAGAAAAAAACAATGTCACATAACTTGAGAAATAGATATAAAAACAAACTGGAAGCCATTAGCGTACGCACGAATTACGGTAGAAAGACTATATTATATGAAGGAGTACATCTGTTCAATGCATTACCCGACGATATCAAAGAGTGCAGTAATGTGAACACATTTAAATATAAGCTAAAGAAACATTTAAGTACATTATAACTGCTAATACTTTGGAGGAAATTTGTATTGTACCTACTATATTTGTTTATTACTTTGTATCTCATTGTAAGTGGACTGTATGTTCTTATGAGAAATAAATTTCTTTAAATCGAATGATTTAATTGCTTTGGTGGTGAACTAACCTATAGCTGTTGAATTAAGACACGTCAAAATTCAAGAACAAGGTGAGTATTCAGAGTAGGCACGGTATTTTAAGAGATAAATTCACCTTATAGAAGAATCAAATTAAGTCATCAAAAAAGGTGTTGCCGTCATTTTTTTAACGCAGTTTATAATTCTACTTTAAATACCTAACTTCGTTCCTAAATATCTTTATGTTGTAATAAATAACACAAAAATGTAGTTTTAATTATAACTGTAGACATGTAACCATGTTGCAACCAATCCCGATGATGGAGATAATGCCTAATCATCTCCAGTTGGCTGGACTCTTAAATCGATAAGTCGTAATTATTGATGTGCTATCTGACTAGTTGGCACGCTCGAACGTCTGAGGACACGTTGGAACGTCGGGAATACCGTGCGCGATAATGTATCGTAACATCGCTGGCAAGATGCCGCTTAAAGCTCCTGCACTATACATAAAATAGTACCTACCTAGTCGTCTTTTATTTATCAAAAGGTTTGGCAAAGGTGTAGAATTAATGTACCTATCCTTCATCGCCTAATTTATTTTTGCCTCATTTTACAGTGTCTCATTTCGACACATCACACTTCTGCCAGAAATCACAAAATTGTGGATCATACAAATAATAATTGCAACTGAAAATAAAACGGCGACATGTTGTGCAGCAGCTTACTACCTAAACACGTACCAAATCACTTCAAAAACTAAAGAACTCTAATCAACATCGGTAATATAATCAGAACCACCATCTGGTTTCGTATAAGGAAGTTCCAGTGATGACATTGATAAATACTTTACAGAAAGGAAAAGAAGGATAGACATGGAGGTATATTCTATCCATTAATATAGGTAAAAATATGAGCACCTTTTTTAACCCCAAAATATGAGCAGCTAATACAAAACAGAAGACCATAGTCGAAACTGAATTCGAACATTTTAATACTTCCTTTCTTTAATTATTTTAATACTTCCTTTCTTTAATTTAATAGCCCCTAGGTATTATAGTGTTGTATACATTCGTCTTCGAACTCAGAACGTAACTGTGTTTTTTCTTATAAAACGTTGCCCCACACTAGGTTTTTCTCGTGTGTCGTGGATGCGTTTACAAACATACAAGTTCACATACACATTACACCCAGACCCAGAACAACAATCTTTGGATCACACAAAGAGTTGTTCCGTGCGGGATTCGAACCCGTGCATTGTACAACCTCACTTACCCCTTCAAGGATTTTTGAATTGCAGAATCAAAATATAATCCCAACCTATAATCAAAATATAATTACCTGCTCTCAAATTGTACAAAGTTGATTTTCTGTAAACAATTTATTTAGTAATACGGTCTGAAATATGCGGTAACAAGCCGTAAGCACGTTGAAGCTCATTTAATCGCATTCCACACTCTTGTAACCGCATTGTTCGCGTTGTGTAATTCAAGATCATTGTTCCGATAGTACATGCATAAGTATATTGTAACTTTATGTACGAAACCTCTGTAGATTATTTAATGCGATGTAAACTTTGAAAAGGTAAAGTTCGATTTTGAATTACCTCTATAATGAGTAACGCTTTGGGTGTGTTTTTAAATAAAGAAATAGCGCCAATTTTTTTTTTTCATTTTTCTTGGCTACCTGCTAAGACAACCTGTACAAATTTAAAAATCGAAATAAAGTAGAAATTTTACTAGTATAAGTAATTAGAGATGTAGCTTTCAATGGACACAAAATTTTATCCCTAAATATTTTTCTTCGGAATATGTTATGATTGTTATGTTGGCATTTCTTTTCCAAGTTAGTCAAGCCAAACAAATGTTAATCAAACTCTCTATTCATTTGAAACTTGAACGAAGAATAAAAATTCACTTTCAATATCTTCGAATAATAGTTCCAGAACTGCTTGCTAAATGCTAACCACTTAGGTACTTACAAACAATCAAAAACTTTTATCTTTTGTAAACAACTTAAGTCGGTTCTTTTAATTTACATTGTAAAAACATCACTTAATATTCATGAAATTTGAATGTTTTTTAATCATTTCATTTTTATGGCTACTCAGATTACGTAATAAAGTCAACTTTTTAAATTAATTTCGTATCAAAACGAACCTTTTTTTATGTTAAGCTAATGGCGGTTTGCAATCTCGGTACCTTTACTGAAATGCTAATAAAATATTTCTCAAGCCAAGAGTAAGTATCGTCTATCGTTTAGAGCTAATTGCATATTATATTTATAGTAGTTTATTTAAATTTATATGTTTACGAATATATGTAGTAATAATAGATATGTTTACATCATAAAAATATGGCTGCCTCGTTGGCCGAGTGATCGCAAGTGCGACTAGGGGTCTCGGGTTTGATTCCCGGGTCGGGCAAAGTAATACTGGGTTTTTTTTTAATTCTCAAAAGTAGCACGGAGTCTGGAATTGTGCCCGGTATATGGCAATAGGCTTTCCCCCTATTACATGAAACTCATAACATAAAATAAATAGTAAATAGTGGGTGTTACATTGTACAGTATAGCATAATGTACACCTCTGCCTACCCCTTCGGGAATAAACGGCTTGATGTTATGTTATGTCATAAAAATACCTAATAAAATTACCTAGGTACGTTACCAACTCAATTTTAATATAAAAATAACTGTTAAAATATTATTCAGCCGCTGAACACTGAGCACTGAGTTTCATCTCTGTTTTTATCGATATTTACCCGACACGGCGGCAAATCAAATTTTCCACCCTCTACTGGTTTCGCTGCAAAATTTTGATGTTGTGATAAATTTAATTCTCCCCGCTATAAACAGATTACCGAGAGAAATTCCTCTACACTGCAACGTTACGGGATTTATGAAACCTATCTTATCGAAAAATTGACGATCATTTTTATAAGTTTTGGCGTAAAATGGTGTGAAGATCTTCGATGTAGGTATTTTAGTGGTCTGCTTTGAAACTTTTATTTGTAAAAGTATTGGTCACTTTAGAATTATGAAACTTTTATCTTTGTAAATGCAACAATTTATTACATTTGCAAGAGATTTTCAAGCCATCAGTATTTTAACTATTTCTTTATTTATACTCCATAGATAACCATACTGACTGCCTCATTGGCCGAGTGGTCGCAAGTGCGACTGCCGGGCAAGGGGTCTCGGGTTCGATTCCCGGGTCAGGCAAAGTATTACTGGGTTTGTAAAAACCTCAGTAGTAGCGCGGAGTCTGGAAATGTGCCCGTATATGGCAATAGGCTCACCCCTACTACATGGGACTCATAACATACATAATACATAACATCACGCCTTTTATCCCCGAAGGGGTAGGCAGAGGTGCACATTCTACCACAGTACAATGTAACACCCACTTTTCACTAGTTGTTATGAGTCCCATGTAATAGGGGGTGAGCCTATAACATTAATAGTGAAAAGTGGGTGTTACATTGTACAGTGGAATTAAGTGCCGTAAGTACTCTGCCTCTGGGATAAAAGGCGTGATGTTATGTTATGTTATGTAGATAACCATAGACCGCATATTACTTATTACACTCTCGTAACAACATAACTGCTCCCATCAACACCTCACCTCTCGTTTCATGGAAAAACAGCCTTACAACAAGAAAGGATCATGTTATTATGATAAATTCTCGTCAAATTACACTGCCAACCACCTAGACATGCCAATTTTATGAGGTTCGAACAATTCAATCATTTGCTATGCGGAACGCTTCGTACCATCCTCCGGAGACCAACAAATTGGATCACGGAAACCGCAAACCAATTTTGGTCAGTTCGCTCACGTAATACTATCATTGATTCATACGATAAACACAGTATTTTGTGGGAAGAATTGCGAGGACCTGTAATGGTTTGGCGGCTCGTGTCTACTGTCTGTTACGTCGGAGTGTTGTCTAGAGAGCGTTCCGAGGTCTGGAGTTAGAGGAATACATATTATGTTTAACGCAGATGCTGAGCGTATGGTTGGTTACTGTTTGATACTTATTTGAAAAAAAAATGTTATTACAATTTTGTAGTTTTCTCTTTCCACACCCATTAGTAGGGGAGCCCATGAAGGGATTTCGGTAGTTACTCGAGCGCGTCAGATTAACATATGGGGAAAACCTAGTGTCATGTTGAATATACCCAACATATATCCGATCTGATTAGAAGGGGGGGACTGAAAATTAAAAAAAAAGTCTGACTAAATAAAGTCAGTTTCGTCAGATTAAGGGAAGGTAGGTCAATACCGTGCTAAAGGAAGTGCGTTTAAAAAATCTGCCCATTCCAACTTGATTTGCAAGAGTGGGGGGATTTTGAAGGGTTCTCGTTTGTACTCTCCAGAACATTCAACCCCACCATGCAAACTGGCAGATTAAGAGTTTTTTATTATTAAATACACATGGAGCATGTACATTATCAATATCTGACACGCTCGACCACTAGAACAAAAGTTACGCTTAACAATTTCAAAGATCTGTAGATTCCCCCTTCCCCCACTGGTGGAAGAAATTGTCACTAAACCATTTCTTCTTTCTATCAGCATATCTTCAAAATCCAGTAGGTCCCAAGGACGCTCAAGTAAATCCCAATTTAGCATCATGGGCACACATACAATTCTAGATTAGGTAACTCAAACTAGTATCATGGTTTCCTTGTCAGTTTATGAGGCAATCAAAACTGCTGATTCGATATTATACAAAGTATGCTGAATGTCTTATTAAGTATATATATAGCATAAGTATTCATAAATAATAATTCTGAAAGAAATAGGTAAAATATTTCCACGAAATACTTATCAACTTCCATTCATATTCCACTGAGCATTGCCTTCGTGGCTCAAACAAAAGCAAATCATATCAAACAGAACGACGACCATCAAACAATTCCGTTACTTAAACAAAAATAAACAACGAAACAAGGAGAAAAAACAAAACAATTTACAGTTCTAAAGTTTAAAAGTGTAAATAAGCGAAGTTCGGAAGAAAATCTTCGAGAGACTTTGGAGCGGGAATGTTTCGATGTTAGTGCAACCTCTGGGGTGTTGTTTGTACACCACTGAATAATAAACGATATTGCAGTACTGCGTTTGTATAAACGTTGAAACCGCAGGGATATGTAGGCGACAGCCTTATTCTGACCGCTGCGGTCGCTCGAAGAAATTGCAACTTTATGTTAAGCTGGGACTCACATTCAGTTTTACTCCATCACTAAAAAAGAGAATACCATATCTATTAAACAGTCTGCCGGCTGACATAAGGAGTGAAACAAATTCAAATAAGTAGGTTTAAACGAAAATTTAAGTCATATTATTTAGAAATGTCCTAATAATAAGTATAAGTTTCAACGCCTGTAGAGGTATAACATTTAAATATAAGTAAATTTAATTGTAATAAATGGTTTTGTGGGGCTTAGATTATAAAATACATACCTTTTTTTTTTAATATTATAGATTATTTCTCCACGGACTCTAGGTCCGTGCCCTTGTCATACAGTTTTTTAATTATAATACATCTAGTCAATTTTTATAAAGTAAAGAGGGAACCTAGTTACACACTACAATTAACTACATCTATAATTATTACCAAAAGTATAGGTTACATAATAATTAGGCACTATTTATTTATTTCTATTTCAAAGGCTTTATGAAACCAGCCCACCAACAAGATGGGAGAGCCGACCTGACCCAGCAGAAGGCACCCGTTCACGAGTATGACGTGTGTGTCAGCAATTGGTCCGGTCAACCTTTTTATTGGGAACGGAACAACCCAACACACAGCGCCACCGACTGTAGGACATTTATGTGTGCATGACGCCTCAACCCTTGCCACATGGGCCGATTCCAATAAAGCGTACAATAGCCCAAAGTCAATTGGTTATATTCTATTTCTACATGTTTCTGCACACAAATTTCCTCATGTTGCATTCGTTTCATCACAAGCAACACTCCCCGCCCAAGAGAGCACCCATGACTGCCGCGTCCCCGTGTTTGATAGCCATTTTCAGGTTGTAGTCCTTAATACCTTGCTCACCCTCATCAGCCGCCTTCCTGATTAGTTTGCTTATCGCGTCTTCACTGTTGTCTGTGTAATAGATGCAACCATGCGTGTGACGCGATATTGCTACTACCGCGTGTGGTACGCTGTCATGTATTTGATGTTTCTTTGTTGCTGTGTTGACAACAATCACATTCGCACACGAAAGTCCCTGTGCCTCGTGTATCGTGAGCACGCGTGATCCCACGGTCGACCCGTATCCCTGGTTCTTAAGGGATTCCTTCTCTACCTGAGTGTGTACCAGGTATAAAGTGTCGGGGAGTGACTTTGGAATCATCGCCCCCGAGAACCTTTTTATCTCGAGGGATCTCACGAACGACCTGGACGAGTATATGCCACTGTAAACTGTGCTGAGGGCATACGCCACATCCATTGGATTTCTGTGGGTACACATCAATTCCTGGCTTATGGGCGTGATATATGTAGGGCGGCTGTAGAGTAGAGGGAAGAGGTTAACACGATCTATAAACGGAAGCTGATTTATGTCACCAATTAGAAGGACTTCCTTGGCTCGAGTTATTCGGGCGGCCATCACAACGGCTCCAAAGTGGTTCATGAGAGCCTCATCTACCATTAGTCGATGGCAGCTCTCTCGCTCCCCCAAGCCGTTTACTAGGATGGACGCCATTGTTCGAACCCTAGATTTGATGAGTCCTCCGATTCGGCAGGATAGTTTGCCTCTGAGGTCATTTGCTGCTTCGGTTGTCGTGGTGACAATTAGATCTTTGCCCGCTTCAAATTGATCTACTATCCATGTCGTTTTTCCGCAACCAGGGACGCCATTTGTCCAGCGAAACGTCGGAGTATGCCAGTCTCCAAAAACTTCGCCGTCTGATCCAGAATCAGAAATGGATCTTGCCATCTCTAATATTCTATCGTCCAGCATAATTCTGGTGCATTTGGCAACCACTACTAGGGAATCCCCTGGAGGAGTTTTAAACTTTAACACTCCGCATCGATCGGATTCCCTCTCGTCCAGAGACACAAATCCTGCAGTTGCGTTATAAGCAGCCATACTTCGAGTTATAGAGGTTCCTCTCAGTACCCTCGAGGTGTTGTTGTCGTATATGACTGCTTCTGCTGCTTCGAGTCTATCGTTCAGTATTAGCTCGTTTCCTTGCAGGTAAGTCTGCAGAATGGATTCGCATTTCCGCATGTTGACCTGCCTGGTTGCCTCCACCACTGCGGTAAACTCGAGAAAAGCATTTACGACATGGTCTCTGGTAGTGGACGCTTGTCGAAGCCTCGGCGGACAAACGTGACCCATAGCTGCTCTTGTTGGTGATGACCTGGGGGGAGGAGACTGTATTTGTGCGCCTCCTGATCCTTGAGCAGATTTAATCACATTTTTTCTGAAGGGTGACGAAATCAGTCCGGTTACTGAGCATATGGCCGCTGTTATTGCCCACACTCTACCTCGTGATTCTAATTTTTTATTTTCCCTCTCGGTGTTTTGTTGGTGTTGTTGCAGAGCGCTTTGTTGCCTATATCTTTGTTGTAGACGCTCTGAGCCGCTTGGAGAATCCACCCTTAGCGCGTATCGAACTGGCAAAAAAAATACATACCTTTGTGATATAAAGATAAATAAATAAAAAATATAGTAGGTATATAGTTCGACTACTAAAATTGACAGTACGGGTTTCTGTCCATACATTAGCATTTACCTATTGAATGACTTGCGACTATACTCACAGTATTCACCAAACTAAATTTCAGCACAATTTGGGTGGGTGCAACGAAAATTACACTTAATTTTTTTTATTTATATAAAGCATGCCTTGAAATGAGCTTTGTGGTGCACACGTTGATTTTTACTCATTTTGGAATTAAACTAGAGTATACGGTGTGTGAGTACTCAGCTTTATAAAGCTATCACATCAAACTATCATAGCACACAATAGATTTCTAACTTTATCACAGAACAATATAGTTAAAATTCGATTGAAAAAAGATGTTTTGGTGGAGCTTGAAGTGCAGTTGTCTGTATTTCATTATAGTTCATTTGAACTGAATTAATTGAATGGCGATCATTCCACTGCCTTTTGTGTTCTATTAAGATTAATTTGATGCGGTCTGAACTGGAAATGGAATTTCGTAATTTCGTTATCTTCTTGTGTGCTTACTTCGCTTTCAAACAATAGGTACTATTTTGTTATTAAATGTGGCTGGCAAATGCGGTTGCATACTGAAATTCTTATGTCCGAATACACAAACGCCAATTTTAAGACGCGCTTGAGTAGCGTTCTATACCTCTATATCATGAGTGTAAATTTATATTTAATTTTGAATCCCACAAACATGATTCTGTTTGCAGAATCTCGATAAAAGTGATTACTTTTTCATTACTCCACTCCGTCGTCATTGTATACGTATTTGTCAATCCGTCGTATAAAAACACGTCCGCTCCCGATGCGCTTTCGACGCACACTGACAATACGCAGTGTGGCCACCTCATCGCGTCAATTATCGCGTTCGTCTCTTTGATGTACCTAAGGTATCACCTAACGCCAAACGGCATTGTTAATGTCATTGTAAAATTATCGCGTTAAGTTGTGGCTACACCTATGGTGAACGTCTATTATGCGATAATTAATGGCATTTTCCGTTAGTGTGGCCCCGGTATAAGTCAATGGTCATCCATTCTAACTAAACAGATTTATCCATTACTAACCAGCTTAGTTCGAAGTTAAATCATTTAAATGTCAATATAAAATTTCCATCAACTAACGTTCATTGGAACCGCATAATCGGATCCAACCGCTTCAATATGAATATTATCACGGCTCTCAATTTATTAATATCAGTATGAAGGACTGAAAATCAATATAGATACTGAAAGTACTGTAATTTGCAGCCATCGAGATGAGATTGCATTAAACTGGTGGCTATTAAACTTAATATAATATCAAGCCAATTTTTTATAAAAGCTATGCAGAGATTGATGGTGATTGTGTAAAATAATATTACAATTTTTAATCATCTATGGGGTAGACGTACATATGTCTGTACGCATTTTAAATGTACCAACCACTTTCCGCCATTTTCCGTAATAAGTTGTAAGCCTATTTGCACCACTGATCACAAATCTAAATCCAATGCTATTAAGAATTTACAGATCGATTCTGAAATTATATCAAAAACTCCTTGTAAGATAGTCGTGCTTGCCTTCGCTTGACTAACAAAGCAGTATTTTTGGAAGAAATTCGTTCAATTTAATTCCCAGCCTTAAATCACTTATTTGATGAGCACATAATATAATAACGATACAATTTGTTTAGACACCCACCTAAATATTAGACCAACTTCACCAAACACCTCAAGTTCTAATAACATTCCCTTCAAAACCAAATTCCTAACATTGTTACATAATACCAGGTGAAGGTGTTACAATACTAAAAGTATCGATAATCCACTTTTATGTCCATTCACAACAGTGAGGAAATCTCAAATGATCCTTATTTTACGAGAAACTGTTGCCATTTATTTCACATCTCAATCCAACGGCGTACGATACACATGTGGAATAATAATGGCTCGTTATATAACTGGACGACTGTTCCAATTGAAGATAGGTAGTAGCATTATGTACCTATACTTATTGAAAGGTTTTATTATCAAAAACTGTGTTAATACTCAATTCGTAATCCAGAGAATCGTATTTAAGCGTCAAGGGATGTTCATTGTGCTAGTGATCTTTAACTTAAACTGTCCTATGGAGAGGCATCTCCATAGATATTATGATCGTATTTGTAAGTTTTTGTTAATGTAAGCATACATTAAAAAAAACTCATGGCTCTAAAATCAGAGTGTCTAAATAAATAAGCGTTACATTTACTATAATTCTTTACCTATTTTCATATTAAATCAAACACACAGTTGTACTACTATATTATATGTACAGTGAGCTTATAAAAGGCGTACCTATGATAATGATGTTACAATAAAGATTAAAATCTAGATACGCACATATCAATCTTGGCAGATCAATCAGGACTGTCACAATCGCATTGTCAAACTATCAAACGAAACGAAATGTAACAATTATCCTAACAGACTTACCAAAAGGTTACGAAACAAGATAATAAATGGTAACAAATGTGATTATATCGCAATAGGAGATGAAGACGTAATATATACCCGTGTAATTATCAGTTACATAATAAAGAGAATAATCTTTTGAAATAATCAAAGATGCATTTAATAAATATAACATCCGTATTTTGGAAATTATGTTATGAATCATAATCATAACATAACATAGCATCACGCCTTTTATCCCCGAAGGAGTAGGCAGAGGTGTACATTATGCCACTGTACAATGTAACACCCACTTTTCACTATTTGTTATGTTATGAATCCCTGTTATAAAGAGCTTATTGCCATTGCCACAATGTCAGTATCTATTTTTCGATGTTGTTTATTTCCAAAAAACGAAAATCCATAATATTTTATAATTAATAAATCAAACTTAAACCTCTTTTACTAGGCAGTCTATTTTGTAATAGCTGGACCAACGACACAACGACACACATGAATTCATATAATGGTCAATTTCACTTTAATTGTTATCATTGTTTTACATATCAGAATACAATTTTGACATACTTACTGATAGCTTTTAATAGTATGAAATTAATTTCATACAATGATATTTTGACGGACAATGAAATCAGAAGTTGCATTGATAAATCGTTAGGCAATCATAATCATGATGTGCTAAAAGAGTGAAATATTTAATTATCACATTTGTAATTATAAATTGATAACTGGCTATCTATTATTATTTCATCCAATTGTTTTATTACAAAATGTAACATCTATATGCAAATATTTCGAATTATTCTTTTGTAATTTAATTGCATTTTTTCTTTACAACCTCATTGTAACAACTTCTCAGAAGACGAGGAGATTATCGCGTATACAGATAAGTAATACATCAAAAAGCACCTTTTCAAAATTGTAGACTTAAAATTGATTGAATACAGTTCAAATTCGAACGACAAAACATTACAATCTACTACCACAATACTTATAATACCCGTTTAGTTTGCCAAACAACAACAGAATCAATAGCCACTTGAATTCCCTAGCTCCTATATAATAACGCACAAACTAGCCCACTTCAGGCATAGTGACACTCATCATTGACAACCCTATTTTAACTTCAGTTATGGAGACCATGCACGTTAGGGTTGGCATGATTGTTTTATCCGAGCTACATAATCAACAGGCATATCGGTTGTAAGCAATCGGCTCTGTGTATAAAATGCTCACTACACCGGAGGAGGTACAAGTGCGAGGACGGCCTTTTAGGGGTAGGCATTATGGATTGGGGGATCGGGGACCATAAAGCCTTCGGTTGCTTCACTCACACAATGCAACATAACTGTACCTACAGCTGTTTTATCACATACATACATGCTAGGGCTTGCAGTATTCATAGTGACTCTCATCACTGCCAACTAATGCCAACCCTGTCTTAACTTCAGTTACGTTGATATCGATCGTGAATGGAATAACATTGCAGTTACTTCCATTATTGGGTGTCTGACCCACCTTTGTAGACTACGAGATGCTGGACTCTATAATACTCGTACTGAGAATAACATTCATAAGAACATGCTTTATAAAGAACTGGAGTACACAGTAGTATCTACGCACGTTATTATTTAATCTACTCTGCGTCAATTATATTATAACTTAGTTATACATATTTGTAGCACAAGTTAATAACTGTAAGTATTGTGAAACAACTGAATAAGTTTTAAAAAAAACAATAAGTCAGTAAGTATATGAACCAAGCATTTACACTTAGTAGGTATAAATTCAAAAGTTTCATTAAGTTTATATTTTCATAATTATACTGTGAAGTAGGTGGTAACTGGTAAGGCTTTTGAAAGAAATGGGTCAGTCGCTAATTAGAAACTACCTATTTAAAGAAAGATGTTTTTAATATTTTAAATAGAATTCATATTTGTGAAGTGCACACGACTTAGTGACTAACCATAAGTTTTTCTATAGTTTCTACAGTTCTATAGTTGTTTAAAAACAATAATTTAAAGTTAGAGGTAAGGTTAGCTACTTAGGTAAAATAGTACATAGTGAAAATATCCTTCCTTTTCCTTTGCACACAAAGCAAAATTTGAAACTTTGAAATCTTAGATCGAACCTTATTTTCAACAGTCAACAAATACCTAAGCATATCATTTTCTTCTACAAATTCATCTCTTAATAAATCTATCTTAATCCGATCTCACTATAACACATCACGATCAAAACAAACCATACAAGCACAAACACGTCTACTCAACACCGTTTACTTAAGTACTTATTCTAGGTTCTAGGTACAAGCGCTAAGACCTAAGACCGCTTTTACAAATAAGCCGCGGAATAAGCAAAGATTTAACAAGTCGGCTTTAACTGAACGCAGCTTTGAAACTTAATTATAACTAACAGGTGTAATTTGTTCGCTTTTAAAGTCGTTTTATAAGTTTATGAAGTTAAATCTTCGTTCGCAAGATTGAGATCTGAACGGTTCGTAATTAAGTTGACTGCGTTCCGATTTTGTTATAATTGTGTTAGTCCTGGTTAAAATGGGTTGGAAAACCTTCCAACAACCGTTGGTAATGGCTATTTATTTAGAATTTTGGTTGAAATGTAACATTTAAAAAAAAAGCATTGCCCCATACTAGGTTTTTCTCCTGTGTCGTGGGTGCGTTTACAAATATACAAGTTCACATACACATGACACCCAGACCCGGAACAATAAATTGTGGATCATACAAAGAATTGTTCCGTGCGGGAATCGAACCCGCGACACGTTGCGCGGCATCCAGTTGCCCAGCCAGGCTCGCCAACCGTGCAATTAAATTTTAGTAGTAGTATTGGTCATTAGTTTGAACCAAAACCAATAATTTGAAATTAGAACAGCGGTCATTATGGCTATCCAATATCTAATGTCTGTTTGCTTGCTTTAATTAAAAATTTACTAATTTTTATAATGTCTTCAGATTTCAAAGACTAATTCAAAGTTTTATAATCAGTCAACTAGTTTTTTTACTTAAGGTATATAGAGAGAGCACAAAGTTATCCTGATTATGACACATAGAAGTTACAAAATGACATCGCGGCATCACCAATAAAGAATATTTTGCAACTATTACATAAAACTGATTACAGTTTCATTGTTACAATTATTGAACTTTAGCAATCCATTATTATCTTGTGGTGCCATAGAAAGGAATGGTAATGTTGCAACACATGCATCATCTACACTAATAGTATAAAGAGGAAAGATTTGATTTTTTGTTTGTTTCTATGATTGTTTGTTTGTTTGGTTAAATTGAGTAGGCTCCGAAAGTATCGGTCCGATTTTAAAAATTCTTTTACTGTTGGAATCCTATATTATCGATGATGAATATAGGCTATATTTAATACGACTTAAAAATGGGAACCGTGTGAAAATTTTATAAAAAACTCTTTACATTGCTTAAGCCTTTGACTGCCAATAGAAAAGTGTTTTTAAGGACTAATAATAATATTTAATTGCATCAAAATCAGGGGTTTTAAAATACAAAATCAATTAACTAACAAAGTATTGAGGGCAGGTTTGCTAAAGATTAAAAAAATTGGAGCCCGATGTTTTGCTGGTCACAAATACATGATACCAATATTTTAGTTATCTTGAAAATTACGATATGCTCCGATTACGATACGATTTGCCATCCCCTGTTTTAGGGATGTTGTGGGTTAAAAAGAAACAAAATGTAGCCTATGGTACCTTGGGCTACATGTTGTGCGGCTGCTAGTTAGCTGCTAGTTAGCAGCCGCACAACATGTCGTGGGTTCGATTCCCGCACGGATCAACTCTTTGAGTGATACACAGGTTGTCGTTTCCGGTCTGGATGTCATGTGTATGTGAACTTGTATTGTAAACGCACTCACGACACAGGAGAAAATACAAGTGTGAGGCAAATAAAAAAAAAGCCTTTCAACTATCAGCTCAATAAAAAATCACGTCTATTTCTAACAAAACAAACGGACACACACATATTTATGATATTAAGTACATACATTTACGACAAACACAACCGACACGATAAGCACGACCGATACGACAAGCACGACATAAAATATGCATGCATGCATACTCTTCTTTGTTTTTCTGATTTACGAATGAATACATAATATTCCCTCATTTTAATATTTTTGTTGTGAGTGAATTGGAACATTCACTACTACAATATTAACTCTTATACCTTGTGAAGAAATATGATTTATTTTGATATGATAATATAGTAAAAACGAAAAACTGAACGCGTAAGTACATATTGAGGTTTTTACTATACGCACAGATGTTTCTGTGCCCTTTCAGTCAATGATAAAGTGGAATCCTGTTTTAGATGTACCTATTTAAACATTATTCGGATATACATATATTACTGCAGTGCTGCGCTGACCTAACTTCATATCTTATATCTATAACTTTACACAAAGTAAGGCAAAACAACAACTAAACAGTCGCTCAACAATCGCGCTTCTGAACCCAACATTATAGGTACCTCATCAACATCAATGACCACCGCTCAGACAACGGTACTCACACATAATTACCGAAGCATGAAACTGTCTCCAATTATCTTATACAACAATTCAACAATACATCGTATATTCAATCCATTTAAGGGTAATTATTGAGACAGAGAAGTCGTATTGTATTCCAACACTGAGCATAGATTTGCCGAATATGGGGATTAGGATTATAGGCCTTATAGACCTTATAAGCAATGCTGACAGGCGTTTCCTCGATTGTTTCTAGAATAAGAATTGAATAGTTTATAGCACTGTATGATAACGGGATTTTGAAGTTTTTATAATGGCTATTAATGTCAAAGATGAAGTGTCATTGGTTGTAATAAAGGAACGAGAAAACGATTTAGTGTCCTAGTTCTATTCCGTAAGTCCCTGACAGTGTACTCCGGCTCTGTAGTAAACTGTAAAGCATAAACTGCAAGGTATGAAGGTGGTCACTATAAGTTTGTCACCTCCATTTGGGTTGCAGATCGGATTTCAAAGGTTGTTTAGATCGAACCCGGTCATCACCAATCATCCACTAGAAGAGCCAAGGCGGTGTATGCGCCTGTCCGCACGGATGGATAATTTAACACAGTTAAGTTTTGAGCAGTTTGTTCTCATCGAATTTCATTCCTTTGGCATCTACGGATTTATTATAGGTTAATGCGACATGAGCATCAAATATCTATTAGATTTTTCTCTTTCATCACCAACACAATAAGAAACTAACCAACAAAAGTTCTACAACCAAGACAATCGTCAATAAGTAGTTCCATCTGCACACAGCTTTATTTGTTCATAAAGTGGCTTACCACGGTTATAACGGGGTTCTAAGACAATTAGCCAAGCATGAACGTCTGCCAATTAAGTTCTACTATCATAACATAACGTATCGAATGTTTTCGCTAGAAATTATGAAATAACATTGTATAATGTTTGACGGTGAGGGAATATGAACCGAATGTGAAATAATTGATGTTTTAGCGTTGTCTAATTATATCGCCTCGTGGAGTATTTTTTTTAAGGGGGGAAAATATCGAATGACTGCTCCCGCCTGGGTGAGGCGGGAGGGAGTGTCAGACTCTTACTGACTAAAAACCACCCCGTTCCTTCTCCTGCACGTCGAGCCGGAGCCCTGGTTACCCGTTAGGTTCTCCTGGAGTATAGGGTTAATGAATTATTTTTTTATATATTTGTGGGTCTTTTAATGGACGGTAAACCACATATTACAACACTATTCTGATACTCCTAACACACAATATTGAAACACATAATCTCATCACTAAACCCACAATTATGTTGTGACTAATGACACTCGAACTCGATTTGCAAACAGTATACATAAAATGTAGTTATTCTCGTCTATAAGTCCTTTAATCTAGGAATTCCCCCGAGTCATTTGAAGGGAGTTTTATATATCCTTTCGGCTATTTGTTATTCTACCATCCTTTACCTAGCCCGTTGGGTAATAATATCTAGAGGTATATGGCTAATATTTTAATTAATATACTAAATTGACGTTATAATGAACTCATATCTACAGTTATTAACTTAACTGAATAATGTTAATAATATAATTACCTACATAAATTAATGTAAGCTCATACTCATTTAACAATTGTGCACGTTAATATAGGCACTAGCTACTTCCGCGCGATTTCACTCGCTCCGCTCGATTAATAGTCACCACTATTAATCGTAGCATGATATTTTATAGCCTACCGAATGGAGTCTTTTGTTTTATTTAGAGGTAATTGCTGTTTGAGGTGTGATTTTTGCCTTCCTCGATAAATGGGCTATCCAGCACAGAAAGATTTTTTCAAATCGGACCAGTAGCTTCGAAGATTAGCGCGATCAAACAAAAAAACAAACTCTTCAGCATTATAATATTATAATATAGATTTGTCACTTAATTACACAAAAACGACTGATGCTTTTCAGATTAAAATTGTAACAAATATAGTTGAAATCTGAAATGTATTTTCTATCCCAGCACGGCGGACAGCTTTAGTAATAGATTTCTTTGTGCAAATAGTTCCACAAGAAAATTAAGTACTCCTACCTTTTACTTCAATCCCCTGAGACACTTACTATGCAAATAATATTATGATAAAATTCTGTTACTGGAAAGTTTTTACATTCAAGATTTTAATAGAATACCTGGATGCCTTGGTAAGTGCTAAAATGATTATAATATTAAAAGGTTTGCCCGACATCAGTCACCAACGCGTGCTAAAAAAACTGTAACGTAATTAATTGTACTCAGAATAATCAAAAAAGTGAAGCAAGTATTTCTGGAAAAAGAGATTGATTTTGGATAGTTTCAGTGTCATCACTTATGTATTCCTCAATTTAAAAATCGAATGCAGACCTACAAAATTTAGAATCTAACCTCAAAACCTTATTTGACAGCGACTGATAATTTAAAGACCAATTCCACTACATAAAATCTTAATCAAATCAAACAACTAATGTTTGACTGCACGCTTAGTGCGGTGGCTGGGAAACCGGCGGCCGTGCAACATGTCGCGGGTTCGATTCCAGCACGGAACAACACTTTATGTGATC
Organism: Spodoptera picta; assembly: GCA_038387885.1. NCBI lineage: Eukaryota > Metazoa > Arthropoda > Insecta > Lepidoptera > Noctuidae > Spodoptera > Spodoptera picta. The sequence goes on along the minus strand of JAZHFQ010000733.1, from coordinate 4,931,404 downwards.
CACAAATTGTTGTTTCGGGTCTGGGTGTCATGTGTATGTGAACTTGTATGTTTGTAAACGCAACCACGACACAGGAGAAAATCCTAGTGTGGTACAAAGTTTAAAAAAAATTAATGATGTAATACCATAATATTTAACCTTTCTTCATGAAGTCCTTCCAGTTCCAGAACACATGTTCATTAATTAAGTTCCTAAGATTATACGTGTCAGTCCTGCATTAACTACAACGCTAATGACTGCTCGCGTTACATTTGAACTCAATGCAACACGGACTTCTTAATTGACTTCCTTGCTCTGGTTGTCCGCTAAAATTAAGTTTTGATCATTAAAACGCGAATATGTCATAATTTAAATTTAAACTTAAATTGGACTGCCTCGTTGGCCGAGTGGTCGCAATTGCGACTGCTGGGCACAGGGTCTCGGGTTCGATTCCCGGATCAGGCAAAGTATTACTAGGCTTTTCCAAAAAAAATCAGTAGTAGCATGGAGTCTGGAATTGTGCCCATACCGGGCATGGCATCAGGCTCACACCCTATTTATTACATGGGACTCATAACATAAATAGTGAAAAGTGTGTGTTACATTGTACAGTGGCATTAAGTGCCGTAATGTACGCCTCTGCCTACCCATTCGGGGATAAAAGGCGTGATGTTATGTTATGTTAAATTGGATTGATTGTATATAATACAGAAATGAAGATGAACATTGCCTCAGTGATCGGTAAAAATTGACAAACTATGACTTTTAGGTTCCTGTATGAAAACTTTGTTAAAAGTTTAGGTTTCGTAGAAATATCAATATTTCCTCTGAATCTAAAGTCTCAGTGATATGGTAACTAAATTGGTAAACTTTTTTACAAGTACGATTATTTGACTTTACTAAGCTATCTTTACTAAATTATTAAGGTAGACGTTATTATCCAAAATAATGCAGAAATGTTTCAAAAATTCGTCTTATCATTTTATCATCACAACCTGTATAAAACAATATGCACTAAATCTAGCAATACCCTCACATTTCATATCTAGGCCTTAGATTCTAGGTTCTAATCTAAGCTAGGTTACAAAACTATGACCTAACATTCATCGCTATCTCATTTTGTTCAGTCACGCATTACTAATCTAATTTTAGAACTTAACTTTCTCTGTAATCATACGTAATATCTACATACATACTGTTTTATGAAATTACTATCAACAGACAGTAATATTTTTACACAATCACTACATACTATGCTTAAGATTATGGGCCTGCGGACGGCGAGCATGGGTGGCTCCCCGTCCGACCAGAAACAGACCCGAGCGTACGGCGCGTCGCGTTCCGCGCGCGCCTCAAAGAGCCATCAGACCACCACAGATGGGGCCCAATACGGCCGATGCCGATTCGGAGTCGCGGAGAACCTAACGGGTAACCGGGGCTCCGGCTCGACGTGCAGGAGAAGGAACGGGGTGGTTTTTAGTCAGTAAGAGTCTGACACTCCCTCCCGCCTCACCCAGGCGGGAGCAGTCAATCGATGATTTTCCACCTTAAAAAAAAAATGCTTAAGATCATAGATCTTTAAAATTTCGCAAAAGTTTTTGTTGGGGTTTTTTAATTGATAGTGTGATTTATGAAGAAGGTTCACATCATATCAAAATTCTGTATGTGCCCACTGCTGACCAAAGGCGTCTTTCACACGGAGAAGGTTTGAACATTAATCACCACGCTCGCTCAAAGCGGGTTGACGATTTCAAACTTATAATTAGAAATTATGTGCCTAGGTTTCCTCACGATGTTTTCCTTCACTGTTTGCCAGTGGTGTCTCAGATAATCTTACAAAGTACATATAACTCGGAAGAAGTCACATTGGTACTTGCCGGTGTTACATTTCGAACCGGCACTGTCATGCATGATGTCCACCTCGACATTATACCTCTAGAAGAAGGTTAAGTATAATAAATCCGAATCCTATGCGCGCGAAGCGGAGGGCAAAACATAGTAAGTACAAAATTTGTTACGCAGCTACAAAAACAAAACACCTCTTTTAACCTCCAATGGGATAAGTAGTGGAGCACTTATGCAGTGGAGTACGCATGTTTCACCAGACAAGTTATCTACTATCGTGAGACATACTAAATTAACTAAAAATCGCGGGTTACTCACGTGAATGTACTAAAAAAGCTCTACTAGTTTAGTAGACTGCGCGACATCGCCGCGACCGCGCACGCTGCTCATGAGGAAGAACCCCTCTGTTCGAAACTAGTAGAGCTTTTTAGTTTAGTTATCTACTGTTCTAAGTTCAATTCAACGTTATAAATAATAGCATAATAGGTAAAAATAATATGTAGTAAGTAAAAATTTGGACAAATACCTATATTGATTAGAATTAAGTCATCCCAAAAATTTTTATTATTCACCTAAACAAAGAATTAATGCTTTGAAAAGACCAATTCTATGTTCATTCCTTTTTCCTTTATCCAGTTTTCTAACTAAAAATATATAAGTTTAAAGTTCAAAAATAACTGAACGATGTTTACCCACGTTATGTTAACAGAAGTTATTAAAATATTATGTTAGCGGCATTTACTCGCCGTGAAAACTAAGGTTACTAATGTGAACTACACGGTCGAGAAGTTTTACGCTAAAATATAGTTTAGTTCACTGCGGTTCAACTAACTAGTTTAATTTTAACAAATTTTATACCAAGTTTATAGAAAAACGGTATAGTGGCCGGCGATAATATGTTGTATAACTTTAAGAATATAAAAGATTTCTGAGTTCATGACAATGGGGCTATAAAAACTACCAGACCACATCAAGATAAAGGAAATTTCTAAAACTGTATTAGGTAGGATCATCGTCCAAAATTGGACACGATTAAGACTATTCGACGCTCAAAACCACTACACAATACTCAAAGCACAGTCCAGATAAGTTTCACAAAACAAATAGGTACTTCTAAGCCACAGCACACGCCAAAGAAAAACAACAGAAACATGAAACCATATTCTAAAACGCCTACAAAGAACGCCTTTTTCACAAAAACAAAAAAAAAACACGAAGAAAAAACAACATGTTTCTAGTAAAAACAGCGCTTATTTGCAGACATAGAAAATCGGATACTGGAACGAAAAATCCTCGTAAGCGGGTCCGTCATAAAGTCTTTTGCCTTTTGCCGCTGAAGGAAATGAAAGGGTAAAAAAAAAAGCAAGGAACTACGTGGACTTGATAAATGAATCAACGGCTGACACAAATGCAACGGACTGGCAAACGGTAATGAGGCCAAATTGAATTGGACGCTAAATGTAGATTAATATGACTGTTTTTGTATATGTTTTTCTTGTTAACTTTAATGATGATATGGTTTTAAAAGGAGTTTAAATTATTATTGGTTAAATAAGAGCATCAGTACTAAGTTTTATTAGACTCATTGTGTATCAATCTTCGCATATCAATTATAATAAGTATTAAATAGTAAAATAACATCTATTATTTAGTCTCTCCTCCTTTACCCAAGTTTTAAAACTCAAAATCTAGTGTCAACTATATATTTTTTGATAGAGCTATTGTGCCAACCAAAACTAATCAAGATTTTCACATACATTCAATGTTTTTACAAAATTATTCTCCAAGTTATGACATATAAAATACAATAGAGTTAAATAAAAGCTTTTTAAATCAAGTTGTTAGTTCTCAAATCAAGTTAAAATCTTTGTGTACGAAGTCAATAAAGACTGCTACCAATAAACTCAATTCATGAACTCTATATTGAATGAAAACATTTCATTTTTAATTTTATATTTGCTAGAATTTTCCAATGTTTATTTATGTTTCCATTTGTGTTAAAAATCTTGGTACGGTTTTTCCTTTCTCTTCCGAAGAGAAAGGAAAAACCATATGTATTGTAAAGTCGGCATCGTGTGCCACATGGCGTAGTAAATAAAAACAAAGTACAAATTTATTTATAGTTTACAGCCAAAAAATTAACGAAACCTACAATAAGTACACACATGCCCGAACATGTAAGCATTCTTCAAATCACTATTCAGCAATATACTCAAATAACCCACAAAAATCGAAACAAAATATCGTTTCAAAGAGCTACAAGCTCCGAAAATACTAAATAAATATTCATAGAAACTATAGGCTATACCTATTCATAAAACATTTTCAAAAGAAAACAGTATGTTGTTATTCTCAGCGTACCCTATCAATCTTCTCTCCCATTTCGTTATATTACCGTTCTATATCTTCGCAACTTGAAAGATATCTTCAATAATGAAAGTGTGGATACAATGACACTCGACACACAAACTTGATCCCATCTCTATAGCCTCGTTAAACACGATATCCTAGAATCGATATCGCAAATCGAAACAACGTATCGATATGATAAATCGATTTGAAAAGTGAGGGAACTAACGGTAATGAAGGCAATTGTTTACAAAGTAATTAGATGGTAATTGTAAGAAAAAACGTCTCGTTAACTATTGAATGCATATGAGTGTTGTGTGGTGTTTAATTAATAATTCACAGTTATTGTTTCTCAACGGATAACTGTGTGGCAGTAAGGTAATGACCGGGCGGTGTGATTCCCACGTTGAGTCCGCAACTTAGATAGCGTGCATCCCAAAATACTTGATATGCTCCGATGGCGACGAACAAATGCGTTTTTTTCTTAGTCTGGGAAAGGTTACTTGTGTTTATTTTCTTGTTTCTGATAGTAGTTGTTCTCTGAGTTTTTTCTCAGTGACAGAGAAAAATGGTCTCGAAGCGGTAATGAAAATAATTGTATTACGTAAATAGGTTATTTACTAAAGAATCATAGGGAATATATTTAGCAACTACGTGCGATTTTTTTAAACAAGTGGTTTGTTGAACATTCTTAAAGGTCGTTAAATTAAAAAATATCTCTGTGACAAAAATGTCAATTAAAGATGAAATATTTCACTTCAACTATCTGCAGGGGTAGGCAGAAGTTTGAGTATTTTTCTTTAGTTATTTTATTTTGAGTGTACTCATAACTTCTCGCTGAGAATGTCAAAGTAGCGATATCCATTAATACTTTACCCGATCCGAAGGCATAAGTGCAATACTTATAATTACATTTTCAAACATTTTCTAGTCAATCTAATTTCGATTTTTTCGTTATCTTCTTTAATAAAAACATTGTTAATATGGCTAAATGAAAATAACTAACACGTAAAACGACATAATTACAAGTATCTATATAATTCATACACTCATAACTTCCCTATTCCAAAAACATATTACTAAGAAACCTTTTAATATACAGTCTCTTTACATGTTTCGGTAGGAACAGATTGTATAGAAGATTCCTTGAAAGGATTATTTATTTAAACCCGCTTTCATATACCTGAGATATGAGGGGGAATGTAAACGCGTAAACAGCGGTTCTTTACGATGATATTCGTCTACACAACTTTCTTATGATCATAAGAAATCTGTGAAATATTCATAAAATGTGCTTGATATATTTTGTATATGAAATATTTTACGCAAGCACGGGATAGATATTTTTTGTTTGTGGTGTTTGAAATAATAACTAAATTCTTACAATGAGGCCTGTAGACTATTGTTTAAAATAATATCTAGTTAAAAGAATACCTAAAGGGATTCAAGAAAACATAACAATAAACAACAAAAGTTCGTTTTCGTGTTGTACAATAAAGAACAAAAATAATAAAAAGAATCTCCCAAATAATAACAGTAGATACCTATATCGGTATTATTTCGAGCCCGAATTCGAGCACCATAAACAATCGCACCAAAGTTACTGAACTTCACACATAGCATCGTAATATTTAAATAAATTCCCAAGAAAATTACCACGGAAACGTTACTTTTTTGTTACAAAAGTACATTTACAAAGAGCATAATAAATGCGAGTTGTTAGTTCTCCAAATAGAAGTGGCGCGATAAAAAATATCATCTAGTATTAATGACGTCTGAAGTTCTATTGAATGTTAAGGCTCAGACACATTAACACACAAATACAATAACAAAACAAAATTGATAACGATATTTTCGCAACCATTCAACAGAATAATTCCATTCACGTTCGAGTGAATGCTACAGATTTATCGCTGTAGAGATGCATTATAACTGGAACGCGGAACACGAAATTTCGCTAATCAACTCGACCTATTCTCCGTTCAGTTTCGAAAATGGAACGATTGAATTGAAAACTGGATCGTTTTAGATTGGCCTGATATATCGCGGGTGTATGTGTGCCCTTGCCTTATATTGAGCCGACCGCAAAGCTGTGCCCGAGGGTACGCGCCATAAACACGCCTCGCCTGGACTTTTTGCTCACTCCAGAAAGTCATTACAGGCTGGTACGTGTTTTCATTATAACCCTCGATGCGCTAAGCCATTTGAAACTAATAGTTGTGTGATTGTGAGTGAACTCTTCTGTGATATTGTGATGTGTAGGATGCTTTGTCATTAATTGCCTCACGTTATTGTGTATTCGTACTGAAATTAGAGCTCATAAATACAGAATTGCGGCGTTGAATTTCAACCTAGACTAAAAATAACAGATAAAATAAAAATGTATTCTTATTTCGAAGAAAGGCACAATAGCATTTCCAGCAAGGATTTTCTTTTTTCTAATTTTGAATTAAAACCAGCCAGTCCAGCTTCGTTAAACATTGCACATCTGCAATCGAACCCGACGCCATGTTTAATTAGCTTACAACTCTCAAAGAACGTTCTACATTTAAAATCACTTAAACGATTACCTCTTTTCGTATATCAGGAAAACGTACACAGTCAAAGATGATAATGATTTCTTTGATCATTCAAATATCTCGGTAACTGGTTAAACATTGAAAGGGCAACAGCAACAAGATTTTTTTTTTCTTACATTTCATAACAACAATATTATGAATATTTTAGTTTGGCATGTTTTTATACGAGAGAATTATGCTGAATATGTCGAAATATGTTCGAATAATGTTCGGGATTGAGCTTCGAGCATAACGTTGAGATGGTAAGTGGATGATAGATAAATACTTTTATTCTGTAAAGGAACGAATCATAACAAATAAGTGGTACTTGTAATAATATTGGGTATGTTTCTTCGACAATTTAGTTGTAGTTGACCATTTATTGTACTCTTTTTAATCGAGTTCAAAACTAGAAGGAAGTTCTCAGCTTGACCTGTATGTTTATACGCAATTATCTCGCGTTTGACTTAACCGATTTTGATGCGGTTTTCAGAAAAGTGTTTGATACACTTTTTTTAAGGGGGGAAAATCATCGAATGACTCCTCCCGCCTGGGTGAGGCGGGAGGAGTTAACCCGTTAAGTTCTCCGCGGCGTGTTTTTTATACTTAGGACATTAATAAATTACCTAAAAAGAGGGGGTAGAGGTCAGTTTTTTATTATAAATTATTATAAAATAATTATTCTTCTTCAGTAATAGGAAATTGATCTTGAAAAGCATAAGCGCATTCACTTGTTACTTTATTATTCACGGCACAGAGCCTGTAGCCAAATGCCATTTAGCACTTGTCTACATGTAGAATAGAAAACCAAATTATATGGAATTGACGTAAATCTTGACACTTGTCAGTGTCATCCCCATACATTTTGATTTCTACTCTCTCTGTAGACAAGCGCTAAAGTGGCGTTTCGCTAAAGGCTCAGGTTAGTTAGAATCTTACTTTTCTGCCTTTGAACGCCAAATAATAATAAGAGGATTAATACTCTGTTAATTTATGTATGCCAGTAGGAATTATAGGATTATGCCACTTGATACTGCATTTTCAATATTGGCTCGAACACGTTATCTGACACATAAATTAATGCTCCATCTTACCTAGTACAAACTTGTCTAACTACGACATTATCGACTTGAGAAGATATTCCATATTCCATTGCTGGCTATATATGAATCTTTTACATGTTTATGCTATCAAAGGAAGCAATGGATAACTAATGGATTAGAGAATGAATTTGATTTGAATGTTAAATACTTTCAGTGTAGGCTAAGATTGGGAGCTTTGTAGTAAGTAAGTAGTATTTAAGTACAGTGTTAGCATACTAATGGTGCTCGCATTATGTATTTTGAACGTGCACAATGTTCGAGCTTTTTATCAGTGATTATTCGAAGTTAAAGTCGGCGTGACTGAAATACTTTACTGTGTTCTATGTAAGGTTACTTTTGGACAAATTCAAAAGATGATTTTTGTATGATACATAATATACAAGTTAGCACTAATTAACCAACAATGCCTAAGATTAGTGGGTTTTAAAAAAAACAAATTTCAGTAATTTTGGAAATATACCCGGTATAATGGCAATAGGATCACCCCCTATTAAATGGGACTCATAACAAAATAAAAAAAAAGTTGGTGTTACATTGTACAGTGGCATTAAGTGCACCTCTGCCTACCCCTTCGGGAATAAAAGGCGTGACGTTATGTATTACGTGAAGATTACCAAGATGAGAAAGACTAGTAAATTGTGCAATGTCTCTTTCATTCAAATCGAATTAAAGTGTTCATACATAAATCTCTTCAAACTCGATTTTTGAGGTCCCGGTTTTTATATCAAAGCACGAAACTACGCTACAATGAATTTAGCCTGCGTCGGAGCTAAACAACCTGCATCGAAATATAGCACCAACGGCAACGGTATCAGTGATTGACAAAAAGCCTGTTACCTCCAACCAAGCCAACAAAAAAAAGTAAAAATAAAGCATAACTCGTCGGTTATTTAACTTTGGTGTGAAAGAACTCAAAACTATTTTTAAATCGTACCAATGATAAGTTAGGATATAAAAAAGCACATTCGTGATTCGATTACGTACCATGATTAAAGCCAACTTTTATATGCGATTACTTTTTTGTTCACAAATGCATACTGTCTATATTTTGCACAGGGTTGCAAGAAAATTAAATTACGAATCGAGTAATTCAAAACGTTCTACATTCAAATATTTATGTAGTATTACAATAACCGTTCGTATTTGAAATCGGAGCTGGTTGGGTCGCTTTGCACTTTAGGGATGTTTGATTTTTATTAATATTTAATGTAGTTATGTAGTGTATTTAACATGGATGTACAGCCCTAGTATACATCGCCAGGTCTATAAAGTGTATCGAGGTATATAGAGACACAAAAAGGATCTATTTATCTCTTTCTATCGTGAGGAACCAGACGGGCACCTTTTATTGCTGTTTTACTGTTTGCAATTTAACTTGAAGCGTTAAACTCGGCACGGACGAACAAACAACAATAATAATAATCGCATTTTAGCATCAATGTGTGTCAATTTACATTGTAATTTTTGTTACTAGGTTTTATCAATGCTTTATACCGACAAACTACGTTATACATAAAACTTTCTTGTCACACGACAGAGTTACCATTTACTAAGAATCTTTTTACATTTTCTTTTTTAATGACAACTTTAGCACGTCATAACAACCATTTTCCCACAAGTTACATTTTGTATGTACGTAAATAGTATAGAACTGTGTCACTAGTCCATTGTCATAAAGGGCCGAACTCACGGTTCATTAAGATTCTACGCGTCCGTAAACTCGATAGGTATCTGGATGGTATCTAGTTTCAGATAATTAACACAAAATAATTGACCCTTGAAACAATTAAACAGTTAGCCTTTAGGCTCAATCAATCCAATATCTGAAATTCAATACCTCAAAACAAGAAATTAATTAGTAGTCCTGACTATTGAATTACAAAATATATATTATTTCTTCAATCCAGACTTACAACTCCGTTGCTATTCAAGACTATTTAAGAATGGTACTTTTATATTTAAATTACAAAAATCCATTGCATAAGGGAACGATTCTATGGCCAAATACTGCACATGATCTATCAATAAAAAGCAATCAACACGCATGACTTATCAATCTTTATTTTTCCAAGTACTCCAACCTTCCGTTAGAGAAAAGAACCAGTCTATCATAATATATATCTAACAAGTACTGCTCCAAAATCTTAATGTCTACATATATATTTCACAGCTTGAAATAAAATACAAGAAACATATTCACACAATATATCCGTAAGACAATCACACACGTAATCCGATAAGAAAATAAAAAAGCTTAGAAATGAATTGGAAAACATAAAAATGATATACAAAAGTCATAAAACATAACGTGTTAAGATTAATCTTGTACCTTCACATACGAAATAATACATTTTATATGGATACGGAACTTTCCAGAAGAGGTAGGCTTTATGAAAATGTGCTCTCTTGTAGTTATTATATTATTTATTGTCATTGTTATAGGAAGCGAGTCTATTGTCAAATAGGAAAGGACATAATACCTACTTCAGGTTGTTATTACATTATCATCAATAGCCCGATACATTCTACCACTGGTATATGAGCCTCCTCTACATAAGTGGGTTTACCACAATCTCCATGCGTGACAGGCGAGAGCTCATAACAAAAAGGTAAGTTGTAAAATCGTATTATTTATACCAAAGACATTTTTTTATGGAATAGGAGGCAAACGAGCAGACGGATCACCTGATTGTAAGCGATCAGAGCCGCTCATGGACACCCGCAACACCAGAGGAGTCACAGGTGCGTTGCCGACATTTTAAAAAGAAATAAAAGAAATACGCTCTTTTCTTGAATGTCGTATCGGTTCGGATATGGGAAATACCGCTGACGACAGATCATTCCACAGTTTTGCTGTACGAGGCAGAAAGCATCGAACATCGCCAATGAAAATAAGGCGGACGTAATGTCACTTAGAAGTGATTGAAGCACCAAAATGTTATTGGTATATTTATATGTGCGTGTACTTGCAACACTATAATCGTTCATACGATGTTTCATACAACGTGTAATGATGCGGGCCCCGGAACGCGACAGATGTCCTTCGTGTCTATGTGTGTGTATTCTGCATGTAAGTCTATAGTAGCTAGGTGCCACAGTCTGACTATGTTCGCCTATTTTTCAACGTCCTTGATTTATGGAAGGCACAAACGATAGCTAGTTTCGTCTCATCAAAAGAATTTACTGTCTAGCTATCGAATAGATGTATATATGAAACGAATGCACCAACATACCGTTCCCTATCTAAGTACACAGATACCTATGTATCTACATACAAATACTGAGGCGTGTACTCCAATTTATGCCTCACATCCTACGGTGAAATTTATGATATTGGAAAGCTGTCAAATCTACGAAAGTCCGCAGGTCGTTAGAGTAGTGACCTAATTTTTCTAAAACCTGCAATGCAGCCCGTTAGTTACACCACTATATTTTTGCCAAGAAAAACGTGATCTCGAAATTTTAGGCCTAAAAGCTTTTTTAGTGCTTGTTTTCCTTAGGGATAAGAGTTTACTTAACTCTTAGATATACGAGTATCTGTAGTGCTGTAGACAGGTGCAATAACTCAATTAGATAAAGTAGCTATACTTTACACAACTTAAAATTAAACTTTATATAAATTAAAATTTAACAATTATGATGTAACAATTATGTACCTATTATTAAGATGTCTTTTTTTTAATAAATGAAGTTTTTGCTGTAATATTCTGTTCTTTATTTATTGAATGTCGTGGCAGCCTTTAATTAAGAATATTTACACTATACAATGTTAAAATATATGTATTGTAACTTTCGTTAGACATACTAAATTAAATTATTATGTTTACTCGACTAGACATGAATATGAGCTTCTAGCATGGCTTGAAACTAGTCGAGTTCCTCGTCAAATTATTACGTGAGTAAGCCGAAAACATAATAATGTTAAAATATGTTAAAAACCTACCATGTATTATGGTGTATGCTTTGTTGGTTGCTCTTAAATAAATAAATAACTGCATCAAATCGTGCATTTATCCTTTTTTCTGTGTTCAAGTTCAAGATAATATGACAAATCCGTCAAGAAAGTCCAGGCACAACATGGACGGGCGGCTAGTTTTGTATAAACTTTACATTTCACTAGCAGTGATAAAATACGATGAAACCAACAAGCCACAGAGTGTACAGCTGTATAGTTACGACCGATTATTTAAACTTTTAATTACAAACAAAAAATGTTCGGAGATGAACGACCAAAGTTAGATTACAGTTGTACTTCAGTTTACGAGTATTTTTATGTAACATCATACCTGTTATTCCCTACAGAGATAAGCCTTCAAACGTACCAAGTCGTCATTTTTGTCACATGTTTAATTTAAAAACGGGTGATCTGACTGCCATGCCCATGTTCGACTCTTGACTTCGTAGTATTTATTACCCGCACACACGAAGGTTAATAATACTTTATCTAACTCAAAGATTAAGTCCTAGACCGGTATGTCATTGGTTATGAGAATAATAGTGTATACAACAACATAACATCACGCCTTTTATCCCCGAAGAAGTAGGCAGAGGCGCACATTATGCTACTGTACTATGTAACACCCACTTTTCACTGATATTTGTCCCATGTAATAGGAGATGAGCCTATTGCCATATACCGGGCACAATTCCAGACTCCGTGCTACTACTGAGATTTTTTTTTCAAAAATCCCAGTAATATTTTGCCTGACCCGGGAATCGAACCCGAGACCCCTTGCCCGGCAGTCGCACTTACCACCACTCGGCCAACGAGGCAGGCAATAATAGGGTATGTGTTAAGTAAAAAAAATATATAGCATTTCACCTACCTACATACTATATTACAATATAATTGAAATTGTTTGTTTAAAGAGCGTCTGTCGCCATAGAACGTTAAAGTTTAGCGAATTTACATTTAAGGAATTTAGTTTGAGAATTTTTACCTATGTAAAAATTCTCAAACTAAATTAGTTTAAAAAAAGAATCTCGACCAATGACGGGCGATATTGCGATCGAGCTCACTTCAGAGTTCGAATTGACTACTCTCAGAATAGCCTAAGTAACTAATACTTAACTGTCGCAATTGAACTCTTAAATATTACAATGAATAAAGTATTTAAGTATTATAAAACTACCTCCATAATAAAGTCATCATCAACTCTATTTATACGTTCCATAAGTCCATGAGTTCCATAACCTACCTCAACATGGTAATATCCGAGGTAAGGCAGTAGATACATCGCTTGCATACAAACTTGTTAATAATGTGTTCGGAACTCATCGCGTGTTCGTTCACCGCTGTTGGTCAGACGGACTAATGTTGAGACTGCACTTTTATTCGCGTTTCTGAATGTTGTGAGTACAATAATACCTTTTTGTCTGAAGAAGGTCAGAAGACCAATAAATGCAGTTGTCTTTTGCTTGTAATCTATACAGATACATAAAATTGGAGGGTCTGTTTGTAAGTGTGGGAGAGCCATGCTTCAGCACGAATGGGCCGACTCGACCGGAGTGATACCACGGCCTCACAGAAAACCGACGTGAAGCAACGCTTGCGTTGTGTTTCGTCGTGTGAGTGAGGTTACTGGAGGCCCAATTACCCTCCCCTTCCCCAATCTCCTCAATCTCCCCAATTCCTGAATCCCCAACGATCCTCAAACTCCTAATCCCCAAAAGGCCGGTAACGCACTTGTAACGCCTCTGGTGTTCCAGGTGTCCATGGGCGACGCCGATTGCTAACCATCAGGTGATCCGTCTGCTCGTTTACCGGCTTATGTTATAAAAATAATAATAATAAAATAACCGCTTTTTACTACATGCTTATAAATATACATACGATACACATACCAAAATAACTTTTTTACAATTTTTGTCTGTCTGTATGTCTGTTGGTACTGGCTAATCTAGAATGTCTATACCCATTTTGATAAGACTTTTATTCGCAGGTATTATGCTCTAAAATTCATATACTACGCTGATGAAGTCGCCGGCAACAGCTACATAGTTTGAAAATGTTATCGGATATTTTCTTTTATTTGTAGGTATGTATTGGTTGCAAAGACAACTGAACTTAACGAAGCTTTTCATATTTAAAATTCCGTGTAATTCGAGATCTTGATATATTATAAATGGCCGGTATATGGTGATAAACTCAGCCTCTCTTGAACGGAGCGTATAATAAATCACAGATTATACTTTAAGGAACGCTTGTTTCGAAAAAGACAAATATGCAGATATACTCTTTGCGATTTTCAATACTGAATGTTAATCAGGCTTAACTGGTAATATTTTAAAAATCTGCAGTCACATGCCTCCTGTAATCGAAACATATTTTGAAATTTCAGTGAAAAACGAGATTTTTCACCAAATTTTTGTCAAATAAAAGGATTACTCGAGAAACGTCGCGAGTTTGCAAGGCAAAAAGCAAATCGTGGATTATCTGTCATCTTTTTACATCTAACATAAAACTTATAATAACTATAATAGACTTGAATTTCATATGCTATATTAGATCTTGTAAATGAACCACCAACGGTATTCATTGCCCTAGCTTTAGTACTGACCCATAAAAGTGAGATATCCTTTCATTTTTGAGCGCTATGCACTCTGCTCTTAAAAGCGTGCATCTTTCACTTTCCGCCATCGTAAATGGTACATGTGCACGAGTGCAGGCTTTTACGAGGTGGGTTTATAGCCCGGCTAAGGTACTTTAATGTACACACGTCAAGCTATGCTATACCAGTATAAAATGCTCCTCAAATTTACGCCAAGATCATACAAAGTGAGTCCATGATGAACTGGTTTGTTCAGATTGATGTGTTCCTATGTGTGTACTTTAATGCACTATTGTTTAGTACCGAAGGTTACCTGACAATCAGGGCAGGTCTAAACGTGATATAAATATGATTGTCAAGTTTTTATGTGGTCGTTCTGTGAAGCTCGTTCTGAAATTGAGTGAGTGGATCGTGGACCTTGGAGATAAATTGGAGATATGATTGATGATGAATTTAGTGTAGAATTGTCTGAATGACAATGGTGGTGGATATGTCTTGCGATTTTGATAGCAAATACTAAATAGATGTTGTTATATTATGTCTTTGTATATTAGTATGTTAATCAAAAGTTCGTTGCAAAGAAGACTACCACTGTAAAGTTGTTTTTAAATAATTTCAAGTAGAAAGAGGTCATTCTAATTGAACTGTTTTGGCAATATTAAAATAAGTAAAATCGTATTTGTTTCATGTTTAATTTCCATCTGTGTATCATTTCTCCAATACATTTATCAGATAAACATTTTCGTTTACTCATATCAGCAGAACAATATGAAACAAACAAACAAAGACATTCCAGAGAAGAGTTTCTTAAACATTTGAAAAGACATGTATAAACTGAGAGATTTTGTCTAGAACCAACATAGAACAAAGTTGTGCACTGGGAATTTATAGCTTAGGACTCACTGTCGACCGATACGTGACGTCACAGAAACGTGGTTCTAAACTAGGTTTAATATTTTATGTGCGAAATTTTGTTGGGTTTTGTATGTGTGTGTGAAATGACAGTGACTTTAGGATGGGCTAGCTTGAGTGAAACATTAAAGTTTAGTTAAAATAGATACTTCTGACGCTGGTTTGGCAATAGATAATCACAACAATTTTTATTTAATTATATCTAGAATCTATAACTGCCTGACTGCCTCGTTGGCCGTGTGGTCGCTAGTGCAACTGCCGGGCAAGAGATCTCGTGTCCGATTCCAGGGCTAGGCAAAAACCTAATTGGTTTTAAAAAAAAATCTCAGTAGTAGCACGGAGTTTGAAATTGTGTCCAGTATATAACAATAGACTCACCCCCTATTACATGGGACTCATAACATAAATAGTCAAAAGTGGGTGTTACATTGTACAGTGGCATAATGTCTACCTCTGCCTACCTCTTCGGGGATAAAAAGCCGTGATGTTATGTTATGTTGTAATCTAGAACTGGGGTTCTAATACCGATGAAATTAACGCAAGCGTTGTTTCACGGCAGTTTTCTGTCGAATGTTCTATCACTCTGGTCGAGCCAAACATTCGCGTCGAAGTACGACGCCCCCGCGTTATGTCACATTCACATATCAATTATTTACGACATAGTTATACAACTAAGTTTATTTTCCAGTAATAGAAAATACAATCTCATCTGAAAGTAATGTAATATTTTCTTAGAAAATATCTACGATAGAAAAATGTTATTATTCATTGTATTGTTTACAATACTAGGAACTACATGCGTCATTTTAACAGTGGATTCACAATAACTGACTCTAAGTGAGCTTTTTATCACAGTTTCCAGAATATTCTTATTGTTCGTTCAAATAGCAATTGCATCAAAAAAATAACTGCAGTTAAAAATCAAGTGACTGCTAGTCGAGTGGTCGCTAGTGCGACTGCCGGGCAAAGGGGTCTCGGGCTCGATTCCCGGGTCTGGCAAAGTTATACTGGCTTTTTTTCAAATATTTCTCAGTAAGTAGTAGCACGGAGTCTGGAATTGAGTTCGGTATCTGCTTAGCCAAATAACTTAGCCAAGTACTGCACTACCTCTAGTTCAAAATATCCACACAAAACCTATTTCTAATATATTTTGGAACGCAATCTCATGCTCACAAAGTTTCGCTGACTATATCAGATACACACACATATGCACATTTATCAGAGACTCAGTACCTGTGTGAGATGCATCGATCACTATAACACGTTGCAGACAAGCTAACGATATTATTATATCACCTATCCTTCATAGACTTTTAGGTAAATCTGTTTCTTTTTGCTATTGAAATATAGGTCTTATGCAGTGCGAAATAAGGGTAGGAATATCTGATTTTTTAATACTAGTTTTGATTTAGATTATCGTATTTCACTATTTTCTACAAGGAATGTAAGTGTTTGAAGAAACGAAAGCAGAAATTATGATCTTATAAAAAAGTCTTAAATAAGGCTGTATGTAGAATGTTGTATATTGCTAAAAAAAAGTAAAGGAAGCTAAAAATGCTTTTCAGACTCTCCACTCGAATGTAAAGTATATTGATTATCTTCTTATGACATACACACGTATAGCATAATTATATAATTATATTGTACTCCTCCTAAACGGCCTCATTGTCCGAGTGGTCGCAAGTGCGACTGCGGGGCAATGGGTCTCGGGTTCGATTCCCGGGTCGGGCAAAATATTACTGGGTTTTTCAAAAAATTCCCAGTAGTAGCACGGAGTCTGGAATTGTGCCCGGTGTATGGCAATAGGCTCACCCCCTATTACATGGGACTCGTAACATTAATAGTGAAAAGTGGGTGTTACATTTTACAGTGGCATAATGTACACCTCTGCCTACCCCTTCGGGGATAAAAGGCGTGATGTTATGTTCATGTCCTCCTAAACGGTTTGACCGATTTAAATGAATTTTTCTGTACGCGTTTGAGTGACGCCCTGGATGGTTTAGATTCACAAATCAGCCCGGCAGATGGCACTGCAGTCAGTGTCTAGGTTGATTTCTCCTAAACGGCTGAACTAAATTGAATGAATTTTTTTTATACATTCAAGTGGATATACAGGACAAGTCTGTCGGGTCCTCTAGTTGCCTTATAAAAATCCACTACGTATAAAATTATAATACACAGATTAAACTAAAACCCCATGAACAACACCAAAGGAATATAAAACCACATACAAAAACAAATATGTACAAAACGAAAACCAAACAAATAAAAAATGTTCTCATTTCATTTCGTTCGATACATCTTATCCTTTTCTTCGCGCCCAACAAATAAAACAAGATCGGATTCGTCTCGCAATAAACTTACAAAGGTTCCAACTTCTAATCCCGGACTTAACAAAGATCCTAAAGTTCAATACGAAACAGAAATAACTTTGTATAATAATGTAATAATGTTACTGGACATAAATCCAGGTACAAATGCCTCGGCGGTCAAGTGTGACTGTCCAACCAATGAGGTTCGATTCTGGAGTAATCCTAGGTATAATTGTCATCTTTAGCTATGTCCCTAATTTTTAATACATCTGTTTAGTGATTGCCTGTTATATCACTACATAGTATAAAACAAAGTCGCCATCCGCCGTCTGTCCGTCTGTATGTATGCTTAGATCTTTAAAACTACGCAACGGATTTTGATGCGGTTTTATAAAACAAAGTCGCCATCCGCCGTCTGTCTGTCTGTATGTATGCTTAGATCTTTAAAACTACGCAACGGATTTTGATGCGGTTTTATTTAATAGATAGAGTGGTTTTTAAGAAAGTTTTATATGTATAATACATTCATATTGCACTCGTGCGAAGCCGGGGCGGGTCGCTAGTAAATTTATATATGGGTTATGCGTAGCTGTACCCAATTGACTAAAGCAAAACAGCAGCCAAGTCACTCTTCAACCTCGTAACATAAAAATCTTCTTATACAATCTATATCTAATCTATCTTATACAATTATATAAAGCGGAAAGTTAGTTTTTTTGTTTGTTTGTTTGAACGCGCTAATCTCCGTAAGTACAAGTCTGATTTGAATAATTCTTTTTGTGTTGGATAGCGCATTTATCGAGGATGGCTATAGGCTATAAAACATCGCACTACGACCAATGGGAGCTGAACAGAGAGTGTTAAACCGCGCGGAAGTAGCTAGTCATATGATAAATTTGCTAAGTTACGACGTAAAAGAAAGGCAATCGAACAAGCACACTTTAACATTTATAAGTAATGATTATCGAACACAAACCTATGTATTAATAAAGGAAATAGTTAATGGTTAATTATTAGTTTACGTACAAAGTTTTGATACAAAACAATGTTATTTGTGGCTTTGGTTCCGAAGTTTATCTGCAGCGCTGGACTCAGTTAGCTGATTATTAAAACCTCATTTTCAAAGTTAGCTATGGTTCTCTCCATCTCTGGTTCTGGCTTCGATTGCAAGTTGGATTTTAAAAATAATTGGACATATACACAATGAATTTTAGGTAATTATAGTATAATATAGCGGTATTAAAGACTTTATTTACTTATCTATTTTTATTGAACAATGTAACAAATCACATTTTAAATAAAAAACAATAAGAAGAAGATGATATACCCATATGATGATGATCCCATCATCCCATCGCATTCTGTGATATTATCTTAACAAAAAAAGTTAATCACGATCATGAATGTGATATATTAAAAAAAATACGACTGCCTCGTTGGCCGAGTGGTCGCGAGTGCGACTGCCGGGCAAGCGGTCTCGGGTTCGATTCCCGGGTCGTGCAAAGTATTACTGGGTTTTAAAAAAATTCTCAGTAGTAGCACGGAGTCTGGAAATGTGCCCGGTATATGGCAATAGGCTCACCCCCTATTACATGGGACTGATAACATAAATAGTGAAAAGTGGGTGTTACTTCTGTGTGCACCTCTGCCTAGCCCTTCGGGGATAAAAGGCGTGATGTTATGTTATGTAAAAAAAATACTCTCAAATGTAAAATTGTTTAGAAACGAACCTAAATCTTAGGTATTCGTAACACACTAAATGTAATACGACTTTTACCGGATACTATTACTACGAAAATACCCGGAAAACTACATTTATTGAAACAATATTAAACTGTCAAACACCAAGCGGTCACCGGTGACCGCAACCTATTGTTCTATAATTGTGTCTACAAAACCGGTACTCGACGAGTTAATGGACTGTAACATGTAAGACAAGACTTACATTCCTATTTTACTTTTATAATAAAATCACGCCTTACAATTAAAGTCATGTTACTTTAATAATCACCTATTACCTGTTTCATTGCAAAACAAGTCTAGTTACATGTTGTTGCAGTACTTTTTCTAACCACGTAAAATTAAGTACTGAACCAATTTGAGACAGAGACTGAACAGACAAGACGAAAATTACACCTCAAAAATTATAACTTTAAATCAAAACACTTCGAAACAAATTGCAATAATTCATAATTCTAGTTCAGATCTAATCATAAGCGCACAAGAAACAGGTCATTGACCCACATAAGTGCGTCAGTACTTAATGAAGTAAAAAAATGACGTTTTTAAAGCTTCGTCGGTCACGACTTTCCGCACTTCGTGACTTTGTAATGGGGGACTGCGAAGAAATTGACAAGTCTTCGACGGCCCTTGTACATCGTACAAGTACTGTTACACTGATCACTAACTCTCAATCTGAGCCTATAACTCTCAATCTGAGCCTGATTATAGACTGAAGCTTTTCAAACATAATTGACATTTATTGTGTGTTTCGTTTATTAGTGGCGATCGGATTTAGGCTCTGTTGATTGTTTTTCAGGACAGTTTCTTACAAAGTGGACAATACTAGATCAGAAAGGTATCTTAAGACCCGAGTGAATAAATTGCTTAAATGAACACGAACGTATCGTAGGCCAACCGCCGAGCAAGTCCATATTAAAAAAAAATAATGTAGAACAAAAGAGGAATAAAGAGAAGTCCAGCTACAATTAAATCAAATACCACTAGAAACTTTTTACCTAGCTACCGTTTTTTTGCAAAAAGCGAGCCGTGTTGAAACTTCATAACTTTTTAGACGAACTAAGAAACCAGCGGTTCTACTAATCCCACAGGGAACTGAAAATAGACTTTTACTAAGAAAACTCTACTCCCTAGGCAAATAAAAGTCTTTGGAAGAAGTATATGAGATCAAAGTTTAGCTAGGAGTAAGGCTTAGTGCACACGACCGCATGCCTTGTAGTTGTAGTTTGTGACACTGAGACTTCGCAAGTGTAGTCTCTCTTTGGAATATATGAGCCTAGTTATGCCTGAGCTGGTTGGGTTTCTCGGTATATAGATTGTCGTGATTTACTGTGTCGTGTTTGATTTTTAAAGTGCACGATGTTTAGTCAAGTCGTCGCAGTATTCTGAATGTATGCTTATATTTTTTTTTGCAAAAATATAAAACTTCATTATTAGTAAACATAATGTACTGTACCTCTAACTGTGTTGTATTATGCAATGATAAATACATATGATAGGGACGTAATTCAAGGTATTCCTTACTTATTGAAAGATTTGTCCGGTATTATTTATTTTCCAGCTCCCTATTTCCTAACTTGATATAGAGGTACAAGGCGGTTGGATTTATTTTAAAATTATGTTTTTATCTTTAAAAAGAAGTATGAGTGTTAACAGTTTGCTGGTATAAAACTTCACTTAGACTTTTTAACGGATTTTGATGAAATTTGGTATACAGGCAGGGTATCGGTATCGGCTGACTTAGATTATAGGAGATTTTTATCCCGATCAAGTGGTCCCGTGGAATAAAATAGGAATCATATTCCACGCGAACGAAGTCACGGACAACAGCTAGTAATAATATATCTAAAAGCTTCCAGAAGTTACTGTTTTCGTAAAAGCTTTTTTGGGTACTCAATTCTTTCAAAAGTATTCATTGAATATTTTATTCATTTTTTTTTACAATTTTATAGTTTTTCTTTTACAACTTAACTACAAAACTTGGAGTAACGTAGTTATTACTTTATTTTCCTACATTCACTTTTGTAGTGTAATAAATATTTATTCTGATGAATACAAATGTTTACACATTATTAACAAAACAACTAACAATTTCCTAATCTTTCCAGTTCAGTACAAAATAAATAACATCTATCATCACATAAATACATAATTCAACAACTACTAAAATTGTGCACAAACTACTTAAATCAAAGACCCATTTTAAACTAAGCTTCTTCATGAAACTGTTAATTAATGTTCCTCTCAGACTAGCTATTACACTGTGACGTGCAATCCATATTAATAACAAAACTTCGTCAATAACGGAAAATAGAAGAAAGGACTTCAAAATATTTAATCCGTCGATCGTGTGCACCAAACTTTATACATCCATCCTCTCAAATTATAACTTTCTTTCCTCTGAATGAAAAAGTTATGGCGACTCAGTATTTTGTATTCTTTGGGTAAAATAAACAGTCGTAAAAATGTGTCGGACCTTGTTAGTCTGTGTGATACAATCTTCAATGAACGCTACCGTAACGAACTTTTTTATAAAGCTTCGAAATTTAAATTAAATTTGGAGTTTTTTTTTAATGTTGGTTTAAATTATTATGTTTAGAATTCGAATATCACTATATTGGGTTTAGTGTGTCTTATATAAAAAATAAATAGTTTTAAAAACTTATTACAAAAACTTGTTACAAAGCTTCTATTTTGAACTACAATCTTTTTAATTTAACTTTGATGTGGCTATTTAAAAAATATTAACCAAAACCCACAATAAAAACAATGTTCTAATTTGGTAAAAAATAATACAGTTTCATTCATCAATAAAGAAATATAAATAATAAACTTACCGACTGCAACTCGATCACTTCAAATAACGGAAAAACTTCAATAATACGATATCATTAGAGCATTTTTAACTTTAGAACATAAATCACGAATTATTCCCGCGTAAAATAAAATAAAAATGTCCAATATTTATTCTTTACAATTTATATTCTTGGCGTCGAGTGTCATGCGTTCCGTTGTACGAGTGGTGAGCGTGGGTCGCGCGCGCGGGCTCCGGCGAGTAAAGGCGGCAACACACTGCGAGAGCGGCGGCAGGCTGCGCCAGTGCCCCCTCCGGCTATCACTCTACTTTCGGTTATTCTCTCGCCTCCCTCGAGACAGAGACCGATTTATCACGGTGGCGTATCTGTGTTAGCCAGACAATCCAGACTCGACTCGAAGTCTGCTGTGCAATCTTTCTTATACAGATCACCTACGTACCGCAACAATGTACTGGTTGCTTCAAAGAAACGTCACTGACCGCATAATGCTGCAGATAATGAGTCTGGAGGCAGACAAAAATTATTCGTTAGCCGAAAAAGGCGATTTAGTTGCAATCGGGGCGGGCTTAGCGAAATCATTAATTTTATCAGATTCTTAACTGTATCTTGCGTGACAGGTCGTTGCCCTCGGTGGTCCAGTTACGGACCAAACATGTAAAATACTCATTAGTAGAAAACAATCCGTTGTAGAACATAGCTTAACGTTTTTGTGGTTAAGCTTTAATTCTGTAATTTATAGTTTCAATTAGGATTTGGGATGGTAGTGACTGGAATCCGAATTAGTTGTATAAGCATAAGTAATGGGTGCTTACATTTTTGTGGGTCATGGTTCTGGGAGTAATTCCTGGTTCATAAATTAGGATCAGAGTGGCCTAATACAGTGAGCGTACGGTGGAGGGATCATGGAATTATCACTAATAAAGGAGAGAGTCGATGAGCCGTTTAATATATTTATCTGCCTGGTGCAATGACCGATATGAAGTGCAGATTCACGATTGACCTAATTTCTTCGTCGCTGCTATTGTTGTGTTCAGACGGACGAAAGTAAATTTCTCCTAATGGGTCAACCTGAATACATCATAAGTGACCACATTAGTATGTACCGGACGTGTGGACATGTAAATGTTTATACGTCTGTCGACAATATCTATTTGTGAAGTATATTATTGATAATTAACTTATGTTCTTAAGAAGTTTGTCCGTATAGAGTTTTTAAGTATTTTGTAAAAATTTTGTACCTTTTTTTATTTTGATTTGGAAATGAATACTGCTAGACTGTCTCGTTTGACGAGTTGTCATAAGTAAGAATATCGAATCCGACATTTTGGGTTTAATCTCAGACAAATTGGAAATCTGCGATAGAGTCAATATTTAATTTTGTTAAAAGCATGTACATAATGAAGTAGCGAAGTGTTTTATTTGCTTCTGCCTACCGCATAACAGAACAACAAATGTTTCAATAACCATGTTTTCATTCATTCAAATTAACAGATCAACAATATTGTTTGTTTTTTCGTATATTTTTGGTACTGATCTGAGTTTTTCGATGAATATTAAAGCCTGGCAAAATGCCAACACATTATTCAAATATGGAAAATGCAAATAAAAATCTTTTTACATACATATTTCGAACATGTAGTTTAACAGCTTTTATTTATTGTTATTGCTAAAGGTAATATAAGTAACAACTTGTAATCGTAGGTGAAATTCAAAAATATTACTAATAATTATTCAATTCCCTATTTAAGTACTAAGCAACCCTAATTACAAAATTTAGATTAGCAAACATAACACATAAATACAAACAGTAACAGTAGACTATTGTTTGCAGAAAGTAAGTCTGGAAGTTCGACAATCCTATCCTTATTTTTACGCAATCAAGTCGAAGGTCTCCGAGGGTCAGTTTGAGAATGATTGAATAAGTTACAAAAGGCAAAGTTACCCAGTTTCCATTAACCAAAGTCACCATTTTGTTATTGAAATTAGAAACAGAAAGCCTTTGATCCTTTCGATGACTTCTCTATTCCGAATCTCTATGTAACCCATTCATAACTTTCGTCTCTCGCTATTTACATATTTGGTTTTCTGCTACAGACCTTTTGATGTCGTCTGAAATGAAATCAAATGATTTTTGGATGATTATTTTGAGAGACTTAATTAAAATTAAAGGATAGAAAGTGAAAAAACCTTGTAACTATAACAGCGTCGAAATTAAATATACCTTTGTATATACTTCAACATTACACGGGTGATCAATTATATTATTGTCTAATAATTATGGAATTTCATTAAGTGTCTAAATCCGAAATATGAAAATTCGCCAAAGAACAATAGTTACTGACATTGCTCGCAAAATCTGCAGATTAAAGTGGCAATGGTTAGGCCACGTCGCTCGAAGGACTGACGGCAGATGGGCCAGGAAAGTCCTTGAGTGGAGACCACGGACCGGAAGACGAAGCGTGGGCAGGCCGCCGCTAGGTGGACCGACGACATCGCCAGAGTTGCGCGGAGCCAGTGGATGCGGATGGCGAGTTGTCGTTCGACGTGGAGGACTAAGGGAGAGGCCTTTGTCCAGCAGTGGACGTCTTCCTGCTGTTGATGATGATGATGATAAGTGTCTACCCTTTTATACCAAAAAGAAAAATAGTACTAATAATTGTTACAAATACAAAAAGGTTTCGTATAGCTTCACACATATCCATCAACAGACATGAATTGTGATGTGAACAGTGATGAATTTGTTGTCAGTTTATGATTAAATTCATACTAAAATATTAGGTAATCAATGGTCAAAAGCCAGACGAAAAATACAAACAAAATAATATTTGCCAAAGGATCTACGGTACGATCTGTATAATCTGCACTAAAGCAACAAAGAGGTCCCGACCTTCGTAATCATGTCCACAAAAGCTTCCCACGAGAATTTTAAAAAGTAACTTCAAGTAAAAACCACAGAAATGTCCTTCATCTAAAATTTAAAACAGCTGCGATGTTAATTGCTGACGGTGAACCGACTCTTTATAGTACACATGAAATGTTAGACGTCGCAATTGTTCGCGTAAAAACACACAATAGCTAAAAAAAAATATAAAAGTAGCGAATGTGTAATTCACTTTTTCTTTATCTTTAGAACTTTATTTCGAAACAAAAATACAACATGCTGTATATTATGATAGGCATATGCTTATTTTTTTTTAAACCTGAATCAACTAAGGATTTCGGTAGACAAATGTTTGGGAAGTTAAGTATTTCGTATGTTAACAAAAAATAATTTCCAGCGATTTTACAACGTAATCATAATCAATAAATTATTATGTTTTCGGCTTACTCACGTATTTCGCGACCCGCGACGCGGCGACTGTGGCGCTGCTACTGGTTACTCGAGTCTGCTGCTCATGAATATGAGCCTCTAGTATGTGTGAAACTAGTCGAGTTCCTCGTCAAATTATTACGTGAGTAAGCCGAATACATAATAATTTATTTAGTATGTCTCACGAAAGTTACAATACAAGTAATCATAATCCTTTATGAAGACTGATTTACACTCTTAGTTCTGAAGCATAAGGTCCAATAGTGGTTTAATAACCGTTTACATTAGAAACGTAACGGTTTATATTATTAACTGATCACGCCTTTTTAGATGCACATTACGGCACTTAATGCCATTGTCTATGTAACACCCACTTTTCATTATGTATGTCATGAGTCCCATGTAATATCATGTAATTCCAGACTCCATGCCACCTATGACATTTTTTTAAAAAACCCAGTAGTAATTTGCCCGGCCTGAGAATCAAACCCGGGACCCCTTGCCCGATAGTCGCTCTTGCGACCTCTCGGCGAATGAGGCAACATGGATATATCGATTACAAAATTACATGTAAATTACAATTTAAACTAAACAAATGACTTTCATCAATAAAACTCCTAAAAAGCCTATCAACTCATCTCTAAGAAGGTTCCAGACGTTACAGTGGCTACCGACTAAGCTATGCAAGTCACGTCTTCCTGAAATATATGGAAATTAGAGGACTCGAACCGCCCCCGACTGTTCCCTAGTAATTCAGTGATCTATTAACAAATGCCGTGACTTGATTAGGGCCCGATTTGTAAAAGAACAATGCCTACAGGGTCACGAGGTTGTACTAGAGTACCTCTCAACGTTCCATTTAAAATAGGCATAAGGCGTATTTATCATCACAGGTATAAGTAACAGGTGTTACACTGATACTGGATAACAGTTGGTCTCGCGAGTAAATCGCAACACAAATCATACTCAAATAACAGCCTGTTATGTATGTAATTATAATTTATCGGAATTAACAGATATGCCAAAGAGTACAACAGTATCAATCTGTACTCTCAATATCTTATTTAATACATAATAAATATTTAATAAACTACCATTAATTAATATTTAAGCCCCTCTTTTTTAAAATCGTTTAATATACCTAAACCTTCTTCTAAGTAGAAACACTCTTTTAAAAACTGCATCAAAATCGATTGTAAACAGTGATTTACACTGAACAGTTACAAAAATAACAGGTATCGTACTTGATCTGTTACAGCCCAAGTCTAATTTAAATCTCAAGTGATTAAACCTCCCTTCTCTGTACTAATGAGCTTGGCCAATTTCGTAATAAGCATTTTAAAGTATTTACTTGACGCTGTGACATTTGAATTGAGCCTTCATTTGGAGTAAAGGGCCTATGATATCTACAAGAATACATATACATAAGCATGGATTATATTTGTCTTTTGAAAGCTACTTATTTATCTATGCAATACACAATTTATACTTCAATCCTTCGCTTTAATTTTGCTGTAAAACACTTTATTATGGCATTTTAAAAAGTGGTTTCAAAATGACAACCGTCTTATAAAATCTCAGTTAATTGTCACAGTTCCGACTACATTAGTATGGAGGTTTCTCTTAAAGCATTATACATATAGATAGAAATTATCTCTATAATCTTTCAAGGAAACTTCCTCCCAAGACTTCAAGAAAAGACGTTAACCAAGCAGGCCACATCGGCCGCCGTGCCCAGGGGAAATCTAACGCGCTTGCCACAACCATGAACTCCTTGATAAGATATAAAACCTCTGCGACTTTTATTTTCTCCTCATAATTACATGTCACGCCATTATCTTTGAATAATGCTGGCCAGTAACTATCCCTGGACAGGGACTGTTGCACTACATTTAGATTTTGTATGACATTGTAAAATTGCAACGTTTTTCTTCCCGTTGTGGTGCATGGATAGTAGATAGTTGTGTTGTTATTCCGTGTTATATTTGTTATGTGATGCTACAGTTACGTAATTTTACAGTATATTTTAGAAGATCGAAGAAAAAATCTCGTGGATTTCATTAATCAGCATAAAGAATTGTAAAGTTCTTGTATTTGTTCAACGTCTAAATCAATTAAAATACTCTCCTGAAATCATTCTATATTAACATGATTCTTAAGCTAGCAATTAGATGAGTACTATAAAAATAGAAGATTCTGGAACATTGTCGTAGTCTAAAGACGTATATGCTGCAGAAATTGTTCTAACAATGAGCAGCCATCTTGTTTGCAATAGTAAGAACTATGCGATTATACGGCTCAACAGCTGAAGCTTCAAACAAACTATAGTACATTTGCAACCTAAATAATAGTATACTATACGTCTATCTCTTTCTCGCTTCTGAATAAATAATAAGCACGTTTTTAACTTCTCAAGCGAAAACAGATCTGTCAAGTTCTATTTTAACAGGGATGTTCTGCACTTCAACTATATTTTCAGAAATGCATAATAGGGTAGTTTCCTAAATTTGATTTTAATGTCCGTCTGGTTTGGATTAAACTGTCAAACACCAAGTGGTCACCGGTGACCGCAACCTATTGTTCTATAATTGTGTCTATAATGACGGTACTCGACGAGTTAATTTAAAACATTAGACACGTATTTTTTTCTCACAAAATTAATTAGGTACTTCCGGTAAAATATTAATTAGAAATGTAGTGTGACGTCACAATGTGCTACATTTTATAGCACGCTGTGACGTCACGGTCTCCCACTCCTAAACTTAACGTATCCGTACATACCATTTTATGTAAGTGTTGTAACTTTATACGAGAAAATAAAAAATACGTGTCTAATATTTTTTCATTATCTAACTGAAGGACTATTTAGATTTTTTAATTTTCATACACTGGCAACTACCCTGTAAATTAACTGCCTTATTTTGTTTGAAATATGAATATTATGACTAAACAGATATCTATTTCCTGATCCGATAGTGTAAATATCTGATAATTAGGTTATGGACACTAATTTGTATACCAGCATCCATAGAAATACCGCGCTGGCCGAGCGATCGCTAGTGCGAATGCCTG
Organism: Spodoptera picta; assembly: GCA_038387885.1. Classification (NCBI taxonomy): domain Eukaryota; kingdom Metazoa; phylum Arthropoda; class Insecta; order Lepidoptera; family Noctuidae; genus Spodoptera; species Spodoptera picta. Next base: position 4,902,857 of record JAZHFQ010000733.1, on the reverse strand, counting down.
GCAAGGGGTCTCGGATTCGATTCCCGGGTCGGGCAAAGTACTACTGGGTTTTTTTAAAAAAATCTCATTAGTAGCACGGAGTCTGGAAATGTGCCCGGTATATGGCAATAGGTTCACCCATATTACATGGGACTCAACATAAATAGTGAAAAGTTGGTGTTACATTTTACAGTGGCATTAAGTGCTGTAATGAGCACCTCTGCCTACCCGTTCGGGGATAAAAGGCGTGATATTACGTTATGTCATCCATAGAAATACTTACACTATATATTCCAATTTAAATAGAGTTCATAGTACAAAATAGCACAGGATCTGAATTCAAATCAGTAGTGGAATTAACTGCATAACTAGCAAAACGTGTATTTGTACGGCACTACACCTTCTGGTTACTTCAGGGAATAACACGTGGTAATCCTAGTATTAAAGTTTCATGTAGGATGGTGTTTGTTAACTTCGTCTCGAAAACGGCTTAACTAATTTTGGATGTAATTTGCCAAGGTATTTCACCAAAGCTTTTGGTAAGTCAAAGTCGAAGTCAAAGCATTTATTTATAATTTAATTTGGTACTCTCGAAACGTCAACAAATACAAAATAAATAATAGTCTGTCAGTCAGTCCGTTAGTGAAGCTAGGTTCCAAAATATAGATTCGAATCGAGAAGAACGAGCAAGAAACTCCATGCGTTACTCTTTTTAAAAAAGTATGTTCTACAATGTCTCTGATACATATACCAATACACAGATAATGGTATAGATATTCATTGTAATGTTGCAATAAATATAAAGAAGTTTAGTTAAAAGACGGTTGTCGTAGTCGCTGAGTAATCACCTGCCGCGCAACGTGGAGTTCGATTCCCGTACGGAGTAATTCTTCGTGTGATCCACAAATTGTTGCTTTCGGTCTGGGTGTCATGTGTATTTTTTTAATAGGATAAGTCCGCCAAACCCTCTAAAAACCGCTGCAACTCCTGTAAGCTAGGATCTACAGTACCTCTAGATACAACCATGAAAACACCGGAACACTATATAGTCCGGCGCGTGACAGGGACATGAGTAACTGTCTTGGTTCCCGCAACGAAGTGAATCAGAAGATATTATAATGTGATTAATGTGAATAAATTATGTGAATTTTTGTAAATGCACCCACGACACAGGAGAATATTCTAGGGCAGGGCAAAGGTTAAAAAAAGGTAAATTAACAAACAACAATAGTACAATTTGATATGTGTATGGTGGAAACATTTGCTTATCTGCTGTCTTAGGAATCTCTACTTTATTATCAGACAATGATAGAAGGATCCCATAAAGTTGTACAAGAATATTACCATAAGTTAGTCCGTCTGTTATCTATGTAATACCTACCTAGAACTTTTTATATTTATGTAAAGTTTTATTCTTTTTGCTTTTCTACATTAAAACTTGCATCTAGTACTTCTATCGTGGCTAGTGGCCTAGGAAATACAAGTGCTAATGCTAAATAAGAATGTATTGTATTATATTTGTATTGAATAAGCCGGTAAACGAGCTGACTGATCACCTGATGGTAAGCAATCGTCGTCGCCCATGGACACCTTGAACACCAGAGGCGTTACAAGAGCGTTACAGGTCTTTTGTTGAATAGGAATTTGAGGATTGTTGGGGACTCAGGGATTGGAGACATTGGGAATGGGGGGTAATTGGGCCTCCAGTAACCTCACTCACATAACGAAACAGCGCGAGCGTTGTTTCACGTCGGTTTCACCCACAATTAAATGTTTACACATATTTCTTGGTTTCATACAATATTTGTTTTCTTTATCACACTCATTGACACAGCAGACACACTTTTTATTCTGAATAAAGAAAATACAAATGGAAACACTGTTTTGTACTAACAAAGATCCAATCAGTCATTCTGGTGAAGCGTCATACAAATAAACAAACTTTTCAGGATTATCTTTGAGATATCTGTGTCAGTCATTTCACCTGCTACTTTATAGAGGTATGTTCGGGGTGTCGAAGGTCGGATTAGAGAGCCCCAACTCATGTTCACATATTCCCTGTCTTTAAGTCGGCTCACTGGACTTAGGCCGGCTTTGGGCTTTAAGATACTTGTCCCTTGTGGCATTCTGCCCACATTATGCAGATTAGGGTTGATTGTAATTCCTTTGATTATAACATCCGAAGTGTTATTTTATTCCCTGGAAAGGTCAACAGATGTATGTGGGTATGTATATTTGCTTTCACTACAACCCCCCCTATTTAAACACTATTCAAAATAGTCCCTCGTTGGCCGAGTGGTCGCAAGTGTGACTGCCGGGCAAGGGGACTCGGGTTCGATTCTCGGTTCGAGCAAAGTATTACTAGGTTTTAAAAAAATCTCAGTAGTAGCGCCAAGCCTGGAATAGTGCCCGGGACTCATAACATAAAAATAAAAAATGGGTGTTACATTATACAGTGGCATTAAGTACAGTAATGTGCACTTCTGCCTACCCCTTCGGGGATCAACAGCGTGATGTTATGTTAATAGTGAATAGAGAAGTTATATATATAAATGAGGAGTCATAAAGTATAGGATTGACATTCAAATTTGACAAATTATGCTCTATAGGCTGACTTGGGTTAAGTACCACCAAAATGTCTCTGTTATCTTCTTTCTATATTTCAGATATGTACCTCTAAATATTGGTGGATAAGCGTCGGATTACAAGTTTGACGGTTTATATATAGAATGATGTATTCATGTCGGTCGTTGGTGTTTGGATTATAATCTGTTTACTTTAAACCCTTGAGCATAAGCCGTTGAGTAAATAGCAACTTTACTTTTTGATTTGCGAAATATTGTGTGGTGTGTTGATATCTCTAGATGTGTCAATATTGATGCAGTGAGGGGTAATCTATCAATATAAATAAACATTAATTTCCGTTCGTTAGTCTTTTTTATGGCATAAGCCGGTAAACGATCAGTCGGATCACCTGATGGTAAGCAATTGGCGTCGCCCATGGTTACCTGGAATAACAGAGGCGTTATAAGTACGTTACCGGTTTTTTGGGGATTAGGAGTTTGAGGATTGTTGGGTATTCAAACTCAAACTCAAACTCAAAAGCATTTATTTCAATTAAACCATAATTTGGTACTTTTGAAACGTCAACAAATATGAGATATATAATAGTCTGTCAGTCTGTCCGTCGGTGAAGCTAGGCGCTCGTTCCAAAATGTCGATTCGAGTGGAGAAGAACGAGCAAGAAACTCCATTCGTTACTCTTTTAAAAAAAGTCTGTTTTACATTGCTCTGATACATATTCCAATATTGTACACACATGTGAGAATAATGTAAAGACATACCTGACGCAACATACAAATAACAGAACATACTAAAATATAAAAAAAAAACAAAACCAAGAGAAAACAAATATCTTAAGTCTGACATGGTCCTCACATATGTATACTGACAATCCATATAAAATGGTGCTTCTATACAAGAAAAAAATAAAAAAATATACTCTTGTTTAAATAAAGAAAGAAAGAATTCAGGGATTCGGGAGATTGGGGAAGGGGAGGGTAATTGGGCCTCCGGTAACCTCACTCACACGACGAGACACAACGCAAGCGTTGCTTCACGTCGGTTTTCTGTGATGCTGTGGTATCACTCCGGTCGAGCCGGCCCATCCGTGCCGAAGCATGGCTCTCCCACACTTAGTCTCGCTAAAACTTGAGAACGGCAGAACCGATTTCGCTAATTTTGGTCTTGAAGTGTTCGTGGAAGTCCAGGGAGGTTTAAAATATGAGGAAAAGGTGATACGAAGTTTGCTGAGTCAGCTAGTATAAAATATATAAATTCTCATAGAATCACAATCTATATATCTCGATCACAATATTTCCTACAAATCAGTATAATATTCAAACACCAGCCACGTACCTAAAGCAATTTGTATATCAAAATTGAATTAAATAAATCAACTATAAAATATACATATATACTTGTCTAGATAACTCCATGGTGTACCAATACCAATCTAACGACACCCCAGTCACGCGCTGAATAATCTATGGAGTTCAAAGATCGGAGATGAGAAGTCGATGGTACGACCGTAAATATTCAATATTATCACAAACTTATATAAAATATTGCTAAAATGTCAAATAAGATAGATCGCTGAACTAAACATTCTGGTAATATATTTCGTATAAAAGTTATGCGCTAATACTTCTTACTTCGACTGAATTCCATAATGATAACATCATAAGAGCGAAATAATGATATAATCATCATCATCATCAACAGCCTATAAATGCCCACTGCTGAGCAAAGCCTCTTCTCACACGGATAAGGTTTGAGCATTAAACTGTCAAATACCAAGCGGTCACCGGTGACCGCAACCTATTGTTCTATAATTGTGTCTGCAAAACCGGTACTCGACGAGTTAATCACCACGCTTGCTCAAGAAATTATAGGTTTCCTCACAATGTTTTCCTTCACCGTCCGTGGTGTCTAGATAATCTAAGAAAGTACATATAACTCGGAAAAAGTCACATTGGTACTTGCCGTTGATAGGTTTCGAACTCGTACCATGCATGAGAAGCGAGCGTCTTACACCTCCACCTCCACTACTTATGATATAATATTTTTTTTATCTCAAAGACGAAATGCTTATTGTAGCTTATTGGTTTGGAGAAGACGAAGCAGACTTTGAAACTCCTACAGACTAATACTCACTTTCATTCCTATGTCATATTTTAATCCAAAGATACAGGATCAGAAACTAAATAGGAGCTTAAATAGATCAGCAATTTTTGTGAGCAAGAATATTCGCTAATCTTCAATATTTAACTCGTCGAGTACCGGTTTTGTAGACACAATTATAGAACAATAGGTTGCGGTCACCGGTGACCGCTTGGTATTTGACAGTTTAAAACCAAATAATAAATGCAATGTTACGTTGCAAATAAACACTAAAATTAGTTTACGTGCAGATTCAATGCTTTACAAGTTCCAGATCGCAAACCAGAAAGTTGGCAAGGAAACGTCATATAAAGTTGTAAGAGGAGAATTTATTTATGATCCGAACCGCGGGATTCTCTTAACTCAGTTACAGAACTGAGGGATCAGCTTATGTATACCGTGATGTTAGGTTCAAGTTTTTTATGTGGATTTACCAAGTTTAAAGATCTGTGTTACTGGAAGGACGGTGATAGAAATTCTTCTATACTTTCATCATTTTCATCATCAGCTAGAAGAAGACGTACACTGGTGGACCGAGGGCTCCCCGATGAGAAAGATTTATCATAATCTTCACGCCTGAGAAGAAGAGGTAGAAAACCTATTATTCAATCACTGAATAGTATCTCCAGAAATGCAAAAGTAGGTGCTAATACCCACTTATCGCCATACAGCACCAGATTTTTTAATCCAATTGCCTGCGATTTCATGGTAGTAAACAAACATTTGACCGAGCTTCGTCTTTGATAGTTACGCTTGTCACAAATTGGTCGATAATATTAGAAAAATTATCTGAAGTAATAGTATTAAATAGGAAATTAAGTTAGTCTAGTAAAAATAGGAAATTAAGTCAGTTAGGTCTTCGAATGCTCAGGCTATTGAAGCCCGTCTCTTGGTAACTAGTCGCAGCCTTAAATCATTTCCTGGCTTATATTTAGTAGAGATACAATATCCACTATAGACAGCCAGCCTCGACAAATTCTACCTTATCAATTTTGATCGCGACTCAAGTTTGGAAGGCAAACCTCTAAACTTTCAATGGCTTTAACTTTGGACACTGATAACATTAATTTTGGTAGAGCCCTTTATATCTGGATTAAGAATCTTTCGGTACTGACCAAAAGGTGCTTTTCAAATTAGTCTCTCTATATAATTTCTTTAGTATTTACAAACAGCGACCCTCACCTTCCCAAGATTAGTATTTTCGTTACCAAAGGTCACATGATCAGCACCTAAACCAACTAAGAAATATTTTATCTAACTGTATTTAACCGCAATATAGACTTTTATGCCTATAACATTCCAAGACGAAGATGCAACGTTGGCTACACTCTCTCACTCTGCAGAATTTGAAGACCTGTTAGAAATACCAATTATATGGACTACCTACTTACTGTAAGGATATGACAGTCCTCTCAGCTCTCCCTCACTTCACTCGAAGTAAAAAGTAAGTCCTTAAGGATTCGTCAAATTCCACTAAAAATAAAAACTTTCTTCCACTATTTTAAATTACATTAGGTAAGGTCAACGTGTCTGAACTTATAAACATTCAGATTCCGCCGTCTGTGGCTTACGTATGTCGCGACCGTCCCTTCACAAATTTCCCGAGAGTGACCCGGGAAATCGGCAACTTATTCTAAAAATGTGTCAACGGTTTCACTGAGATAAACGTATGGTCAAAGGTAAGTAATAGTCGACTAGATATTTTCGTTGGAGACAACGATATTAACTACATTATGTTTCTCTGATTTCTATTTACAAAATAATATTTTTTTACCTTCAGAGAACTTCAATTATGTCCATTCTCTTAGTTGAAATGTGGACAGGATTAACCGAGTTTCATAGGCTTTTCGGTATCTTATTAGTCCTATAATCGCATAAACTTTTCAATTGTGTAGACTTAAGCAATAAACGGTACTGACTCAATTTTGTAGCACGGTAGGCTGATTCACACGATCTAAGTCAGGTACCCAACGGTAGAATAACTTTACTTCCGTTTAACCACTAGTTAGCATACCCTGTCATTTTACTTCTTTTCCTAGAACGTACCTACAGCGGAAACTAAAACCACACTGTGAACGATGACTTACGGGACTTGACGATAGCCGCGAGGCTGTGAAAACAGCGGGCTTGTACATGTGACTAGCTTTTACTGGCGGCTTTACTTACCCTCGTGAAGCCCCTGCGAACCTCTCTGTAAGTACTCCCAAGTCCCAACTATATGTATGTAAATGACAATGCCAAATCCTGACCCAGTCATAATATCATTTACAAAAAAAGTAAATTGATGAAAATAATTTAGACGAATAAGGAACCTTTTCACAATAAATATTTTTATTTTTAAACTTGCGGTTTGCAATTTAATAAAAAAGAAGTTCAATCCCGGAAATACTTTTTTGCAATGTGTCTTCCATATTATTATTGTCCACTGACTATTTGCGTTACATCATACGCATCGCTTGTACGAAACTATGAAAAAACAAAGTACGTAACTGTAAAAAAGATATCATTATACATAAAATATTATATCAAAAGTATAATTATGTATAACATTTATTTATTTATTAATGATTACAGATGAAATCACGAAAATATAAAAGAACCGATTACTATCATTAGTTATGATTTTTTTTGTGTAACGAAACGTTTTAAAGCGCTTGTCAGTTGTCAGCTGTCAGTGTCAATATTATCTTTCATTCGCTCTCTGCGTTTCCGTTATTTTCGCGATAGTTATCATTATTGTTTTGTGTTTTAAACAAAAACCGTAAGTTTTACAGGTTTCAGGACAAATGTCTAAGTATCGGTAATTAATACACTACACGATGCTGAATACTGCATACTTGTACATGACTTCTAATACCTCTATAAGATATACTGTAATAAGATGTACTGAGCACCTGGCATTGTCCTTTCAAGAAATTGATTTAGTAAATAAAACGTAAAGAGGTTACACACATTAAACAAACTTGCTTTTGCATTTATAATATTATTTACAAGAATTTTCATAACAACTGGTAACAAATGCAAATGCCAAATTGACTTTGACTTTGACTTTCCATCCCTAAAATTGCAGGCAATTGTACTCAGTAACTTGGCGATGGGTGTGTGTAGTTACAGCACATAATTTTAAAATTCTGCTGAGACTAATGAGTGATAAGTAAAAGTTTTTTGTACTAAGAAGAGATACTTCACTGCAGCCACCTGTTACCAGCCCCAGTTTCCGCTACCCTCAAAGCTCCTCATAGTTTAATACTTGGTCACCAAGTTTTTATTAGTGGCGGTAGAATGGAACCTCAAAACTAGCGGTCTTACAAACTGGTGCACCGTAACGGCACGCTCGAAAACTTCACGCCTCACTCGTTTAAGGGTCTGAAGAGACACAAAAAACCGGCCAAGTGCGAGTTGGACTCGCGCACCGAGGGTTCCGTACAAACCTGCAAGGTTTACAAAGTTCGTTCATTACGACAATCCAGTCATAACTATGGTATTTTTATTGCAAAATGAAATTCATAACATTACAATGGGGATTCAAGATTCAAGATTCAAGATTCATTTATTCATTGTAAAACATAGGTACATTATAAGTTCTTATGTAATATGTTGAGAGCGCTATGTTTTGCCTCTAGGGCGTACAATACATGCAATATACTTAATAAAAACAAGGATTTGACACGGATTCACAAACAATAAACAGCAAACACATCACTACAATTACACAATTTTGACCATTCATCTCGTCAAGAATTCGCAATTTCATTGAGCATTGACGAATCTTTAAATCAAATTAATAAAATAATGGAAACCACAAAATATCCGCTTTGAAGAACATTAGATTTTCAATAATGGCATAAATTAAAATTAAATGTCAAAAATAATAATATCAAAATGTTAAAAATGTAAAATTCAATGTCAAAGCGTAAAATTAAAAGTCAAGATGTCAAACTTCAATGTCAAAGCGTAAAATTAAACGTCAAGATGTAAACTTCAATGTCAAAGCGTAAAAATAAATGTAATAATATGAAATAATAAAATTACTGAATTTAATTAAATAGTCATCCAAAATGGGAAAGATGGAGGAGCATAAATTTAAGACAAAGATCTCTTTATCGTTTAAGTAATCCTTTATTTTATATATACTGTGTGTGCTGTAAGCTATTGCTTCTTACCAAATTTCGAGATTATATGTCAACGGGAAGTGGTCTTTAGGTTTTAATTCCCTTGCGTGTAGTTGCGAGTTTCAAAATATGCGGTATCAATGGTTGTACTTTTGCGTTTTTGCGTTGACTTAGAATTTTTTTTTCACGTGTTTAAAGGCAATTAGATCTAAGTATTTGATATGAATTTCAACTTGATAGCTCTACGCGTTCATGAGGAAAAAAGTAATAAGTTTATATTTATTAAAAAATATATATTTTGTAATGTAACTAAAAATTTAAGGTTTTCGGAATTTTTCCTTTATGTGTGCTATAAAACGTTGCTTCATGCCAAATTTCAAGATTCTAGGTCGACTGGAAGTACCCTTTAGGTTTTGATTCCCTTGCGAGTACTTGCGAGTTTCAAAATATGCAGCTTAAATTGCTGTTTCTTTTGATTGCGTTGACATAGAAGTTTGATTTTGTTACAGCTTAAAGGTATTATAGACCTGAGTATTTAGTATGAATTTCAATTTAATACCTCTACGCGTTTATGAAGAAATGGGTAGTAAGTTTAAAATTATTAAAAAAATATATATTATGTGATGGAACTAAAAATTAATGGTTTTCGTAATTTTTCCTTTATCTATGCTATAAGACGTTGCTTTGTACCAAATTTCAAGATTCTGAGTTCACGGGAAGCACCCTGTAGGTTTTGATTCCCTTGCAAGTGTCGAAAATTTGCGGCATAAACGGCTGTATCTTTTGATTGCGTTGGCTTAGAAGTTTGATTTTTTCACAGCTTCAAGGGATAGTAGACCTGAGTAATTGATATAAATTTCAGCTTCATACCTCCACGCGTTTCTGAGAAAAAGAATCTTGACAGACGGACGGACGGACGGACAGACGGACAACAAAGTGATCCTATACGGGTTCCATTTTTTCCTTTTGAGGTACGGAACCCTAAAAAGAGAAGAACCCAAAGAAACAATACGAATACAATAGGTCAATGAACTCTCTCGACTTGTATTTATAAAGTCGTGAAAATAAAAGTATTTATGGTCTGGTGTATCCGATTTGTGGCGCGACTTTTTTGTCGCATATCTGTGTCGCGGTTGACACGTTTCTCAGGTTGGGACTTAAGTATTATTATTTTTATTTATGAGGATTTAATGATTTCGACTTATTAGTAAAGATTGACATACAAGAACTCACGTGCATATTATATACATATAAACCTTAGACGTTATTTCAATTATAATTATATTTGAAACGAAGTAAAGTATAAGTAAATCACTATCAACAATATGACCTTACAAATAAACTACTTAGAATAAACATTTCAAGTATTCGCACATTCAAGTCTAAAAGCCATTAACGCATCAAAGCGAATGTACGCAACATCGCAACATCAATAAATGTATGAAACGTAGAATTTATTGCAATAATCTAATTGCATACCGAGATATATGTATGTAGGTATGTATGTACAGTAAGAACATTTATATGGTATGCTACCAGAAAATACTAAACTAACCACTTTATTCTCCCTTCTTAATTCTCCCAATTCTCCTACTTATCTTTCCTCATATTTCCAGTATGTGAGCGCTAACCATAGCAAATACCTCCGTTCTTCTAATAATCTTCTGTTACAATGTCCCACACATCGAACTGACTTCCTTCACTCTTCTTTTTTCGTCCAATCCATCTTGCTGTGGAATGCGATGCCGACGGATATCAGGACGGCGACCAGTCGTCTGTCCTTCAAATTTAAGGTTCGTGAGTATCTACAGAAGAGGCTAGCAGACTCAACACACACTTAGGTCTAGTGCGTATTTACATATATATATATGTGTATAATTATGTATGTATATATGTTATGTTATGTATTTTCCTTCGTATATTTAGGTATATATATGTCCCACACTTATTTGTCTACTGTACGTTTTGCATTACGTATATATTTTAATTCTTCTTCATTATATTTAATTAGTATATATTGTGTGATATGTATAATTATATATGATGTTAATGTTAATTGTTGTGTCACTCTAATAAGTGTTAAACGTTTACACCTACTATTGTATCTCTCTGCACCACCCTAAGGTTGACTGTTAGAGAATGCCACTAGGCATTAAGTCCGCCGTTGTATATCTACAAAAGTGTAAATAAATAAATAAATAAATAAAATAAAGATTGACTTAGTACATATAGAGATACAGTAGCTTTTGGCACACTTAATTACTTATAGTCTCTTTAATAACTATCGTGAGACATGTCTCACCCGATTTTACTTAATTTAGCATGCTAAATTAAGTAAAATCGCGGGTTACTATATCATACGTGAACAGTGAGGTGCGCGACGTCGCCGCGACCGCGCACGCTGCTCATGAGGAAGGACCCCTCTGTGGTTCGAAACTAGTACTTATAGTCTTTTTAAAGAAGCCATAATTAGCTTTTGAAACCATTAGTTGACTCAGCAACCAGCCAGCCTATATCTTTTGTGCAGAAGTAGGAACGAGGTAGCCTTCTCGTCTCACCCGGGTGAGAGAAACCATTGAATGATTTTCCTCCCTAAAAAAAGCCACTCTCTTTTGGGAGAGGTTGTCAAACTGCTTGCCGCCCATGTAGAGATACATTTCAAAAACCAGAGGAGTTACAAGTGCGCTGCTAGCTTTTTAGGGGTTAAGACTTAAGATTTTGAGGATTGGGAACTAGGCTTTCAAAAACCTTACATGCACGGCGAAATACCACGCAAGCATTGTATCACGCTGGTTTTCTCTTAGGTAGTGATCGTGCCGGACCATTCGTGCTGAAGCATGGCTCTTTTATATGCACTGAGTAAGTTTTTATTTTCGTGCCTGATTACTAAATAACGGTGCAGACTGTATATCACTCATCACACATGAGGTATTGAGCTTTACTGATTACCAACGTGGCATTAACATTTGTAATGACGTTTGAACATTATTTACTCCCCTGTATTTCGGGTCGATGGTATGAATTATTAATGTCCGTATACAGGTGCCGAGTGTATCGTAGTTTGACAGCCATTGGGGATTTCGAAAGATTTCTATGTGTAAACAAATTTGTTTGTTTACATGAAAATAAACTCCTTTTTGTCAAAGATAAATTTTAACATAACATAACATAACATCACGCCTTTTATCCCCGAAGGGATAGGCAGAGATGCACACAGAAGTAACACCCACTTTTCACTATTTATGTTATGAGTCCCATGTAATAAGGGGTGAGCCTATTGCCATATACCTACCGGGCACATTTCCAGGTTCCGTGCTACTACTGAGATTTTTTTAAAACCCAGTAATACTTTGCCCGACCGGGGAATCGAACCCGAGACCCCTTGCCCGGCAGTCGCACTTGCGACCACTCAGCTATCGAGGCAGTCAAATTTTAAATAGAGTTTATACCCATCATTCATCTATCTGTATACCAAATAAATTGACTAGCTAAATATAGATGTTAGTACCATAAATATATTTTAGGATTTCCATTAAAAACACTAAAATCAAACATGATAATCGTAGCTTTCACCCTTTTAAACTTTTCATTTTTTAATTCTTCGTAAAAGTAGGTAAGTTCATAATTTTGATAATATCTTTCCTCACGCGACAATTTTAAAGATGTGATAACATCACTAAGATAACAAAATGTTTTGGGAATTCGGTCACTGGGCTACGAATACAAAAAGAAACATGTTACCTATTAAATCTGAATGTTTTGAGATTTTACACCTAGATTCTAGGCTTCGACTTTTATGTTGGATAGGGTAACCCAGTTTGAAACCTTAAACTCAGTGATATTTCTTATTCTTATACATTTCTTTAGAATGAAGCTCTGAAATATACTAAAGAGCCTCGTTTAAATCAGGATGTAAGGTTGACTAAATGTACCTGAGGCTAATCATGTCAACCACCAAAGATTCTGAATTCTAATTAGACACAATTTTGTTTGAAATGAAATGAAATGGAAAGAACTGAAATGAAATGATATTTATGAAATGTAATAATATTTATTTCTGCAAATAGGTTACACTTTTACGCGGCAATCATTAAATATGAGAAGAAACGATAGAACAAACTCAATTTCACTAACTTGATTACATGAGTGACTACAATTTTCATTATGCTTTGATTTACATAATTCATTTTATAGCATAAGCCGGTAAACGAGCAGACGGATCACCTGATGGTAAGCAATCGGCGGCGCCCATAGACACCTGGAACACCAGAGGCGTTACAAAAGCGTAACCGGCCTTTTGAGGGTTAGGAGTTTGAGGATAGTTGGGAATTCAGGGATTGGGGAGATTGGGGAAGGGGAGGGTAATTGGGCCTCCGGGAACCTCACTGACACGACGAAACACAACGCAAGCGTTGCTTCACGTCGGTTTTCTGTGAGGCCGTGGTATCACTCCGGTCGACCCGAAAAACCTACATCCAGTAAAATATTTTATTGATTAATGCAAAAAGAGACATGCTTTGTCATTAAATATTAAACAAATTGAAGCCAGATACAAATAATATAATGTCCATCATTAATCAACAAACAAGGAAAACCTCGAGAAGGTATAAACAGAGCTCATAAATAATTTCGAGAGAAATGTTCCGAGAAACGAAATAATTATTGCTCACGATAAAATAAGGACCGCAAACAGAACCTGTCATATTTCTACAGCTGAATAAAATATTAAATATATTATTCTTACGGCTTATCCTTTAATACATTTTGTACTTTATCCCAATAATTTAAGGATGAAAATGAATTAAACGAATTTGTGACATTGGGATAGCTTGAGTTGCTGCCGTCAGTACAACAGCTGTATATCGTGGGTATTGTTGTCTGAGTATTGGACAAAATTTTCTAAGCCTGTTCTCTGTTTTGCAAATTTGATATTATTAGAAGCATACATTTTTTTTATATCTTAAAGAGAAAGCATGGTATACAATTGTACATCAAAAGCCAATACTTACAAAACTCGTTTATTACCACACAGAGTTTCGAAGTTGTGAACACGAGAAATTTGAAGTTTAAAATTGAAGCGTCTAATCAAGCAATAGCCACAATCAAAAATGTTTTATACAATTCACAAGTCCCTATTAATTGCGGGAGAGCTATGCTTCGGCACGAATGGGCCGGCTCTACCGGAGTGATACCACGGCCTCACAGAAAACAGACGTGAAACGTTTCTTCATATGAATGAGGTTACTGGAGGCCCACATACCCCCTCCTCAATCTCCCGAATCCCTGAATTCCCAACCAATCCTCAAATGGCCGGTAGCGCACTTGTAACGCCTCTGGTGTTCCAGGTGTCCATGGGTGACGCCGATTGCTTACCATCAGATGATTCGCCTGTTTGTTTACCGGCGTATCCCATAAAAAAATCTATATTCACAATGAGTCTAAATTAGAACACAATTCAATTCACTGAAGACGTTTAAAAAGTAAGCCAAAACAAATACAAACTCAGAAAACCTAATCTCATAACAATAAGAAACTCACTAACCACTCATATTTTACTGAATGTGAGTAACACAGTAGGTGTATTACGAGCCTAATGTACTCCATACCCGACATAACCTCAGAAAACGGCAATCCTAGCAAATTGCCTCGCAAATTCATCCTTTCAAGCTGTGAATTGAGCATTAAGCACTTCTATCAATTTTATGTGAAACTATGCGAGAGCTTAGCGAGACTTTATGAAGAGTATTGGACAAGATCAAAGAGAACCCTTTGGTAATTTACCTACAGGCTCTTTCTATTTCATGGTAATTTGGGAACGTTTTTAGGTGGAGATAGGTTAGTTAAAGGGCTTTTTTAAAAGGTTAATGAATGTTTACTTGTGAATTTTCTTGATACATTCGAATATTTTAATCATGTATCAGTTTTAGATGTTAAAGGACTTCATAATTAAATTTCCTGTACCAAATGTATGTTCAATGTCGAGGACAAAAGATATGATTTTTATCATAATTCCTCATCATTACACCGTATTACAAATTATGAAATTCCATCATAAGTAATAATGAAAATATAGGAGTAAAATAAACGTTGGGTTTATCAAGTTATCACCAGAGTAGGCTGCGCGACACTGCCGCGAACGCGCACGCTGCTCATGAGGAAGAACCCCTCTGTGGTTCGAAACTAGCAGAGCTTTTCTCAGTATACCTCTAAATAAAGTACTTATTGACCCTAGGTTAATGTAATGTCCCTATGTTATTGGATAAAAGTCAAAAAATATATTTTAAATTCATCCTAAATAACATATTGTGTAAGTAATAAAAAACTAATTTGCAAACGACACGAGAGAACCACGAGTTGGTTGGTCACGTGATATAAGCTGAGGACTCATAATGGAAGCATTACATTTCTGGAATGACGCCAAACAGTGTGTCCCCTCACTAATGCCATCTACTTACAACTTGCTCATTATACGGAACGTTTGCTCTAGTTTGCACCCTTTGTATTACACTTATTAGATTTAAAAGAATTTTATAGGAAACGGCAAAGGAGCAGAAAGACCATCTGATGGTGAGCAATCAGCACCACCCATGGACACTCGCGACATCACAGGAGTTACCAATGCGTTTCTGACCTTTGAAAACGGCAAGTTTCCTGGGGACCATGGTATGACCCACGTGAAAGATAATTTAAGTTAAAGGAGAGATTAGATTAACCTTATTGGTAACTAGCGACCCGCCCCGGCTTCACACGGGTGCAATTAGAAACCTCTAAGTTTATCAGTGTTTCTCTACTATATTATGCACTAGCGGCCCGTCCCGGCTTCGCACGGGGGGACTTAAGATTTTTTACATAGTTTTACGTTTTATTTATATTTATTCTCAGTTTTTTTTTATTTAGGAAGTATTTACCTTTTGAAAATATTTTTCCGGACTTCATTTACTTATTTCATTTATTTATGAACAATTCATCTATAGAGCATTTTTGTATAACTTTAACTATATGCTCAGCGCACGCCACGGAAGGTCTGAGAAACGATACTTTTCCCCCGTTTTTAAAACATTTTTGGTTACTGCTCCACAACTATAGGACCTAGCGTGATATTATATAGCCTATGTTACTTCTGAATAATGCAGCTTTCTAATGGTGAAAAAATTATTGCAATCGGTTTAGTAGTTTTTGAGTTTATTCATTACAAACATACAAAAATACAAAAATACAAATCTTTCCTCTTTATAATATTAGTATAGATGTAGGTATTATACACATAAACCTTCCTGAAGAATCACTCTATCTATTAAAAAAACCGCATCAAAAATCCGTTGCGTAGTTTAAAGATCTCAGACAGCGGATAGCGACTTTGTTTTATACTATATGATTTCGATTTGAAAACAAAAATGTACAATATAATATTTAACTAATTCACATAGTGCTGTAAGAACTGTAGGTTCTTGCAATCACTCGGCCAGTAAGGTAGTTTTCGAGTAAATATTAGAAACTTCAGATACTTATAATACTAGATAATGTGCGATTTATGGGATAAGTCGGTCAACGAGCAGACGGAACACCTGATTGTAAGCAATTATCGTGCGTTACCGGTCTTTTTAGGGATTAGGAATTTGAGGATTGTTGAGGATTCAGGGATTGGGGAGATTGTGGAAGGGAGGTTGTAATTAGGCTACCGGTAACCTCGCTCATACGACGAACGTCGGTTGTCAAATATGCATGAAGTATTAAATAAAATAAAAATATATTCTTCAAACGAGAGCGATTCAAACCACGCACGGTGCAGTAGGGAACACGGCGAGCGTCAGTTTGCAAGCGCACATTATTTAAACAGTAATTTCATTTTGAACTTAATGTTACATAATGTACCTCGTGCAGGTAAACCGAATGTATGCACAGACATTTTTAATATTTTCTTAATTTGTTTAGGGAATACCTAGAAGATTATATTATTATTTGTGGGAAAAGTTATTTTGAAATAAACATATAATATGTATTAGTAGAATTTATACAAGGTTAATATTGTATAATATGTTTTTTTATGGGATAAGGCAGTAAACGAGCAGATGGATCACTCATAGAAACCTGGAACATCAGAGGTGTTACAAGTGCGTTACCGGCCTTTTGGGGATTAGGAATTGGAGAATTGTTGGGGATTCAGGGATTGGGGAGATTGGGGAAAGGAGAGGGGATAATTTGGCCTCATTTTGTAAATAAGAATCTGGCACTGCCCTTAGCGTCGCCCGGGCGGGAGAAAACGTTGGATGATTTTCCCCCACAAAAAATAAAAACTCCAAAAAACCACCAGAGAACAAGACAATAAATTACAAAACTGCCAACAGTAAAATTATTTAATCTATGATAATGTAACACCTTTTTTAAAAGACAAATATTTATTTCGTCAATATTACTATACAGCTCTAATTTACGTTCATTATAACAATTATAACAATGGTACATTAAGATTCAATGAATGTATTGCAGCTCACAACAGCTCCCATTAAAATTTTCATCACATCACATCTCTCTCGACAAGATATGTCACAATCTATACTTTAGTAGCTTAATACAAAGCTGACGAGTTTGTTTATCTGTTTGTATGAACGCGCAAATCTCCAGGACTACTAGTTCGAATTGTGTAAATATTCCTGCGTCGGCTAGTCTACTTATCTAGGAATGCCATAGGCTATAAAACGTCACACTTCGACTATTTGAAGCTGAGCAGCGAGTAAAACCGCGTGAGAATATCTAGTCTTTGATACACGGAGGAGAATGTATTTAAGCATTTTTTCTTGCATCTCATACTGATGATGTCAAGGCTATATTTTATTGAATGTAATGCCTTTTGTTTAATATTTAATGGACTATTACTATTAGGGTGTATTGTTATCAGATCGTACTATCTTTTAGAACAATTTGTTGTTTTGTAATTGAATTTTGATACGTTGTTCGTCTAATTAGTTAATAGGCATAATGGAGTGATAAATGAGAGGTGCAACGAATTGCGACAAACGTCTCCTATATAAGTACAGGTGAAAGTATTTGGGTCATTAACCTCAACCAGAATCTGTGTGCACTTTGACTACTGATAGAAAACTGTTATAGGCAAAATATCCCTTAATTTATTTTTAAAGAAAATTTTGCCCCACACGAGGATTTTCTCCTGTGTCGTGGGTGCGTTTACAAACATACAAGTTCACATACACAATGACACCCAGACCCGAAACAACAATTTGTGGATTACACAAAGTGTTGTCCCGTGCGAGAATCGAACCCGCGACACGTTGCACGGCAGCCGGTTGCCCAGCCACCGCACCAACCGTGCAGTCAAAATGACAATGACTGGTGACCCCTGTTTTAAAATTAAATATGTATGAACCAAAATAAGGCTACGGATTATGCCTTTTTCTAAAGACTTCGAAAAATGTAACATCACGACATTAATCAAAAGTTTTTTTAAGAACAATCTGCGCTTGACATCTAACAGATAACTGGCTCAATGGCACACATCTGAGCAGTGTTACGAAAAACGCCACTCATGTTCCAAACAATAAAATCTGCAGTAATAGTGGATTACACGCTGTTACATATAATTACACATTATATTTACTTACGGAAACTCGTAGTTTTTTCGGATTCATCTTCGCGTTTACATGCAAATTTTTTGTTGTAATTTTTTTGCACAATGTGCTTATTTATTCTTCCTTTCATTATTATTTTGTAGCTGATTATTTTCTTGTGGTAGTGCTTAATGGTATTAAACTAGTAAAATACCTCTAATACAGGTAATACACTTTTGATTAAATTTTTCATTTCTTTTTTATTTTCACAAGCCTTTGATTTATCACCAAATAAATTCGCTTATTCCGAATAAATAGAAAACTACGAAGAGGCAACCCATCCGGAACCAAACTATATTTTCCAGTTAGCACCGCCATTTGAATTTTAAAATAAAAATCCATTTAAAAACACACGCCGCACGTACCTGAACGACCATAAAAACTGTAAAAAAGCATTCAACACAAATATTATACAATTAATTAGGCTATGATTTGGCAGATCGCGTGCGCACAGTGACGTAATGCGTCATATCGTGAGAAATGATGCGCAGGCTCAATTTTTTATATGCATACACTTCGCAATATGGCCGCCGCCGCCCACGAGATAACGTGACGCGACTAGATTCGATCGTAATTCGCACACGAATTTAATTGGTAACGACTGAAGTAATATGATATAACAATGGATCTCTGAATATTGCATTGTTAGCCATGTTTGTTTGATAAATAAGATAAATGCTGTAATAAGTACTTGTTACGTAGATAAAAGATTCGTTGAGAAATAGAGTGATGTTTTATACATATATCGTGGTCGTTGATTGCTTTCGTCTAGATCTCGTTAATCTTGAGAGCTGTGATCATTGTACTGTGTTTTGTAACGTTATCATTGCATAGTATCCTTCCTTTTGTTTTGCACACTTTCTATTCCTATGTATTATAAATTGAAGGCAGTGATGAAGGTTCCATGACGGATCTACAGCCGCTCAATCAGAAAATAGCATTCCTAATTTTCTTTTCAACTCCAAAAACATGTTTAATAACATTTTCAACGACTACAAAGTACTGCACACATAACTACAGATACAAAATAGTTTAGGCACCTTTCCAAGCGTATAAATACAGACCACAACGAACAGGAATATAATAAAAAATACACACAAAATAAACGCAACAGTGCACACGAAAGGCGTAATGTTCTACTGGAACAAAAACTACTTTAAAACATATATTCATAACATACTTATTTGACAAAGAGGCAATGAAAACAGACGGCTCGCATGAGACTGAGTTCATAAAACTATAACGAACTAGCGAGACAACAGGGCACTAGATGCATCAGTCCCATTCATTCAAATAAAACTTGCGCATATTGTTCCACCGAATTCATTTCCACATACCAGGACACTAGAAACAAAAAGATGAAAGCAGCAGTTCGATCTCAAACGACCTCACTGAATTAAAATTTACATTCACAATTTTTCAGAGCAATTTTGAATTCTATTTTCTGGACATAAATTGGATGGATTGTATGTATGTATAAAAGGGTTTACATTTGATGTTTTAGTCGAAGAGAACACTAATGTAGGTATAATTGATACGCGAAAAGAAAACTTTATATTTGTTTTCAGCATAGCATTGCGCAAACTCAGATTTTCTTTAGGGGATTATTGACATTGATATAAGACAATAATGTTACCTAATTAAATTTAACGTGTTAAAGTTAGAGTTCAATTTAGATAATGTTGTGAAATTAACGAATTAAACTGAACAACAGTAGACACTTTGTTGTTTGTCGGCATAGAGTACTGCAGTGTAGGAGACTTTCTCTAGAACGAATCGCATACAGTCAACGGAACTAATTATTAATGTGTGTCTGTACGAATGGCGACAAAACGTCTCTTCTGTTGCCAACCGACGGTTTCTTTGTCACAAATAATAAAATGCTATAAGCACATCAAACCCCACGATTCCTAATAAATGAAACACGTCCGCAATAGGAAAGGAAAGGAATAAGAAAGTTGTGATTCTAGCCTTTGGTTAATCAGTAATCAGTATTAATCAAAGGCTTTTAAAGGGTAATTGTGAGTTTTCAGAACTTTTCTTGGCAATAAAACTAAAGAATTTTTGTACCCAATATGACGTAGAGGAAGCTACTAAAAAAATGGGTGCAATGTGTATTATTGTATTTGCAATATACCCTTTTACTCTGAAATAAGAAAGCTCTTTAACACGACATCTAGCTGGTTACTTGTAGGTCAGTAATTTAAAATTTTCGCACTCAAATCAAGATGGTGGGCAAACTAGTATTGATAAACTATCAAATTGAATTGACAGTGAGGACGGAAATGAATATTTATTCTTTTTAAAAGATATTCTATATTTTATATGAATGTTATTGGGTAGAACTTTGATTTACTTATCTTTTTGGATAATCGTAAGGTAAGCTTATTGTTTGTTTGTATATGATATTAAACTGTCAAACACCAAGCGGTCACCGGTGACCGCAACCTATTGTTATTTAATTGTGTCTATATTGACGGTGATCGACGAGTTAATTTCGAAGGAATTATTAGACGAGAGGACACCCAAAATTGCTGTCATCTTTATATCTATGATGTATCTGCTGGATGGGTTGCTGAGCGCATATCTCGAGAACAGCCGAACCGATTTTGCTAATTCTTTTTGTGTTGACTTTGTTATTATTAGGATTATTATGTTAAAGAAAATTAACAAAGATATATAATTTTTTTTTTAACAAACTTCGCGGGATGCTTAGTTACAAATAGAAACGACATAATGATAAACTTGCATTAGTAATATTTAGTATAAGCAGTAGATCTAGGATTTATGAGAGGAATACAAGTGGATACTTGCACGGATGTGTGTTCGTTGGAAAATATACAAAAATTGCAATAACATGTAGTTTATTCAAATGGCTCGAGCTGTGCTTGGTGGCTCGGAAACATGCTTGTAGGAAATCGTTAGAGCTATTCTGATACCACGTTCCTTGCTTACCTGTGGCTGTATGTATGTAAAGCAGTTCTTCTGAATTTTCTATACAATCTTCTAAGGTATAGTGAGTTTTATGTCAGCGCCTTGTAATGAACGTACGAACGTGTGTGCTTTGTGGACAATTGTGAAACTTTTAGTTAATCTTATTGTATATCTATTTGGTGTTTACGTAATACGACTTCAAGTTAGCGAAAGAAAACCGAAAGAAAACGAAACGTTAGATACATACAATACAACAGATCTAGTCCAATTCGAAGAAGCTTGAATAAAGTACACTACATGCAATTATTATCTAACAACTTCCAAAAAGTTTACTCGTGTCAGAGTCTTATAATCATTCGACTAATAAAACAATGACTATTACTTAGATTCTACTCATTTACCTCTAATACACAAATTATACACCAGCACATAAAACATAGTAGAAAATAAAGGGGAATGTGCTAACAGAACGCCTGCAGCGCCTACAATGAGCGACCTCGTTTCCTCTCTTGAATATTTACGTCGAGATGACGAACAGACGAGCACCTGACACTCTGCCCTTCTAGCCTTCTTCCATCACACATCCGAGTCAAAACAATAGTTTAATCTATTCCTTTGTCGACTTCACTTGCTTGCTACGAATTCTTGAAAATAGACATTTTTGTTTGTAAGTAAATCTATATAATTTTAAGCAAACGAAGGAGACTAAATTGACTCTTACCAGACGAAACGACGCGACTTACAATGAATAAAATAATGATGTAAACAAACGGAAACTAAATATATCATATTATTGTTTTATGAATAAACAGATTTTTACATTTCAAATTTTGCACAAAGAAAATAAATACATTGGTATTTTCCGAATAAAAATGATAATAGTTAAAAATACTCTATCAAATTTTTTAGATGAAAACTATTAAATATGAAACAATGCCTTTTCATAATTTCTAGAACAAATTTATTTATTTAGCAATCCATAGCCACGTCTATCAAATATTTATTACTTTTCCCGGACATCATCTAAGACAAGAATATGGCTTTGGCAATAAACTTATTGTTCGATGCCCGGTTTCACTCTTTCATTATAAATAATGCATGTCTTGTATGTGACCATGACCGCACACCGCCTTCTGCATACTAAGGCTTTTATACAATGCTCTTCATTTCTCCAATGTTTGTCGAACTTTTGTTTTTTATAATTGTGTCCTGTCCTGACAAACAATCCTGCTACTGCTGTAAGATTAAAATAAACATAAGAATATGAATAAATAATCATAAGGCTACTTGCATGTTAACATAGTGATTGATAATGATTTGAGTAAGAAATAGGTAACGATTTTTCAGAATAAGCCATAATTTTGCTTTTAAACTTAATAAAAAGAATGTTTCGTGGCTCAAATTGCACAAATATCGTTTTTCGATCCTATTGATTTAGCAGTCATACTTATTACTTACATACGTTTATTAGACTGTCTCGTTGGCCGAGTGGGGTTCCATTATACATCTAGAGGTAGGTAAACAACCAACAAGCAATACGTTGCCCACATTAAGATTATCCTTTGTCCTCGATTATTATAAATTCCATAGCAGCAAGATTTATGTAACTATTTAGTATAAATATTGCACAACCTTAATCTGAAACAAGTTCCTAATTACCCGAGAACTATTTCACAGAACAAAGCCTCTTCGCTGAAGTTATCATCTCAATTTATGAACAGCTTTTGTTTAAATTATTACGTATTTTACCAAGAAGTATTTATTATTAAAGATCCCTACATTATCTTGTAACAATATGGTATAGCT
This sequence comes from Spodoptera picta, assembly GCA_038387885.1. Classification (NCBI taxonomy): domain Eukaryota; kingdom Metazoa; phylum Arthropoda; class Insecta; order Lepidoptera; family Noctuidae; genus Spodoptera; species Spodoptera picta. The sequence goes on along the minus strand of JAZHFQ010000733.1, from coordinate 4,879,681 downwards.
TTAATCCATTTTTACTTCAAGCTGTATTCATTTTATTTATTTTAAAATAGGCTTTTAAAACCCCCAAGAGATCTCGAGTAGAAGAAAATTTCTGTTTTCCTGATTACATGTTTCCGTTTTATAGTGTAAGGGAATTCTAGTGTAATTTTAAGTTTAATACTACTAAGTACTGAAACCTTCTTCGAGAATTGAACATGTTATTATTGTATACACAAGATACTTATTCTATATTCTTTACAGCATTCTACATTATGACATCGTCAAGGAGGATTAGTATGATATCTTCGTAAGTGTTCTGTCTTCAAATATTTATTATGAACACAAAATCTACTCCAGAAATAATCTAAAAGTACAGTCGTAGTAAAAATAACAACACCAAAGTACAATACACCAACGAGAACACGGGTAACTAATATAAATTTTAAATACACTGTACCAAAAACCTCTACTACACTAAGACTTGGTCCCAAACTTCGTCTGGCGCCTGCACCGAAATGGGACACACTTGTACCTATTTACTTGGTAACAGTTGCATTGCTTGCATTAATACTCGTAACTGTGCCTTAATGACGTCACTATACACACTGAACATGCATATTTAGCTATTCATTAGAAACTTTGCTTCATATTCAGGTTGAAGACGTACTTTTGTTTGTAGTTTCAGATTGTCCAGAACTAACTTTAACATGTTAAGTAGCCCAGTAATGGACTCTCGCGGGATGTTGATAATGAAGTACTATTAGTAGTCTGCATGGTTGTCGCAGTGGGTTCGATTCCCGCGCCGGCCAAAAAGTGATAATGGCATTTTCTGAGTAATATGATCTTCATTAATCCTGAGTTTTCCAGAAATCCTAGTGTTTCACCCCCGTGTCTCGGAAAGCGCGTAAAGCCTGGTCCTGCGCCTAACCTCTCTCCGGTCGTGTTGGTTTGTCGTTTCATCGGGTTCAGAGAATGCACCTGTGTTTGCGCACCAGATTGTGAACTATCACATCTCCTGCGCAGTGGGCTATTCTAGTTAGACAAACTAGCCACCATGATTGAAATTTATCTGGAGACTTTAAGACTATTAGTATGTTAGGTTAAAATGTATCTGAGGTCTAAGTTCTTTTGGTACCTTGAGTCTATAGATGAAGTTAAACAATATTTTTTGTCTTGTGCTTTCAGTTATTTTCCTGAAAAGCGAATTTCACAATGGGAACATTTACTGAGAAAGTTTTCTGATTCTCGTAGAGACCAATGCAAGTAAGTGCTAATGTTAATAAACCTTAAAATACTTGTCTATATCTATATAAATTATAGAGATGGAACATTGTTTCCATACAAACCTGTGATGCCTTGAATTGATGATTTTCTTGATGTTTCACTTTTAACTAAAATTGTACTAGCTGTGCCCACGACTTCGTCCGCGTGGAATAGTGGGGAGGAGCTGTTAATCACTAGATTCACAGCTTAGGTATCACTTGTAGATCACGGCTCAAGCATTGTTTTAAAAAAATGTTCAATGTACAATTTTGACTTTTCTACGATTTATTTTTATTATAGAGGTATGTATGTATAGATTATTTTCTAGCTATAACGTGAATTAAAAATTAGGTCTTATTATTTTTATTGCATTCTTTACATTAATTTTTACATCACACAGGCCAGGTCCATTGGATATTCGTCAAGCTGCTCGTTCCACCAAGCACTTCCCTACATCCTCACAGTATGAGGGTACATGGGATATTCTGGGTATGAGTGGACAAGGAACATATACCTTCCCTAATGGTATGACATTTATATTTATATTATCTTTTAAAGCTACTCTCGCGTGGTTTAACCCCTGCTGGGCACGGTTCAGGAAGGCGGCTGATGAGAGTGAGCAAAGGATTAAGGACTACAACCTGAAAAGGGCTATCAAACACAGAGACGCGGCGGTTGTGGGTGTTCTTTTGGGCGGGGAACGTTGCTTGTGATAAAACGGATGCAACATGAGGAAATACGTATGCAGAAATATGTAGATATAGAATATAACCCATTGACTTTGGACTATTGTAAGCTTTATTGGAATCGGCCAAAGGCAAGGGTTGAGGCGTCATGCACACAAATGTCCTACAGTCGGTGGCGCTGTGTGTTGGGTTGTTTCGTTCCCAATAAAAACGATGACCGGACCAATTAGGTCGGTAACCAACTAGGTAATTAGGTAGGGTTAGGTCGGCTCTCCCATCTTGTTGGTGGGCTGATTTCGTAGAGCCGTCAATATACCTCTAGATATAAATGGACAATAGCTAATTATTATGTAATTTATACTTTTACTAATAATTATAGATGCGGTTAATTGTAGTGTGTAACTAGGTACCTACTTTATTTATAGCCTATAGTCTTAGGCTAGACTATCTAGCATATAGACTACCTGGTTAACCGATATGTACCAGATTGTGAATATAGCACATAATGTGTATAAACTATTTGCCACATACATAGTTCATCTTGTTCAAATCGGGTACTTACATGAAGGCGGTGAAAAAGGCCTTATGAAGATTTACGAAAATTTCATTATTCCATTTACATTTTATAGGAGTCACATATAAAGGTGAATTCGACGATGGAGTATTTCATGGGAAAGGTGCGCTTCATTACCCAAACGGCATTGTATTGCATGGCAGATGGGAAAATGGAACCATGGTAGAAAGAACTCTCCAGTTCAGCGATAGCTTGGAATACGCTGAAAAGGATTGGAAGTATTGTATACCGCCTGATAGAAGGTAAAGGAAATAAAGTGTATTTAAAATAGTCTGGAGGGTAGTGTCAGAAGTCAGTAACTGATACTACTATTGAAATTGGAATCCTGTTACGAAATTAAAAAAAAAGTAAAACATGCCCCACACTAAAATTGTCATCTGTGTCGTGGTGGCGTTTACAAATATACAAGTTCACATACACATGACACCAAGACCCGGAACAACAATCTGTGGATCACACAAAGGGTTGTTCGAACGAACCCGCAACACATTATGCGGCAACCGGTTGCCCAACCACCGCACCAACCGTGCATTCAAATCATTAGTAGATAAATAATATGTATAGTAATACATAAAGAGAATATAAGTCTCTACTTATTAACGTACCTTCACAACTGTTTGTTAAAATAAGTAGCCACGGATTTTAAAACATCTCAATAGATGAGATTTTTCACATTTTGACATTTTTCGGAAAAACGCAATCGTTTTTCCGAAAAATTTTTCTCTTGTTGGTATTAAAGCTCCCGGTCCACGAGAAACCACTAATTTAACATGTGCAAAGCGGTCTGAGTAGAAAATTTAAATTGAAATTAAATTTTTAATATGCGACCCAACTTTAGCAGACTAATTAGGAAGTTTTGGGATCAAATTCCAAAAGTAACCGCAGATATTGCGATATCATTTCTGTTTTTGATCGCCAAAATGAGATTTTAACATTTTCCACGCAGAATATTCTACTTAGATATAAGTATCAGCATGATAAAATCAAATTGATGAAACTTTTAGTAATATTCACAATAGTATAGATTGGTAATTACAACCGAATGATAATATACATAAGCTTACAACTATTGTAACCCACCAGCGTTTATGCCATTTATCTAGCAAACCAGACAAAACTAATCAGCCACTAAACGGTCAAAAGGCACAAAAATACCATGATCATCAACAGCCTATAAATGCTCACTGCTGAGCAAAGCGTCTTTTTTATGGCATAAGCCAGTAAACGAGCAGAAGTATCACCTGATGGTAAGCAATCTGCGTCACCCATTGACACCTGGAACACCAGAGGCGTTACAAGTGCATTACTGGCCTTTTGGGGATTAGGAGTTTGAGGATCGTTGGGGATTCAGGGATTGGGGAGATTGGGGAAGGAGAGGGTAATTGGGCCTCCGGTAACCTCACTCACATGACGAAACACAACGCAAGCATTGCTTCACGTCGGTTTTCTGTGAGTCCGTGGTATCACTCTGGTCGAGCCGGCCCATTCTCCATGAATGGACCATCTCTCCCACACTTACACTTAACACACACGTCTTCTGACACGAAGACGGTTTGAGCATTAACTACCATGCTGATTAGCGATTTACTTATAATTAGAAGTTATAACCCCAGGTTTCCTCACGATGTTTTCCTTCACTATTTGACAGTGACAATAATCGTAAAAAGTACGTCATATTATAAGTCTAAAAAAGTCACATTGATACTAAACTTGCCGTTGGTAGGTTTCGAACCCGCACCATCATGCATATCAAATGCAAAGCAAAAATATCAAATACTTAATATTTCTTCCACCCATAGATTTGCAATAGAATATGAACGTGGCTTAATGCCTGCTGGAAAATCATTCCTGACAGCTGACCAACCCACCAGAGAGATACCTCCTGGCCATTATGATACTGGAGACGGCTTCTACGATACTAAGACAAAGATGATATACAAGTACGATGAATTAGGAGCAATTTTGAGGTATGTTTTTTGTTAACTAACTATAAGCTTGTTGGTTGAGTAGAGAAAGCGTATAGAGGTAACAAACATTCAAAAAAATAAACTAAATTTCGAAATTGTTAGAATAAGTTTAAAGGTCTCGCTAATTTAAAGTAAAACAAAGAACAAAAATAAAGCAGAGCAATCGAACCCCAGAGAGCAATGACCAAGTTATTGCTTGTCGTAACCACAATTCAGCAGAACTACTAATCATATTGACGTCTAGCAAATTGCACTACAATCAACTTCCAATTATTCACGTCGTACTTCAAAACGTGGGCACGACTCTCTGGACTGTGATGACGTCACTACCAATCGTTACCATTTTCCTTTTCACGGAACAATAGCGATTGCTAGTATCCTTGAACTTTCTAAATTCTTTAAAGACCCTTTTTGGGGTTTGGACCCAAAAAGCTCCGGCTCCGTTATCTGTCCGTAACAATTGAACCGTACTAGGTAGTTACTGATATCTTAATATTATTACGATTAAAGCTTAATTAGATTAGTCATGGCAATTTCCCACCTACAACATCAAGTTAAGTCTGGTAGCATCCGAAAATAAATTACAACTGAACTGGAATTTTAATAAAATCAAATTACCTATATCGCACGAGGTTGATGATACCCATATACATTTAATTAGTGATCCATCGAAACGTACCTTAATTGGTGCACTAATTGACTTGCTGATTGACGACTCTCTGCGTTCAACGTGCATAGAAATAGTTCATGCTTGTTGGCAAAATAAAATAATAGGAATAAAGCTTCTGGATAATAGAATAATTAAACTTAATGGAAACTTCAATTTAATTTATTTACCCATAATACACTTAAATAACATAATTAATAATAAGTATATACAACATAAATTAACTAAAACAATGAATAAAAAAGCTAAAATCAGTCAGGCGTCAAACAATTCGTCCGCGTCACGATAACTGGCATACGTGTCCAGAGAAGACGAAGAGTGATATTATATTAGCTAATTGTTAAATCTAATTAGTATATTTTTTGTAGTTTATTTTCAGCACTAAGAATAGTCAAAAACAAAAGAAAATAGAATGCTCATTCCCTACCCATTAAGAGGAAAACCTTTTAATACAATAACAATATAATTAAATACACTACTTACCGCACCATAATAGACGCGACGCCAGAGCGTACGAAAACAAAGCATTAGCAACTACTTAGCCCCACCTTCCACGATTTCCACAAGGTATCATCCTGGGGCCAATTTTTTTGTGAAAATGTGAGGAGAGTAATCTAGCGGCCGTGTCGTATGCCTCGTTTAGTATGTCCTGGGACGCATTACACGCCACCTCTGGCACGGTGTGGACTCTAAATAGATAATAATTAGCTTTGTCTTAGCACTACAAGGTTTAGTAGTATTTTTTGTAAACGTAGCATGACGTATAATATACATAGTTGGGCTTTTGCATATTTATTTTTTTTCTCTACTGAAAAATTATACCCACGCGGACCAAGTTACAAATGAAATGTATGTATAACAAAACAATATTGTACAAAAACAATTCACAACTATAATTGGTTATAGGCTACGCCTATAGCCGTTCATGAGCAAAGAAGTTTGAATTTGCAATGTGTGATATATAGAGAATATTTTTTGTAAGGCGTAATAATGGATTCGAAAATTAATTCTCTATTAAAAATAAAATTAAGGAAGATTTGCTATATTTATAAGACCATACTTTCGTGAGACATACTTAATTAATTATTATGATTTCGGTTTATTCACGAAATTATTTGACCTCTAGCATGGCTTGAAACTAATCGAGTTCCTCATCAAATAATTACGTGAGTAAGCCGCAAAACATATAATTAAAACATCGGCCATCATTGACATAGGAAACACGTTTACATTTTGCCAAACTAAATTGATATAAGATGAGCCAGGCTTTAATAATATCACTAAATTGAATCTACAACTCATTATCATAACATTCAATTTTACATTTCGCCTAACATCAAATCGTTAAAACCGAATTTCAGATTAGTTTAATATCACTCTATGTTATAGCAGTGAAACGTTTTGATGGATATTTTTCATAGCGATACGATCTTCGTTTACTTCTTTGTTCGTGCTAATAGCATTCTTCCCACATTCTAGCTGTTAGCCATTGATCCACACATTACCACTGTTTACGAGGGACGCTTCTCTGAACTCTGAACTTTAGTTTTAATAAGAAAATCGAGTGCTTACCATAAATAGGTAACTGCTAGTGTTCGTTAAATTGTATTAACTTTATTTTCTCTGTAACGTCATAATTTTAAATTCTTCAGAAAAAAATCTAAATAGACTTATAGTATAACTTTAATTAAGTGTCTTAATATCTATCTTACGCTACTTGCTTATAGGGCGAGGTGTCACACACACTACACGTCAACTCATTTGCTATTAAAGGCGTAATTCAGCGAAATACTCGCAAATTAAAATAGGTTGATGAAGTGGCATCTCTTAGGCTATTCTGTAACTGTCAAATTGAACTTTCGATGTGAGCTCGATCGTATTCCCGCCCGTTATTAATCGAGATTATTCTCACAACCAACGACATAGTGGACCGCAATCGAATTCACTTCGATCTTTCGAATTTAAAGTTTCAAAATAGCCGTAGCTGTACATGATGAAGAAGAATGAAGATGAAGATTCATCATTTCAATTCCTTACAGATCTCCGTCACTTGACGAACAGATATGGATTGTGAGTCACTGTCGTATGAATCCCGAGCAACGTCTGGGTCCACAGCCAGATTTGTATGAGACGTACACAGCACCAGTGGTTCAACCACAGCCGCCTCCAGCGCCAGCAGCTGGCGTGACCCTCACGATGAGCGCTGCCAAGTCACAATCGTTATTCTCGATTGAACAAGAGTTTATATCTGTAAGTATTCTAGGTATATTACATTGGCTCAAAGCAGAAGTAGGAACGGAGTGGTTTTTAGTCAGTTAGAGTCTGACACTCACTTTCACCTTACCCTAGGTGGGAGAAGTTATTTAATGACTTTAATGAAAAAGGTGCATAACATAATCTGACGATTAAAAATGTAATTAGTTTGATAATGAAAAAATATAAGACACGTATTTTTTTTTATTTTGTATCATATATCGTATGTATGAATATATGTATGAAATAAACAATACCTACCTACTTAGATAAAACGGAGTTAAGTTTAGAAGTGGGAGGTCGAGTAACCTATAGAGTTTCTTGCTCGTTCTTCTCCATAGGAATCTACACTTTGAAACGAGAAAATAGCTTCACTAGACGACTGACCTACAGACTGACATTTTTTCTTATTATTTAATATTTTGTTTTGACGTTCAAAAGTGCCTTCCTGGTCTAATTGAAATAAATGATTTTGACTTTGACTTTGTTAGGTCACGCTACCCTATAAAATGTAGTAAATCGTGACGTATCGTACTCGTACATAACATGAGCTCCGGTTCAAAGCAGGAGTAGGAACAAGTCAGTAAGAGTTTGACACTCACTTTCACCTCACCCAAGGCGGTAGAAGTTATCTGATGACTTTCCCGCCTCATAAAAGGTACTTAACATAACATGACCAATTAATCCCTAAATGATAGAATAACCGCCGTACTCAGAGTCATTTAATGATTACTTAACCCATCTCTCAGCAATAGGGTAGTAGACAGTGTATGAAAATTTAAAATCGAATTAGTACGTCAGTTGGATAATGAAAAATATTAGACTTTTTTTATTTTGTCGTATAAGAAAACTATACTTAGATAAAATGGAGTTAAGTTTAGGAACGAGAGGTCGTTACATTACGTTACCCTATAAAATGTAGAGATTTCAAACCAATATAAGTCCAAAGTAATTTAATTGTGTATGAAAAGAAAAAAAAAGTGTGTAATGTTTTAAAATTATAAGCAAAACACGTGAATGTAGCAAACAGACTAAACTTTATTCCATCTTTAAAAGTGTACATAGTCAATTATATGTATTTTTTATACCATAAACACATTAGCATTACATATTTAGTCTCTACGTTCCACAAACAAATACTTTTATTATTTTGATATATCATTACAACAAAAATAATCTTCCAGACGGACATTAAAATTAAATTCAGGATAGGTACTACCCTATTGTTTTCGGAACAAAATCATTACCAATGAATAGTTTAATTACTATTAATCATTACATATCTCTGAGTATGGCGGCTAGTGCAAGTAACCACTATGCACCAATTAAAAAAAAATATTTTACATAACATTACATCATGCCTCTTATCCCCGAAGGGGTAGGCAGAGGTGCACATGACGGCACTTAATGACACTGTACAATGTAATACCCACTTTTCACAATTTATGTTATAAGTCCCATGTAATAGGGGGTGAGCCTATTGCCATATACCGGGCGCAATTCTAGACTTCACTGGCACTGAGATTTTTTTAAAGAAACCCAGTAATATTTTGCCCGACCCGGGAATCCAAGACCCGTTGCCGAGCAGTCGCCCTTGCGACCGCTTGGCCAACGAGGCAGTCAGGTATGTCATAACATAATAAAGCCATATTGATAGTGCTAGATGAATTGATATTAAATAACTGCATATTTCGTACTGAATTCTATGACAGAACTATACGTCTACTAAACAATAATAAAAAAGACTAAATACGTCTAATTCTACTGATATTGTAGTTTTGAAATAAAATGAAATAAATCTCAGAAAGTTGTATGATAATGTAAATTACGCCTATACCTCACGGAACGATCTCACTGAAAGAACTCGGTAGACTTTTCTCAAGTTTTCTCATCGAGAGCCAATAAGTTCTTCTTAGTTTTAAAACGAGTGATATTTTATTATTATTTTTTTCTTCATGGCATAAGACGGTAAACGAGCAGACGGATCACCTGATGGCAGTCGGCGTCGCCCATGGACACCTGGAACACCAGAATCATTACAAGTGCGTTACCGGCCTTTTGGGGATTGGGAGTTTGAGGATTGTGGGGGATTCGGGGATTGAGGAGATTGGGGAAGGGGGGAGGGTAGCTGAGCCTCCGGTAACCTCACTCATACGATGAAACACAACGCAAGCGTTACTTCACGTCGGTTTTCTGTGAGGCCGTGGTATCACTCCGGTCAAGTCGGCCCATTCGTGCCGAAGCATGGCTCTCCCACACTTAAATACTCATTTATTCTAGTTTTCTTTTTCTCTTTTGAAATATTTTTCAGCATCACCCATGGAAAAGTTGGTTGAAACTTCCGTGGCAACACCATTGCATCTGGAATTAGTCCGGTGTATGGCAATTTTACAACAGACGTTAAAAAGAAAAAAGGGGATTTCCAGTTTCACCTGTATTTATGTATGTGCACGATTATCTCGCGATGGGCTGAACCGATTTTAATGCGGTTTTCAAAAAGTCTTTGTTACAGTTAACACTTGTTACATTTTTTTGTTTTAATTAACCGACTTCAAAAGTCGACGGTATTGACTTCGGGTTTAAACGTAGTTTATAAAGGTCTCACCTTCTATTACAAGGGACTCATAATTTAACTGGTGGTTACAAATGGTTCTTAAACTAATAGGTATCCTCGTGCCTCTTCAGCGTAATATTATGTATCTTTTATCTTCAGAGCTCCAAAGGATTGAAGTTCTACAACACTGGAGATTCTTCCAGCGACAGCTTCGAATAGTATTCTCTTGCTCACATCAAGAGCACCTACTTTATATCAAATGATTCATTTTATTTTCGTTGTAAGTAAAGTTTATTTTTAATTGTTTAGTTGTAATTCTTGCGATGTTCTGACACTTAGTTCTTAACGCAATAAATGATAATTATGTTTTAAACTTAACACCGAGTTTTATTTTAGAGATTAAGATTTGATTAAAAACCCTTGCCAATTTATTATTATAGCCCAGCCACATACTTTCAAGGCTTCAAACCTTTAAAATTATGTTCAACCTATAAATAGTAATTAACAATTATAATTAATTTATATTTTTAGTTTACTTTTATTTGACTTTTATCTTTTTGTATCTTAAGTTGTATATATTTATTTATACTTTATTTCACACACAGAAAAAAATGAATACATTGTAATATGAATTTGAGTACAATGGGCGGTCTTATCACATGCGGCGATTTCTTCCAGACAACCTTTGGTTGAATTTTGGAAAAATATCTGAGAATAGGTGGTAGAAGCTTATATGTATATTAAGTAATTAATTGTTCACTACATTGAATAAAATCTTGCAGGAATACCATCTTTGTAGTTGACTTAGTTTTAAATTTAGAACACAAAGTCAAATGACATTTTGTCTTGGCATGTCCATCCATGTCACTTTGACAAAAGGGGCGGAGAAGTAATTGTTATTTTTATAATTTGTAATTTTTTTTGGTAATTTGTTAAATAATAAAAATATGTAAAACGGTTTCACATTTTTTTTAATTTGTTATAACTGTTTTATTTTTTTAAATAGATAATAATTACAGCAAAATTTTGATAGAACTTTTGAAACATTAAACATCTGAGGTAAGTCCACAAAGTCGACATAGGTAAACAACGATGGATTTCGTTAAGCTATGAAGTTGGTCGATAAATAAATGTGTACTAAAAAGCAGGAAAGATATAAGAATAATCAATTAATATTAGGGATCAAATTACCCACCCCGGATTAATGTCATTGAAAAGTTTTTCACATTATATTCACTGAACTTACAGAACATATTATTTGAGATAACTTATAGGCCATTTTTTCAGGGGTATTTTATAAATAAACCTAGTATGGGAACTAGGTAAGTACAAAATAAATAACATTTTTAATTATGATTGAATTTTGGCAACATACGCTTTTGTTCCGAGTTAAATTATTGTATCTAGTACATAAAATGTTTAGCAATACATAATTTATCAAATGTAATTTATATTGGTAAATAAATTAGTTTTATAGTACAACAGTTTTGAAAAAACATGCCTATATCTTATTATACAATTTATTTTAGCAAAAACCAAGACAGACGCGGATCACAATGGCTGGAACTTATGCATAATTTTTCCGAAAAACATAATGAGGTCTGTCGGTAAGTAGGTAGTACATATTAATACAGTTGTGAGTTTGACTATCCATACTTATATCGTTACCGTGGTCGCCTAGCATAGAGCAGCTTTGCCTTCCTTTACCTATATTCTCAAAGCTTAGGATGAAATGAATAAGTTTTTATGGGCTTTTTTTTGAGGGGGGAAAATCATCCAATGACTTCTCCCGCCCAGGAGACGAGAGGGAGTGTCAGACTCTTACTGACTAAAAACCACCCGGGTCCTACTCCTGCACTTCGAGCCGGAGTCCCGGCAACCCGTTAAGTCTTACTCGGCTCCGTATCGGCATGGAATGTCTCTCGCGACGGCTGGGGCGTGAGGAGGTTCGTTCCCTCACGCACCCCACCTCCTCCTTAACTAGCATGACTGCTTCGCAGAAGGAGGAGACGGTATCCCACCATGGCCTGAACCAGAGCCGGATGCGAGAGGTCGCCGTCACCAATCACATCCCTGAGGACACGGACCGCCGTGTCTTCAGGGGCGGTCCTCGCAGAGATAAGATTTTATGGGCTAGCATTATTTCACGCCGATTTTCTGAGAGGCTGTTGTGTCATTCCGGTCGACCCAGTCCATTCGTACCGAGGTATAGTTCTCCTACATCACAACTATTATAATCTGTTACTGTTAAAATCAACCAATCTATCAATAAAGTGTTCAGAGACAAACCATAATATGACACATGTGGTAGAATTGCTAACAAAATATTTTCCACAGTGCGTCATCTATCGACCCACCTGTAACTAAATCTTATACAAAGCAATTCAAAACAAACTCGAGATATGAAGGCGGATGGGGACCATTTGGTATGACTGGCTATGGCGAATACACGTTTCCTAATGGTAAATAAGATTGACATTAGTGATATTACATCTGAAACTATCTCTTAGCGACAGAATATATAAACGCTATCGTGGTATGCTACCTCATACATAAAGACCTACATCAGGGATACAGGAATGCATATTGTTTTGCAACTTCGGATCCCACACGTCTGTAGACTGGACTAGTCTTCGAGTGGCCCTTGCCATGCCTGAAGGTCAGAACTATGTATGAGCTCGCCCACTTGTTTCTGATAAAATCTATCAGATAGATAGACCAACCCCATTCGACTAATAAGTTTACTTTGTAATCGCTCTGGTCACATTTTAGGGGTTGTCTACAAAGGACAGTTCGAACAAGGCATGTTCCATGGGACTGGTGAGTTGGTATACGAAACAGACCCCGCAGAATACCGCGCCGTCATACGCGGTAAATGGGAGAATGGTATCATGACATCGAGGGCGTTACACTTTTCTGATACCCTCGAGTATAGCGAAAACAGCAAGTGGACATATTGCAATCAACCTGATAGAAGGTAATTTACTTACTTTTAAACTTTTTATCAAACGAATTGCTTACTGGCACTTATAAAATCTTTATTGCAATTGTATTTCGGCGTTTGATAAACATTGCCTTTTAATCAAGGAATCATTGTTTGAGGTAGGAAATATTAATATCACTCGTAGATGAAATAACTCGTAAAAGAAACTAAAATTTGTAATATTTTAGTTTCTTTACTTTAAAGATAAAATTACATTGAACATAACCATACTTATCAAAACCACTTATAATTTAATTTCTACAGGTTTGACATAGAATACGTTAAAGGTGTTCAGCCTGCTGGCAATTCATACATGACGGCTCGCCAGCCCTCGATTGAAATACCTTCCGGCTACTACGATACTGGGGACGGACTGTACAATCCTAAGACAAAAGTTATTTATAGTTACGAGGATCTTTGTACTATCAGAAGGTATATTTTTTTTAGTGTAAATTGAGATATTAGCCAAGTGGCGTGATTGAATCATTTGAGTAAATCAGTAGCTCCCTGCTACTGCTCCCTGGCCAGATTAAGGTCTGATGTTTACTAATTGGTTTATTGCAGTATGAGTAGTATATTAAAAAAATAATACGTCGACAATTTGTGATACTTTCCCAACTGACCCAATAACCCATAGGAGTAGGAAGGAGGTGGCTTTTAGTCAGTAAGAGTCTGACACTCCCTCTTGCCTCCCCAGGCGGGAGAAGTCATTGGATGATTTTCCCCCCTCAAATAAAGAAAAGGTTACGAATTAGAAGAATAGTTATGAAAACTTAGTCATAAATTATTCATGTTTTAAAAACACTATTGTCCACAGGGCTCCGTCATTGCGAGAACAACGATGGATAGTAGAGAACTGTCGCGTTGCAGACGTGAAGCCGTTGGGTCCCCGTCCTGATTTGTACGAGACCTATGAACAACCATCTCTGCTTCTGGCCCAACCACCGCCACCACCAGCCACCAGCTTTACTTCCAGAACAATTTCTCAATTCGATATGGGACATGTATGTTTTTTTATAATTAAACACTACACAGCGTCTACCAACAAAGTAGACAGATGAACTAATCAAGGTTAAGTCGCTCAACTGATCTATTTCATGGAAGTCATGGGGGGAACTATGTTCAGCAGTGGACGGTTGATATGATTCAGATAACTGCGTTGACTAAGAATAGGGTTTACTAATATTAGACGACAATAATCAACTAAATGAACGTCACTAGTTTAATCTATATTATCGAGCACTAGCTGTCATGTTGACGCTATCATCTGTCAAATGTGACAGAAATCCGCCGCGCATAAAGTTGTAACATGAAAAGTTAATTTCGACGATTCATTAAACTACCGTCACCACTGGACACTGGCAGTATAGTCGACAAGATCATTTTGGAGACTCGTTTGCCAAAGAGGAAAAAAAAAAAAAAAGTTGTAACATCCATTCGACCAGCATTACGCAGTTTTCTAATAAGAATTAGTTTTATAATAAACTTTCAATGCTTGAGTATTGAGTTTAATTTAAAACTAGCCAAACTTATTTATTGGATACCCAGAGTGTCACTTATTACATTTGACGCTGCTGGTTATATAGGGTATACTTTGTACTGCGGTAGTAGGAGTAGATATTTGTTTGATTACGTTGCCGATCACCTGGTGATATTCGACTTCAGGGACACCCTGTATGTGTACTTACCTGTGGTTTTTTTAGCTGCTACCGGGGCTGTGGACAATCGTAAGGGTTGCTGGGGATTCGGTTCGAAACAGAAGATCAAACGGAGTGGATTTTCGACATTTGACACTCTCTTTTACCTCATCCAAGGCGGAGTCATTTGATGATACTCGTAGCTAAAAAAACGAATTATTAACTGACTTCCCATCGAAACACGACATAAATAATGAATAAACTTCTAAATCAATTTCTTTATTTTGCAGCATAAGGCTCTAAGGGACTTCTACGATCCATCGAAACTTATGTCTCCGTCAATACAAAGGTTGGATCAAATATTGCTAGTTCTATTTTAGTTTTACTTCGTATGCAATTAAATAATCCTATACTTATACTTACGTCATCTATCTATATAAATAAAAATGAATTTCCGTTCGTCAGTCTCGCTAAAACTTTAGAACGGCTGAACCCATTTAGTTATTTTTGGTCTTGAAATATTCTGGAAATCCAGAAAAGGTTTAAAAGGTGAGAAGCAAATTTTAAGCGGTTTAAGTTTGTCGGGTCAGCTAGTATTATATAAAGCTTGAGTTCTGTTTCGTCGTGTGAGTGAGGTTACCGTAGGCCAATTACCCTCCCCTTCCCTAATCTCCCCAATCCCTGAATCCCCAACGATCATCAAACTCCTAATCCCCAAAAGGCCGGTAACGCACTTGTAACGCCTCTGGTGTTCCAGGTGTCCATGGGCGACGCCGATTGCTTACCAACAGGTGATCCGTCTGCCGGGCGCTTTTGCCGGCTTATGCCATAAAAAAAAAGCTGGAGAATTTCGTTTGTTTGTTTGATTGAACACGCTAATCTCAGGAAGGCCGATTCGGAAAAAAAAATATTGTGTTGGATAGCCTATTTACCGAGGATGGCTTTAGGCTATAAAACTATAGTTACGCTACGATCTATAGGCACCTACCAAAGGGGTAATAACAAGTCACTATTATTATTCCGGATATTGGGAAATCTTAGATTTTCAGATCCATGTTAAATGGGAAATTTCAATTTGTTTTTGTAATTGTAATAATGATATCATACCTTTATTCCCAAAGGGGTACGCAGAGGTGCACATTATGCCACGGTACAATATAACACCTACTTTTCACTATTTATGTTATGAGTCCCATGTAATAGGGAATGAGCCTATTGCCATATACCGGGCACAATTCCAGACTCCGCGCTACTACTGAGATTTTTTTTAAAACCCATTAATGCCCGACCCACGAATCGAACCCGAGATCCCTTGCCCGGCAGTCGCACTTGCGACCACTCTGTCAACGAGCAGAGGCGTTTGTTTTTGTAATATCTATATTTTCGGCCCTTTTTTTACAGGCCCCCGCCACGAAAGTTCAGACCTGCCAACTAACAATAAGATAGCTACACGCTTGCTTTCCTTAAAAATAGTGCATTATTTATAAATTATTTATTTCTTAATTAATTTTATTGCTATCGATTTATTTTTATATCTGTTTCAATTCCGTTTAGTATTGTCGTTTGACTGTTTATAACTAAAATAAACTGTTTAATTATAAAATTATTTTAGTTTTTTTTTTACTTAAGTTATTATTATCTTTATTTATTTTTATACTTGATTTACACATGTACTATTTGATTATTAAAAAAACATTTAAAATGTAAAAAGCACTAGCCCACCAGTAACGCGCCGTGTCCAGAAGTACTGCTTACTGCATCAGGCCCTTGACCCCATCATCTAACGCTAGCCTACTCAGATGTTGGTCGACGCTTTCAGCAATGAGCATGAGGCCTTTGGCAGATATAACTATCGGCACATTGACTGCTGAATCCACATCCCACACGTCGAGATTACAAAGTTACATGTTACTTAAGTTATTATTTCAGACATCGTTTCTTAAAATATAGGAAAGCCATGCTGCAAGAATGAATCACGGCCTCACTAAAACTGACGTGAAACAACGTTTGCGTTGTGTTTTCAGTTTGGTTACCAGCCTTTTGGGGATTAAGAGTTTGAGGATTGTTGGGGATTCGGAGATTGTGGAGATTGAAGAGGGATAGATATTTGGGCCTCCGGTAACCTTTCCCACACGACGTGAAACAACGCAAGCATTGCCCTTTTTGGGAGGTTTTTAGAAGGATTTTAGAAGAAACAAAAACAAAGTCAAAGTCAAAGCATTTATTTCAATTAACTCGTCGAGTATCGGTTTTGTAGACACAATTATAGAACAATAGGTTGCGGTCACCGGTGACCGCTTGGTGTTTGACAGTTTAAACCATAGTTTGGTACTTTTTAAATCGGCAATATATACAAAATAAATAATAGTCTGTCAGTCAGTCCGTCAGTGAAATTAGGTGAAGCTAGGTGCTCATTCCAAAATGTAGATTCGAATGGAGAAGAACGAGCAAGAAACTCCATTCGTTACTCTTTTTTAAAAAAGTATATTCTACAATGTCTCTTTTTTTTTAGGATATTATGATTTAATTCAATAAAAAACTTATATATTACATAAATAAAATTAAAACTAAATATTACTAAATTAAATATATACAACTTATGATTAAAATTAATTATAGGAAAAATAAACTATTTATAAGGCAACGAAAAACTCGTCCGCATCGACGTCAGTGGGGAAAGTACCCAGAAGGCTGGCAGCATTGCCACGTTGTATGGCAATGCTTAACCTCTGACCGAGAAAAAGACCAGCCCTCTGGTCACGAGATGTGTCGACCAGGCGTTTCGAAATGTTTTTGAACAATTTAAGCGCACTCGGACCCCACGGACCTAACGTCTCAACCCCAAACGGCTCAAAGATATAACTACCAGCAAGGTTGTTATACTTACGCCGCTTGAGGTTTTCTGCAGAGGCAGCAGCCGAACCAGCACAACTCGCCGTTACTGGAAGATGAGAAGGTGCAAGGGTGTCGACACAGGTTGCGTCCCACACCAAAGACTTTCCCAGCTTCCAGGGCATAATGGACATACCGTCGGGTCTCTTACCATCGTCGCGTGCCAAACCCTTTGGTTCCAGAACAGCTGGTACACCGGCGATGACAAGAGCTCGACGGATGATGTCGTTAATGCTGGCGTGTCGGGCTATCCGGCCCGCGCTTCTGCTACACGATAGGCCGTGGTGGCCGAGGTGGTCGACCATCGCACCGCATTGACAGCGATGCGGAGAAACACAGGGTGCACCTACACGCAAGCAAGCAGCAAGCCGAAAAGTTGAGTCATTCAACATCGTGCCAATATTGAATGACGGAAGTGCCAGAAGCCAGAGACCTGATTCCCACTCACCCACAGCCAATAGGCGAGCGAACTCCGCAGGATTGGTGCTGGTATTAATTAGATTATTATGCACCAACCTGCAAAGCGGCTCGTCCCATTGTCTCTGGGAGGAAGGGTTGACAGGCAAGGCTGTATTGGGACAAGTTTCTGTCCAGGCGTTCATCGCGTCGGTCAGACACGGCACATCGGGTTCAACGTCAATAATGACGACAACGACAATGTCTCTGATACATATTTCAATACTGTACGCATATGTAAGAAAAATGCAAAGACACGCTTGACGCATTATACCACTGCTAAGATATATATGTTATATTTCTAAATCTATGCATTATACTAATAACTTACAAAAATAAAAAAAATAAAAATCTTAAGTCTAACATGGTGCTCACATATGCATACTGACAATCCATAGAAATAGTGCATCTATACAAGAAAAAGGAAACTCTTTGTTTCAATAAACAAATAATCCTCGATGCATTTTAGTGATTTTAGTATTACAAAATAGACTTTGCAGCCTAAAACCTTGCCGCTATACCTACCTAGTGGTTGTCCTAGATTTTAAGTGGCAAAGTGTGCATTTGCCATTCAACGTGGCAATGCTGCCAGTCTTTTGGGCACCCTACCTCACGGTAGCGATGAGGAAAATGTTTTCTTTGATGCCTTATGATTTATTTTTATTATTATTATTTTATTAAGGTGTAAATATTTTAGTTTTAATTTTTTTTTTATATATTTTAAGTTGTATATATTAATTTTTATCTTGTATTGTATATATTTAATTACCTAATTAAAAACTAAACTTTTAGATTTTAAGTTAGAATAAAAATTCAAATGACATTTGAACGTCCATCAATGTCACTTTGACAAAAGGGGCGAACTGTGATTTTTGTATTCTATACATTTTTTTGGTAATTTGGTAAATAATAATAATTATGTAAAGCGGTTTGTGTTTCACCTTTTTTTTTAATTTGTTGTAACTGTTCTATTTTTTTTAAATAGAAAAGAGCTAAAGCAATATTTTTATACAACTTTCGAAACACATATCAGCGGTAAGTCTACATACGTAAACAATGATGGTTTTGGTTATAATCTATGAAGATATTCCATGGCCGGATAAATGAATAATATGTATAAAGCTAATGTATAAAGCAGTAATCGATTTTCAGTCGGTCATGGACAAACTTACCAACCCCAATCGATACGTTTATTTTTTTACATTATTGTCACTTAACTTTATTTGGTAATACTTACTAACTTCTATTTCAGTTGTGTTTTATTAATAAACCCAGTATGGGAACCATGTAAGTACAAAATAACAAATATTTTTAACAACCAATTTTAGTAATTGAGAACACTGAAACTTTTGTTCCGAGTTAAAGGTAATGTACTTATATGTAGGTAAAGACTTTAGTTTTATTTTGAAAAAATACGCCTATAACTTATTATACAATTTATTTTAGCAAAAACCAAGACAGACGCGGATCACAATGGCTGGAACTTATGCATAATTTTTCCGAAAAACATAAAGAGGTCTGTCGGTAAGTAGGTACATACATATAGTCGTGAGTTCGACTAGCCATATTTATATCGTTACCGTGGTCGGCTAGCATAGAGCAGCTTTGCCTTCCTTTATCTATATTTGCAAAGCATAGGATGGAATGATTATAGGCGAGCCGGCCCATTCGTATTGAAGTATGGTTCTTCTATATCACAAATATCATAATCTGATACTGTTTGAAGCTGCTCAAAGACAACCCGAGACATAAGTAAAACTGCAAACAAAATCTTTTTCACAGTTCGTCATCTATCGAACCAGCTGTAACTCAATCATTTCAAAAGGATTTCAAAACGAAATCGAAGTACAAAGGCGGATGGGGACCATTCGGTATGACTGGCTATGGCGAATACACGTTTCCTAATGGTAAATAAGATTATCATTAGTGATATTAAATCTCAGACGATATCTTACCGACTGGATAGATAAACACCATCGTGGTATGCTACCTCATACATAAACACCTACATCAGGGATACAGGAATCCAGATTGTTTTGCACCTCCGGATCCCACACGTCTGTAGACATGAGTCTACTTGTCCTGAGTGGTCCTTGCACTGCCTGAAGGTCACAACTATGTATGAGCTCGCCCACTAGTTTCTGATAAAATCTATCAGATAGATAGACCAAATCCATTCGACTAATATGTTTTCTTTGTAATCGCTCTGGTCACATTTTAGGAGTTGTCTACAAAGGACAGTTCGAACAAGGCATGTTCCATGGGACTGGTGAGTTGGTATACGAAACAGACCCCGCAGAATACCGCGCCGTCATACGCGGCCAATGGGAGAATGGTATCATGACATCGAGGGCGTTACACTTTTCTGATACCCTCGAGTATAGCGAACATAGCAAGTGGACATATTGCAATCTACTTGATAGGAGGTGACTTGAATATTTTTAAATAAATAAATTGCAATTAAAAATTACCAAACGTAGATGAAAATTTTCAATTTTGGATTTTTTTAATTACTAATCAAAGAAACTATCAAGTAACAATCAAGAAAGCTGTGTTCAAAATGAATCAAAGTAAACAAAAGTAGGGATTTTTCTGTCACTTTTTGTTTGAAACAATAATGTAATCCGAACAAGACCAACGTTTTTATGTTAGGGACCCAAAAGTTGTACAACCCACAGAAACATTTTCGAAATTGAATGTGAAATTAGATTATAATCTGAGATTCGTTACACCCTATGTTCTCCTTGGATTTACCCAACATTCCGTACGAACAAATGCAATTCCGCGCCAAATGTATAAAGGTAATGTAATAAGTTTAAGAAACATTAAACTGCTTTTTGCCAGCTTTGCTCTGATTATTCATTAAAAAAAAGATTAACTTTAAACTATAAAATAAATAAGGTAATATTCTAAAATACACATATATACAGGGTGTCCCTGAAGTTGACGATCAAATGGCACCAAGTGATCGGTAAGGTTCCAACAGTTATCAGAAAAATAAAAAAGAAATCAATCAGACAGTTTTTAAATTACCATGACTTATGTGTTATCCACGATTAAGTACACCCTGTGTCAGCCTTTTGACTCTTTGTTGCTACAATTCTTTATTTTTTCGTTTGTATTTTTGCTTACGTTATCCTGAATAGTGTTCCAGTATTATGGAATCATAAATTCTGAAGCAACTACTTTACTTTGGAAAAGAATGTCGTTTTTTGGCGAACCAAGTGTTCTTTATAAATTATTTACCATAGTTTAAGTGACTGTACTGAAAAATAATTGCACTGCAGTGGTAATGGCAAAGTTCACCAAAGTCAGTTCATTAAATAAGGATTCGAAAATGGTATGTCAAATGTCACTCCCTACATTATTTATTAAATTTGACAAAAAAAAATTACACGATTCTCAGTTTTAGCTTCTTGGTCCAGGTTTAACAAACAATGTTTTTACAGTGTGTGTACATGGATTGTCATTCAATTTGTTTAAATAGAGTTTAACTTGCGTTTGCGTAATCTAATGATTATTCTCAAACTAAATACACTATCTCCACGCTCTCATTGACGTCGTCTTTGCGCATATTAAAGTGATAAAAATATTTTAAAAAGTTATATAAAAGCTAACCACCGCCGTTAATAATTGCATATTTTAAAACTTATTCTATAAATACAGAAATATTTCTTGTATTTAGCAACATTTTGCATCACAAGGCAAACAATGTTAGTACAAAATTATATCTCGTTCCGTTCGGTACGTACAAAAATGGCGGCAATGAATTGCGCGCCAAAACATTTCCCGCGCATTTTTTGCTTAACTCACACTAATCGCCCATCATAATGATTTGTTTTACTTATACGGATTTTTGCCTCAAAAAGACCGTTTATTCTAATGAGGATAAATGATGAAACAGCCTTTCTCGTAGCGTTTTTTAAATTTTGTATCCGAAACGGGATGCGTGAATAAGCGGGGATAGGCATTATGTGGGATTATCTAATGCTTTAAGTTAAAAATATACGTGAGGTACGAAAAGAAGGGTATGTTTATTTTCAGGTTGGCAACGTTTTTAGGTACCTACTGTTCCATAACAGTAAACATAATAACCTGCAAACTTTGTGATTTAGTGTAATTTTAGTAATGTTTTAGTTTCTTTACTTCAAAGACAAAATTACATTGAACATAACCATACTTATTAAAACCACTTATAATGTAATTTCTACAGGTTTGACATAGAATATGTAAAAGGCGTTCAGCCTGCTGGCAATTCATACATGACGGCTCGCCAGCCCTCGATTGAAATACCTCCCGGCTACTACGATACAGGGGACGGACTGTACAATCCTAAGACAAAAGTTATTTACAGTTACAAGGATCTTTGTACTATCAAAAGGTATAAAATGTTTATAGTGTAATTGACAAATTAGCCAAGTGGTGTGATTGAGTAATTTTTGGTTTTGTTTGCTAATTGTTTTATTGCTATAGTAGTAGTATGTTAAAAAAGTACCATATTAAACTGTCGAACACCAAGCGGTCAACGGTGACCGCAACCTATTGTTCTATAATTGTGTCTACAAAACCGGTACTCGACGAGTTAAAATTCCGTGAAAGGTGTGACACTTTCCCAACTGACCTAGCAACCAATCCAAGTTATGAATTAGAAGAATATAGAGGTAATAAACATCATTTAAAATCATTTTTGTTCACAGGGCTCCGTCATTACGAGAACAACGATGGATAGTAGAGTCGTGTCGCGTTGCAGACGTGAAACCGTTGGGTCCCCGTCCTGATTTGTACGAGACCTATGAACAACCATCTCTGCTTCTGGCCCAACCACCACCACCACCAGCCACCAGCTTTACTTCCAGATGCAGCTCCCAATTCGATATGGGCCATGTATGATTTTTGTAATTAAACACTAACACACGACAACGATAACATCTACTAACAAATTGGATAGATGACTTAGTCATGGTTATGTAGTTAGATGCAGGTCGCTTCCAACCGACCTATCTGGAAGTCATTGGGGAGACTTATGTTTAGCAATAGACAGCTTGTGGCTAATATGATGATGGTAATTGGTAACTACGAACTATTTAAGGCTGTACCTTATGTACACAGCGTACGGCGCGTCGCGTTCCGCGCGCGGCTTAAAGAGCCATCAGACCACCACGGACCACCCAATCCTATTGGCTGATGCCGATACGGAGCCGCGGAGAAATTCCCCTCTTAACAAAAAAATGTTATATACTATATATACCAGCTAGCCAAACCATTTGGTTGCTTCTATTTATTTGAGTACCCTGAGTGAACTAATTCTTTGACTCTGATTATTATATATCGACGTCCAATAAAATTAATTATAGTATAGTAAGCATCTAAATCATTTTTTTACTTTGCAGCATAAGGCTCTGAGGGACTTCTACGATCCATCGAAATTTAGGTCTCCGTCAGTAGAAAGGTTGGATCAAACATTACCAGTTCTATTTTAATTTTATGTCATTTGCAATTCTTATTATTTAAAAGAAAATTAGATAATTTTATAACTTCACATAAACATAACATCACACCTTTTATCCTCGAAGGGGTAGGCAGAGGTGCACATCATGCCACTGTACAATGTAACACCCACTTTTCACTATTTAATTTTATGTTTTGAGTCCTATGTAATATGGGGTAAACCTATTGCCAAATACCGGGGACAATTGCAGACTCCGTGCTACTACTGAGATTTTTTTAAAAACCAGTAATACTTTGGCCGACCCGGGAATCGAACCCGAGACCCCTCGCCCGGCAGTCGCACTCGCGACCAGTCGTTATAACTTCACATTCGGATAATAGAAAATTACAAATTTTCTGCAAAATTTCAATGTTTTCAGGTGTGATGTTCTTTGAGAATATTTGATAAAATAGTTTTTATTTGTGTGATTTTTTATCATTTATGGGGTTTTTGAGCTATTATAACAGATTTGGAAACCAAAAAGCTTTTTCACCAAAGTGACCATATTTCCAGTTTAGACATCGGAAAGGATTAATTTATTATGTGTTTCATTTTTTCAGGCTTCCTTCGCGAAAATTCAGGCCTGCCAATTAACAATAAAATATACTTTACTTAGTTGTGTACAAGTTATTATTCGCATTCCTTAAAAATAATACATTAATTTTAGATTATTTATTTGTTAATTAATTTTAATTTTATTGCTATTGATTAATTTTATTTTTAGTGGTATTTTAATCTTTTTAAATTTAGTTTAAACAGTTGTTAACTTGGTTGGTAATGCGTTTATTTCTAAATAATTTATAAGTCCTTTAGTATTAACAATGTCTTTCAAATTTTAATAGTCCATTGCTGCTAGGTCTTTTTGTTTGCGAAAATAAACTTATTTTTAAATTTATTTTATGGTTTTTTTATTAAGGTTATTGTTTCACACATCATTTGGTAACATTTTTCAGAATTTGCGGTTGCAGTTTGCATATTAGTATCAAGTTTAGACATGCTCTTTGTAAGGTTTTTGAGAGAAACAATAAAAACCCTCGGTGCATTCTGGTATTACATAATCGACAGAGAAACGCGTCACTGCTTCACACCGATTTGTAGACATGGACATATACAAATAGACACATACAAATTACCTACATTCTTTTACTCTTGTAGATTTCTAAAGAAACTTATTAACAAACATTTTTTTTATTTGATTTATTATTTATTTTATCTAATCTTAAATAACATAATTATGAATAAATAAATACAACTTAACATAAAAATATTTACATCTTAAAAAACAAAAAACATTTTAGTCAAAAATATCCTCTTGCCGGCCTACTTGAGATCTTTCAGACTTTTTAACAGAAGAAAAGAAATGCATTTTAAAAATAACATTGACTTGACATGTAAGTACTGTCAAAGATTCGTCTATCAAAGGTTTATAAAATAGTAACCGTTTTTTCTTCTTGCTGTCATCGTTTTAGTGAACATTTTAAGACTTTTGCGATAAGTATTTGTAAAGAAGAAAGTTTAAATATAAGGTAAGTACCTATTTACATAGGTACTTTATTATGGGTATGCAGTAATCATATTTAAATATTTCAATCAACTCCGTACCGGTATGTTTATAAATTCAAAAAATACACATCAGTAAATATTTAATTACATATTTTACTCAGAATTTTCAATACAATAATGGACTTGTTTTACTTTAACTATAATATTATGTTAACACAATTTATTCTTTAAAAAAGTGGAAGATTAATAGGTACATATGATTCACAATAACTGTTCCTGCTAATAATACCTAAGTAATTCTTTTTGTGATGTGTGAGCACATATATAATAATTGACTGCACGGTTGGTGCGGTGGCTGGGCAACTGGCTGCCGTGCAACGTGTCGCGGGTTCGATTCCCGCACGAGACAACACTTTGTGTGATCCACAAATTGTTGTTTCGGGTCTGGGTGTCAATGTGTATGGGAACTTGTATGTTTGTAAACGCACCCACGACACAGGAGAAAATCCAAGTGTGGGGCAACGTTTTTTAAAAAAAAAAATTAACTTCCATCATTTCTTTACGGCTGGGTAATTATTTCGTTTTAGAATAGATACAGTCTACAATGGTATCCCTGTCATTGAGGAAACTAAATCAAGAAGGAACTACGTAAGTTAGAATCTTAATTAAACTCACTCACTACGGAAATATTACATTTTTAAAATAAAATCTTCCTTGGCCTTTAGCCATACGCCACTTTAGCGCTTGTCTACAGAGAGAATAGAAATCAAAATGTATGGGGACGACACTGACAGGTGTCAAAATTTACGTCAATTCCATATGATTTGGTTTTCTATTCTACATGTAGACAAGCGCTAAATGGCATTTGGCTACAGATGCTTATTACAATGTACGTTACAATCATCATCTCCATCCTACTAGCCTTAACATAATCAGCCAGATGTCAATTACCGATACTTTTAATATAATTTTAATACAAATTCCGGAACGGTATGAATCTGTACGTTATTAGAGGCTGAGAATTTCGAATATAGAAATTTCTTATTAACTTTGACTCGAACGGGATCTTTGACGTTTAAAAATATCTTGGTCTAATTTATATAAATTATTTGATTATACTGACTATTGGGGCCGAAAAGAAGTCTAACTAGTAAGTTTACGGTTGCTTTACTTTAAGTGACAATTCTAAGCACATAATTTAAAACAATATTTTTTCAGCTTCGTCACCCACAAACATGTTTCACACTTGCAGTATCTTATGAATGACTTTTGGGAAAAACGCAAAGTGAAGTGCAGGTTAGTATATAGTTTTTTTTAACTAATGGCTCGTTATTTTGTTCATAGAATAAAATTGATCATCGTTCATCTCTTGACGTTCCCCAAGGATCTTTCACTTCATATCAGTTTGACTGCATGTGTGACTGACCATTAGTATGTACACAATCTTGCAGTATTAACACAATGATCTAAATATGTTATCGATGGAATGTGTCCGGAATAAGGTGAAACGGGAGTCGTTGCTGAGAAAGTATGGCATTGCAAAGATGAACGTAGATATCATAAAGAGTGTTTTAAGTGAGCCTGCATCAGAAATAGCACGAGGGTTTTATTTGCTAGTGCCGCAGACCCAGCAACGACCCTCGTAATTATTTATAAACAACTAAGATAAGTACTATGGTGTTAATAGTTATAAGGAAGGAAGGGTTTGATACGTTAATTTTAAAGAAAAACCCTAAATAAAACTAAATTAAAAAAAGTATATCTTATCGGATAAGGGCATTCGGAACTGGTATCCCCGACTCAGACGTCATAATAATAATTCAGATTTTGTATAATTTATCTTTTTTTCTTTCAACTCTCTCGTAGGGCAGAACCGTTGGAGACATTTCATGGTTCATATCGGATAAAGAAACAGTTATCAACAGGCTCGCACTATGACGGCGAGTGGCAACTAATGGGTATGAATGGTTACGGAGAGTACACATATGAGAATGGTTAGTTTAATTTTTCTAATTTCTATTACGTATTTCTATAGATTAGAGCAAATAAATAAAATAAAATACTCTTCATTTCGGACCAGAAGCATCCATAGGTTATTAGTAGAAAAAACTTATATCTATGTTAGTACACTTTAGTAATTAATTAAGTAGTAGTATAATACCTCTAGTAGTAGAAATGTTTGCCTTTCGTAAATGCATCCACGAACAACATCACCGATACCAAGATTTTTTGTAGCAGCAACTTGATTACGTGCTACTTAGAAACTAGCTTATTGCTCGTGATGCATCTACGAACAATATCATAAATTAGAGGAGAATCGTACCTCCCTGCTATCGTTTTCAGGATGGAGTTGGAGCTGGCCCGCACTCTACAGAGCAATGAGGCCGACTTCTGTCTGATGATGGCTTTATTTAAATGCATCCATTACATGGGTCATGGAACCACATGTGGGACGTAAACATTTCTGGAGAAACATGTGTGGTTCCGTCCTATCATGTCGTGTAAACCTTGAAGGAATGAAATTGATTGATTGATAATGAACAGCTTGATATTCATAATAAGCCTATATTTTTCCTTTAAAAAAAACTTTGCCTCACATTAAGATATTCTACTGTGTCGTGGGTGCGTTTACAAAAAAACAATTTGACATAGAAATGAAACCCAGACCAGAAACAACAATTTATGGATCACACAAAGTGTTGTTCCGAGCGGGAACAGCAGGCAGCAGCCAGTTGCCAGCCACTGCATCAACTATGCAGTCATTATAAATAGCATTTTTTATATAGCTTTTGTACTCCTATCTTAATTATTGTTCAAAGGAGTCGTGTACGAAGGCCAATTCGAAAATGGCATGATGCATGGGAAGGGTGAGCTTCGATATACATTAAAAGATGGTAGAATAGCCGTCATACGTGGACGATGGAAAGAAGATGTCTTAGTTGAGAGGACGTTATTCCTGTCAGACTCCTTGGAGTACAAAGAAGATGGCTGGACATATTGTATGATGCCCGATAGAAGGTATGCTCTTTTCCAATTGATTTGCAACCTTTTTGTTCTGTTATTAATCTTATGTCGACTGTACTGTTCTTAGACTTTTTCATGTTTTTTAATTCCTATGAGATCTATCTAAATACGAAACGTTATGTAAGTGTTTCTTCCCTGAAGAAAGACATTCTCCTAGAAACGAGACAATACTTACTCCTTCCCGTTTCTCCGTTCATTCCTATTATTCTATGCAAGAAATATGTACGGTAAAATGGGGTGAATAGAGTTTTAACGGCGAAAAGGGAAGAAGAGGGATGAATCGATACTATGAAGAATTTGCTAAATCTATTCACCCCTCTTCTGTTCCTATTCACCTCTCGATCCCTATTCACCCCATTTTACTGTACCTACTTGTCGCGATATTGTAAGCCTTATACAATAAAATAAAATTGTAACTTAACCAAACATTCATACAGGTTTGCAGTGGAATTCGATACAGGTATGAAGCCTGCTGGCCAATCGTATCTGACGGCTGAGCAGCCAACCAAGGAGATACCCCCAGGGTTCTATGATACGGGAGATGGTTTCTTCGATCCTAAAACGAAAGCCATTTTCAAGGATGGCAGCCTAAGAGATATTGTGAGGTGAGATAAAATTATTGTTTGAACTTAACATCAATACTATAAGGACCTACTTAGCGCCGTACTCAGTCATGTAATGGTTACTTAACTCAGGCTCTGCCTCATTGCCATATTGTCTCATTGGCCGAGTGGTCGCATGTACGACTGCCGGGCAAGGGATCTTGGGTTCGATTCCTGGGTAGGGCATAGTATTTCTGAGATTAAAAAAAATAAGTGTTGATGATGTTATGTTAACACAAGCCCCAGTAATTATTGTCTTCGTAGCAAAATCGTTACTCAGGTTAGGCACTTAATGCCACTGTACAACGTAGCACCCACTCTTAATTATTTATTTTATGGGTGGGCACAATTCCAGACCCCGTGCTACAACTGATATTTTTCAAAAAGAAGCTATTCACAGACTATTAAATAACTTAATTATTAACACTCTTAGCAATAATACGAGAGTGGACGAGACATGTCGTTTACATTTAAGTTTTGTTCGAAGAGCCCCAGTGGTTCAGGAGCAAAGATGGATAGTAGCAAACTGTCGTAAGGGCGTTGAAGAACCTTTAGGACCTCGTCCGGACTTGTATGAGAACTTACAAGGGCCGGTGATCTTCCCAGTATCCCATCGACCACCAACAAATACACTCAAGACCAAAATATCGGAAAAATTTAGTAAACAATCCTTATTCGACAAATTCGATAACGTAAGTATCAACCTGATATCTAATATACCTACACGTTTAGCAACTCAGCTGACTAACGATGAACTGCTAAGAACTGATAATTCGAACTTTTGAAGTGAGCTCATTCGCGTTCTCGCCCGTCATTAATCGAGATTTATTCTCACAACCAATGACATGGCGGACCGCGATCGAGTTCACTTCGATCTTTCAAATTGAAAGTTACAGAATAACCGTGAGGCTAATTTGTAATAATACCCGTTAGGCTTTTTTTTTTAAGGGGGGAAAATCATCGAATGACTGCTCCCGCCTGGGTGAGGCGGAAGGGAGTGTCAGACTCTGACTGACTAAAAACCACCCCGTTCCTTCTCCTGCACGTCGAGTCGGAGCCCCGGTTACCCGTTAGGTTCTCCACGACTCCGAATCGGCATCGGCCCTATTGGGCCCCATCTGTGGTGGTCTGATGGCTCTTTGAGGCGCGCGCGGAACGCGACGCGCCGTACGCTCGGGTCTGTTTCTGGTCGGACGGGGAGCCACCCATGCTCGCCGTCCGCAGGCCCGCGCTTACGGTAGCCGGAGATCGTCTCGCGATCCCCGACGCCCGGTGTGTCCTTCGCGATGGCTGGGCTGCGAGGAGGCAGCGCTTCGCTGCCTCACGCGTCCCGCCTCCTCCTTAGCTAGCATGACTGCTTCGCAAAAGGAGGAGACGGCATCCCAGTCCCCCTCGCTCCGCATCATGGCCTGACTAGGCCCGGACGCGAGAGGTCGCCATCGCCGATCACTTCCCTGAGGGCACGGCGGTGCTCAGCCCACGCAGGGCATTCTCCCACCGTGTGTTCCACCGTGTCCTCAGGGCGGTCCTCGCAGTGATGACACCCGGGCGTTTCCTCCCGCCCCATCAGACACAGGTACCTCCCGAAACTCCCATGTCCGGTGAGGACCTGCGTCAGGCGGTAGGTGAGGACGCCGTAGCGTCTCTCAAGCCACTCCTCAAAGAGGGGTCTTACCGCTGCAATGGCAGCGAGCCCAGCCCTCGGTTGCGACAGTCGTTGCTGCCATTCCGCCATGAGATCGCGCCGGAGCTCATCCACGCCACGCACTTATCTGGCGCGGCAGCGGAGTTTCGCCCCGGCGACGTGGCGCCGCGCGCATGCTATACACGCGCGCGAGCACCTTCGCCTCCAGATCCCACGGCGGTAACCCGGCAAGGAGGTTCGCCGACTCCCCGGAGATCGTGCGGTAATACCCGTTAGGCTATTCTAGACCCAATGTGTGACCAAGACTAGAAGTACACACGGCTATACATCGAGCTTTACATAACCAGTATAAACTGAACGTTAAATGTGCGGAAAGATAATGCGACGCGACGCGAACTTGTTTTGTATAGATTGATGTGTGGCCGTGTGTACAAATAGAGGTCAATAATGATAAAAGTAGGTAGTCAGTTAACTTTCTAAAGTAGTACAAGGGTTGGTTTGAGGCGACAATGGCAACATATTGGACATATTGAATCGATCTATTCTAAGATAGAGTTCTAGTCAGATTATAGAGGTATTTCAATTTGTTGGCATTGTTGGTATTCTTTAATGTTTATCATCATCAGGACTACCTGATTTTTTTTATTAATCCTCATTTGGTAACCACTATATGTGTGTTTTATTCTATTCCTATAATAGTCTCTAGTTTCCTTATGGCATCGAGCATTTCTTTCTTTATTGTAACAAAGAGTTTCCTTTTTCTTGTATAGAAGCACTATTTCTATGGATTGTCAGTATGCATATGTAAGCACCATGTTAGACTTAAGATCTTTATTATTTTTATTTTTATTTTAGTTAGTTATTAGTATAATGCGTCAAGCGTGTCTTTGCATTGTTCTTACATATGCGTACAGTATTGAAATATGTATCAGAGACATTGTAGAACATACTTTTTTAAAAGTTACGAATGGAGTTTCTTGCTCGTTCTTCTCCATTCGAATCTACGTTTTGGAATGAGCACCTAGCTTCACTGACGGACTGACTCACAGACTATTATTTATTTTGTATTTGTTGACGTTTCAAAAGTACCAAACTATGGTTTAATTGAAATAAATGCTTTGACTTTGACTTTGTTTTTGAAATAATTATTTTTTATTATATACCTACTTCCCAGGATTTAGCACCAGTCTTCTATGATGCTGACCAAATACCGGACAAGTAAGTTTTTTTATATAATACGTGCTCCATCGTAGGCCGCATAGGTACTTAGTACCTATGTCATGCGTAGATATCTCTCAAGTAAATTTAATTCCTAACCAACTGTAAATCTAAATACAAAGCTTTGTGGAGCTTTTCTATATTTTTATTACCTACTTAAGTATTAGACAAGTATTTTGTCGTATATTAAAACAATACTTAGATAAAACGAATCAAAGTTTATGTGTGGGGGCTAAAACATCATTTCTACGTATAAATGTACATACATAGAAGTGACGTCACGCGACATTTCAAATCAATATATCGTTGAAAGTATTCCTTTCTATAAGAAATTAAAAAATACGTGTAAATATAAAAAATAATCTATCAGGTGGGCATGAAAATAAAAATTAGGCAAATACGGTATTTGCCACTGTACAATGTACCACCCACTTTTCACTATTTATGTTATGAGTCCCATGTCATAGAGGGTGAGCCTATTGCCATACACCGGGCACAATTCCAGACTACGTGCTACTACTGAGATTTGTTTTAAAACCCATTAATAATTTACCCGATCCGAGAATTTTTAACTCCTTGTCTCGCAGTTGCACTTGTATAATTATAGATTATATTACAATATATCATGACAAAAATGTTTAAGTGAATATTTTTCTTCTACTAAATATTATCATTTACCTTTACAGCAACAACTCCGCTTCAGGATACAATTAATTCAGATTTAAAGAGTTAAAACATTACTCTTCGTCAGGAGATTTTTTCAATTTGATTATTATTACTATGTCAATAAGTGTTATGTAGTTATTTATAATACTTTTAAATGTGTTTTTATTGCATAGTTCGTATGTAGTTTTAACTTAATTTACTTAGTTTAATTTAGGCATTTTGTAGACATAATGTTCGTGATGAAATAATAAAACATCCTAATATAATAAGTTGTGTTTTGACTTCTATCTGTTTACTTAAGTGGTTGTAAGTATTTTTGAGAATAGGAAATAATAAAAGCAAAAATAAAAACCTCACTCCTAACTAGGATCCTAGTCTAGTACTTAAGTACCTATCTGTAGAGAGACATAGATCTTCCTAGGACTGAATTGACTTTGGACAGTGGGGACTCGAAAGTAGATTTTTTTATGGGACAAGCCCGCCACATCCTCCAAAATCAACAATACAACCATGCAATCACAGGAACATTGAAGTCCGGCGCGTCCCTGGGACATGAATAAATCAGAAGATATTCATAGAGGAGAAAAAAATAAAACGATGATTTTCACTTCCCTCGGTGAATTCCGAAGTCAATCTATTTAGAAGACCCGATGTGCTTACTGGTGCTGATGGTAGTCACCGATATGATTGTAGCGACCTTTTGTAACAAGGAACAAACCTCGTTGGCCGAGTGGTTGCAAGTGCGACTGCCGGGCAAGGGGTCTCGGGTTCGATTCCCGGGTCGGGCAAAGTATTACTGGGTTTTTAAAAAATTCTCAGTAGTAGCACGGAGTCTGGAAATGTGCCCGGTATATGGCAATAGGCTCACCCCCTATTACATGGGACTCGTAACATAAATAGTGAAAAGTGGGTGTTACATTGTACAGTGGCATTAAGTGCCGTAATGTGCACCTCTGCCTACCCCTTCGAGGATAAAAAGGCGTGATGTGATGTTATGTTATGAACAAACCCATTGTATCTATCGGGAGGGAGTGTCAGACTCTTACCGACTAAAAACCACCCCGTTCCTTCTCCTGCACGTCGAGCCGGAGCCCCGGTTACCCGTTAGGTTCTCCGCGACTCCGAATCGGCATCGGCCCTATTGGGCCCCATCTGTGGTGGTCTGATGGCTCTTTGAGGCGCGCGCGGATCATGACGCGCCGTACGCTCGGGTCAGACGGGGAGCCACCCATGCTCGCCGTCCGCAGGCCCGCGCTTACAGTGGCCGGAGATCGTCTCGCGATCCCCGACGCCCGGTGTGTTCTTCGCGATGGCTGGGTTGCGAGGAGGCAGCGCTTCGCTGCCTCACGCATCCTCCTTAGCTAGCATGACTGCTTCGCAAAAGGAGGAGACGGCATCCCAGTCCCCCTCGCTCCGCATCATGGCCTGCACTAGGCCCGGACACGAGAAGTCGCCATCGCCGATCACTTCCTTGAGGGCACGGCGGTGCTCAGCCCACGTAGGGCATTCTCCCACTATGTGTTCCACCGTGTCCTCAGGGCGGTCCTCGCAGTGATGACACCCGGGCGTTTCCTCCCGCCCCATCAGACACAGATACCTCCCGAAACTTCTATGACCGGTGAGGACCTGCGTCAGGCGGTAGGTGAGGACGCTGTAACGTCTCTCAAGTCACTCCTCAAAGAGGGGACTTACCGCTGCAATGGCAGCGAGCCCAGTGAAAATCGGTTAGTGCGTTCTGGAGTTATATGGTCAGGAAGGAAAAATCACTCATTTTTATATAATAGATAGATGATCCACAGTTACGTTTAGGGCCACACCCGCCACGGTATAGCTTTATTTTATCTACCTATTTAAATACACCATTTACTTGGACTACATTCTAGCGTTGCAGGAGTCACGAGGTCGTGACCATAGCATCGTGACGGCATCACAATTCCACATCATTCTGGTAAAAAGATAATTAAGTACACGAAAACGACTCACGGCTATAAAGACGTTATTCGTTTTGCATAAAATTAAAACACCAATTTGCATTCTGGAGCATTTGAATGGAAACGTTCGTTCTAATTTAAACTCAAGTAGGTACGTATTTGAAGTTTTTAAGTCTAAATACGTCGGTATTAAAGCTAGCTTGTACAAAAACTTACATAATACATTTATGTAAGTTTTTGTAGGTACTTGTACTTAACAATTCAAATAGATACCTACCTAATTAATATACTTTTAGTACGTATTGCTCAATTAGTAGGTACCTGAAGCGCAGTTTCACCAACTACTCGGTTCCCATTGAGCGTAACGTGATATTTCTTGAAAGACCTTCCTAAACAAACTGTTAATCTTTATTTATCTGTGTACCTACTATACCTCTACTTCCGCGCAGCTTCACCCACTCTGCTCGGCTCCTTATTGGCCATAGCGTTATATTTTTAGCCCATAACCTTCCTCACTGCACTATCCAAAACAATAAGAATTATTCAAATCGGACCGGTAGTTCTAGAGATTCCTTCAAACAAACAAACTTTTCAGGTTCAGCTCTTCTCTTATACCTACATAGTATATAGTATAGTATTTTTTTTTAAGCGGGGAAAATCATCGAATGACTACTCCCGCCTGGGTGAGGTGGGAGGGAATGTCAGACTCTTACTGACTAAAAACCACCCTGTTCCTTCTCCTGCACGTCGAGCCGGAGCCCCGGTTACCCGTTAGGTTCTCCGCGACTTATAGTATAATATACTCTTCTCTTACATAATAAGATTACATAGCACCTATTATTATAGTAGGTCCTTAGCCACTCACAAGTTCAACCCCACGTCCGAGCTGACCATCTATGCTCACGTGAGTGGCGGACACCCGCAAACGAAATAACATTTGCGAGTGACCAACGGGGCTCTGGCAACCCAGAAAATATGGAGAGTAATAAAAGGAATAAACGTTTAACGCCGCTACCCGGGGGCTATCGCCGGGACACGTCTGTGGCTGGTGACGGGCGTGTAGCAGGGCTAGCCAGCGACTCTCTGCTGAGCAGGCGGGCAGGAGTCGGGGTGGGAGAAGAGAGGGGCGCCCCAAATATTACAGCCGACAACCCTGAGGTTGTCGGCTGAGAAATGATGCTTTGCGGAGCGGAGAAATGTCTCCAGTCAGCTCCGTCGGTACATCCCACTCGACCACGTTAACTTTAAATGAAGATACACGCAGAAAGTGGTCAAACGCAGAACTTAAAGAACTCATCTTTTGCTTTTATAGTGTCAGTAGCAGAAGAGGAAGAAGGAAATTTAGAAACGAAATTTAGAAGGGGGCTATGAGCATCGTTTTTCCTGCGGGTCGCGGGACGCGGTGCCCATTTTCACCGGGTCAATCCCGAGAAGGAGAAACCTCCAAAAGGGTAGGTCCTTATAGCGCCTATTGTAAAATGTTCGGTACGATCTTTTGTGAAGTTCGGTAATAGGGTAAGACGTCGATGGTGAATATGACCCTTAACTGCAAACTTCTTTCTAGGTACCTAAAACATATTTTTCTCACCTTTTAACCCGTCGTTTGTCTAAATGTGGATCCACGCGAGCACAATGTATTTTTTATTGTGTCTCATATCGGTGCATTCAATCGGTTAATCCTTCCCTGGACTTCCATGAACATTTCAAGACAAAGATGAGCCAAATCGGTTTCGCTGTTGAGTTTAGCGAGATTAACAAAGAAGTGTAATAAATTAAAATGTGGCGTGGAACTAATATACTAATTTAGATAATCGAAAAGCGAAAATCTATTGAACTCCGCTTGTTCAACTGCAGAGCGAGCTCGCCTTTTGGCTGTGGGTGAGTGGGAGTCAGGGTTATGGCTTCTTGCTTTGCCTTCGTCCAACTTAGGTACTTTGTTGGACGACACCACATTCCGCGCTGCAATTTGTTTAAGGCTTGGGGCTTCATTTTGTTCACCTCATCGTTGTCGTTGTGGTGAAGATGTCAACAGCCTTGGACACCACGGCTTGTCGTGTAGCCGTAGTGCGGGTCGTTTTGCTCGACACGCGAGTATTAATGACATAATTCGTCGAGCTCTTGTCTCCGTTGGCGTGCCAGTTACTCTAGAACCTAATGGCTTGGTACGCAACGATGGCAAGAGACCCGACGGTATGTCATTATTCCCTTGGACTATCCCATCTTCCAAACTCAGCGTGTCGAGCCGGTGCTGCCGCTGCTGCTGCCGAGAACCTCAAACGGCGAAAGTATGATAGCCTGATTGGCAATTATGCTTTCGAACCGTTTGGGGTTGAAACTTTAGGGCCGTGGGGCCCAAGTGCACATCTTCTTTACAAAGATATTGTAAAGAGGATGGTTGACACTTCAGGTGATCGAAGGGCTGGCTGCTACCTTGGACAAAGGTTAAGCCAACCATTCAACGTGGTAATGCTGCCAGTCTTTTGGGCACCCTACCTCACGATAATGATGAGGAAAATTTTTTTTATTATAGCTTATTTTTTTATTATGACCTTTTTTTAAGGTGTAAATATTTTAGTTCATAGTTATTTATATTTTAAGATATATAAAATATATATTTAATTATTTAGAAAAATTTATTTTATCATAGCAAGCGCACACTTTCTTCGTGAACCGAATCATAATGATGACATTTTGTGACAAAACTATTTAATGTTGCCAAAACAAATAAAACTTAAATCATTTGTGCTCCAGCAATGATACAATATATATCAAAATTTAAATAAACAATATTACATTTTTAAGGTTTAACACCTTTGAAATAGATCCTAATATTTTCATAAATTAACATGCAGACTTTTACCAGAAATAATAATAAACACTTTATAAAATGGCAACACTACGTTGAAGCATGGACGGATAAATATCGCAGCGCTGAGCGCAATAGTTGTGGTTATATTGTAGGTAGCTATATATATATTGCCTGGCATGGACGTCGTGTCTGCTGAAATGTTCAAAATAGATCGATAATATTTTTTTGCAAAAACGTTGTGAATAAATGAGTGTAGTTCCTCATTTAGTTCGCTAGTCAACTGAAAACCTTATTTTATTAATTTCGATTTCATTCCGTTGACATTAAGGATTTTTATGATTCGTGTTAGACTCGAGGCTGTGAAAAAATATTGTGAAAGTGACCGTAATATGACCAGAAGATGAAGTGCCACTACGAAGTATTGTGTGTACCAAAGGAAGCATCTGCGTCCGAAATCAAGAAAGCCTATCGGCGGCTTGCGCTGCAATGGCACCCTGACAAGAATTTAGAAAATTTGGTTGAAGCAAAAGAGCAATTTCAGCTCGTGCAGAATGCATATGAAGTGCTTTCTGATCCTCAAGAGAGAGCCTGGTAAGTTGGACAGCTTTTTTCAAAAGCATTAGCAATGTAATGAAGTGTTTGTAGATGCTTTGATTTCTCAACAACTGCAATCAATATTTACCATCAGTTTATTTCAATTCTAGGTATGACAATCACAGAGAGCAGCTATTGCGCGGAGCTGGCAGTTCTTACAATGACGACAGTCTTGATGTCTACCCTTACTTCAGTCCGTCCTGTTATAAAGGTTTTGGAGATGATGCTCAAGGGTTCTATGGAGTATACAATGAGGTAGATGTACAAAAAGGTTACAATTATTGCACAAGTTTACTTAAAACCTACTTAGATCAAATTTTAACAAACTTGTGATTAATTTTCCAGGTATTCTCCAAATTGATAACAGAAGAAACAGATTTCCTAGATGATCCTGAAGATGTATCAAAAATCCCCACATTTGGAAACTCCACCACACCATATGAAGAAGTACATGAGTTCTATGCTTATTGGATGGCATTCTCAACTAACAAAAGTAAATATTTACCCACATAAATATACTGAGTAAAAATCTAGTTTTAAGTCACAATTTTTTAGTTAATTCAGTATGTCTCACAATAGTTATTATAAAAACCATTCTTAGTCATTCTTGACAATTCTTATTAGATTCATATGAAATCATATACTTATATTCTTAAAATTTTTCAGGTTATGTATGGCTGGACCAATATGAAATTTCACAGGGAGACAATAGGAGAGTTATAAAACTTATGGAGAAAGAAAACAATAAAATTAGGCAAAAAGCTCGCAAAGAAAGAAATGAAGAGATCAGAAGACTTGTAAGCTTCGTCCGCAGGAAGGATAAAAGAGTTATAGAGCATACAAAACTGTTACAGGAAAAAGCAGAGGAAAATAAAAGAAAGGTATGCTTTGTTCTATCAATTTGTTGTAGGAAAATTATACATAGATTTATTTATAAAAAATACCACATACATTATTGATATTTTGGCAATACATACCACATGGTATGAATAATAAAAGAAATGCACTTAACACATGTTAGTATTCTGAAGACCTCATCAATGTGATGTGTTGTGTTCAGTTATTGTAATAACTATTTACTTGAACGATAGTGAAATGAATTCTCATACACTTCCCATTTAAATTGATGATCATATTTAATCAGTTTACTATAAGAATAAACTTTATCAATGTCTTAAATATTTGTTTCTAATTTTCACAGGCTGAACAAGTGAGAAGAGAAAGAATAATACAAAGGCAGAAGGAAATAGAAGAAGCTAAGAAGAAAGAAGGTGAAAGCTCTTTCTTACAGAGCCAAGACTATCAGAAGAAGTTGAGTGAGATTGAGTCACTTTTAGCAGAAGAATTTGGTCTTTCTTCTGACGATGATGACACAATCAGTGAAGGGGGCATGGAAAGTAGTAATGAAGAAAGTTCTAAGACTGAAGAGGTATGTAATGTTTTTTATCCTACCTTTACCCAACTTTTGCCAGTGGCTTCAGTGGCAACAGTAGTCTGTGTTATTCCAGACTATAATCTACACATTCAAAATTTTATTCCGATTCCTTCAGCCATTTTGATGTGAAGGTGTAACCAACACCTGTGCACGAATAGGCCGGCTCGACTGGAGTGATACCATGGCCTCACAGAAAACCGATGTGAAGCGATGCTGATGTGTTGTGTTTCGTCTTGTGTGTGAGGTTACCGGAGGCCCAATTACCCTCCCCTTCTCCAATCTCCCCAATTCCTGAATCCCCAACGATAGTATAACTCCTAATCCCAAAAAGGCCGGTAACGCACTTGTAACGCCACTGGTGTTCCAGGTGTCCATGGGTGACACCGATCGCTTAATCATACAATCATCAAACAATCATACAAACTTTTGCATTTACAATATTAGTTTGATGCCTATTGTAGTAGTATCAACATTTTAATAAATAGTATGTTTGATTATATGTAGTAAAGAGTAATGTGTCCTTTATATTTAGATAATATGCTTGGTTGGGATGTACCTATTATAATGTTATTTACACACAGAAAAAAGATAATTTCATGATAGCCAATTGATAATGCCAATACTAACAATCAGACCACCATCAGACCAAAAAGAATACATTATTCTTACATTATTCTGACTAAACATCAACATTATAAAAACAAAAATTTGAATTTTTTTTATAATGAACTTGCACTATCAATATTTCTATCCTTTGTTTTTGTTTTGGTCCTTATTGTAAATATCTTAATATTCTTAATTTCAGGCGAGTGAAGCATCAAAGGCAACGGCAAAATCCTCAAAGTCTAAATCAGCGATGAAAAATCTATACTGTTCGGCTTGTAACAAACTATTTAAAAACGTCAAATCATTTGAGAACCATGAGAAGAGTAAGAAACACAAAGAGAATGTAGCCAATATGACATTAGATGATGAATTAGAGATATCAGATGAGAATGAGAATGAAGATGATCTCGATGAACAGGAAATTGAGACGAAAGAGGATCAAGTAGATGATGATAAAGTAAATGGTGATGATAAGGTGGAGGGAGAAAATGTAGGAAACTCTACTTCAGATATCGAAGACAATGATGATAATGATCTGCGAGAGACCTTGAGTGATGATTCCGATAAAGTACAGGTTTGTATTGAAGTTTTATGTTGAACAGGGCTTACTGTCAATACTTCAATAAGTTATGCAGGATAGAATAAGCTATTAGTTTAAAAACATGGGTTAATTTAATGTTTTTAACAAAATATACATTGATAAATTCAATGATAAGATTTATAATCATTGATAAATCACATTTGTAAATGTCTTTTTGTTGCAAATCACATGTCTTACTTGGATAGTATGAAAAACAATTAAGGATATATGCTTATTTTATCAATTTTTTTTTATATTTCAGGCTTTACCCAAGAGTCATAAAAAGAAAAAGAACAAAAAGAAATTCATACCTATGCCAGAGAGTGAAGGCAATGACAGTCATGATGAGATGAGTTTTAATGAAATAGAAGGACCGTCACGCAGCAGAAAAGCAAAGAAATTCAATATGTTAAAGAGTCAAATACAAGCTAAGAAAGAAGCTAATCTGAAGAAAGGGTCCCAGTCACAAACTTCAACAGAAAATCTGTATGAAGTATCTAGTACAACTCCTACAGATGATGCCTTAGGTGAAGCAGCCTTACCAAAGGATAGACCCGCTTTACCCAAGACACAGAGGAATATCAAACCAAAGAAAACAGTAGAACGAAAACCAGTTAGGACCAAAACTAGTGAGACAGAAGATTCAAGCACAGCATTAACACTCAGATGTGCAGTCTGTGAGACAGACTTCCCATCAAAGAATAAGCTGTTTGAACACTTAAAGAAGACAGGACACTCAGTACCTCTTCCTCAGACTAGCTTCACACCACAGACTAGGAAAGGTAAAAGAGCCAATAGGTAAACATGTGCAATTTAGATAGGATGGAAGTATTATCTAATCATTGAGAATCAATTGATTTTCTTTAAAATCTCGTTGTAAAAGTGACTTTATCAATCTATTTATTAAAAATTATGATCACTGTCAATAAAGATATGCCTAAATAACATCTTACTTTTATTTTAGTGAACCCAAATGAAATATCCAGGTTAATTGCAATGTTTTGTATTTCTAATGTTACAACACATAAACTAATTTTTAGCAAAGCTACTTACAACCTAACATTATACTTAAAATCACATTCAAATAGACATACATACATAGACTAAAAATAAGTACACAAAACATGTAATACATTATGTCAAAACATGTTGTTTTACAAAAAAATCTGCTTATTTATATTATAGTACATAAATGTGTGTTCTACAGACATTGTAATTAACATTCAATAAATAATCATCTACATATTATGTGGTTAATTATGCATAAAATATTACAAAAACACAACTATATGGAAAACAATGTATAAACAGTCAGAAACAGATCTAACAAACATTAACACATCAAGTATCTATTTCACATTAAAATAATACTATTCAAACTCTGGAATGTCAGCAAAACTGTAACCAGGATACTCCTTATATGCATAATATGCTATCCTTATGTGGTATGCTCCTGGCAGGAACATAATACAGCCTAAAACTATCATAGGCCACAGTCGGTCAGAATACTTAGTATCTATGTGCCCAGTTACAATTAAACTGCCAGCAATAAGTAGAGCTGTACCCACAACAAACAGGAATGCTGCTAAAGAAATAGCTTTCCATGGTATTTTGGGCGGTGGAACCTCAAATTGTGCATCGGAGAAGCCGCTGTCGTCATTGGATACTAGGCGATATCCATCATGTTGACGTCCAAAGCGGAATCTGGACATCTTCAAGGTCTTTAGTTGTTCTGCACATAAAAAAGGTTACTTTTAAAACATATATCTAATAGAACTTTCTCATACACTCACACTTCAACAAGTTGTATGTGATACGCCGCCAAATGATATGCCGATAAAATTATTCGAATTTTCTTGAGAAAATTAGTGTTGTAATTACATACATAAATAGCTCTAAACACCAATCAAAATGTCCAAGACGAAGTTATTACAAAGGGCTCTAATTAAAGATTAGTCAGATGTATAACTGAAGTCTCTTTTGTATTAGTAACAACGTTATTTTACAAATAATTATTGATAATAAATACCAATATCGACCATAATAACTGACAGTGACAGCAATCAGCAATCTGACATTAACTTAAACGTCAATGTCGTTTTGAACTACAGAATAAGTAACCCGGTTGCCAAAGAAGAAAAAAGAAACCGTTATAACAAGGTATAATCTATTTATTTGTCATTAGACGTCACGTGGAGTTCATAATTTTTTCCATCGAAATATTGATCGATGAATCGAAATACAATAATAGAATCTTGATAAAAATGTTTAACTTCTGAAAATATTTATCCATACCCCTGTGTTTCAGAATAAACAGCTTTACTCACCTTTAATTTGTTGCAGAAATAGTGTCATTTATTTTGAGGAATTTTTTGTCCTAACTAGGTAGATCCAATAATTTTGTTTACAAAG
The DNA here is from genome assembly GCA_038387885.1 of Spodoptera picta. Taxonomy (NCBI): domain Eukaryota; kingdom Metazoa; phylum Arthropoda; class Insecta; order Lepidoptera; family Noctuidae; genus Spodoptera; species Spodoptera picta. The sequence continues at coordinate 4,837,257 of JAZHFQ010000733.1, read as the reverse complement.
CTTTATAAATAAGTAATAACAAGAAGTTAAGCTAGAAACAATGATCCATCCATCGTCGTACGGTTACCGCTACTCAATCTCCTCCTCCAATGGAACTCTCCGCCATCTGTAAATATAAGGGCCTGTATTTAATTTAGGATTTAGGTACTTGACTCTGATTTTGTGACTACTCAAGGGTTGTTTTTTGGATTCATTGACTACAAAAATGTGTGGCATTAAGTTCGACCCTAATTATTCGAAGACCTTCTGTAAAATCCGTCGTTGCTATAAAATTACAGAAGCGAAAAGTTCATATTTTTTTATTATCCCACCCCAAAATTTAATTACTAAGAAAGGGGCAGCGCATAAACAAAGAAAAATGAATAAAGTCTGATGAATCATGGCAAAAGTTTCGGGTGCGTCTCTTATGAGTAAGATGCATTAGTAGGTAGATACTTGAGGTATAGGTAATTAAGTAGATTAGAATTAAGTAATTAACCAGCTGCGTATCTAAATTAGGTTTATAACCGGTGTTAATTTGAATATTTTATTATTGTGTTCTATAGTGGGTGGAAACAGGCTGATGATGATGATGATGCTCCTCCCCTATTACGTAGGAAGGAAGTGGGACCGTGTGCCTAAAAACGTATCTCTTCCTACTTCTTTTAGTCTTCAACGAATTAACTAACGAATGTTTCACAGTATAGTCACTGGACATTGCACTGGCCTAATTCTATTAATCACGCTAGAACAAAACTAACTAAAACGAAAAAATAAATAAAACGTAACAGCTTACTACGAAATTTGGCAACGCTTGAGAAACTTCCCAGACTTTTCGTTTGCAAAATAAAATCATAACCAAAATGTCTGACCTATTTTCTTTTGAAATGAACTAAGTACCTAATTTGAAATCGTAGTCATGACAATTTTTCAACGGAATTAAAACAGTACCTATTTATTAAAAAATTCAAACAATTTAGCAATTAATGAGGGCCTAGAAGAGAGTTGATGCTGTACTCTGACTATTCTGTCGCGGAGAACCTAACGGGTAACCGGGGCTCCGGCTCGACGTGCAGGAGAAGGAACGGGGTGGTTTTAGTCAGTAAGAGTCTGACACTCCCTCCCGCCTCACCCAGGCGGGAGCAGTCATTCAATGATTTTCCCCCCTTAAAAAAAAAAACTCTGACTATTCTGTCTGAGACATTATTATAGTAACGCTTTTGTTTCGAAAACAATTTAAATGATTGTGAATAAGGTGGTTAGCTACCTATGTCCAGCAATAGATCTTTAAAAACAGTAATACGATATGGTGATGATGAACTATGATAGTACCTAATACTAACAGCTTTGTTCAATCAAAGCTTGAAGCGGAGATCCTTTCACTTCAAAAGAGCGACAAATTATCCCCGCTTTGTTAACACATTCGCAACCCTCCTACGATTGCTGAGGCGTGTAATAGTAAATCTATGTTTGACTAGCTTTTAGTTTTAAGTTGCGACTTTACGTAAACATTTGTCATTAAAGGTAGCCTATGTCAATCCTACTCCCAATATTGAATAGATAAAGAGGTAACACTTAAGGTGGCGTAACGAGCTAAGGAGAGGGCTATGCTCAGAGTCTCTGAAGGATAGGATCCGTAAAGAGGTAGCCTTTAGGCTATCTACGTTAGTAACTTTATTTTTCTGTCGGATTAGCAAGCTGAAATGGCAGTGGACCAGTCACATTTGTCGAAGAACCGATGACTATTGAAGTAGACGTGTTCTAGAGTGGAGACCGCGTCTAGGCAAACTTAGTGTAGGGCCCTCCAGCTAGTAGGAGTGACGGTATCCGCAAAGTTGCTGGTAGTGATTGGATGCGTAGAGCTGAAGATCGAGCTCAGTGGCGTGCCATTGGAGAGGCCTATGTCCAGTAGTGAACGTGAACAGGCTGTTGATGTAAAGAGGTAACAAACAAATAATCGTGCTTTCACTTCAATCATAATATTAGATTAATAGTTTGCAGTCGACTGCTATAAGTTACTGTCATGCAGTCCCTCTGATACTACTCTTACTTAACTTTTGTTTCGTGAATTCTTTATGTTTGCAATTTTAACGTACTAAAGACTTGTATTCATGTAGGTACATACGTAAAGATCTCTGCATTTTGATAAAAATTATTCCACGACTCTTGATATGTTTTCAGGCCAACGAATCTAGTCTGACCTCTATCCGAAATGCCGAATGAATTTGGCACGAAACCCAACCATAAAATATTGGTCAAAATTTTTCAATTCCTTATTCGATAATAATTTTCGGAATAGGGTGATAGCTGTGAAAAACTAAGGTATGATTTTTCCTACTTCAATTACGTATTCAGCACGCCCAAGTGATTTCGTTCGGGCTCCAATTTCGCTAGTAGGTAGTAATGGAGAACTAATTTTCAGCCCACGTACTGCCCACATTGATAGGAAAAGTAATTTTCTCTGAATATCAATTAATTAACGAAATGTTATTTAATACCTGATTTTTGTTAAATATCGCTATTAATGTAGCAGTAGCTACGCCGTAGTCATTAGGCTACGAGAATAGTTTAAATCTATACTTTGTGCTACGAAAAGTCACGTTTTATTAATTAAAGTGGCTACGAAAATTCGTAGCTGTTTGTTACGGCGATATTGACGTCCGTAGCAGACATTGCGTAACCTATGCAACATAGAACAAAATCTGTTTCCGTTACATGAATTTTATATAACACATAACATCACACCTTTTAGCTATCCAAAGATGTTAGCATAGTGACGTAGCATTAATATAAATTCCAATTTATTGTATTACGAATACCATGAAATAAGATGTAATTAAGCCACTTCACTGTATGTAGATATAGAAAATATAAACGTGATTTGGCTGCTATTGAGAGTTGGTCCTAGAGGTTTGGAATCGCTGTCAATCCTGACAAATGTCAAGCGATTATTATTGGTAGTAGTAAAAGTATGGCCAAAATCAACTTCACTATACTACCGCCCGTATTGTTGTACAACGGGACGCCTGTCCAATATAGTGAGAGCGTCAAGGACCTGGGTATACATATTGACAGTACCCTCAGTTGGCGAAGTCAAACTGCCAGTGTGAGTCAAAAAGTTACCGGATCGCTGCGGTCTCTGTACCGTCTCAGAAATGTACTGCCTCCCAGCACTAAGGCGATGCTTGTGCAGACCTTAATTTTCCCCATCATCGATTATGGTGATGTGTGTTACTATGACCTGAATGCAGATCTCCTCAACAAACTTGACCGTCTTCTAAATAACTGCATTCGATTCGTTTCTAACTTGCGTAAATACGACCATGTGTCTGCACAGCGATCATTGTTGAAATGGTTGCCTATTCGTCAGCGCAGAGAGCTAAGGGCACTCACAACTTTATTTTCTCTCCCAATTCTCCTAACTATTTAACTTCCCATTTCCAGTATGTATGTGACAACCATACTAAAAATCTACGCTCCTCGTATAATCGGCTGTTGCACTGTCCTGTCCATCGCAGTAACTTTACTCATTCTTCTTTCTTCATTCAAGTCATTTCTCTCTGGAACACGCTTCCAACGAATGTCAGAACCGCAACCAGTCGTCTGAGTTTCAAGCGGAGGGCGCGTGAGTACATTAGCGGAAAGCTGGCAGTTTCATAACATCTTTCATAATTTTTCATCTTGTTGTAACATAGGACAAATACATATACGAGTCACAAATATATTTATATGTATAATGATATTTATATATAATTATATATATCTATACGATTATATTTACGTATTTTATGTATGCTTTTGATACCCTTTTATTAATTTGGATAAATACCACTATTTCTCATGACAGTTTTGCAGCTTACCACCTACCACATACATTTCTGCACTACCCAAAGGATGACAGGCAGAGAATGCTGTTAGCATTAAGTCCTCCTTATGCAATTGTATAAAACTTAAATAAATAAATAAATAAATCAATAAATAAATAAAATAACCTATTGACTTTTGGACTATTGTGAGCTTTATTGGAATCGGCCAACGTAGCAAGTGTTGATGCGTCATGCACACATAAATGTCCTACAGTCGGTGGCGCTGTGTGTTGAGTTGCTCCGTTCCCAACAAAAAGGTTGACCGGACCAATTGCTGACACACACGTCATACTCCAGAACGGGTGCCTTCTGCTGGGTGACCCAGCTCGGCTCTCCCATCTTATTGCGGACTAGAGCCGTCAAAATTTATATAAATAGATAATACCTAATTATTACCTATATGTAATTTATACTTTTAATAATAATTATAGTGTGTAAGTAGGTAGTACCTTCTTTACTTTACAAAAAATTATTAGGCGTATTATAATATAAAAAATCTATGACAAGGGCACGGACCAAGAGTCCGTGGAGTATTAATCTGTAACATTATATAAAGAAAATCCACTTCACTGTACTCGGAGCACGCCTGATTCTTTAATGATTTCAAAATAAGAAACAGACACGTATGTGTGCAATTAGCTTTCTAAAGGCACCCACTATTCTTTTATGAACACCTTTCAGACAAAAATACTTAATTAGGAACGTACTATTTCGAATAAGGTCTTACTTACGAAAATAACACTCAAAACCAATGTCTCTAAGTCACGCACAGAATACTCAAAGATCGGATTTATTATTGCATCGCACAATAAGTTGAATACACAAACATTACGCAAAACGTGCTCAACCAGCGTGATCCCACATTACAAAATTAATTTATTGCTATGAAATCGTTATCGGTCATTCTAAGTTAACAGAACAGACTGTAATTTGTTTTATAAAGAAAACCTTATTTTTATTATATTCTTAAGTTTAAAGTGGAATAATGTAAGAATAATACAATAGAGAGGACCATACGTGTATTAACTCTTTCAGTCACACTTTTAACTGATTACGAATATATTTTATTCAATTATACTGAAATGCTTAAAAACCAATGCAAAGTAATTTGAAGCATACTTCAAAAGTTGAATTTCTAAGAAAAAGTGGTTAGTTACAGTGACCACCAAGACTGAAAGAATTAAATGAAAAAGCTTGAGCGAATTAATTTTCAATATTTTTTTTATAATCTGTCACAATTTGATGACGTCTTCATTCGAAGTTAGTTGAAGATATTAGTTATAACTAGCCGCAAGCTAAAAAAACAAATTACTTAATAAATGTAAGCAATTACAACGAAATCATGGTAATGAAAGTTTAAATATTTTCCTATATACATATTTTAAAATTATCGAACAACATTATTTATTATTATTATTTTAGCCTAATCATTCACAATCAACAACACGCAATAAAGAGATAATTAATTATTATTATGTTCTCTACCCTGATATCGGGACACAAGTTACGACAGTTGCGAGCTGGTTGGGGAATGCGTCACGCTTACGAAGGAGACTGCGGATTTGTGCAATGTCCTTGACCTGCACCACTAGCCGCAGCGAACACATACTCCAATGCTGGTAAAATACCCTCCAGTTGTGTTTGTGCTTTATATTCCCTTCTGTGAAGATCTTTAACTAGATCTAGATATAAACTGGTTCTCTAGGTCTACTGTGATTCGACGAAAAACGAAGTTTCGGATGAAACTTCGAAGATTACCTACTATAATGACATTTATTACGAACGAAAACGGAATGAAACAGAAATTAGTATGAGATGTACTGTTTGACGTCTACATAATATATTTTCCGAACCCTACTCTAATTGCACAATCGGCACGAACCAAAATCCTAGTTTGACAGATTATTCTTCGGACGTTTAATGTCATTTCGACAAAACCGAAATAGTTAGTTATCGTTTAATTTTCGTTTGGGTTAATTTTTATTGAAAAATGAATGAAAGTAATTACAAGTCTTCGTTTTATCACGGTTTCTTCGTGTGAACAAGACCTTCACACGGGCACCAAAGGAACCACCGATATAAAATCAATGTAGAGTCAGCTCAAATAGTTGTTAACACGAACCTAAATATTTTATATGTCTATGACAGATAGTAACATTTAGGGTAATCAGATACTTATGCATGCGTTACCCCAACAAGAAAGTATCTCCTAGAGATATATGAGTAGAACGTATAGTTGGTGCCTTATCTGCTGTAAATGTGCCCTCACTTAAAAAATGTGTGCCCCCTGTCGTTTTGAAAAAAAAAACGGAAAAACGATTCTTGCTGGGGTAACGTTTTTCTAGCAGGAAAATTCTAAACGAGTGATCGGAGAGAGAAAAAATGTGCATGGCCAGAGAGCTTATATGTGTGCCACTATGTGCCCCCAAACACAAGTTGCCACCCGTCACATTCGACCACGTAGATGTAACCAGGCTGCTAAAGGATATCACATCCTTGAAGTCAAGCTTGGCCCAGATGCAGAGCAAGTTGGAGACGTCTGACACTACCATCCAGGAACTGCATGCCGAAATAGTGTTGTTACGCAATGCTGTTTCGGAAAGTAGATTTCAAGGCGAAGCCAACGTGAACACACGTCGCGGGGCGCAAAATGCTTCAGTCAGCAGTTTTGCATCGGCGAAATTTAACACATCGCTTATTGCAAATAATGATGTCGATGCACCGTGCCCCGACGCGCCCCGTGTCTCTCCACGTGCAGAGCACATGTCACGCGAAGCTATGTCGACCCCCAAAGTAGCTTACGCTGTAATTGCTGCCGCAAACAAAACAGCTGCGTCACAATCTAAGCAGCCAAAAGGGGGTAAGCAGAACCGTCGCTGTGAAGCCGTAACAAGGATTCCGATACAGCGCTGTCCAGAAAAGCCTGTGTGTGATGAGGAGGGCTTCATCAAAGTTCAAAAGAAGAAGCCTACTTCACGCAATCAACGCGGTACCGGACTGACCGGACCTAACATGCTGCGTCCAGCTTTGCCTACGACGCTGCTGTATGTGTCCCGATTACACCACTACACGAAGGTTGAGGAGATCGTGGAATATGTGAAGATGAAGACCAATTGGACCTTAAGGGTCGAGAGGTTGGAACCGCGTCACAATACCAACTTCAAGTCGTTTGTGGTGCGAGTTCCTACTCAACATCTCGACAAATTCCTGGAGGCAGAGTTTTGGCCGAAGGGTGTCATATACCGACGTTTTCGAGGTCGCCTACGTGACACCGACCAGCGTAACACGACACCACGCATATCGTGAATGATTTAAATTAATGACTTGTTTAATTATGTATTTATAGTATTTTTATGTTTTATATTATAGTATTATTGTATTAATATGGGCCTTCGTTGCCTGATGTAAATGAATAAATAAAAAAAAATAAAAAATAAAATCTGTGCCCCGTCAGATTTTCGGTATATTGCGTTTCCTGCTGGAGTAACGTTTTGATGAATCGTATATCTCTAAAACCATTGCATGTGCCCCTGTAGAATAAACATACACGAGTAGCTCTTAATGCGTGCCCCTGTGTGCTCCAATTAGATTTAAGGAAATATTTATAGTTTTCAAGTTATCGCGGTTTTATGAAAATCCGAAAAAACATCGCAGCGCTTAAATGAGACAAGGTATAAGTTCGCTGAAAACTGTATTCGGTCCTTCTTGATGCTAATAATAACCATACAAAGTTTCAAAACGCTTCATGCATGCGTTTTTGAATAATCTTGCTACAAGTCAAGACCATGGGCGTAGCCACACTGGGGCAAGCTGGGGCACTTGCCCCACCCTGGGCCCTGGCTCTGACCCATAAGGTGTCTGATTAAACAATGTTTTTTTTACTAACTCTAACTAACAACATCAACAATCATACTATCCGTAAGTAATTGCACAAAAAAATTGTCGACTTTGAAAAGAGCACGATCAAAACAAAATGCACGCTCGAGTTCCCGAAAGTACGCGGTGCGCGCGTCATTTGAAAGAGAGCCGTATTCCCTAAAAGAAAAGGTACTATGTGGCGTAGTGAGCCGAGCCGTCCATCACCGCGTGGTCATTCATTCCCGCGCCCCGCGAAGCGCAGACTAAAATCTTCTATGGCTCGTGGCGCGATTTGTATTGTTTGCTTGTTTTGTTTAATTTAAATTTTCTAATTGATCTTAATTTTAATTTTTGTAAATTAAGTGATACTTTCCCAAGCGAGGCTGAGATGTGGTATAATTTGTGGGAAGAAAAAAATACGGACATTAATGCATTGAATTAATGCATTGAAGGAGATGGAACTGGTAGATGTGATCAAAATTTCGAAAATGCAATTTTATCCTAGTGTTCGCTATTTTGCTTGCCCAGCCATGTACGACCTGTACAATAGAACTATCGTTTAGCACATAACGGCGAGTCAAAATGTGGCTGTATAAACACCCAGTATTCATAAATAAAACTAAAAAATCTGTCCTGTGTGTAATTGTTTATTTTCTGTACCTGAAAATATAAACCTCCCAAATTAAGAGATTTTTTTTAATGGGACAAGCCCGCCGTAACCTTCCTAAACCGCTGCAACTGCAGTGCACTAGGATCTACAGTAGATTCAACCATGAAAACACCGGAATACTGAAGTCCCAGGGACATCAGTAACTGTCTTGGTTCCGGCAACAAAGTGAATCAGAAGAATATCTTCTGAGCTTATCTTATATTTATTTATTTATTTATATATGCTTTATTGTACACATTTATGTAGTAAAACAAACAATTAAAAAAAAAAAGAAATTCTTTAAACCCAATTCAAGTAAATATGCGTACAATGGGCGGTCTTATCACACAATGGTGATTTCTTCCAGACAACCTTTGGATGGAAATATTTGTAAGAAACCAGATAAGGGGTAGTTACGTGTACAATAAAATAAAAGAAAAAAAAAAAAAAGATTATAAGAGGAGAAGAAGAAAAAAACTATAGTTTCCACTTCCCTCGGTGAATTACTGCAGGAGACAGAATGAATTAAGCCTAAAGGCACAAAGAAGAGACTGTACAACTGGGTGAAGCCCAGTCGCCAAGCACCACGGAAATTTGACTAATAACTAAGTGGGTCCTATGTGTGAGCTGTTATACTTGCTTCCAATAATAGGTAGGTATGCCAAAAGTGCCTAAACGCACGGAAATTTGTTCTAGATTCCACAAGGTCCGTATAATAAACTACACCTGACGAAACAATTAAATTATTTAACATAGTGTTATGTGCATATTGCCAGAGATCATACTCCCAGATTATGTGATGGGCCGACTGCTCGTATTGCAACTCCACTGTCGAACATTGGCACCATAGTGAATCAATAAGTTTAAATGAGAACAATTTGCTTTTAAAGTTGCCGTGGCCAGGAAGAAATTGGGCAACACAGTGATCCACCTCCAACCATGTCCTTTCAAGCCACTCATGCACGGATGGGAAGAACTGATATAGGTGGCAACCCTTAATAGAAGATGCTCATCTACACTGCCATTCAGTTATAAGCTCATCCCAAACGTCCGTTATTGGCTTAAACAATATAGCAATTTTATTTCGATCACGTTGTGCTAGAAAGCTTACTGACAAATTAGGTCTCGCACTGTAGTACATAGCAGCACGTCGCTGCACCTCAAGATCTACCGAAAGTACACCCGCGAGCACAGGTAGGGCTTCAATGCTAACCGTCCTATAAGCCTTACACAGGATAATCAAGGCTAGACGCTGGCCTTGAAGAAGTTTTCGCCGTATCGCGCCTATTGTGGCCCTATCAGCCCAGACAGATGCCCCGTAGCACACGCATCCCAGGTAGGTTGCTCCGTATATGATCCTGAGCGTAAGAAAAGAGACACCCCTGGTGGCTTTTGAAAATCGCGTCAGCGAATTTTCTCTTTTCTCACTAATAGCCTTCATATGTTCAATGAAAGAATAGCTGTTGTATTCCAAAACTAGACCGAGATAGCAAACCGACTCCTTTCGTTTTACGGAAATATTGTTAAATTTAATAGACGGCCACGACTTTAGATTTCCTTTAAGCAATAGCTGGTAAGTTTTATGGGGTGTAAAAGTCAAGCGATTTCGTTCGTTCCCCATCGCGAGATCCTACTGAGACAGTCTTTAGCCAAAAAGAGATTAACAAGTTTGAGAGTAACGGCTCAAGGTACAAAAAATCGGAGGGCCATCGCCCTCCCCCGGGGGATTTTTTTTAAGGGGGGAAAATCATCGAATGACTGCTCCCGCCTGGGTGAGACGGGAGGGAGTGTCAGACTCTTACTGACTAAAATCCACCCCGTTCCTTCTCCTGCACGTCGAGCCGGAGCCCCGGTTACCCGTTAGGGTCTCCGCGACTCCGAATCGGCTCCCCCGGGGGATAGGTTGGCTGCTGCCCCACCCTGAGCCCAAAGCTGGCGACGCCCATGGTCAATACGATGGTGTCATAACTTTGACGGCAAAATACAAGGAACTGGCTAAATCCCAGATGTGTAGGTGTAAACCAAAATCATGTGCCTTTAATCAAAAATATGTGGTGAAAATATTAAGCTTGGAATGTTTCGCATCAAGTAAATATGAACAAAAAACCAAATTAAGTAAACAACGGCTGGTTATCCTTAACCTACTTAACCTTAACCTTAACCTTAACAACCTTATTTTACTTACTAACCGGTTCACACGTGTTGTGCCTGAGTACACTGAAGTAGAAAAGTAATAAATAATAATATAAAGTTGTTATTGGATTATGTTCTAGGTACTAGTGAATAATAGGTACAAAGTGTTTATTGACTAGGAAGTGTTTCTTTTTATTGGTAAACAGTTGCAGTTATGTAATGACGCCAAGGACACTGTTATGTTGAGTCACGCAGTTGCACTGATACTGTTTGTTTACTTTTTTAAGTTGGTTGAAAGTGGCGTATTTAATCATTTTATAACAATTATGTGGTTGCTATGGTGAATTTCAGTGCACTATCTGCGGTGGTAAGTATTTAATATAATTATTTTGACTTATTTATATAAAAGTCACCGAGGCGTTGCATCAACAACTTGCAGTTTATGAAGTCCTGAAAAGGAGATTATAAAGGAAACCACTTAATATCGTTATTACAGAATATTATTATCCTCCAAAAAGCATTTAGAACAAATAAAACAAATATTACATATCCTCTCGACAATTTTGTGCCGCCAACAGAATGACGCCATCCGTTCAAAATCCTCTTCGTTTTCCCGCCTTTTCCGACCGCCTTCTCGAAATCGTCAAATGACGTTTCGAGAATTCAAGCCCGTTCTATTTTTTTTTAAAACCCGCGTTCTCGATGGCGTCATTTGACATTTCGAGAATCCAAGTCCGTTTCATTTTTGTAGGTTTGTTTATGGTCAATCACAAAGAGGTTCTATTACACAATAAAAATACAGATTAAATAATTAGATTAAACCATAATATTAATGAACCCTAACAATCGACCATCCTGACAACGTGGGCGTCCTCGCACACGACTCCAGGTGGAAACCCTAACAATCGGATTTTGACCAGTAGCGCAGACTTTACACACATATTTCGAACTACACATACATCACTTTAGTACTTAATACATCAAAGTAGAAGGTTGCCCGCTCACTCTTTATGCGGCAACCTTCTTCTACATAAAGGCATCCCGTTCACCACTTATACGGTAGCCCAACTCAAACTGCGAAGTAGAAGGTAGTCCGCTCACCACTTATGCGGCTACCTCTCTACTCAAAGGCATCCCGTTCACCACTTATACGGTAGCCCAACTCAAACTGCGAAGTAGAAGGTAGTCCGCTCACCACTTATGCGGCTACCTCTCTACTCAAAGGCATTCCGTTCACCACTTATACGGTAGCCCAAATCAAACTGTGAAGTAGAAGGTAGTCCGCTCACCACTTATGCGGCTACCTCTCTACTCAAAGGCATCCCGTTCACCATTTATACGGTAGCCCAACTCAACTTTAAAATAGAAGGCAGTCCGCTCACCACTTATGCGGCTACCTCTCTATCCAAAGGCATTCCGTTCACCACTTATACGGTAGCTCATCTAAAACAATTAGAAACAATGTTTGGTAGCGGATTTCATTAAATAAAAAAAAAATCGTATCAAGAGCCTGCACTAAGCTAATTGATAAAAGTTTGATATACAATATCATTACATACAAACAAATTCATATTCAGTGTTCTCCATCTCACTGCCCAAATTCGTCTAAATAATAATCCCGTGAGGTAGGTATTAATTGTGTTACTAACCACTTAAGTAGCAAAGATTGTACCAAATGTATCTATACCTCTAGATATGTCTAGAGGTATAGATACATTTGAATTTTGATTTCGCTGATATGACCCATAGGTCTGATCTATATCGGTACTAGAGTTTTCTGACTCACTATCATCTTTATTAATCTCTAAAGCAGCGACATGAATCCATGGTCTGATTTGATCGGATGCCACCACTGTTGCCCTTTTATTTTGAGTACTATGTATACCTGGTATTGGAGCTACAGCATACCGATCATTACCTAAAACCTTAGAAATACGATAAGGACCTACAAACGACGGCAAGAGTTTTTTACTTTGGCCGTCATTGTTAAAACCCGTTTTTGTTATTTTGACCAGTTCGCCTTCCTTATATTCACGCGCCGGTTTCCTATCCTTATCGTAATGCTGCTTTTGTTTTATTTGCTCCTGATCTATCCTGCTTTTAACTTGGCTATGTATAGTACAGCGATCATCGTGGATAGATTGTTTAGGTATTTCATTTAGTATAGGATTAGCTTCAGACTTCATGCAAGCCCCAAATAACACTTCAGAGGGCATCCTACCCGTGGTCTTTTGAATAGTATTATTAAGTCCCATACCAATCTTTTTCCGAATGTTTCAAGTTTAAAGTTTTTAAAGAGTCTAAAATAGTTCGATTATACCGCTCGACCTGACCGTTGGAACGAGGGCTAGCTACTGCATTAACACGGTGGAACACACGGTGGGAGAATGCCCTTCGTGGGCTGAGCACCGCCGTGTCCTCAGGGAAGTGATCGGCGATGGCGACCTCTCGCGTCCGGGCCTAGTGCAGGCCATGATGCGGAGCGAGGGGGACTGGGATGCCGTCTCCTCCTTTTGCGAAGCAGTCATGCTAGCTAAGGAGGAGGCGGGACGCGTGAGGCAGCGAAGCGCTGCCTCCTCGCAACCCAGCCATCGCGAAGGACACACCGGGCGTCGGGGATCGCGAGACGATCTCCGGCCACCGTAAGCGCGGGCCTGCGGACGGCGAGCATGGGTGGCTCCCCGTCCGACCAGAAACAGACCCGAGCGTACGGCGCGTCGCGTTCCGCGCGCGCCTCAAAGAGCCATCACCACAGATGGGGCCCAATACGGCCGATGCCGATTCGGAGTCGCGGAGAACCTAACGGGTAACCGGGGCTCCGGCTCGACGTGCAGGAGAAGGAACGGGGTGGTTTTTAGTCAGTAAGAGTCTGACACTCCCTCCCGCCTCACCCAGGCGGGAGAAGTCATTCGATGATTTTCCCCCCTTAAAAAAAAATGCGTTTGTTGACATGTTTAATGCCTTTGTTGGCGCAAAATTGACCAAATTTATGCGACGTAAAACAACTCCCCCTGTCGCTTATGAGTCTATTTGGTAGGTATCCTGAAAGTGCTGAAAATGTCCTCAAGCACCCTAATCACGTTTTGGCAGTTAGTGTTCCGAACTGGTCTCAAAAAACAAAACTTCGTAAAAGAATCTACGACTTTATGAAGTTGAGTGAATCCTTTGTTAGATTTAACAAACGGCCCTAGATGATCTAAATGAAGGGTGTGAAAAGGTATTCCTACTTTGGGAATGGGATGAAGCAAACCCTCACGACTTTTACTACTATCTTTAGCATACGCACACTCGATGCATGCGCTCACATATTTTTTTACAAATCTTGACATTTTAGCAAACCAGTAGGTTCTTTTGATGCGGTCGTTAGGTTTCCCTATTACGATAGATTTCAAAAATATGTTTCCCTCTTTTGGTGTATTAACTCGTCGAGTACCGGTTTTGTAGACACAATTATAGAACAATAGGTTGCGGTCACCGGTGACCGCTTGGTGTTTGACAGTTTAATTAAGGCTCTAATCGAAGCCGCCCCATGTAGCTTAATCACTGCGTTAGTTTTAACCACTAATGGACGATCATCAATGTCGAGAGACTGTAGCGACGGCACTTCTTTGCCTAAGTCAATAAATTGTAATTTATTAGCATCTTTGCACACTATTATATGTGGTTGCTCAGTATAAGATTGGCCAACTAGCATAGGCATACTCAATAAATCATCATCCACAATTTTACATATAACTTCAGCACTAACTCCATCAATTATAATATTCAGCGTTAATTCTCCTATTGATCTAACTATACTATTTCCAAAACCTTTAATTAAAGTTTGTACGCCATTGTAAGTCAGTCCCAAGTCCTGAGATACCGACCTTTTAATCAGCGTCACGTCGCTCCCAAAATCTACGAAAGCCTTCGTTTTGTGCCCGTTAATAGTCACATCCTTGTTAAACTTTGAAGTTGGACTACATTCGTTTCTCCCAATATCCAAACCAATACACATAGTTTATTGCATTGTATTCGTACTAGTTGGTACTATTCGTACTAGTTCGCATGTCCTTTTTCTTTGCAGTTATACTATTATCAATTGCGCCTATCCTAGCATTTGTTCTTGAAATATTGTTTGAATTGGTACTGAGATTGTTATTATTAACCACTCTACCCTTATTAAACGTTCGTTCTGTCACCATCTGATGGGAATCTTTGCTACTCACGAGGTATTGCAAAAGTTGGTCAGGCTCGTTACATCGCAATGCCAAAGCTCCAGATTTGAGTGTTCTATCATGAATACCGTGTATGATACAATCCACGGCACGTTTGCCCGTAATGTCACATTGGTTAAGAAGCGCCAATTTTTCGTAATAATAACTTTCGACATATTCATTGAACCTCTTCTTCCTATTGAGCATATCCTCTAAAATCTGCCCATAGTTTTGTTCATAGGGAAATGCTAGAGTTAGTTTCTCTTTCCACTCTTGCCAAGTAAAAAGTATTGAATTTAATCCTTCATACCAGGTCTTAGCAAGGCCCTGAAGCTTTTGCATTGCGAAGTGAGTGGTGGTTTTGTCATCCCAGCCATAGACACTAGCACACTCGTTGACTTTTTTTAACCATACGTCTATACGTTGGTTCTTAGACGAAGGGTCAAAATCTGGTAAAATATTTTTATGATCTACTTTGGTGACGCAACGAGTTGTTTCTGTCTGTGCTTGTGATGGAAACCCGGCTTTCAAACATTTTAAAATGTCCATGACATCATTTTTAGAAAAAGAAGGACTACGTGACCTTTTTTGAGGATAATAGGCGTCTTTTGGGCAGACGCTGTTCTGCTCTGCGCCACGACTACGCCGCTGCTGCTCCGGCCGGCTGAATCGCTCCTCACGCAGCCTACGATGCTGCTCTGGACTGCTGCATTGCTCATTGCGTAGATCACGACGCTGCTTCGACCGGCTGCGCCGCTCCCAATGTTGCTGGTCCTGTTCGCTGTGTCGCTCCTCTCGAAGCTGCTCCTGCTGACAGCGTCGCCCCTCTCGATCCCGGAACTGCTCCTGCTGGCTGCGACGCTCCTCGCGAAGCTGCTCCTGCAGGCTGCGTAGCTCCTCGCGAAGCTGCTCCTCGCGAAGCTGCTCCTGCGGGTTGCGGCTGCCTTGCCGACAACACCGCACCGGTGTTCGGCTCCGACAGGGTCTCGCTGTCCGCTGCCTGCTTCCACTTCGAGTAGCAGCACGCGAAACTCTTCTAGGAGTTTCGAGTTTCCGACCGTGTCCCTCATCGCTCGAGTAGCATTCGGTGGCTTCCATCGCCGTTAACCTCGAAATAAAATAAACTACGTTATAATACTTTCACAACTACTCTAATTAGACCTATAATCTCGTAATAGTTTATTCTGGTATGTAAATATCTTGCTACACCATTGCGTTTGGCGTATTTCATTCCGTGTCATTGAATTTTCAACACTTCTTATACTACCTGCCTACTCAATTATTATTTATGAAGCGGTAAACTTAGTTTACAACTTAGTAAGGTTTTCTTATCGGCTCGAAACAATAATTAACCTCTATCTAATGTAATCTAACGAGTATTCTATTTTATATGTTCTATTTACAGTTAAATTCCATCTTTAATCAAACCAATAATCACTCTAATCATAATTTTGGTAAACGCCTACTACAAAGAAAATAATAAAATGGCGTGTACTTACGTTGTATCCCACTTCTGAAATATAAAAGTCACCGAGGCGTTGCATCAACAACTTGCAGTTTATGAAGTCCAGAAAAGGAGATTTTAAAGGAAACCACATAATATCGTTATTACAGAATATTATTATCCTCCAAAAAGCATTTAGAACAAATAAAACAAATATTACATAATCCTCTCGACAATTGTGCCGCCAACAGAATGACGCCATCCGTTCAAAATCCTCTTCGTATTCCCGCCTTTTCAGACCGCCTTCTCGAAATCGTTAAATGACGTTTCGAGAATTCAAGCCCGTTCTATTTTTTTTTAAAACCCGCGTTCTCGATGGCGTCAGTTGACATTTCGAGAATCCAAGTCCGTTTCATTTTTGTAGGTTTGTTTATGGTCAATCACAAAGAAGTTCTATTACACAATAAAAATACAGATTAAATAATTAGATTAAACCGGATTAAACCATAATATTAATGAACCCTAACATTTACAAATACTTGTACCTTATGAAATAGTTGGGTTTTTTTCATTAAGTACCTACTTTGGCTAAAATTTCCATTGTGGACCGTCGAGTTGGAAGTTCTTTTTTTTTAGATAGTACTCAATATCAGAAGACTTTATACAAAGTTTTAAGTTCGGAGACTCACGGTTTACGAGATATATTTTTTTAAATTTTATCTCGTAAACAATACGCCATTTTGACAGATACATTGTTATTGTAGATGTCAAATTTGACTCATTTAAACTGTCAAATACCAAGCGGTCACCGGTGACCGCACCCTATTGTTCTATAATTGTGTCTACAAAACCGGTATTCGACGAGTTAATCAGTATTATGTCGTGTCATAATATAAAATTATATTTTCACATAATAAATTAGAATTCAATTGAGTGTAATTTGTTATGTAATTAATGTGCCCTAAACGTAACGTAACGTAACGTTTGCGATAGCTTACAAAGATAGACAAATATTTAGAGACTCTGTAGATGCTCAGATTAATAAAGGAGAATTTCATGATTTCTTAACATTAATTACAGAATTATCGAATGCCAAGAATTGTGGTAAAAAATTATATGACCTGAGAGGGAAATTGCTTCTTCAACTTTTTAAACAATCAAAAACCCAATACGTACCTAGTTGACTGTTCATGTAATACGACCAAAATATTAGATGAAATATGTACAAGTAGCTTATTTGTTTCTGCTATAAGACAAAGAGTTTGCTCTAATAGTATGTGCATAAGTCATGCAGATGAAAACAAATTGTACAATTGCAAGTATTTGCCGTTGAACTTAGATATAATAAATACTAAAGGTATCAACCACCTACCAGAAGCTTGCGAATCATGTTTAAGAACAGAATTTACTCCAGAGTGTAATATTTGTTGCGCCGGAAATATATCCTTCAGATACAATGTTAAAGATATTATCATTTTTATGAACTTCATGACGTTTGCGTCAAGTTGGATGATCTGCCTCGTAACATTGGAGTAAATAATAAGGAGTACACAATTCTGTCTGCAATAGAATATGAACCCGCTCCGAAACCCAATAGTGTTGGACATTACAGGGCTCACTGCTACAGAAAAAATGGTAATTTATTTGAATGTTATGATGACTTATATGGTAAAACCCAACGAAGTGGGAAGTATAATATTATGCCACATGTAATAGTCTACACAGTAGAATAGACAAAATTGTACAGGGTTAAAATGAATGCTCCAGAGTAGCCCGCGAAATACAAATTTTGTTATGTCTTTTGGAAGTTTAGTTTAGTTTATTTAAGTTAAGTTTTTTTTTATTTAATTAAGGGAAGAAAAAAACAATTTCCACATCAACAAGCTGTTTCATTAATATAGTCACAAGCTGCATTTAATACATTTTTTAATTAGCCCCCAAAACTTTTGAACACAACTGCACGGACAATAGCTTAGGTATAATACGTCCAATAAAGAAGGTCATCGATATGTATGAATCCGTCGCTTTTTAGTAGTCATTCAAATTTGGTCGGATAACCAGCCGTTGTTTACTTAATTTGGTTTTTTGTTCATATTTACTTGATGCGAAACATTCCAAGCTTAATATTTTCACCACATATTTTTGATCAAAGGCACATGATTTTGGTTTACACCTACACATCTGGGATTTAGCCAGTTCCTTGTATTTTGCCGTCAAAGTTATGACACCATCGTCTTGACTTGTAGCAAGATTATTCAAAAACGCATGCATGAAGCGTTTTGAAACTTTGTATGGTTATTATTAGCTTCAAGAAGGACCGAATACAATTTTCAGCGAACTTATACCTTGTCTCATTTAGGCGCTGCGATGTTTTATCGGATTTTCATAAAACCGCGATAACTTGAAAACTATAAATATTTCCTTAAATCTAATTGGAGCACACAGGGGCACACATTAAGAGCTACTCGTGTATGTTTCCAGCAGGAAACGCAATATCCTGAAAATCTGACGGGGCACAGATTTTATTTTTGGAGGCACATAGTGGCACACATATAAGCTCTCTGGCCATGCACATTTTTTCTCTCTCCGATCACTCGTTTAGAATTTTCCTGCTAGAAAAACGTTACCCCAGCAAGAATCGTTTTACCGTTTTTTTTCAAAACGACAGGGCGCACACATTTTTTAAGTGAGGGCACATTTACAGCAGATAAGGCACCAACTATACGTTCTACTCGTATATCTCTAGGAGATACTTTATTGTTGGGGTAACGCACGCGATACTTATTTGAATACCTTATGTACCTATTGTACATAAATGTTTCATGTGTATTTAATGTTTTATTTTAAAACTAATAATACCACTAGAAAAAGAAACTTAAGTATTGCTAGTATATATTTTCGCTTTCACATCTATTTATATAACAACATTTATACATATATAAGCTAAATTCTTTCAAAAATATATTGTTAACCTTCAAGTCCTGACGTGGTTTACTCATACCATAAATGGTGACGTAACGTATGTCAAACACCATAAATAATCGAAATGAATTACTTTTATTTACTGATTTGCACAATATTTACTTGTATTATAATCGGTCTATTATACTTCTATTAGGGAGGTGCAAAAAAACAACATTTTCCAATGAAATCAGTGGTTATTGATTCAAATTCTATAAACTTAAAATATAAATATTTTGCTTAACTTAAAAAAATTTATGTATGTTACAATTTTAGCTACAATACAATTATTTGGACGTTTTTTTGGAAAATTCTTATATTCGTGACGCCATCTATGAGACACCCACGTCAGTCGTTAAAGGTTTAATCATCATAACACGAAATAATTTAGTCTCTTCAAATTCTCATGTAGACATTTATCATTTTTAAACTGACTATATAAAAATACGAATAAATTTGGTTTTCATTATTTTATTATAAATGTCAATATATGACAATGCCAACATCTAAAACTTTTTCTTAGTCTTATAATAAGTCTTTGAAAGGAGGTTCTTATCCTGTTTAAGATTTTCCATCTTAAACATTAATATTAAAATCTTATTCATGTTTTTCTGTATACGTGCTAAGCCATGGCATTATGAATTTAGTAATATAATTACTTAAAATATTTTTTTATTTTTGTCTATGGTTCCGAAAACGATATTTGCGGCCGCAAATCAAACGAAATTTCGCATTCGAGAATTGGAGTAGCCCTCTGCTGCTGTTTCCTTCGTTGACGGTGAGTGCTAAGTTTTTAAGGTTTTAAGGCATTCTCGTCTTTAAATTATTGTTATATAGCTCTACAGTTGGTCGTAAGCCGTTTGAAGTATCGTTTAGATGAATACATTTAATAAGAAATAGGTGTTATTAATTATAAGGTATGTTGAAATTAATGTAGATCAATTCCAGTTGTTCTGCAAACTGTTAGTAATACAGTTACTGGTACATCGTCAGTCATCAACATCCTGTCCTAGTCTGATATGTAATCGTAAGTTTTCCTTGAATGGTTGCAACATCGAGGTGTCTCGAACGTTGCAGCATAATGCAGTATACAGAGAACATATCAAACTTTCGTATAATGCAGTATACCGTGTTCGTGTATGTACCGCATCTAAACATACACATACAAGGAAAAAGTGCCATCATCTCTAGGTACCTACGTCACAAACGTTTTAAGGATAAAGCGATGTGAGTTGCAGAGGTGATTTTGCCCAGGTACTCAGGATCAGGTGCTTTGCTTAGATTGTTATGTAGAAGCTACCACTTTTTAAGGTTGCACCACACTAGGATTTTCTCCTGTATTGTGGGTGCATTAAAAACATATAAGTTCATATACATATGACACCCAGACCCGAAAACAATTTGTGTAGCACACAAAGAACCCGCTACAAGTTGCGCGACAGTCGCTTGCTGTGCTACATGTAGTAAGTGTGTCCATAGAAATATAGAAATTATCGGTCCTTCAGGGCCCCTGAGGATGGGGGCCCTGGGCACTAGCCCCGAGTACCCTTATGGTAAAGACGGAACTGATTAAAAGTCCAGTTTTCCTCACAATGTTTAGGTACTAACACTGTATCACCGCTCAAGTACTTTTTTACCTTTTTGAAAAATGAAAATCAGTGCAAGTAGGTAAACTATATCATCAGCCTTAGATTACTACATGAAATGAATCTAAGCCCCATCTGCCAGCAAAATTAGTCTTGTTTATTTTACTCAACATAAACAAGTAAGGCGATACATTAAAAGCTTATTAAACAGAGGTTGCTTGTCTATGGGAGACAGCTAGAAAGTGCTAACGAAAATGGGTAATTTTTGAAAAATATTTTGCAAGGTTAAATTACAGTAGGTAGTAGTTTGACATTGATCCCTAAACTTACGTATTTTTCAAAACATTACATAATATCACGCTTTTTAACCCCGAAGGAATAGGCAGAGGTGTACATAATGCCACTGTACAATGATGTAAAACACACTTTTTTCTCTATTTATGTTATGAGTCCCAGGTAATAGGGGGTGAGCCTATTACCTAATACCGGGCACAATTCCAGACTCCGTGTTACAAATTACAACTGAGAATTTTATTTTAAAAAACGCAATAATGCTTTGAAAACCTGTTTGTTTTTCAAAACATGTTTATATTAAAGACATCATAAACATGTAGACCTTTTGTTGCAGTCGGCAATTAGATATTTAATAGACAAGCAATATTAATCCTTACATTAAAATCTATTTATTTAATAGGTACACAAAACCGAAACACAGCGCAGTATACAACAGAGTAACAACTTAAAACAGTAAAGTACAGACCATTCTTCCACATGTATGTACACACAACAGGACATGCAACGACTCGTAAACATTACCAATTATTTATAATGAATTATAATCCGGAGCGAAATTACAAATATACTAGCTGACCCGGCAAACTTGGTACCGCCTAAGGGTTTTTTCTCACCTTTTAAACCTTCCCTAGACTTCCACGAACCTATCAAGACCAAAATTAGCCAAATCAGTTCAGCCGTTCTCAAGTTTTAGTGAGACTAACGAACAGAAATTCATTTTTCTTCATAAAGATAGTAGTATTAAGGCATTGGCTGCCAATAAAAAACTATTGAAGGCAAATCCTCCGCTAATGTCGGTCACCGGTGACTGCCATGGCGTTTAACGTGTTAA
The DNA here is from genome assembly GCA_038387885.1 of Spodoptera picta. Lineage (NCBI taxonomy): Eukaryota > Metazoa > Arthropoda > Insecta > Lepidoptera > Noctuidae > Spodoptera > Spodoptera picta. The sequence goes on along the minus strand of JAZHFQ010000733.1, from coordinate 4,815,459 downwards.
GCAACTTGAAATTATTACCTATGTCATATAAAACATTCGTTATTCTCAATGTTCTTAAGATTTTAAAATCTCGACGTAAAATTTCTGCGTCTCATTTAGTTTGTAGCAATGCAGATACGGCGCGTACCGTTCCTACACGTAAACACTTTATGATATTAGCATGTAGTTCGGTACCCAGTGTTTTCATAATTCTTACTGATTTATGTTACCCTAGTACAATTTACTAGTACACACAATCCACTTAATTCACGCTGATTGAGTCCCTAATAAATTGTACTTATTAAGTCAATTACCACTGCCATAAAAATGCCGAATGAAATAATTTTATGCCATGGAATCTAATTTGTTACTTGAAATAAATAATAGCCTAGTTATGTTACTAAATATACCTACTCGTAGCGTCATCGCTAACGGTCTGTCTGTCCTTAAAATATAGTTTTACATGACATAAACACAGACACTGTTGTCAGTTTTGCCACTCCTATAAACACGACAAAATGAGCATCACGAATTATATGAACCATGAAGGATTCACCACATTCAACCTCTGTTGATCTCTTTATACACCGATTCCATTCAATGTCCTGTATACACATCTGGCATTGTAATAATAAAAAATATGCTTTTATTTTTTTATTTAGAGAGTTTTTTTCTTAGGCATCTAAGTTGATCGTATCTAATTGTGACGCGAAAATGGCTCGTGCTTAGTAACAGGGGGTGTCCGCCATTGCTGGAGCCGCGCCAAAACATAGAATAACAGTTACAGTTCGCGCCCAGCGGTGAAAGTGCCGCTAATCGATACTACCCACCGATAACCTGATACAAACAGCTGATCTTAACAACTACACCCACTGCCTATACAGCACCATGAAACCACTACTTTATGAATTAATATACGTTTCATTATGAATTAACACCACTTATTAAGTCCTCACAAGGGAAACTAGATAGAAATGGGAAAAAGATACAAATAGAAGAACCTTAATTTTTCAAAAAGTTCATCAAACGTCAGAGCTTTTGTTGATGTAGCTCCTCGCTACGAATACACGTTGTTGCAAGGTCTTGGTTCATTCATTCTACTTACAAAACGATAACAAAGGTACGAACCTTTGTTGTAATACACAATAAGTAAATAATATAGGTCAAAAGCGAAGATTATAAAAAATATGTATAATGCTCACCTCGATATGTAGGTAAGGCGGCAGCGCGCCAGTATAGCACATGTAGTGGCGCTGCGTGTTGGTGTATTTAGTTTAATCGCTTGCGGCGTACGAGCACGCATGCGCGGTGGTGCAGGCGCGCGCACCCTCGCCGGCTGTGACAGCGCGGCCCACTCCGCCGGCAAACCGACCTCGAGGCACACGCGCGCCCCTCGCTCGCTACGCGCAGCAACGCCGGCCCCTCGCGGCCAGGAGCCCTCCTTGGCGCTTCCATCACCCTTACACTCGACACTACACCACCGGGGGCTTACCGCCACGGACGCCGGCGTTCGCACACAGGGCTCGCCGGATAAAAGGTATACTTTTCATTATGTGTTTGCAATGACATGTCCGCCCCGGATCCGCTATTCATTTGCGGTACAATACCATATTTAATTGTTTGCCGGCAAGCAAAAAATATCCGCTGCCAGTTGAGCACCTGGGGTTGCTGCATTATGACAAAAGAGTGCGAACGCGATACGAGTCCTCGTTCCTCTTTTGTCAGCTGCCGTATGTTGGTTATGCCGTTAATCCTCTAATTGTCGACTAAGACAAAGTGTTTGACCTTTCCTCATTACGGCTTCCACTAGAATCTGCAATATTATATCTATGTACTTAACTGTATGTAGCAAATAAATCTTCTACTTTGTCATGGTTCTGCGTGATCGGTTTTCTAGTCCACGACACTTGTCAGTTATCTACATACTTCTTGACCAAAATCGCGTGAGCATATAGTAACTCAGATGAGTTGATCATCTCCAAAATCACTGACATAACCTTTCATTATTGTCGGTTGATTTTTAAATTGTGACAAACAACTTCTGCAATAATATCACGTTGTTGCTACGACATACAAGTACAAACGCTAAGGTTTTTCATCGTTGATCGCGATCTAAATCAAAATCCCTTACTACTTTAAGTAGACATTTTATCCGGCCCTTATTCGGTTTCACCCAGCAATAAATTTTTTAACTAAACATGCGACGGTCGTGCTAACCGTGTTGTCGTCGCTATTTCGCAATACCACGACAAAACATTATCTTTTTGATGGCTTTTCTTTCAAACAGTTTTACTGTCACTTTTATGTCATTATCATATTGGCTTTTGGGAATGCGGAACTTTTGCAATTCCATTGTTTAAACTATCGTTCATAATATGACAATTTTTATTTTATTTGAACAAAAGACTATCGAACTAGTAATAAGACTTCAAATTGCGGCCTTTTTTGGACATCGACTATATGATTCTGAGAGGACTAATTACCTTTATCTTTGATAGTTATTACAAAATGCTTAATCCCGCTTCTTCGAATAAAATACGGCATATATACAAGAAGATTTAACACATATCACTTAAAATATTTGTATAAAAAAGAGGCTAGCAGTCGAAACCTACCGCAATAGCGCTCCCATTGAGTGAAGCGCAATTGACGTGTTCCGAGATGCTTACTAAAGCTTTTGTACACAAAAAGGCGAAAACAAAATTATATTCAAAGACTTTGAAGTGTGCTTTAAATACAAGTAAAATACGGTCGCTTTTCGAGTGATCATTGACACATTGTAAATACAAAAAAAAGAATATGCTAATCCCAGTTTTGTTACTTATGTCTTTTTTCGATTAATGTAGGCTATTCGGGTTTTTGAAAGCTTCAATTCGGACGGTCCTTTAATAACTCACCCTTGCGCAAGGGGAATTGATAACAAAGTAGTGTTATCAAGCCCCCTCTCTCTTTCCATAATAAGTAGGTACAGATTTATCATGATTTTTTTTTGGAACAAGCCAATAAATGAGCAGATGGTTCACCTGATGGAAAGCCATCGGTGCTATGGATCCCGAAACTTCAGACGTGTTACAAGTGCGTTACCGGTCTTTTGGGGATTAGGAATTTGAGGATTGTTGGGGGTTAATCGGGGCTCCGCTCTATTATAACTGATGTAGCGAATTCAATGTGCATCGTAACATAAGAGTAAAAATCTTTATTTAGGATCTTTTTTGCTAGAGTAAACTCCAAAAGGAAAAAATAGGAACGGTTATGGAATTTACAATAACGCTACGGATGCAGCCATGCAGTCGTTTCCTAAAAATTACTTACATACTTCCATTGATTGATTTAAATTTATCTACGCTTAGTTGTAGCATTTTTCTAGCACATGTACAAGATAAATAAATAATAGGTGTCATTTTTTGACGTCCTTAAAAGAAGTGAAGATCGGCACATTTTTACCCGTCGGAAACACGTTAAATATTGAATTTGATTAGTAATCATCATACCTATTTAAAATACCTATTTAAAATGTAACGGACTAGAAAATGAAACAAAGCGCGTATTCTATCAGCTTAGCTTATTGACCTTGCGACGTTGCAGTTACATGTCCTTGAAACCCACAACTATGTGCACTTGTTACTACTTTGTATGGCTCTCTGTCACGAACTGATGACAGTCACTGGATCATCGTGAAATGCACTGATTTTAAAATAAACTGCTCCTATAAATCATTTCGATTTGGCACGATGGAGTGTATCCTACTGACACAATTCGTTTTGTTTCTGAAAAGATTTAGTTGGTAGTTGCCAAATTCGTATTCGGAATTAATGTTTGGGACTGATATTATGCAATTTTACCTATTTTTGTCGTCTGACTTTTTTTAAAGAAACATTGCCCCACATTATGATTTTCTCCTGTGTCGTGGGTGCGTTTACAAACATACAAGTTCACATACACAATGACATCCAGACCCAAAACAACAATTTGTGGATCACACAAAGTGTTGTTTCGTGCGGGAATCGAACCCGCGACACGTTGCACGGCAGACGGTTGCCCAGCCACCGCACCAACCGTGCAGTCATTATATAGTAGTCCCATGTAGATAGAACTTTTAAATAACATTTAATTCGTCGAGCACCGTTATTACCTCTATAGACACAATTAAAGAACAGTAGGTTGCGGTCACCGGTGACCGCTTGGTGTTTGACAGTTTAATCTAAATTTTCACACAAACTGTACCTACCTCTATAAGTTAGCTAGCTTGACATTACCATTTACCGATCTGAATTATTTTAGCACCCATCCATTGCAAAAGCTAAACATAATTATAAAAAATTATATATTTAATCGTATAGAAGAAAGAGAACTAAAATAGAATATATATGCGTAGGTAATTAACAATAGCAACGATTTGACAGATCTGGGCTGCAGGAAGAAATCCCATAAGGGATATGCAGTACCTATGTACCTCGGTTTTGTTATAATATATATTTTTTTCTGTGTATTGTCTGTGATGTGTACATGAACAAATAAATAAATAATAAATAAAGATCTTATCGAATCTTACAGAGTGATACGCCAAAGGGCCGTCTGCCAAAAATCATACTATGTAGTACTACGTTGTATTTATTTTTAATCTACTGAAACAGTAAAATATTTTTTAATAATAAAATAAATTAAATTTAGGTACAAAAAGGATATTTGAGACTTTAGATGAAAATAAACGATTAAGTTAGTGATTTAGATGCTTGGTTTTAGTTAACTCGAGTTACCTCTCGACAATAATGATATATCATATCTGTAAATAAGTTTACAAAATAGAATATTAGGTCTCTATAATATTTCCTTTATTTTATTTGTAAAGGACATAATTTTCAATAGGATAAAGGACAAAAAAACAAATAAGTATATTATTTGATTAAAATAGAATATTAATATTACCTCTAGAATTCATTATATACCGTCGATAGCAGTACCTGTGTAAAGTTCTTGAACGTTTTCTAAAAGGAGTTTTGTTCTTCCGCATCCTCTTCCGTTCTCCAAGATGAGGATGTGGTAAAGGGTGCGATACTTATATAAGTTTTCCCGTACTTTTTTATTTCAAATTACCTATCTACCTTACCTTCTAAGGATTAGATTTGGCATATTCAAATCAATACAGCTGTGTAATATGTTTTTATAATAACTATCGTGAGACATACTAAATTAACTAAAATCGCGGGTTACTCACGTGAATATACTGAGAAAAGCTCTACTAGTTTCGAACCACAGGAGGGTTCTTCCTCATGAGCAGCGTGCGCGGTCGCGGCGACGTCGCGCAACTCACTGTATATTCATGTGAGTAACTCGCGATTTTAGTTCTTTTAGGTGTGTAATAGTAGGATGGTATTAAACCTTGTAAGATATTTTTAAAAATAATACTGGAGAATGGGTTTACTCGACATGTCCAACAATTCAATAACTTATTACTTTGCCCTAATAGTATCGTAATTCCTTAACTAGTTTTAAAATGTTATTGCCCCTTTACACAACCTCTGAATAATTTTTGGGCAGTTTAACTAACAAGTCGCAAAGACGCAGGTACTTTCATTCATGCCAAACGTATCGACTAAGCTAAAAGAAACGTACCCATTTTGAAATAGACTGTGAAATAAAAACTAACTAAACCATTCGCCGAGAACCTAACGGGTCACCGGAGCTCCGGCTCGACGTGTAGGAGAAGGAACGGGGTGGTTTTTAGTCAGTAAGAGTCTGACTCTCCCTCCCGACAACCCCTCAAAAAAAAAAAAGAAACCCTGGCGGGAGCAGTCATTCGATGATATTCCCCACTTAAAAAAAAGCCATCCTCGCTGTAAGTATGTAGAGTGGTTGTAACAAGAAATGGCAGAACCATTTCCATATCATTTGTCTAACAACTCTGGAGTTACTGGTATTTAAGACTAATTGTCTTGCCTGCGGTAAAAGCGTGATAGAGTGCCACCACTTCCACACTTCCTTAAGACACAATCCTGTATAGGAAATGAAGATGGCGTCTACTTAGAAAAGCTTTTAAATAACCACGAAATTGTAGCGTAAACAGATGTAACTAATACATTAGTAATATTTGGCAATAGTAATAAAAACTTGGACTTACGAATGTTAAAAGAATGTGATAAAACATGGGCATAAACGTAACATAACATAACGCCTTTTATCCCCGAAGGGTTAGGCAGAGTTGCACACAGAAGTAACACCCACTTTCCACTATTTATGTTATGAGTCCCATGTAATAGGGGGTGATCCTATTGCCATATACCGGGCACATTTCCAGATTCCGTGCTACTACTGAGATTTTTTTTTAAAAACCCCGTAATACTTTGTCCGACCCGGGAAACGAACCTGACACCCCTATCCCGGCAGTCGCACTTGCGACCAGTCGGCCATCGAGGCAGTCACAAGGGCATAAACATACCCCTAAATTACATAGCACATCTACTACATATTACAGTTAGCCAAAATATTCCATTTGCACTAAAGAAAAACACCGACAGTAGACATATAACTTGACATATCGCAACGCCTATCTCATGTCTCGTGAAAGGTCATATAGAGTATCAACAAACGACCTCAAACGAGACGAGAGGACCAGACATTACTGAAATCCGACGCTATTGTCCTTGTACGAAGAAATTCAGCTAAGCCGACACAAAAACTAGGCTATCGAGTCGGCTCCCATTCAGTGCGACTATCGATCTCCACTCTAGTACCACTTCTCTAACAAAAAACATCTTAAACTCGAACGAACATTTTACTTTCATTTCAGTTACTAACTGTAAAATGTTTGATAGAACTCTAGAACCACTCAGTTCTTCGCCTGTAGCTATTAAACGGTTCTTTATTACCCGTTCCACGAATTAAGTGAGCTTTCAAATGTTATAATAATAAGAAACTATTTATCTTCTTATTTTGAGGCTAATTATTTAATGAACTTAGTTTTTTCTTGTTAATTTTTACTTCAAATATTAAATGAGCATCAGGTATTGAGTTCCAAAAAGGAAAATATTTTAATCGTAAACAGGTAAACACCATTCCGAATTTAATTTAAAATATCACAAAGTTTTTACTGCCTCTAAACTTTGTAAATCGAATAATATTTCGGTGGCCGTTAAAATTAAACGGGATAAGACGCCATCTTTGAACGGATAGATCGATTCTAAATTCAATTTTAAATGTGGAATATTCTCATATTTCGACGTGAATGGATGTCAGAATGTTATGAAGCCAACCCGCATTCATACAGGATTTGCGCTGTCGTTCAAGAGAATAGGACAAAGGAATTTATTTTCTATTGAAATATTCCGCGGCATGGCTGCGCAACTCCTAAGTCGTTTAATACTTAAAAATAACACGTCTCTCACTCTATAGAATTCCGCAAGTTTGACTTTAATTGTCTACGCGTATTTTATTATAGACGAAGAACATATTGCACCACTTGTGTTGGACACCCACAATTCCTCTGATCTGGTGTTAGGGTTGTGCAAAAAGGCGCCGTTTGCTTTTTTGCCTACCTATCCTATCTATTTTTTGTCAAACTAATCTAAGCTAAACTAAGATCGCAAAGTTACAACTATTACAGCCATTAGATACTTAGAAACGAGATAAAAACTTTAGCCTTCGCAAAAAGGAGATTGAAGTATCAATGTACATGATTTACTTACCGTACGTATTTTGCAAAGAAAAAGGTCTTTAAAGATACAATTTAAATAAACATGATACAACCTTTTTCTTAATCAGCTAATTGGTGGTTAATGTGCTCTAATGTAAGTGATGTATCCAATTTTTGCAGTGAATGTGCATTCACATTCCGCCTGCCAAGTCTGGGGATTATTGCAAACTTCGTGGGAGACCTTTGTTCAACAATGAACGACGTATTACGACTGATGATAGTGGTAGTGAATTTTGCCAATTCTTTTTTTATGTGGTCATCAATTAAATATGAAAATCATTTTCTCTGAAATCATAAATAATGGATAACCGATAAATCATTCGTTTACTCATCAGTTGACAATAAATATGTATTATGGAATGATTTTATCCACTTAAGTAACTAATTAAGTAAACACAGGTGTACCTTCTGTTCAGGAATACTCGTTGCCCATAATTGTTGAGTATCCTTTAAGTTGCTTTCACTGTGTAAAGACGTCTTCAGTAAGTACTTTTTAACTTAATTTTGTTTATTTCATTTTTATAATTTAGGAAAGTAAAATGACATGTAGCTATTATCTTCCCCAAAAATGTAAAGACGTGATATTTGAACTGTATAACTCCTTAATAATACTTATCACAATTTATTTCTAATTACTGTAAACCGCTAAACTTGGTGTCGCTTTCAATCGCTTTTATCTTTAACCCCATACTTCTTGCATTGTTCCTCGAAAGCAATGGAACAGCGTCATTCTTTGTTTGTCAAAACAGAACATAGTAAAGTAAAGCCTCCATGCATATTTATTCAACCTCGATTTGGTGGCTCAATCATTTCGTACGCAAACGAATCAATACCCATACACCAGGGTGCTTCTGAATAACTGTCGACATTTTCATTCAAACTTTGCTTACATATTTACGAATAATTCCAAGGCCGTCCTCTATATTAATTTCCATCACCAACAACGTTCATTTAGAACGATTTTGCTAAGTATCAGCTGTAAAAATTAGTCTGAAAAACACTATAAATCTTGTGGAAAGAACACGCGATCATTGTTGCTGTAATCGTTTGAATTAGACAATATTACGGAGGGCTGGGCAGAGGTGACACAAAGAACACTCACCATTAGAAAAAGGTGGCATATCATAAAAACAGAAACATTATCTCATATTTCGTCTGTCTTAAAACTTTTACGTTATTACTCCAATTTTGGGAATCGCTCTACCAACAAAATATGTACCTAATTCTTAACAACTTATGACTTAAAACAAATAGACAAACAATGATAGAATAAAACGTCAGAATTGTACGCAAATCTGCAATTAACTCATGCAGGATGACATAGTCTCCACTGACTTGTGAAACAACTGGCATGATATACATAACAAATACATATTATAATAAAATAAAGAAAATATGTTAATGTTTAGTATGAAAACCCATTTATTATGTAATAATATAATAAGTGTTGATAGTAGTTTAATTAGATTATATTTTGCTCCATATGTTGCTGTGCCCTAGCCGGATTTCATGTTGAAACTGTACCTCATGTAACACCAATTGTACACATGATATGCAATAAAAGAATTTAAATTTGAATAAAAACATAAAATCATGACATGTTCTTTCATACGAAATACATAGTTGTACCAGACAATTTTGGATAATTAATAACAATGTTTTATGCTTGGAAAGTTAATTATTCTGTTATAATAGATCATAGTTGTCAGTTGTCTTGTTATAAAAGGAATGATCGATGTGTGTGCAATATTTTTGCATTAATTTACGTCGTGTTTGGACAAAGCTGGCACATTCGTTGACAAACAGAATGCAGAATGCGTATAATGTACGGCGTGATAACAAACTAACGTATATAAAAACAATAGTTCCATAGAACGATGAAGTACTATTTTTATTATGCACCTGTTTAATGTATAAATCCTGCTGTACCTATCTAGTCATTGCCGATAGCTGAATCTTTCATGGTAATGATTGAACAAAATGCTTTGTCTTTGTATTGAAAGCCAATTCGAATAAAATACTATCTGAATTTCCCATTACATAATTCTTTCATAAACTACGTTTAAAGAATCGAGTTCAACCCCTGTATGTTTTGAAGTCGGTTATTTAATATACTAAAATATTCTCGTAAGTGAATAATGAGTCTGAAAACCAGATAAAAATCGGTTCAGGCCATCGCGAGATAATTCCGCACAAACATACATACAGGTAAAATGGAGAACCTACTTTTTTGAAGTTGGTTAAAAATATTTGCAGAAATAGAATTTTGAGCTTAAGAATGCGACACAAATTATAAGTATAGAAGTCTAGCTTCTTACTACGGTTTGTGAAATTTTCCTATTGAGAATTCCAACTCAACTGTGCAACCAGTACCTACCTGTAACCCTCAGTCTCAACACTCACAACATCTTTTAACGCTCAGCGTGCTGATGGGCTGATACAGTAGGGTAAGTGTATGATGTAATTATTATTATATATATAATAATTAGGTAACAACATCGAGTACTTTGTGTAGTGATATTAGTGGTTAGCGTAGCATGTAAACTCTTTATAAAAATTATTTGACCAGGAAAACAATGTAACTGTAATATGACAAGGGCACGGACACAAGTCCGTGGAGAAATATAATTTATTATTATTACAAAAAACACCTTTTAAACTAAATACATTCGTATCTTTTACATTATATTTGTAATCTAATATTCTTACACTGTAATCCAAGTTAAAATGAATCTAAGATACCATTAAAAACTTATTTCATAAAAACGTATTCCACGGAACTGAAAAGTTCAGCGTTCAAGCGTGGGCCGATCACTTGATACATGACCTTAATAAACTTATTTCGTGGAAATTCCTCCTTAATGTTCAGTGAGACATATCATTTCGGTTTTCATCTTCATGAAATTACAATATCAAAGGTATTTTTTTTTTATAAGGGGGGAAAATCATCGAATGACTGCTTCCGCCTGGGTGAGGCGGGAGGGAGTGTCAGACTCTTACTAACTAAAAACCACCCCGTTCCTTCTCCTGCACGTCGAACCAGAGCCCCGGTTACCCGTTAGGTTCTCCGCGACAATATCAAGGTATAAGGTTATATTTTGTCTTCTTTTTTGTGCCAATGACAGGTTACTATTTTACTAAATAAAGGTAAATGTAATGAATTATCATTATTAATAAATATTAGGGATGGAGGACCACCAAAGAACCGAAGATATATTATTTACGGAATAGTACTATTTATGAAAAAAGAAGACATGTTGCGACGACCACGTAAGATAAGGGTTTTTTTTTTTTTTTAAGGGGGGAAAATCATCGAATGACTGCTCCCGCCTGGGTGAGGCGGAAGGGAGTGTCAGACTCTTACTGACTAAAAACCACCCCGTTCCTTCTCCTGCACGTCGAGCCGGAGCCCCGGTTACCCGTTAGGTTCTCCGCGACTCCGAATCGGCATCGGCCCTATTGGGCCCCATCTGTGGTGGTCTGATGGCTCTTTGAGGCGCGCGCGGAACGCGACGCGCCGTACGCTCGGGTCTGTTTCTGGTCGGACGGGGAGCCACCCATGCTCGCCGTCCGCAGGCCCGCGCTTACGGTGGTCGGAGATCGTCTCGCGATCCCCGACGCCCGGTGTGTCCTTCGCGATGGCTGGGTTGCGAGGAGGCAGCGCTTCGCTGCCTCACGCGTCCCGCCTCCTCCTTAGCTAGCATGACTGCTTCGCAAAAGGAGGAGACGGCATCCCAATCCCTCTCGCTCCGCATCATGGCCTGCACTAGGCCCGGACGCGAGAGGTCGCCATCGCCGATCACTTCCCTGAGGGCACGGCGGTGCTCAGCCCACGCAGGGCATTCTCCCACTGTGTGTTCCACCGTGTCCTCAGGGCGGTCCTCGCAGTGATGACACCCGGGCGTTTCCTCCCGCCCCATCAGACACAGGTACCTCCCGAAACTTCCATGTCCGGTGAGGACCTGCGTCAGGCGGTAGGTGAGGACGCCGTAGCGTCTCTCAAGCCACTCCTCAAAGAGGGGACTTACCGCTGCAATGGCAGCGAGCCCAACGTAAGATAAGGGTAAGAGGCAAAATAGCATTTACCTAATTCGTTAGTTGAGCGGTTTATCCGCCGCTGCCGTGAGCTGAACTGAACATTCTATGTAACTTACAAAATATGATCTAAATATTAATACGTACGTAACTTTTACATCAGTTATACAGTTTTTGCAGAAAAATACACGCCATTTTCAGTTAATTTTATGTAGGTATAATTTTCCTTTCATGCCCATTTAGGTACCGTACCATTTTAACGACAATACTTATTGCAAGATTGTAGCTCGTTGCAATAGCCCACAATAATAGAGGTAGTCAACTACTAGAGTAGTTCTATTCTACAATCATTTCATTGTACTTTGTGCCTCTACTACATAAGTACTCCGACTGACCTACTTTATCTATTGTTTTGGCTTTGAAGAGACAGAAGACTTGTCCGATTCGCAGCCACGGACAAACTTGTTCGTTATTTGAATTTTACAGTCACACAATTTCAATCAAATTACTACCTAAGGTAATCAAAATATTTTTTTTTTTAATTCACTGATTTGACTGCCGAGCGGTCGCAAGTGCGACTGCCGGGCAAGGAGTTTCAGGTTCGATTCCCGGGTCGGGCAAAATACTACTGGATTAAATAGTGAAAAGTAGATGTTACATTGTACAGTGGCATTAAGTCCTGTAACGTCTACCTCTGCCTACCACTTAGGGCATAAAAGGCGTGATGTTATGTTATCTTATGTGTTTTTTTAGTTTAGAATATCTTTACTTTACCTACCTAAGAAACCAGTTGCGTATAGACTTTTCCAACAAACTATTGTCCTCATTACTTAATATTATTCTGAAGGGAAAATCTTTGCATTAATTTAAATTGCGTTAGTCACTGACGTAATTACTTACAAAGAATGGGGATTGGATGGTCGCCAAAAAATAAATCAACTACTTGAATAAAATATATTCATTGAATGAAAACGATTCATAGAAATTCAGCTTCCATTTCCAATAATGAATTACAAACTTATAATATATTTGGCATTATTTGGGTCTAGTTATAGATTTCAAGGAGGTAACATTTATTGATGTAGATAAGTATTTCTTGGCAATGGCATGAAATACTTAGGGTCTATCTACCAACTAGGTGTTTTACATACGAAGTTAAAATATGCGTTTTAAATTAATAATAACTTAATTAAAAATTGTTTAACAGGATTGTGTTTTAATCTAAAATAATGAAAAATAGGTTGACAACAAAATCTTATTTAGCCTGTTGGTTTTTTTTTCAAATAACTCACATTGTATATCAATGACACAAATAATAATCATACTGCGAACTGCATTGAATTTTTCTATGAGGAACCAACCAAAATAGCCTGAAGCCACGTGCCATATCTGGCTTTTGTAAGAGTGTTTAAAAGCGTTTCTATCTTTTGTTGTTACACTGAAATGTTTTACAACAATTGGCTACACATTAAAAGATTCCAATTAGAAGTCGTAGCAGGAAACAGATAAATAGGATTGTTAAGAGATTTAAATGAGTAATCCATCGATCGTCGCGTCAGGCACTGCAGTAGACGCAGATTCAAGGGCGTCGCGACGCTACTGTTCACACGCAATGTTGTTACTAACTTAATATGGCTGCCTGTCGCGTGTACACTATAAAATAAAATATAACATATTCAGTACTGTTTTTTGTAAAATAACACATAATTTTAAGGCATAAACTAGGGGTCCTAGGTTTTGAGTTTAAAATTGAGTATCTTGGAATGAATACAGTTAATAATTAATTAAAGTTTAAGAAGTTAACGTAATGGCCAATAATAAATGGTACCCACTATTTTTTATGAGAGGTATACAAGTTTTAATAACTCTCATCTTAACTTCTATTCACAAATATCATCAACAGCTTACAAGTGCCCACTGCAGAGCATAGCCTCTTCTCAGACTGAGAAGGTTTGAGCATTAATCACAACACTTGCTTACTGCGGGTTGGTACCCACAGATGTAAGCTATTTATTATGATTTGTTTACGCCCCTTTCGTTAGTATTTTAAACCTAGGTATGAAACCTTGACACCGTTTGTATGATATTTTGATACTGAACGAACATTTTCGTACAAATACAGAAATATGAACGCCCAAAATAATCACATTACCGCATTATTCAAAACAAAAGCAAACATAATTTGACTCACATATCAACTTATCAAGAGACTTCGTAGAGATAAACACATAATAAATGTAAAACATAAAATAAAAAACGTTTCACAATTCCCCTCAGAGAGTTCCATTTAAGATATGGTACAATTGCTACAAATTAAGCCCACAATTTTCTTTTGTTTGACTGACGTATCTCTGAATCTTAAGCATTCGACTACCCTTTTTACCACTTTTCCCATCGTATTCTGTGCACATCCTGTAGGCGTATTCTTAAACATCTTTGACATAAATGCTACGTGATACCAAAGACTGTAATATATTTTATTTTATCATTTTGAACGTGTTCCTTTTGTTAATAAGTTTGTATTAAGACTTTGTACACAAAACTGCGATGCGACGTCGCATTGCAAATGTGCGACATCCCCTACGCATCGCAAGAACATGCGATTTGATTCGCATCGCGCTTCCCAAAATCTTCTTTGTTTCTTCTAAGCAATAATAGAAGTGCACACTTCTTTTTACGATCCAAGTCATGACTTAGTTTTTAATCTAAAATACGTTTAGTACGGTTGACGGTAGGCGAAGGAATGGTCACCCTGGGCGACACCTTGTCGCACAAAATCGCATCGCAGCAATTCGCATCGTAATTTTTTGCGTTGCGAATTCGCATCGCATCGCATCGCACTTTTGTGTACGAGCCCTAATACCTACATTTTGAATTGAGTTTACATTGTAACTATTAATCTCTGTTCTTACACTTTTGGCAGAGGGGTTGTGGTCATCCCATTTTGTTGCCATTCTTCCGCATTGCAGCGTTTTTGTGCATTCATGTAGCAGACTGACTTACAGTTGCATTTGGGTTAGTAAATCAAATGGAGTTACTGAAGTCTAGGGATGCACGTAACGTTTGATTATTCTGGGTGGGCGTAATAACTAAATTGTAAAAAATAAATAGGATCACCTAAAAAGGTATTTTTACTTCAACAACTAGAACTGGATAATACACGTTGAATACCTCTATATTATCATCTTCAACTATGAAATAATGAGCCCCAAGCTCTTGACAAAACACAATACAACAACAAGATACAATGAGAATGTTCTAACAAGTTTCTTTTGTATCACTCATCTAAAATTTTTTAATAAAAACCTTGGCCCACTAGCGCCATCTATCTGTCCTCTTTTTATTTTTATTTTATTTATGATTTAGCAGACGTACCTAAGTGTTAAAGTCTCTTAAGTCTTTCTAGTAATTTAATGCACTCTAAGGGCCAGTATACTGTTATCGACTAAGAATTTAGTACCTTTTACTGTGAAATAAAAATAAGTGTATAAAATTAATTATTATGTTTTCGGCTTACTCACGTAACTATTTGACGAGGAACTCGACTAGTTTCAAGCCATACTAGAGGCTCATATTCATGAGCAGCATTCCGCGACCCGCGACCCGGCGACTTTCGAGCTGCTACTCCATAAATACGCGAAAACTCAATAATTAATTTAGTATGTCTCACTAAATAGAAACAAGTCCATAAAATATTATTCTCAAGCATGTTAATATTTTTTTAAATGAGACTTAATTTATAATATTTCTGAGATATCCTGATTATAGTTAGGATATGAAGTTAAAATGAAAATGGTATGTTAGGTATATGAGGTAAATGAGGTGAAACCACTGGTAAATATTTTATACTTATCTTTATACTTACATGAACTATTAGGAAAGCTTTACCAGTTTCGGCACTTCGATGTCGCCCAGCCAACTGAAAGCAATTAAATCTCTCATTTCTGAGATACGGAATTATCTACCTTATTTCTTGTAATAATAAAGTGGGCAACCTTAGTAGCAAAGTTAATTCCAAAGAGATAAATCTTCACTAGCTAGATAGGTATCTAGAAATCTTCGTAAGATCGTACTACATCCGCACCTAGTTTAATTCTTCTATTGAAACTAAATTCGTTTCACATACTTAGGATTGCCACTTCTGGCTCAGCATTTCGCTTAATGGTATACTTGTGTCCAAAAACTCAAACGCCAATTTTAAGACGCGCCTTAGTATAGTTTTGATCCTAGAAATTCTTTATAAAATAACAGAGACACACATCACAACAACAGCCTCTAAATGCCCACTGCAGACCAAAGGCCTCATCTCAATGGAGAAGGTTTGAGCATTAATAACCTCGCTTGCTCAATGCAGGTCTGCAATTTTAAATTTATAATTAGAAATTATAAGCCCAGGTTTCCTCACGATGTTTTTCTTCACCATTTGTCAGTGGTATTTAAATTTAGCTTAGAAATTGGTACTTGCCGGTTGGTAGGATTCTAACCCCCAAACCCCCGTGTGTGAAAAGCGGGTGGGAAACCTCCGGGCCACCATATGACAAACGACAGAGATGGTACGATATTTAAGTGTTTTACTTCTATATATCCTAAAGCAAATACTTGAAAATTTTATAATAACATAACGCTATTATAAAATTGAAACGCCTCACTCAGTAGTGGTTGCATTTGTATAATACAATAGAAGAATATAATAAATCTTAATATTACTACTCCAACAAATATTATAAATGTAATGTGAATGTATGGAACGGGGGAACATGGGAACGCGGATGAAGCCGCGGAGAGTAGCTAGTTTTCAATATAACAACATCCTTACCAACCATTAGATACCTATACTGACATGACACATGTTATCATAGTTATCAGTTCGAAAGTTACCAAATCATCATTTACCAGAATCTACATACGTCACTCAATTTCCTGACTCTATGACATACAATGTACATTTCAGACAATGTCGATAAGATGTCATAGTCTGTATAAGATGTCATAGTTTGCATAGAAAACTTGTTAATTATATCAGATACGTATGAGTAATTATTTACCTACTTCTGACTAAAGCAAACTAGCTTTTCACCCGCAGCAGCGCCCATGTCGTGAAAGGAAAAAGTTGCTTATCTTATAAGGTATTTTACAAAAATATCCATTGCAACGCAAAACCTCGGGCAGCGCGAGCAAAATGGCTATAGTTCTTAATGCCTATGTTTTAATATCAGAGTATTCGACTTTAATGAAAAAGGTTACACAAATCCTAGGTATTATTTCTACCTAACACCTTAACCTGAACTAATCCTCTTTGTCTAGTCTAGAACTAGGTCAATCTGGACTTAGCTACTAGCTTTTTTGCTACTCGGTCAAAAAGACAAATGCGTTTGAAGTATTAATAACAAAAACGACATTAGACTACATCTTTAATCTCCTTTATAATCATGATTTTAGGGCAATCTGGAATCGTGCCCGGTATATGGCAATAGGCCCATCCCCTATTACATGCGACCCATAACATACATAGTGGAAAGTGGGCGTTACAATGTACAGTGACATTAATGTATTTTATGTCTTTTTAGGCCAAACATTAATAACAATTAATCAAGAAAATAGAGGTACAATATAGAAAAATACGACAAAGAAAGAAAAGAGAGTTAATAAGTAAATCGTTACTCGTTATGTAATCAGCAATCAACAAAACATATTACTTGTAATAAAATATAACACATATATTATATAAACTTTATTTTCATAACGTTGTTAATAGAAACAATGTACGTACACCTTTTTGAAAAATGAGTATTTATTAAATTAATAATAATTGTCGTGTAACAGGCCACTGAAGGCAAAACTATTGTAGGATGCTGTTAGTTTCTTTTTTTTTATTTTCTTTTTTCTTACATAAATGGCATTCTTCAATTTTTTTCGTCAAATTCGGCCAGTTTTATTTTGTAAAGACAATAAAACCTCCTTTTAATGAACTATGAAGAGTCGTCAACCGCAAAGAGTTTTTATTTGTTATTAATGTTTCATACCAAAAGAAAATGACGTGTTGAAATGAAATTCAAATGTTCACGGACGGTATATTGGCGGTACTCAGGCGATGCTTTTAGAACAGCCGGCCATTTTCCAGCTCAAAATATAAAACCTAATATTTTTACGTTCCACTGGTGTGCGATACAGGTATTTACGCAAACATTTTTAGGTAGCTATACCTACATATATATGTACCTATACCTGAATTTTATGGAGCGTGTGTACCATGACATGTAGATGGCAAAGAAACATCTCTGTACTGATACCCCAAACAAGAAATATTAATGCTTTTACTTATCAAAAATATTGGATTACCTGTCTCGATGATATACCCTAAAATAACGTTCTTAACTTATTGTACGCGTCACCTCTCACACGTCATTCAAGATTTTATTAAAAAGCGACTTTAATGTTTATGGTATTTTTTTTTTATAAAGGTATAAAGTACAATTTAATTTCTCATTTCTTCGGCCTCGGCTGCTATAGCGACACTGCGGTCTTTAACCGCGTAAGACACCGGCCAGTGTGGTGCATAAATTAATTTAAAGGTGAATTAGTAGGTGAAGACTGCCGGGCAAGGGGTCTCGGGTTCGAGTCCCGGGTCGACGTGAAATTCGATGTGAATTAGTAAATTATATTCCTTTCATATTATCAAATATTAGCTACACATAATTATATCATAATCAACGATTTTTTAGTTTTATTGTTGTGAAGTAAAGAAACGATATTAATTTTATTACACTTCAGATAAGTACCTACTCCTAGTCATTTCATAGTTTAATTGGTATGTTGCATGCACCTAATTAAATACTTATAAGTGTACGTGCCTTGAATATCAACCATTAGAAATAAATTAGTTAGCGTCCACACTCTGTAGACTGCAATTAAATTAGGGTTATCTTTACGGCAACTTTTAATAACTCCGTATTTATTTATTTATTTATTATAAAAAATCTTCCTACACTCTCATTACAGGATTTTCCCAATTCGACAGTGAGACTTATTCTAGTTAAAAAATAAATAAAAATATTTGAATTACTAAAAAGATGTTAAACAACGAAAACAAAAACAAATATAAAACACAAAAATAATAAATTATGTTGTTCATTGTCGGATTTTTAACTTCCTATTTATGACTTAGAATGTGATTAAAACTCATTTTTATCAGCACAAGTACCTATGTCACGTACACAATACATATATTACAACAAATATCTAACAAAAAATAAATCACATTAATATTTAAACGTCACGTATCCGATACATTATTCGCCAAATCCCCAAACAGAAGTTCTATTAAATACAAACTGTCAGTTACAAGAACGTGCTTTTTGATAACCCTACCTCGGACGCAATATGGGGTCCTCGTATGACGTCACTCGTGTCCTTGAAACCCCTCACTGCATTCGACCCCTTCCTGCAAACTGCAGGGGTGTAGTGTAGCACCTGCTTTGAATTGCAAATTTAATTGCGACCAGCTTTCTATCCGACCGCTCCATCGTTCTAATTAGACAGAAAAATATTTGCAAAACTGTGTTGATGGTGTTACAAGTTGTGTACGTTTATTATGAAGTGTTTTTACGGAGCTTATTTTGAGAAAGCTACGCCTAGTTTTTCGTGAAATCATATTTGAAAAGAACACTAGATAATTTTTTTTATGGCATAAGAACACCAGAGGCGTTACAAGTGCGTTACGGGCCTTTTGGGGATTAGGAGTTTGAGGATTCAGGAATTGGGGAGATTGGGGAAGGGGAGGTTAATTGGGCCTCCGGTAACCTCACTCACACGACGAAACACAACGCAAGCGTTGCTTCACGTCGGTTTTCTGTGAGGCCGTGGTATCATTCCGGTCGAACCGGCCCATTCGTGCCGAAACATGGCTCTCCCACACTTAAAGTAAGTAAGTATATTGTCAAATTAATAAAACAAATAAAACTCTTACTATACCTCTATATTATACCTCTATATAATGAATTGAGAAACCCAACGCGTTAAAATAGTCGGAGTTTAATTCTGATACCAAATCGTTAAGTATTACTAGTACAGATCATCTATTTACTTAGTTTGCTTACATAACCTTTCGATATTAAATTACAATATTCCTAACATAAATCCCACACACGCCAACATTGGAAATCTTGCCACGCCTAAATTAATATAATTACGGGAACAAAATTATATCGTAGAGTTCACCATTACCTTAACGTTGGTACTAAATCTTCCACCTTCGCGAATTATTTTCGGCAACACTCATTGATTTCCTCGTATCGCTAAGGAAAATTAATCTAATTTCGTCCTTCGTATCTTTGCCTTTTTTTAGCCAAGTCGTCAAGTGGCCACTTGAGAGACGTCATGGCTTTTAGAAAAGAACGTATATACTTTGTTATGTTGAGTAATTTTTTCCTTGGGGGCAATGGATTTTACGCACACAAACACACACGCACGCACACTCTCACACACATAGCCACACACACACACACACACACCCCAACAGACTTATGATATAACTAGACTTTTAATTATTCATTTTCACTATTGTAACGTATTACACTTGTGTGATATAAAAGAGCGGCGCCTCCTGGTACAGGCATTTATATGCTTAAAAGGAGACGCCACCAACTGTGTAACTTTGTATTAACGTGTTAACGAAATAAACATTTTTTGATTTTTGGTTTTGAATGGATTTTGATATTAAAATTATAGGTAGGTACTATCTTTTTGTTTTTACTTCTGAAGTATCGACGTCTCATCGTGAAAGTGCATTTTAGATTTAGACTACGAGTCAAATTCTGACATAAATGGTTGTATTTTTTTTTGAGGGGTAATATTATCTAATGACTTCTCCCGCCTGGGAGTGTCAGATTCTTACTGATTAAAAACCACCCAGTTCCTACTCCTGCACTTCCAACCGAACCCCGACAACCCGTTAAGCCGTCCGCGGCTCAGTGTCAGTATCAGCCCTATTGGGCCCCATCTGTGGTGGTCTGATGGCTCGCCGTACGCCCGGGTCTGGTTCTGGTCGGACGGCGAGTTACCCGTGTCGTAGGGTCGTGCTTTTTTTTTTATTTTACAGATTAATTCTCCACGGACTCTTGGTCCGTGCCCTTGTCATACAACTTTTTTATTACAATACATTTAATCTATTTTTATAAAGTAAAGAAGGTAGAAGAAGCAGACCAGTGCTTACGGTGGCTGGAGATCATCTGGGGAGCCGGGCGGCGGCTGATGCGACACTAGTTATCGTGTCACAATAATTTTTCCAATTACGGACATTTGTGTTCATACAGAGACATTCTATTTATATCATTCGAATGTCCAGTGTCGTAGTCTATTAGTACCTTAACTCTATGCATTTTTGTGGAGTTTTCGCTTAATTTAGTTTAATAGTAATAATTTTATCACTTGACCTATACTAATTATTTTTAGTTTGCAATGTCTTTTATGGACTTTTAAGTTAAACCTTATAACACCTATAAATGTCATTAGAGCCCAATCTTGCCTTTAAAACTACCTAAAATACGAAATTACTCACTAATTAGAGGGACCTATTAAAAAAAAAGCTCTGTGGTCATAGAATAAACATCTTGAAATAGCAATTAATAATAAAAAGCCTTGATAACCTGCAGCTAATTAAGTAGCTATTAAAATTCTGGGATAAGAACAACTAGGGAATATAGTGTGAGTGAATATAGCCTTGGTTAATGTTTGAAACCATTAGAGTTCGTACACAAAACTGCGATGCGACGTCATATCGCAAGAAGAATGTACGAGCTCCCTCTACGCATCGCAAGAAGTTGCGAATTGATTCGCATCTCGCACCAAAATGTTATCTTCCCAAATTCTTCTTTGTTTCTTCTAAGCAATAACAGAAGTCACACTTCTTTTTACGATCCATGTGACGACCTAGTTTTCAATTTAAAATACGTTTAGTACGGTTGACGGTCGTCGAAGGAATGGTCAACCTGGGAGACGCCTTGTCGCACGAAATCGCATCGCAGCAATTCGCATCGTAATTTTTTGCGATGCGAATTTGCATCGCATCGCTTCGCAGCTTGGTTCGCACCCTAAAAATCTCATCTGTTATTTGGATTGGACTCACAATTGCATTGGTATTCTATCTATGGAAAATGAAACGCATAATGAGCAACTGAACTTTATTTCTCACGTTTAGTACATCAGATAGTGCATAGATGGCATTTGTAGTATATAATTTTCTTATACTTTTTAATATCTCCGTTATAATTATCATTTTTATATCATGGCACGAATCAAGCTTTATATCCTGATTGTATAATCAAAGAATGTGAAAAATGGAATGTCCAAAGGTATGATACTAATAAATTCTAATAAACTACCTAATAGACTTTATTTTGCAATAGCACCCTTTGCCTCTTGAGCAGCGGAGGACATAACGGGTTGCCGGGGCTTCGGCTCGAAGGGCAGGAGTAGGAACGGGGTGGTTTTTGGTCAGTAAGAGTCTGACACTCCCTGCCGCCTCACCCGGGCGGGAGAACTCATTCGATGATTTCCCCCCTTAAAAAACCCCTTGCCCCTTATTATATTGAGGCATTCTTGGTGCAAATCCACAGAAATTTGTTTACTGGGGTAATGTGTAAAGATAAGATCGGTTATTGAAACTGGTAACCAACATATACATTTACGAATAGTGCCTAAACAGTAAAATTAACTGCACAGAATTAACTAAACAACACTTTAGTCAAATGTATTCCAATTTCATTATCATACAAAGTTGTGACGACAATACCTACTAATCAGAAATCGGTACTTTTATAAAATAAAATATTTGTATAAATAATTCAGTTATTTACACGAGTAAGTTAAGGTTATAAATGTTGCAATACAATATTTACATCGTAAATAAAAGCCAGTGACATCATCAACAGCCTATAAATGCCCACTGCTGAGCAGAGCCTATTCTCACACGGAGAAGGTTTGAGCATTATTATTAGACACCTAACAAACAGTAAAGGAAAACATCGTGAGGAAACCCGAGCTGATAATTTCTAATTATAAGTTTGGAATCGCCAATCCACATTGAGCAAGCGTGGTGATTAATGCTCAAACCTTCTCCGTGTGAGAATAGCTGCTGATGATGATAATTATAAAGGGTTTAAATTAATTGCTATTTATTTGATTTTACTTATTTTTAATATTTCTAATTCATTTATCCTTTCGATACTATCCAAACTTCCGATCAATTCGTTGTTTCTAGAAATCAGGTTAACGCGTAATAGTTAGAAAAAGTACAGAATCATTTTGGCCTTAAATAGAATACAGTCGTGCAAGAAACATTATTTAGTATTGAAGACATTAATGAATGTTCTGTATTTCATTTCCACCATTCGAGTGAATTCGATGGCTGTTTGACCTCAATGTCAAGTATCTAGACTGCCACATAAAGTCAAACACACCATAACGTCTGCATATTCCCATTAAAAGCGAAATATCCCATAAAACTTCACAATAATTCGACTCGACCTCGTTATCATAGACTTTGATATTCATACTTTTGCTACATAGACATACTGCCGGATTAACCTCGTAGCGAGAGTCGTATTGGCTATAGGCCTCGCTCAGGGAACCAAACTCATCTGTGCCTTTTTTGTGTGTATAGAAAATCATCGAATGACTTCTCCCTGGGTGTGGCGGGAGGGAGTGTCAGACTCTTACTGACTAAAAACCACTACGTTAAAACTCCTGCTTCGAGCCGGGGCCTAAATACCTAAATAGGCGCTTTAGAACACCTATTTTTTGAGAAAATCAGAGGGTATCGGAGAAATAGGGAGCCAACCGAATAGACACTCAAATTACTGCATGTTTCAAGGACACTATAAGATACCTATACTTATATTTTCTTGCCATAGACATAACAAATGTTTTTTCGCAACGAACTGCAACCCTTCGCGCTCAGACAATGATTCACGTTTTCCTTTTTTTAAATTCAAACTCGGAACTGGGGAACGAAACGTTCAGTTTTATATTTTTGTTGTTTTTTTATTTTTAATATAACCTTTTTTCTTCCTCCATTTAACTTTGAACGGTTTTCGATTTGGTTTATCGATTATTACTTTTTATTGGGTAAAGTATTAAAAAAAATGATGATTTTTTTTTGTTTATTACCTACCTACAGACAAACTGCTTAATTATTAATTAATCGAAGTCAAAGTTATTGAAGAAATTTTATGATTAGATACAATTAACAATACCCTTTATTTTGTAATACTTCTTTTTTCTGCTACTTATTATCTATTACTGTAGTCATATTTATTTATTTATATATTATTATATAATTAAATATATTAAATAAAATATAAAATAAAATAAAAAAAAATAAAAACATATATTATATAAGGCTATTTAGCCGCGGAGTTATGAAACTAACATTTACTAATTAGGGTTTCATCTCAATACCCTTTACGTGATCTTTAAAACCTTCATTTAACTGCAAAAAACAAGTTTAAAACAGTTCTTACTTTCATTAAAAAGTAATTCATAACTTTAAACACCCCAACAAGGTCACTAACGAGTTTCGCGCAGGTTATACTCGACGTTTGTAAATTACACTTCATTTAGCGACTTTACAAAACGTTTTCAGTCTTTTAGTAGCGAAATAGTAAACGACCAGTAAAACCTGACCTCTGATTGTTTGCACTTTCCTACATCGATAGGTCATGTAGTTTTGGTTATTGTGAGTTGTGAAGATAGACAAATAGTAAATACCAGTAAAATCTGAACTCTGATTGTAGACAAACTTTCCAATATTGATAGGTCATGTAGTTTTGGTTATTGTAACGATAGCAAAACATTATATACCAGTTAAACCTGGACTCTGATTGTGTACAAACTTGTTTACATTGTTAGGTCATGTAGAGGTAGTTTTGGTTATTGTGACTATAACAAAATAGAGAATACCAGTTACACCTAGTCTCTGATTGCGTGTAACTTTCCAATATTGATAGGTCATGTTATGTTGGTAAATTGTATTTCGATTTGCGGTTGACCTGTACACGGTAACGTACTTGGTGGCGTGATTTCGGTGTCGTGCAACATGCAACGTACACAATCGAGTTTACATGTCAATTTATATGACCTCGTCGGAATACCATGTTAGGTTTATTTTCCTTTTTCAAGTTTTTGTTTTTTTTTAATTGACCACGTTGGAATACCAGTACAATTTAGTACAGTAAGCATTATTGTATTGTTTGTATTCATTAAAAATTAAATTACTTTTAATGTCTGTTTCATTGATGTATACATTTTAACCCGACTGAAGGAAGGGTAGGGAATTGTTATAATGTATTATTGGGATTTTTGGGTTTTCAAGATTGGCGTAATTTGTAGTAATTTTGGGAATGTAAAAATTATCTAAAATAGTAAATCGGTAATCACAATCTGCTAGCATACATTTTAAACTAAAATCTAGGCCTTTTACATAAAATGTTTTAAATAACAAATAATGTTACAAATAGTACTACAACAAGAACCACAACATAAAAAATAAACAGTGCAACAAGATTAAATCTGGCTACCGTTCTGTAATCCACTTTGAACGACACTCGTGGTCCGCTGCCTGGCATAGATTTCGCTCACCGTGCACATTTCAATCCAAGATTTTATCTTAAAATACACCGACGCAACATTTCTGTATTTTATAAAAGACGTTAATCTCTTTTTACGCCTGTCTCCCATGGGGGAAGACAGAGACTATGGAACGCCAATTACTACGATTCCTACATACCTCTTTCACACACTGACCAAATCAGTGTTTCCCTTCACCATAATATAGTAAGAAACTGTCATTCTGAGTTTGAAATCATCAATCCATTTTGAGTAAAGTAAACGTGGTAATTAATGCTTATTCTTCGCATAAAAATAAACCTTTACCGAAAGACATGCTGATGATGATTTTTTATTTCAGGGCTTTTGTTCGTAATCAAAGTGAGCTCAGAATAATTATGTCCGCTACAAATCTACGAGCACTTTTCTCTTATGCGCTACGCTTGCCAGAACTCGTAGCCGTAGCCGTAGCCGCTACGTAATCGTAGCCCGTTCGTAGCCAGCTCATTATCAGTTACTATGGCGCTACGCATTTCGTTTCTTATGTAACTGTAGGAATGGAGTTTGTTTTCTTTATCGTCTTGTTAATCTGTTATTCGATAAGGGTGTAAGCAGGGATATTAATGAATTATGTAAATTGAATGTACATGATTAATCACTTTATACCGTGGGGCCATTAATATTGCAATGAAACCTCATATTTAGTGTCTAGTCAAGAGCAGCAATGTAAAAATTCTTACAAATATTAAAAAATAATATATCAAAACCAGTAAGCATAGAAAATCTAGCGTGTTCGCGGTTATTTCCTTCCAACAACGACCTTTGTAACCATATTACTTGTTCGGATATAAAACGCCAGATTACCATTGCGATAAAACAAGCTAAAAGTTAACAACCTCTTTGGGGGCAGTTTGTACGAGCTACAACCAGCCAGTAATATAACACAAAATAAATTATTTTTTTTATAATAAAGGTGTTTGAACTCTCACCTTTTTGCCGCGTCCTATATTACGCGTGGTATGACCAGCGTAAAAAAATCTTACTATAACTTAACTTAGGCATGTGTGTCACGATGCATGCAACAGAACTTTATTGATTTCGATACAGACATCGTTAAAGGTTTGTTATCAATTCACAAGTTCTTTGAAGCTAGGAAAGTCAGCTAATTAATTTGCAATCTAGACAGGGGCGTAGCTAGCGCCGTATCTCCCGTATCAATTATACGGGGCCCCCGGACTATAGGGGCCCAAAACGTGCCTAAGCAAAAATTAATAAAACCTTCCCAATTTTTATTCTATTTCAATAATCACAAAAGTAAAAAAAATGTTTCCCGCGTAAAGCATGCGTTCAAAGGTTGGCAGAAACCTAAGAAAAATAAAAGTAATTAAGGTCCGCTAATTAGGACAGAGGGAGTTGCCTGAAAAGATTTTAGGTTTCCATACTAATTATAAGTATTATATTTAAAAAATATCTTATGATAAATGTTTACCCTTCAAGGGCCCCTAAACAAATTTTTATACGGGGCACGCTACGCCACTGAATCTAGATATTGCGCAATGTTTTTATCCGATTACTATACAATAGCAGAAACGACGAACGAGAAAGATATACCTGAGTGGTCATTAAAGGCAGTGTTTTTATGCCTAGTACTTAATATGACTAAAACAACTTTATTTTTATGTAATAAGCCGGTAAACGGGCAGACGGATCACCTAATGACAAGCAATCGGCGTCGCCCATAAGCACCCGAAACACCAGGGGCGTTACAAGTGCATTACCGGCCTTTTGAGAATTGGGAATTGGAGGATTGTGAGGGATTCGGGGATTGGGGAGACTTGGGTAATTGGACCTCCGATAATATCGCTCACACGACTATTGTTCTGCCTTTTGTTTATTTAGGAATGTTCTTGATCATGTGCTCAAAAAAATTACAATGCTTTTTGTATATATAGGAATGTTAGGTAATTTCCTTGCAATCTAGATATTGCGATATGTCTTTATCCAAATACTTTACAATAGGAAAAACGACGAACGAGAAAGACAAAAGTGTAATTTTCCTATTAATACGACGTACTGGGTAGTCTGAGATGGTAGCTATTATTTGACAATAGGTGCATTCCTATTATGTACTTCGGTCCTTGTGCATTGGTTTCATTTTAAAGATTTGAATGTGATAGTCGATACCCCGACACTGTATTTGAGTTACTACTGTGTGAGAGAGAGAGAGAGCTACTACTGAGATATTCCAATTCAAAGATGCAGATTTAATAAGAGAATGCTGCTGTTTTATCTTTGTTAAATGGTCTTAAGTACTCACGAGAAATCTTCTAAATTTCATGCAGATGAAACCATAAGCAAAAAGATAGTGATATATAGCTTATAGATCTATATTTTGTATTTCATCCCACACATTGACCCCAATTCGAACTACGTAACTAAAAGGACAAACACGATGTTACGTCAGATTACATAACAGAACGGCTCTTCTAAACACAACAACGATTATGTAAATGTCAATGACATAATCGAAACGATATGTATATATGTTTGTTTGTGACAATTGGGTAGTTTCCAGGGTATCAAAATTAAAAATCTAATTACTCCATCAGTTAGATAATGAAAAAATATCAGACACGAATTTTTTATTTTCTCGTATTAAGTTGCGATACTTAGATAAAATGGCGCTAAGTTTAGTAGTGGGAGGTCGTTACGTCATAACGTGCTACAAAATGTGGCACGCTATGACGTCACACGATATTTCAAATTACCTCTAATAATTAAGTATTTAATTTTGTGAGAAAATAAATACGGGTCCAAAGTTTTAAATCAATGTACCAGACAGACATTAAAATAAAATTTAGGAAACTACCCTATTCTGAAAATATCAGTGAACAATTAACCCGTAACTGACCCGTAGGTGACCATTCGTTTTAAGTTCAAGTTATTTACCAAATATAAAATATAAATTATAGTTGTTTACTTGGCTCTATACTTGTGTGCTTACATTCATTCATTTAGAGGTTGTTGGAAATGGTTGCATTTTAGAATAAAGGGGTCTGATTGTATTGTTCTTTCAATTGTAAAATGAATGACTATGCATATTCAACATTTTATAATGTTACGTTTGCGTTTGTTTTCTGATATTCTTTTCTAATGTTACATTGCTTTTATTCGAATGCTTATTAAGTGCACTAAAACACTATAATAAAAATATTTTCTTCGTAACAAAGATGTTAACATAAAAAAAAATATTTTATTCATCATGAAAATATAAACTGTGACATAAGAACGAATTTACCACAATATGCACTTTTAGAATTGGAAATCGCACTTTATGGGTCGATTTTGCCAACGTTAAGTTTTATCATACGAATAAGTTTGAACATTTGACAATTCTTCCATAATAAAAATTGTCAACCGTCAAAAATTAACTGACGATTGGAAGGTTCAGGTTTACTATAGAGGTAGAGCACACTTATACCACTAGAACTATTCATAATTTTGACTGTAACTTGAACTTTCACTGTAACTTAAAAGAGACAGACCTCTGAGTTTGTTTCGGCATTTGTTTCTCAGAGTAGTCAGTTCGAAAATGTCGGCCTCATCGTTCGCTTGATAAAATTGACGTGTAAAAGTGCTGCCTTGTAGCCGAAATAAATTTGCAGAAATAAATTCAACTGTTTCATTTGTTTCACTAACAACTTTCATAAAACATTTGTCCACTTTTCTACAAACAAAATGACAGCAGTTACAAATGTTTTGTTTCAGAGATGGAAATCGTGCCCGAAGGGAAAAGCTTTCGATTGGTTACAGAAGAAGAGCTCCCAGCGGTGGCCGATATCTTAGTGCAGTATATGCCTGAATCTCTAAAGGTAATTTTACGAGTTTTCATCTTAAAACATTTTAGATTGAAGCATAAAAACACCTTTAGTTAAAAACTTTTATTAGTCCTATTAAACTCACATAAATATATTAGTCTAGTTTGAGGAATTTGTGTCCAGTAAGGACATCGTTGGATGGACATGGAAAATATGAAAAATAATTTAATACTAACATTTTGTCCCTAATTATTGTCATATCACAAAAATATTTTTTTCTCTTTACAAGTTTCTACCAAAGGAAAAAGAAATTAAAGCCAATATTTTGTTTTTTATTCTATTTCTAGTTTCATCAAACGATTCAAACATATCTAAACAACAAGGTGTGGGACTTCCATTTTTATGTAGCGAAGAATTGGCCTGAGGACCCGATCTGTCTACATTTCCCCGGCTGTACTAGTACGGTAAGTACCTGATCTACTAAACTTGTAATACATGTCTCTGGACAAACACCCCATCCTCAATCCCCAATTTTCAGTTCCCATTTCCTAATTTCTAACCTCCAATCTCCAATCTCCAATCTCCAATCTCCAAACTCCAATCTTCAATCCCAAATCCTAATCCCTAATATCCAATCCTTAATTCCCAATCCTTAATTACCAATCCCAATCTCCAAAGCTAGGAAACGCACTCGCAACTCCCATAGTGCTGGACACCCGTCCACGGGCGGCGCCGATTGCTCACAATCAGATGATCCATCTGCTCGGTTGCCGCCCTACCATATAAAAAATTAGAACTTTGTAAACATCAAACCATCCTTACTAATATTATAAATTGGAAAGTGAGTTTGTTTGTTTGTTCCGCTTTCACGCCGTAACTACTAAACCGATTGCTTTGAATTGTTGCAGACGTAAAGTTAGAAGTCTGGATTAAATAATAGGGTACTTTTTATCCCGGAAAAGTTGATATTCCCGAGGGAAAACAAAAGTATTGGTATAGATGGCGCTGTGTGTATTAGTACATGTCACACAGGCTACTTTTTATCCTTTTGTGACGCGAGCGAAGCCGCGGGTAAAAGCTAGTACTTTATAATTAACAAAAAGTGGGGGGGCCTAGCCTAGGGCCTAGACAGTCACCCAACCTAAGAACCTATTTCAAGCCCAAAACGAAACGATTTGTGACCATTAAAACTACAATCCCATTTTTCACGAACAAACAAAAATAGCTTTTACAATATTAAACTCAAGAGCCAATTTTCTATACCAAACGGTGGATCGTCAATTTAATACCAGTAATGCCTTCAAGAATGTCCGTTTTCCTTCCAAAATTGAAAACAGAAACTACTTTCGTCCATTTCACGTCAAAGGCTTACATTAAATTATTCAAAAGTAGTTCTTTGTATCGTAGCAACTAGACCCTATTTCGCTTGAGATTAAATTTAAAGTAGATAGAGAAAACACGAACCGTCTTATTTTCTCTGCAGTACAATAATAATACACAAGAAATATCAATTTACATAAACTTAAAATGTTATTTTGAAATTTCTTTTTTCTTCTGAAAAATAATGATAAAGTTTCCTGTGCCTACTGAAAGGTAATTTTTATGAAGATTGAGGAAAACTGGAGAAGGTAAAGTGTCTGTTGAGTTTTGTTTTGTACGTCTGTACATACCTACCTACCTACATAGGTAAGATTTTGTAAAGAACTACGATTAAGGAACAGTTTTTACAATACCTTGAAGATAAACCATACAAAAATTAAACACACACCTCTACTTAACTACGTACAGCAATAATCTCTATACACACAAAAAATAAAGCTCATAATCGTATAAAAGATAAAACCCGTCCTACATTACTTTAATTATATCGAAACATTAACATTAAGGCCTGAATAAACGAAAATGTCATTACTCAACGAAAAGGTTAAGGGTTGTTGCTATTTTAATCCATAAAACGTGCTGCGGAAATGAGTCTGGGACGTGACGTTTGCGAGTTTACTTACTAACACGGCATAAGTATAAAATGCACACTTTTAAGAACACGCTGTATGTAACTTCCGTATATGAAAGACTTTTTTATTTTTGTTTGTCTTTATAGTGAGAGTGGTTACGTTTATGTTTGTTTAAGATTTTCTGGCAATAGAAACTTCCTTATTTAAGTTCGTGGAAATAATAAGCCCTCTTACACACTAGCGGTTGACCGCCTAAGCGGTTCGTCTCGACAGACGCGGTTGCCATAGCGGTTGCATATTAAATTGGAAAAGCGGTCAAACGCAGGAAGCGGCTAGCCGCGCGGTTGGCCGCTAGTGCGTAATGGGGCTAATAGTCGTTGTCTGTTCCTATGTTTAAAAAACATATACAATGTTAGTTCTTCTCCATGGATTCACTCGTAATATCTGCTTCATCGTCTTCATAATATCTTAGCGTATCGTATTATTTCTGTCATAGGCTCTTAAACATTTAGGAGCTAGGTAGGAGAGCCTAGTGTCCTAGAGGAAGTTTCTTCTTTTCTTCTAGTAGTAGTGAAACTCCGATGAGAGGTGTGGACTAGAATGATTTAATTCACCAAACTACGCTACTTATATTTCTATTTACATATTTACAATTAGACAATATCAGATATAGTTAGGTGATAGTTTCGACCAATAGCGGCGCGCCGGCGTGCGCGGGGCGCGCGGGGTGCGGGGCGCCGCTTTGCACACGGCACTATCGGTTCCTTCCGTATAAGTATGACCGCGCGGCGCGAGCGCGCGCATTTCTCCGAGCGCCGGCGTCGAGTGAAGACTGAAGACTACCTACAGATGAACTGATGAAGATACGACGAATGCAAGTGCTCCGGCTCCGGCTCCGCTTGCGCTGCTTGGCTGCTTGCTTAACCAAACCGCTTCTTTCGAGGCGATCGCTCGCGGCACGGTGTGATAACGCTGTTGCCGCAGTGATTATTATTGTTTCTATGCGATAGAGTCGTAAACTGTCTTTTTCAAGACAATTGGTTTCTTGTTTCTAAAAACGGAGTAAGTCTAAAACTTTGGTAAAGGTATTGTGGAAGGTATATGGTAAGGTATTCGGTGGTACAGGTAACTGGTAGGTATGTAGTCGTGCGGTGCGGCTACAGTACTCCCCCCCGAGCGAAGCGTACTGGGGTCTTGACGATTCTTCCTGTTCGCGTTCTTCGTACATCGCTGATGCTCGACGGAGGTTGACTGGGTTGATCCTGGATAGCCTCTGGTGGCGTTGCACAGTTGTCTGAGTTATCGTAATTAATGACGTAAGCAGGCTTCAGACGCTCGATAGACACGTTGGTAGTACCTCTAGGTGTTTGTAACGTGAAGTACTTGTTGCTTCTGCTGGTAACTAGGTACGGACCCTTGTACGGACGTTGCAGCGGTTTGCGAACTGCGTCGTCACGTACAAATACGTGGCTGCATGTCTGCAGGTCTTTGTGCACGAAGATATTCAGTCGATTAGTATGCGACTGATAAGCGGGCGTTAAGCTTGTGATAACACGATGCAAGTCGGCCACATAGTCGTTATCCATCTTCGTGTAGGTAGGCGATGGCGATATGAAATCGCCGGGTAGCCGTAGTTCTTGTCCGTAGGTAAGTTGAGCGGCACTAGTGTTAGTGTCGGTGCGCGTAGCGGCTCGTAGTCCCAGTAGCACGGTAGGTAACTCGATCAACCATTTGTTGTTGTCGGCGAGTCGAGTCATGAGTGCGGCTTTCAATGTACGATGCCAGCGTTCTACGATCCCGTTACTCTGCGGGTGGTAGGCAGTAGTACGAGTTCTTTCTATTCCCAGTAGCTGAGCGAGATTTTTAAATAAGCTGCTCTCGAACTGTCGTCCTTGATCAGTCGTGATTTTGATAGGACAACCAAAGCGTGATATCCATGCTTCATACAGCTTTCTTGCGACGACTTCGGCTGATACCTCTCGCAGAGGGACGGCTTCTGCCCAGCGGGTGCAGCGGTCTATCATAGTGAGTAGGTATCGATGTCCGCTCGAAGATGTAGGCAGAGGTCCGACGATGTCGATGTGTACGTGTTCGAAACGCTCGCTCGGTGGGAATGATGTGACGTCACTGTGCGTATGTCGATGTACCTTTGATTGTTGACACTCAATGCATGACTTTGCCCACTCGCCAATCTCGGTGTTCATAGACGGCCAGAAGTATCGTTGCTGCATTAGTTTGCGTGTAGTTCGAATACCAGGATGACTTGTATTGTGCACGGCGTTGAATGCGATGCGACGAAAGTCAACTGGTAGGTATGGGCGGATGTGAGGCGTCGATACTTCGCAGTAAATCAGCTTGTTTGAAGTAGGTATGGCGATTTTCTTGAGTTGAATATTTGTTTGTTTAGATAATTTGAGAATATTGCTGTCCTTTTCTTGTGCTTGCGATAGTTGATCGTAGTCTATCGGCGATGGTAAGTCGATCGTTTCAACGCGTGACAGTGCGTCGGCGACTACATTGTTCGCTCCGGTCACGTGACGTAGGTCGGTCGTGAACTCGCTTATAAACAACAGCTGACGAGTGCGTCGTTGTGTGTCGTTGTCCGACGGCGGCTTGCGTATTGCGTAGATAAGTGGCTTGTGATCGGTGTAAACAATGAGTTCTCTTCCTTCGAACATTTTTCTAAAATGTTTGATAGCCATATATATTAATAATAATTCTCGATCGAAGGTACTATAACGTTGTTGTGTTTCTGAGAATTTCTTCGAGAAATAGCCGAGGGGAAACCACTTGTTGTTTACAAGTTGTTGTAGGACAGCTCCAGCACAGGTGTTCGATGCGTCACACATGAGTGATATTGGTTGGGTTGGTGAGGAGGATGGGTGAGCGAGTAAAGCTGCATTTTGTATGCTAGCTTTACACAACTCGAACGCTTGAAGTGCTTCATTGTTCCACTCGATTTTTGTTTTGTCGCGTTTCTTGGAGTTATGTAGAAATGCGTTTAGCGGCGCTTGTATGTGGGCCGCGTTGCGTATGCTGTCACGGTAAAAGTTCACCATGCCGAGAAATCGACGTAGGTCCGCTATTGTTTCGGGTTTGGGGTAAGCAGTGATAGCGTTGACCTTTTCAAGTGGAGGTTCGATTCCTTCGCTCGACACTTGATATCCTAGGAACTTGACGTTTTCTTGACCGAAGACGCATTTTGACGGGTTTATAGTGATACCGTAGTCATTTAATCTTCGTAGTACTTCTTGTAGATCTTCAATGTGGCGTGCGTTGTTTTCTGACGCGATGATTACGTCATCAATAAATGGAAATGCGAAGTCTAACCCGTTGAGTACTTGATGTATGAACCGTTGGAATGTCTGTCCCGCGTTTTTTAAGCCTGGACACATTCGGGGAAACTCAAACAAGCCAAACGGGGTTGTTATGGCTGTTTTCTCGACGTCGGGTTCGTACACGGGTAATTGTGGGTATGCACGATTCAGGTCGAGTGTGGTGAAAATCTTCTTGCCGTGGAGTAGGTATGTGAAGTCTTTGAGGCGAGGTACAGGGTAGCGGTCGGGCTTAGTTACGTCGTTGAGTCTTCGGTAATCGCCGCATACCCGTATGTCGCCATTCTTTTTCGGGACGACGTGTAGTGGGCTGGACCAGGGACTTTTGCTTGGACGGCATAATCCCTGCTGCATCATGACTTCAAATTCTTTCTTCACGGCCAAGTATCGATGTGGGGGTAATGGCCGGGTTTTGCTATGTACAGGTGGACCGGTGGTTTCAATGTGATGTTCCACGCGGTGTTTGGGAGTGGTCTTCATGCATGATGGTCTTAGGATATCGGGGAATTGACTCAATATTTGATGATACGGCTGTTCGACGTCTATGCTTCTTACAGTTGGCTCGGCGGAGTATGAGATTGGCGCTTTGACGGCGAGGTTTGTTACTTTGTCGACAAGACATCGACCGGCTATGTCGACGAGTAGTTGGTGGTGGCGTAGGAAGTCGGCGCCGATGATTGGCTTGCTGACTTCAGCAACGATGAATTTCCAACTATAAGGTCGGCGTAGGTTTAGGTCCAGTTGTAGTGTCTTCTCACCGTAGGTAGGTATAACCGTGTTGTTTGCGGCGTATAAACAAAAGTCAGTTGGGGCTATCTTCACGCCTTTTCGTTTAGGGATGACCGAGACGTTTGCGCCAGTATCAATTAGAAATGACAGACGTGAGTTTCTGTCTGTTATAAACAGGCGGTATGACGTAGTTGTTGCGCCGGTTCCCGCCTCATCCAACGCAGCTCTTAGTTTTCCGGACGGGTGTTGTTGTTCTGGAAATTACACGGACGTGTGCATCGCTGTGCCTCCTTCCCGAACTTGCGGTGGTAATAACAAATTCCAGAAGATTCCGTGCGGCGTGGTATGTTATCGCGCTGTCTGGACTGGGAGCGATATCGGTTCGATGGTCGCGATCTGTTCTGAGGTCGTCTCGACTGACGGTTGCAACGATGGCTAGGTTGTGCTGCTTTGAGTTCGGCGATTTCCCTCGTAAGTATATCAATTTTGTCTTCAATACTTGTAGGTACACGGGGGAAAACGGGGTTTTCAGTCACAGCAGCGACTGTGCCATGAGGTTGCGTCTGTTCGAGTATTTTGTCCGCCATCATCGCTAGATCGTGGATATCTGTGTGTTTAGCGATGTTGTCGCTGACAGCGAGGACTGCGCGCACGGACTGGGGGAGGTGGTTTGTCCACATAATACGAAGCGCAGCGTCGGATATATTATCCGCGGCGAGATTCTTCATCCGGCGAAGTAACTGTGATGGTTTTAAATCGCCGAGCTCCATCTCGGAGAGAAGGCGTTGAACTTGACGCTGTTCAGACTCCTCATAGACCTGGAGTAGTCTGTTTTTAAGGGTTTCGTAGCGGTCTCTCTCCGGTGGATGAAGGATAATGTCGGATATTTCATCGAGGTCTTGTCGTTCGAGATGACCGACGACAAGCTCAAACATGGCTTGGTCGCCCTTCTTCTGCGGAGACATAATCGCCTCGAACTGCGCAAACCATAGGCGTATTCTGTCGCGCCATATAGGTGGAATGCGCAGCGACGTCGACACGCTGGAGAGTTCCGGCGTTTTTTCGTTGGAGTTGGACATTACGACGAGCTTGACTTTCTGCAGTACTGGGCGGCGATTAATTCTTGCAGAGATCCGTTGGCAGCGTCGGGGTCACCAATTTAGGAGCTAGGTAGGAGAGCCTAGTGTCCTAGAGGAAGTTTCTTCTTTTCTTCTAGTAGTAGTGAAACTCCGATGAGAGGTGTGGACTAGAATGATTTAATTCACCAAACTACGCTACTTATATTTCTATTTACATATTTACAATTAGACAATATCAGATATAGTTAGGTGATAGTTTCGACCAATAGCGGCGCGCCGGCGTGCGCGGGGCGCGCGGGGTGCGGGGCGCCGCTTTGCACACGGCACTATCGGTTCCTTCCGTATAAGTATGACCGCGCGGCGCGAGCGCGCGCATTTCTCCGAGCGCCGGCGTCGAGTGAAGACTGAAGACTACCTACAGATGAACCGATGAAGATACGACGAATGCAAGTGCTCCGGCTCCGGCTCCGCTTGCGCTGCTTGGCTGCTTGCTTAACCAAACCGCTTCTTTCGAGGCGATCGCTCGCGGCACGGTGTGATAACGCTGTTGCCGCAGTGATTATTATTGTTTCTATGCGATAGAGTCGTAAACTGTCTTTTTCAAGACAATTGGTTTCTTGTTTCTAAAAACGGAGTAAGTCTAAAACTTTGGTAAAGGTATTGTGGAAGGTATATGGTAAGGTATTCGGTGGTACAGGTAACTGGTAGGTATGTAGTCGTGCGGTGCGGCTACAAACATGTCTTCGCATTATTTTGAACAGAGAAAATTTTGGCATCACTTCAAATATAAAGATACAAGAATAAATAACGAAAAATATTACCTTTTACAAATTGGAGTATCAAGTTAGAATTCCCAATTCATTATCTATGCTAGTTGTATTTAATTTTCCTTCGCTGCTT
The DNA here is from genome assembly GCA_038387885.1 of Spodoptera picta. NCBI lineage: Eukaryota > Metazoa > Arthropoda > Insecta > Lepidoptera > Noctuidae > Spodoptera > Spodoptera picta. The sequence goes on along the minus strand of JAZHFQ010000733.1, from coordinate 4,778,340 downwards.
TTTTTTTTTCATTTCAACCATAGGATTTGTATGCCTACTGCATTCTATACCTGTATTGTATGTGAGCTCTAGGGATTGTAGCACAGTGAGCAACTAACGAGCTATGTCACCGGTGTTTGCAACTCCGGCATACTAGATGCATTATTTAACTGTAAGCCAGCTTGCAACTCCGTAAGGGATTGAAAAGAGAAAATATTGCGAAACGAAAATTAGTTTCTTTTTGTTGTCTTTTTTTATAAAGTTTCTGAAGCAATGGTTTGGTTAAATAAAACTTTGTAGTTTTATGAATTACCTGCCTCTTTTGCCGTGATTTCGGTTGCGTATTTTTTTTGGTTATTACGTGAATTCTCGATTTTTTTGAGCAAAGGATGAAGTTAATGGTATTATTTTTGTAGTATTTGAAAGGTGACATTTATACGATTACAATTATTATTTCCATATATTTATTTAAAATTCTCTATAAATTACATTCTTAAATACTACTTACAAAAAAAATAAAAAATAATATTTAAAAATATAAAAAATAGGAGCCGACCAGTAGCGGGAGCATGGTCCAAGCTACCAGTGGTTAGGGCTCCAGAGACAGAAACCTCCTCACATGCGCGCCGTTTCAAGAAGAACTGCCTTCTGTATCAGGCCCTTGACCCAACTGCCTAACGCTAGCCTCCTAAGGTGGTTGTCGAGGCTATTAGGGATTAACCCATTGGCCGACACGACTATCGGCACAATGATAGCCACATTCCACATGTCGACAACCTCGTGAGCCAAATCAAGATATTTGATTTGTTTATCTTTTTCAGCTTTCACGAGGTTCTCATCATGAGGAATAGTGATATCGATTATCATCGTGCGGCGTACTTGTCGGTCTATCACCACTATATAAGGTTTATTGGCTATAATAGTTCTGTCAGTGATGATAGACCGGTCCCAGTACAATGTGATATAGTCATTTTCCAGAACTGGGTCGGGCACATACTTGTAGTATGGTACCTCAGACTCAACAAGTCGATAGTGTAAAGCAAGTTGCTGATGGATAATCTTGGCTACTTGATTATGCCTATGCAAATATTCACTGTCAGCCAAACGACCACAACCAGAAATAATATGTCTAATGGATTCACCAGGACTATGACATGCCCGACATATGTCAACCGTCCCATCCTTAATTATATATTTCCGGTAGTTATTCGTAAGGATAACTAATTATTATTAATATTATTATTATTTGCCGTGGTTTTCCCAGTGGGCTACAACATGAGGTTCTTCAAGAAGGCGGTGAATAGGTTTTTTAAGGGTCGGCAAGACGCATGTAATGCCCTAAGTGTTGCAGGCGTACATAGGCCACGGTAACTGCTTACCATTAGGTGGGCCACCGTCGTGGTATAAAAAAAAAATACGCTTTTTTTCAGCAAAGAATGAAGTTAATGTTATTTTTTTTTTGTATTGGTTGGATTTAAGCTTCGCTCAATAATAAAATATTGTTTAGTTGTTTACAAAAACATTTAGCGCTTGTTTCACCCCACCTTCATATAAGTTCCCAATAATTATGTGATAATTTTAATTTAGGTTCTTTAATCAAATATATCTGGTACACAGTGATACATTGGCCGAGTGGTCGCAAATGCAACTAGCGGGCAAGGGGTCTCGGGTTTGATTTCCGGGTCGGGCCAAGTGATGTTATGTTAGGGTACATTGATACATATAGATGTTGTAAAAATGGCCCTTACACCCGGATACTGAAACGCCACACATTTTAAGTCGCGCTTAAGTAAGTGTAGGTATAGTTCTGTCACTTCAAAATCTTTGTAAAATGACAGAGATAGCACGATATTCGAATACAACTTAAAATTAGCCTTTCAGTATTCGTGCGTTAATCTAATAATACTTTCAACTTTATTACTTGGTATTTCACAACTGACACCATAAACAGCCCACTGGCCCACTCAAATTGGAGCAAAAGAAATTCAATGCCCACCGTGTTATACCATTAAGTTGTCATCGTCTTCCCCTCCCCCTTCTAGACATCACTCAGGCTGTGACGTAAGCGGTTTAAGAGCACGTCTGCATAAGAGCTTCTTTGCTAAGCAAAATCTCAACTTCTCTTAGAAATACAGGAAGAATTTTAAAGAAGAATATTGAAAAATATACATAACATCACGCCTTTTTGTTCTCAAAGGGGTAGGCAGAGGTGCACATTATGGCACTTAATGCCACTGTACAATGCAGGGGTAACACCCACTTTTCACTATTTATGTTATGAGTCCCATGTAATAGGGGGTGAGCCTATTGCCATATACCGGGCACAATTCCAGACTCCGTGCTGCTACTGAGATTTTTATAAAAACTCAGTAACATTTTTCTCGACTCAGGAATCGAACCCGAGACCCCTTGACTGGCAGTCGCACTTGCGACCACACGGCCAAGGAGGCAGAGCAATTGAAAAATATTATAAAGTGTAAAATATATTTGAAATCGCCAATCCGGCTTTGGTCAACCTTGGTGATTATTGCTTATTCTATTTCCATGTGTGAAGAAATCTTTTTCAGCAGTTGGACAATTAAAGGCTAATGGTGATAATGTTTTCGATCGATTCGAACTAGAAAATAAGAATCTGTTTTCTAGAAACTACCACACAATATATTTCATTAAATGTGAAACAATTTTTTCATTTTCGTTGTGAACTAAAGAAAAATCCTTTATTAACCGTGATTCTGGCTTACTAATAAACACATTTCAGTGTTCATTATTAGTCCTACATAATAGAAGACAACCCTGTTTCCTAACTGGTTTACACACTCACCGAAAACTTTGCACTTAATGGCCGCTCTTATGACCTAGAAGTAATCAAGATAACTCCAAAGATTCTCACTAAATCAGTTTACTAAGATCCTACTTCATTTCGTACAAGAGTCTGGTAATCCCGACTATATGTACTTCATATTATGAATGCGAAAGTAAGTTTTTTTATATTTTTTATGGGATAAAGCCGGTAAACGAGCAGATGGATCACCTGGTAAGCAATCGGCGTCGCCCATAGACACCAGGAGCAGCAGAGGCGTTAAAAATGTGTTACCGGCCTTTTAAGGATCGTTGGTGATTGAGGAATTGGGTAGATTGGGGAAGGGGGGGGTGTATTATAATTGGGTCGCCGGTAACCTCACTCACACGACGAAACACAACGCGAGCGTTGTTTCACGTCGGTTTTCTGCGAGGCCGTGGTATCACTGTGGTCGAGCCGGCCCATTCGTGCCGAAGCATGGGTGTCCCACTCTACTATATATTTGATGGGCCGACGTTTGGCCATTATCTCGCCTGGTGGTAAGCGATTATACGTTTGTTACCTCTTAACGCTTTATCTATTCATCTAACCTACTTGAAAAAATAACTACTACCTTTTTATTCGGCCTTCCATAATGCATGTATCTATTTAAGAAGCTTAGAATAATTAATCTGCTTAAAACGCCTAATATGAGAGATTAATTTTCTTCCTGACTGCCTGACGGTATTAGGAGAGAGCCCATCTTCGATTTATAATCGGGAATTATCCTATATTTCAACGTTTAAGAGTAAAGCTGAGATTACGATACAACTTCATTTCTAATCTTGCCTCAATTTTGGAACTGATAAAGGATAAAAAAACCTAGAGTAACCTTGGTAGATTGTAATTACTTTAGTGGTAGGGATACTGGAAAAGTTATTTTTACTATAGGCAGTTTTAACGCTTAAGGGCTTAAAAAACAACCATTTGATTTGTCCCTTGCATTGACACAGACACACACAACATCACATCAAGCTACCCATAACTGTCAACTGATTTTCAACTTTAAAACAAAACGATATAGTGCACAATCTATCATCTAAGTTTAGCAACTGAATGTACTCTGTATCCAATACTAGGACAACAAAGCTTAATGCTACATCACTTGGCTCATTTGATAGCTTGCCAAATAATAGCTACCTTCGTCAAACAAATACCTATTACACAAGACGTTGAGGCCATACCCGGTTTATGTTGCCCTCTTCATTATGTAGAGTAGTCTAGTGTACACGATAATCTACAAAAATCTAGATTTTGTTCTAATACTTAGTCATTTTGGAGCGCTAGGTGTGTAATATCGTGCTTTCATTACTTTTATTTTACTGGGACACATTAAATGTATGGTACTTACTACTTTGTCATTAATTTTTTTTAATCAGTTTTAATGTTTTTTTTTATTGGATAAGCCGGTAAACGAGCTTACGGAACACCTGATGGTAAGTAATAGGCGTCGTCTATGGACACCCGGAACACCAGAGGCATTCCAAGAGCGTTACCAACCTTTTGGGGATTAGGAATTTGAGGATTGTTGGGGGTTCAGGGATTGGGGAGATCAGGAAGAAAAGAGTAATTGGGAAATAACCTCACTCACACGATGAACTATAATGCTTAGATAGTGCACCAACAAATATGCGTAAAATGTGTTTAGGTAATGTATATTCATATGAAAGGCACTACATAGGAAATGTAATTTGAAATTTAAAACGTAGACACACCTTTAACTAATGACGGCACATGAGAAACACAACCTAAAGCAATTAAACACCTAAAGCAATTAGAAACTATTAAAAGAACGGAGTAAAATTTCAACTATGGTGGTTATAAAATGAGTTTTAACAGCAAAAAATGTATGAAAAGAGAAATATTTTTCATAGTTTAGTATTAATTAGTAATGTGGATAGAGGTGTGTAAATTACTAAGAAGTTTAATATAGCTAGACCTTTTTACAAGTCGCGGAGAACCTAACGGGTAACCGGGGCTCCGGCTCGACGTGCAGGAGAAGGAACGGGGTGGTTTTTAGTCAGTAAGAGTCTGACACCTCTCGCCTCACCCAGGCGAGGAGCAGGCATTCGATGATTTTCCTTCCTTAAAAAAGACCTTTTTATAAAGATCCAAAAAGGTGTTTAAAAAAAGGCGGACGTACATAAGTACCTATGTGTGCGTGTGTAATGGGTTACCACGTTACCAGACTTAAGAAAATGACAGATGTCCTTCATTTCAATGTGTGTAGTACCTCTACTGTTACTACTACTGTTCTGAGTGTAAGTCTATTGTAGCCAGGTGCCACAGTCGTTTCAAGACTGTGTCCACCTTTTTTTAAACGTCCCAAAGACCCCCCCCTTCACCTTTGTGAATTTCGCAATGAAAATATGGATTATCATGCATGACAGATGATATTTTATCCTACCCATGCTAATCGATCCTTGTTCATCAAAATAGAATGAGATAAACATTAATAATAAATTCCATCTATTTCCGGTCTCCGATATTCTACCTCTATACCAATTAAGCTTACCTACCTACGTACGGGAATCTAATACCTTTTAATCATTAATGACCATTTCGCAGTAACTTTGATCGTGTTTGTGCCAATTTTCGGTACATATTCGAGATAAATCCTGACCTTTTCCAGACAGAATCTAATTTTAGACACAGAAGGTACCTAGACCTTGACTCGTTTGATTGCCTCCCAGCCCAGACAAGACGTCGTAAAATAAAGCCGTCTTTATGCGTCAAGCTTTCCCAAATCGCCTGACAACTGAACGATTTTAATATTTTGTTCACTTTGAAATGTGTGTTTAGGATTATGTGTCGATCCATATTTGAAGTACCCACCCAATTCAGGATACATTTTGTTTGGAAAAAAATTCTGTGTAAAGAGTTAAGACTCACTCGTGCTTTAAAGTTTCGCGTAATTAATGTGACTGGACTTAACACGATATTTCGTAGTAAACCAGAAAGATAGAATAAGAAAGAGAAAATACCGCTACGTTCTTAGAGCATTTAACCATAGGTACGCTAAAATTCCCTGGAAAATTTTACACCAGCGAGGGACATGTTAACAACAAAACTGTCAGATAAAATGCTGCAACGTATCGCTTTTGAATGCGACTGACACGTCATACGTACCTACCTGTCAGGAACAGATATTGAAACGACATCCCTTCCCCTCCCCTCCCCCTGCCTTCCCCCTTGAATCCAGAAGCTTACAGTACTAACGCGACCTAGTTGACTAATTACCTATATGACCTAGATGACTTAGTGCTTCTGTGAGGATTACCACTTCTGAAAGGATAATTTGGGACAAAGAAACTACATGTCATTAGTGCTTGCAATGTTAATTTCGCATAAAAATGTTAAAAACGACGAAATTGCAATATAAACGTAACCTCTCCGGTACTAAAGACTATACACATGAACTAAATCTTTTTTTAAATAACGTGTTCCCTGTACATTCCAGCCGAACAAAACCACATATGAAAGCGTGACAGTATTTTGTCCATCGGAGCGGGCAGAGCTCGTGGACCTGCTGACGACAGAGGACATACTCCTGGATCTCACCCAGCCATTGTACCTGAACTTCACTCACGAAGCCATCGTGAACCGCTTCGAGAAGCACTATGAAGCGCACGACAAGATTACTGGCGACGTCTACGTCTGTGATAACCCACCTCAAGACGACAGTACTGATGGGTAAACACATATAAATTTCCTTTTCCATAATTAAGGCCGACTTCAGTAAAGTTTGGTCAATTCTATAACAGTGTCACTTTTATAATAGATTTTCTGATTGCCATGCTTTATGTTATCTGACATTCGATTAACGTTTCAAGTGTTACATAATAGTTAAAACTGTTTCAGACTGCCACCGGACGTGGAGTTAGTTCGCTTGCAGCCCGAGCACATGAAGGCGGTTCACGACCTGTACCCGGCCAGTGACATAGAATGCCGCGAAGTATTCGAGAAGCTGGTCGCCGAACTGCCCGCTTACGGAATTTTCGTCGAAGGAGAGTTAGCTGCTTGGATGGTTCAATCGTACTACGGCGCCATGTTCTCCATGCAAACTAGGCCCGAATTCCGCAGGAAAGGCTACGGGATATACTTGGCCCGCCGTCTTACCAAAGAGGTAGCAGCCCGCGGCTACAAACCCTTCGTCGTCATTCGTCCGGAGAACGACGCGTCCCGGTCTCTGTACACGAAGCTCGGTTTCGAGAAACGTTTCCGAACGGTGCGCGCCGTTTTGCGTCCCCGCTAACGCGTTAAAGTTGATCACTAGCAGATTTTATTTTTTTAAGACTTTTGAATAAAATCAATTTAGCTTGCGATCTTTGATCGCCTAGAGAATTTTAGTAGTAGCTTTAAGATGGAGCGGCTAGTGCTCTCGATCCGACCCGGGAATATGACAAGTGATAGCTCCGTTGTGGCGTTTGTACGAGCCGATATCAGTCGTGCCCTCGGCTCTTCAGCCAATCAAAATATTTCAAGGGCTCCTGGTGACTGATATAACTCCGGCTCCGAGTACAAGCACACTTAGACTTTCTATACATAGGGCCTCTGCGATAATTAATTTTCAGCCGTTAGCGTTTTTAATCTCCTAGTATCTACTTCTTGATAATGACAACGAATGGCTTTCTTGTTGAGCGTTACATACAAGTCTGCCTACATTTTGATATGTATACAGCTGATGCCCATCACGCTTCCAGTCAGATTCGAGAGCTATAGCCGTTGCTGCGTTCTCCGGCGCTAGCCTAGAAACTGATCTCAAAATACTGAGTTCACTGTACTTTGGAACCTGGCATTTAAAGATCCGTAGGTCTCGTCACTAGTACGCTACGTTGATGACAGGTTGAGGACACCAAACAACCATAATTTAAAAATAAAAATTAAAACATTCCTTCTAGTATTAAGACAATAAGTTATTTATGTTAACGGAACATGTAGGTACCTTCTATGTGACGAACGCTTAAGGGATCTTTACATGTAGATATCGGATACCCAAGATTTGTGAACCTGGTCATACTCATTTAGGCGAACGCTTCATTACCACTCGTTGACCGAGCGGAAACTATTCTGTCTCATCGTTTATAAAATTTTTGGGACCCGTTTTGATCTGTGTGATAAAAATGTTAGAATTTAACATTGAAATACTTGAAAATTACATGAGAAAGAAAGGTTGCCGACGTTGCACCCAGTTTGCACAATTCGACAAATTTTATCAAGCACCTTTTAAAAATGAACATACGCGACGAATACAAAAAAAAATATAAAAAGTAAAAAAAAACGTTAAACAATTTCGAACATTTTAATTTCTAAATGTAAATCAACAAGTGGGACTGTTGAGCAATGGCAGAACATGACAATTACTTTTAATTTTAAATTTAAAAATGTGATTTGCGATACAAAACAATCAAAAACAATAAATAAATGAACTTGTTGTCTAGATATTTTCATAAATATAGAAGTAAAAATAACTGTGACTAGATTTCTGTTAGTTATTATTAGTTTTTTATAGTATACAAGTTTTATATATCAAGTACATGGAAAATCATTTAAAATTTGATACGAAAACGTAGATAGGTAGGTATTATAATACGGGAATGTATTTTACGATTGTAATAACGTATCTAATTTAAAAAAAATCGTTTGCTATCCTTATACCTGAGTATTAATTATTTAGAATCATTAAGTTAATCATCGATTTATTAAGTAATTATGTAATTATATGGATATTATTGTGTGATATGATAATATTTATTGCTTTTTGAATATTTTTATTAATTTGGCCAATTTGTAGTATTTATTCTGTCTTCCTAAGACGTTATTATAAGTATGATGGACAACTCTTATGACAAAACGAGTAGTGTGTAAAAAACTCGATATAAATAATTATGATAAATAATTAATGAATTAATTACGCTATTCTTTCTTTCTTTACTGGATAGAAGATGTACCTAGTTTGTATTGTATTGTATCCATTTATTTGCACGTAGTATTAACTCCGCTGTTCTGAAATCAAAGAGATCGGCAAAGGCCTGAATTGTAAAATTAAGTATTGCTCAATAATTGGAGCTTCCGATTATTAAATTCAATAAATTGCCAAATTATTGATTGTGTATTGTTCTTGCATTTTATTATTGTAATTTATTATTGATTACTTATTTATAATATGAATTGTGCTTGTCTTTATTTGTGTATAGTCTTTATTGAACTGGACGATAGATTGGACGAAGATTTGGTATTACCTACTATTCATTGTTTTGTCATTTCTACGAGATTTTTCCTATAAACAGGTGGTGTGTTACATGTCAATTGTGATGTTCAACTGTTTATTTGAAAACGTAGATACACTCATTCCATAGAATCATGCTAAAAGCTTACCTACATACGAGTAGGAACATGTCGAATAAGTAGATCGAGATTTCTTGAAATTATTAATTATAAGTAACATTTTCTCTGAACACTCCCTTAACTTACTTATGTATCTAATAAAATAAATAAAATATAAACTAAAAGGACAAGCTTTCCGTCCTATACTGCAGTTGACTACTTCAATTGAACAGAAAATATTAAAGAATTTAGGATCCATTCTGTATTGTATTGTTTACCGGTTTGTCACCTAACTACCAACCTACAAAGGTATTGAGAAAACAATAAAAATAAACTTGAAATGTTCTGTTTTATTTTGCGATGCCCTATCCTATCTATTTGTCGCGGAGAACCTAACGGGTAACCGGGGCTCCGGCTCGACGTGCAGGAGAAGGAACGGGGTGGTTTTTAGTCAGTAACTCAGTAAGAGTCTGACACTCCCTCTTGCCTCACCCAGGCGGGAGCAGTCATTTGATGATTATCCCCCCTTAAAAAAAATCCTATTTATTGAAATACCTTAAATATAGCCAGGTAGGTAATTAGAACTACCTTGATAAATAAAGAAATCTCAGCCTGGGTTCAATTCCCGGATAGAGCAAATGATTTTATTCACATTTTATATTTCTAAAAGACGTAACATAACATCACGCTTTTTTATCCCCGAAGGGGTAGGCAGAGGTCCACATTACGACACTATGTCATGCCAATGCCATTGTACAATGTAACACCCACTTTTCAATGTTATGAGTCCCATGTAATATAGGGTAAGCCTATTGCCATATACCGGGACCCCTTCGCCGGCAATCGCACTTGCAACAACTCGACCAACGAGGCAGTCGTTAATATATATATTATACCTCTAATATATTTCTAAAAACTTGGAAAGAAAAATAGAGACTAATGTTCTAATTCTAACCAATGCCTTGTGTTTCCTGATGCTATGAGAACTTACGAATTCAAACCCGCCCCGCTCCTGTAATATAGTTTACAAATACTGGATAGTTTTGGATAGTACTAACTATTTTTACTTAACAGGTGAAACCTGGTAACATTACGCAATAATGTAATATTTCTTAATCTAGAGTAGGCCTTCCATGAGCTCCATACGAGACCTGGCCCATCAAAATTGCGCATTGCAAGCTTTACGTCAAGTTACCTACTTAATTGCAATTATATAAAGAACAGCAACATGTGAACTCAATCATTGAACTACAAATCTAGTCTAGTTAAACTTATTTTATTTAAATGGTAAATTTCAAAAGGCAGAAAGTATCTGGAAGTACATAATTAGAATTCCCATACCTAATGATAATTAATTATAGTAATGCCCATGGCATTTTTTTTTTTTAAGGGGGGAAAATCATCGAATGACTGCTCCCGCCTGGGTGAGGCGAAAGGGAGTGTCAGACTCTTACTGACTAAAAACTACCCCGTTCCTTCTCCTGCACGTCGAGCCGGAGCCCCGGTTACCCGTTAGGTTCTCCGCGACATGCCCATGGCATTAAGTCCCCCTTGTGCAATCTGCAATTTCATGAATATAAATACCCAAGTAAGTAGCTACTTAGCTTATTAGTTTTATTAATAATTCTGATCAATTCTCAAATAAAATTAGTTTCGTTTTGATTTTCGTGCTCTATATGGCGCTACATGGCTCATGCCTATTGCCCTTTATGCTATAAACTACAATACGTTCCGTCGTCGTTTCGTATTGCATGGGATTTAAAAATGGAATAATAATTACCAGAGTAAAAAATACTAGTGTAGTGAAAAGTAACATCAAAAATAAAAACTGTCATCCGGCTATAGTGTATAATCTATGACTATGACTGTCATTGTCAAAGCAGTGCATCATGGCGACGGTATCGGTAGACCAATGTTTGATTCATTAATCAATGACTGTTTTACGTTGCTATCTTGTTAATTATTACTTATTGTAGTGCTACAAATATTGTTATGCGTACTGAACGTTAAATCTAATTTGTTAAGACTATGACGAGCTTGATAGATAAAATAGAACAACTAATAAAACGTGAAAAAACAACACCCGAGCGTAAAAAAGATGACTCGAAAAAGTCATCCAGTGAGATTCTCTCGGAATTGTTTAGTGCTTTTAATGCAGATCCTCCGAAGATAGATGAAGTTCCTTCTAAGAAATCAAAGAAGAGTAAGAAGAAGCATAAGAAAGAAAAGAAAAAACGCAGCCGGAGTTCTAGCAGCGACAGCTCGGACGATAGTGAGTACACACATAAGCGGAAAAAGAGAAAAAAGAGTAAGTCTAAAAAACGCGCTAGAGAGAGCCGATCGCCCTCATACCCATACCCACTAACACCGGTGCGAGTTAAACCAGAAAATGACCACGTGAAAATAAAACATGAGAAAGAAATCAAACAAGAAGATGTTAAACCCAAGGAAGTTAAACTTGAAAAGGATGTTAAAAAGCATGCGGCAATTAAAATTGAAGATGATTCTATTTCATTGTCACCTCCACATCCCATGTCTATGTCTACAGACTGTAACAAGACCATAGATTTACGTGATAAACTGGACAGTAAGAAGGCTGAGGCTTGCAATGCAGACAATGATAAGTCTAAGGGTAAAATTCAAATAAAGAATCTTAAATTTAGTGCTGTATATGAGGAGACGGTGAAGAAAGCTGAGGAAGAGGCTAGAAGGAAAGCTGAGAAATATGAAGAAGGTGAATACACAGATTCATCTAGCAGTACTGAGAAGGAAATTGTATGCAACTCACAGTTTCCTAAAACTTCAGATCCTGGAGGTATACTTAAGAAACAAGCTGAGGAAGAATCAAAAATGTAAGTAATATTTTATCTTTATTAGAGAGTCGGGAAAGCCAGTTATAGATTTGTTTGTTAATACACAGCTGTTAAATGGCCCTCTTTGTGATGTAAAAATTCTTTAAACTCAACATGTTTAACTCGTCGAATACCGTTATTATAGACACAATTAAAGAACAATAGGTTGCGGTCACCGGTGACCGCTTGGTGTTTGACAGTTTAAATTATTGTAATGTATATTATACAATTATTACTATATATGAAGTCAAGTTAAAACAATGTTTCAAAAATATATTAATCTATTTAATCTAATGTCTTTAATTTACAGTGAAACAAATGGCGATTCAAAATCTGCTTCAAAGAAAAGTAAAAAGTCTGAAAGCTCATCAAAATCATCAAGGCGAGATAGAAGTAAATCTCCTAAAAGGTATGTAACTAGATATACTAATTCAAATTAAAATTTACTAGGATAACAACTATTACCGGATACATTTCGGTGAGTGTGCAATCCATTGCACAACTTGATTCCCCCTAGTCCTTTCCATCATCGTACCACAAGACAATCGGCGAAGCGTCACTTATTCATGGTAGATGTTCTGCCTACACGCACGAAGCGCTTCGCTTCAAGCTTCCTTGTGCGAACTGCTAAAGAGTGGAATTCTTTGCTAGAGTCTGTATTTCCTGAAGGGTATAACCTGGGAGTCTTCAAGGCCCGAGTGAATAGGTTGCTTATGGGATGACATGCTCCATTGTAGACCGCATCATCACTTACTACCAGGCGAGATAGTGGTCAAATGTCGCCCCATTGAAATATAAATAAAAAACAAAAATATTACATTGAGTACAAATTAAAACACCTAATATTGGTCTACTTATCACCTAAGACTTGCATATAAAATTCAACATTACAATAAAAGTAACCAGATTCTTACAGCTATATTCATTACTTAATTACTGATACTGACTGATGAAAAGAACCTGCTTTTTGTGTTCACCTGTAGTGATTGTATCACTACAAAAAAACCTATATATAGTGATATAACTCAGTACAGGTTTTTTTGAAAGACAATTCAAATTGCAAGTCAATCAACATCAAATGGATCCTTGAATTAATGATGCGATATGAGACCCAATAGAAAATAGACTGTGTCTACTGTGGATCCACATATAGACACACGACGGGTTAAAATGCTCCAGAAGTCATTTTCGACATTTAAAAAGAAAATGGGAACTCATAAATATAAATTTACCTATAATTTGAATTTTTTGTAACAGGTCTAGCAGTAAATCAAGGAGATCATCGTCAGCATCTAGGAAGCGTCATCATCGTTCCAGTTCCAAGACACGACACAGCAGTCGTTCACGACATCGGTCTTCATCTCGATCTCGAAGGAGGTCAAGGTCGCGATCTCGGCGAAGGTCGAGATCAAGATCACGACATAGGACTAGACGGTTGTCGCCTAGACATGGAGGAAGAAGGAGATCTAGGTTTGTGTAACTCCTTATTTGTCTTTAAAACTAACTCATAGTTATAGGTCTACTGAAGAAATTGATGTTGTAGCCATTAGTCAAAATAATATTAATATCAATATTTATATCAACGCATTGAATGTTTCAGATTTTACATATTTTAGATTCACATAGAAGAAATTTGCTTTAACTTTTCATAAAATAGTCATGAAAAGTAGCATTACGTTAAGCATAAATAACTATTGTACTCAAGGGCATTTGATAATTATCCACACCCAAATGCACATATTAACCAAGCTTCACCTATTCATCTGTGACAAATATATTTTTTTAAATTAAATGTTATGCTCATTTTTCATGTGTTTTAATTTCATCAAGATTTTGTTACAAGAAGTTCTTTTCACAGAATTATATAACATAGTATTTGTAACACAAATATTTATTAAAATTATAGTATAATATAATTTTATTTGTTAATTACTTAAATAAATTTCTTTCTTAGGTCACCAACCGGTGTTAAGTTAGCAGATAGTGAAAAGAAACGACTGCTAGAAGTTGCTAGAAGGAATGCTATAAACATGCTCAAGAATGGCGCTGTTCCCGCCGGAGCCGCCGCTTTGCCGCCACACACTAGGAATCAAGTAATGGCTGCAATTCAGTCTGGAGGTTAGTAAGATTTATACTGGTAAAAACAGATTTTATGATGAAATGTATCGTAAATATTACAACTAGAGAGTGAAAGAGAAAAAGGATGACCAAATATACCTACCAAATACCACCTTCATTATAAGTTTTGTTTGTGATACGAACAATCCTTTTTTTTTTCTCTCTATCTCTCTTTGCTGTTAGTTTATTCGCCATACCTTATTTTTCGCTGATTTTCTACTTAAACCCTAAAGTATACAAAAAAAAGGTTGACTGTTTGTTGAAGAGAATGCCATATAGCATGAAGTTCGCCTTATGTGCCATAATAAAATTTTCTACATAAAAGAATAAATAAATAAAAAAATGATGTGTTCAATAGTCTCCTATGATAATGCACATTTCTATACTGCATGATGTTTTTCGAAAACCCTTTTATTGAACCGGTTATTACTAAACTAAACTAATGTATACAGGTGTAAACGGAATGCTCTATAAAAAATACTGACAGCTGATGATCAAAAACAAGTTCTATTTTCATAAAAGTAAGGAATTGAATGTTTCTTTTATGTAATAATACTTGTAATCGACTGTTCAAGGCTGATGTTGAATGAATAACACAAAAACAAAAACGATGAAATTGTAAAAACAATTTCTTTTTGTCAGCGTTTCGGGAGCGTTCCATTTACACCCTGTAATCATGGGGACAGGTTCGAAACCTACCAACGGCAAGTACCATGTGACTTTTTCCGAGTTATATGTACTTTCTAAGCTTATCTAGACACCACTGACAAACGGGGAAGGAAAACATCGTGAGGAAACCTAGGCTTATAATTTCTAATAATAAGTTTGTAATCGCCAACCCGCATTGAGCAAATGTGGTGATTAATGCTCAAACCTTCTCCATGTGAGAAGAGGCTTTGCTCAGCAGTGGGCATTTATAGGCTGTTGATGAAATGAATGATGATTTTATCATTTCCTATTACAATATAATGTAAACAAATAATATTCTTAACAGGTAAATCAGTAGATGAACTGACAGACTTCTGCAAGCACTTGTCCAAGAAAGAAGCCCTAGGTGAACTATCATCTGTCTCATCAAACGACGATGATATGAGCGAGAACGAAGATACACTCGCATTCCACCATCCCTTCCTTGTTAAGGAGAAGGCTCCTATTGTTATGAACATAAGGGTGAGTTTTCGGTACTTATTTCTCATCTTTTGATAAATTTATTGAATATATTTTGAGAATTTTATTTATAAATTTTGTTTGCCAAACGTGATGCGAAGCAGCATTGTTATTATTATGTACTTTTAAGGTTGTTAAGTACGTAAAGTAATGTAAAGGGTACGATGGGGCTGACATATCTGTGATAAAAGCCCCTAAATAGTTTGTTAGAATTAAAAAAAAAATACTTTTAAGGTTTTCACTGGTGCGTCCCAGTTATTTTAGTGATCCCATGGCTATGTTGTTGTCTTACACCGGTCTTCGCTCCAAATTCTGTGCTATTACAAATAATTTACGAATAAAAACAGCCAAATAATGCTTTGGAATCTAAACCAAAGATGCTTACTTGACAGTTTCTTTTATGAGTACTCAACAAATTACTAAATTGATTACAACAATTAATAATGTCGTAAATATAATATTTATTTTTTCTTTCCAGGGAGGTGCTCCACTGCCAATAAAAACGAATCCTCTTCCTATAGCCAATAAGGAGGAGCTAAGGCTTCAGTTCCCCGTGTCTTCAGGATCTCAACATCGGGAGAAAGCATCAGAGTGGGTGCCCGTCTCACCGCCTAAGAAGGACATGGTAAGATTTTAATCTTATTTACCGCCCAGACGGTCACCGGCGACCGCTATCCACTTGCCCCATTATAGACCTTATTTCCGATGTTTAGGGATTACTGCTCGTTCTCGTTCGACTGCACCATTGGCGCAGTGATTGGGCAACTGGCTGCCGCGCAACACTTCGCGGGTTCGATTCCCGCACGGAACAACTCTTTGTGTGATACACAGATTATTATTCCGGGTCTGGGTGTCATGTGTATGCGACCACGTGATACACAGGAGAAAATCATAGTGTGGGGCAACGTTTATTTAAAAAAGAAACAAAACAAAATCTTTTGTATGACCAAATATGGTAGATTTTTTTGTAATCGTGAATTAAGAAGTTTAATTTATTTAGCCATTTAGCCTGTTTATGATGTTGCGATGAGTTTCCCCGATGTAACTCGTGCCATTGTTGCACGGCATTAATACACCCCGGGCACAGCTAGTGGACCCTTACCTTTAGGTGAGCGTAGTAAATGTGTCAGCTGACCAGGTAGGTGGAAGATGGTCCTGGCATAATATCTTCGGCGCAGCAGGTGTCGAATACTTATGATGAAGACTCATAGACAGCCGTCTAAGAGTCATAGCCATGACTCTAAACTACTAGGGCCTTTCTCGTTATTTCATGTGTGAAAACTGATATTTTGAATCAATCGAGTATGTCGCACAATAGTTATTATACAATTGTGGTATTGTAATACTCTATTTTCAAGACATTTCATAGAATTCTAGCCTCCACAGATACTTTAATCACTAACCATTATGATAATTTAATCTAAATCTTAAACCATTGTTGATAAAGTTCACAATTCCAACATTTAACCCATTTTTATTGTTTACAGCAAGTAGCAAAGCTCAACCCCACTAACTCCACTAGTTCTAAGACTAAATCTACCACTGCCTCCACTTCTTCATCAACAAACACATGCACGGATATTGCCAAGTAAGTATCACCTTTATTGTAATGAATATAAGACATACTTTAAATTCATAATACAGTGTTCTAATATTTCCTTTTTGTTTTAGAATATCTGATAGATCTTTAAGTCCGCCTGCTTATATGAAAAGTTTCACTTCTGGAAGCCGTAAGTATTAATTTTTATTGACACACAAAGATACTAGCGACAATAACATCTGGGTTAACTAAACTTTTCATACATTTCTTGTTCTGAGAACTAAGAAAATAAAACAAACAAAAGAATAATTTAATTTGACACAAATGTTCAAGAGAACTTGTACCATTCTTCTAGGTTAACTCGCGTAACTATTCAACAGTCTTACTCGACTAGTTTCGACCTGTACCAGGGGCCCACAACCTCGTCAAACAATTACGAGAGAAACCCGTGCAATCCTATTTATTTAATAATCTGTTATTCATAATATAGTCTAGATAAACAACTTACTATGACCTACAATTATCTTTCTCTTATTACATAAGAGCTATTACTAGGTTTATATCTAATAATTATTGATTAATATTAATAGCATTAATTATAATTTACGGTTGCATTCCAAGGTCGTGAGCTAATTGGGTAGTTGCCAGGGTATGAAAATTAAAATAATAATCCGTCAGTTAGATAACGAAAAAATATTAGACATATATCTGTTATTTTCTCGTTATACGAGATACATGGCGTTAACTTTAGGAGTGGAAGGCTGTGTGACATCACGTCGTGCTACATTTTGTCACTCGATATTTCAAATTAATATAATATATCATCGAAAGTATTTAATTTAGTGGGAACAGAAAAATACGTGTCTAATGTTTTAAATTAATCTACCAGACAGTATGTACCTAGACCTACAACTGTGCTGAGAAAATCACTGTAAATGCAGAATTAGTTTGTTCTAAGTCTAACTAGACTCGAAATATCTCCGGATCACATCTATAGAAATCGTTATGTCTTGAGATTACACCCACAACCACTTTTTGACTGTTCTAATTTGCATATGAAATGGGAATCGGATCTACATAAAAAAAACCTAGTAACTGTGATTTCTTAAGCCTTGTTGTAGACCAAGGGTTAAGAGGTACGGTGTATTTTTATTGTCTTGTATTATTACAGTGACAGATGACATTTTTTTTTTCTTTATTTAGGAAACAAACAGTCTCTTACAAATAAAATTATTATAATACAGTGTGATACATACAGACCTAGAGTTCCATAAAACACTACAATACGAAAAGTCACTGTTTTTAAAGGTGTCAAATAAGTAGTTTTTATGGTATAAACCGGTAAACGAGGAGACGGATCACCTGATGGTAAGCAATCGGCGTCGCCCATGGACACCTTTAACACCAGAGGCGTTACAAGTGTGTTACCGGCCCTTTGTTAGGAATTTGAGGATTGTTCGGGATTCAGGGATTGGGGAATAGGGGGAGGTGGGATAATTGGGCCTCCGTTTAAGGTAGTAGTAAGAATATGAAAAGTAATTTATTGTAATGTTATGTTCTAGAGCTGAATTCAGTGCCTGCAATACCCGCATTACCTGCTCCGGGACCACAAGCTTATCCGCCAGGAGTAGATGCACAGAAGATGGTACGTATAACTCGAATATTTACTCAAAGTCATGAATATACCTATGAATTTTTCCAACTTTTTCGTACTAAAATCTGTCAAATGTCAATTTTATTCTACTGCTAAATCTGGTGTTTGAAAAGTCTACCCTAAATATATTATTATATTCATTATTGAACAACTTGGAAAGAACCTATATCGGGGGTAGTGTTTAACATAACATCACGCCTTTTATCCCCGAAGGAGTAGGTAGAGGTAGACATTACGGCACTTAATGCCACTGTACAATGTAAAACCCACTTTTCACTATTTATGTTATGAGTCCCATGTAATAGGGGATGAGCCTATTGCCATATACCGGGCACAATTCCAGACCCCGTGCTACTACTGAGATTATTTGAAAAAGCCCAGTTATACTTTGCCTTTGTCTGTGCGCGTTTTAAATGTAATGACACCTATTTTAAGTTGAACTTAAATATCGTTCCATATCTGTCATTTTACACAAATAATTTGTAGTGACAGAACTACACTAAGCGCCACTTAAAATTGAATGGTGTTTGAGTATTTTGACATTAGTAGCATCTGTGTCTGAATATTGCTCATAACTGGGTAGGTTCCAGGTTATCAAAATTAAAAATCTAATTAGTCCATCAGTTAGATAATGAAAAAATATTAGACACGTATAGATAAAATGGCGCTAAGTTTAGGAATGGGAGGTTGTTACGTCATAACGTGCTACAAAATGTGGCACGCTGTGACGTCACACGATATTTTAATTTAATATATCGTCGAAAGTATTTAATTTAATTGTGTGAGAATATAAAAAATACGTGTCTAAAGTTTTAAGTTAATGTACCAGACGGACATTAAAACAAAATTTAGGAAACTAACCTATTACCGTGTTCATTGGCATACTTGCGAATCGACAGGCGTTCTTATTTTAAAAAATTTTGAGCATGCTCAATAGAACGCTTTTTAGCGTGCTATTTTAGAGCATGTGTCACGTTGCCTTTATGTTGTAAGTGTCATGTTATAGACGTGAACAAGAATCTTAAGCCCCGTAGTCGCGTTTTCGACTGTCAGTCTATGAGATTCAAATTCCAAATTCGAATTCTTTATTCCGTGACTCATTGACAACATTCAATTTTTTTCTGTATTACAGCAAGACGTGGCGTTGATCGTGTCGCAGAAACTGTCGTTGATTCGCAAGGAACAAGAAGAGACCGAACTTTTTACCACACATGGGGTGAGTTATTTTGTACCATATATTTTATTTTATATTAAATGGGACTAACGTTTAACCACTATCACGCCTGGTGGTTAGCGATGTTGTGGCCTACGATGGAGCACGTCGACCCATAAACAACCTATTCACTCTGACCTTGAAGACACCCAGGTTATACCCTTCTGGAAATACAGACTCTGGCAAAGAATTCCACTCCTTAGCAGTACGCACAAGGAAGCTTGATGCGAAGCGCTTCGTGCGTGTGGGTGGGACATCTACCATGAATCGGTGATGCTTCGCCGATTGTCTTGTGGTACGATGATGGAAAGGACTAGGGAGAATCAAGTGATATATCCTTATATGCAGATCTTAATTTACAAAGTCAAAATTCATTTATAAATTGTATTATTATTTTCGCAGTTTGGTTGGTCAGCGGGTGAATCATCACTTGGTCAGTTCACCGGTTCAACAGGAGCTCAGATATTAACACCGAGGGAACTAGCAAGTGGTACACAAGCGTGGGCCAAAAAGGTACAATATTATATTCTAAACTTTAACATCATACTGTATAACATTACTTCAGTGAAATTGTTCTTGCATTTTTACCAAAATTGTTTTAAAATGCATTTTTTATACATGGCGTTGCGTTTAGCGTTTTTCATAATTGCATTGCGTAGATTGTTCCCTTCTCTATACATTAATTCAGATGTCTGGAAGCGGCGTAAATGGAATTTTTGAAATAGCGCAGTAAGCTAATACAGAAAAACGTTCTTGGCAAAAAGATCTCATTGTAATTTGAACCTTAAAGACATTTGAGGTCACTGGTACATGATTGAAGAACATTTTCCTGTATCCAGTAACTACTAAAGGCATACAATGTGTTGTAGTATACATAGTCATGTCTTATTACAAATAATATATTCAATTTGACAAAGACATCTGGGTTGATACTTATTCTGATTGATTTAGATGTCTTTTTATTTAATATATATGTAAATAAATACAATTTATATTAATAAGTGTAATTATGAAAGAACAATACGCTTGTAGGGGTCAAAAATAAAATACCTATGTGTTAAAGTATGAAACGAATCTATTTCAGTGTTCAACTGTCTTATTGTGTACAGTGTATTGTGTTCGATCTTGTGTATTTGGATTTTGTGTTCCACTACTTTCGCTACTGGAAAACACGACATCTAACTGAGCTAAGTAGCTTTTGCCCGCGTTGATGTCCTTTGACAAGTAGCAAGATATTTTCCTTACACACAACTTAGGTTAGTTGAGTAAATGATGAGTAAATCGATTTAAAAAAACAAATATACTGCCTCATTTGTATTATTTTAATTGGGTAGTTCCAGGGTATCATAATTAAAAATCTAATTAGTCCGTCAGTTAGATAATGAAAAAATATTAGACACGTATTAACGCGTAACACGTAGGAGTGGGAGGTTGTTACTTCATAACGTGCTACAAAATGTGACACGCTGTGACGTCACACGATATTTCAAATTAATATATCGTCGAAAGTATTTAATTTTGTGAGAAAAGAAAAAATACGTATCTAAAGTTTTAAATTAATGTACCAGACGGACATTAAAATAAAAATTAGGAAACTACCCTATTGGGATGTTTTATATTGAGTGTTAAGTACAACAAATATGTATTAAAATTGAATTTGTTTGGGAACTTGTTTCGTGTTTAGGCATCCACCACAGCGCCATATCCCTACTACGTAATGGCACAATCATGCCATATTGTAATTAACCAACCTGTGAAATCAAAACACTATGACAGGATTGAACTCCATACATTCACCAATACTGACAGTGAACGAGCCCCATAGTTTCGTTCAGTACTTTAATAGTATGCCAATGACTTTTCTTTCAGCTGATTGCCTCGCCGGTCGGGATTTGCGGTCACTGCGCGCTCGACCGTTCGGTCAGAACTTATAATACTAGTCGTATTATACTTTCTGACCTTTTTCTATTTAAATCTGTGATGGTTGCAACAACTTGACTTTTTTACAATGTTATCTTGTATCACTGTTTTGTCAATGAGCTATATTGTAGCACGGTTTTTATGTATCTATATGTATTGTATTTTATATAAACTAAGAGCTATGAAATGCTTGTTTTCTGGTAGTGGTTTTGAATGAAAGATGCTATGAACTATTGGGAATTAAACGCGACGATAGGTCTTGTCGATGTGATAAAATAAAAATGCGAGTGGACTGTATATAAAATGTAATGAATTGAATAAGAACGGAATAACAAGATGTAGATATGAAATTAGCAACAAGTAAAAAAAAATGCGTAAGCGCAGCCGTGCGTCTAAGCATGCAACAGCTGACTGTGACTGGCGCGACGCGGGGCGCGGGCTCGGCTGTAGACCGGCCGGCGAGCCGCAGCCCCCCCGCGTCCCTCGTTCATTGCCGCTGGCGCGCGGGCGCGCCCGGCGATGTTGAGACAGGTGCCTCAACAGGAATTCTTTGCTAAAGCTGTTTATGGATGCCCTTTTTTCTTACACTTGCATCTTCTTACAGATTGGACGGTTTTCTCGTATTATTAATACAGGGAAATATTATTAATTGGAATTTTGGGATTATTTGCGTTTGCGCTCAGAATATTATCTTTCTATCGGTGAATGAATTTATCAAATTCTAATCAGTAGTTTTGAATATTACACAGAACATACAAACTCACATTATTATATTCTTAAAAGTAGTTAATTAACACGGATTTAAATACATTATATGTATTCAGCATACTATAGTAGTTAGAAACAATATTTATAATATTTATTGTCTATTGAATTGCTTCAGCTATATAATAATAATAATAAAATGTTTATTTGGTGTAAAAAGCCAGATTACAAACACTATATACTCACACTTCGAAATTTATACAAAAAAATATATAAATACTCATGCTATTATCCTCTCTATATAATTATTATGTAATGTGTAACCTCACTGTATGTTGCTGCAACCATTACGCGACCTCGTAATTCCCTGTTTGTGTAACTAGGGAACTTGAAAGTTCGCTGGTTACACCGCACTACTCTTCTAATGTGATGGTAATTCTCATGCCACGCCCCCTTTGGCATGTGAATCATCATTACCAAAGATTGCGTACAGATATTCAGTTTTCCCCTTGGTTGTGACTGACTTATTTCAATTGTTTATATTAATTTTTATTTTTTTATTTCTGACCTACTTTTTTAAATGTTTAATGTTGGTCCAAAATTCAAACTTTTTACAGGCTGTTTTGCGTTATTTAGTTCCTATTTTGTTTGTTAAGTTTAATCGTTGTTGGATTTATTTATTCGACTTTAGTTTTGTCCTTGACTCTGTATATAAAGAATTTATGGTCTAAGAATGTTGGGCGGAAATATAGAATCTTGAATTTATAAAATACGTTTAGTCAGTCTTCAAATAATATTGAAAAGTCCATCGATTCTTTGAGCTATCCAAGAAGGGCGATAATAACTTACAGCCTCACCCGAACATTTGTGCAAAGCTATGTGCGAAGTTTTGCACAACTAATACATAATGTACAAGCGATTCGCGTCTTTATAAACACTAAAAAGATACGTTTTCGTGAAAAAATGCGATGCGTTGATGGCTCAAAGAAAAATGGCCAAGATGGGGAATTCATGAATATTTGTTGCAGCTTTTAAGTGATAAGGAGATGCGTGCACTTCGATGTCTACGATGATAGGTGCTAACCTTACAATGTATTCAAAGAGGTAAGTATATTACGGGAGGGGGTGAAGTAATACTCAGACAAAAATGAACTTTATGTGTTGTGTACACTGAGTACAAATTTAATATAACTACTGGCAGATTCTTCATTATTGTTGAAAGTTGACTGTGAGCTACAATGCGATGGTTACACTTTTCTACAGGGAGTTTTAAGAGAATACTTTAACATTTTTCTTCCAAAATAGTCTTTAACTACATTAAAATCATATTGTTCTCATATCTAAACGAATTTATTATACTCACGATTGTCAATGCATTGTCTAATGTTGTTGTATGTATGTAGGACCAACTGGTGCGTGCCGCGCCCGTTGAAGGAGGCATGGGCATGCATTTACTTCAGAAAATGGGCTGGACGCCCGGCCAAGGGTTGGGTAAGGAAGGTACTGGGACGCTTCAGCCATTACTGCTCGAAGTTAAACTTGATACAAGAGGGTTGCAGGCCAAAGAAGAGGCCTCTACCTGTAGACGCAGTAGGGGTGTAAGTATTTTTTTATTTTGTACCTTTACCGTCTTATAGCATCCATGTTGAATTTTATAGTCACTTATAATACACTGCCCAGTCCCTAAGTGGTCACCGGTAACCACTCTCCACTTACTCCATTATAGACCTTATCTACGATGCTTAGAGACTACTTTTGTATGAATAATTGTTGTGGATTTTTCATACTCGGGGATTAAGAAGTTAATGCATGTTTGAAACAATATTTTAACACATTAAATTGTATAGTTTTATGAGCAACAAATTTACTTTTCTACATGGTAAAATTAATTGGAGCCCACTTTTACATAAAGTGTACTAATAATTGCTAATCATTTAAATAGACCACAAACACTTGTCATACTTCAATTTAATAATTGATTTATTTTTTTTATGGCATAAGCCGGTAAACGAGCAGACGGATCACCTGATGGTAAGTAATCGGTGTCGCCCATGGACACCTGGAACACCAGAGGCGTTACAAATGTGTTACCATCATTTTGGGGATTAGGAGTTTGAGGATCGTTGGGGATTCAGGGATTGGGGAGATTGGGGAAGGGAGAGTAATTGGGCCTCCGGTAACCTCACTCACACGACGAAACACAACGCAAGCGTTGCTTCACGTCGCTTCACGTCGCGCGTCGGTTTTCTGTGAGGCCGTGGTATCACTCCGGTCGAGCCGGCCCATTCGTGCTGAAGCATGGCTCTCCCACACTAACTTTTTTTTTATTCTTTATTTATTTACAGGACTTTTATCTGAAGAAGACATGTCAGTCCTTAATTGGTTTCCTTGCATCTTAAATCTTACAATACAATGAAACATTTGAATAAATGAATTCCCTTCCAGATGAAACCGCAACGCCCCAGTCGTCTCCGCGGCCCCGCGCCTCTAGTAGCTGGTGGGAAGCACCCAGTATCGTTGCTAGGAGAATATTGTTCCAAACAGAAACTTGGCCCCCCAGAGTACAATCTGTGTTTTGAGTGCGGTCCCGACCACAAGAAGAACTTCCTGTTCAAGGTCTGCGTACGTTGATTTTTGTTATTTATTCTTCTTATTTTGTTTTCGTAAGTACGCAGGTAAGTTCAGAATCCTTCAAAATTCATTTGTTGTTTTTTTAACTCCGCCATTTTTCAATGCACGTACGTAGTAGCCACCAGATCAACTTACTATCTGTCAAATTTATTTATTGGATTTTCTACTTTATGTCAATACAATAAAGTTGAAGATGTAATAGAGAAATTTCACAGTAAAGGATAGGTTGAGCTGGCTGGCCGACGTACCTGGAGTTCTGGGTTAATTGGCGAAAATTGAGCGCAATGGAAATAATACCCGTTTTCTTGACTGCCAAAGGATCTCGGGTTCGATTCCCGAGTCGGGCACAGTATTATTGGGTTTTTCTCAATCACGGAGTCTGGAATTGCGCCCGGTATATGGCAATAGGCTTATATAATAGGGAGTCCTAATATATGGGACTCATAACATAACTAATGAAGAGTAGGTGTTACATTGTACAGTGGCATTAAGTGCCATTATGTGCACCTCTGCCTATCCCTTCGGGGATAAAAAGGCGTGAGTGATATTATGTTATGTTTCTTGATAAAACAACGCAGCACTAATAATGTTCATCTATTCGCAAAGTTTCAGTAAAAATGTAAGTCACTGCATGAAACCTTAATAAGAAGGCGCTGATGGAAACTAAAGAATATTGTGTACAGTGGGTAGCAGGTCAACCTACTCTTTTCGGTCTAGATTCTCAATTGGATAGTTTCCAGAGTATCAAAATTAAAAATCTAATTAGTCCGTCGGTTAGATAATGAAAAAATATTAGACACGTATTTTTTTATTTTCTTGTATTATGTTGCAATACTTAGATAAAATGGCGCTAAGTAAGTAGTCGTTACGTCATAACGTGCTACAAAATGTGGCACGCTGTGACGTCACACGATTTTTGAACTTAATATATCGTCGAAAGTATTTAATTTTATGAGAAAAGAAAAAATACGTGTCTAAAGTTTTAAATTAATCTACCAGACGGACATTAAAATAAAATTTAGGAAACTACCCTATTCTATCGCTTAGGTACAAAGTCGAAAATACAATGACAGAAATTGACACATAGCAGTAGCTGGTTATGCAGATGTGTTGGCTACTGTACTTAACGTGTTGTATTAAAATGCATTACCAGTTAATCGCTTTCTTTCCTAATGTAAATAAATAGCAAACTAATCTCACAGAACAAAATATTTAAAGGTGACACAATTTTACAGGTGAAAGTGGCCGGGACGGAATATCAGCCCGCAGTAGCCAGCGCCAACAAGAAGCAGGCTAAAGCTGACGCCGCTCAGTTAGCTCTACAGAAACTAGGCATAGTGACGTAGTTACTATTTATATATTGTATACGACTGTTTATATTATATTAGTACATCTCTTGTCATACGTTTGTTAAAATATACGCGTTTAGGAATATTTTGTTTGTTTTATTAATAAAAATTACAAAGTCAAAAGCATGCATTTCAATTAAACCATAGTTTGGTACTTTTGAAACGTCAACAAATACAAAATAAATAATAGTCTGTCAGTCAGTCCGTCGCGTCAGTGAAATTAGGTGAAGCTAGGTGCTCATTCCAAAATGTAGATTCGAATGGAGAAGAACGAGCAAGAAACTCCATTCGTTACTTTTACTACTCTACTACTACTTTACTACTCTTTTTAAAAAAAGTATGTTCTACAATGTCTCTGATACATATTTCAATACTGTACGCATATGTAAGAACAATGCAAAGACACGCTTGACGCATTATACTAATACAGCAAAACACTGGATATTAACCTTTCTAAGACGTGGATCCAAGCAAGACACAATGTATTTTCTATTGTGTCTCATATCGGTGCATTCAAAAGGTTAAAGTACTTGTTATAATCATACCAAGTTTCATCATAATCAGACCAGTAGATTTGAGTGATGCGTGAACTTACAGACAGACAAAAAAGCTTTAACATATTTTTGTATACTGTATATATTATCTAGTAATGCCCTCCAATATTTCTTTTTTTATTATTTTCTACATACAATGTACAGAATCATTTCTGCAGTTTTATAGAATACATATTGATTTTTAAACCTATACCTACTTAAGTGAAGTTGATTATATTTCAAATGACTTGGCAGAAACACTATTCTACCTCTATTTTTAATAATGATTCATTTTTTACGTCACAAATATCATGAAGCAAATACTTATAACTTGTGTTGTTCTTAGTAATATTTCAAAACAAATCCAACGGCACGAAATATGCAGCGAATTAAGATCATTACATATTGAACAACATGCTCCAATTGATTAACTTTTTACACTAAATTACCACTAATAACACTAAATAAACAGTCACAATAACTTGTACAACCCGTCTGTAACATAAGCAATTACTGTGTTATAAGTCTTTTTCGTTTAATCACGATCTCGCCTTGTAGCAAGCGATAATGCGGTCTACG
Organism: Spodoptera picta; assembly: GCA_038387885.1. Lineage (NCBI taxonomy): Eukaryota > Metazoa > Arthropoda > Insecta > Lepidoptera > Noctuidae > Spodoptera > Spodoptera picta. Next base: position 4,750,934 of record JAZHFQ010000733.1, on the reverse strand, counting down.
ATGAAGCACATCGTCACATAAGCAACCTATTCACTCGGGCCTTAAAGACACCCAGGTTACTATCGGAAAAGGCTAAGTCTATAATGATACACTTTTTAAAACAAAATCCTTTGCTAAACTCGCTATCAACCGCCTGTTTTCCCTGTGACCGCTCGTGCCGAGTGCCTGCGAATATCACCTAATGATGTTCGACCACCGACTTAGTCGATTGTACCTCGGTATATTTCTTTTGCTAAATAATACGATGACGTGTGACGTGCAATTAGTAATATCCTGCGAACACGACAGCGCAGCGTATGATAACAAATAACAATATCAAGTACCGTAAGTACTCACACAGTTGCCACGAGCTGATAACACTCTATAAATACAATTTATACAATCAATAGGTACATAGGTACTTGCACTCTCTCTCTCTTCCTCTCTCACATACTTGGTATCTAACAATTGAATTGAAGCCTGAGTAAGAACAATTATACCCACACTTACATATGCAAGCCAGTTAGTTGTGAACTTTTAATTGCGATAAAATAATATTATTATATGTTTGTATGCTAATGACCTAGATTAGTATAAACAGTCACAACAGCGTTTTTGTTGTAAACTAGCGCAATGAATTTCATAAGTCTTGTGTTATGTACTTCAAATAAAATGTAGTATTTTCACTGTATCATTATTATATTTGTTGTTTATCCAACGCATTTTATCAATTGTTATTTGAATGTCTTAATAAACTGTCTTAAATGACTGCCTCGTTAGCCGAGTGGTCGCAAGTGCGACAGCCAGGCAATGGGTCTCGGATTCGATTCCCGGGTCGGGAAAATTAAAACTGGGTTTTTTAAAAATTCTCAGTAGTAGCACGGAGTCTGGAATTGTGCCCAGTATGGCAATAGGCTCACCCCCTATTACATGGGACGTCGTAACATAAATAGTGAAAAGTGGGTGTTACATTTTCAATGGTATAATGAGCACCTCTGCCTACCGCTTCGGGGATAAAAGGCGTGATGTTATGTTGTCTTAATAATGACACAATGTAGCATCTACTAACTATATAAGAAAAAAAATACAAATAATAACTCATAAATCAGATTTATTTTAGAACTATTGATAACATCACTACAACTATACAGGACATTACTAAGACATTACAATTTTAATTTAACATCAAGGGGTATTGTGCATAAGATCCGGTATACATTAACAAGTTACAATAACATTACAACTAATTTAAAACATTTTGAGTGCTGATCTAGTATGTGGAGTAAATAGAATTTAATTCTCTTCCTTCAGTACCTACAATTACTTCTAATAATGTGTTAGGTACTAGTCCTGCCTCCTTACGATTCCTACTAAAATCACAGATCTGTTCCCTTCATCAATCACATCAATATCCATTTTCCTTTTACTGCTTCTCGTCTGATTGTTGTTTGATCCTGTAGTCTGACAGAGCTGCCTTTATTGCGTCTTCAGCAAGCACTATAACAAAGCAAAATACATTTAAAATTAGAACTACACACACACCCACCCATACTAGGTGCGTGACAATTAATCAATATAACAAAAAAAATGATGTGCAAAAGAGCTGCCTTGTAGCCTATTTGCAGAAAAAAATTCACTTCACTAAATATCTTTCGAAAGTACATCAACTCTCAAAACATCAGACACTATTTGAATTGATGATCCAACTTCCTAATTTTAGAATAGTTGTACCATTTGACCCATTAGTTATCTGTGGACCAAGTAAATTAGTCTTCATTTGTAAAAATAATGATTTAACTCGTCAAGTACCGTCATTATAGACACAATTATAAAACAATAGGTTGCGGTCACCGGTGACCGCTTGGTGTTTGACAGTTTAAACTTTATGGGTTATAAAAATGTATATGTGTTTACTGCAGCTTATCAGTAACTGGTTGTTAGGTCAAGATAACAATAACAAAATTTTGTAACTTATCGGGCATTACATCGGTGAAATATCAATACGTGCAACATTGGGAATGATATGAATGAACACAATCTCATAAAATGTCAACAACTGCTGTTACTGATGATAGATAAGAAAGATTTTGGATAACCGCCATAAAATGAGGAAAATATATAAATCTCTGTTGGAAATATTGAAAAAAACAGTATGAAATTGATACCTGTGTGAGAAACAACAAGTATAATGTGGGATTGATTTAGGAACATCAATAGAAAAGGTCCAGAGTGGAATTTTCCTAACTTGGAAAATGTTTTGCACTAGATCTGATGAAGTATTGCTCAATTTTTGAAACACATTTGCAATTATTTATCATTCATATAAACTCTCATTCAACTAAATGATTTCACATCACCAGTATTTTGCACATTTCATATTACATTTGATAAAATTAAATGCAATTAAGAATAGAAGATAAACAAATTATATACTTACTAGAGCAATGTAGCTTGACTGGTGGCAAGGACAGCTCCTTAGCAATATCTGTGTTCTTCAGCTTCAGAGCTTCGTCAACTGTCTTCCCCTTCACCCACTCTGTAGCCAATGAGCTGGAGGCAATAGCAGATCCACAACCAAAGGTCTTGAACTTAGCGTCTATGATCTTGCCATTTTCATCAACCCTGATCTGTAACTTCATGACATCACCACATGCTGGGGCTCCAACCAATCCCGTGCCAACATTTTTGTCTTTTTTGTCCAAAGAACCAACATTACGAGGATTCTCATAATGATCAATCACCTGAAACAAAATTGTGTAAACATTTTATGACCATGATATGATAAATGTGTGCAAAATAATTTCCTTTATCCTTTATAATTAAATTGAACTATCATTTAAGTAATTATTTACGCAGCTGATCAAATAACTGGCAATTTTCGATTTCAAATAAAGTGAAGCCTATCTAATTACAAACTAATAAAATAAAATAAGTATTTGCAGTCGCAGTATCTATAGTCCATTAGTATATCAGACCAATACAAATGTGCCTCATTAGATTCGAATTAGAATATTTAAGTGGCCTATTTTAATTGCGGTCGTATTTAGATTAAAAATCCAAAATGGAAATGTAAATATTACTTCTTATTATATCACCGGTCAAGGCTATTTATGAAATACGTAGTTCAGTAGTGAAATCGATAATCCTTGACATTGCATGCTGATGGAAGTAGGTACTCACATTGGCATGGTATGATGCAGTTTGGATAATGTTCGGGCTGCTAAAACTCTTCAAGCAAATGCATCTGCGTATACTTGTAACGAGAAACGCCATTCTTATTCGATTAAATCGCACGAAATAATTTTAATTTCTAGTTCGCACAAACCAACTGCACTTTTTATGATAGAGAAAATTGAAATGAAGGTTCGAAGGAATCCGCAGATCTGCCAAGTGCGCCGCGGAGCCGAATGTCAAATGTCATTGAGGAAATGACAAATTAATATGACAGTGTTAGAAATTTCATTTTTTTGCATTTTCTGTGGCAGGACCAATTGAATACCTAAGTTAGAAACAAAAATATTTTTAAAAAGACGATCCGTTTGTATTTTAATTTCTAAATATTCAAAGCTTTTTGACATTGAAGCTCATGAAGCCCATGAAACTTGATTAATAAAGTTCAAAAATAATTATAGTAAAAAAAACAACATTAAAAACCAATCAGTCAGTGACTATTGAAAGAAACGAAGATTTGGAACGCATCATGATTGACATTAGTACATGTCGTTCAGAACCAAAACTTCGAATACAGTAGTTTGATATATAACTGTAGCTTATCGTGAAATTGTGATAAATTAGTTATTATTCAGTACCGAAATATTTTACAGTTAGTTTTTTAACTTTTTATTGGTTTCCGAAACACATTACATAACTATTATTCAGTCATACTTATATAATGCTTGATGCTAAACAAATATTGTACGGAATTGGTTTCTAAACGTATGGGTATTTAAATAGCAACTTTTTTGTAGTTATCATGACAATCGGTTTTAGAATTTCCAAGCTTGTTGCGCCCATAGTGGGGAACGTAATTTGTTTATCTCGAGCCCAATTTAGTGCTGTGTAAGTAGTTAATTTATTCAAAGTTTATGAAATACTGTAAGTGTTATGCAATCAGTGTTTTTTTTTAAGACAGACCGGCTGATGCAATTTGTGTACAACACTAATCTGTCAAATTATTTTTTAATTTATAAATTTAAGGACTTTGAACGTAGAATTTGTCAAAGTACTACATTATCTTGTTGTGGTGAGCCGGTTTTGTTATTATATTAATATTTGTATATTTCAGAAAAATGAGTAATAATCCCGATTACAAAGCTGCGACATCCATCCATGAATTCACAGTGAAAAATATAAAGGGCGAAGATTTAAAACTTGATGTTTATAAAGGTCATGTCTGCATTATTGTGAATGTGGCCTCACAGTGCGGGCTTACTGCGAATAATTACAAGCAATTGAATGAATTATACGAGAAATATGCCGAGGACAAAGGTAAGTTCAACAACTGATAAGAATAAAAACATCAACAATAAATTGCAATCAGTAACTGAATACTTTACCTAAATAGTACTTACAATATTGTTTACTTACTTTTACTGATAATAAGGTACCTATTTACAAACATTGGTTTTAAAAAAAACATATTATTAATCCGTTGATATCCATCCCCGGTCATACAAAAGTATTCTCTAAACATTAGAAATAAGGTCTATAATGTAATGTAATATTAGTGGAAAGCGGTCACCGGTGACCGCTTGGTGATTTATGGGTTAACAACATTTCTATAATCTGTAAACAGCATCTGTAAAACCAAAGACTAATATTCTATTTATTAGGTCTGCGCATCCTGGCGTTCCCCTGTAATCAGTTTGCCGGCCAGGAGCCTGGTAACCCTGAGGATATTGTCTGCTTTGCATCAGAGAGGAAAGTGAAGTTTGACCTATTTGAGAAAATTGATGTCAACGGAGATGGTGCCAGTCCTTTGTGGAAATTCTTGAAGGTAAAGGTTGTATGTATTATTATTTTATTATTCTGCATTGTGTGGCAAAAACAGCATGATCACAGCTATAATTAAAGTAAGTGTTAAAAAGCTAATTATAAATCATTTATCTTAGGAAGTCATAATTATTTATAGTTAGTTTGGTATGCTAATTTGTGTTACTACATTTCAACTAACACACATTATCGTCATATAAAAGTCAATATACCAATATCCCTTGTCACAATTTTTTTTTATTGTATAGTATAATTTTGACTGCACCGGTGGCTAGGCAATTAGCTGCCGTACAATGTGCAGTGGGTTTGAATCCTACACTAAGCAACTCTTTGTGCGATCCACAAATTATTGTTGTTTCTGATCTGGGTCTCATGTATATGTAAATTGTATGTTTGTAAATGCACCCACAACACAGGAGAACATCCTCATGGGTAGGGTATTATTTTTTTCTAAATGATATTTAGATAACACAAATCTATTTTGGAGGTTCTCCAAAAAACAGACGAGATAGTGGTCAAACGTCTGCCCATCAAATATAAAATAAAACAGAGTTGGGAAGTCCAAGAAAATAATTAGACAAATGATTAGGTACCTAGGCAAAGCCAGGATGGGTAGCTAGTTTAACAAAACCATGACTTCACAATTTTTTATGTATAAAAAAATCTAATTGTGTGAATATCCTTGACTATGGTTTAAATACATGACACATGCACTGACTCCCAAGCATTAAGCCTCTAATGTGACCTTTGCTTCAATAATAACAGTAGTGTTCTCTGTTCAAAGTCCAATGTTCTTAAAAAAGTAGTTGCTAATTTGAATTTCCTTTGATGTGTTCACAATGGTAATTGCTAATGTTATTATGACTTTTTAAAATTCATATTAGACTGAATTTATTTGTACTGTTTACATTTTCGAACTTCATACATTTATCATCCTTGTATTCTGCCTGTTGTCTTTGTAAACATACTTATATTATATAGTTATAGCACTCACATCTACTCAAAGTCAATGTCAAAATCATTTATTTCAATTAGGCCAGAATGGCACTTTTGAACGTCAAAATAAAATTAATATTAAAAGTGAAGCTATTTGCTACTATATTATCGTCTCTTTTACTTTTATTATAGTAAAACAGGTACAGTGTCCGTCTATTCCTTTATAAAGTCATAAACAACAGATTTACTTATAAAGTTTTCATCTAGAGAATAAATTGTGATTGGAGATGAAGCAGAAAATGTATGCTAAAATTAATTGTAGCATTGTGTTTTCCATAGACACCGCTGGTTTCCAATAATTCATGATGACAGCTGAGTTACAGAGGAAAAGTTCGAAAAGTTCGAAAACTAAGTTGGCTGTGAAAAACCAGTAATCAATGTCTAGATTATTCTGTGTTATAATAACTACCTAATCTGAATCTAATCATTTCTGATGTCATTAATATTTATGTGAAAAACAAGATAGATGATAAAATTATAAACCAATTTAATTCAAATATTTTTACAGATAATAAAATACGTGTATTATTTTCCAAAGAAGAAAAATCTTAATCTTAAATGATTCAGGCAAAAGTTGCCGAGTAATGATGAGAACTAGTGTAATCTCAAAATAATCGCCTATACGTGTGCTTTAATTGTGGTAGAACACAGGTGTATTGAGGGCCAACCTCCAACCTTGGATAGTCTATTTGCGATAGAACGATAGTGAAAATCAATACTGCTACTGTATTATTCATTATTCTGGAAACAGTAATTTTGAGATACTACGGTTTTGTATTTTATTCCGACATCCAGATTTTAATTACGCTCGCCTAAAAAACTAGTATTCTATTTCTGTTCTAATCTTGCAATTTGCGACAAAGTTTTGGTAATAGATTTCTTTTAACTTGAATCATATTTTTTGAAGTAACTAAACATTCTAACACTTATCTCTATTTACTCAATAGGATATGATTTCTTATCTCAAAGATAAACGTAGTAGGAGTGTTTGAGCCTATCGTCCGAAAATAATTTAACGCCTCAGTATTTGTGGTATGATGTCTGATCGGAAAAATATTGTACTTTACAGTGATATTATAAAGTATGAGATTAGCTCTGTCTGAGTCTCTGAGTATGTTAATAGGTGCGCTATAAGAACTTATACAATAACAGCATAAGTTGTTCATTAACGTTAAACACAAAATGACGTAACAACGATTAATAATGCTAATTGGGTTTATTTTTCTTCAGCACAAGCAAGGGGGTACTCTGGGCAATTTCGTGAAATGGAACTTCACCAAATTCATTGTGGACAAGGATGGAGTCCCAGTTGAGCGCCATGGACCCAATGTGGACCCATTGGACCTGGTGAAATCCCTGGAGAAGTACTGGTAATCTGCATCACGGAAAATGGCACTGCATTTTATTTTTTTACGACATAGTAGGCTTTAGTTAAGTTGTAGATGGTTTTCAACAATTCATTCTTTGTCTTCACAGCATTTAACTTTTACTGTTATTGACATATTGACTTTTAAATGTTTATTCTATTATTTTTCATGTCTTAGAAAGGTGGATACAATTAACGTAGCCATCTTTAAGCAATAATGCACACAAATACCTATAAAATAATACTAGGTATAGTTTTTTGAAATATCACGCACGACGGCATGTCGAAAGAATGTTATAGAAGTTAGCATATTAGAAACTTATAAAACATTATATTTATATGTATAATTATGTATGAAAATTCTGCAAACACATTGTGTGATATATTGAGTAGTCTTTAAGAATTATTGTTTATTTTTTTGTGATAAAATATATGGACATAATAATTTTGGGGTGGTTATTTTGTTCCTATTTTAGTTTGTAAGTTATCGCGACGATTACGTCCATTTTAAAGTGTATGTTAACATAATTAAAGTAGTAGTGCACTAGTTCCAACAAAAACCACTTAAGTAATATAACAATCTGGTGGAAAGGAACCGTTAATTAACAGAATAAGGATGTAGGTACCTATGTCCAGTACCCCAGTACCGTCTTTACCATAAGGGCACTCAGGGCCCTTGCCCAGGGCCCCCATCAAAGAGTATCGTAAGTATAAGGGAAGTCCCCATCCTCAGGGGCCCCGAAGAACCGACAATTTCTACGATAGATTCACACTCGCTACACGTTGCGCGGTAATCCGGTGCCCCGCAACGTGTAACTGCAGCGAGTTCAGTTCCCGCACGGAGCAAATCTGTGTGAGCCACAAATTGGTTATCGGCTGGGTGTCTTGTGTATGTGAAGTAAACTTGTATGTTTATAACTGTACCGACGATACAGGAGAATGGATAGTAGGTACATCGTAAAAAAGAAACATTCCACAAGGGCCCAGCGTAGTCTAAGACGGCCCTGCCTACGTCGCAGTTTGACGTGTTCTCTACCTACGTATCCGAGAAGATACATCTAGGGCATGTTTTATAACTGTCTTAGAATGTAGACACAGTTTACTAACTTTTCGCCAGAAGACCTGTTAGAATATCGGGATAAAATGTAATCTTTGTAAATCCCTAAAACACCATGAACATTGAGTTTCCAATTATAAAAGAATTTAATTAGGTAGGTTTCGATGCAAACCAAACATTTTTTACAACGGAACAAACACTTTCGAATAGAGATATTCTGTGCGGGAATCCAACCCGCAATGCGTTGTTCTTGCATTGCGGCAGTAGGTCGCTCATCATAAACAAAATCATGAGATAGGTACCTACTTGGTAAGTAGTAGGCATTATGTGGCTATCTATAAATCCTACAGCATACCTATCAAAAATGAGTTGATACAGCGGTAGTTGATCATGTGGCTCTTTTATCAATTACTTGAACGTTGAGAAAGGAAATTGAATAGATGCCTGAACTTCCTTCAAACAAAATTTAAAAAAAAAGATTTTACAAATTAAACATTTTGGCGCCTTTAGTTTGATTTGACGAAAGAATAGACAATAAATTTAGATATAAGCCTTTTTGCTTTTACTTTTTATAAATATGAGAACATCATTGACATTGATTGTGAACTGTCAAAAATGTTGTGATCTTTTTAAGGTTTTTTTTTACCTACGTATTACGTAACGATAAATAGCTATTGTTACCATGAATACACTTACCTAAAATGGAACAAAACGGTTCAAATATGACTATCATTAGCACACCATGGACAAAATAATTAATAACCCACATTATACACGAGCCCAAACACTTCATGAATTTACAGTGAAGGACATAAAGGGTAACCTTGTTAAATTAGACAAATTTAAAGGACATGTCTGCATATACGTAGACACTGCCACAAATTCACCCTTCACTGATATGCACTACGCGCAATTTAACAATTTAATGGATAAGTTTGCAGACACCAACGGTATGTTTCGTAATAACTATGACTACTAACTAACAACATAATCACTATGGAAAGTGGATGTAATTGATTGTTGATAATAAGGCACCTTTGCCTATCACTTCAGGCAGAGCTATTATTCTTAAATACGCCTAGGGCGCCAGATTACAGATAAGTACCGTGAAACACAAATAGAGCTACGCAACTACGCATAAAGTGGCGGCGACTCCAAAAAAAATTAAGGGCGCTTATGAGCTGCTTGTCTCGGGCGTTCTCTGGGTATAATCCGCTTCAGCCTTCAGGAATTAAAAGCGATTTGTTTTCTTAACGGAAATCATTCTCATTATCATCGTGATCAAATGGAAGATGGCCACTGCTGAACTATGACCTCCCTCTTGCCCGCCACACCCAACCACAAATTTTCACTTACTCATGACTATCTAACCACGCTCAGTCACGCTGTGTCTGCTGGACCAGCAGAGCTGGTCCGGGGTTGCTACTCAATAGTACCTACTTCGCACGCTACCAACTTGGGAACCTCTGTTAAAACTTAGAAACAATGATTTAGAATAATTACTTATTATAAACCATGTGAATTACTTATTTTGATTACTAATATTTTAATTAGATAGCCAACTAGAAACCCAACTACAAATAACGTAAGTTTTAGTTTTAATATACTTTTTTATATTAAGGATTGAGAATATTGGCGTTCCCTTGTAATCAATTCGGCATGGAGCCTGGTACACCGGAATCCATAGCCGCTCACGCCGAGAAGCATAACGTCAAATTCGATATTTTTGCTAAAATCGATGTTAATGGAGAAACAGCTTGTGATGTATGGAAATTTATGAAGGTGTGTTATAATAAAATATTTTCTTACTTCTAGTAAATACCTTAGCATACTAATATTAATATGAGACAGGTTTTTCGAAGGCTGTTATGCCCTTTTATTACCCAGAGGATTAAGTTTGCCAACGATTTGCCTTTATATCCTTTGGACTGAAAGTGCAGCACACAAGCCAGCGGATCTAGCTGGCAACTTTAAAAATGGTAACTAAACAACTACTACCTACTAACCCAACTATACTTTCCTCATGCTCGATAAATGTCTAGTGACCTGATAAAGCTAGATTCGTAAGTTTTTATTAGGTACATACATATACACCAACCAATACCGATAATAAAAATGAGTCTAAACATAATTTGAAATACTTAATATTTTTTTAGGCAAAGGTACCTGGTGGTGCTCACGGCAACATGATAAAAACTAATTACACAAAATTTATTGTGACCAAACAGGGTATGCCCGTAGAACGACACGGACCAGAAGTGCAACCAGTAGAATTCGAACAATTACTGAACCCTTACTGGTGAACCAGAACTGATTATACCCACATTAACCTAATTGATGATGGATTTAAATTCTGAGAATTTATCACGGCTACTAGCCTCACTATTAAAGAGAAAATATGAACGACGTGGAAGACAACATTCTTTGCAAAGTCGTAATTCTCAAATCGCTACTTCTGTTAATGGAGCAAGTCTGAATCGACTATTGGAAGCGACTAACCGACGACAATGCACAACTTTATTACCGCCAACTCAAATCAATAGCTCTCCAAACACAAATCAACGTCGCAAACGTAAACAGTCACGTTTTTAACATTTTCATTTTAAGTGAAAACGATAGTTTTTTTAAATACACGCAGAAGAAACATGTTGATACCGAATTAATTTAAAATAATAATAAACTAGCAAATACCTCCTCAAAGTTTTATTTATTTTGTTTGTCATTTGTATTTTTATTAATAAAGCTACCACTAGGAAAACTAAAACCATGAGTAAGAATTGATATTCTAAATATTGCCAAAATTAAGATTGTCTATTTTGGCCTACTGTTTCGGCGGTTCGCGTTAACGCGCGTTATGACTGTTTATCATGCGATGAAATTGTCGCAAAACTGTTACAGTTTTGCGACAATTTTATCTTAATTTTATTAAGGGTTATATAACGCTACGCAGTGTGTGTTAAGCCCACAGACCTACTTAAATCTATGGTTAAGCCTAAATTACACTATGGTTCTCAGGTAAAATTAAATTGTCTATGACCACGATTCAACCCATACAGGGATGACAGTTAAACGTTACATTTTGTATCTCATTCTATTTCCGTATAAAAAGTAGTAAAGCAAGAACAGTACTATTTCTGGCCAATCACAGGCGACCTTTTTAAATTAATTCTAGCGTCGTCGTTCGTTGGCGCTTGGCTTCTCTTTCTGAGGTTTTGTGTTCATTTCATTCATCGTGTTTCTGTTTATGTTGCGTACTTTCGTGGCGCTTTACAATTTTTGTTACAATTGTTTGTAATTCAACGTAGTGTGTGTAAACATAAATAAATTTCAAACATTACAAGGAGTCGTGTATAGATGAATACTATATTGTGACAAGTAAATATCATCGCGTGTGGTTTTGTGATAATTTTAGACTAGACTCGACATAAAAAATAAACTAGTATTATAATGTTGTTGTATTTCATTACAGAATGTCTACTAGAAGCGGTCGAATTAGAGCTAGCGTTATAGAAGTGAGTCCTCCCAGAACGCGTAAAGGTGTATCACCGACGCGTTCTCCCGCCAGAACGCGGAAAAGTTCGCCGCCGCCGTCCGCGAAAACTCCGCCTCCTGCACGCTCACGTTCGTCTGGTCGCAAATCTCCTGCGCGGAAATCACCCAGCAGAAAACCAGCATCTAAATTTCCAGCCCGCAAGTCGCCTTCAAGAACTACTAAAGAGACAACAGAAGTCGAGGTATTATCCAGTGTACCCAAGTCTCCGGCAAAACGGCCTCCTATAGACCTCGGTGTTTCGATCAAACTAGAAGATTTATCCTCTAAACTTGATTCCTATCGCCGTTCTACCCGGTCAAAGCAATTGGAATATTCCGTGAAAGATCTGACATCCAGTATTACAGAGAATGAGTATTCCCTTGACAAGGCGAATGGTTTGGATTCAGGCGACATTTACAGCCTGAGAAACAGGCGGCCAGTCGAGGAGGTCGCGCCGCGCAGGTCTAGTAGGCTGCGGGAATTCATTGACAATGTCCCTGACATCAGGCGGAGTCTTAGCAAATCTTTAAGTCAGAGTAAAACTGTAAGCAAATCTGCCAGTAAATCTTTAGAAACATACTCAGATGAGGACAATTCTGAGGAAGAGTACCACAAAGAAAGGGAGAAGTCGAAGTCTGTGACAAGGAGGTTGGCGACTCCACTCCGGAACAGTATCAATAGCTTAACCCATACAGCAAGCAAGTGGGAGTTTGGTGGTAGAATTGGGTCCCTCTGTTTAATTTTACTGATACCTGCAACAGTATTTTCTATTTTAATATCTTGTAGGAAATCTTGTTCACCATTATCATTATTAGATCTGTCTGCATACAAATCTGTGCAAGTTTTGTTTAGTTTACACTCATTGTACTTCCTCATTGTGCAATGTGTAATCCAAGCTATATTTGCATTTGTACCGGTATTTGGTATAAGTTCAGACCGCATGGATGAGTCTGGTACAAGACACTGTTTTAATGCATTTTTCTCCAGCTTGGTGACAATAAGTAGCCTCTTTGTTCTCGATTACTTCCATGTTATTAACAAGGGGACACTACTGAATGAATATCTGACACTTGCAGTACTTTCATACATTTTTGCTGTTGTACTGAGCATTGTGTTGTATGTGAAGAGTAGTAAACTTGCAAAGGACAAGTTGAATCAGTATGGAACCACTGGATATACATTGTATGACTTTTTCATGGGAAGGGAAATTCATCCATTTATCAAAAAGTTGGATATTAAGATTTGGATTTCAAGAATTTGTAACATTACTTCTGTAAGTATATTATTATATTTTTTCTTTAAGTATTGTAAACCCTATAGAATTTTAAATACTTATAATTAAACAACAAGTTGTTTTACAACAGTCTAGACACTTAGACAAACCCAATAGGGTTTATCTAAATCAAACCAACCACAGCAAACTGGTACTATAAATAATGTAGTAGGAAAAAGGTAATAAAAAAGTTTTAACTTGACCACAACAATTTATAAGTAAACAAGGAAAGTAGAATAAAAATATAATTTATAATAAATAAAACAAATATGTATGTAAAAAAATTCACTATACTTATTTTGTTTCAGCTCATTTTACTGTCCCTGATCTTCACACAAGGGCTTTCAATACAATTGCCTCACAAACATGACCTGTCATTGGAAAACTGGAGACAGTTTGTGGGTAGCATGGAGTTGAAGCCAACAATACTTGTGTTTGCTATAATGCAGATTGTATACATTCTAAACTTTATAATGAAGGAGCACAAGATCACGACGACGTTTTACTGGCATTCAGAAGGGGTAGGGTACCTTCAGGCAGTTGCAAGTGCACTGTACCCATACTACTTCACAACAATATCTAAACATGTGGCAGACACAGACTTAGTTCTGTCTACTAACACCTTAATCTCTGCTTCTCTACTATATGTGCTGGGATTCTTTATAATGCTTGCTAGTAACAATATTAAACACGAATTCAGGAAACATCCTCTACATCTGAGCTTGGCAAGTAAGTAACAATTATGCTATTTATTTAGGCATTTATATTTTTTTATGCTTTAGTTTGGTTTTATGGGTATACAATTGTCGTTAACTAGCAAAATAATAATTATGTTTAGTTGCATTGTAAACAATCTAAGGTTGTTTTAATTAATATACAAAAATCTAGTAATTTTCCGTAACAACTCACGCCTTTGTCCCATAGGGGTACGCAGAAATGCCACCTATAACTTACCAGAACCCTTACTTATATTAAAAAAATAAATGTATAATGTATTAGTAGTTACCTACTGAACTTATTAAATGTTTAAGACAATTTCTTGTTCTAACATAATTTAAATATTGGTTTATTTTCAGACGTAGACTCCATGCCGACGTTCCATGGAAAGAAGCTGTTGGTCTCCAATTTATGGGGAATCCTGCGTCATCCGAACTACACAGGTGACATATTGATTCATAGCGCTCTAGCATTGCCTGGGATCATCTCTAGACAGTATATAGCGGCAGTTCCGGCCATCCTGACGATCTTAGTACTGATGCATCGTGCATGGCGGGACCATGAACGGTGCAAGAGGCGCTACGGAGCAGCCTGGCAGAGATACTGTAAGAGAGTACCATCAGTACTCTTACCTAAAATTTTTTAATTTGTATTCTGACTTACATTAACTTACTATTGTGCATAAACCTCTTCCAGAAATAGACTATATTAATTGTTGCTGCTTGAATGAATAACTCAATATCTTAGAAATCTCTATATATAAAAAATACAAACTTTAATGAACTCGAATGTCAGATCTTATAAATTAAGAGCACATTACCATTGAGTAATGTAGATTTAATTATATTAAATGTATTTTAGATTATTATGTCAGAGATTTTAATTTATGTACATAATTATTATATATGTATACAATTTCAATGTATTTGAAGCAATAATGCATCACAGATAATGCAATGAACAATATTTTCGAGATCTCTGTGTGAAGATATTTTTATTGAGGTTTTATTATACCTAGATGTATTGTCTACTAACAGTAGTTTAGTGTTTGTGTAAAATTTGGTACTGCCTTACGAAACCACCGTACAAAATTCGAAATTTTATAATATTAGCTCTCTTTATTACTAATCTAAATTAGGTATTTGATTTTTTTTACAAATTGACTTATACAATCACTAATATAGTGTTCGTATTGGACTCGTGTGTTCATGTTTCATTATTAGAAGAAAAGTGCATGGAGAATTAGCTAATTCTAGAAAATATTTGTAACTTTTAAGACTAGAGTTTGATGTTTCTCTTTACTAACATGATGTGTTCTACTTAATAATTGGTTGCCAGAGTTGTTGCATCTTGATAATATTATGAAGAGTTACATGTTTAATATATTATTATTATTACACTCTTTTTAAGACAACCCTAAAATACATATTTAGTACAAAATTATCTAAATTACAAAATTGACGAGGACCAATAAAATTAGGCGAATAATTTTTAAGACTCATTTCGAACGTAGTTTGTATTCTAGAAGTTAAGTTGTTAAATGTAACAACATTATTTACAATTTATTACGATCAAATTAATGATTGGATATTTATTAGGGCTCAATTTTATTAGTAGGTACTAATCTGACGAAAAATGAAATTTTAATTGTATTTTTTTACGAATTTTAGATGCGGTAAGTTGGAAATTTTGGCCGTTGTTTATAAAAGTGCCTCTGTATTAGAATTAATATTGTTCGTAGAGTTGTTTCGGACATTCATTTTGTTGTATTTGTCAATTGCTCAAAGGATTAGCACAAATTAAATATTGGACTTACATGTAGTATGTCTAAATACTTAAGTATGCCGCCTTCTTGGAACAATGATGAAATCTAGTTTTGTGATATTGCTATGCAGCAACTTTTGCCATATTAGAAAGAAATAATGTTTTGTTCGAAAATGTTCTTGCATTTAATTTTAATCTTAATTCTTCTTCTGGTGTGTTTTTGTCTTTCATTTTTAATTATGCTTTTGTCATAATTTAAATAAAGATTTTGTACAAAGTGTAATTGATGTTTATTTTTTCATACATTCATTTCTATTACCCATATACTGAGTACAAAACGTACAATACCACCCACCCCAGGAGGCGAACCTCAAAATTATCAGTAAAAAGCCATGTTTTCAATAAAACACGTATTACTCGAATTTATTTATTTTTCTATAAAATACACATACAATTTGTAAATAAACAATTCAATATTCAAATATCTAATGTACAGATTTCGTTCCTAAACATATTCATTACGTCCACGCTATAATGTACTATTACACCGATGCTGGATCATTATGCAACAATTACAACATCAAATTAACATACTGATTAATTGATTACGTTTAAAAACAATGTGTGGGTTGTTTCTTTTGTTAGACATAGCAGAAATCTACATAAAGACTGATATGTACTTCATTTTCCGTGGATATTAGGAATAACTAATTCTGTCAAGATCATAGGCTGCCGCAGCGTTATTAAAAAAAAAGAAAATTTATGAAATAATGCACGTGAAGAAGCAAGTATTTGCTGATTGAGGAATTGCAATGGCTTACATTAGTTCTGATGTAAATCTCTGAAAGCAATTCTGGCGGCGCCCATGGTCAAGCTTCAAGCCGATCGCTGGAAAAGCCTTGGATAAAATATGACATCACATTTCATCGGAATTAATTCCTATGGGACAAAACAGCATCTATATACTAAATTTACTAACATCAAGTACCTGTAGATTTTAGACTAGTACATGGACCTTAAGACAAAATCGATATTATTTTACCATCCTAATAGGCCTATTAAACGCTCTGAATTTATTAACCCGTGCAACCTTTTAAGTAGGATTTAAACAAACGATAGAACACGACTAGTTTACACAAGGCTGCACTTACATAAGGGTCATTTTGGCACTAAGACATTTATTTTAGGTTTAAATCATCGTGGACTAAATAAAATACATGTCAATGGAAGTTACTGTAGGAAATTAAGAAAGAACTTAAAGTTATACTTAGTTTTCTTGTTTATCTAATTGAATAACTTCTAATTTTTCATCATAAGATTGTGTTTTAATCCTATATAATAAATATCTTTTATATATTTTAAACAAAAATAAACAGCTATAACCTCAGCCAAACCCTTTGGGCATTACAGGCGTGATGGTTATTATTGTAACGAATTTTTGACAACGGTAATATAATATCATACTAGGTATACATAACTTTAGGGGTAGGGGCTTATCAAAGTGGTTGGTAAGATAGTTTGAACGTAACGGTATTATTGGGAAGACACATAAACCTTACCTATGTAAGCTCGACCAATAAAACAATGTTTAAAATTTACATGAAAATATTTCCATCACGTGATGTCGTTAGCTATAACGTTCTAAGCACAATGTGGTCGTCTAAAGTGTAGGTAACTATTTCGTATTAATTTATTATCAAACATAAAATATCTTAACATCATTTAGATTTATTATTTCATCACCTTTTAATCACATTACATAATATTAATAATTTTAGTGCTGGTATTATTTGCGTGTCATTTTATAATATTGATTTCTATATTAAAATACGATGTTATTTAATGCCACTAGTTATTTGGTTCCATTTAACATTTACTATGAAAATATAGGTACACGTTAAAAATCTATAATATCGGTATTTACAAAGTATATTTACATTCATGGTATCTTCTTTAGAAAATATCGTTATTTTTGAAGTAAGATACAGTGAGAAGTAGAGGTTTATTATTCAAACAATATTGAGATGAAGTTGATATACAAAAATAAAATGTAGAATAAACAGTAGTTTTAAAAATTAAGAAATAAGTAGAGTTAAAACAGAAAAGTGTATGAAATCGATTTATTAGGATAATTAGGAGACTTTATGGCAGTGTTTTTAAGACTCTTTTTGCAAAGAATTTATTTTCTATTCAATTTGGTTATTGCTAGCTACGGTTTAACTTGTCATCTCTCTAGCTAGTGAGATGAGTAGTATTTTTAAAACAAGCAATTGAGATTGAAAGTATCTATAAAAAGCTTGGAAATATTTAGGTAAGATTAGTAATAGCTGTTATCAGCGTTAGATTTTTCAATACTTATAGGTACGGTAACGGTAGGTATGCATACTATAAAATATCTTAAAGGAAATATTATTCTAAATACTATGAAAAATGGCCGGAACAATTTAAAATTAAGGAAAGTAAGTTTTGATCGTTTTGAAGAATTAATTTTAATTTATATAAAGATGTCGAGAAATGTGATTATCAATTTATTGTAAGTAATGTCTCAAGAAATACGCATATTACCACTATTTTCGTGTTTTTTTTGCGAATACTTGTTTAATGCATTTTCTGTCTATTAGGCCCCACAAATTACTGGTCGGAAAAGCTATGTCCGTCTCATTACTTCCTCCATTATCACTAAAGCTTTGTTCGCACTGCGCTAGTATTTTAGTCGAGTGGCGAGTTTTTAATAGTTCTCTCTCGCTTCGAATTTGGGACAGAAGCGAGAGAAGTCTACTAAATACTCGTCACTCGACTAAAATACAAGCATAGTGCTAACAAAATCTATTGTTTATTAAGTATTATTATACTAATTGGAAAATAGTGTTAAAATTCTTTTGATCAAACGAGTTTGAAAATATAGGTAGGTTGTTTCTATTTTACGTATGGATGGCACGTTTTAACCAATTATTTTTTATCATATTACCTCTATATGTTTGATCCACATTATAAGAAGAAATTTCTATAATATCTAGTTGAACAGCATTAAAATATTTAGTTTTAAATTTAATTATCATCAGTGATATTCACGTAGAACTACCATTTTGAATACAGAGATCTTTAGATAAAATACTATATAGGTATTTTAGATTTAGATTATCTTAGAAGTTTTCTAATAGGTAGAACGCCTTGGTTAAAGTAGAACTATTAAAATCTTGTGTAATACATCTATTAAAATATTCATAGAATAGATTTTATAGTGACAATTCGGGTTCAAGAACTAGTCAACTATGCAGGAAGAATGGTTTTCTACATATATTCTCGGCCAATAATAAAAATTAAAAAGGCTTGCAATAGTACCTACAGACGGCATTGTTAGCCCGGTCAGAGGAATGTTAAGATACAAAGCTAGTTAGAGCTGACTAAACTAGCGAGGGTCTAACAAATTGCCCATTGAAGACAAGAATACCGCTAGAATATACACGATAAAACTATAATTATTGGAATTATAACAAGTTCTTAACTGGACACTTAATTCTACTAAATTAGTAAAGGTCCTAACATAGTTATTAGTACAAAATAAGCCGCGCATCATTCCTTGTTGATGTCACACCTATTACATACAAAACAAGTCCACATTTCTTGTTACACACATAGCAACTGGCGTCATTTCTATGAGTCCAGTATTTTCTTCGCTAAAGCTTCTTACAAATAAGGCATTTCTTTTTACAATAACATCGTAATTCAATCAAAGATACAGCGTGTATCTTTCTTTACGTCATTCTTAAATTGGTCTGGTATTAACAATTATAGGGGGTGGTTATCTGATTGGTTACACAAAATCTATGACACCGAGTGGTATAATACCGCACTACTATCATTCGTTTTCCTAACTACTTTCATTATTTGCGTACGTATCAATTGGCTGATGAAGAATTGCAGGTTCATCGTTATGTACAAAATGACGTAGTGGGAGATAGAGCGTGGTGTCAGGGGACGCGGCACGTGGAAGCGCGCGCGCCGACCGCAGGCCGTCAGAAGTTGCTGTCGAATACACCCATCGACCTCGAGATGTCCTCGTCGCGGAGACAGCAATCAAGAAACTCGTCTAGTGTCAGCACTCCGTCGCGGTTCAAGTCCATTTTCTGAAAAGTTAAATTACATTCTTACGTCGACCTCTTTGGACAACGAAAAAGGCCAGTTCCGCAGTTTCCTATGTTGGAGTACCTTATATGACTTGATCACGTCTGTGAACGTGATGCATAGATATTTATGGAAGCTATATACTACTATAATTAAAAAGTTAGTAAGGATCGTAGGTAGTTCCCGGGTCGGGCAAAGTATTACTGGGTTTTTACAAAATTCTCAGTAGTAGCACGGAGTCTGGAATTGTGCCCGGTATATGGCAATAGGCTCATCGCCTATTACATGGGACTCATAACATAAATAGTGAAAAGTAGGTGTTACATTGTACAGTGGCATAATGTGCACCTCTGCCTACCCCTTCGGGGATAAAAGGCGTGATGTTATGTTATGTATGATCGTAGGTGGGTTCTAGGTGGCGCTGTAGTTTCTGCCTTTCGTGGGTTGGTAGTACACTTCTTGTGAATGAAGGGTAGGTAGCGTGTCACCTATAAACTTCCTTATAATATACAGTGTGTTAGGTTAAACGAGGGACTTATTGAGGGAGGGTATTCAGTATTCGATTCTCGTCCCGAATATGTAAAAAACCTATAACCAAAATTTTTGAAGTAATTGTCCAATAAAATACATCATCATGAACACTGAGCGCGCAACAAGTGAACTTGTAAACAGAAACAGTACTTACATAAAGTAAGTCGCGTTGCAAAAGATGCGCCGATCTTGCCGAAAAGGATAGAGTGCGCTTAAGCCCGCTAAGCCGTAACCCGTAAGCGTAAGCGGAAGCGTTTTTATGGTTCTGTCTGTTATTTATTAGTGTTTTCGTTTCGTTTATATGTTTGTTAGGTTCATGTGAGTATACACTATTATGGGTTTGAATATGTCCCTCGTTTAACCTAACATACTGTAGGTACATGCAGTAAGCCAATTACCGATCCTGCAATAACATAACTAGCTGACATTTACTCTTATTGAAATAATCATCATGTTAAGTTTAGCCAACACATTAAAATCCTTACCTGAAACAGTCTTTCAACCTTCTCTCGTATCACATCGTCTTCCAGCATTGGCTCCACTATCTTCCCCATCAGATCATAAATGGCGGTGACAATCTCCGTCATTTCATCCTTGGTGATACACCCGTCTCCATTGATGTCATACAGTGAAAACGTCCAGCGTAACTTTTCTTCTAAGGTCCCTCTCGATAGTATTGATAAGCCGGTTACAAACTCCTATTAATTCAAACAAATTAATTATTACTGTTAATCTGGCGAGATTAATGAAATCCTAATTTGATTAGATAAGTGTTTGCGTCAAGATTTTACCTCAAAACTTAACAGGCCACTTCTGTCTTGGTCCAGCGTGTTGAAAACGAAATGCGCGTACTGGGCAGTGTTTGCTGGAAAAGAAAAACAAAAGTTTGAAACAAAATAGGAAGCTATCTACTATCTAGAAAATGTTAGGGTGAAATACTCTCAGTATAAAATGTGATTATTTAGGGGCAAAAATGTGACTATAGCCCATGGTTAGAATAACCCACGCCACATCTTATATTCTCTGGAGGCGTCCCTACTCCTGCCCTTCGAGCCGAAACCCCGGCAACCCGTCGCGGAGAACCTAACGGGTAACCGGGGCTCCGGCTCGACGTGCAGGAGAACGGGGTGGTTTTTAGTCAGTAAGAGTCTGACACTCCCTCCCGCCTCACCCAGGCGGGAGCAGTCATACGATGATTTCCCCCCTTAAAAAATATAAAAAAACCGTTCAAGTCCTCCGCGGCATATTTTCTGGAGGGTTAGATATTTATAATAGTACCTACAAATTGAATTTCATTTTGGGCCGTTCACTAATTATGTCAAAATACCTACGTAATATTAGCAGGGGAGCCTATGAAGGGATTTCGGTAGTTACTCGAGCGCGTCAGATTAACATATGGGGAAAACCTAGTGTCATGTTGAATATACCCAAAATAAAAAAAGTCTGACTAAATAAAGTCAGTTTCGTCAGATTAAGGGAAGGTAGGTCAATACCGTGCTAAAGGAAGTGCGTTTAAAAAATCTGCCCATTCCAACTTGATTTGCAAGAGTGGGGGGATTTTGAAGGGTTCTCGTTTGTACTCTCCAGAACATTCAACCCCACCATGCAAACTGGCAGATTAAGAGTTTTTTATTATTAAATACACATGGAGCATGTACATTATCAATATCTGACACGCTCGACCACTAGAACAAAAGTTACGCTTAATAATTTCAAAGATCTGTAGATTCCCCCTTCCCCCACTGGTGGAAGAAATTGTCACTAAACCATTTCTTCTTTCTATCAGCATATCTTCAAAATCCAGTAGGTCCCAAGGACGCTCAAGTAAATCCCAATTTAGCATCATGGGCTCCCCTACTATATACGTAACTTAAAAAAAAAATGCGCCAGCATTGACGCAGACTTGAGTATTGGGTGCATCTAGAATAGGCATTTATTTACTTACTTGTCACGTGGTGCGAGTCGTCGCCATTAGTTAGTGAGCTGGAGACAAGTCTGAGATTTACTTACTATGAGAC
The DNA here is from genome assembly GCA_038387885.1 of Spodoptera picta. NCBI lineage: Eukaryota > Metazoa > Arthropoda > Insecta > Lepidoptera > Noctuidae > Spodoptera > Spodoptera picta. The sequence continues at coordinate 4,728,584 of JAZHFQ010000733.1, read as the reverse complement.
AGAATTAATTTGACAATTTGATGTTTTTTTAGTTGGAAATATACCATCGTATTACCTTTCAGGGCATTCTTAATAGGTAAATGAAATGAATGAAACACGTTTAGAATACTAGTAGGCAAGGGCGACCTTTGCACAGATGACTCATATAGGTATGTATTTATAAAGGTGACCTAAGATTTTTATAGGAATAAAATCGAGATAGTATGTAATTTGTATATCTACTTATAAAGGTGTAGGTGATTCAGAAGATTGAAGCTGAAGTGAATATACATTGTATCTATAGTTTTATTGTGAAGGTAGGTTTTAGTATACCACAGTAAAATTGGTTTTTTGCTACATAGTTTTATGAGCTGGATAATCAAAACAGTAAATCCAAACCACAGCATTTTAGTTCATAACATTTGTCTTATGTTTGTGTAGACAGTACAAAATACATAGAAGGAATGAGGACTGATGAAAATAATAAAACTGAAAGGCTTTCAAGTTTACTTTATTTCAGATATTACATTAGTGGTTACAGACTTGACAATTGGGTTGGACTTATGTCCAATAAATTATTTACCACATACAGCTTGCAAGTGTCATTTTTGGCCACACTTAAAAAAAATTAAGAGCTGATCTGAAACGGTGTCAACTAAAAAATTATCACAATGGAATAATTATTGAAGTTACCTAGAACATTTGGTTTACCTCAAATTTCACCTTAATTAAATAGAGTATACAGTACTACTGTTTTTAAGATACACAATGCTAAGGTATACAAAAGCTCGGCTACGCTATTGTGTATCTCAAAAGTTACGTTTTATACTTGCATCGTTTTATTTAAAATTAACTTAATGTTAAAGTTGAGATGGGTTCACCATAGCGTTCTTCCCATGGGAATTGGACAGTTCCTTAAGATAAGTTTACACTAATGGTGCTCCACCAGTCTGCTGCTGATAAACCTCTATTGTGTCACCTTCTTCCATCTCCAGTGATGTAGGCGTATCATTTTCATTGATTGGTTGGCCATCAAATCGGAACCGCACTACTTGCATTGATAGACCCTGTAAAGTGATTTAATATTTTCAGTTAACCAATGACATGGGCATTAATTAAATGAGGAAATTGCATAATATTGTGAAATTTATTTTTCATCTACAAGATAAACAATTCCAAGGTCATCTAGATATAATAATATTGTAAATGTTCTGAACAACAAGAATATTTGATGAACATAAATTATTATGTAGCAGAGATAGAAAAAAATAGAAATATTATTTCATAGAAAGCTTCATCTGAGAAACAAAAAATATCATTGTTATAAATCATGTTATCCCCTCAAATAATCAACTGACCTTAGCTTTAGTTTTTATTTTAAAAGCTTTTTTGTTAACCGACATTCTAAAAAGACCCCCTATGTTTTTTATTGACTAAAAAATCAAACTTGAACTGATATAAAGTGCACTTAGCTACTAACAATTTTAAGAGTTAGCTTTGAAAGTTGTTCACTCAAGCAGATAGTTGCATTATTTTCAACAAATAAGTTGACAATGAATGCAATATTGTAATAGCGCAGTACAAGATTGCAGAGCCTAATATATGGCTTGGTATTACGTATTCCGAAGCAGCTTTCTATTCTAATTCTAACATTGGTGTTAGAAACATGTACTGTGTTTTTATACATTGTGTCTTATTGGGTGTTTATACCTTATTTCTTGTGGGATTGATCAGAAGAACAATTACAAAGGTACAGCTATGCAATATGAGGTCCCATAGATGTAGGGATACAAGTTGCAAGGTCATTGATCTCTGTTCAAAATGTTTACAAAAACAATTATCTCCTTTTTCTCATTAAATTATAAATGAGTAACTATTGCGTTTCTTCAGTTTAAAAACCTGCTATGAGCGATTATAACCTATTTAATGAGGGTAAAACATAAAATTTTGTGCTAGTGAGTAGAATTTGGCTTAACATGAGGTTCATGTGGCACAAACTGATACTGAACTTGATTTATCATCATTAATCAGGAGAAAGCTTTTCCCCATGAGGGTTAGCTTCACTCTAGATTAGATTCTACCTACTCAAACATGGCATATAGACCAAAGACGCCACTTCTATTGTTACCTATGCCCTTGTATTGGAAATTACACAAACCTTTAAAACAAAGAACATAAGTAATAAATGACGATAAACTTACCGCTCGATCACAATAAGCATTCATTAACTTCCTCAGAGGTGTGTGTTTTTTGATTTTGAACTGCACAATTGCATTATCTTGCCCTAATACTTTCAAGTTGATGTGTTCGCTTTCTCCCTGAAAAATAAATATCAATAACTATATGAAGAATACACCTAAACGGGCACAATATCAAATCACTTTCCACTTTGAATCGGCTAACCACATTTTACTAATAACGCCATGTCGGTGAAACACTGTTTTCGACTTTTAGTAATACACTGATAATATAGCAAGATACGAACCTTTTTCTCGTCAGACATTTTGATATTTTTGTATTAAAAGAAACCGTCAGCACAGAACTTATAACACTACGGAAAATCCGAAGATTATCAATAGAAAAACGCACTACTGACAGATTCACAGTACGATGGCGTGGTAATGGCGTCCGGTCCGGTCGCGGGTCGTGGCTTGGAGGAAGCAAAGCAGGTTTGCCAACACAAGCGCACTCGTAACGGCGAAATGGCGCGCTTCTGCGCAGAGACGCCTAAAAATATTTTGCTTTAAAAATATTTATGCTATTAATTTATTTAATTAATCATGACTATTTTAACAGTTAAGAAAGTAATTTAATTATGTCGGCGAAAAAATATTTTAACTTGTTGTGGTGACTTTAGTAAGAAGTCAATCGACAAATTAAAATTACTAAGACTACTATTTTGAATTTAGTAATCAGAGAATCGATAAAAATATCTTTTATTTCCTCTACGAAATATATGGAACATTCTAGAAATGTAAAAATAGAAAATCAATTGACGTCCAGTATATTGCCAACTGCACAAATCTAGTTCCGCCGCTAGTGTTGTGAAATGTCGATAAATGACGTCAACGGAAGTCTGTAGTGTTGGGCGGTGCTGTCGATTTTGCGTTCCGTTTCACGTTTGTTACTTATTTTGGTTTAGACGTGTCTGTGTTATTAAAATCTATGTGTTATAAAAATATTAAAAACATATTGGAATAAATATTTTTAGTTTTTCGTATTTTATATTATCATTTTTAAATCGCTAATAATCTAGGTGCAATTAATACCTCGTCATGAAATCAAAAATTGTATTTCATCATGATTTCGTGAAAATCGTGATATCTAAGTTTATCGGTACTTTTTTCTTTGCTTTTTCTTTTTACAATAACATCACGCCTTTTACTTCCCAAAAGGATAGGTAGATTTACACATATTTTTATATTACTTATCTGATCCTATCATTAATGTGATGTTTGTGTAGGTATCCAACGATGTGAAGCGATGTGTTTTACTACATTAGGTGGCAATATGTGACATTTGGCGGTGAACCAGTCTATAAGAAGGGATAGGTGACTGTGATCAGTGATCACCGAGGTGTTCGAGTTTCAAAGGTAACGCTGAGGAATACCATGTTACGCGTGACTCGGGGTAAAGGTTTCAGAGGGGTGCTAACTAGTGACTTATAATGAATGTGAACGCACATTTAGTGCATAAATTGTCATGTAGGTCACTTGAGAGTTTGAGACCACAACTACGATGTTGTCAATAGAGAGAATTTGCTGTGGATTAAGGATGAATGACACAGTGATTAAAACATTGTTGTATGCCGACGACCAGGTGCTTGTTGCCTCGTCGGCCCAAGAATTACAACAAATGATCACTGCTATGAATGATGCATTTGAAAGGAAAGGTATGAAAATAAATGTGAACAAGACGAAAGTGTTGGTGATAGAAAGAAATGAGGTGATAACAGAATGTCAGGTAATGATAGGTGATGAAAAATTGGAACAAGTGAATGAATTTGTGTATCTGGGATCACTATTTACGAGAGATGGAAAGTGTGACGGGGATATTGAAAGGAGAGTGAAAGCGGGAAATAGTGGTAATGGTGCTTTACACTCTGTAATGTCGAGTAAAATAATATCCAGCAAAGCTCGACTTGCTGTAATGCAGTGTGTATTGACACCAACGCTTGTATGGTAGTGAATCATGGGTGTGGCAGAAGAAGCATGAAAGCAGGATTAATGCGGTGGAAATGAGAGCCCTAAGAAGTATGTGTGGACTAAAATTGAGTGATCGAGTGAAAAATTGTGTTATTAGAGAAAGGTGTATTGAAAGATGATGTAGTGACAAGGATTGAAAAGGGAATGTTACGCTGGTTTGGACATGTAGAAAGGATGGATGAAAGTAGAGTAACGAAAGAAGTATACAGAGCGGATATGAATGAGGTCGTCGGTAGAGGGCGCCCTAGACGGACATATAGTGACCAGATAGGCGATATATTAAAGAAGGGCCAAATTAAAAGTACCCTTAACCGACGAGCATGCATGAAAAGATTGATGACTGTTAATGAAGCGAAAGAGGTATGTAAGAATCGTAGTAATTGGCATTCCTTAGTCTCTGCCTACCCCCATGGGAGACAGGCGTGAAGTTATGTATGTATGTAGAATTTGCTGTGGCTGTCTCTGTGTATTCATAATAAACAGTTAGACCCGGGACTTTAACCCTAATCCTTTTGCTCGGCATTTGGACCCACTTGTTTGGCACCAATTCAGTTATATTCACATATTTCGTGGTACCTACGATCCGTGCAATATTCAATTTTTTCAACCGGTTTTTTGTGGTTCCTGTCAGTTAAAGTTACGTGCCAAACGTTTCCTAACTGCTTTAAGTTCTTTTTTTGTTTCAACACGTGTGTTTTATGGACATTGACAATTGTTTCTGTAACAGTTTGTGTACTGTTGGTTCATGCGTCATGGGATCGCAGATTTGTGGCGCTCGCCCCGCTCTGATAAAAGCCTTGTTGCCGTTTGAAAATAATTGCCAGTAGGCAGAAGGCTTTACTTTTTGTGCCCTGAATTAAATTTGCTACGTGGCTTCATTTAAATAAAATGTTTGGGTGAATGTGTGGTGACCTTTTTATACGGACGAATGTTAAATAATCTTTGTTCTAAACGGCAATTTGGGTTTGCTATTTTTATGGGTATCATCAACTTAAACAGATGGTTTGTTGTGGATTCTGGTTTCGACTATAGCTTTCTATACTAGCCTGTTTGTTGTGAGACATAACTTAAGTATCTGTGTGGATCAGAGGAATAAGGGCGAGTCCCACAGAGCGCCAGGTGTTAGGGGACCGAAAGTCGCTTTGTGCAAAAAAATCCCGTTCTATCGCAAAAAGGAACCCGTGCTCAAAAACCGTCTACGCACGTGTGATAAATTTTTTATCTGATATTATAACTTAGTACTTCTACAGATATCTAATAGTAATTTAAGAGTGTTTTTGGTCAGTAATTAATCATTTAGGAACTTGTCACTTTCAAAATTAGTATTTTATAATTAGATCAGTTTTTAAGGTAGATAGTTAAAATAACAAGTAATGTAATGCACAAATATACCTACATTTAATATAATAAATATGTAAGTTTTATAAAGAGAAATGCAGTATATTAGTAAAGAGAAAATCTAAAAACACAATTACCTATTTACGTATCTACCTTATTGAAAAACGCTTCCAATAATGTAATTGTAGGTATGTAATTAAACGCATCAAAAAACCAAAAGTAAGTAGATAAGTAAAAAAAGGTTGAATGTCGCAAACTGTTTCCCCATTCTGCTTGCACATACAAAAGGTGATTGTTATTCCTCGCGTTCTACAATTGGGGTGCAGTGAGCGCACTTGTTAACTGTACTGAATGCACTCGTAGTTGCGAGCTGCGAGCTGTGAGCTGCCAGCTTGCCACTTTTGCTTTTAACATTACATCATCATAATGACATGTACATATTTGCTGGCAAAGTGGGTGTATTGACTTACTTTTGTTCTAAAATACCTACTTATCCAAAAAGATCCTTATAATAACGCCTAAGAGTCTCTTTTACGTATGATCAACAATGTCCACAGTCCTTGACAGTCTATTGTTGGATTATTTTATTGGTTTCTTCCACATAAACAATTACTTTAATCTCCACACTTGATAGGAGGGTTAAAAGTTTAAGGTTTATCAGAGAGCACACAGATATTGAGCTTCGAATTATCCCTTAAGAATATTTAAAGGTTTATTTTCACAAATATCAGCTTGTTCATTCTACACGCGTCCAAAAGAATATACCTGACGTAACTTTCAAATCTCACAATACAACTTCCACAGTAAGTCCTTTAAGTCCGCTAGTAATCCCTATTAGCTTCTTTGTAACAAAACACGAGAGAGCGGGTAAATGTGTCTCCTAACAATTAAAGGGATTAATTAATTACAGTACATATAGATAGATCAATAGACTATAGATGGACTCGTTCAAAGTAGGTTATTGTTACTGTTTTTTATATCAAATATTTCCTAACTTCTTGTGATAAAAATAATACATAAATACATACATACATAATCGCCCATCGGGAGTAGGCAGGGTCTATGGAACGCCAATTGCTTCGATTCTTATACAGTATGTTAGGTTAAACGAGGGACATATTCAAACCCATAATAGTGTATACTCACATGAACCTAACAAACATATAAACGAAACGAAAACACTAATAAATAACAGACAGAACCATAAAAACGCTTCCGCTTACGCTTACGGGTTACGGCTTAGCGGGCTTAAGCGCACTCTATCCTTTTCGGCAAGATCGGCGCATGTTTTGCAACGCGACTTACTTTATGTAAGTACTGTTTCTGTTTACAAGTTCACTTGTTGCGCGCTCAGTGTTCATGATGATTTATTTTATTGGACAATTACTTCAAAAATTTTGGTTATAGGTTTTTTACATATTCGGGACGAGAATCGAATACTGAATACCCTCCCTCAATAAGTCCCTCGTTTAACCTAACACACTGTATACTTCTTGTGTAAAAAATAAATACCTAAGTATTATGACTTTTAAAAATATAGAATATTAGAACGTCGTTCAAGATAGTGATTTTAACCATGTTTTCAAGGCAACCTATACATGGAATCTAGAAGAAAACGTTATTAGATTAGATTAAGATAGTCGTTAAACATTTAAATTATCCGTATAATTGCCGTCTCTTAGTTAGAAACGCAAAAGCATGCAGAGCAATCAGCTATTCAATTTGTAAGCCAATAAACGCTTACGTGGCATGTCGATTGGTTTTTCCCTGGCTTTGTTATCTAGCCCCTTTCAACCCATTCATTGCCTTCATAACTATTCGATTTTATTCAGAACAATTTGCACTTGATTGTTCCAAAGTCTTGATCAGTTAACTTGGGACAGAATTGTTTCTTAACGATCTGTTAGATGTCGCATTGTCCGTTAATGGAAGATCGCGGGAATGGATTAGTTATACGACTGTCTGTTTTATCTCCGTTCCATTTGGGCCAAGTGCCAGGACTGAATGATTTCTTTTATACCTGATAATGGTAATTGAAGTTTTCCCAGTTTTCCACTGCCGTTTTATTATGATTGGCATTATTTTATCCGGTATTGGATTCGATGGATTCTCTACTGTATTGACATAGGTATAATAAATATTTCTGTGTGTATTGCAATGCTTTACACGTGTATGGGTTTTGTTTTCAACGATATAGCCGTCGCGTTATTATTTAAAACTGCCTCGATCGGTATTTATTCCGAGCCCATTACCGATAGCGAAGCATTCGTGCAGTTGAGAGTGCAATTACTGTGTATTGCGCGAAATTCACTTTTGAAAGAAGGAAATTATTTTGCTCCCAATAGGTACGTTGTTATTGAAGCATGATATCACATCTTGATCTGAAAAATAAACCAAGGCTAATGGAAACTCGCACACTTTTTACATTTTATACTTTAACTAATCGTATCAGACATAAAACATGTAACTACCTAGTTTTCGAACTTTCGGTCAATTTATTCACGGGCCAAATCAAATGTGATTTGGCCCGTGCGAATGCGCAATAGGCACATTTCTCGTGTTGTCCAAATATCCACATATTGCAAACTGTACTTTATGTCTGTCGTGATAAACTATACATTCATAGAGCTCCTAAGTTCGCGAGCTTAGGCCCCGTTCCGTGGACAATTTGCGCAGATGTAAAGTAGTATGCGGACCACTCAACATGATGGGATTATATGATTATGTGATGCGTTTTTCATGTCGCCATTTTATTCCTTTACTACGTTCGGTATACTTTATTAACATTCTTCGCGTAAACTTTGACGTTTATTCTGTTGGGTAGTTTTTGTGTGAACAACGGTGGTTGTAAAGTGCGTAGTGCCCGTTATCTTGTGTGAAAATATGCGAGATTTTTCGCTCATGCTTGGCTTTAGGGAAAAGATTTTCTAGGAATATAATTTTCTGCCTCGTTGGCCGAGTGGACACAAGTGCGACTGCCGGGCAAGGGGTCTCGGGTTCGATTCCCGGGTTGGGCAAAGTACTATTGAGTTTTTAAAAAAAATCTCAGTCTGGAATTGTGCCCGGTATATGGCAATAGGTTCACCCCCTATTACATGGGACTCATAACATTAATAGTGAAAAGTCGGTGTTACATTGTACTTATAATGGCATAATGTGTACCTCTGCCTACCCCTTCGGGGATAAAAGGCGTGATGTTATGTTATGTTATGTTATAATTTTCTTACATGTTGCCATTGAAAAAACTGCTTTAGGTATCAGTGGATAGCTATGTTTTATGAAATGGTCTAAGTATCGACTTTAAAAACTTTAAATATATTTTAACTATCACCTTTATCATTTTTCATTAAGTTCTGTGCTTATGCAAAACTAACATCAACCCAATGTTGAGATTTATTTTCGAATCACTTTAAAAACCTAAAGAGTGTCAACCTTTGTCTAAAACGAAACAAACATGATAACGTGGATATTCCTGCACACGAACCTATCTAATTCAATGAAAAATAACTTACATCTAAAGATACACTTACCTGCCCCAGATGGACTCGCAGATGATAGGTACATAAGTACCTATGTATGGTTTCCGCGTTCGTTCACTCTCGTCAAGGCTTCAGGCTTCAGGGAGAGGAAAGGGTAAATAAAACGACACACTTTTTCCTATTGTTTATTTGTACTGGGTTACTTTGTACTATATCTATATGTATGTGGAGAATATTGATGTTTATTTTACCTCGTTGCTGGTTTTATTGTTTAGATCTTTACTGAGGTTCAATTGTGGTAGCTTTAAGGTTAGGTAGTTGGTGTGAAAACCGTTTTTGTGAACGGTGTTTTTTTATATTATTTTTTTAATAAAAACATTGTCCCACACTAGGATTTTTACCTGTATCGTGGGTGCGTTTACAAACATACAAGTTGACATACACATGACACCCAGACCAGAAACAACGATTTGTGGACCACACAAATAGTTGTTCTGTGCGGGAATCGAACCCGCGACATGTTACATGGCAGCCTATTACCTATCCACCGCGCCAACCGTGCAGTCAAGTCAAGTTAAGCAGTTTGTTTGTTATTTGTTTATTAGTAAGTACGATTACTTAAATTGATACAACCTGCCTGGGGTACCTACTGAGTATAAGTGGTATTAAGTAAGAGTTACCTGATGATAATTATGTAAATTCTACACTAGAAGAACTTAGAGCTGATTTTTCCAACGCCAGATAAATTTTAACTGAGGAATAACTTTAAATATTTGACAATTCTTCCACACTAAAAACTGTCTATTGTCAATTTCCTTCTACAGTTAAGAATTAACTGATGATTGAATACTTGGCCCTAAATACAATTTTCTTTTCACCTACGTAGTTCATGCTGGAAAACGTCTACATTGATTTGGTTAATACGAAAGAATTTCAATAGGTGGCGCTACAATACTGTTTGATGTTTCGAGAATTCAATAGAATACAGTATTTGACAACTAGTCAAATTCAATACTTTTATCGAAACGTCAAAAACGATATTGCTAAGAATTTTGTACGAGAAACTAACTTATGACGTCATCATATTCTCGAGTCATCGAAAATGAAGTATATCATTAAATCAATGAATGAAAGTGTTATTATTTTTGAATATTTAATGGTTATAAAAAATCTAAATAATTTATTTTTGACGCAGGAACCTTCCCAATTGCTACAGGTGTCAGATGGTGGATTGTTTCAGTTTGCAGAGCACCGACAGAGTGCATATGTTGTAGACTTGTAGTGGGTTCGAGATCTGCTCGTAAATTAGTTTTATCAAAACTTATTCAGATTTAGTAAATTGGATATTGATTTATCAATCGCCAGACCTTATTTATGACCATATTTGTTAATTTAATTTAATTTAACCAAACTTAGTTCATTAATTTGTGTAGGTCCTAGGAGTTAATAACTTGGAATACAAGTAACTTTATATCGACCTTCAAATCCTGGGAATTTTCCGTTTAGAAACTCTTAGTTATGAGCCGCATTATTGTAGGTGTTGTTTCCAGATGGTTCTTGTCAACACGTGGAGGTAACTTAGATATACGTACTAATGGAAAGCTAATAATTTGTCCTTTATTTTGTGAAGAAAAGCAGTTAACTGTAGCAGTAAAATTATATACAGTTTTTAAACTTACCATGCCTGATTGAAGTTGAATTCCTATTGTTATAAAAAATAATACTATTAACGATGTCTTTAACATTCGTTTTGAAAGTTCATTGATCATAAAAATATCTTTTTACCTTACCTTTATCATCAAATAGCGTTGTCACAGAGCTTTTAACAAAAATTTACTTTATCCCATTTCTAGAGGCTCTTTGCGTTACGAGGGCGGGCGTCCAGTCTTTTAGGTCTGTGTACTCACCTTTGATTCGTGACTATTGACTACTTACTATTATTTGTCGCGTGAGTTTTATAGCTATTGATAATAAAAAAAATCCTTCACAACTTACCTCCTTGCGGAAAGAACTGAGAGTAGATAAGCTTAAAGGTTTCCTCTTTCACGACACCAGTGGGACATTCTGCCTTGAAGCCCCGGTAGAGACGTTTTAGTTCTGGCTCTGTGAATCTGGTGGCCCTTCGGAGCGCTGCTATGGAATCTGGCCGGTACCGCGGCAACTGTTCACCCAGCTCCTCGAGTTCCGAATCTGGAAATGTAATGGAAAATGTGTCGGTTAGATTGTGATGGATTAAGGCTATTGGGTTTCTTGTAAGAGGCGTAGCTTATAGGGACAGTGTGTGGGTCGAGAGTAAGAGTTTTAAGAGAGACTATAGTTTCTTCTCGCACAAAATGTTGATTTTCGTTATTCTCCTGTTTGTAGGAATTTAGGAAAAACTCCTCTTGGAGCTACCCTCGGTAAGTAATTTTCAGCGTCCTAGTGCTGTTAGTTTCGGCTGTTAGTTGACTTACAGTCAGTCGGTGATGGCAGTTTTATTGTTGGAGATATTTTATTGGTATAAAGTATCAGTTCGTAGGTTACACACATCGTACGTTACACAAATCGTAATAAAGACCATGCAGAATCTCTTTAAGAGTAAACTCTTTCATTGAGATTACAAAAACAAAATATAGAATCGTTAAATCGTTTCGATCTAGGTAAAACTGCACTTAAATTCTAACGGGTCGTTTGCTCTCGTCGGCTCTGAGATGAAGCTGATGAAAGTGTTCCCATCGGTTCCGTGCCCTATCGACAAAACCCGAGCTTTACAACGAAGGTCGAACAATGACGCCCCGTTTGTTTGCCGGTTATCATCTATCATTTATCGGGTATCGCGATGTTTGCAAGGAGCCTGAGAAATTGAATTTGGTTGTGGAAGGCAAATTGTAAATATGTCAATATAATTCTGAATGCTGAGGTATGTGACATGGTGGAAACTATTTGGTTCGTAATAAGTAATTATTATTGATAAGTAATAGTGTTAGTATTTATAACGATAAAGTAATTAATCATGACATGGGAAAAGATATCCCATATCCCAAAAGATATCATGGGAAAGTCTTTGTGCTATCAGTTTAAATCTCTTTTCAATTTCTACAGAGTACTTTTAAGTTCTTTATCATACCCTTTTACAACCCGGTATAAAGTCGAAGTACCCTAAAAGGGGCTTGCAATATAATCTTCCATTTTTTCCTCCGAATAACAGAACCCTGAACTGGCAAGATTATGGCAATGTTTGATGTTTTCAAGTATCTGTTTGTATTATCGTGTCAATAACGTGTCAAAGGGCTACGAAGTCCGTGTCTAAGTGGCATTCAGTTCCCTTTTGATGACTGCGTCTCTTTTCTTCTTGAGAGGGATATGTTACGATGTGAATTTGATACTCCTACTTCCTACATCATAACTTTCCACAGCATTCAGTTTATAAGAGGCAGAGCCTTTTCAACCAATCTTATCATCCCTTTCCATCTTAAACGTATTTTAATCAATATCTCAAGTACCATCGACGTAGAACCTTCGAGAATTCATAAAATTTTAATCACAAATAACTGGAAATCGTAAATTTTTTAAGAAGACCTAAAACAGGTGTCGTAAATTCTGGAAAGGGACAACCGAATCAATAGGCAATTTCATCATATTTCATTTGTGAGATGGACCCGAAGATTGCTTTCTTCTAAATTAATAGTCCTCATCATCGTGGAATTTTGCAGATTTTTCATACACCAGATGTAGCTGGAGATGAGATTATATTTCACCTCGCAAGTTGAAAGTTCCATCTGAGATATTACGCAGTTCTCGTTGCGTACTAATTATGGCACTTACGTAAAGAGCACTTGACTCCTTCTACCTCGTTAAGTACGCTAGTCTGAACTAGATTAGATGTAGGAAGTCCGGTAAATTACTTCGTCTTTGAAGAGCGTTTTATGTTGTTACATAAAGGACCTAATTAGTACTGTCTTTAAGGTTGTTTGTTAACTACATTCTTTATTTTAATCTGCTCATAAATTGAACAAAACTGTTATCAAATCAGAAGGAGCAAACTTAGTTATCTAAGACCTTAAAATGAACCGCGGAAGGCCTCACGGGTTGCCGGGGCTCCGGCTCGAAGAGCAGGAGTAGGAACGGGGTGGCTTTTAGTCATTAAGAGTCTGACACTCCCTCTCGCCTAACCCAAGACGGGAGAAGACATTGGATGATTTCCCCCTCAAAAAAAAGTGACATTAAAATAATACTTTTATTAAATTGTAGCTACATTTTTCTAAAGCAAAAACACGAACCATTTCAACTTGGTACCTACCTAATTATTCCAAAACGAAACTTTGAACAAAGAAAATCTAAGTCAAACTCGTTAGAGAATCATAACTAATCTCGGCAGTCGGCATCTAACATCTGCGTCTAACTTTAGACCACGTACAATGAAATTCGTCACCGGCAAATTGTCAGTAATCGGTGTGTCTTAAGACTAATTGCTGAGCCCAATTCATCTGGAATTCGCATTCCATTTCCTCTGCAATTAGGGCTGATAACGAGCAATTTATTGCGATCCTTGGGGTACTGTTCTGTGACGTCATGACGTGTGACCCCACTGTGGATGATTTAAACCTTGTTAATGATGTGCCGGCATCATTAATGTGAATCAAAAGTGCATATCATGTTGGTTTATATTATGTTGATTCAGGAACTACGGATATTGTTTGAGTAACATAAAATCTGGACTGCTTTTCTTATTGTAGGAATAATAATTAACAAAAAGAATACTGTTCAGCAGTGTGACCAACCGACAAAAATATTATTCAGACATGTATTGCCAAACTACGACGACGTTAAGCGGTTGAGATTCGAATACCAACTTAACTTTATGTGCCAGTTATCTACAGTTTATTTTACTTTTAACTGGCTTTTAGCTGAAAGCCAGTTAAAGAGCTGCAGATGTGAAAAACGTTTTTAAAATCGGTTGTATTTAAAATGCCGTAGGAGTGTCACATGTCTATAAAACCCGAAATGGGTTTTATTGTGATAGACACGAATAATTACGATACACTGCTCTCGTTTTGCCTCTTCCGGTATCGGCGTGATACGTGACGTCACGTGCAGCCATTTTGTGCAAATATTCAAATGTCGTTTAAAATTTTAGATTTAGAACGAATATTTTTATTTTATTTTTATTTTATTTATTTGGGAAAACATACAGTGGCACATTACATGATACATTATGACACAATACATAGGTAGTTCGAACAAATGTGTAACCAACGGCGTTTTCCACAGAATATAAATTAAATCATAAACACCATCACAGAAACTTATATAACTAATAAAATATACTAAGAAAACATAAATAACATTACGCCTTTTGATCCCTGAGGGGAAAGGCAAAAGTATGATAATTATATATATTTTTTGTGGTTATATATGGTTCAGAAAAGAGAATATATTTTCATTTTGATAGATTTTCTTTTAAAGTTTTTTTTAATTGGATTTAGAGCATTTTTTAGTTTTGCCGATTAGTCTCGTTATCATAATGACACTTTCACTATGTAACTTTTTCAATTGATGCAAACCATTTGTCAAGGAATCGACAACAAAAATAATTTTAGTAAAATAATATATTACCTAAAATGTAAGAAACATGGGCATTATACTATGAGTTGTCACAATTACATAACATAACATCACGCCTTCTTATCCACGAAGGAGTTGGCAGAGGTGCACATTTCGGCACTTAATGCCACTGTACAATGTAACACCCACTTTTCACTATTTATGTTATGAGTTCCATGTAATAGGGGGCCATATACCGGGCACATTTCGAGACTCCGTGCTCGACGTGACTCCGACCCGGAAGTCGAACCCGAGACCCCTTGCCCGGCAGTCGCACTTGAGACCACTCGGCCAACGAGGCAGTCACAATTGTATTTCCATACTCGGTCTCCAACATGATACAGATAAAGCTTAAGGAGCATTGCACAACAACCATGTCTGTTAGTGACTTTGGAAAACCTTAAAACGTGTAATGATGTAAATGTCAGTTACTTAGTTCATTATTACATAGAGCATCAGGAACTTAAGTTCACAGATAAGCAAACCAAATAAACATAAATAGAAAGTTAGTCTTAAATTCACGTCTGTGTTATCGCAAGTAATAACAGTTGGAAAGTCTAACCTGGGTACAATATTAGTAGCAAACCCTTTATCAGAACCAACCTTAATTGAGTCGACCTTTTTAAAAAAAGATTGCCACGACCAATAGCAATCGTGAGAACAATTGCTTCATTCAGTGTCCGAAACAAACAAACGATAGCAACAGCAGCTTCAAGTAATCTTGTGATTAGAATATTAAATTAAGTAAACAGGCCGGCCTGAATGTAAAATTAGGTAATTTTCCACGGGACCAGCGAGTCCACGACAAATCCTGTCACGCCAACGAAATTTAATTTTACACCCATTTCTATTAAAGGTGCGATCCCGAACCGAACGATATCGGATTAGGATTCCAAATTTAATTCCAACCTTAATTTGTACACAATGCTGTTTTGCAATTTTAATTATTTCGGGAATAAAATCTTTAATAGGAAGCGAGAAAGATTGATTTATGTTTTATTTTTCTTGTGGGATATGAATTCAAAATTCTAATTTATAAGTAATATGAGCAATAAGTATGCCGCTTGCCATTAATAGTTTTTATATTACATTGTTATAAAAAATATCCTGTTGCAGGAAAGTGGTGATTACATGGCTACACATAACACATAAAATCACGATTTTTATCCCAAAGGGGTAGGCAGAGGTGCACACAGAAGTAACACCCACTTTTCACTATTTGTGTTACGAGTCCCATGTAATAGGGAGGTGATCCTATTGTCATATACTGGGCACAATTCCATACTCCGTGCTACTACTGAGATTTTTTTAAAAAACCCATTAATACTTTGCCCGACCTGCGAATCGTATCCGAGAGCCCTTGACCGGCAGTCGCACTTGCGACCACTCGGCCAACGAGGCAGTCAATTACATCGCTACATTCAACTGAATTTGTAACTACAAATATTTAGCTTACTAAATGCTACATAATATTTACTAAAGTCTTAATTTACCCCATCTAGTATATTGCCAAGAAATATCCTATTCTACTAATTAAATCTTGTAAGTCAAAACTTGTACACGGCTCACACAGCGCCTTGTTTTAGTTTCTCATTCAAACAGTGCAGGTAAAGTTCCCAACATTAACATAACGTGCGTGGGTGCAGCTCAACTTATGAGCTCTTAGTATAATCAAACGTGTTTAACATTAATTTGCGGTTTTATACGACAAGGCAACGCCTATATTGATAAAATAATTTCAATAATACTGTAAAATGTTTCATATGAGGATAGTCAACCCTCAAATATTTCAAATATTTACATAGAAAACACACCTCCATCCGGCTCCATCAAGTTACCACATAAATCTCATAAACTAAGTCATACATCTCGATGATTCGACGGAATAGTTCCGTGGAATCGTAAAAAATATGCGTAAGGAACACGACGACATTGAACGACGGCAATCTGTGGCTTCATATGCCTTGATATTATCGGGCTAGCGTCGGGAACTTCGGATTATGTCGCGGGAACGTGCGTCGCGTGCCAACCGCCGCCATGAATATCAACGACGTGCGTTTGACACTTCAGATGCCGTGAAAATGCTCGTAAATGACTTGCCTACAATACAGCCGCGAGCGACCGCACTTCCTAAATTATGAACTTACTATAAATTTTATGTCGCAAGTGGGAGATGCTTCGGTTGGTATAAGAAAGGAAATATGTTTATGCTTGTGAGGAAAAGGGTTTTCCGTTGGCATATTTTCAACATATAAAATATGCTACTTGAGTGGGTCAAAACCCTCTATATTAAACCTTTATGTAGATACACAACTCTGTTATGTCACTTAATTCAGAAGTTATGATTATCTGATGCTAAAATTAGAATTATTCGTAATTTAATCTAGTTGACCCGACCGACCCGACAGACGTCGCAGTTGGTCTTTCTGTCAGACAGTTTTTCCTTTTGCCCATTCTTGAGTTTTGAGTTAAGAAAAATATTTGGAAGTGTATTTTTATTTATATGTTACGTAATCAATTCGATTTATCTAAACCAACTTTCGAAAATCAAGTACCTACTTCTCGAGCTAGAGGAAAGCTACGGATTTTAAACACAAAGCGTTGGGCGGGCGGAGTTTGGAAATTCCATTGATTGTGAAAATGTGTACTCACCTGTGTTTTTGTTTGGTCTGAGAGGATTTTTCGAATACTGAGCGTCCAAACCCACGTTGTATTCACCGGCTACCGCATTGCGTCTCATTATTGAGGGAGCATTTGAATTCTCGGAAAGAACATTTTGTGGTTACAAAAGAGGGAGTTGGCAAAAGTCAGGTGTTTGATATCGGTACCAAGTTTCGGCCTATCAGTGTTTCGGAGGGCCGTGAAATATTACGAGTAGGAATTGTGGAAACTTCGAGAATTATTCGTGCCTGTTTCCAATTGATTTTAGAATAATTCGTGGAAACGTTTAGAATGAATTATTATGAGCGCTTTAATGAAGAGTATTTAAACAAAACATATCAACAAAACTCTCGATATTGTTGTTTAAATTATGAAATTGTAATTAATGATTGGAGCTTTAAATAGAAATAATTTTCCTTCTATAATAATAATTTGAAACTCGTTATTACATTCAAAACAAAATAATTTGAACGCTACTAAAATTACAAGCAAGCCGAAACTAATGAAATATTACTTAGCGTTTAAAGTCTATTCTGAGCTGAAGGGCAAGTTTCTTAGATTAAATGATAACAACCCTGATATAGACCAATTCAAGATCTCATAAATATCTGTCGGGCCCAACCCTACGAATTTAGTCTATCGTGAGGGAATAATGAAATGAAATGGGTCAGCTTAGACAGTGAAAGTTCCTTTGGGAATTAAATGCATTGTATTACTATTAGAGAAGGGTAATGTTATATTGTTGGCAAGATCGATTGCTGTATTTAGAAACAGGGATTTGTATAATGTTTCTTGATAATTATTTGTTTTGAACAAAGATAGTTGGTTATAACCCTTACGTTTTTTTGAAAATCAGATAACTCTCAATTTGCCTCGATATGGTAAATCGACAACAAATATAGAATAAATCGACGCTATAGCTGAAATCGGTGCCTTTATCAAATAAAATGGCCGTAAAATATCCGTGTCAAAATGGGATCTTAGGTAGTTATTTTCTATACTGAAAAGCTACCCTTAATAAATAGTTCATAACTTTAATAGTGCTATTAGATAGAAAAATTAGTCTATTAAACATGCAAATATCCTTTAATCTCACACCGCTCCAACTACCAAAGAGAATAATTAAGTTTATGTAGTCTGTGGTAATTTCATCTTGACGTTTTATATCTCGGAGAATAATGTCTCTGGTTTGTTCTCGACGTGTCGTCGTTGCGTGCATTGAGCAAACTTTTCGCGCCATTTCTCAACGCCGATAAACTAAGATATCCCGCGCTTTTATTACAAAATGAATTTATACGGTTACTGAAATTGGTTTTCGGGTGTTTATTTCTTAATAGTTATTTTTTCATTGTCAAATATTTATGTCAAAAATGGTTCAAACTGTCTGAAAGTGTAAAGTTTTAGTACATTTGTTTTTGTTTAGATAATTTATAAATACTTTCAAGTATCAACATGAACTTTCTGCAGATAGATAAAGATATGTTAAGTAATTAGGTATATCTCGAACAATGTATTAATTCAATAGACAGAAAATTTAGCAGCTTATGCAATCATATTACTACAACACTCTATTTGTCCCATATTTACTATGTAAGTGCACATTAGTTAGTATGTGCAGTAGCTTGGGGTGGTCGTAATTAATTATGCAATTATTTTAAAGTTGTTATTGGTCACTTAAAAAATTAAGTAAGATTTAAAAAATATCTACCTATATAAATGTATCCTATTTCTATTTTTAAAACTAAATCAAACAAAAAGAACAACAAAGATCGAATCGTTTATCTGAGTTTAAACTCGGTTTCATAAAAAAATGTCTCGATAATTTACTGGCACACGACACTGGCCATTGAGAACAAAGCCGTCTTTGTCACTACACGGCAAGAAACGTGATAGATAGAGAACAAACAGTCCAAGGAAATTGCTTTTGCTTGGCGTAGAACGGAAATTTTGCACAGTGGGCGCATGTGGCCGCCAGCCAGCCACAATTGTTAGATATTGTAGAAATATGTCGAAAGGTTTTCATACATCGTTGTGGGGATTACCATTTATCATGCAAGTTGGCCAAGTGCCTTTTATGCTGTGGTACTTAATAAGGCTTGTGACAATATGATAAGTAGCTTCTAAGTGAGTTGTTATTAGAGGTTTGGCAACATGTTTCGACGATTTAGTCGTATATTTGAAATGTTACGTGAGTCTTTTAAGGGTTGTTGTGTTTTTGAAGCACAGTGTATGTTACGTCGTAATGCTTTGTGATCTTACTGAGGTAGTGATTTAGAAATCTAACAATTTATATAGGATTTTAATACTTGTCGGTTTGTCGTCGCTAAAGATTAACGACAGTGTTCTACTTTTCAGAATACTAAAAGTATAGATCAGTGCTCAAACCAAGTTTGGACGAAAACAGATAAACTATTTATGAATTTCACGAGTTTATTCCTATCGCAGCTCGTGAGATAGATAGTAGACGTGTGAAGTAGCAAATCTAGGCGGAGTGGCGTCGGGATTGCATTCACGCCGACACGTTTGCCTGAGCCGATTATCCGATATTGAGATTTGGACGAAATTCAATTTCGGCGCAGTCTTTCGCTATCAATTCAGTCTAGGAAGTTCGGCCACATCGCTTTTCTACTTGCAGCGCTGCAGCACTGGATTTGAAACTCTAAACTGAAACGACTTAGATATCTTTGAATCGGTCCGAACTTATAATTGTACACTGTTGCTGAACCCGCTTCACCGGCATTAGATAACTTGTTAGTTACTTGGCTAAGTTGTGGTCTTAGGGCTTGGTGTTCGTTAAAGACGTTGTCTGCCTGAAACAAGCCTTTGAACTTCATTGAAATGGACTACCTGAGAGCGATTTGTTTTATTTCTGAAAGCTGATTGTGTTGTGGACAGTGGGGTTTATCGTTTCGGTCGTTTCTGTGTTCTACTTTCTTATGTTTAGAACGTTTAATATTTGATTCATTACAAAAAGTGTCATTGCTAGTAGTATTATCATTACAGATGTAGTATATTTTCATTGCCTGAATGAATAAACTATCCTAATCAGATATGTAGGCTTTATTATGAAAAACTAGCGTCAAAATGCTAAATAATGCGTATTAATTTATTAACGCAACATCACAAGAAATGAGGGTGTGAATACGGAGGAAATACTTGTTAATTACTAATTACACACAATACTGTCACGAACAAACTGTGTTTTGTGGCGAAGTAAATAAGCTTTGGGGCTACAGCTAATGTCTTGTGACCCTATTAAATGAAATGGTAATATCTTGAACAATTTCTTTGATTTTTACAAAGTCACACATTAATGTAAGTGCGATTATTCTTGTGCATTTCAAGGAAAACTTCTCATTTTTGGGGTTCTTCAATTAAGGTTGATTATCATTAAATATGAGTTTCGTATACAATTTAAAGTTTGTACTCAAATGATGAGCTATATGTAAATCCAAGTTAACTTACTGTTAGGACGTATTTTTGACTTGGTTTTAAAGTTGTTGAGATGTATTTTAATAAAGAACTGGGTTAACTACTAGTTCCTTTTAAACCACTATTTAGAATCTAAACACTTTAATTTTAAGACCTCTTAATTGACACATTATCTTTAAAAAAACTCATTTAGAATTACTCATTCTCAAAGAAATGTAACAAACAAGGGAGCTGCAATATCCGTCTGGGAGTAAAAACAAAAAGGTAGTTGTGCTCTAATTAAGGCCAATCTTTTATTCAGCGCAGTCCAGCGAAGACTGAGCGAACAATATCCAACCACATGCCACAAGGAAATCGGCTTCAACACGCGTTCAACTGCAGTGTGTTGTGTGCAAGATTTTGCAGAAATTGTTCTACGAAATTCAAATTAAAGTCTAAATTCGAGAGTATCTTGAAATTTTTGGCTTATTTTGGCTGGGTTTTATAATTTCAGTCTTTAAAGCGTATATAGTAAAATAGGTCATGTAGATTTTATGTTAATATTTGCAAGTAAAGTTTCGTGTTGTTAGAATTCTTAGTCATTACAAGCAAAAATCAGAGATACTACCATTAATGGTACAAAAACACATACCTACCTGAAGGGAGGTCCTCATATTTAAAGTTTAGACTTTTCTCGATTTTTATAATCGAGTCAGTCGCTCGATTTTATCATGATCCATACTAAATTAACTACAAATCGCGAGTTACTCAAATAAATATACTGAGAACACTCTGCTAGTTTCGAACCACAGAGCGGTTCTTTCCCATGAGCTAGTAGGGCTTTTCTCAGTATATTCACTGGGATTTTTAGTTAATTTTTCGATTTTATTAAAACATCTAAGAAATTGGGACCGCTATACCCGCTTTAGAAGAACATCAAAAATATTGAAACAGGTTGTAAACCGCAAAGCTAGAGCTAAAGGGTTTCAGTCTAGTATGTACCATCTGTTGAACGTCAGACTATGACTCAGTGGGTACGGTGCACCATGTGTAAGTGACGCTGACATCTCACACAGATTTAGTGCCCGCTCTCCACTGACATACATACATTATGAAATTATTAATGGGTGTCCCACTTGATGGGGGATTATGAACTCGTGTTACCCCAGTAAGACTTAAGTTTATACCGTTTTGAAATGAAAAGTATTTTAATTTAATAACAAGAAAACCATGATACTGAGGCTTAGTATTTTTTTTATTTTATGGCATTAGCAGGTAAACGAGCAGAGGGATCACCTGATGGTAAGCAATCGGCGTCGCCCATTGACGCCTGGAACACCAGAGGCGTTACAAATGCGTTACCGGCCTTTTGGGAATTAAGAGTTTGAGGATCGTTGGGGATTCAGGAATTGGGGAGATTGGAGATAGTATTCTAATTATTTAATTTTCTATATTAGTTTTAGTGTAAGCTGTAGGTACATATTTATTTTTATTCTCTTATTTCTAAAAGTTACTAATTGTTAGTTCAAAGTCTTGTAATAAAAAAAAAAGTTATTACCTACTTAATTACTTAT
Organism: Spodoptera picta; assembly: GCA_038387885.1. NCBI lineage: Eukaryota > Metazoa > Arthropoda > Insecta > Lepidoptera > Noctuidae > Spodoptera > Spodoptera picta. The sequence goes on along the minus strand of JAZHFQ010000733.1, from coordinate 4,706,354 downwards.
ATCAAAAGAAAAAATATCTAGTCTAATTTCTTTATATTAATTGGAAGACTAGGAATATTAAAGTATAAGACTAGGAATTGATATAAATAGATATGTTTACTTACTGTCATCTGCGTGTGTGTGCTTTAGAAGTTTTTGTTATAAGTATATATTAATATGATAGAAAGATAAATAAGTAGTAAGAAAACAATAGGTTATTTTTTATTTAAAATAAATAACATTTATTCACTTTTTAAGCTCGATTTTAGAGTTTATAAGCGTGAACATCTATTTCTAAAAGGCAGTGCACATTTCACGTACGTACGGTACGAAATTCACTAGAATATTCGGAAGGTATTTTCGCGGGCATTTGCCGAATATCGTAGGTTATATTCAGAAATTTATTTAGAGGTTATATTCAGTTTCGAGATCATTTAGTTTCGTCGGAAACGGGCGTGTCTCCAATGCGATGGCGTTTTGTTTTCCTTATTCTCTCAATTATTTAATGTAAAATTATTGATTTGTGCCTCGAGAAGAGACGGCACTCATTTTGTTTAATTGCTTTAATCTTCATTTGTTTAATTGAACTGTTTATTGTTTCTGTATTATGGAAGTGTATCTTTGCTGTATTTTCGCTTACAATTTCTGTTAATAGAAAAATCTGAAACAGCTTTTAGAAAACTTGATAAACTTATAAGACAAAAACACAACATTACCTACATATATGGCAATAGGCTCACCCCCTATTACATGGGACTCATAAAATAAATAGTGAAAACTGGGAGTTACATTGTAGTGGTATTAAGTACAGTAATATGCACCTCTGCCTACCACTTCGGGGATAAAAGGCGTGATTTTATGTTTATGTTATAAAAATACAACGTACATGTGTAGGTAGGTACTAATTCGTTGAGAGTTAACACAAAAAATCTAAATTTACAAACTATAAAGTATAAAGGCTAGCCACGAAAAGGATTTTATTTAAAAGTATTTTCAACAGATAAACGAGACATTTGATCCGTAGTTCTATTACGTACGGCATCTGTCTGCAATCAGTATCATAATACCAACGAACCGTCTCAAATACCTTTCCAATATTTAGTCGCATCCCTAGAGGCATTAGTTCTATCGACAATACTTTTTGGACTAAAGCCAAGGGTTTAAAGAAAGCAGCTGCGAATTAAATCGTGCAGTTTTAGAATTATGACCTCTATTTCTCGGTTTTCTGTTAGTTTTTGATATATTTTACCTTGATTTGATTTAGTGGTATGGGTTGGGAGATATCGGAGCACGTGGAAAGTTTTTAAAAAAGCATTTCGTTATAGAAACCATTCCAATATATATAAAAATAATATAAGGTAACTGGGACCTTTTTTTTCTTTCATTGAAGTGAAAATAATTTTGTTTGAAAGAACTTTTCGGTCTTTTGTTAATTTATCAATTTCTTGTTACAGTTCATTGGTTCAAGCCGTTCAGGTGGAAATAATGATAATTAATGGTTAATGAGAAACTTGGCTAAAGTCGTAAACAAATTTCATAAATTATGTTGAAAGTTTTAATATAATTAATGTCTTAATCAAGTGTCACGCGAACGTGAGATTTGAAACTGTATAATACAATCATTATGAAAACCAGATTAAAAATTTTTGAGTAAGTAGTTATAAAAATCTAAGCATAAATATGGACAGACAACGGAAAACAACTTTGTTTTATACGGTGTGGTAGTGAATGAGTGATGTATCTTAATTCTTCCATATTACTGAAGATATAAATAATACTGATGTAGGCTTAGGTACGTATATTTTCATAAGAAATTATGAACAGACCTACTATCGTCTTAGTAAAAGGTAAAAGAAAAAGCTAAAGGCACATTCAACGCAGAAATCATTTTATCTTTATTTGTAGAAAAGAGGTAATTCCCCCAACAGCGATTCCTCTCATTATTTATTTTCCTCTATCTGCGCCATTCGTGAAGGTTTTTGTTTCCCTTGCTTATTATTTATGTTACCTTTTTATACCTATAAAGGTTCGACGTGTTTTTTGAACGATTTGTGGATTTTGCCCGCGAATCGTCTAGAAAAGGACGACGAAGAGCAATGTTTTTATGAATGATTAATTTCTATGTTACAAAGACATAGTGAAGACTGGATTTATTTCAAACTGTGTTTTACAATAAATGGGTTAATAGATTTTTTTTATGGGATAAGCCGGTAAACCACCAGATGGATCACCTGATGGTAAGCAATCGGCGTCGCCTATGGACAAATGTAACACCAGAGGCTTTACAAGTGCGTTACTGGCCTTTTGGGGATTAGGAATTAAGATTGTTGCGTATTCAGGGATTAGGGAAAGGGGGGAGGTAATCGGACCTCTGGTAACCTCACTCGCACGACGAAACACAACGTAAGCGTTGTTTCATTTCGGTTTTCTGTAGGACCGTGGTATCACTCCGGTCGAGCCGGTCCATTCGTGCCGAAGCATGGCTCTCCCACACTTGCCTTCGCAATGTCTCCATCCCTTAGTATTTTAAATATTACACAGAATAAAATGTTTTATGAAAGATACGATGTTGTCTCTACTGCGAGTTTATCGGGGTTTCGGTGTAGACTCCTATACACTTCTGAAGAAGTTGACAATTACCGTACTTAATTTTATTAATTATAGTAACTCACAACCATTTAACTTTGTTAAATATTGATAAATTTTCAAAACTTGTCACTCAAGTAAGACACCCCAAAACGCACTAGTCTACTACAGTCAACATCAAATTAACAATGACATCGTATTCACACGACCGATTTCCACTTCGATACTCAATGAAGTTACTCCTAGTACTTACTCTTCCTCTCAGAAGGAAAAAGTACAGCACAGATAATGGAAAAATCATCACAATAACTTTCGTATCGAGACATTCACGTTAGATTAACTTCTGAATGATTGCCGCTTGTTTTTGCCGCGTCTGTCAATATTTTTTGTGTCTGCGTGCGTTGTCATATTGGACTTGTTGTCATATTTATAATAAGATGGGTTTCTGTTGGCTTCTGGAATGATCTTATGTTAGATCTTAATGAGTTAATAGATTAAGTCAACCAACTTTGAGATTGGCGAAAGTAGGTAAGTCGTTCATGGGATTCTGTGTTAAATATTATAACAAGATACCAGGCGACATACAACACCTAAATGAAAGAAAATTTAAATCATGTAAAAAAAAACTTTATGTAGAAAAGCATATTACAAGGTTAATGATTATATAGAGGATAAAAATGCAAGCTAGTCCGGCTCCACAGGATAACGAAAAATATTGATGTTTTAATGAAATCCAAACATGTAATTAATACAGCTATGTTGCTCATTTGCATATTGTTTAACTTGCTTATGCAAGTGATTATTCATTGTAAATGTGAGAGCCCTGTAATTAACTGAATATTAAATTAGAATAGTTGAATACGTTTGTGTCAGCTTGGAGTGGTCGTGCTCACTCTAAGGTCTCATTGGCGGTGGCACGTGCAGTGGATCGCTCGATTCCCTACAATATGGTTGAGTTGGGCGGTGCTGGTGTACGTGTCATGTTCGTGAACGGGCGCCGTCAACTGGGATTGGTCAGCTCCAGACTGTATATTTTTTTTTACCGTCCTTTAAGGTTATTTTTTTTCGATCTCTTTGACTGTATTTTAGTGTTACATTGTTCTGGCACAACCCAAACAACAAAACTATGTAACTAGAGAATTGTATTATGAACTTGATTGAAAAAGAGTAACCTATGGAGTTTCTTGCTCGTTCTTCTCCATAGGAATTTACACCTTGGAATGAGCAAATAGCTTCACTTTTAATTTTTTTATTGACGTTCAAAAGTGCCTCTCTGGTCTAATTGAAATAAATGATTTTGATTTTGACTTTGAACAGAAACCTAGAAGATTTAAAAGCAATATTATCAAAAAGTTTTCATGGTCAGAAAGAAAATCAAAATAAAAAATATAAATATCGAATTAGTAGACAACAATTTGTATAATAAACTTTTCTAATACATCCAAAATATTCTTTAAAACTATTTTCTATTAAAAACTTACTGATGATTTTTTTCAATTTTCGAACACATTTTCAAAAGTCGGAATGTTTTCCAGAACTCCGCATCCAACGGTTTCTTTTCGCGCTTATTGTGTTTATTCGCTATCGGCATGTTGAAATAAGAGATTAAAGTCGCTTCAAGCGGCTTTACTTAACACTGAAACCTAATCCGGCTTTAAGTTTAATATCAGTTTAAGCCGATGCTCAATAAGCTAACACTTTTACTTCATTTAAACTTGCCTCGTTTTACTCAACGGCAATAATGAAGAAATCACGAACCATTTGTTTTTACGACGCTGATGTTTTAATTTTATTAATGGATGTCTAAAGTTAAGCTTATGTACTTGTTTTTGATAGATAAGTATGTGTTTTTTATGTTTAAATACCTAATTGTTAGTATCTATAATTAAAAGCCAAGTTTTTTGGTATAATATACATGAAAATATAGGTAGATTGATTCTGAACAGAGAAAGATGTAGCTTAAATGAAAATAATATAATTATGTATGTCGTGCAGAAACATAAGTATAACAATACTTACGACACTGCAATACTGCACGACATACATAACATCACGCCTTTTATCTCCGAAGCGGTAGGCAGAGGTGCACATTATGCCTCTGTACAATGTAACACCCACTTTTCACTATTTATGTTATGAGTCCCATGTAATAGGGGGTGAGCCTATTGCCATATACAGATTTTTTCAAAAAACCCAGTAATACTTTGCCCGACTCGCCTCGCCTGCGACCACTCGGCCAACGAGGCAGTCTTTGCACTTATTAATTAACTTCTGCCTGACTGTCTGTACCAATGGAATTGGCGCCAAAATATTAGCCAAAGTAAAAAACGACACATCCTCAGTTCCTTGACTACAACATTGTCTCAAAACCACTGACAGCTAAGCAAAAACATAACTTAATGAGCAGCAAACAAGCTTTAATTTCCAAACTAAGCACGTACCACGTTCTATTTTCAAATTATCTTTATTAGTTAGTGTTGGCTTCGAGTCAAGTGGCCAGGAGAGGTGAACTGTTTACCCACTAAAGTAACTAGGCAGTATGTCGTAGATATACAACTACACGTTGCGGTACTTATATTAGTTAAGTTGTGAACGTGATTTTGTATGTAGTTCGGTTATTTTATGGCTGTTTTAGATTAGGTATATTGTTTGTTGCTTGTATGTGAAATATTAAGGTGAATATTGCGTGGGGTTGTTGCATTAACGTTGTATGATTTGGTATCTACTCATTTACTGTTTTATTGATCCACTGGCTACGACTGGAGACTCAACTCCTATGAGTTAAGACTTTAAGACTCATAAGAAAGAATGAGTTAAAACTCATTAGAGTTGAGTCTCCAGTACAGGTAAGGTAATATAAGATAAATTTTATATGAACTCATCTACTTATCCCATCGGGTATAAAAAGTGAGTTATGATTATGTTTATTGTGTGCTTAAGTACAACCGTAGTGATATAATATATAGTTTGTTGTTGTTTCAATGCTACCGATGTTAAATAATCTTGAAAACATTTTACATCGTGGTAGCTACCTGAATAATTACTGTCGCCTCTATTTTTCCAAGTTGTGAGACACAAATTCTGCAAAGAAAATATTGCGACATGATAGGCATAAAACGTTCTAAGTAGCTAAGCAAAAGAACAACAAAACTAAAGCACCTCAATCAACTTTCACATCTAAATTGTAGCATTTAGGAATGTAAACAAAAATGAGTCTTAGCTAAAACTTTCAAGGCTCAATTTCAATAAACAGGGCCGTTTCAAAATACAGCTGTGGTTTCAAAAACAAAGCTATCAAAAGTCTACAGGCGTCTGTGGAAAGCGTTGGTTTAGTCGCGTCGCGCGTCGGTCGCGTTTGTCGTGTTGCGATAAGTCAGTGTTGCCTCACGCGATCGCGTGTCGAGTCTGTCTCAACCTTTGACATTGTACTCGAGTACATAGTAGCCTGATTAGTGTTGCCAAGTATGCCGATTTTGGAGAGCACTTTTTATAGGTTGGTGTAGCCTTGTAGGTCAGTGAATGGGTATTGTTCGAAAAACTTGGCTTGACATTTGACACTGAACTTGTAATCGAGCTGGTTCATAGGAGGTGGGTGTTAACAGGGCTTTTTTGGCGTTATCATGGTGTCATGACCTCCACTTTTAATGTTTCCATCTTTGTCATTGGTCAAATGGTCGCTAATATAAAACTCGTATTATTTTTAAAGTAATTGGATGGTAATAAGCTCACCTCTTTTTATAAATAAAATAAAAAAATAAAATTGCGTTGCCTAATATAACTTGCGTTAAAGACCATAAAAAGTTCTTTCATAGATATATTTGTTTCTATCATCATAATTATCTTAACTTTCTTTTGTAGGTAATTAGTTAAAATGTATATTGTCTAAAATAATAACTTCAAACTGTACCAACTGGCTCACGGTCAAGTAACGAACTTACCTACTATAATTCTATCTGAGCCTAGGTTTTATCTCGATTAATAATCGCCAAGATGGATGATCATAAGATCGGGTGACATTCTGTCTCCAACTTGACATTGTACTTTCTGGCCAAACGACGTTGATAAGTGTTGACAAATAAAGGATTTCTTAGAAAAGACGTCTCCTATTTCTAGGTCTAGTCCGATAAACACTAGACTGTGTGTCGGCTTTCTGTGATTCGCAGCAATTGTACCTATCTACCCATTTTTGGCCTGGATCTGAAAAAGCTTGATTGATACTAGCTTTGACAAACATAGCGTTTTCCGAACCTTTCATTTTAATCAATACAAGAGATTGTCTTCGTGGTGTCATATTAATTGAATAGAGGGATAGGCTTTGCCAGGCCAATACCAATAACTTAATTTTTATCATAAGTTGTAGATGCACTAAGAACCATTAAAACACGATTTTCTCCATTCTAAGGAAAATACGTTCAATCAAAGAGAGCAACATAATAACTAGTCGTGGGTTGAAGAGGCAAAGGCATTTACTCTATACAGCCAGCTACCATAGACGACACAGAAAGTTTTGCAGTGTTGCCAAAATTACACAGAGCGTGCAATGTTACTTGTTTTGAGTGTTTTACTTGTTTTATTGGAGTTTAGTTGCTATTTCATGCTTTGGCATTGCAATATACGGCTTGTTTTCTGAAATTGATGATAAGTGGAAAATGTATAGTATTAGGTAATGGTTTCTGATATAATAGTAATTAAAGATTTCATTAAAATTACAAGGCCGTAAACAAATTATTCCAGCCGTCTTATTTTATTATCAACAAACTTTTGAAAGTGGAATACATATTCTTTATGAAAAAAAAAAGTTTAAAGTTAATTTTATTAAACACATTATTAGTATTGAGTTATAACAAAACAATAAATACTTTTATTCTTTTTTACGATTTTACAAACACACATTTTCACTTGTCGCTTTTGTACCCAGGCTTTTCCAACGAGGTTTATAGGTGAAGTATCGTTCATAGATCTAATTCGCTATTCGGTCCGATCGTAAAGTGCCGTATTTACGACAACTTTTGAAACTAGGCCATTTTATGTCCGTCATAAAACCCGTGATGTGCCCACAGACTGTTTTCACTTTATTTTGACAACACAAATGTTACTATAAACAACGAAGTTTTCAAATTACCATTACAGCACCTACTTGTAATATTTGAATATCTATTGGTTGTATAAGTTTTATTATAAATAAAAGACACATTACCGTCTGGAATATAGAATATAGTCTGTATCATAGGTACTACTTTTCAAAGGCGTTCCAAATTTTTCAACTTTGATCTAAAATATATCTTAAATTTTTAGGTTACGGATGCTGTCATTCAATTTCATAGCTTTATCAGTAAGATTTATGACACTTTTTCTTTTGTCACGTATGAAAAGCTGCATTTGTAAAGAATGATCTTTGAATAACCTACGCAGTATACACATCATTAATTTTAACTATTTTTACTTGAATTTTCGACTCTTATACACAATGATAAAGTTGAAGATCTTTTATAATGACAACTCAATGATAGATGTCAAAGGTCAAAGGGTTGCCATTGCGGTGAAAATAAAACCGCAATAAAAATTGATGAGCTGAATGTCCGATGTCCATCGAACGTTAAGGTTTGCATGTCACGCAAAAGCTCATATAAAACGTGGAAACAACTTAAATACTGTGACATAAAAAAAGTATAAAAATACGTGATTATTTGGAGCGGGAATGTGTTCGATGGAGTTTAAATATATCTCAGCATATTTAATGATGATGGCGTGCGTCCATTGTCTTTTATTATAACTTTTTGATTTTTGAATATAGAACACAAGATATTATAGTTCAATAGGTACGTCGTGATGTTTTAATCAAATAAGTAGATTAATTTAAATTTATTTTCATACTTTTAATATGAAACTTTTTTTAATTGTTTTAGTTTTAAAATATCCTTCATATTCTTATTCGTAGGTAGACTGCCTCGTTGGCCGAGGAGTCGCAAGTGCGACTGCCGGGCAAGGGGTCCCGGGTCGATTCCCGGGGTGCGCAAAGATTTAATGGAATTAAAAAAATCTTACACACGGAGCCTGGAATTGTGCCCGGTATATGGAAATAGGCTCACCCCCTATTACATGGGACTCATAACATAAATAGTGAAAAGTAGGTGTTACATTGTACAGTGGCATTAAGTGCACCCCTGCCTACCTACACATAAAAACCGTCATGTTATGTTATTATAAGTAAATTAATTTTAATTATTTTGAGACATTTAACAACCTCCTTTAACTGTTGTAGTATCAAAATATCCTTCATATTTTAAATACTCTAAGCCGTAGGTAGATGGTTTCTTGAAAACCTCATTGAGCATATCTATGTTAATGTTACAATGAAAAAGAACTATTCATTGTCGTATAAAAGCTAGTAAGATTAGTATTAAAGTCAATGAAATTACGGATCTCATTCCCTTTTACAGCAAAAGTTGAACGTAAAATTACTATTTTGTGGCTGTCGTATCAAAACTATGCCCCTTTATGGACATTTAATTAAGGATGACATGTAAAATCGGGAGTATTAGTACGTGTTTCCTAAAGTTATTTCATTTAAATGGTTATTGTGTAATATTAGACTTAATTTTATTATTTACTAGCTACTTGCGCGGTTTCACTCGCTCTGCTCGGCGCCTATTAATCGTAGCGTGATATTTTATAGCCTATAGCCTTCCTCGATATATGGGCTATACAACACAGAGTTTTTCAAATCGTACCAGTAGTGCCGGAGATTACCGCGATAAAACAAAAAAACAAATTCTTCAGCTTTACAATATTAGTATAGACTAGCGACCCGCCCCGGCTTCGCACGGATGTAATGTGCATGTATTATATATATAAACCTTCTTTGAGTATCACACTATCTATTTAAAAAAACACAACAAAATCCGTTGCGTAGTTTTAAAGATCTAAGCATACATAGGGACAGACAGACGGCGGTTAGCGACTTCGTATTATACTATGTAGTGAAAAGCAACTTTATAACAGTTAGGGAGAGATTTTTTTAAGACATTTACACCCGTTTACTGAAAGATTTACTTAATTTTTAATTGTACTTAAATATCGTATCATTTTACAAAGAATTCCACGGCACCTAAATTCATTTGGTAGATCAGGAGTTATGGTGGACAAACGAAATAAAGATCACGTGAACCAAGAAAACGCTTCTTTTTTAAACAGTCGTTGTAAAACGAAAGGTATTCACAATTTAAATATTAATAAGATGTTAAAATTCACGTAGGTAATTAAAGTTTTAGTAAATTTACCGGTAAAAAAATTTTTAGTTGTATGGTAGTCTCCGATTTTTGACTCTGTTCTACAAACTGTAAGTAAATATCTCCCAAAACTCACCCTATTCCGATCACTGATAATGACAGAAGTTCTATCATTATCAGTTACTTAAGCGCGATTTAAAATTGAGTGCTGCTTGAGTATTTCAAAGAAAGAAAGAAAGGAAGAAAAACCAATCATTTTGCTACGACACACAACAAGAATTTAGAAACACAAAAAAGCCTATGGTGCCCAGCGCAAAAGGCTGGAGCTCAGCTTAATACCGTGGACTAGGCACAGAGGCTCGAGCCCACGGTGCTGATTTTCTTTCAGTATAAATTATTTCAGCATTAATACTGCTCACAAGTCTAAGAGGAGAACTATTACTAATAAGATTTTCAGAAGGAAAAAAAACACTTTTTAGATCTAGCGCTACTTCTTCTTACAATAAGGTATATCATTACATTTTTAATCTATTTATTAGATCATCTCTCCTTAATGTCTCAATAAGCCAAAGATAAAATAATAAATGTATCTAAACACCTTAGTACGAACTTTTAGCAAGTTAATTATGTATGTTATACAATGAGTCACATGTAATGAAGGGCGAGTTGTTACAAATATTTGTTACATAACATTTGATCAATGTCTTACGTAACTACATATGAAGGATAAGAAATTTCCTTTGAAATAAAAACAAAGGAATCATCTGAAAGTGCTTAGCTCTGACCCAATTACCAAAGAGGACCTAAATCTTGGTACCGAGTACGTAGTACTTGCTGACTAGTAGTAAAACGAGAATCAGTGGAGACTCGATTACCTACGCTAAATGAAGTTTGATACACGTTTATGGAGAAAAAACATTAACAAATAGTTTGTATGGTTTTTAAATGACGTAGTACAAACAATTTTGTCCTATTAGTTCCTTTTCGGTATTATAATGGTGCATCCACACTCGACAGTTTCTGATGTGGACATATCATAATAACTACAATAATAATTATGATCTCAAAAGTATTTTTATCATTACTTTATTATGGAAGGTATATAAAGTTATACAAATACCCACAAAACCCAAGCCAATATAGCACTTAAGCTCTAAAACCTATAAAGCTACTTTTGGTTTCCACAATATTCAGCCACGTTCCGTTGTCCCATTTCCCAAGCTGGCCTCAGAGACGTCAACCTGTCGCCACCTGTCTCCCTCTCGTCGTGACGACAACCGACTGGGAAATTAAAACCTTTGATTAAACCATCCTAATGTGGAATCACGCCAAATTTTCGAGATTATACTCTGTGCCTTCGTGTGTGGAGTGAAAATGTGGTGACACAAATGAAATGGTTACGTGTTTAGTTTATATAGTCTAAAGGGGGTTTAAAGAAAATTGTGTAGGTCTTATTTGTGGTGGAAGGTAAAATTACTGCGAAGATTTTAAAGTTAAAACACTGTTAGACAAACTTTATTAAAGTATTCCTTTATCCATTTGAATGTATTTACAAAATTAACTAATTTACAATTCAACCACTCCACCAAAAGTAAGTGGGTGTTACCATAATATTCATATGTGCAAAGTTATGCTCAAACCTGCCGTTTCCAGGGGCCGTTGACATTTACTTTATAGGCCCCATCTAGTCCTGTAGGGAAGTGAGAAAGAGCCGTAAACGTTTTATGATTTGACCCTGTTTGACCGACAGATACGTGACCGACATAGTGATTTAACTATTTCCTACGCCATCGCCATCGTATTATGTTGAAGCCCCACCATGGTACTTTGAGTGAGGTGAATGTGGAAAATAATTGAAAATGACGTCACACTTTTGTGTGGTTGTGAAAGGAAATTATGTGAGCTGACGGAACTACTTAAATCAATTTTTCTTCGATGAATGAGGGGTAAAAGGGTTTTAAAAATTAGTCTTTGGTATTGATGTGTTAAACTACGGTTGAATACACTATCTGGACATAGTTAAGTTAAATTTAAAACTTTTAAATACGATTGTGAAGGTGCTAAGGAAGTACGTAAAGCATTACAGTTTATTCTGTAATCATTATTCACAGACTTAGGGCCGATTTTTAAATCATCAGTTAATAATTCTTAAATAGAGAATGATATTGACATTTCACAGTTATTAGTATAGAAGAATTGTCATATACTCAAAGTTATTCCTCTGATAAAATTTAACTGATGAAAAATTGGCCCACTCAAAGATAAAAATTAGTCGAAATTCTAAACAAACTATATATACAAGTACAAAATACCAATAGAAAATTGAATTAATAGATAGCATCATCGATATGACCGTACAATACTGGCTTCTAATAAAATTATGCAAGTCTCCGGCTGCTTGGGTGAAAACGATGAAAATATTCATAACTGCGCACATGAAATTTACATGCTTCTGTTATTTACGTGTTTTTATAATTTTGAGATCAATTGTAGCATGTTTTTATAACAATTTCTTAAGACTAACAGGTACTTTCATTGCTGTCTAATCTAATAAAGGTCGTAAATTAGTTTGCGAAGAAATAAACAAACTGTCACAAGTCGCCTCACAGCCAACTTATTTTCATATCGTACGAAATAACCTTTTTGTAACACCAAAATACTTAATCACTACCATTTGCCAAAGGTTCAAAGCAAAAAGTCACATAACGTAATACTTTAACAACTTACGAAAAAGTTCACAGAGTATAATAAAACTGGAGTACCAAAGGTCGCCTTAAAACATGGATTGTACTCACTGACTCTTTTAAACTGAAGAGTGTATGGCTCTCAAGTCGGCTCGCAGTGCGGAAGTTTCTTAAGACTTAGGCCTCTGGGAACAATAAGCCTCTACAACTTCATGATCTGAATGTGTATTAAATCTTACCGTTTTTGCAGTTATGTAGTTAAGTACTTACGTACCTAAGTGTGGATAGTTTGGTGAGAAAACTTCTTTGTAGTGATATCCTAATAAATTTTACAATTTTAAACGGAAATAATGATTAATAGGAATTTGTAAAGATTGTTAATCTAGTAGTGTTAGTTACTGACTTGGTATCGAAAGGACGATTACGAGAGCTGGAATTATAGGGTGGCCGGGGAGTTGACGTTCAAGCGTAATATTTAGATACTATATAATTATACTATGTCTGCCTCGTTGGCCGAGTGGTCGCATATGCGACATATGTCTCGGGTTCGATTCCCGGGTCGGGCAAAGTATTACTGGTTGTTTTTTAAGAAAATTCAGTAGTAGCATGGAGTCTGAAATTGTGCCCACCCCCTATTACATGGGACTCATAAATAGTGAAAAGTGGGTGTTACGTTGTACAATGGCATTAAGTGCCGTAACGTGCACCCCTGCCTACCCCTTCGGGGATAAAAGGCGTGGTATTATGATGATGATAAAATGTACTTTGTAAGTTAGTTATCACAAAACAACTGAACTAGAACCGTCTAACAGAATGAGAAAAAATTGAAAACTGATGTTAAATTACGAAAGAAATCATAAAAAAATGTAACTCGAAAACTACGCAAAATCGTAGAACAAACATGGGGGTGATTTGAATGCTCCTATCATAAAGTATCTAAATTTTACACTTGAATATCAAATCTCCGGCCACCTGTATATTTTCTTTCTAGCAAATGTTTTTTTATGGGACAAGCCCGCCACAACCTCCTAAAACCGCTGCAAATCCTGTAAGCCAGGATCTACAATAGATACAACCATAAAAACACCGGAACACTGAAGTCTGGCACGTCCCAGGGACATGAATAAATGTCTTGGTTCCCGCAACGAAGTGAATCAGAAGATATTATAAGAGGAGAAGAAAAAAAAGATAGTTTCCACTTCCCTCGGTGAATTACTGCAGGAGACTGAATGAATTAAGCCTAAATGCACAAAAAGGGACTCTACAATTGGGTGAAGTCCAGTCGCCAAGTACCACGGAAAATTGACTAAATGATCCTTTGTAATCTATTGCCCCTTACAGATAAACTTGTAAAACCATTTTCACAGTTCTAGCAACGTAAAACATGTCCCTCAATCAGTCTCCCATTAAAAACAAAGTGCTATATAAGGATTATGTACCATGAATTTATAACAGTGAATGGCGTAACAAAACGCGTGTTTGAACGCCATAACAATTAAAAATCGCATTCAAAACACTCGTAACATAACATTAAAATATAACAGTAATACGTAGGTATGTATGTACGTCAATTTTATTCAATAATCCACAATCACCCGTTAATATGCGTGAAGCGGTCATAATGCAAATCCCTCCGTTTAATGGTGTATAGTAAAATGTAAATCAGCTATAATATGGACGATTATAACAGCAACAAGTGTTTTATGACCTTTTTTGATGTGGTGGCTTTTAACCTCTTCTCTATAGAAAGAAAGAAAAAAAGAAAGAAAAACCATTTATTTTGCTACGACACACAACAAGAATTTAGAAGCACCGAAAAAAAAAAACCCATGGTGCGTCGCAGCGCAAAAGGCTGGAGCTCAGCTTAATACCGTGGACCGGGCACAGAGGCTCGAGCCCACGGCGCTGATTTTCAGCACCAGCCCGTTATAATACGTACTAGCTCTACATTAACGCTGCTCGGAGTACAGCATGATGTATAATATAGTAAATTCTATCGATCTCTTGCATCTCGCTTAAATCTGCGCTCCGACATACTAGAGGTTAAGGAAAAGGAACTTCTTAAGAATTATGCACTTTTTTTCTATTTCTTCTTAACTAAACTTTCTTTTCTTTAAAACAATAACATATTCTATTACCTCATAATAATTAACACGTCTTGTTTAACCTCTTGTCTGTTGAAAGTTGCGGCCATAATGTGTTTTATATTGGGAGCATAAGTAATTATAGAAGACAATCATTGGTACAATACTATGTCATTAAGAGAAAAGGTAAGCAATTCAGCTTTCAGGTTAAGTAATTAAAAAACTTATTGTTTTTTTAATAAGACATATAAAAGTTTATATTTATTTCTATATTTATAAAGTCTATGTTATTTGTTTCTAATAATTACACATGCCTATTTTTTCGCAGATTTCCATTCTAACCCTAAGGTTGACTGGGAGAGAATGCCATATGGAATTAATGTCCGCCTTATGTACCATTACTTGTTTGTGTGTACATTAAAGTTTAAAAAAAAAAAAAAAAAAAAAGTGTGGGAAAGCCATGCTTCGTCACGAATGGGCCGGCTCGACCGGAATGATACCACGGCTTCACAGAAAACCGACGTGGAACAACGCTTGCGTTGTGTTTCGTCGTGAGTGAGGTTACCAGAGACCCAATTATCGCCTTTCCCAATCTCCCCAATACCTAAATCCCCAACAATCTAAAATTCCGAATCCCCAAAAGGCCACGCATTTGTAACGCCTCTGGTGTTTCGGGTGTACATGGGCGGAGCCGATTGCTTACCATCAGGTGATCCGTTTGCTCGTTTACCGGCTTATAACCATAAAAAAATCATCAATTATAACTTAGATTGCTTCCCTGAATATGGTAACAAAAGTTTTACGTCCTTATAACATGGGCAGTTAGGAATATTGGTACACTTATTGATAGTTAGGATACTGCATATTGAATTCAAGACATCATATATATCTACCCATATACTATGTAACTAGGTACGTATAGGTCTTGTTCGTCTCGGCACGCTGACCAGACACAATCCGCTGAAATACGTCGCTGGCGTCTGTACATTGATTGGGAACCAATCTCAAGACTGTTGACATTCTATACAAATACCTGAGAAATCAAGATAGTAAACTGTATTTGAACTAGGAGTTAGTTAATTTATTAATTTGTTGTGGTGAAAAACCTGTTATAAATGTAATAGGCCTATATATTTATTTTGTTGTTTTGTGCTTTGAAGTCTATAGGACCATCCACTACTAAATCCACAACTTCAGAATCACCTTATTAATTTTAGCAAAATACAATAAATATGATTTTTTTGAGAAAATTGCCATTGCCGTGCCAGTTTTAAATGACATTTAAAAAAAACAAAAGGTTTTATACAACCCTAAATACTTTTTACAATATTGTCTATGCGTAAAATAACCATTAATTCAAAGCTTAAATTACTGTTAGCCATTTCATAATCAGTTTTTCATTAGGTAAACTGAAACATTTGCATAATTTACATTATGAGTTCATCTCGTAATTAACATCATAATTGTATTATGAACTTTAATCATAACTCGTTAAAGTATATTTTTAATTTTAATATGGTGTCTTTATTTGAGGGGGGCAATCATCCAATGACTTCTCCCGCTCGGGTGAGGCGAGAGGGAGTGTCAGGCTCTTACTGACTAAAAACTACCCTGTTTCTACTCCTGCTCTTAGAGCCGGCAACCCGTCAAGTCCTCCGCGTCTCCGTATCGGCATCAGCCCTATTGGGCCCCATCTGTGGTGGTCTGATGGTTCCTTACGCTCAGGTCTTGTTCTGGTCAAGCGGCGAGTCACCCGTGCTCGCCGTCCGCAGGCCCGTGCTTACGGTGGCCGGAGATCGTATCGTAATCCTTGACGCCCTCGCGTTCAGTTTCACTTGCGTTAGTGTCTATATAATACCCTTTTTTCTATATAGCACAATTTAAAAAAGTCTAATTGAATGATCAAATGCTCACCAAGTAACTGACAGCGGTTTGGTTCAAAGAGCTGAAGATCCATGGATAATTGGAAAGGTTTGATCCAAAGAGCTGAAGATCCATGGTTTATTGGAAAAGTTTATATCCAGCAGAGGATGGCAACAGACAGACGATGACGTAAATATATTGTTACAATTTCTGAAGCATAAGGCTAAAAAAAAATCTTAACTAAAAATACTTTTTTTACTTAAAACTTTTCGCATTGATTTTTACAATTATTTATGCGAAAGTCCCACCACAATGATTTCAACTACACTTTCATTTTTTTATAAAGATTTTCGTAAAAAATTTATTATAAAAGCGAGAAATATTTCAGTCAAAGGGATTTTCTGTTGCAAAGTCCTATTAAGGAGCTTAATGCTTTTCATTTTGTCAGGAGTTAATTAGTTGCATCCGACCCTTTTCGTACCGAGTGTATATTTAAGTATTATTACGAACCAAGTCTACTCACGATTCTGGCTTTAAAAGGCACTGGATTAAGATTTCATCGAGTTTCTCTTTACATCCCCTTATTTCATGAAATCTTTAGAGATTTCAAGATAATGTTTTCTATACATAATTTTTATCTTAGCATATACCTCTAGTACATATGAATAAAAATGTCTAACTTGTACCTAATTAGTACAACCAAAAATGGTAATTATGGTATCAATGGTAATAAAAATAGTAGGAGGAGCGAGGTTTATCCCATCACAAGTATCTTCGGATTTCTTTCTGGTAATCCCCGGCAACTTAATTGTACAGAATTAAGAAAAATAAACACAAATGGTGATATGGGGTTTATCATATGCTTTAAGGAATATCTATAATTTGTATTTAAAAATGTATCGACACAACTCATACTATAACTATGTTGCAGTAAAAAATATATTGCATCAACCAATGACTAAAGTTTTCAATAGTTAACTCTTTTATCACGTTATAACCAGATTAATTAACAAGCAACTAAGTATACACTTCTAAGTTTTCCTTCAATAATTTAGTATATTAAGTCAGTGAGTGTCCAGAATAATCTTCCATCCCACAGCCAGCTACAAATTTGATCAAGTCACTCCATTTCCGTACATTTGAGAGACACGTTATAGGCGTTGCAGGTAGCACGCTCCATTGTCTTACGTCACTGAAAGAGCTCGAATGTTGAATGCAAATGAATATTGAAGCCAAGTCAGCTCTCTCTAGATGTACTGCAGTCTTTACTTGTTGTTCTCGAATGTAATGTAACGAGATTTATTTGTCCGTGATGCCCAGAATATTATGTAAAGAGGTTGTTTATAATTCTATTATACATTACTCTATCATACATTTGTATACACTGGTAGTCAACTTTTAGGCAGTGCAGGAATGACTATTGTACAGAACGAGGGCGACTGGGATGCCGTTTCCTCCTTCTGCGAAGCAGTCATGCTAGCTAAGGAGGAGGCGGAGCGCGTGAGGGAACGAACCTCCTCACGCCCTAGCCATCGCGCTAGGCACTCCGGGCGTCGGGGATCACGATCTCCGGCAACCGTGAACACGGGCCTGCAGGCGACGGGCAAGGGTGACTCGCCGCCCGTTCAGAATCAGACCCGAGCGTACGGCTCGTCGCGTTCGGCACCACGGATGGGGCCCAATAGGGCTGATGCTGATACGGAGCCGCGGAAGACTTAACGGGTTGCCGGGACTCCGGCTCGAAGTGCAGGAGTAGGAACGGGGTGGTTTTTAGTTAATAAGAGTCTGACACTCCCTCTCACCTTACCCGGATGGAAAAAGTCATTCGATGATTTTACCCCTCAAAAAAAGGTAGTTTAGGAATTGAAACAGTAGTCTGTCTTATTAATTTTCGCCTTTTGATGTATCATCACATATTTGGTGTGAAATCCTGAATGTATCCTTTGTTGTAGTTTTTAACTATCCAAATAAAATAACTCTAAAAGTATTTCGAAGTTACAAATTTATCATAAATAGGTTTCAGTCAACGCTGGTATAATACATAAATTCGAATAGAAAATACAGTTTGAAACAATAAAAATATATAGGTGAAGCAGAAATTCCAAACCTAAAATTTAAGAATTTTCTAGTTTTATAACTCGAAGAAATGAGTTCCCGTAGTAAAACCACGATAGAGTCACTGGCGTGAAATGATGAGTGCAGATTCGTGTTGAATGAACAAATAGACAAACTAGCAAACGTGACACGGTTAGCTTTTAGCAGCTACGTCTTTGAAATTTGTCTTTCTGAGAAAATAACATTACGTTTTGATAGAATACGAACGTATCAAAAGTTGTAAACCCTGTTTTATATAATACTACTAGCTTTTACCCGCGGCTTCGCTCACGTCACAAAAGGATAAAAAGTAGCCTATGTAACATATACCAATACACACAGCGCCATCTATACCAATACTTTTGTTTTCCCTCGGGAATATCACATTTTTCCGGGATAAAAAGTACTCAAAGTCAAAGTCAAAATCATTTATTTCAATTAGACCAGGATGGCACTTTTGAACGTCAAACAACAAAAATTTATAAGTGACGCTAGTTGCTCATTCCAAGGCGTAGATTCCTATGGAGAAGAACGATCAAGAAACTCCATAGGTTACTCTTTTTCAATCAGGTTTACAATACAATTCTCTAGTTACATAGTTTTATTGGTTCGATTATGTGAGAACAATGCAACACCTAAATCCAGTCAGAAAGACTGAAAAAGAAAATAACCTTGAGGATAATAAAATAAAATGATACAGTCTGGAGCTGACCAGTTCCAATCGACGGTGCCCGTTCACGAACATTTGGCGAAAGCACCAATCGAGCGATCCAATGCACGTGCCACCGCCAACGAGATCTTTGAGTGAGCATGACAATGCTTGGAGTTTCCAAGCTGACATAAATGCAATCTACTAGTCTGATTTGATTTAATTAATTACAGGGCTCTCACATTTACAATAAATTGTGCAACGTTTTAAACTATACAAATATTTAATCCGGACTTCTAACTTTAGGTCTGTAAAAAAATCGGTCAAAGCAATCGGTTTAGTAGTTACGGCGTGAAAGCGGAACGAACAAAAAAACTCACTTTCCGATTTATAATATTATATAGTAAGGATTTCCCCACAGACTAAACAGAATAAATTGTAAATTAGGTTAATGTTAGTTTTTTCGATTTCGTAACTTAAATTATGAAGGAGATCGATTCTCGGAAACAGTAACGACTAGCTATTTTATGAGATTAAAAATAAATTAATAACTATTCTCTACGTCTCTCTAGCGTACAATACGCGTCTCTTCTGTTATAACAGAAACTTGTTTTAGAAGAGAGAACACATAGTAGAACATATCTTTTATTACACGAAGAAATAGGGAGATATACTCATATCAAACTAAAGAATCACTTATCGATAGTTGTGTTAAAAAGTCCAATGTCACAACAAAATTCGTCAATCAGTTTAATAAATCACTGTTGAGCCATATAAGATCCCTTTCACACGTGCGTACCCGAAACGGTCAGGAACATGAATTAGTATTGAGGATTTCACGCGTAAAGTAATAATTTATTCAGATTACCCGGAAACTCGCCACGTGCCCGGATTGTGTGGGACGCCCCTAATCAAGAGTTCAAAGAAAGATAAATCGATAAATACGAATCTCAACAGGGTTACAGTATTTGAAAAGTTACATTGTTATATTTAAAGGAAAACTTATACGTACCGGCTGATATATGTTGGGTTGAACATAGCCGTGTCTCCTAGTATAATTGCATTCGACATTTCATTGTAAAAAAAAAAGATAAATGCAACACACAATCTAGAACTCACCAGACTTTAGATTTTTTTAAAACTTTTCTAAAAACGTCAAATCTTTAATTTGGTATTCATTAGATTAAATTCAAACTTAATATATCCTTCAAAACTCACTATTCTCTATCTATTTCTATCACTAAACATATTGCACAAGTTTCATAATCCTACATACTACTCTAAGTACATTTTAAGACTACGGTTGGATGGAACTAAGCAACTAGATTGGACGCACGCTCTCAAGATAGAATGTAAGCATGCATGGAAGTTCACTAGATTGCAGGATTCAAACTCAACTACACTACATTAGAACATTCTGCATTTTGATTGAATTCTACCGACAGCGACGACTACGAGGCTGCAGCACAGTTGATATGAAGAACGTGGTTTTGAAATCATATTACGTAAGTTGGGTACCTACTGACATATGAGCTTCATGTTTGTAAGATATAGTGTGATAAAGAGTAACTATTTTGAGTTTATTTTGTGTTGAAAATGCGTAGAAACGAATTGAAAATGAATGTACTTTCGGTACTATAAAATATAATTGTAAAATAAAATTGACAATTGACAGGTTTTAGAATGGAAGAATCATAGACGTATTATATGGGAAGAATTGTTAAATGTTCAAACTTATTCCAGTGATAAAATTTTACTGGCGTTGGAAAAATTTGGCCCTATGAGTACACTTGGGGCAGTAGTTGGATGACTGACTGTTGATCAACGGTTCAATAGCAAATGCATCAACAACACAAGAGAAGAACACAACATGGAGTCAAGTTTTCAAAAGAAGAAGAGAATTGTAACAAACGCAATACCACACAAACAAACTTAATACACCAAGTCAAACAAAAAGGGCCTACCAAGTAATAAACTTGCTCCTTGAAAGCACTAGTATCCTTTCTTCACACCTAAGTATAACAAAGTCGATTCATTACGCAGCTCCCACCAAAGTAAGAGGGATTATAGGGTTTCTGAGAATTACACACGCCACACGCCTCATCTTAACACGTACTGGAAGGAAAGAGAGAGAAATGAACGATGTTTGTTTACCGCCACGGTCTCAGTATACAGCGACCGAGTGTTTTGATCGTTGTGACGTAAAATCTAATGTCGTTTGCTATTGGTTAAAGTTTTGGTTGTTTGTTCGAAGTTTCGTGGATAAATAAATTTATATTGATTTAAAGTTTTTGCCGTATGATTGTGTACGTATTTTTGTGGATTGAGAAATTGGTTTTGTTCCTCTATTAGTTATGGGTGTGTGTGTTACATCATACATGTTAGTTCATATGTAAATGTGTATTTCAAATTAAACTGTCAAACACCAAGCGGTCACCGGTGACCGCAACCTATTGTTCTATAATTGTGTCTATAATGACGGTACTCGACGAGTTAATAGCTTTTACTACCATTACCCAGTCGCATGTAGACATGTTACAACTATTAGTAATGTGCAGTGAATATTCCAAACTATCAGTACATCGATTAATTACAGTATGACTCAAAGTGCGGAAATAGGTCATCTCAGTCATCTGTTTTCACTCAACATTTCAGATATTCAAATTTTTAATAATAACTTCAGTATAGTTTACAATATCGTTGCTTCTGTTCTATTTCAGTAATATGATTCGTTTAATTGCAATAAAAAAAGCATTATTAATATGATGTTGAAAAGACGTTTAAGATACAAGTTGTATACTTTGTCAGATATTTGTCTAGTATATCATAGTATTTACACTAAAACAGGACGCGATACAATTGATATTGAACAGAACAAACAACTAATTTTACAATCAACATCTAGATTTAACGTTCGACTGAAACGCACGTAAGCCCAATTACACGGATACAGCGTATTTGTTCGGTGACTCTGATCGAAACGCCAATATCAATTACAATCCGACCAGCATTGCGTATAGGTCTCGTTTGGGGCTCACGTATAACCAAAATGCGTTGGACGTGAGGTGAATACCTCCTTCTACCTAATAGGATTAACATCATGTGACATGAGGGAGATGGGCGGTCGCATGCGCCGCTTGCGAATAATTTGTCGAATTTTTATGTAACAATTTTTTGTTGAATTAATATTTAATATTCTCATCGTTTTATTATACGATCAAGATCGCTTGGTCCTGCTATTTATGACTGACATGCACACCTTCGACTTAGAATAATAAATTGTTCTATGACACATATTGTATTAGTTAAAGAAACGAAAATATGTTAGAAATTTTTCCAGTAACAGAATATTGAAACTCTATGTTCTTGCTAGTTCTAAGAAGAAAAAAATTGTATGGGTAAGAATAGCTCGTGAACAATGGATTGGTTTGCTTTGAGCTTCAGTACACTGCACATTATTCAACGTGGATATAGATTTGAAAAATATATTCTTGTTATATTCCAACTACAATGTTATACAGAAATCGTATTTATCGAGTTAGAAACAAGTTTCATTATCGAATAAAGGTATTTTATTGCCAAGATCGCTATCATTTGCCGCCCACAACAATGTCTTGATCGTGATACGGTTCTGCTAATTAAATAAGGGCGAAAATTCTATAAAGGTTTGTTACAATTATTGGGCATTCACGAGCCGTTTGTTTAATAACGAGACAAAAGCATTAAGACTTATTCAAGCAATAATAGGACTTGGCCTTGGAGAGTTTTGTATTTTTTTTGTTTTATCTCAGTTTGTAATTGTTTTACAAAGTAATTATAACTTGTGAATAATAATGGACTTGTTAATTTATATCGCGACTGTGTCTGTTTTGTTAATATAAATTAAGTGCGAACGATTTCATTTAAAAGTTTAAAAGATATAAAAACGTTGCCGGACGTATAAATGCTACGTTTATTCCGGGATACAGTAAAATTTGATAACATATGTCCAAAACAGTAAAACCGTATATTCATAATGTATTAGTGGGTGTCTTTTCTATGGTATAAGCCAGTAAACGAATAACCTGATGGTAAGCAATTGGTATCGCCGATAGACACCTGGAACACCAGAGGCGTTACAAGTGCGTTACCGACCTTTTGGGATTAGGAATTTATAAGGATTGATAAGGATTCAGGGATTGAGGAAGGGGGGTGAGCGGTGGTAATTGGGCTTAACGTAACCTCACTTACACGACGAAACACTACTAAAGCGTTATTTCACGTCGGTCTTCTGTAAGGCCGTGGTATCACTCCGGTCGAGCTGCCCCATTCGTGCTGAAGCATGGCTTATATATACTTAAAAATAAGTCTCAATAGAAACATGAGATTCACTGTTGTCTTTCCCTCCCTACCTGTCTTAATATGCCACCAAAGTAACCATCAAACTAATACATCAACAAACTCCTCGAAAAAGGCCTAAAAAACTTAACTAATCTCAAAAACTCCAATTTACTTTAACACGCATTTGGCAGTAACAAATTGATCTGCCCAAATTAAATTAAATAGTGCAGGGCTGTGACGTCATCACTGACGAGGGTCCCTTCATTCGTGTCTTACGTTCAATCACTCACATTATTGCACAGTGGCGCTTTTTATACGCCACTCTGATAGTTATTGGACGAGGAAATGAAGGATTTACATGTAAGATTGATCAGTGGATATCTATTTTATGGTAGAGCGTGGGTTAACGTGGGGTGGTAATCTTTTCTAAGAAAATAAAGCTTACATTTTACTATTTCACAGATTATTTTTAAAAATGGTTGTTTACTTAGCCTTAAAGAACACAATAAGAAGCATATAGCAGGAAGCCGGTAGATGCAGGTCTTCCAGGAGGCCTATCTGGAAGTCATTGGGGGAGGGATGTTCAGCAGTGAACGTCTTATGGCTGATATGATGACCACGATGATTGTAATGATAAAAGTACACAATTGGGTACTTGCCAACTAGTCGAATTCAATACTTTTTTCGAACTGTCAAAACGACAGTTTTCTATGAATTTTGTACGAGATTGTGTATTGTGACATCACGTTTTAGCGTCAAACAGCAAGCTTAGTTCTTAAAAATTTTTTGAAAAAATACTAAAATCAGTTGGTCATAAAATCAATTAATGAAAGTGTGTTTTTAATATTTCATTATATTTAACAGTCGAAATAATTTAGTTTCGATTAAGGAAAGTACCCAATTGGATTGAATGCATTTCCTATGATAATTAAATATTCAGTAAATGAAATTTTTATATTCTTCCTGTGCAAGACACAAAAGCACGTGTTGAAAATACAAGAATCAGTTGAAAACATAAACATTGCAAGTAAACAACTTAAAATGAAATCGGGTTACGTATGCCGTACGATACGATTATATTTATATAGAGGTAGAAATTGATTAAATCGATCTGATGGAAAGCCTGCAGGATCATCGGATTACTAAAGATAATGAGATGCTCCGATATCGCTACACATTCCAATTACTTATTGCAACCTTTTTTTCCAGTATTTTCGATTTTTACATCGTCCTTTAGTAGCAAATAGTAGAAGCAGAAGTTTGTACCAATTTTATTTAGTAGCACGATGTGTCAGGAATAAGCCTGAAAGTGTCGCACTTCTATCATTCATCTAAATTCAAAAGCAATGACCCTGGAACACAAAAAAAGTGGAAATGTCAGACTTGCCTATGTCAAATACCAAAAACGGGAAACGCAGACACCCCTATCAGCAGTCGCGGAGAACCTTAGTCGCGGAGAACCTAACGGGTAACCGGGGCTCCGGCTCGACGTGCAGGAGAAGGAACGGGGTGGTTTTTAGTCAGTAAGAGTCTGACACTCCCTCCCGCCACACCCAGGCGGGGGCGGATGATTTTCCCCCCTTAAAAAAAAAAAAAAAGACACCCCTATAAGAACCCCGAGAGACCCCGATTATATTCAAAACCTAAGTACACCAACAGGTGAAAGCAGCATCACGATGAGAACTAAAACAATTAACTGCAATGAAGATACTATTTGCTCTAAAGATCTGAGTTTGCTGGGAGATACAATTCGCACACAGGGAAACAATGAAATATTTAATGATACTCAAACCCACCTAACCATGCAAAATTTGAGTGAGTTAATAACTTTACGTCTAAGAGAGAATAATAAATCTATCATCCATGAATTACAGAACACAATACAAACTGAAATTAAAAAAGCCATTTTTGAACTAAGAGCAGAATTCAATACAAAAACCAGTGCTTTGACCCTAGAAAATAAGCAAAGAATACAAGACATAGAAAACCTCACCACCGAAATAAAGCAACTACAAACTGAAAACGAACACTTAAAGATAAAGATAAAAGAATTATCGTTACCCGCATTTACACCAATATCACCGGGCATGACTGAAGTAAATCGTAAAAAAATTGTATTGTATGGCCGTGAAGAATATTATAAAGAACCTGAATATGAGCTCCATAACAGACTTATAGATCTGTTTCGTGATGTTATGAACACTGACCTTTCAGGTTATATCGAAGACATGTACAGGGTGGGTAAAAAAGGCAAAAAGAGTCCATTGATTATTGAGCTACTTAGCAAAAGAATGGTCAAGTACATAATAAGTAACAGCCAGTGTTTCCAGGGAACGGGAGTGTTCTTGTCGGAATTCTTGGACATAAACGCACGGAAAGAGAGAGCACAAATGCGAGAAGAGCTATACAAGGCCAGAAAAAATGGATTACATGCAATAATAAAAAGTAACAAACTGTACATAGAAGGAAAACCAATTCATATAAAAGGCGATAGCTTAAAACAATACCAACAGCTAAATTCAACAGCAGCACAGGATATCGATATTACGGTGGACAACTCTAGTCAACTCCGTCACTCAATCACTATGGAGGAAAATAAAAACAATACATTTCGTAAACGAGGAGCCAACATTTAAAATACTATTTCAGAACATGCAAAGTCTTTACAATAAACAGGAAATACTTGAATCTTTTATTACTCAAAATTTATTATATAAAGCTATATGTATCTCGGAGGCATGGCTTTCACAAGAGAAGCTAGATCTAATACATTTTAGTGGATACAAATTTGCAGCATCTTACTGCTGCAACAGTCGAACGGGCGGAGGAGTTAGTATATTAATTCGAGATCATATTAACTCCATACAAAGAAAAGACATAACAGATATGTCAGTAGAGTATGTGTTGGAGATATGCGCAACTGAATTACCAAATGAAAATTTACTACTCATAACTATGTACTGGAACAGAAGGGAAGAAGAAGCTTTTTACAAACAATTAAAGGAAGTACTAATATATGTAAACTTAAAATACCCAAAATTAAATATTGTTATAGGAGGTGATTTCAATATCGATATTCTATCCGATGACTTAAAAACAAATCGGTTATTAGATTTAATGCAGGAATATAAATTAAAACAACACATTAAAATACCAACACGCACCACACCTACAACAAAAACATGCATAGATTTCGGCATTACACCAAAACCAAAATAATGACCTTCCATCCCCGCCAAAAATTACCGTTGAATTTAAATTTTATTTATAAGGACTTCAAACTTGAAACAGTCAGTAGGTTCACTTTGTTAGGCTTGGATATAGATTCACACTTTGATTGGAAATCTCATGTCCAAAAACTGAGGATGAAATTATTAAAGTTTGCATATGCTCTTCGCGAGATTAAAAAAACTACAGACGTTAAAACAGCCCTAGTCACGTATTACGCGTACGCTTATGCATGGCTAAAATATGGTGTCATTTTATGGGGGAATAGTACCGATGCACCCTCATTATTCACCATCCAAAAAAAGCTTGTGAGAATACTGGTCAACATAGATGAAACTGAAAGTTGCCGGCCTCACTTTAGACAACTGGAGGTGTTGACTTAGCCTTGTCTTTATATATTTGAAATTTGTAAATTTGTACGCCAATATCCTGAATTCTACACAAAACGAGAAGAAATACAGAACAGATTCACTCTAAGACATAGAAACAGATTAAACATGCCAATTTCACGACTTAAAATACATTCGTCAGGTACACATGTAATGTGAATAAAGGTATATGATAAACTACCGGAACACTTGAAGAATATTAACAAACATAACATATTTACAAATAAATTAAAGCTATTTCTATTAGGCAGAGGGTAGTATACAATAGATGAATACATGAATGACAAAATGCAATAATTTTTAGAGTACCTGCTACTTGAATTATATTATATTATTGATGTGACATTGTTTGTTGTGGATGAGTTTTGTTTTAATGTTTGTTGACTTTCCTTTGAACTTGACTTATCATACCTATTGATTGTTTTAATTTGATTTTCGTTGTATTAATTTGATTTTAATTATTTTAATTTGATTTTGATTATTTTAATTTAATTATGATTGTTTAAATTTGATTTAGGTATCATTGTAATTATTGACTTACCAGGAATTTTAATATGACATTTTATTTTAGTAATTATCATTTTTATTTTGACTTTAATTATCTTTATCTTTATCACAACAAATGTTGCTGTGCCCTTACAGGGTCCATAAATGTACTTAGCTTTAAGCCTATTGTAACACCTTAATCACTTTATGGTACGCAAATAAATTAATATGAATATGAATATGAATAGATAAAGGTTGCATAATTCAATGTTTGATCATTTAAAGAGACATGGTATGAAGATATGCTTTCCATCGACATGGCTTGACATCGACATGGTATGAAGACATGCTTTCCATCAAATAAAACTGCTCAATTCATTAATAGTATATTTTGCATGGCACCTCGTATTTACAACCATCTCCCGCTTGACATATTGCGATGTTCAAACAAAGGAACATTTAAATTTAAATTAAAGCAATTACTTATTAATAAGGCATATTATAATGTAAACGATTATCTAAATGACAAATTCAGTTGAGTTTTAGGTTTGCTTAGTGTTTATGACTCAATGATATTAATTCTTTTATGATAATAATGACTTAATTTTATCTTCTTGGACTACTTGTAACATCTACCTATATTTTCTTATGACTAATTTAAATAATGTAATAAATAATAAATTATAATTGTAATTAATATTTTCTTATGACTAATGCAAATAATGTAAGTAATAAATAATAAATTGTAATTGTAATTCACAAAAAGTATTGCATGCTAATTGGCAGAATGTAGCTGATCAAATTATTTTATAATAACTACTGTAACATCTACACTAACTTGACCTATATTCGCAATAAATGATTTGAATTTGAATTTGAATAATATGAATCTTCAATCTTAATGAGTTCGGTAATTATAACGTTCTTACTCCTTAGTAACCCATTATCAAAGATGGCTAAAATACTGTATAGATTAGTTAACTTAGCTATTAAGCGTAGATTATAAGTTAGTACGTCCATCCTCATGACATTGCCATTTTTGATAAAACCCTTCATAAATAAAATAAAGAAAAAAACCATTCTTTTATTAGTATTTGACGTCGTTACGCAGCTTTTTATGTATTTGGAGATAGATTAGGAATATAGGAAACTAAAGATATAAGCTACTGTTGTTTTAACTTTGAATAAGTATCTACACTGGTAAAGTGGAATACCACTACAACCCCCAGTTTTTTACACACACACACACACACACACACACACACAGTAATTTAATCCATATAAGTACGCATTAGTCCGATAATTAAGGAGGAAAATATAAGGGTTAGTTGAAAAGTGTTTTAATGCACAGGAAAAGAGATATTGTAAAAAAAAACTGTTTTTGTCCGCAATTTTCCAAGATGGCGGCGCGAGCGGCGCACGTACGTACAAAGGAAATCAAAATCTACAAAAACATTTCAGGTAGAACTACCAAATTACTGAACTACTTACTTCTAATTTGTGATTTTCATATATGTAGCGAAATTTTGTAAAGCTCTTTGCCTAAAATAAAGAAGACCTAACCCGCCTTGCCTCTAATATTGTGTTTGCAAAAGTGACTAAAACCGGAATTAGAGGTAGAACAAGGAAAAAGGCTGGCTGTTCTCTTTTTGTTATATTTTTAGATTCTTTCTGGCAGTCGAGGGTCATTAAGTAAATCTGAATCTATTTTTAACCTGACATAATTTTTTTTTTTTTTTTTTTTTAAACGTTGCCCCACTCTAGGATTTTCTCCTGTGTCGTGGGTGCGTTTACAAACATACAAGTTCACATACACATTGACACCCAGACCTGAAACAACAATTTGTGGATCACACAAAGTGTTGTCTCGTGCGGGAATCGAACCCGCGGACACGTTGCACGGCAGCCAGTTGCCCAGCCACCGCACCTACCGTGCAGTCAATTTTGCGGTCAAAATTGTGATGACCTCGTTAGTTAGGAAGTGTGAATTTCGTGGTCAAGGTCATGGCTTCGAGCCTTATTTAGATGAATTTCACTGGGATTAAAAAGGAACCGAATAATTGTACATTTGAGATATAATAATTATGAAGGTATAAGTACTATTTTCAAAAAGTTTTATGTTATACTTTTATCTCATACATAATATTATGCCCAACTTCACCAGTTGTTTCCATTAAAGATTATTATCAGACACATAGTAATTAAGTACATATGTAAATACTAGCTTTTACCCGCGTATTCGGCATTGCCCGCGTATTCCTGTTTTATCCCATGTGAGTATTTATTCGGGATAAAGTCCTATCACCTAAGTCAGCTCATACCCTGCCTGTACCCCAAAATTTATCAATATCTCTTCAATAGTTTCAGCGTGATTGTCGGACAAACATCAACATTTAAACAATAAAACTTTCACATCTGTAATAATAGTGTGATGTTACAGTAATATGAAAGTAAAAATCGCACTAAAACACACGTAAAGAAAAATCTATAAATAAAAGCAAGTACTGTCTGTATGATAGTGTTACATAATTAACATAAGGTCCTGGACGTGTTACATTGTGATTATTTTATGAACTTACTAAACGTACGGGCTTAAATTATAATGACCCTACCGAGGTGTCGGGCGACCCCTTCACATCACAATAGACAACTTCCTCGTACATTGTGCTAACAATTAAATTAGGGATTCTAAGTAATTCACGTCTTTTAAACAAAAGTGTAATATAATTAGGATGATGAAGAGGCACAGGAACCCTTGACATATACGGTGAATTTAGCGCTTTTAATTATTAGTGGGATGACTCCCGCTGAAGAATATAGGACTATAGGTGTACCATGTTTAGAGAGTTTGCTCTTATCCCCCTCAACTGATTGAATTGGAGATCGCAGTTAAGTCTTCAGTGATTAGTATTAGGACAAATCTAGGTTTAAGATAAATTACTGTATTTATTCTAATATATGATCCACATTCTTGCACTATTATTGACAATTTTTTATCGGCAGTTGGTCTTGAGTCTTGACACACCAAACAGTCCGCAATACTTAAAACAGTGATATAATACACGAAACATCCATTATCCACATTTCAAATCGCTCAAATTCATACAAACCTCTTTGTATGCAAAGTTTAAAACCTCCATAAGTTTATGCGATCCGATCCTGCCAAATAAAATCCGGTAAGATCCAAAACAAATCTCTGCATGTTATATTTCGTTCACGTCTTCCTACGGCCCGGCTGTACCGATGTACATACGACCACACTTCAAGGTATACACAACCAGTATAAACTGACCGTTCAATGCTAGGAAAGATCATACAAAGCGGGACCATGTTAAACAGGTATATGTATACTCTGAGGTGTACCGAGGAAATACTTACGATTTGTGTGCAGAGCAAGCAATTTGAAGAGCTTGTTACAAGAGCTTTATGGATATATTTATGTAGATTCTAGATGTACAGAAACTGTGTTGTGGTCGCAAGCGGTCGGCTGCTTATTCAGATTTCTAGGTGAAATAAAGTGTTATTGAAAAATATGTTTCGGATTGTTTATGTTGTCTCACTATATAAGTCTTTTAAGCAGTGAAAAGTTAAACCGGAATTAGTTGAATTTCAA
The DNA here is from genome assembly GCA_038387885.1 of Spodoptera picta. Classification (NCBI taxonomy): domain Eukaryota; kingdom Metazoa; phylum Arthropoda; class Insecta; order Lepidoptera; family Noctuidae; genus Spodoptera; species Spodoptera picta. Next base: position 4,675,150 of record JAZHFQ010000733.1, on the reverse strand, counting down.
ATTCAAAATCATTTATTTCAACTAGACCAGAAAGGCACTCTTGAAAGTCAACAAAAGAATTATAAGTGAACCTTTTTGCTCATTCGATTTTGATAGTAGCAAAAGTTCTTTTGTTCATATGTATTTTGTTAAATGACTTATTCGGCTCTAGGTGCGATGTGGACTCCAAAATAATGTGTATGTGGTTTCTAAACTCAAATAGAACACAGAAGAAAATCCTTGTCTATAAAAAAGACGAAACCGTGAAAGCGATTGTACTTGGTAGGTATCTGGTACACCTCTATTTTTCCTATCGAGATATATCTATAATACTCCTAAGTACTGTTTCGCTGTCGCGGAGAACCTAACGGGTAACCGGGGTTCCGGCTCGACGTGCAGGAGAAGGAACGGGGTGGTTTTTAGTCAGTAAGAGTCTGACACTCCCTCCCGCCTCACCCAGGCGGGAGCAGTCATTCGATGATTTTCCCCCCTTAAAAAAAAAAGTACTGTTTCGCTGAACGAGGCAAACTACAGCTACCTATATATATAATACATCGAGCGCTGTATGGTCCATACAATAACTTCACAAGAATTACTTTTCCCGGTTTTTATTAAAACCTTTCATTCTAAATTCGGGATTTTACGCGTTATTCGGACCTTCGTTAGCGATATGAAATTCTGTAGTGTTGTCATATTTTTCAAATATTAATATAAGGTTTTATAAAACTCTTTGTTTTGAGGTTTATTAATAACGGTTCTCTAAAAAGTTTATAACAAAGGATAAATTAATATTAAAAGGTAAAAGTAGTGAAATATTTTTAAGAATTTTAAAGAAAGAATTTGATTATTTTTCCTAGAGATATTTATATACAGGGTGACTTGTGACTCGACAGATTCCTCAGGGGAGGTGATAATACAACCAATTTCCTACAAAAATAACCCTGAGATCCCTGTATGCCTGCCTGTATATAAAAGAAAGTCGTGTTAGTCACACTATTTATACCTCAAGAACGGCTGAATCGATTTGGATGAAAATTGATGGGGAGGTATTTAGAATCTGGAGACGGACATAGGATACTTTTTATCTAATACATTTTTTGTCTTTTTACCGAAAATAACCAATGGGAACGGGAATAAACGAGGATTGCACATACAAAGTCACGAGCAGAAGCTAGTTATTGTTAAATCTAACGTGGACTAAAGATAATTCAGCTAATACAAAGTATACCTAACGTATCCTGATGAAAAATGAAATTTTAGTCAGCCCACTATTGTGATCAACAAAAACACTAAGCACCTGGGACTTGCAACAAAAACACTAGATACAATAAAATTAATTCCTACAATTTATAATACTTGAATTTAGATACAGTTAACGGAATAATTTCGAGACAAAGAGACTTCGTCGCCGGTCGAAATCACTAGATAACAATAAAGCTGTTGAATTGTGTTAATGTCTAGAATTATTCTTTAATGTCCTTAGTTATGATACTGAGACGAACAAGTTTACATTTTAGGTACTGTCTTTTGTTCAATGATAAAATAGAGGACTTGATTTACTGATTTTACTCAGCTGTAATTGTCTATATTGTTATTTAGTACAGATGAATTAGGTGTTTTTATATTAAACAGTCTTGTATATCACACTGATATTATAAATATGAAAGTTTCTTTGTTTTTATGTTTGTCGGTCAATCACGCTGAAACTATGCCCAATTACCACTCCCCTCTTTCCTAATCCCTGAATCCCTAACAATCCTCTAATTCTTAATCCCAACAGGCCGGTAACGCACTTGTAACGCCTCGTGTGTTCGACGTGTTGTCCATTAGTGACGCCGATTGCTCACCATCAGGTGATCCGCCTGCTCGGTTACCGGTTTATCCCATAAAATCTCAATATTTTAACGTGAGGCACCGGCGATTTTTAGTTAATTTGATAATGTGTCTTAAAAATGTGTACTATATATTCTTTAGCAGTAAATTTTCTTTGATGTAAATATAAAATAAAACAATACCAGTGAAACAACAATAGGTGTATTAAGCAACATTATTGTTAAGTTAAAGATATTATTCGTTACGAAAACATATTCCTTACCTTTTTATTTATTATCAAGCAAATTACAAACACAATATGAGACCGCACTCGAGACTTTCTCGGCGGAGTACTTGTTAATTAACTTAAACTTTATAACAATATACACATACTCGGAGATATATACAAATATATACACGTTAAAGTAAATAACGAGGCCTTAGGCTGTGTTCACACTGGCTTTCTATGCCTGTATTGAGCGATCAGACTAGAAATTATGTCTATTTTGAACTGTCTATTTTAATATAGTACGATATATATAATCTGTCGTGGTGGCCCGGAGGTTTAAGACGCCCACTTCTCATGCATGAGGGTGCGGGTTCGAAACCTACCAACGGCAAGTACCAATGTGACTTTTTCCGAGTTATATGTACTTTCTAACATTATTTAGACACCACTGACAAACGGTGAAGGAAAAACATCGTGAGGATGGACCTGGACTTATAATTTCTAATTACTTATAAGTTTGAAATCGCCAACCCGCATTGAGCAAGCGTGGTGATTAACGCTCTAACCTTCTCCGTGTGAGAAGAGGCTTTGCTCAGCAGTGGGCATTTATAGGCTGTTGATGATATATATAGTATAAATATAATGACTAGATCAAGTCATTTGTTTGAATCGGATTATTTACAACGAAAATTGTGCAAAACCGTTACTAACCGGATTAATCTTGTTTCATTTCGATTGTTTTTTCAACAATTGTTTTTTCATATTTCCAGTAGGTTCGTATCGTAACTGTATTTATAAACCCTACTACTAAAACACAGTGAAAAATTCCAGATACTTCGCTAAGAATTTCAAAAGTAATAGAACTATTTCTTCATTTGAGCTACAGGTAATTACAATTAATATTAATTATACCGACAGGACATCCTAAGACAAAAACACCATCTCAAATATCTGTCAACTAGGAATCAGCAACCTGATATTGTATGTCAAATGTCAAACAAAGCCTTGTGTAAACTAGGCCTTAGAAGGAAAACGGGTAGAGCGTGAAGCGTGAACGATAAACCCATTGTTTAATTAAACGTTGATGGAGCAAAAGCCTTAGTATTAATATTATTACGATGACATTTACAATTAATGTTTTATAAACGGTTAATTTAATACAAAGTTTATATATAATATTATTATATATGAGTGACAGTCATAGCCTTACGTAAGGCGGGCTTTGTAGGCAATGTGGATTGCTTAAAATATGTATGTATACATATTTGTAGTCTATCACATGATGCCGATTCGGAGTCGCGGAGAACCTAACGGGTTACCGGGGCTCCGGCTCGAAGTGCAGGAGTAGGAACGGGGTGGTTTTTCGTCATTAAGAGTCTGACACTCCTTCCCGCCTAATCCAGGGGGAGCAGTCATTCGATGATTTTTTTTTTTAAATATGATAGATTATTTCTCCACGGACTCTAGGTCCGTGCCCTTGTCATACAGTTTTTTAATTATAATACATCTAGTCAATTTTTATAAAGTAAAGAGGGAACCTAGTTACACACTACAATTAACTACATCTATAATTATTACCAAAAGTATAGGTTACATAATAATTAGGCACTATTTATTTATTTCTATTTCAAAGGCTTTATGAAACCAGCCCACCAACAAGATGGGAGAGCCGACCTGACCCAGCAGAAGGCACCCGTTCACGAGTATGACGTGTGTGTCAGCAATTGGTCCGGTCAACCTTTTTATTGGGAACGGAACAACCCAACACACAGCGCCACCGACTGTAGGACATTTATGTGTGCATGACGCCTCAACCCTTGCCACGTGGGCCGATTCCAATAAAGCGTACAATAGTCCAAAGTCAATTGGTTATATTCTATTTCTACATGTTTCTGCACACACATTTCCTCATGTTGCATTCGTTTCATCACAAGCAACACTCCCCGCCCAAGAGAGCACCCATGACTGCCGCGTCCCTGTGTTTGATAGCCATTTTCAGGTTGTAGTCCTTAATACCTTGCTCACCCTCATCAGCCGCCGTCCTGATTAGTTTGCTTATCGCGTCTTCACTGTTGTCTGTGTAATAGATGCAACCATGCGTGTGATGCGATATTGCTACTACCGCGTGTGGTACGCTGTCATGTATTTGATGTTTCTTCGTTGCTGTGTTGACAACAATCACATTCGCACACGAAAGTCCCTGTGCCTCGTGTATCGAGAGCACGCGTGATCCCACGGTCGACCCGTATCCCTGGTTCTTAAGGGATTCCTTCTCTGCCTGAGTGTGTACCAGGTATAAAGTGTCGGGGAGTGACTTTGGAATCATCGCCCCCGAGAACCTTTTTATCTCGAGGGATCTCACGAACGACCTGGACGAGTATATGCCACTGTAAACTGTGCTGAGGGCATACGCCACATCCATTGGATTTCTGTGGGTACACATCAATTCCTGGCTTATGGGCGTGATATATGTAGGGCGGCTGTAGAGTAGAGGGAAGAGGTTATCACGATCTATAAACGGAAGCTGATTTATGTCACCAATTAGAAGGACTTCCTTGGCTCGAGTTATTCGGGCGGCCATCACAACGGCTCCAAAGTGGTTCATGAGAGCCTCATCTACCATTAGTCGGTGGCAGCTCTCTCGCTCCCACAAGCCGTTTACTAGGATGGACGCCATTGTTCGAACCCTAGATTTGACGAGTCCTCCGATTCGGCAGGATAGTTTGCCTCTGAGGTCATTTGCTGCTTCGGTTGTCGTGGTGACAATTAGATCTTTGCCCGCTTCAAATTGATCTACTATCCATGTCGTTTTTCCGCAACCAGGGACGCCATTTGTCCAGCGAAACGTCGGAGTATGCCAGTCTCCAAAAACTTCGCCATCTGATCCAGATTCAGAAATGGATCTTGCCATCTCTAATATTCTATCGTCCAGCATAATTCTGGTGCATTTGGCAACCACTACTAGGGAATCCCCTGGAGGAGTTTTAAACTTTAACACTCCGCATCGATCGGTTTCCCTCTCGTCCAGAGACACAAATCCTGCAGTTGCGTTATAAGCAGCCATACTTCGAGGTTCCTCTCAGTACCCTCGAGGTGTTGTTGTCGTATATGACTGCTTCTGCTGCTTCGAGTCTATCGTTCAGTATTAGCTCGTTTCCTTGCAGGTAAGTCTGCAGAATGGATTCCCATTTCCGCATGTTGACCTGCCTGGTTGCCTCCACCACTGCGGTAAATTCGAGAAAAGTTTTACGACATGGTCTCTGGTAGTGGACGCTTGTCGAAGCCTCGGCGGACAAACGTGACCCATGGCTGCTCTTGTTGGTGATGACCTGGAGGGAGGAGACTGTACTTGAGCGCCAGAACCTCTTGATTCTTGAGCAGATTTGGCCACTTCTTTCCTGAAGGGTGACGAAATCAGTCCGGTTACGGAGCATACGGCCGCTGTTATTGCCCACACTCTACCTCGTGATTCTAATTTTTTATTTTCCCTCTCGGTGTTTTGTTGGTGTTGTTGCAGAGCGCTTTGTTGCCAATATCTTTGTTGTAGACGTTCTGAGCCGCTTGGAGAATCCACCCTTAGCGCGTATCGAACTGGCTTTTTGAGGAAACTCAAGTCCTCACCCCTGTTCTCGTACACGATGACTTCATGATGTTCTGAAGCCCTGACGCATCCTATAAGGTCTGCCGTTCTCCCCTTCTCATAAGCTACCACGGCAGCGTCCACACTAATTATTCTGGGACTCATACCCTCGACCTCTCCCCGCCCACCCATGTCCGACAGTACACCGCAAGCTTGTTCAAAATAAGTCATTGAGTCGACGCTGGAGAACATTGCAATTGTTTTATTGCGTGTTCGCAGTAGTCGACAGCTCCGACCCAACAGTTGCATTTCTGGCAGCGCATCGTATGTTTTGCGCCGTATACTTGTCTTGGATGTGCTGCCATTCATTAGGGAGGCTAAGCCGGGTGAAATAGTAAGCCATTTGCTGTTCTTGCTTTTGCAGAAGGCTATCCGTAGCCTTTCGCTGCTGGTGTTCATGAACAGAGCTACACTTCGTAGCCGTATTCCTTTGGAGCCGCATTCTCCATGCAAGAGTATTTGCCTCTCATTGATGGTGAGCGGTTCAGTGGTACGGGCGATCTCGGATACTGCCATGGAAGTATTTGGTTGATTCTCCAAGTTGGCTATTCGATTTGTATTATTTAATGTGCTGTTTCTTTCAGCCGCCCTGTTGAAGATGGTTTCAATGTAGCTCAGAAAATGCGGTCTTTTGGTTTTATCAGCCAGAATGGCACTCAGATTTGAGGAATCCAGATTTGCATCTATTACATTTTCTAAGTTGGTTCTGGCGGCTAGAAAACGAGGACACTCTAGAATAATGTGCCATACAGACTCACTGATAGTTGAATCGCATTCGCAACCTGCACTTTCTTTTAGTTTAAATCGATGCAGATATTCAGCGATCCCTCCATGTCCAGTCAGCGCCTGAACTTGGGCAGGTGTCAACTTTGTTGATCTCACTATTCGATATGCCTCATGGACATCTGGGAGAAACGTTTTAGTCACCTGCCCAGTAGTTGAGGTGGTATACCTGTCCTGCCACTTACGGATAGTTTCGTCCCTAATTTTCTTTTTGACATAGGACATGGGTATTCTACAGTAGTCTGCCGTGGTGTTATTTTTCTGTTTGGCAGCGGTTTTAGCTAATTCGTCTGCCCTCTCATTTCCAGCCGTTCCAACATGGGCCCTCAGCCAGTAGAATCGAATCTCTCTTCCCTGTTCCGTTATGGTCTCCAAACACTGCTTTATCTCCTTGGCCAAACAGTGGGTAATCCTAGGATTCTTCAAAACATCGAGGGAGGACCTAGAGTCACTAAATATGTTTACTCTAGTCGCTCTATTGTCTAGAACCATTTTAGCCGCTCTGTTCAAAGCGTATAGTTCAGATTGGAAAACCGTGCAGGAAGGGTCCAAACTAAAAGTGGAAAACATGGACTCACGACCCCAAGTCAAGGCAGAACCAACGCCTCCGTTAATTCTGCTGCCATCTGTGTATAATTGAGGGCCGGCAATATCTTGGACGAGAGGAGATCCAGAGTCATCGTTCTCCAGGAGCTCATAGTTGTAAGACATTAATTTTGAGGGATGTGGCTGGTCCAGGTAATGGACCCGCTTTTCAAGCTACTTTTGAGGTGGTAAGTAGTCCAGAGAGAATCCTCTTTTAGTTCGATATAAACTGGCAAATTCCTGGACTCTCAGATCGAGTGGGAGAGTTCCGGACAAGATTGTTGCTGATGTGAGCGACACTGTACGATAAGCTCTACAGATTTTTTGTGTGAATGTGAATTTTTGTTTGACGAGCATTTAACTGTTTTTTGATCACCTGTAGCTCCGTCACTGGGGCCCACACGTTTGCGGCGTAAAGTACAATCGGCTCAATGATCGCGACGTATATTGTTCTCGTTATTTCCCCGTTGAGACCCCACGTCACCTTGGCTGCGCGTGCTAGCTGTTTGTAAATGTCTGCAGCTTTCTTGCATATGGCAGATATATGTGACCTGAAGGTAAGTTTTCTGTCTATAGTGAGGCCTAAGAGCTTTACCTCTTCTACGAGATTTATTCTGGTGCCTGCCATAAACAGGTCTGGGGGCTCAAAAACATGCCTTCTTGTCAGCAGCATAGCGTTCGTTTCACTTGCCCCGAATCTGAGCTTGTTGCTGACCAGTTGCTGACCCCCAGGCTGCTACTAGTTCCAAGGCACCATTTACCGATTGCTCCAATGCACTCACTTTATAGTTCGAGAACAAGAGAACCACGTCGTCCGCAAAAGCCTGGCAGTAAACTCCCTCTCCTGTGAGTCTGTGTAGCAACGGATCGAGGACAAGGTTCCAAAAAGTAGGTCCACCTACGGACCCTTGAACGCAACCCTTATTAGTCCTCTTTTCGCTGCTTATCCCCGTAAAAAATGATCACATACATAAATTATGCGGATTAATTAATAAAAATTTTATATCCTAGAAAGACAGATTGACTAGTTAATTTAGTTATTATTTCGGAAAAAATTCTCAGTGGTAGTACGGAGTCTGGAATCGTGCCCGGTATATGGCAATAGGTTCACCTCCTATTACATGGGACTCATTTTCATTAACACCACAAATTAAACAGTACCTACTATACACTATATAGTAAATATCTTGAAACTAATTGAATTTTAGGACGATTTAATCCACATGAGCAAATTCAAAAGGTAAACGAATTTTATATATGACGTAATATAAAAGAAGGTCTCAAGTTAAAATTTATCTTTTACCACCAAGTCTGAACGACTCCTTAGTTAGCTTAAGGTTCGAGGTTGAGACTTCCATTGTTCGTACCTAGCCAATTATATAGGGCAATAATTACTGAGTTCACGCTTCGTGACGTCATAAGCTCGCTTATTTTATTTCAGCTCAGATTTTAATTAAACATTGTTCTGGTTCTTAGGTCTTAGGTTCTAACGACATATGTGTGTGTTAGTAGGTGTGTAATGAAAAAATTGTATTAGTATGTGTCGCGAATGAAAACAGTCGTTATTATTGGTAACCGGTAAGTGTTAGGCAAGATAAAAAATAAATTTCAGTTATACGTAACTCTATAAAGGAAAATCTTACTTACATATATAAAATTTATTATGTTATATTATTTATAAATGAAGATCTTGCAGTTAATGCACTATGTATTAACTAAAATCGCGGGTTACGGGTACGCTACTCATGAGGAAGAACCTCTTTGTGGTTCGAAACTAGTAGAGCTTTTCTCAGTATGTTCACGTGTGTGACCCGCGATTTTAGTTAATTTAGTATGTCTCACAATAGTTATTATAATGGACTACTATTTTAATGCAATATCAGTTGATTGATTGTCAATTTGTCACATCAAATGATTTCCTCTTGTTCCTAAAATTATGCCGCCCATCGTGGGACCCAAGCTTGAAGACCCAACTGTATTGGAAAACCGACAATGAAATCATGACCGTCACATGAATAAAATAGCAAAAGAAGTATGACCTGCTCTTTCTCACACTAAAGCGTTCAAGAGCCTAGTTCTTGTAATAACGGCTATACCTAACCAGTTTATGATGGTCTCGCTTTGTATTATCTTTCCGCACTTTCAACGGTCAGTTTATACTGGTTGTGTATAGCTTGATGTCTAGCTATGTCCAAGAGGGTAGTTATGGCGGCTTGGGGACCAACTTGCAGAAACACGCTAACTTACACAATGCGGGTACTTCAACTTCACTTGTAGTTTTATTATATCCAACTTATTAGATGAAGCTGTTGTTAAATTAGAAATTATTCTCGATACGCGTGTTTTGTTCTCTATTGGACGTTGTTCTTTGTTTTAGGTAGTGTATGGGAAGTATAGTTGGTTTGAAGCCTGGGCTTTAAGTATTGCGTTAGAGTACTTATGTAGTTATGTATCACTATAGAGGAACGGCACTTTAGAGGAAATTTTGTATTACAGCCGTTTTCAATGATCTATCTATATGTAGATTTTCTCTTAATTTACTAATATAATCTTCATTTTTTTATAGCATAAGCCGGTAAACGAGCTAATGAATCACCTGATGGTAAGCAATCGGCGTCGCCCATGGGCACCTGGAACATCAGGGGCGTTACAAGTGCGTTACCGGCCTTTTGGGAATTAGGAGTTTGAGGGAAGGGGAGGGTAATTGGGCCTCCAGTAACCTCACTCACACGACGGAACACAACGCAAGCTTTGCTTCACGTTGGTTTTCTGTGAGACCGTGGTATCACTCCGGACGAGCCGGCCAATTCGTGCCGAAGCATGGCTCCCCCACACTTAATGTGTTCATACAAAATACGTTAAGTTTTTATATCTAGGAAGCAAATCTAGAAAAGGTTATTGAAAATGGCCATAAATGTAGTAACTTGTATAACGTTTTTAATCTACGCTAATATTATAAAGCTGAAGAGTTTGTTTTTTTGTTTGTTTGTTTGAACGCGTTAATCTCTGAAAATACTGGTCCGATTTGAAAAATTCTTTCTGTGTTTGATAGCACCGAGAAAGTAGCTAGTAATATTCTAGAGGTATATAAGTTATGCAAAATCATTATTTGTATATTATTCTCATCTTTTTTTTTAATTAATTAAAATGAATTTTGCATACAATGTACTTTTCTATGTACCGGTTTGGTAATAATATTTTTAATCAACAAATGTATAACTGTGTTTAATAAATTAAGTCTCAGTGGACATGTGAATGTTGTGAATATTTGTGTTTCACTCTCATAACATTTGCTGTGTCCCTTAGGAAATCTAGTGGAAAGTTTTGATAATTATTTTATTTACAAAACTCTAGTGTTAACGACCTTTATCGTATACACACTAATATTTTTTCCTAAGAATGTTAGGGCGTACATTTGCTTTTCCTGATTTCTGATTTAAGAAATTAATTTCTCATAAAAATAATACAATTCACATAAGATATGAGAAAACATGATAACTTAAAATTAAGGTACAAAGTATGAGTATGCGGGCAGTACATTGATTTTTTTTTCTACTAAAATATATAATTAATTAAGAATGTGGATATTACTAAAAATAGCATCTTTCATAATATTATTTTTGAAAAAAAAAGCAAAATTATTGGAATTATAGCTCTTGCCAGCGGCTTTGTCTACGTTCCCATGGCCTAAGTGGTACTCCAAACTATAACCTACCCTGGTTTCAAATTTCATTCCGATCTCTTTAGTCGTTTTGCCGAAAAGGATTAATACACAAATACACATACAAATTTCCGCGTATATAATATTAGTATGACTGTAAATACGAATAAAGTAAAATATGAAGTAAGTTTGTTTTGAGAGTTCAGAGGTAAGAGAGATAGGCGTCTATTTTCACCACATGAGCCATAACCAGAAGGCCAGTTGAATATTCATCAATCTCGATCGTATGAATAGAAGTTTAATGTTTCAAAACATAAACAAGAATTCAACTCAGTTATGCAAACATAACTACAAGGCATGCTACATTAATTAAACAATAATTTTAATTGAATGCAAAATGCTGCATTTACTAACAATCATTATTAAATTTCCAGCAAACTTGTAGCATTCCTTTGTGAAACAAATTAGTCTATTCTTAAGAAAATAGTAGTAAATGGAAACTTCTGTTTATAGAGGTATACTGCAAGTACACAAACCAAGTCAAAGACTTTCAGTCTAATACTAGCAATTTAATTAGCACAATTTCTTTACCTCTGCTGAATAAGTTACCTCGGAGATTCTAATGATCGAGATCTAAATAAATGGTGTGTTGTTCGACCATAATGCCGTAGAAAGTAATCAATGAAACAATATTGATAGAAAGAATATTAAATGTATCGGGTGACCGGGTAGTTGACGTTCAAGTGTAAAATTTAGATTATTTCCGATGCGGGTACCCAAATCATCCCCATATATGTTCTGCCATTTTGCATAGTTTGCTAGTTATAATTTTTTTAATGGTTTCTTTTGTAATTTTCACCTAACATCCTTTTTCAATATTTTCTCAATCTGTTGGACGTCTCTGGTTCAGTTGTTTTGTGATAACTGACTAACATAGTCTAACCTAGCACTCTAAACTTACGGTTTATATAGGCATTGCCGAATTCGAAATATATTCAGGGAATTTATGTGTATTGAGCTCAAATCCTAATTTTGATCTTTGTAAACCTGTATAATAGTCTTTCATGTAAAAGCATACCTAACAAAGCAATTTGTCTGTAAATTGAGTTAAATAAATTCGATTATCATTAATTTGATACGAAGGTCTTTTCAAGAACCACAAATACCTAAGAAGAAAATACGGTCACGATCTGCGTTAAAACCTACATACACACAGTCATTCAAATCCTTCATCCACTATCCAGCTATAAATCTAGTCTCCTTAGAACTTGGTAAACAAGTTTAGACTCTGCGGTTGAAGCAAATTGCTCCAACGATTTGCTGGCCACTATCCTTTGTCATTAGCAGTTCGCCAGAGGAGACTTTGATGATGTGTGCGGACCATGTGCCAGACATTAGGATGATATACGTCCTTAGCCAGAGTGAGTTACTAACATGCATAAATTATTTGTCTCATAAATATGTAAAAGAGACGCCGGGTTTATTTGTATTCTACGTCTGGCGGTTTTATGAATAATGAAACGATATCTAAATGGTAAAATATACTGTGACTATTATTGCTCTATATTTTATGTATGGATGTTCTAAAATGAAACAAAAGTATCTGATATTGTAATTGATAAGTGAAGACTGTTTATTCTAAGTCTACGGAATTTCGTAGCCTTCGTAGCGAGTGGCTATGGCGTAGCAAGACGTAGGTTCTAGCGTGCTACGACGGGCAACGTAGACATTGCAGTGGTGCGTAGGCGCTTTAGAAACTACAATCTAAAATCATAGATAGCAGCTAATTATGGGGTACATTTGTACTGTTAGGCTAAACTTGTCTCTTAAATCACAGTCCCCCGTTGGGAACATCCGGCACCACATCCAAAGATACACAGTATATTTGATAATTTGAATGCGTCTGCACGTATCTCGTTTGCCTACGTTTGTTTAGCAGGCTCTGTAGGTTTCGTGTTGTTTCCTGTACATTGCTTGTTTACTTTAACGGTTCTATTTTATTTTTTATTGCGGCTCGGTATTGGATTGTCAATTGGGATTCGTATTACTATATTTCAATGTTAGTTAGGAATATTTATAAATATATGAAAAATTAAAAGTTGTGAATGAAACTTTTGCATTATTCTTCTTCTTCTAAGTTTATATTAGAGAAAACGTAGTCTATATCACTCGTCAGCCTCTTAACTGTCTCAGTCCTGTCATTCCAAATTCATAATTATTCTGTTCTAACGTGAAAAAAAAGAAAAGAGAGGATGACAAACGAACACACACACACACACACAGACAGACACACTTTTAATCATAATATTGATTAAGTTTACGAACATTCATATTCTAATCAGTTGATTTATCTTACAAAGTATTGTGTACCAGACACTATGTTACTATGGATGCCGTATATTACTTGTATTTGTAATTAAGTCTCTAACGTTAATACTATGCTATAAACCACGCGAAGATTACCAGTAACCGGGTTATTTTATTATCTAATTTCATGTTTACCCTCTAGTTACGACGTGTTAAAGTTTAATTTGTAACTACTGTGTATGGCTTGAGATTAAGGTGTGTGTAAAATAAATTGTACATACATGTAAATAGTTTCTTATTTTATAAGCCTTGCTTTTCTTGGGTGCCTTTCTTTTATGGTTTTTCAAATAACAAAAGCAATCTTCTATTTACATAATAAAATAAAGCTCCCAACTTATTCCCATGTTTGCTATAAAATTAAAAACTATACTGATTGGATTTTTGCGCTGTGTAATTCCGTAGGTAAAAGTGAAAAATGGAGTGGGTTTAGGTGTATTGAGAAAATTTGAGTACCATAAGCAAACTATATATCTATGCATAAACAACAAAAAAATTCAGCGCGCATACATAAATACCCACTTAAAACAACGAAGCAGGCGTCATTAGAGACGGACTTTCATTTTTAAATAAATTGAATATAATAATAGGCTTCTATGTCATTGATATTTTCACATATAATTTTATATAGGTACTACTATGATCCATAAACGTAAGGATTCACGACGTGATTTTTACCGCGGCCACCGCGGTTACTGCCTTTGTAGAATACAGATATTTATGTAAAAAAACAAAGCAATTTTCACGGTTGCGATTGTTTGCGGCTCCCGCTGGCACCGGCGCGGCCGCAGTCCCGCAGCCGCGGCGGCTAGCACCCGCGCCCTAGCATCAGTTAGTAGGCGATCGTAATGGGATGGCCGATCTGGAATTCAGCTGATTGTTTAACCGCCCGCCCGTCTTGAGATAATCAACCGCTAAGTTTGCTGGCGATAATCGCAATCGCGGCGGCTGCGGGATCGAAGAAAACTGCGGTTTCGTGAGTTTTGAAAAGTCCGCCTCCATTCCACCACCGCGGCTAGCGCGGGAGAAGATCGCTTACCGTCGCTCTATTCTTCAAGGTACAAACGATTATGGTAATGCCGCACTGCGTAGGAGCGTGCATAACGATCACAAGATGGGACGTTACACATTATTAGCTATTGTTTACTACTTTCACAATATTTACAGACGATATTAAATATTTGTATGTACTTTGACAACATGTTGAATATGTTTTGTAAGGTTTAGATAGACAAAAACTGTAGAGTTTTAGCATAAACCGGTAAACGAGCAGATGGGTCACCTTATGGTAAGCAATCGACGTCGCCCATGGACACCTGGAACACCAGAGGCGTTACAAGTGCGTTACCGGCCTATCGGGGATTAGGAGTTTGATGATTCAGGGATTGAGGAGATTGGGAAAGAGTTTTATAGAGCTTCTATAAAAAAAAACAGAGAATAGTCCAGAGATTTCATATTTAGGCCGGTTACTAATTTCAGCCGATAGATCTAAAAAGTAAAGCTATAGTCTGATAGTCTGACACTCCCTCCTGCCTCACCCAGGCGGGAGCAGTCATTCGATGATTTTCCCCACTTAAACAAAAATACTTGTAAAACAATGAGTACAAAAAAATAAGTACAAAAAATTAATAGTTATCTTGCAACTAAACAAGAGTTTATGTAGAAACTAACTTATTTGATCAATTTACATCACATAACAAACATGGCGTCGCCATCGTCGAGGCAAACGTCACCAACACCAACATTTTCCATTTCCTCACAAAAAAATGAACGTAGAAACGAAACAGAACAAAAATAATTATCCACCTGTCTGCTATACGTTCGTTACATTTGCACGGTTCCGATTTATTTCACGACTCGGTGCCGGGAACGAATCGGACGCGGCGCAACGGGTTGCATCAGTTGCATTCATGTGAACGAGCACGATTTTATTGGTTATTTTTTATTTGATGCCCATTCATGATCTTTCTATCTACCGTCCGTTATTTGATAGGGACCTAAATTGCGGTAAAAGGTAGCTAATGGGTATTGCGTTAGTGTGTTTTGGTCGTTCTAGTAAATATATAAACATACTTACATGAGACGTGTTTTTCAAATCTTTTATCCTACCTCTATTTTCATATTGTAAGACTTGTTGAAGATCTTATTTAATACGTCTAGATTTATCAGTAAGCACCGTAAGTCTGTGCCAAATATCCCCCAGTGGAAAGCTAGGATGTGTACTCGATATAAACACGATATAATCACCTTATAATGTTTGATATTCACCTTCAAATTTTAATCAAAATGAATTAATAATTAAAAGAGTAGCAGCGCGACAGTCGCCGCGTCTCGGGTTGCGGAATGCAGCTCATGAATATGAGCCTCTAGCATGGGTTGAAACTAGTCGAGTTCCTCGTCAAATGATTACGTGAATAAGCCGAAAAATATAATCATTAATTTAGTATGTCTCACGAAATTTATAATACCAAATAAATGTTTACATTAATTTAATATAGTATGTTGAAAAATAAAGGAAATTTTAAATTCATACTTATTAAGCTTCCATCAGAAATACAAACATAATGTAGTTGATTTATTTATTTAAAACATTCATAAAATTAAATTGGACAGTTTTTTATTTATATACGAGATACAATTATTAACCCATATGAAACGCAATGTGTTTGCATCGTGTGAAATTACAGCACATATAATTTATGAAACGCAATCATGAAATGAAATGCAGCCCTAACTAGCAACTAATTACAAATGAGTACGTACACAACGTACTCATTTGTAATTAGTAAAATAATTTTAATTTAATCCGGTTTTCAGTTTCATTAATAGTAGATATTTTAATATACAAGTGGTTGAAATAAATGTGACGCTAATTGTCGTGGCGTGGGCTACGGAAGCGTTTAATAATTTAAAAACAATTGTTTTAATTTTTGACTTTCAAAAATATCTGTTGCTATTTCTTACCGCTTCAGTGGAAAAAGTTTCTAGTATATAACTAACTTAAATAGGGTATTTTATGTTATTAGTTCCATACTATAGGTGGCAGGCCTGCCATGATATAAGATAAAATACGCTCTTTTCTGATTCCATGTAGTTCTTTACTTTATTTATTTATTTAACTCGTTGTGTACCGTCATTATAGACACAATTATAGAACAATAGGTTGCGGTCACCGGTGACCGCGTGGTGTTTGACAGTTTAAAAAGTTATATACGCACAAACAAGTACATGGGTGGATTTAATGCCGTAGGCATTTTCTACCAGTCTGACCCTTGGGTGATGCAAAGAAAGTAAACAGCGGGGCAAGAGCATGTGTTGGATTTCAATATTTGAAAGATCACATACTTAATTCGACAATATACACAAATATACTTTATAATTATGAAACGAGCCTACGGATCACCTGGTGAGCTTGTGAGAACCGAGCATGAAGTCCTGCAACACCCGAGGAGATACAAGCATCATCCTTTTTACAAAGGAGTAGTTCTATTCATGCCTTTTTATTTACTTTTATTATAACTCTCAAACGACTACTAAGTGATTATTACTTAACGAAAAGAGACTGTCAAGACACATTTTTTTTATTTGATTGTGTTGTGTTACCAAATCTGAAGGACTTTCTATCTCTAGTTTTACTTTAGTCTACTATAAAATGCAAATGTGATAAACTAAAGATCGACGGTGATAGTATAATTCAATAACATAGAAAGGGTGCGACACCACTCTGTTCTGTATTTTTGATGCTATCTGAATTATTATATTGCGTACATAAACAGCGGCCATATTTGATTTTAACGCCTCGTTTGCTTTTTGTTTGTAGTCTGCTAATTTGATGTTTTATACTATATGATTATACTATATTGATATGTTATATATAGATATGATATAGAGATGATATAAGATGATACTAGCGACCCGCCCCGGTTTCGTATGGGTGCAATATGCATGTATTATATATATAAATATACCTTAAGAATCACTTTATCTATTAAAAAAACCGCATCAAAATCCGTTGCGTAGTTTTAAGGATCTAAGCATACATAGGGACAGACAGACGGTGGATAGCGATTTTGTTTTATACTATGTAGTGATAGTGATGATTGAATATGCTATCTATTAATCTACCTCTACTATATTGTAATATTCTCACCATGATTATAGGCAAGAGCTATGCTGTGTTACGAATGGGCCGGCTCGACTGGACTAATATCACGGCCTCGAAGAAAACTGGCATAAAATAACGCTTGCTTAGTGATTTGTCTCGTGAGTGGAATTACTGGTGGCTCAACTGATTTTCTCTTCCAAGAGGCCAGCAACGCACTTTTAAATCCTCTGGTAATGCTCATATATGGTACTGATCACGTATGTATCATCAGGAGATCCATCTGGTCATTTGCCTCCTAACCCATAAAAATGTAGTTTAATACATATTGGAGATCTATAACAACTAATACAACATTACACTGGTACAACCAAAACAATGATTGTGAATCAGTGTATGATTAAAAATTATTGCTATAACGCTTTGATCTAATTAAAAACCACAAAGAAATATGTCGAGTTTCCTCAGATGTGCGAGTTCCATATATCAAAGAGCAAGAAAAACCGGAGGTGTGTGTGTTTATATTTCGGCTGCATTAGCACGAAAAAATATGTTGACCCATTTCTACATGTCTATTATGAAGTTTTTTTTTCTTTCGAAAGTACCTTGTGTGCTCAGTGCAAAATATAAAAACAAATGAACATACAGATTTTTCACTTATAACTTTTGAATATTGTGGCGTATCGATATACTGTTTCTATTACTTTAAGTGTGGGCGAGCCATGCTTCGGTACGAATGGGCCGGCTCGACCGGAGTGATACCACGGCCTCACAGAAAACCGACGTGAAGCAACGCTTGCGTTGTGTTTCTTCGTGTGAGTGAGGTTACCGGAGGCCCAGCTCCCTCTCCCCTGCCCCAATCTCCCCAATCCCCGAATCCCCAACAATACTCAAACTCCTAATCCCCAAAAGTCTGGTAACGCACTTGTAACGCCTCTAGTGTTCCAGGTGTCCATGGGCGACGCCAATTGCTTACCATCAGGTGATCCGTCTGCTCGTTTACGGCATATGCCATAAAAAATGTACCATAACAAATTTTCTGATTTAATTTTTCAATGGCAACATTTTATACAATGTAACATCGAACCTGCCACGCTTAGGATGTGGATAGGATGAAGTTATAAAACAGTATAAATAAATAATTATGTTCACACAAAGTTACTTTAGCACCCACGACTGCAGAATAAGTGACAGAAATTGTCTTGCCTCCAAATATTTTTTAATGCCAACGATCAGGATTCGAAAATAGTGTTTAGTGACGAGATTTCTCTACCTCTATACTATACCTCTATAATAAAACTAATGTAAAACAAAGTTACTTAGCTACATACTGTGAATTCAGTACCTAGCTATAGATTTATTTGTTGCAGTTCTTATTGCACTACTGCAATAAGAACAAGTATGTACCTACGTACATACTTGTAAGAACCCGTATTGGTAACATTGCTGCAATAAATAAATAAAAGTTGCTTGTGATCCGGCTCGAACAGTAGTGGACAAATATTTAACCGTCTGAACATTAAAGTTTAAGCGATACTTACAATACATAGTATTGGAAATATAACGTATGTGTTAGACAATTGGGTAGTTCGAGACATCTCAGTGCCTTTAGCCAAACGCCACTTTAGCGCTTGTCTACAGAGAGAGTAGAAAACTAAATGTATGGGGATGACACCGACAAGTGTCAAAATTTACGTCAATTCCATATAATTTGGTTTTCTTTTCTACATGTAAACAAGCGCTAAATGGCATTTGGCTACAGCTGCATGGAACATGCTATTTTATTTATTTCGGACAATTTAAATCCATTTGGTTAGTAAACAAACAACTTATAAAACTAGTGTTAGTACTTAAAATTACCAGTTATAATTAGAACATGACTATCTTACGTCACAATAGCATGCAGGCGTATCCATTGCCCCAGTATAGGGCTGTCCCATTTGTCTGCTATAGTCTTCTATATATTTTGAATACATCTGAATACTCTTAAAATGAAGTCCTTTTTGAGAAACGCTTAGAATTTTTCTGTTGTACAAAATTAAACCCTTTTCAAATTAAAAAGATATCGCGTACACTCTGCAGTTCCTAGGAGAATTTAATAACCTTGCAAGTCGTTGGACTAATCTTTTTCTTATCTACCTCTAGCTCGTTGCTTAGACGTACATCGTAATAAAGGTAAAAGGAGTAAACTTTTACCTTTATTACGATGTACGTAAGATAAACTTATGAGATATATAAACTTGTAAGATTAACTGAAATTCTTTTATATTTTCTGAGTTAAGCGACAAAAAACACGTCATTTAGGTAGGTACCCTCATCAGTTTTGTATTATAATATTTGCCATAATAAATAAGAAACTATCAATTTTGCCATATCTACACAAAGAAGGTCAAGTTCCTATACCTAATTTTTGACAGTTAAGGAGATTCAGGCTGTAAGCAATACACCATTGATAAAAAATTAAATCAGGACATCCCTATGGGGAATAAAATATCCAAAGTTAAAGATATTTTAGTACATAATTCAGTAAAAACGCGGGTTACTCACGTGAATATACTGAGAAAAGGTCTACTATTTTCGAACCACAGAGGGGTTCTTCCTCATGAGCTGCGTGCGCGGTCGCAGCGACGTAGCGCAGCTCACTTTGTTATTATAAAAACATATTTTAGTACCTCTACACTCGCTGACAGCTTTAGCAAGAAACAGAACTGTACTACTATATGTAGGTACGATAAATTCACTTTCAAAGCGAAAGGATATAGTGATATATGCGAGGTCGAACGCTGGATTGACCCGAAATAAATCCAATACAAAAAAAATCGACAGCGAAATAAGAATGGTGAACATACTTTTCGTTTCGGAGTTATTTTGGGGAATTTACTTCTTATATTTGAGTTGGCGATTATATGGGAACGCTGAAAGTAATACTTGAATATGTTCGATTTCGTGGAAGAAATTATGATTTTTAATCGGAACAATGCCATTAATAAATGAATTTGACAATTATCATATTAAGATTGATGTAGGGTTTTGTAATCTATATTAAACGAAAGGGTTTTTGAAATGACTAATAAGACAATAGAGAATTCTGCCTTTAATCGCCGGTGGTGCCTCACTGATCAGGTACACTATCACGTCGGTCATAATCATAGTGCGCCGTCACATGTTTAGGTAAGGTTTAAAATGCCTTGTCCATAGCACGCTGATTTAACAGCCTATTATCTTCAGTTCAGCCTTTGGATTTAGGTTCATACAACAGAGTTTTGGCAGAGGCCTTCGCCTTGCAGTGCGACGACCATGACTAAAAATAAATAAACAAATAACAGAGTAAGTACAAATCATCGAGTCACTCGATCAAAACGACATTGAGAAACATCGCCACGTTAAAAGTACGTGACCAATATAAATAACTGCGGGTATCAATGATCCTAATAATATCCGTAATATATCGACTTTTTCCAAGCAAAGCTGTAAACAATCATAATAAATAAATCCTCGAAACAAAAGTCGATATAGAAAAACTTTGATCCTACTTTGTTTTGAAGTAAGTTTTCCGTCTGTCGACTGTCTAGAGTGACTTGTGGTGCTTTTTAGCGACGACAGCGCCACGACGGTTGAATAAAACATTCAGGCTGACTGGTAAGCGATGATACGGTGTTTATAATATAATTGAATTGTAGTGCTGACTTTGAAATATGTTTTATGATTGAATGTAAAAGTGTTATAAATTGCATTAGCGGCAACGGTACACTAGAAAAACGGTGTAATTTATTCGTTACTCTCTTCATTTGTAAGGTACTCAGATTTAAGAACCCTTATAAAAAACAAATGAAATGTTTTAGTAGCGAAATCAAGTCCTTTCATTTCATCTAAAATTCTTTGATTATCACAGTTCACTGAGTTCCGAGTAGTAGTTTATTTACATTTGAATACGTAATAATAGAGGTAGAAAATGTTGAATTTTTATCAATTCTGTTCTCGACGTAAAAGAGGCAAAATTGACTCGTTTATTTTGCTTAAACTAATAAAATCTCGCTGCGTATTCAAATGTTACATAAAAATAAGTCTCAACTTTTTCGCAGGCGAATAAACATGAAAGCTGGTGAAGAATACCCATATTTCTTTTTATAGGACTTCAAGAAGTTAGGCAACCTAGTCTTGGAGCTTACTGCTAACTGGACTTAATGTTGGCAATATAAGAACTAACGACACTTCTTTAACAAAAGTTGTATGCGTAAGAAAAATGAGAGTATAAAAAATATTGGCTCTCACTTCTTTTTGCAGGTGGAACATTTGGTTCGGACTGAAGAATTTTTTGACATTTGCCAGCGATATGATTTTGGTTAACTATAATTTTACTTGAGAGTGTATTTCAAAGAGGAATTTGTAGAAGTTTCATGTGGCTAACAGCCTCCGCTGATAAGCCTTGAAAAGCTCCCTTTGTTAATATCCCTAGACTCTACCGAGAATCTCTAAAGCCGGTTGTGGTACGCATCTATGTAATACAAAACTGTAGTACTTATTACTCAGTCGTTTGGTGAGACACAAAATTATGAATATGAATTTTTAAATGTAACATGACATCACACCTTTTATCCCCGAAGGGGGGAAGGCAAAGGTGCACAAGTGTGGGAGAGCCATGCTTCGGCACGAATGGGCCAGCTCGACCGGAGTGATACCACGGCCTCACAGAAAACCGACGTGAAGCAACGCTTGCGTTGTGTTTCGTCGTGTGAGTGAGGTTACCGGAGGCCCAATTACCTTCCCCTTCCCCAATCTCCCCAATCCCTGAATCCCCAACGATCCTCAAACTCCTAATCCCCAAAAAGCTGGTGACGCACTTGTAACGCCTCTGGTGTTCTAGGTGTCCATGGGCGACGCCGATTGCTTACTATCAGGTGATCCGTCTGCTCGTTTACCGGGTTATGTATTACATAAAAAAAAAAAAAATTACGGTACTTAATGCCACTGTACGTTGTAACCACCACTTTTTACTATTTATGTTACAAGTTCCATGTAATAGGGAGTGAGCTTATTGTCATATATCGGGCACAATTCTAGACTCCGTCCTACTACTGGATTTTTTTTAAATAACCCAGTCTTATTTTGCTCGACCCGGGAATCGATCCCGAGACCCCTTGCCCGGAAGTCGCACTTGCGCCCATCGGCCAACGAGGCAATAATTTTTTGATTAAAATAATTTTTGAGAATATTAAGGACATTAAAATGGTTGCACAATGATAAACATTCAGCCAAATATGGACTAAACTTTTCTAGATAAGACAAGCACAATAGAAAAAAAGAAATAAAACGTTAAACATGTAGCTACATAAAAATTGACGATCAATCAAATATACCCGCACGCAACGAAAGTGATTGGACGTGTATTTTGTTGAGTTAAATAGTTAAGATTTTGTTCTCACTAGATGGGTACGAAATGTAACGGCTGCGATGCCGATATTACTGATAAGGTGTATATGGAGTGTTCCCAAGGAAAGTGCAAGAAGCCTTACCATCTTAAATGTTTGGCAGTGACGACGGAGAAGTATGAAACATTTACACAAGATTATAAAAAAAAGTGGATGTGTCCAGTATGTGTAAGTGCTATTCCAAAACGAGGGAATTCCGACACCCCTGTTCGAGGAAGTACGGTAGATAAAACCTTGGCGGCTGGGGCGAGTGACGGCAAAGTAAATACTCAGCGCAGTTGTCGTCGCAACCAGAAGGAAGCGGAAACGAAATCGGTTCTTGGACACGATACACACCAAGTGAAGTACTACAGGAGTTTCGATTAGAAATATTAGCGAGACTGGATGAGCAAATTCGACAATATGCATTACTTCAAGATAGATTTATCAAAACCAAAAATGAATTGAAAGACTTACGAAAAGTTATGGAGGTAGTTCAAAAGAAAGCGAGTAAAGTTGACCAGTTAGAAACAAAAGTGAATGATTTGTTAAAGTCAAATGAACTTCTGCGAGCTTGTCTTACTACAAAAACTTTGAATTTGGATAGTGCGGAGGGACTTGAAGCACCTACAGACCAAAATATAATTTCGGTCTGTAGGTGCTTCATCTAAAACATTTGTCAATATTATTAAACAAAATCAAAAGAAGGTAACAAGCAATCCGGTGAATAATAAACCGATAAAAGAATGTGTGGCCACAAAACCAACCAGTTCTGTATCGGAAAGAAAAATACCACCATTAATCAATAAAGTGAAAGAAATTGGTGCCAGCGTAAATGAAGTAAATGATGAAGAGAAGACTATGTTAAATGGAAAAGAAAACTGGACAGTGATAAATAGGAAGAAAAGTCGATATTCTAATGGAACGGTAAAAAGAGGAGGAAATACCACAGTAAATGAAATTCAAGGAACAGAGAAACAGAAGTATTTACATGTATGGCGTCTACAGAAGGAAACGAAAGAAGAAAACTTAGAAATACATGTAAAAAAAATATGCGGCTTGGAAACACCAGTGAAAGTAGAACGAATTAAGCCTAAAACAGAGAGAGATTATGCTTCTTTTATGATTGGAGTGCCTGAGAGTAAATACGACATTCTATGTCAACCCGACAATTGGCCTGTTAATGTGGAATCCTGTGAATGGGTTTGGTTTCGTAAGTCATTTCAAAAACAAAAAACCCAATAATAGCACTACTATCTATTATCAGAATGTAAGGGGTCTACGAACTAAAATAGAGGAGTTTTATGTTGGGCTGCTAAGTCATGACTCGGATCTTTTTGCTATTATGGAAACGGGACTAAATGAGTCAGTATGTGATGCGGAATTAATCCCTCCGGGTTTCACTATCATGCGATGCGACCGCGCGGACGGAAGAAAACAAGGCGGCGCGTGTCTCGTGGCCACACCGCGAATCGAGTTGCGGCGAGTACCTGTACCCATCGAGGTAAACATTGACGACCATATTTTTGAAATAGTAGGTGCCAGAGTTTATTTACGTAGTAGATTTTTATTTTGTATTTGTGTAGTTTATATCCCACCCAATAGTAGTGATAACGAATATGAATTATTATTTAGAATCATTGAACATCATTGTAATAATTATAGTGAAGTGGTGGTGGATCGGAGATTTTAATTTATATTCCGGTACGACAAGTGTTAATTCATATTATGAGTTTCTTGTGACATACTGTGGGTTTTCTCAGAGCAACAGAATAGTTAACTGTAATGATCGATGTTTAGATTTAGTGCTGACTACATTGGGGGAGGAGTGCGTGAGCGTGTGCGCAGAGGAGGCGCCGCTCGTGCCGGTGGACACATATCCCCGCCGCTAGAGGTGTCCGTTTGTCCAGTTTTAAGATCGGATCCCCGCTTTGAGCCAGAGCCAGTTTTGAGCGCTTCATCATCGGAAACGCGTATACAGGTCAGTTGGAACTTTCATAAAGCCGATTTTGTTCAATTATATTCTAAAATCGCTGCAGTAGACTGGACTCCTTTATATGCCCGTAACTTGAATTTGGATATGAGTTTAAAGTACTTCTATGAGACGATATATTCATCTATAGATAGCTGTGTTCCCAGAAAAAAGCGAAGCCGGGTACGCTCGAGATATATTTATCCCGAGTGGTATACGGGTGAAATAATTCGCGACATAAAGCTCAAAGCTACTCTTCACAGGATGTATAAAATTAGCGGTCTAAGGAGTGATTACGAAGCGTTTGCCCAATGTAGGACCCAAGTCAAAAATAAGATTTTTATAGCACAGGATCAATATCGTCAACGCTTGCAAACTCATTTGTCTGAAGACCCTAAGTCTTTTTGGTGCTATGTTAATTCTAAAAGAGGTAAAAACCGGTAGTCATTAGATAGGACGGAGAGGCATGACAGGTGAGCAAGCGGTCCAGGAATTTGCTGAATATTTTTATATTCTGTATACAGTCCAAAAACACCTAGGTTGGATGTGGATGCAGCGATACGAGAAGCGGGCAGTCAGAACGGCGCAGGGCGAGTTCACCTTGACAGGTTGAGGTTAGATGAAGTGGTTCGCGCTCTTCAGCAACTTAAGCCGAAAAGATCGTCAGGGCCTGATGGTATTCCGCCGTTCATTTTCAGAGACTGTCGTATTGCATTAGCGAGACCGCTGTTGTATATCTACAATCTTTGCCTCAAAACATCAGAGTTTCCGGAAATGTGGAAGATTATCCGAGTCATACCGGTGCCGAAGGGAGGTTCAGGAACTAAAGTTAAAGAATACAGACCGGTTGCAATATTGTCAACTATGGCTAAAGTGTTGGAGTCAAGTATTTATGCGAATGTTTATCGGCAAGTTAGCGTGCAACTCACAGATGCGCAGCATGGTTTTCGGCCAACTAGAAATACAACCAGCAACCTACTTTGTTACATGGCAGAGGTGGTACCAACAGTGGACAGTGGGGGGCAAATCGATGCTGCATATTTTGATTTTAAAAAAAGCGTTCGATTTGGTTGATAACGATGTCTTACTTAAAAAATTAGCTGCGGTAGGTTTCACTCCACACTTGTTTAAGTTTATTGCGAGCTATATGAGTGGCAGGCAGCAGTATGTTGACTACGCAGGGCATCAATCGAACACTTACTACACTAGGTCGGGAGTAAGTCAAGGAACAAATCTAGGGCCCCTAGAGTTTCTACTAATGGTTAATGACTTGCCGAACGTTGTTCAGGATGCTAAGTGCTCACTGTTTGCTGACGACCTCAAGCTTTACCTCCCCATCACAAACGTAAATGACTGTGAAAAGCTGCAAAGCCATATAGACCGAGTAGTTGCTTGGAGTCAATGTAATCTCCTGTATTTTAACACGTCTAAGTGTGTGACCATAAGTTTCTCACGCGCACACTCACCCGTCACACATACGTATACGGTGGAGGGGTACCGCTGAATAGGGTCATGGAGATTAAAGACTTAGGAGTTCGTTTTACCTCTGGGCTCACGTTTCGTAATCATATAGTCGAGGTATGCAAGAAAGCATATCGAAATCTAGGATTTGTACTTAGAATGGTTAGAGGCTTCACAAATATGAGAGCTATAACGACACTATATAATGCTTTAGTAAGAAGCCAGCTTGAATGCAATGCAGTGATCTGGGCTCCACATGAAACTAAGTACAGTCTCATGCTTGAACGAGTACAGAATAAATTCATGAGATATAAGTATATGAGAGAGTTCGGGGTATATCCATTCTACCCATTAACTCGTCGAGTACCGGTTTTGTAGACACAATTATAGAACAATAGGTTGCGGTCACCGGTGACCGCTTGGTGTTTGACAGTTTAATGTATCCAACTCTGTTTGTCTTGGATATAATGAACTACAGGTCAGGAGGCAACAAAAATAATTAGGGGGAAGATACACAACCCGGATATATTGCGAATGGTTGAACTGGTCGTGCCCCATGGATACGTGAGTCGTCGTCGTCAGCCGCGGTTACTGGCAGAACCACGTTCGCGAACTAACTTACTGCGGGAGGCACCGCTCACGTGTGCGCTTCTCACTCTGAACCTCGTTGCTAATGACGTAGACATATTCTGTTACTCTTTAGGAGAATTTACAAGAGCAGCCATGCATAGGATTTGCTATATGTAGTAAAAGCTTATTATATATTCTTTATCTTATTATATATTCTATAGAGTATATGGATATTTCTTGTTTGTATATTTTGTTTATTATTGTTATTTTAATATTTGCCGCAATATCGCATTGGGTCTAGCCTGTAAGGTTATTTGTATGTTATGTGTGTAAATAAATAAAACATTTTGTTTATAACCTACAAATTCACTGGCTCACTAGCAATCTACTTCGACTTTATTTCGTATAGCATTTCGAGAATCGGGACACGTACGTCAGTTCAGCGTGTTTGCGACATGTTTGGGTGACCACGATAAGGCCGTTGGAGTTCCGTGTCCCTCGCATTTGGGAATAAACCTCCGACTTGTCGGGTTTGGCACTCCGTCCTCGACTTCTGAATAAAACATAACTATGGCAAAGTGTTTCCACGTTGTGCGAGTATGTTTGTACTGAAGTTGTCATGTTTGTCCTATAAGCTGTGTACCAGTTGTTTCGGGAAGTCAACTGTAACTCGTAAGTTGTTTAGAGAACAGTTTGGCACTTTAAGAATTTCCGAATAGGGATTGTTTGTAAAGATGCAACTAATTTCGGACTATGTATATTTTGCCCTTGAAACAAATGCTTTTCACTAACGCTGTCGCTATCTTGGCATCACACTTTATTGAACATTTTAGAGTAATTATTTTGATAAAGCTAAGATAAAGCGATTATTATTCTGTATTTAATTTGAAGAGAGTTATTTAAACTAATATTATTACAAGATGTGAACATCGTATTTCATTTAAAGTGCAATTTCTACACGTACAAAGTGGCACAATGTGTCTTTATAAACGCTTAGTCACTGTGTAGGTGAGCTGAGCGTGGGTTAGCGGCAGGACACAATAATATACAAAATCTCAGTCTAACGCTCCGACGTACTCGAGTTAGTCTGCAAACTTTGCTCTCTTCCATTTTCAACAAATGAGAAACTACTTGTGATGATAAGTAGTTCATATTCTAGACTAGCGGGAAAATCCCAGGTAGGTATTAATAACATTTTGTGTGAGCTTTACCTAGAAAAATAAAGTGGTTTTTATTATACAAAAGTAGTAAGAGAGCGTTTTATACGGGCGCTTTGATATGGAAAATAATTTTCTTCCGAGTCATTGTGTGTGCCGAGTTAAACAATTTCTAATAGTGCAATATTTAGCCAGTCAGCCGCAGAACTTATGACGCTATAACGTTCAGAGTCACATGATAGAGAGAGCAATATATTTTTTGTATTTTAAAGAGAGGGATGGAAGTGTCGAATTGCGGACGCGTCGATCGGAAGCGGAGCGGAGCGAGCGTGGAATTCACGGAAGTGGAACAATGCGGAGAGGCTTTTGTGAGGCGATAACCACCACGTTATAATTTACTCGGAGCGTACGAATTCGTACGAGTAAGCGCGAAAACGATTCAGTTTTGCAGCGCGAAATTAAAATTAATTTCACTGACTTTTGTGAACGTTCACGTGTAAGTCGTAAGTGCTTTCATTGTTGGCTGCATTTGAAAAGCGGTTTCTACGTAAAATTAATTCTTAACCCAACTTCATACAACAGAATAGAGAAATTTAACGTGAATAATGTATAGAAAAGCATGGAAAACCTGATCAAAATTAAACAAGGGCAAACTTGAAAATGTTAAAAAACAACACTTCATTAATACCAAACATTTCCGAACACGTTATAGAAAATCATAAAAAAATAACCAAAAAATACACAGCGGGCCATATAAATCTTCCCAGTTCGGGTTCACGAGATTCAAATGGTAAATTGCGAAGCCGCAATTTTCGAGGCGGAAGTACCATGTGAACGGACCAAGAACATTTGTCCAAGCCATTTGTTTTTTGAAGCCCTATTTTAAATGAGAATTATTTTCGCGAAAAGAGCTTATGGTAAAGCCTTAATATTCTCCAGCCACTTAATGAAATAAAACAATGGAATAGTCTTTAGGTGGTGTTATTTTAATAGGTATTGTAAATTAATGGCAATTAGTGGCTTTATTTGCCGCTTCAGTCTTAAATGCTATGTTAATCTAAAATTAGAAACTTAATTTTTTTTTAGGTAAATGAAAGTGAGTTTGACTGTCTTTACCCAGCTACCATTTTAAGTAAGTCAATAAATAACAGACCAAAGCCATTGGCAATAGTTAGTATTAATACGTATTTATTTTGAAAATATTTTACATCTGATTAATATAATTAAGTGTGGGTTCTGAATAGGCTATAAACCTAATTTAAACTCGGGTTCTAATATTATTTATACGACGTAAAAATATTGCCCATTAACTACAAAGTGCGTGTTTAATTTACACTAACCGTAGGCGCGAAAAGACTCATTATTACCGCTAAGTGAAATAATTTATGAGTCGGTTTAATAATTCAGATTTTTATTGCTACAATTACCAACAAATGTGTTTGTGATTTTAATGCTATATTGTTGGTGCTCACATTTATATTATATATGTATGATCAAGTTCTCGAACGTGTCTTTTCTGATATTAATGTAACAACAGTTGAAGGACAGTGAAAAAATCAGCAAAATATCAACTTTAATCGAACGACACAGAATCGAAGATACACAGTAATAAACTTCACCAAAAATAACTTCAAAAGTTCATCATGTTGGTTTATTTATCCGCTGTCCTTATTTTTCTGTCCACCATCATACTTTTCCGCTTTCGTAAATATTGCGGGTAGGTATAATAAAAATAGATGAGAACGCCTCAAAACGACCATGATCCTCGTCAAAGGACCACCGGTATGTCTTGGATGGTATTACAGGAATTTCACAATATTTTTATCTTAGAGAATCGTAATGGACAAAATATATAGTGTAGCGGTTTTACGTTTTTCCACCTTCTGTGACGGAATCTCGTTTGGCAATGGACCTTTGTAACCGATTGTGACGTGTATTGTTTGAGGAAACTGTCGTTGTTGTTATTGCATTGTATAAATTGTGCAGTTGATTTTGTTCTTGGTGTTTATTCTTAACAAACTTTCAAGTCACGGTATCAAATCTTCGATATCATAAGGAAGAGGTCGGTGTATGAACACAATCTATGTGATTTCTCTGAGTAATAAATTACATGTCTAGGTAAGAAATTTGTTTGTGTCGTATTCGTTTTTTAATCGTATGTTCTAACAGATAGAAATGTAGACATTTGTAAAAAAAAAACCTTTCATGTTTGAGTATTGTCAACGACATTCTACTAGTTCCATTGAACAAAACAAATAATAACAAAGTAATAATAATATCTGTGTTGAAACAAAGCAAAGGTTCTCTTTCTATATGTTTATATTAAAGAATATCCTCAGATGTGACCACCCGGAGCCATTGCACGAGTATCTTTAGCGCTTATCTGTAAAGTAATGGTCAACATTTTTATTTTGTACTTCATAAAATTGCATTCATTTCTTATCGAAAAATACAAGATAGAGAACATTATACGATTTTGATATTTTTCTCATTTTTTTAATATATCTCGAATAGAGAACATCTACTGCCATATCGGGGTATCGTGCAAAATTTCAGAATTCATATTTATTATGGGAAAAGCTGGTAAACTACCAGACGGATCACCTGATGGTAAGCAATCGTCGTCGCCCGCCCGGAACAACAGAAGCGTTGTAAGTGCGTTATCAGCCTTTTGGGAATTATTAATTTGAGGATTAATTGGGCCTCCTGTCATCTCACTCATACGACGACTCACTACGAAAGAGTTCTTTTACGTCGGTTTTCTCTGAGGACTTATTATTATGATTTTAATATTTTTCACCAATAATGTTAAGAGTCTCTCGATAGAGCACATCTCCTGCTATATAGAAGTATCGTATACAGTTTCAAGGTTCCATTTAATAATGAAAAACAATTCCTTTTATTAAAACTTGACACAGGAACTGAATTCGAGACCCTTAGCTTGCTAAACCAACGAGACAGTCAATATTAAAGTTGTAATGTTTGTTTCCAAAGTAATGAGTTACGAGGGACATACAATATGGACAGTTATTTATGAAAAGGGATACACAAATCTTGCAGAGAGTTTGACTATCAATAAATCTACACAGCTTCCTGCCAGATAAGAAACTGTAAAGGACAGAATAGCTCATAAATCACGAGACAAAGTCATAATAGTTTGTTTATAGTTCATTTCAAGTTTAAAGGAAGAAGTAGATGGAATAAGTCCCGATCATTAGTCGACAATTACCGTGGGAGCTTCGTTCCCAAAGACGAATGGTATAAAGTTCCCGAAGTAGGACTATTTATCAACTCATTGCAGCTCAGAGTCGCAGCCCTATTCCGTTTCACGCCTGTCCAGTTTATGCTTTGACCCACCAATTTATCCTTTATGGTTGAAAAGTATTGCGCAATGAATTTTACGGTAATTTGAGCAGTATAAATGAGGCGCAAAGGACTTGGGTTGTGTAGCAAGGGTAAATTAAATATTTTTATTTGATTTATTAGGACATTTTTATTTTTAAGATTATTTTTTCGGTTTAATTTGGTTTGTCCTTTAATGCTACGAAAAGTATAACTATCTACGGAAATACGTATATGTAAAAATGTAGTATTCACAGTTTGATATCGTTTCTTGGATAAGTACTCCAGAATAAGTCTTCCCAAAGTCGGGCCGGACAAAGATTTATAAAGAGCAAGTTTGAAAAGTCGCAGGAAAATATCCGGAATGGGTGCAACAGAAGGCGACGATCGAGATTGTTGGCGCCATCCGAGAAAATTAACCCCCACTGTGCTATTCGGCTTGTTAATTTTAAAATGGACTCTATTGACTTCAACCTCATAACAATAAATGTTTATTTTGTTTAAGTAATGTCGCGTAGTATTATACTGTAGATATTCTTAGGTTCTTAGAAGGAGCTGTTTGATTTATGGTATGTAGTAAAAAAGTTTTTGGATGTAAAGTTTCATATAAATCATTTTTCTATGTCAGGTGCATTGAATTATTGAAGTCGATGTGAGGTAGTTTTGAAATGTGATTTAGATTATAATCAATATAGGGCCATTTTAAAACACGAAACACCATTTTAAGTAAAAAGATGCATTTCTGAATTTTCTTTATTTTTTGAGTAAAATCATTTTTTTCTAATCTCAGTATCTCATTATCCGTAAGCACAAGCGCAGCGTAGGAAGTCCATGCGCAAGGTGGACAGACGACCTGATTAAGGTCGCAGGAAGCCGCTGGATGCAGGTCGCTTCCAACCGGCCCAGGCCTATGTTCAGCAGTGGACATCCTGTGACTGATATGAAGATGATGATGATGTTTCTAATCCCCAAAATGCGACTGCCTACTTACATTGCAAACTTACTTAGGTAAGTTTACTCATAATTTAAAACGACATTAGGCCAAAATGTTATGCTAATCGTACAATTTAGAAAATAAAAGGAAATTGCTTTTGGAATTGCCTTCGTTCTATATCCGTACGATCTTTGAGAAATACAAAAAACAGCTATTGACATTATTTTGTTGACTGCAGGATTGAACTGTCGCATCGAATCAAAATTACTGTCACTTATTAGAATAACGATGTTATATTAACTTTTTGTAAGTGTAATTAAATTAATTCGCGGAGGACCAAGGGGATGCATTTGTCTAGCAGTGGATGTCTTTCGGCTGTTGATGAAGATGACGATGAATTGTAATTAGCGTTTTTCCTTTTCGTCTCTGCATTTATTTTTGCTGCGTCTCTGCATTATTTTAGCAATGAAAGTTAAATTGCTGCGCTCTAACAGCGTCATGTGCTGTACTAGTAGTATGTATATACATTGTGCAATAAACAAATAAATATGATAAGTACTAAGGAAAATTTAGTCTCAATGTATCGAGCACTCGAGCTCTATTTGAATAATAATGGTCATAGTTTTAGGATTCATGGTGTTACCGAATGTTTTGCCGGATTACAGAACTTATTATTATCCCTTTTGCTCAGCAGTGACACTTACTCGTATGATAGCTGAACAAACGAACATTATATTACATTACACAATCCTGGATTCATTTCAAAAAGGGGAATTTTTTACTGCATCTCTATTTAGAAATTTAGGCAAATCAAATTTCTCAATTAATAACCTATTGCATAATCCAAAAAATTACTGTACTTCAAATTAACTACGTATTACTCACCGTAAAACAAAAATATTGATGTGCATACAAATTGTTCAATATTACAATGGAATTTCCAAAAAAAACCGACTTCAAAAACGAATGACTAACGAAAAGTGAGAACTAAAAAGGAAAAAAATAACTGTTATTGGTCATACGTACTTATAGCTTACACACCCACTGATAGGTTAGAAGTCGGTGCTACAAACCCACAACAAAATAGTTAATGGTCGAATTGAGAACCTCCTCCTTTTTTTGAAGTCGGTTAAAAATAGGTTAGGTTAGGAATTATTAGATTTACTTTTAGTTAAAAGATAGTCATTGATCTAACAGTATAGTATAGTTGATTTATTTGATGAGCAAATTTAGTGTACAATTCAGTATTTTTGGTGGTAATTTCGAATATTTTGATTGAAGAAAGGAAATTACAATAAATTAAAGTATTAAATACCACCCATTTCAAAATATAAAGTTACAACAGCCATTCAGTTTCAATTTATTTTATATTGCAAATTAAATATGTATATCAACGTATTTCAATAGCAAAGCTTTGCCTGCCGAAAGTAAATCCTTTCGTGAATATTTTAGTTTTAATCAATGACAGTTTCATTGTGTTTTATACTGTACTGACTGTATTCATATAAAAAAATATTTTATTTGTTTGCACGATATTTTATTTGCAATTCCGTTATTGTGATTAATGCGGCTGCGGTTTTTCGTATTTTGTTGATTACGTAAATAATATTTAAATATCATGTTTTTGGTAAATATTTTTAATTAAAATTGCTATGCGCTGTGCCTATATAGGTATTCTCACTTTTTGTGTTCTAATTAATTCTGATTTTAATTACCTATGGTTAAATAAAGTCTTGTTTGAGAACGAAAAATTGTAACAATGTCAAACTGTGCGTTACTGAACAGGCATTTATTTTATAAAATTAGTTTTTTTGGTTATTATTATCATTAAACTACATTTTGATTATTAAAAAAATCGCGTATTTGCTCAGCAGTTATTTTACATATTATGTTTTCAGCTTACTTACGTAATTAATAATTAATAGTCAAAAATATAATAATTAATTTAGTTATAATACAAAGTAGTTATTTTGTTGAGAGGAAACGATTTCTAAGAACTTTTCTTTAGGTATTTTGTTTTTATTTTAGCATTGTTGCTTCTTTTATATTTTTTTGGGATTACAAGGAAAATTGGGCTTGACGTAGGTCTAAGTGTGTCTAAACCTAAGACGTTATTACGAGACGTGACTGAGAGTTCCAATCCTATCGGATTTTTTCAACTTACCTTCATTTAAGAAGGTCACGGTGGAAATGGAAATATCGCTAGTGTCTACACTACCTATGTATCTAAAGGGCTCAAATTATAAGTAGCTTTTCGCTAAATGGACTCGTATTTATTTCTTGTATTTTTTTTAAAAGGTTTGGGTTTCCTTGTTTTATTGTTTGGTGACACACAAATTGTTTTTTTGCTTTATGCTATTTTAATTTGAATTAATATTTTCAATTTATAAGCATTTTTTTTGGAAATCAACAAATTGTTTGTTTTGTTATTCGAAGGGGCGCAAGGACCATTTTGTAATTGTGACTAGCAAATCATTTATCAAATCAAATCAAATCATTTATTCATTTGCGAACATGGGTACAAAAAAAAGGTCTTATAAATACAAAATAGTGTCCATTAACCATATTCTACCTTAAAGGCATGCAAATTTAAAAGAAAGATACGATAACACATATTAGGCACCAATAAACTAGTATTTTACAAATGAGGTAACATTATATAAGCTTATCCTGTAAATATTCTGTGACAGAGTAATACGCTTTTTTCAGTAACAGTGTTTTAACATTGTTTTTAAATATATTTTCATCACTTATGCCCAGAAATGAATTTGGTAAATGATTATATATGCGTGGAGCCATACATAATATACTTTTATTTAATAATGTTGTTTTGTTGCTTGGTAGACATACATTGGATTTGTGTCTTTTACTATGTAACTTATTAAAATAGTGTGTATTCCTTCTAACAAACATTATAACTTCGAATATATATATGCAAGGTAAAGTAAGAAATATTTAATTTCAAAAACAATGGTCTACAGCTGTCAGTTATTTTTATACTAGTTATGGCTCGGATACACCTCTTCTGGGCTTTAAACACAGCTTCTTTATTGGTAGTATTGCCCCAAAAAATAACACAATACTTCAAAATAGGTACAACATAGCCATTGTAGGCTGTAAGGACTGTAGAAATATTAACCGTTTGTTTAATTTTGAACAATGCATAAGAAAAGGCATTCAATTTAGTGCACAGTAGATGGATATGTTCCTTAAAATTTATATTGTTGTCTATGTATATACCCAGAAATCTCGTAACGTCAACTTCTTGGATCTTGGTGTCGCGATAATTTATATTCATGTTTGCTATTTTACTAACTCTATTTCTGAATGTCATGAAATTTGTTTTGTTGAGATGTAGCTAATAGCAATGGACTAGGAAAAGTGATTGTTTAGTATAATATGTGCACTTCAGTCCATTTCGTAGAGGACGTTTTACATAACGTTGAAATATGGAAGCTAAAAGAGGATGGAACGAAATAAAAAAAAAACATTTTAATTAGAGATCTTTTTTTATAAAACTTTTTTCTTAATATGGCTGCCAGTGTTGCAACAAAAAATCTCATTACAGCCTTATTTACGTTTTACGAGTAAAATTAAATTTAAGCCGTCGTGTTGAAATGTTAAAATAACAACTAATAGGGGAAAAGTTATTATGAAACGTTAATTAATTTAAAATTACGAGACACAGTACGAGGTAAAATTTTAAAATGAGTGTAAGACTCATTAATATAATAATATCTAATCTAGCATTCGAACCCGTAATCCCTGGTTTGGCAGCCGCACTTACGACCATTCGACCAACGAGGTAACTCTAACAAAATGTTATTGTTGAAAGAAAGAGAGAAAGTAAGAAAGAGAAAGAAGATTTCAAATAACGGTAAGTGTTATTGTTCCAATCACCAATTAAATTAATTGATTTTGAAGGTAAATTTTGAACATTTTAATCGAAATAAAAGGTTTTACTCTACTGTAGAAAGTATTTAAAAAGTAAATGCGGTATCTAAAGGGTGTTTTATATTGAATTATTATTTATTTAATAGTTAAGAGTGATTTTACTGTTTAAATCCACGAATATGATATTGATGAGAGTTCATATAGGCAGGAGGCCGTGGTATCACTCCAGTCAAGCCGGCCCGTTCGTGCGAATTTTTAAAACATTGCAAATTAAAAATAAATCTAATATTATATTAATAAATATTTAAATATTAAAAAATAAACAAATAAATTGCACACAACTAGCAGATAACATCATCACACATGTAGGTCACACACATTTTCATAAAATAATATAATAAAACGTATATTTCGTGAACATCAGAATTAAACCAATCAACGTTTGATAGAGAAGAAATTAAAGTAAAAACAAAAAATGGAATATCTACGTTCAGTTCACCTCGTTGACTTTATGTAATTGTGAAATCTGTAATTCATGTAACAGGGTAACAGAACATCAAAGGGGAAAAAGAGGAAGTTTAAAGTGTTATGAATTTGATTGTTCCAGTGACTTAGTTCTTGGATCGGGTTAAGTGTGGCATTTACCGGTTTTACGGAACAGGATACTTAGGAAGTACGATTCTGGTTACGAGTATTATCCGGATAGCAAATAGCTTATACTTACATCATGGGAGTCATAACATCATGACTGCCACAAACATGGTGTTATAATAATAAAAGAGTAAATTATGGCCTGAATAAGGTTGGAGGGAGCTACTTGATGCTGGTCGCTTTCAACCGGCCTATCTGAAAGTCATTGGGAGCATGTATGTTCAGCATTGGACGTCCTATGGTTGATATGATAATGATGATGAATGCCTTATCAATTGGTTTCTCCTTACTAATTCATTACCTCAATTTTTCAAGAACAGCATTTGTCCCAGAAGTTATTAAAGTAAATAAAAATAAAGAACGTTCACGTTTATTCCGTCCTTTACGTATTTGAGCCTCCTGTACATGTACCAGGGTAGCAGAAAATCAATGGCGGTGTAATTGGAATGGGACGATTGTATTATTATCATCTCATGAATGTGAATTTATACGAGACCTGTTTTACAGACTTTATTGCTTTATTGCTATTCGTTTTGTAGAAGCTTGCGCGACTAGTGAGACGTGTCATGTGGGAAGATTTTTGTGATTACAAAGACTTCTGAGAATTACATCTTCACGTACAGTCACGAAAAGGAGAACTATCTAATCACGATATCAATGTGGACACCGAAAAGAAACTTAAAAAGAATAGAAAGAAAACAAATAAACATTAGATTTACTAAAAGTGATATACACCACATTTGCCTTATTTCTTTTTCATGAGAATCTACTCTACGTTGTAGAACGACAACGAAAAATAAACCATTCCCGGGAATACCAACATAAATCGCATTTAATACACCACACAAACTAACCATCATAATACCCCCACTTCTCAAAGACAGCTTAAATCCGAGTGTAAACAGTAAACAGCTCACATGTTGCGGTAAGCATCTGAATACGACTAATCACGGTCTGTCTAGCTACCTACATTGTAAACACTAGCTTGTCCAACAGTTTAATCCCCCACTCATACCGTTGACATTTTCTCTATGTTCCCCAGAGTGTTCACCATTTTCCTCTTAACCAGGTTTCTGGGCTAACATAATACGTGTGGCGGCTATTATTGTGACGTCATACCTACGTAATGGAAAGCACGTCATTTAATCTTGTGTTGGTAGGAGGTAGTTCGGGAATTAGGTACTTATTAGTTGCTACGTAGCTGGATAGAGGTCTAATAATATTTATATGTTTAGAGGTATAATATTTTTATATCGATCTGTCACCAGTGGAATATTAAGCAGTAGGTTTGTCTACTCAACACAGACGTAAGGTTCTCAGGGTAGCGTCCTATGTGGCATCCTTTGTGTATGTCTACTGCTGCACATCTTGGGGAATCCTTCATTCAGCCGTCTCTTTGATTATTTATTGTCCATCAACTGTTGTGCCAGCGTATTTGTACGTTATTATTCTCAGTATTTTGTTTTGGAACCTCACAATCAAAGCTGTTTTAGTTCAATGTTTTTTTTTCTTGAGGTTACCAAATCGGTTGGTATGTTCTTGGTTTTTTAGAAGAGAATTTAATTTTTTATTTTTGTAACAGTGTAGAATAAAATACATAACATAACATAACATCACGCCTTTTTATCCCCGAAGGGGTAGGCAGAGGTGCACATTACGGCACTTAATGCCACTGTACAATGTAACACCCACTTTTCACTATTTATGTTACGAGTCCCATGTAATAGGGGGTGAGCCTATTGCCATATACCGGGCACATTTCCAGACTCCGTGCTATTACTGAGAATTTTTAAAAACCCAGTAATACTTTGCCAACCCGGGATTCGAACCCGAGACCCCTTGCCCGGCAGTCGCACTTGCGACCACTCGGCCAACGAGGCAGTCAGAATAAAATAAAAAACAAGAAACCAGTTTGTTTGTTTTTCTACTCCCCGAACTAATTAAGGACGTGTCTAGATGTTCTAGACTTTTCTGGGACAGGTTTTAATGAGATTTTTTATTATGATTTGTAATCTCTTTGTTACTTTCAACATTCAAATAATGTTAAATAACTGGAAAGTCTGATTTCTTGAAAAGCTTTCATTAAAAATAATTAGTTTTGCTTATTATTTGTTTACAGGCCTAATTTTCTTGTTTCGTTTTATAATGCCCAACAAGAATTAAACGCTAAAAATTAAACAAAATGTTTTCTAAATTTTAAAAGCATAAATATGGTGAACTAATTATAAAATAAAATCTTTATAAATACGTTATTTAAAGCTTGGATTCTTGGTAAAGTATGGGAAAGTTAGAAAAAAATACATCTTGAGCAAAATTCGCTTGAGGAGAACGAACGAGGAGATCATTTTAACAAAGTTTCAAGAAAAAAATGTGAATATTTCATAAAGTTTTCGGGATTATGATACTTTTGTTGCGCATCGGGGAAAGTGAGGAGAATTTACTCAATATACTGTGTTGGCATGAACATTTTCGTCAACGGTCCCTCGGCTCTAAGGTCGAGGCCACACCGACAGCTGCGAGATACAGCTGTGTGTCAGTCGGTACGACTGGAATATATTACGGTATAATAACCACACTAATGTTGGGATAACTCTCCAGGATTAAATAACCATATTACTCATACCTTATTTATATTCCCATTTAGAGCAATATCTGTAATTGTCCAGCTGTGTGACTTCGGCCTATACTAATGAACAAGTGAAAAGCACTTTCTTTGATATTTTTCCTTACACAACAAAGCGACGTGCAATTTCCTTTTTTACAAATAGCTAAGTTTAGAATGAGCACAAAATTGCCTCAGACGTCGCCCGAGCCGAGGTCCCTGAGTTTTTAATTCCTTGTTTCTTTCTTTCTCTTTCAGCCAGTATACAATTTTTCTCCATTAAGAGAGACGTTCTTAATATTCAGAAACTATTTTTGTAAAAGTGTATTATTAAGAAGACAGTATTGTGTTCTTTGGTTTAATATTTTTTTGTGATTTTTTAATTATGCTTTGTTGTGTTACGTATTTATAGATATTATGTTTTCTTGCTGCCGACCGAGTGGTCGCAAGTACCGACTGCCGGGCAAGGGGTCTCGGGTCCGATTCCCGGGTCGGGCAAAGTGCTTAGATACTGGGTTTTAAAAAAAATGTCAGTAGTAGTACGAGTCTGGAATTGTGCCCGGTATATGAAAATAGGCTCACCCCCTATTACATGGGACTCATAAAATAAATAATGAAAATTGGGTGTTACATTGTACAGTGGCATAATGTACACCTCTGCCTACCCCTTCGGGGATAAAAGGCATGATGTTATGTTGTTGTTTATGTTTTCTTATGTCTGATAAAATTTGTGAGCTATGTGTGTTTTAGTATTAGTAGTAATAATAGATTGTGATTGTTATGTTGTAGTGCAGAAATCTAAGTCCGCGTCAATTTTAAAAACAATTAGACCAATTAAAGACCTTTCAAACCAAGTTAAAAGTTAAACCTTCTTTGAAAATAAAGATGGTATCAGCGTCTGAATGTAACCATTGATGGAAGTAGGGTCTGTACTATCTAAGGAAATCCATTGTTCCTACATAATGTAATTCAATGGAAGTTGTCGGAGTTTAATTTGTCTACGAGAGAATTCGAGATCGTTACTTCAAACAGTACTTATGGCTCGAGATCTTAGGGAAGGGACGACAGTTTTGATGTAGGGAATGTAAGAGTTTAGGGGTTTTAAACTAAATTGGAGTTTAACGTAAATGTATTAAGATCCTTTTTGGAACACTTTGTGTTTTTAAAGCCTTTTATTTTAAATTCATTAAAATGATATATGTTGTAGATGATCTCATTTAGTGTACACCTATACAGTAATTTCAATAAACCAAAAACAATACTTGTAAATATCTTTCATAATCATGTTCAAGAAGTATTTCAATCAAATAAATACTTACTCACACTTACCATTAGCATAATTTACTCGTCGTTGGGCTGTGAACATCTACCTCTAGTACAAATCACAATATTTATTTCACAAATACGGCTAGTATCAGTACTAGAATAAAATATTGAATGAAATGTATCGTTATGTAGTCGGTTACTACTTCATGCTTGAATAATAGTAAGTGGATCTGAAGGGCAACGAGCTCAAAAAGGGATAAATAAAATTATACATACGCTCGCTAAAATATGGTAAAATCGCTTTGTTCAACAATGCTCATAATATAAAGCGATATTGCTGAAATACTTAGGTAATGTCAATACATACGTTCGATGAAATTGTCAAAAATTTCTAAGAACTATTCGATTTACTGTCATGCTTAGTTGCACATCGATATTATAAATAGGAACATTACGAAGAGAAAGTGAAGAGATCAATGTCGCGCTACGTGCTAATAAAAAGACTATAGGTACCTACACATGGTGCCAAAATAATGGGACACATATGTCGTGGGCGTGTTAAACACGACGACACTATCGATTTGCAAGTAAGTGTATTAGAAATAGTAATTCAGGGTAATGTGTTCTACTGTTTGTTGGTACTATTAAAACTACTTTCAAAGTATGTGTGACAGTGAAATATTACTAAATAATGAAGTCTCAGATGTTTGGTGTGAAGTAGTTTGTGTAGATGGTTGAAAATCTACAAGAACATGCTTAGTTCAGATTCTGGAGCTTACTTTCTGACTGCGCTGTGAGACCTGGGAAATATAGCAATGCGTTAGTATTGGAGGGATAGGCTACATGTTAGTATAGGTACATAGTTACAATATAATTCTAGTTTGGTTATGATGGTAATTTGTATGTTAGAGACCAAAAATGAAAATAATTTATAGGGAAAAAATCAAGAAAATATTGTAATAATAAGGCTATAAACGACGATAAACATACTATCTAAAATTTTCCACAAAAATCAAAACAATTTCCTTCCGAAAATATTTCGGACGAAACCTTTAAAAATAAACAAACCTTTCGGCCTACTGCCATATATTGCAAACTCAAAATCCTTTTTATAAAAATACACAGCCGTTCACATAAGCGGCAGCAACCGTAAATTATTAGCTATATCAGTCAACGGAACATCACTTACACGCTCCGGCATAATCGTCGACCAACGGTGAAATATTATCCGGATAACAATGAAAATAAGAAACATTGATGTATGTTAGTCAATCAATCATGCACGCCAGTGTCCTGTATGGAACCAATAGATCAAATGTTTGTGATTCCCGTTCATTAATCATTTATCAAATGACGTTATTGAAGTTTTGAAGTGGTATTGCTGATGGCCGAGTAATTTTGGCCTCAAGTGTAATTGCGTTTGACAGTTGATTTAATTTCTTTGTTTTGTATTTAAACAGAGAGCAAATCTCAGATTGAAAATTACGTCATTATCAAAATTTTGCAGTTCATAGTTTAGATTTTTTTTATCTATTTGAAACAGTAATAAAAATAATTCATCTTAGTTACAAATTAAAACAAAGTTGTGGAGAAGCACCGTTAGTTCTATTTTTTCCATTTTCATCAAGCGTCGCTCGGTATCTGCGACGTGGAGCAGAAAATTTACTTCTTTTACCTACTCACTTCTTACTAGAGCAGTCTCCTCAACTAGTTAGATAACATCTGAAAATTCTTCCATTTTACAAAGTATTTACAATGTTGCTACTAGTTAAAAACTACATTTTTTTGCTCAAAAAATAATGTATTTTCACTCTACACAATTTTATCTATAAGTTTATTCTATATTTGATTTTAAATCAAATGTTTTTAGATAGGGTAGCCATAAAGTTTTCGACCAAATAATATATTGTTATCTTTACATACGTATGTAAAAATTTTGTACAATAGTAGATTTTTACATAGAAAACAATGTTAACAAAATATTAAGGGGCGAATTTCAGTAATGTTCGGTTTCAGTACTATATCTTATATATATCTTTATATATATGTTACCGGCCAAACCCGATTTCAGGACAAACTAGTTTTGCCTAGGCTAAACTAGCTCTTCCTATAAGCGTTAGGATTAACTAGTATAGCCTAGTTCAAACTAATTTGTCCTAAGCCCGATAGGACAAACCAGTTTAGGCTAGGACAAACTAGTTGATCCTGATATAAATACGCACACTCTAGGATAAACTGGTTTGATCTAATCATAATATGATTATTGCGTCTATTAAAAAAAAACAATGTGACTGCCTCGTTAGCTGAGTGGTCGCAGTGCGGCTGCCGGGCAAGGGGCTCGGGTTCGATTGCCGGGCAAAGTATTAGGTAGTTATTTTATTTATTGAATATATGCTTCATGCACAAAATGTACAAATACTAAATGCCGCAGGCGTTTTCTACCAGTCTGGCCTTTGGGTGATGCAGAGAAGAGTAAATGGTAGGTGCAATTACTGGGTATT
Organism: Spodoptera picta; assembly: GCA_038387885.1. Taxonomy (NCBI): domain Eukaryota; kingdom Metazoa; phylum Arthropoda; class Insecta; order Lepidoptera; family Noctuidae; genus Spodoptera; species Spodoptera picta. The sequence continues at coordinate 4,632,237 of JAZHFQ010000733.1, read as the reverse complement.
TTTTTTTAAACGTTGCCCCACACTAGGATTTTCTCCTGTGTCGTGGGTACGTTTACAAACATACAAGTTCACATACACATGACACCCAGACCCGTAACAACAACTTGTGGTTCGCACAAAGTGTTGTTCCGTGCGGGAATCGAACCCGCGACACGTCGCATGTTTTTTTTAAATCTCAGTAGTAGCACAGACTCTGGAATTGTGCCCGGTATATGGCAATAGGCTCACCCCCTATTACATGGGACTAGTAACATAAATAGTGAAAAGTGGGTGTTACATTGTACAGTGGCATAATGTGCACCGCTGCCCACCCCTTCGGGGATAAGAGGCGTCATGTTATGTGATAAAAAACAGTATTATTTGTTATAGTACCTATGATTGTTTGTATTGCCAATTATTATCTATAACTTGTAGCGACGAATCATTATGATTTTAAATTAATAACAATTTAAATCATTATTGCTTCTTTTAAAAACACTCATTATTTGTTATAGCATGATTGTTCGCATAACCAATTAACCATAAGTTTTAACGACGAATCATTATAGTTTAATAAAAATGATATTTTTTTCAATTACGGAGTATTTTATTCAATTTATCTATTTATTTCGACTTTCTAGATATATTAGAATGTTTAGACTAGGCCATACCAGTTAATCCTAGAGTATGCGTATTTATATTAGGATCAACTAGTTTGTCCTAGCTTAAACTGGTTTATCCTATCGGGCTTAGGACAAATTAGTTTGAACTAGGCTATACTAGTTAATCCTAACGCGTATAGGAAGAACTAGTTTATCCTAGGCAAAACTAGTTTGTCCTGAAATCGGGTTTGGCCGGTAACATATATAATTCTTCTGTGAGTGTGTATGTCACTGAACTTTTCTGGCAGATGGCACTGCAGTTAGTATCTAGGTTATTTATCTATATCTGTTATTATTTGCAGGACAAAGTCTGTCGGGTCCGCTAGTATGTAGTAATATCGTAATATAAAAGAAAATATTCTTGATATAGAGATGGTTATTAAGAGATTTAAAACCATTATGATTACTCGCTCTCTAGGATAAATGATAAAAAGAAGGTTTGTAAAATACACCCTATCGTATTTAAAAATAAATTCTTTATTCTACCTGATATTTAACATTTCACTTTTAAACAGGTCTACTACACCGTTTCATAGTTTCTCCGATAAATGATCGTCAATCAAATATTGCAGTTGGCGTGCTTCGAATTGCAAATTGCACCCAAGAAAGTGACTGGCACATTGCATTGGCACGTTCGATTTTTGAATAATATTTTATTGAAATGAATGAGAAAAGAGTTTTGATTCTGATTTTATTTGAATTTTGAATTTGAATTTCTTACGTTAAATTGTGTTTAGTAATATTCAACGGTAGTGAGAAATTGAAATTGTGTCTTGGAAGACTTTTCTTATTCATAAATTGTGATGCTGCAACATACAGTACAAAAAACTCAATATCAATATAGAATTTCACCATCATAGACATTTGTATTGTAACTTTCGTGAGACATACTAAATCAATTATTATGTTTTCGGCTTACTCACGTAGTGCTACCCCTACTCCTACTACTCCTACTACTACAGTAGCAGCGCGGCAGTCGCCGCGCCGCGGGTCACGAAATGCTGCTCATGAATATGAGCCTCTAGCATGGCTTGAAACTAGTCGAGTTCCTCGTCGAATTACAACTTGAGTAAGCCGAAAACATAATAATTTATCACAGACATTGTAGGAAACATCATAATCATACAATTTTCATCACGTCAAACAGTTGACAGACTTCCCAAAGACCTAGACCTGAAACAATATGTACGTATATTCATGCCGTCTCAAACGTGAATGTAATGACGATTTACGGAGCTCACGAAATATTTCCGAATAAACAAACTTGACCGACAACGTATAAAACATTACGGCAATATGTCAAAAGTTCCCATATGCGGTTGCCGAGGACTTTATACCACAACGTGACTTATCACATTTAGCTTTCCACCAAACGTGTTCCCCTTTCTTTGTGTACGATTTACGGGTACCCTTAATACAATATTTATAGTTTTTCCATAAACCAATGTATAAATACATTGAGGAAAGCGTTATTTTATTTATTGAACACTACGTGCGCGTCGGAATTGAAAAGAAAAATGTGGTATTTCATCTGAATTGTTCATTCGATATACGAATGCTGAATAATATTCTACTGAGTAAGTCTTAACAATTGGTTTTATACTGAGCAATAGATATCTGTTCTCCACACCCTTGTTCTTTATTCAAACCGATCAACAGTTGCTAGTCAGTACCTACACCGTCATACATTTCAATTTTAACGTTCTACGCACACATATCGCACCTACGGTGCAATATCGTCACTTATGCAATTTTTGTCAAACCTTAACTGATGAAAGAAAACTCCAAATTCACCTCTTTACTTGGTGCGTGATTTATTGTCATTTGTGTAGTAAGCCAACTGACATTGTGAGGGCATTACTGTCGTTACGGTTTTGGCGCTAATCTGGACGGCACTAGGAAAAACAACGTTTCATTGTTCAGTTGCGCGCGGGCCTCCGCAATACATAAGTGACGGTATAGCACCGGGGGTACGATATGTAAGAGTAAGTTGATGTGTGGTCGTCTGTGTGACCTTCATACCAACCTTAGATTCAAGAAAACATTTTTTCAACACAAGTAATAGAACATTCTAGATATTTGCTTTCAACTAGTCAAGGCTAGAAATATGTCTCCTCCGTCAAGTCGATAAAGGCGATTTCGATAAGGGTCCTTTCACATTTTGTTCGCAGAGTCGTCTGATAGTGACGGGTATAAATGTAGCATACATATTGTTGGACATAGACCGACCATTGACGCAATAGGATTGTACACATCAAGCTATGCACAACCAATATAAGCTGACCGTGGGATCTGCGGGAAGATTATACAAAGCGAGATCACGTTAAACTGGTTTTTCTATACCTCGATGTGTAGCCGATATTTCACCTGGATTGTCATGAACAGGACGCTCGTGGTGAAGAGTGTCGTAAACTCGACGTGTAACTAAAATGGTGTGGTTATTTGATGGCCTTTTGCTGTTTTCATTGCGAGAAAATAAATGGAGATTATTTATTTGTTTGTTGTAAGAGATTTGGCAAATTAAATTAACCCTCTATAGATACACAATCGCGTTGAAGGATTTCAACTAGGACCATTAAGTTATAAGTAAATAATAGGCCTCGTGTAATATTGTTGAGGAGTCTATTTTTTGTCGAATGTACATGTATACGGTAGTTGACAACTAGTCAAATTCAATACTTTCATCGAAACATCAAAAACGACACTGTTCTATGAATTTTGTACGAAATACTATCTTATGACGTCATCCTATTTTAGCGTCAAATAGCACCCTTATGTCTAAAAAAATGCTAGAATAAATCGAAAATTAAGTATATCGACAAAACAATGAATGAAAGTGTAACTATTTTTCAATATTTAATTGGATTGAAAAATCAACATAATTTATTTTTGACCTAGAAAACTACCTAATTGCAACAAAATAGGTTTCAACGTTCAAGGTTTTATTAAACAAGCTTTGTCTGTTCAACATTGTAGTTTGTAGTTTAATAAAAACCAAGGAAAGGATTTGCAACTATGTATATAAATACTAAAGTATTAAAGAAACTACGTTGTAACAAAGAAGAAAAATGCGAGTTTCAATAAGGATGCTTGTAAAACTTTCTCTTTAACTTGTACCTGAGCATAATTAACTACTTTTTGTTTTAAAACGAGTCTCTTTAGACGTAGATGCTATAATTATAACGTCCTAATAGAATAGAACTATACTTAATTATGGATCATGAAGTCTTTTTCGTTCTCGTATACCAAAAAAGAAAAAAAAATAATTGGGGATTTGGCGGTAAATGATGCCGCCATTTTGATTTTGTTTGACGTTTACAATGTTTATGTTATTCGTTTCGTTTTCGCTTAATATTTCTTCTAAAGATGCTTTAAATAAATAATATTAGGTACCTACCACAAAAAAAAACTTGTATACAAGTAATAAAGTACATAAAACATGCTTATTAAATTACCAAAATTTTTATGAGACTAGAGAGCTCAAACTCGTAAAATAAAGGAACTTGAACCAAAGAGTTTGTTTAAAACTTGTTTATTTTATGCATTCGCTGGGATAGAAAATAAAAAAATATAAAGCGAGATGGCAGACCTGTCTCAATTTACATGACCTTTTATTGTTTGTCAGGAATTTCCAACGATCCAAATATGGTTCGTTTTTGGGTTAATAATAAAGACTGGTCCGTATCGAGGTTATTTACTGCGGGTTTTGAGATAAAGTTTCGGAGATGAGGTTATAACTGCTTCCCTGCGGAAATTATGGCAATTTTGTAAATGGAAGCGTGAATTTTGTTATTTTTTCCACTCCATCAAATAAATTCAGTGTTATAGCATTCACCGTTTTAATCAAAATTAATGGTGCATCTTTTTAATGAAATGCGTCAAAACTTTTTTTTTATTTGAAACGGGGTATTCTGGTAGGGAGAATGTGTAGAGACTGGACAAAGAAATCATATTTATGTGAATAACATAACGCCTTTTATCCCCGAAGGGGTTGGCAGAGGTGCACACAGAAGTAACATCCACTTTTCACTATTTATGTTATGAGTCCCATGTAATAGGGGGTGAGCCTATTGTCATATACCGGGCAAATTTCAAGACTCCGTGCTACTACTGAGAATTTTTTAAACACCCAGTAATGCTTTGCCCGACCCGGGAATCGAACCCGAGACCCCTTGCTCGGCAGTCGCACTTGCGACCACTCGGCCAACGCGGCAGTTTTTATGTGAATAATATATCATTATACGTAAGTACCTACAAAGGTAATCTTGTATACTACTCTACTGTCGGGATTAAACTAAGGGTACTACATAGTTATTTTTTAATTACAAATAGTAAGTACATGTGTAAATAAACGAGACTATTGTCAACATTTAACTAACTTACTTACTTTCACTTTGTAATATTTTAACGTGTCAAGTACTTTAGGAAGTCGCAGCGCACTTAACAGTTTTTATCGTAAAACTTCGATACTTTATCAACGAAAACAAAAAAAAAGGAAAACTAAACAAAGCCCAAGAAAAAAGAGATAAAATAAATATACATCATTCCGAATTACTCGTTAACTTACGTCCGATGTTACAAAAAATCCGATTCCCCCTTTTCCAAGGAAATATTAATTATGGCTGGAAATTTATCAAAGGAGAAACCGCCTTTGGCCACGGAAAATTTGAATGTCCGGGCGAGTCAGCATTATAATAATTCCACAATTTCCTTGATTAAATTCAAATAACTGCCTCGTTGGCCGAGTGGTCGCAAGTGCGACTGCCGGGCAAGGGGTCTCGGGTTCGATTCCCGGGTCGGGCAAAGTATTACTGGGTTTTAAAACATTCTCAGTAGTAGCACGGAGTCTGGAAATGTGCCCGGTATATGGCAATAGGCTCACCCCCTATTACATGGGACTCGTAACATAAATAGTGAAAAGTGGGTGTTACATTGTACAGTGGCATTAGGTGCCGTAATGTGCGCCTCTGCCTGCCCCTTCGGGGATAAAAAGGCGTGATGTTATGTTATGTTATGAAAATTCAAATAATTGTTTCATAACTGATACGGGTTTGAAAGAGGCTTGAAGGAAGAATGAAGGAAAATGGTCTTAGAATTACGTGACATCATTTATCTTCGTTTCGAGTCTAATATGTATGTTTGGGTTACATATGTTAGGACATCGAGTTACTGTTTGAATTTGAACTGAAGACAACAAAGACGTGTACTAACTTTTCTGATAAAGTATTTTTTAATATCATGATGTCATCAACAGCCTAAGTGCTGACTGCTGAGCAAGCTTCTTCTCGCACTGAGAAGGTTTGAGTATTAATCACCGCGCTTGGTGATTGTAGGATCGCGATTTCAAACATATTATTAGGAATTATAAATACAGGTTTCCTCGTTTTCCTTGACTATTTGTCAGTGATGTCTAAGTAATCTTAGAAAGTACATATAAAGTCACATTGGTACCTACTTGCCGTTGGTAGATTTCTAACCAGCAACCTCATGCATGAGAGGCAGGCGTCTAAACGTCCGGGTCAACACGACATTTTAAATATTCTAAATATAACGTAGACTTTGAAAATATTCCAACAAAGGAAGTGAAATGAGATGAGGGACCTAACCCGTGTAAGGAAGACAGAGTAGAATATACTATTTGTGACTACCCTTAGGTACTCTCCGAGTGGGTGTCGGAAGGGCCGACTAAGGAGCTATACGTTTGGCAGAGATCAGGCAGTAATGTATCAAGTCCAGCATTGATTTTTACAGGCTTAAATTTTACATTATACGTAATACATATTTTCAATGATTCCAAAATATGATAGAAAGTTAATATTCAGTATTTCAATACTGCGCAGTTAGTTTATTGGAAAATATTTCGACGAATATTGAATTCTAAGAAGAGATTTCAAATTAATTAATCAAATCAAATCAAATCAAATCAATTTATTTGTGAACACAGGTTATATAGAAGGGTGTTTAACATACATTGATAGCATCTCTATGTTCTACCAATAAAATTGGTGTACAAATAGTTATTAAGTTAGGCAGGTACCAAGCATTATTAATATATTTAAATTAAACAAGTATAAAAGAATCATGATAGTATGTCAAAATTTATCATTTAGAAATAGGTCAATAGAATAAATAATATGTCTTGTCAATTAAAAATAATGTCAGTTTTCGTTTAAAAAGTCTAATATTATTTTCGTTTCTTATATATTTAGGCAGTTTATTATACATTTTTGGAGCCATTGCAAAGATACTGTTCCTGTACAGTGCAGTTCTAGATTTTAATAAGTGTAACTGGTCACAACGACGTTGACTGGTTACTCGGTCAAAATTATTAAAATTGTTTTTGACGAACGTACCAGTTTCATAGATGTATAATGAGGGGACCGTCAAAATTTTGAGGTCTTTAAAGAAAGTGTAGCAGCTGTCGGTAGACTGCAGATTACAAATAGCCCTAATGCATCTTTTTTGACACTTGAATACCATTTCTTTACCGGTTGCATTCCCCCAAAAAATTATTCCATATCTTAATGTTGATGCTACTAGACCATGGTATGCTGTCAACACTGTTTTTCGGTTTGCAGTTTTATTTAACATGTGAAGAGCATAGGAATATTTATTTAACTTATTACACACTTTATCTATATGAACATCCCATTTCAATGTTTTCTGTATACTTAGTCCTAGAAATTTTGTTACATTTGTTTCATTAATACTTTTTCCTTGATATTGTACGATTAAATTTTTGTATTGACCCATTCGCTGTTCAAATTTCATTATTGCCGTCTTATCTAGGTTTATGATTAAATTATTATGTTTTAACCAATTTACAACAGATTCAATGTTAGCATTTATATCTGCTTCTAATGTTTCTAATTATGCAATATAGTTGTAATTAAAACTTGGCTTTACCACAAAATATATATTATGTAGTGAATAACTTTGTCAGTACGTTTACAATGTACTAAAGCGCAGAACTTTTGGAGGTAAAATGTTTCATAATATATATTAGCTGTTCATTAGCTCGTAAAATTTGTTGCATAACTTTCTTAAATTTTTTCGATAGTTTGGTGGGTTCAGCTATTGAGTTCGGCTTTAATGTCCTGCAGCTGTAGCCAAATGCCATTTAGCGTTTATCTACGTGTAGAATAGAAAACCAAATTATATGGAATTGAAGTAAATTTTGACACATGTCAGTGTCATTCCCCATACATTTAGTTTTCTACTCTCTCTGTAGACAAGCGCTAAAGTGGCGTTTGGCTAAAGGCACTGGTTTTTTAAAATATGTTTCGTTTGGATCCAAATAGGATTGAATTTAACATCTTGTGGGTAGAAGTTGAACTTGAGAAAGAAGTTAATTTACAAAAATATTCAAAAGTTTACACGATTTGTGTTTTACTCTCATATAAAAACCTTTTTAATTTTAAGTAGCAACAGCCTTGAAACTTAACCCTTAAAAAGCAACAACAATGTATAACTCGCTAATACATCTGAAACATGCAACGTTGTAAATTCACAGCAACGATGACAGCAACTTTATGTCGTCACGCAACAAAATGGCGTAACAAAATGGCGCTGATAAAGTTTTAAAGTCGTTAACTGACACGTTGCAAGTGATATTGATGTTTTGATTATGCAAATATGATGGTAAAAACTTTGATAAAGTTATAAAATTCAACGATATTGGCTGCATTAATGTCGGTATTAAATCATCGGAAATTATTTTGTGGTGCACCACTAACCAATGTTTGAAAAGTTGGTTGGTTAACTAGTTGAATAAATTAATGCTTGTTGTTTCTTGAAGGTAAAGTGTAGGGACAGCACGTCTTTGTTAGATGTTTCATCATTTTAATTGGTGTTTCTGTTAGAAATATTGATATAAGCGTTTTTTATACTAAATGCATACGAATATACATACGATACATATACGAAAATAGCACGTATTACAATTTTTGTCTGTCTGTCTGTTTGTATTGGCTAATCTCTGAAATGGCTAGACCGATTTTGACGGAAGTTTTATTGACAGGTAGCTAATGTACTAAGGACTAACATACCTAGGCTTCTTTTATTTTAGAAATATGCAGATGAAGCTGTATTTTCAGCTAGAATCTGATATAGTGCTTTATCAAAGAAGAGAAATGTAAAGTTGGAGAATATAGACTTAAAGAAAACTTGAAACATTGTCATTACTTATAATATATACGATACATATAACGTACTCTAAATTAAATTTTTTAAAATACATTGCAATAATTCAACAAAAACATCAACTCCACAATCACAACCGCACACTTTTCTTGCATTAATAGCCAAATATTTATATGAATAGAAACATTTCGAGTTTATTTAGTTGGGCCATTAGTAAATGTATCAGCACTCAATTTATTTGCAGTTCAGATAACCCACTAAACGTACAGACCCATATAAATACGAAGACTCGATAAAAATAACCCTTCGTGCACTCGTTGAAGTAAAAACACAAGGATCGTGGAACAAATGATCTTCTCTGGCCTTATCTCGCTTTTGTTCAATTAAAACAAGAACAATTTGAGTTTCTTGTGCAATTACTGGTATTGGGTGTTAGTTACCGCTGCGGAACAATAGGGTTAAGTGGAATGTACGGACAAATTGTACAATGGATTTTGTTGGTTTTCATTTTATTTCGGTATTAATTTATAATTGATTGTGGAGGATTTGGGGATTCGGAAGACTAGGGAGGGAGGGAGGCGGACTAATTGGGCCTCCGGTAACCTCACTCATACGACGAAACACAACGCAAGCGTTGTTTCGCGTCGGTTTTCTGTGAGGCCGTGATATCATTCCGGTCGAGCCGACCTAGTCGTGCTGAAGCATGGCTCTCCCACACTCTCACATACGCAATATTAAAATTTTATCAAAATTAGTTCAAGTTTTCATGATGTGGTCCCGTCCCATACATATCACTAGAAGTTCGTGTAGGTACCTTAATCCAATTTGTTGAAACTTCTCTCAATTCAATATTTCTCCTGTCCCTAATGAGTAAATGGCGGAGTTTGTAAATTGTACCGCGGTTTTATTTGCCTCACCTAAGTTTAAAACATACCTACTTAGTTCACATCTAAATATTTGCTTGTTGGTTACAATTATTGTTATGTACACTGAAACTTTATTCATAGTTTACTTCAGACAGAAATTATTACATGTAAGGTTATTTTATGAATGGAGAGAACGTGTGTGTATGTGTATATTTTTATAGAGCCTAATAATAGGCTTTTTTCGTCTAATACAGAATTATGTCTGTATCGTCGATCGTCTAATATAGACATAAGTCTGTGTTACTCGATTGTGTATAAATAGAATATAGGCTAAATCAAAGCCAAATATGTGCTACTAAAGAAAACTGAATTGTATCTAATGTATGTTTATAATACTTACCTAGTTCCTACGGTAAAAGATAAATATAATGTTATATAACTCAATGATTTCTGATCGCAACGCTAAAATCAGTCCAAAAACAAGCCATCTTCGCAATTCGCAGAAAACGTAATTAACATTGTCCTAATAAAATAATTGAAATAATTTAAGTAGCCGGATAAACAGCCTAACGCAACAATTAAAGCCTCTACTGCTTTTAATTACTCATTAATCACTCTTTAAAATATTTTAGAGCTTGACCAGAACGTAAATAAACGCCAACTCATTTTAAATGGTGCGCAATTTTTAGTGAAATGAACCGCTTTGTCGACAGATATAGCCACGGAGGGCCAATGTGCGCTTTGGAAAATTCTCCATTCAAGGGAAAATGAAGGGTGCTCCACTCGAAAACTGATGACGTGTAAAAAGCTGATAGAGCCATCGTGGGTTCATTTAAATGTCGCGAATGGGACGAGAATCTCTCAAGCTTTTGTACAATGTTTAGGGATAACCGCAGTTTGGAGGAAGCGATTGTATCTCCGGCAAAGATATTTAGCTGTTCAAGGATTTTTCCTCTTATAATCTGACACGTGTATGTAAGGAAACGTGGATGATCCAATGTCAAAATTTGACATGCACGTGTTCATACATATTTACAAGGTGTTGGTGAAATTGTTCTTGCAAAATATCTTTGCTGACTTGTTAACCAGAGGCAAGATAGTAGAGAGGAATATTCTAAGTTTGATTCTAAAGATAAACTATGATAGACTTTTATGTATTATATTCTGTTCCATGTATCAATAAACTTACTCCTTAAAACAGTAAAAAAATGTTACATACAACAAAATTATTGTTATTAGAAAGAGTGGTTTCAATTTAAACGTTTCAAGTTCGCAGTAGTAATATTATTTACGATGGGATCGGTGAACGAATTCTCTTACAAATATTGACTGGGGAACCTGAGCGGGGTTGCGACAATCTTTCACGTACCTATACTGCCGGTTGTGTTGCCAACGCCAATAAGTCACGGGCGAAATAAGAAAAAGCGACCCAAGTGATTGAATTCGAATGGTGTCAGAAGTTCGGTTCGAATTTGGAACGTATTTTGTCAGTTGAAGCTACATAATTGTTGTGAAATATGCACGTCCAATTTTTATCGATATTTAAAATTTTATGCAACGTAACTTTTTGTTATTTATTTAAAAATTCAATGTTGTGTTACATAATAGAACAGTTTTTTCTTTTAAAGGGAATGATGTTGAAAATAAATACTCAATGTAGTATTAGCTTTTCATCAGGTACGTTATAAGTTATCGACCCAAGAGCCAGTAAAAATATCATAAGAATGTATTTTTAAGGAATTTTTACATTATAGAGAAGTGAATACCTAAATATTTATTTATTCAAATTCGAGTCTATACATATAAAGCCTTTTACCAAATCCTTGAATATATTTAGCCTACTTTACATTCCTGCGTTTGAAGTCGTGCCTCTTGATCTCTCATTGACGTGAAATCCTTTTTCTTTTATTTCAAGGTAAAGTTTTATAAAGATTCGAACCGATTCGTAGGTGTATTGGCTTGAGAAACGAGAGCAAGGCTTTTAGATTAGATTCTTGTGTTTAGTATATTTTCCTTAGTTTTTTTAAATAATACAAGTTATACTTATAGTAAATTAGAATAGAATAGAATAGAATATAACTTTATTGTACACCATTAATAATACAGTACATACAGAAAAGGAAATGACAAATATAAATAAAAATAGTAATGGGCACAAAGGCAGTCTTATCACTTATAGTGATTTCTACCAGACAACCTTTGGGTGGATATAATGAAGAGAAATATTTAGACGGGTTGTGTACTAAGAAAATAAATATATAACTTTAAATTTTTAAATTACCTCAAAACTCAGTTGTAGAGGTAAATGTTATAGAAGAATTCAGTAAAATTAAGTCTGTCAGTGCTCGTATTAAGATATTTATGGTTTCAAAGGGTAAATTTTTATCTACACTACTTCTGTTATTGAAATAAATAAATTAAAAATATATTTCTAGCCATTTGTAGTCTTTTGAAATAGTGTGAAATAAAAAACTTTGCATTGAATTATTGTAAAACTTATGCTTTTTCCTTTTGCCTTTGACAAAATGGCGTCATGTTAATATGTCGCATAGCACATACCAGCCTTCTAACCTCATCGGTAGGATACTACAAAAGTCCTACGATTTGGAAAACTTTGAACCGAGTCATTGTGTTCCCCGTGGCGCGTGTCAAGTGTTTACAAATTCTTCTGTACAGTGGTTTTTTTTTTCAATGTTAAATATTATTTTGCCACAGACTCTTGGCCCGTGCCGTTGTCATACATTTTTTTTACAATACGTCTAATCAATATTTTTAAATTACCTATGTTACACACTACAATTATTATTCTATAATTATTAGATGCTACAAGAATACATTACATAGTAATTACTAATATCGACTGTTGTTTGCAGATGATACTATTTATTTTTTGAGACAGGTTACTGTAGTAACTTAGTAAGTGGATAAGTATTTACGAAAGTATGTATGAAGATTTTTATTGAGAGTTAGAAGTTAGATTTCGCTAATATTTTTATAATGTTTAATTCTCTTCCTTACATATTTCAAAAACAAATCTCTCATCACGTCAGCTTGTCTATATGAACACATTAAATTAATATTATTATTGTGTTGTCTTTAAATAATAAAGTAGAAGTAAGTTTCATATATCAGAAGAAACAATTAAGTACATCCCTAAAAAATAAAAGATAGCGCCTAAATATTAATTCCGAGGCTAAAATATAACTTCTCAATTTAATTCGTGAAAGAGCGTCCTCTCCATTAAATTATTCTCTTAATTAACTAGCCAACTATTAACTCTGGTTTGAAAGTACGAAAACGACGTAATGACTGAACAATTCCAACTGAATTTTCGTGTAATTAAAAATGGTATATTTTACAAACAGGCTCAAGATTAGTTGGTAAGCGCATGATTTATTATCTTATCAACCAATACCCAAAGTATATAGATACGGTTCACTCATACACATAAATACATGTTTTCTAAAAAATTAAAAAAAAAAACAAGTTTTAAGATTACTCAATTCGAGATTAGTTCAACCAAAGCGAAAGGTTAGGTGAGGGTCGCCGACGCTGCTCATGTTTATGAGCCCCTCGCGTGGCTCGAAATTAGTCGAGTAACATTGTGGAATAGTAATGTGAGTAAACGATACAATTTAATGAATTTACATTATTGTTAAACAATAATAATTGAATAATAGAAATCACTGCCTCGTTGGCCGAGTGGTCGCAAGTGCGACTGCCGGGCAAGGGGTCTCGGGTTCGAATCCCGGGTCGGGCAAAGTATTACTGGGTTTTAAAAAATTCTCAGTAATAGCACGGAGTCTGGAAATGTGCCCGGTATATGGCAATAGGCTCACCCCCTATTACATGGGACTCGTAACATAAATAGTGAAAAGTGGGTGTTACATTGTACAGTGGCATTAAGTGCCGTAATGTGCACCTCTGCCTACCCCTTCGGGGATAAAAAGGCGTGATGTTATGTTAGAAATCAATAAAAAATGAAAAATCAATAAATTTTATTATATATTTTATTATAAAATTATATCTACTTTAATGAATCATATTTTTCAAATATACCTAGTTATAGTATGAAAACCATATAATATGCCAGTGTAATTAAATGTTAGATAAATTCCCATATATACGATGCAGAGCTGGAGTAAAACGCGAAGCCCTTTGAGCTGGCTCAGACACAACGCTGCATTTACTTGAAAATATATGGACGAACCATCTTCAGCGTTATAGATTCGAAATCGGTGCACCTGATTACTTCTTCATGCATTTTTAGAGGTTCTACCTCTAAATAGATATTTCATAGTAAATGTTGTTAACGTTTTGTTTGTTTTCACCATGAAGGAGGTTTTCCTATTTTTGTATGTTGAATTTATAAGTTTTTTACAATAATAATCCCATTCCAAAAAGCACTGCTTTGTTGGGCGAGTGGTCGTGACTGCAAGGGGCAAGGGGTCTCGATTTCGATTCCCGGGTCGGGCAAAGTATTACTAGGTTTTTAAAAAAAATCAATTGTAGCACGGAGTGCTAGTCAGTGCTACTCAATAGTAGTCTGGAATTGTGCCCGGTATATGGCAATAGGTGAGCCTATTATTAAATGGGACTCATAACATAAATAGTGAAAAGTGTGTGTTACATTGTACAGTGGCATAATGTGCACCTTTGACTACCGTATCGGTAATAAAGTGAGAAAATTACTAGAAAACATAAATTGTTTACGAGGAGTTTAGTTCCTAAATATAGTCACTTCTAGAAGATATAAAATGGTTTTTATAGCTACATACATACGTATAAAGTCTTCCTACGTCTAAAGAGTTATAGGCTGAGCACATGACCAAGTATTTTAGTGTAAGTAAACTTTATTCAACACTGAGACAACAATAATATTACTTCAATGCTTGTTCAGTAGGAACATATTTGCTTAGCAGTGTTAATATAGCCATCTGTACCTCTATAATTAATTGTCCTCGAAAATAAATAAACCTTTACTTACTTGTTTAATATAATAATAATAATGTAGACTGATATTAATAACTAAGGTAGAACTTTGCGAGTTATTATTGTATTGAAATTGCGTTCTGTTTAGCAAAATTTTAAGTGATTTTAGAAATCTTTTTATGTCTTCGTAAGTGGTATGATGATTTATGAATTATACTTTTCGTGATATATGAACGTATGACTTTAAGTTTTTCTCGTATTTATTATTGTGTAGTATTTAGATGCTTAACAGAATTGGGATGATGATGGGGTATAAAAATTAAAAATCTGTTCAGTTCGTAAATTAGGTAATGAAAAAACATTAGACACGTATTTTTATTTTATTTTATACTTAGATATATAAAATAATACTTAGATAAAACAAATCAAGGTCTGGGAGTGTGGCTAAAACGTCATTTCTAGAAAGAAGAAAAGAAAGAAAGAATATATCGTCGAAAGTATTCGTTTCCGTAAGAAAAAAAATATGTGTCTAATAATTTAAAATAATCTACCAGATGGACATTAAAATAAAAATTAGGCATAGATGCCTAATTTTTATTTTGCCAGGGTAGACCCTATTGTAATAATTATTATCCATGAAAATATCACTTAAGGTCTTTGCAATACTCTGAATAGTATTGAATAAACAAAATGGCCAAGCCGCATTGTGCAAGTGTGTGGTGATAATTGTTCAAGCCTCCGTGGAAGAAGAGGCCTATGGGAGAAGTGGGCATTTATAAGGTTGTTGATAATACAAAATATGTAGATATCGTCACCCGTAGGAATAGATTTTTTTTTAAGAGGAAAAATCATCTAATGACTGCTCCCGCCAGGGTGAGGCGGGAGGGAGTGTCAGACTCTTACTGACTAAAAAGCACCCCGTTCCTTCTCCTGCACATCGAGCCGGAGCCCCGGTAACCCGTTAGGTTCTCCGCGACAGGAATAGACAGATACGAATACTACCGTAGAACTAATATCTCAATTTTGTCCACAAAAATCAAATACCTTTTCTAACTTATTTCAAATACATTGGTGTGAAATGTTCGAGTATGTAGGTAACTGAGAAGAAAATTCAGTCTGAAAATTTTAGCATTTCAGGCTAATATTCGTTCGCCACCAATCTACGGTGCTCGTTGTTTCGTACACGTTACTGCTTAATATTCTAAAGTGGAAGCTCGCGTATTTGTGTTTTATAACTGTGTGAGGCAAATATGAAACACATTGTTAAATTAACTGTAATATTTTATTTTGTGGTGTTCCACTTGTACAACTACGGTAATTAGTAATTAGTTTCATGGATGAATTAATTTCATATTCATTGGGTGAATTTTAAAACCACTTTTTCGTGAGTTAAATGTCTTAATAGTATCAAGGATACGAGGGATACAGGGCGGCCAAGGCCCTCCTCAAGGTGGAGATATTGCGGGCCAAGGAGGAGGCCCGCCGAGAGATGCTGGGGACTCTGGACAGAGATCCGTGGGGACGCCCGTACCGGATGGTACGCGACAAGCTCCGCGCTTGGGCTCCCCCGCTCACCCAGAGTCTCCGGCAAGAAGTCTTGGAGGAGGTGATTGGCACCCTGTTCCCTCGACTGTGGAGGGGGTTCACCCCTCCGTATATGACTCCGCCCCCTGCGGTGCCCGACGCGGGCTACAGCGACGACGACGACGACATCGTCCCAGAGGTGACCGAGGCAGAATTGAGAGTGGCGGTGCGCCGGATGGGCGCCAAGAACACCGCCCCAGGACCCGACGGCCTGCATGGCAAGGCATGGGTCCTGGCCTCAGAGGCTCTCGGGCCTCGATTGATTGGTCTCTACAGCGCATGTCTGGAGAGAGGCCAGTTCCCGCTTCTCTGGAAAGCGGGAAAACTGGTCCTCGTGCGGAAGACGGGGCGCCCTGCGGACTCTCCGTCCGCGTACCGGCCCATAGTGTTGCTCGACGAGGTGGGGAAAGTCTTCGAAAGAATCATTTCGAACCGCCTCGTTGCGCACCTGACGGACATTGGGCCGGACTTGTCGGACGGCCAGTTCGGCTTCCGCAGAGGGCGCTCCACGGTGGACGCCATCATGCGCGTTAGAGACCTCACGACGGGGACTGCAGTGTCCAGGGGTAAGGTCGTAGTGGCGGTGTCTCTGGACATCGCCAACGCCTTCAACTCCCTGCCCTGGAGCTGCATCTTGGAGGCACTCCGATATCATCGGGTGCCTACCTACCTCCGTTGTGTAATCGAGGCTTACCTGACGGACAGGTCCGTCAGCTACCCCGGTCACCGGGGCGAGTGGAACCGGCGAGAGATGTCACGCGGTGTTCCGCAGGGTTCGGTTCTGGGGCCGCTCCTGTGGAACATCGGCTATGACTGGGTGCTGCGCACCGACCTCCCGAACGGCGTTAGCACAATATGCTACGCCGACGATACGCTGGTGCTAGCGCACGGGAGGTCACACCAGGCGGCGGCCGACTTAATGGCGACAGCGGTTGCGACAGTCGTTGAGAGAATCCGGCAGTTGGGACTCGAGGTGGCGCTCCACAAGTCCGAGGCCATGTGTTTTCATGGCCGCGGGAACGCGCCACCTCCGGGTGGGTCCCAAATAACGGCGGGAGGAGTTACCATCGACGTCGAGACGACGATGAAGTACCTAGGACTCGTCCTCGACAGTCGGTGGAACTTCATAGAACACTTCCGACGTTTGGCCCCAAAGTTGGAGAGGACGGGGGCTGCGTTTAAACGCATCCTCCCCAACCTCGGGGGGCCAAACGCCTCCTGCCGGAGGTTATACGCCGGGGTCGTGCGGTCCATGGCCCTCTACGGCGCCCCTGTTTGGGCGCCAAACCTGTTGCGGCGTCCCGCTCGGACGCTGCTCATGGCACAGAGGGTCATGGCGATCCGAATGATCCGCGAATACCGCACGATCTCTGGGGAGTCGGCGAACCTCCTTGTCGGATTACCGCCGTGGGATCTGGAGGCGAAGGTGCTCGCGCGCGTGTACGGCATGCGCGCGGAGGCACGTCGCCGGGGCGAAACCCCGCTGCCGCGCCAAATAGGTGCGTGGCGGGATGAGCTCCGGCGCGATCTTATGGCGGAATGGCAGCAACGACTGTCGCAACCGAGGGCTGGGCTCGCTGCCATCGCAGCGGTAAGTCCCCTCTTTGAGGAGTGGCTTGAGAGACGCTACGGCGTCCTCACCTACCGCCTGACGCAGGTCCTCACCGGACATGGAAGTTTCGGGAGGTACCTGTGTCTGATGGGGCGGGAGGAAACGCCCGGGTGTCATCACTGCGAGGACCGCCCTGAGGACACGGTGGAACACACGGTGGGAGAATGCCCTTCGTGGGCTGAGCACCGCCGTGTCCTCAGGGAAGTGATCGGCGATGGCGACCTCTCGCGTCCGGGCCTAGTGCAGGCCATGATGCGGAGCGAGGGGGACTGGGATGCCGTCTCCTCCTTTTGCGAAGCAGTGATGCTAGCTAAGGAGGAGGCGGGACGCGTGAGGCAGCGAAGCGCTGCCTCCTCGCAACCCAGCCATCGCGAAGGACACACCGGGCGTCGGGGATCGCGAGACGATCTCCGGCCACCGTAAGCGCGGGCCTGCGGACGGCGAGCATGGGTGGCTCCCCGTCCGACCAGAAACAGACCCGAGCGTACGGCGCGTCGCGTTCCGCGCGCGCCTCAAAGAGCCATCAGACCACCACAGATGGGGCCCAATACGGCCGATGCCGATTCGGAGTCGCGGAGAACCTAACGGGTAACCGGGGCTCCGGCTCGACGTGCAGGAGAAGGAACGGGGTGGTTTTTAGTCAGTAAGAGTCTGACACTCCCTCCCGCCTCACCCAGGCGGGAGAAGTCATTCGATGATTTTCCCCCCTTAAAAAAAAAAAAAAAAAAAATAGTATCAAGGAGCCGGGAAGTGTATTTATTACACAACTTAGTACCTACATGATAATTTATAAAACCGAACCAACATCAACAGCCTATAAATGGCCATTGCAGACCAAAGACCTCTTCTCACACAATGAAGGTTTGAACATTAATCGCAACGCTTGCTCATTGCGGGTTGGCGATTTCAAACTTATAATTAGATACTAGCTTTTACCCGCAGTTTCGCTCGCGTCACAAAAGGATAAAAAGTAGCCTGTGACAAAAAAATAACACACACCAATATAATATATACCAATACTTTTGTTTTCCCTCGAGAATATCAATTTTTTCCAGGATAAAAAGTACCCTATTATTTAATCCGGACTTCTAACTTTACGTCTGCAAAAATTTAAAGCAATCGGTTTAGTAGTTACGGCGTGAAAGCGGAACAAACAAACAAACTCACTTTCCGATTTATAATATTAGTAAGGATTATAAGGCCAAGTTTCCTAGCAATGTTTTCTTCTCATGCATGAGAAGTGGGCATCTTAAAGGGGACAATTAAATTCGAATGCATCGATGATATACAGCGATGAACTTTCGATCACTCAACTCATAAATGCTTAGAAAAACTTCCAAGAAAATTAAAAATACCATAGCCATAAAATTTTAAATACCACAGCCATTTTAATTATGACCGACTCGTAGGAAAAAATGTAAAATTGTAATTCAGGAACTAATTAATTTATGTGACTTGGCTTTACGTATATTGTTTGTTGTTATTTGTCAGTTTCGCCAGTTGTTATTTTCTCTTGGTACCTTATAAAAAGCCAATGGTGTTTTCTTTAAAAGCTAACTAATTTTTAGTGACGTATACATATTTTGGTTTTCACCGTAGTGCTGCGAAATATATAATTGAAATGTATAAATTATAAAGAGAATGATGAGCTACGACTGAAATTAATAACTTAATTAACTAAAAATAACAATGTACTCCGGGTAGCAACGTCGCGTAGCCTACTATATGTCGCCACGACCGCGCACTCTGCTCATGAGGAAGATTCCCTCTGTGACTAGAAAGTAGAGGTAGTAGAACTTTTGGAGAAAAGCCATAAAAGTAACAACAAAGGTGGAGTCCAAACATATTTTTTAATTAATTTATTATGTCTTATGATGGTTTTTATGGAAATTAATAACCAATGTAGTTTATAGTTTCCTATAAAATATAACATAACATAACACCTCGCCATTTATCCCCGAAGGGGTAGGCAGAGGTGCACATTATGCCACTATACAATGTAACACTCACTTCTCACTATTTATATTATGAGTCCCATGTAATAAGGGGTGAGCCTATTGAAATATACCGGGCACAATTCCAAACTTCGTGCTACTACTGTCAATTTTTTAAAAACTCAGTAATACTTTACCCGACCCAGGAATCGAACCCGAGACCCCTTGCCCGGCAGTCGCACCTACCTATAAAAGGTAAAATCATATCTGAAACCAGTGTTTATTAAATTAAAATTGTTTGCTTTAGAGTACCTTAATGAATTCTATTTCAAAAGATCGATTGATTCCGTATGGGCCACAAAATAGTATAATAACGTCTATAATTAAATACATCGAAGGAAAATGAATATGAAGTATCATAATAAATCAATTTCACAAAGAGCGATAGTTCATTTCGTATCCTTTCACTTTGCAATGAGTATTTGAAACCTACAAAGAGAACCACAGATAAAAATAGCATATTATAGAACTAGCTGTTGCCCGCGACTTCGTTCGCGTGGAATTGTGATTCACAGCTCCTCCCCCGTAGATAATAGCGTGATAATATGATATGTATAGCCTATATGTTGACCCAACCTGTTAGTAATATTCATGCATAATTTTAAGTAAATCCATGCAGTACTTTTGGAGATCATCCCGGACATATATACAGACAAACAGACAAAAATTTTAAAATCCATATTTTTGGCTTCAGTATCGATTGTAGAGCACGCCTCAGGTATTCTTCTTAAAAAGTATTAAATGTACAGTTTTGACTTTTCTACGATTTTATTATATGTATAGATATATAGAAGATTTGAAAAGTTTATCTGTTTGTACATAAAGGTTACGTTTCGAAATCTATTTACCAAAAATATTTTTTTTTATGGCATAAGCCGGTAAACGAGCAGACGGATCACCTGATAATAAGCAATCGGAGTCGCCCATTGACACCTGGCACACCAGAGGCGTTACAAGTACGTTACCGGCCTTTTGGGGATTTGGGGATTAGGAGTTTGAGGATCGTTGGGGATTCAGGAATTGGGGAGATTAGGGAAGGGGAGGGTAATTGGGCCTCCGATAACCTCACTCACACGACGAAACACAACGCAAGCATTGCTTCACGTCGGTTTTCTGTAAGGCCGTGGTATCACTCCAGTCGAGCCGGCCCATTCGTGCCGAAGCATGGTTCTCCCACACTTAAAGGGGTGCATGGGAATGAAATCATAGGCAAAAGTTAGTATGGTCTATAAAATACATAACAAAATGAACTGAGTAAAGTTAAGCTCAAATTATGTGTTATATGGTATCCTATACAAAAAGTTTCATTGATTTCTACCAAGGCCATGTATAAAGGTTCATTTAACTAAGTTTTCGTGTTAAATTTGGATTCCTTTGGTAATAAGTTTCTATATTTTGAGTAAAGTATGTTCTGGGATTCTTCAGAGTAGATTCCTAAGCTGAGTGTAAAGGTCGATTGACTACATAAAAAAAATTTGTATCTAATAGGAATATGGATTCTTCATCTTGAAAACTAGACTTAGAATTTGTGTCTATTATTCGTGCAAAAACAAGACTTTATCTTTCTATAAAATACATTAATTATTTTCCAACACATTAATACAAAAATCTATACAAAATTCCGAACTAATCCCTCTAAATGAATTATAGAGTGATGTCATATGATACATCGTTATAAATACGCTGTGACGCGTCGTCAACTATACAGACATTTCATTAGATTTCATAAAATATTAATCAGAGGATGTTATCAATCACGTGTGACGTCATCTCGCTCACGGGGGTAATTACCCATGAAAAACGGGGAGCGGGGAAAATGGAAGAAAATTTCGTGATGTGATAAGGTTGTTTTCTTTTGAACCCCATTTTAGACGATGACTTTTAGTAAATAAAAATAATATTATGGATCATCGTTTCACCAGGGTGTGTAATGAAGATGGGGTTTATTTTAACTAGCTGTTGCCCGGGACTTCGTGATCGTAGAATATGATTCCTGTTTTATCCTATGGCAGCATTTAATCGGTATAAAAAGTATAGGATACAGGCAGGGTATGAACCCTGCCTGTATACTAAATTTTATCCAAATTTGTTCAGTAGTTCCAGTGTGATTGACGGACAAACAACTAAACATCCAAACAAAGAAACTTTCAAATTTCTAATATTAGTGTGATATTACTAGCGTGTTTTTTGTAAAAAGGATTAACTAACTTGATTATATTACTATTACAAAGGTTGGCATAATGAGTATAATATATAATGTAGGTACCTACAAGTCGAGAATATTATTGCAAATGGTTTAATTTTCTATCTCTCAAGAATACCTGTTAAAATAACAAGTAAGAGATTGTTTTCATAGAGTTTAACTAAAACAAATTAAAGGAGTCTTGAAAGAGAACTATTATCTTTATTTTGAATAAAATAAACAGCAAACTGTATGTTCTTATTGTAAGTACTTAGCATAAAAAGTTTAAGAAAACGGGTTTGTTTTTTTTTGAGAGGGGAAAATCATCCAATGTATTTTCCCGTCCGGGTGAGGCTAGAGGGAGTGTCAGACTTTTACTGACTAAAAACCACCCCATTCCTACTCCTGCACTTTGAGCTGGAGCCCCGGCAACCCGTTAGGTCTTCCGCGGCTCCATATCGCCAAACAGCCCTGTTGGGCCCCATCTGACGGCTCCTTGAGGCGCACGCGGTACGCGACGCGCCGCCGTACGCTCGGGCCTGGTTCTGGTGGAGCGGCGAGTCACCCGTGCTCGCCGTCCACAGGGCCGCGCTTACGGTGGCCGGATATCGTCTCGCGATTCCCGACGCCCGGAGTGTCTCTCGCGACGGCTGGTGGACGCGTGAGGAGGTTTGATCCCTCATGCGCCTCGCCTCAAGAAAATTTTTCATTTCTACTTCTTTTAATTTCACTATGATGAATACTTATCTACAATACTTAAATAATTCATTCATCAATCATTACCAATTTAGGGATTAACAGACATTGAAAGAAAAAAAAAATCAAACACACTACAAATTTTTTTCATGTTAACATATAACAATAAAACCTTTGTTTCTAGAAATTTCCGCAGAACGTTATATCCCGAACATGAAGCCACTCGACTAATCCAAAGCCTTTACAATTATTGGCCTAGATTCGGGAATCGAATCCGATGACATTCATTGTCTCATGTTCTATTCGTGAAACGTATTCATCGAGATCGGAAGTTTCATTGCACTATTTGGATCGACTAGTCAATGATCGAACTGGGTTTAATGTTCAGAAATTAGGTCATAGAAGAGAATATAGAAGAAGGTAGTGATATCTTCATATACAGATGAATTAAAATGAAAGAAAACATTTATTTGGCACAGATGATACCACAATAATATAAATAAAAAACTCAGTAGTCATAAGAAAAATAACCTGAAAACAGGAATAATGTACAATGAAGATAGGTACTTTGAAAAATACTTAGTAACACAGTAACATACCTCTACAATACGCCCCTGTTAAGTTCTTCAATGAAGAGGAGTAAGCATATTATACCTCTAAGTCCCATGTAGTGGGAATGAACCATACTGATAGTAAAATGCGTGTAACCTTACCTAATGTGCAATGTGCGATCGATCTAGCACCTCAAGGTACGCATCTAAAGTTTTAGCACGTGTTTTTGTGTTCTAAGTACAAGGAATACAGCTTAAAATCGCTTCTATGACACACGAAAAAAATTAACTACCAATAAGAAACCACAAAAGTCCTTGTCACTTCAAACAGTATTCGAAAAATGATATAACTTTTACTTTATTCTTTACGACTTGTTCCGAGTCCAAGGAATTCAACAGGCTCGTATATTATAGAAAAGTGACGTCATCAGCGCAGACGACAGCATATCGACCCACCTTAATCTGCCAAAATTCTTCAAGAGATTCTCAACTTTATAACAGGAGTAAAAAGTTTGAAATACATTATGGGAAGGTTTATAAAATGCATCGTCATCCGGTGTAATATATTCCGCTGTCGATTCCTGCCTCCTTCGATTATGCAGAATGGAAATCAGTTGAGATGTGTATATTTGATCCGTTTGCGGCTGTCTGTACGTCCGTTTTGATTATTATTCGGGTTATTATTACTGGGAAAATCAACTGTTATTTTGGAGATCATTTTGGTAATTAACAAAATAACATGTCTGATTTTTCTCGTAATATCAATATTTCTGTAATAATAGGTATCAACTCATATTCTGTACACTCGTTATGGCTACCATACAAATACTTTAAAAAATAACACATCACACATTAACAGCCTATAAGCGGCCACTGCTGACCAAAGGCTTTTTCACATACGGAGAAGGTTTGAGCATTTTTGCCTACCGCTTGCTCAATGCGGGTTGGTTTCAAACTTATAATTATAAAGTCCAGCTTTTCTCACGATGTTTTCCTTCACCGTTTGTCAGTGATGTCTAATAATCCTAGAAAGTATATACAACTCGGAAGAAGTCACATTGATACTTGCTGTTGGTAGGTTTCAAACCCGCACCCTTAACCGCTTGAATGCCTGTATATGAGACACAATAGAAAATACATTGTGTCTCGCGTGGACCCACGTTTAGACACACGACTGGTTAAGCATTACAAGTCTTGAAGAAGAAGAAGAAGAAGAGAAGAGAAGACCGCTGAGCCACCACGACAAAAAAGAACAACAACAAACCTTAACCGCTTTAATATTGCATTAAAATGAACATAATATTCTTACAAAGATTAAGGGATCAACCAATTATTCACATTTCCCTTTTTAAGACCAACAAACGATATAAGAAAATTTATGATGTAGATTCAGCGGAACATACAAACTCTCAGTTCAGTGATTCCCCTTTGATAATTTGATATAACTTGCAGAAATTCGAGATCAAAGATGTTTCCCTTTGGGCCGTGTATGGTAAAGAAATCTATCTCTACAACTTTATAGATCAGGTTAACATACCTTTTTTTTTAAGGGGGGAAAACCATCGAATGACCGCTCCCGCCTGGGTGAGGCGGAAGGGAATGTCAGACTCATACTGACTAAAAACCACCCCGTTCCTTCTCCTGCACGTCGAGCCGGAGCCCCGGTTACCCGTTAGGTTCTCCGCGACTCCGAATCGGCAGCAGCCCTATTGGGCCCCATCTGTGGTAGTCTGATGGCTCTTTGAGGCGCGCGCGGAACGCGACGCGCCGTACGCTCGGGTCTGTTTCTGGTCGGACGGGGAGCCACCCATGCTCGCCGTCCGCAGTCCCGCGCTTACGGTGGCCGAGATCGTCCCGCGATCCCCGACGCCCGCTGTGTTCTTCGCGATGGCTGGGTTGCGAGGAGGCAGCGCTTTGCTGCCTCCTCCTTAGCTAGCATGACTGCTTCCCAAAAGGAGGAGACGGCATCCCAGTCCCCCTCGCTCCGCATCATGGCCTGCACTAGGCCCGGACGCGAGAGGTCGCCATCGCCGATCACTTCCCTGAGGGCACGGCGGTGCTCAGCCCACGCAGGGCATTCTCCCACTGTGTGTTCCACCGTGTCCTCAGGGCGGTCCTCGCAGTGATGACACCCGGGCGTTTCCTCCCGCCCCATCAGACACAGGCACCTCCCGAAATTTCCATGTCCGGTGAGGACCTGCGTCAAGCGGTAGGTGAGGACGCCGTAGCGTCTCTCAAGCCACTCCTCAAAGAGGGGACTTACCGCTGCAATGGCAGCGAGCCCAAGGTTAACATACATCAGTGCCTCAAGGTTGACGTCTATAGGAAATCAGTGTGTTTCTAGTGAGAATCTATGGAACCGAAACGCGAATGTGAACTTATAGTGAGACCTGAGCCTCATAATAAGAAAGCTCAAGGTCACTCCACGTGCTATGCTTGTACCTCTAAGTTACAAGTTGTTGCCAATGACTTCATCTGCGTAAAATATAAATTTCAGAATAAAACTTTTTTATGATTCTACTAGCCACCCGCCCCGGCTTCGCACGGGTGCAATATGCATGTATTCTACATATGAATCTTCCTTAAGAATATTAAAAAAACCGCATCAAAATCCGTTGCGTAGTTTTAAAACGCTGAGCATACATAGGGACAGACAGACGGTAGATAGCGACTTTGTTTTAAGCTATGTAGTGATTTTCTAAAATAAAAGCCTGACCTATGTTACTCCTTAGTACATTAGCTACCTGCTCATAAAAGTCGCATTGAAATCAGTCCAGCCATTTTTGAGATTAGCCAGTACAAACAGACAGATAGACAAATAATATAAAAAATGCATAATAATATGCATGTAGTAAAAAGGGGTTGTTTTAATACTACAAACAGATATTTTAATTTTATTTATCTGTCATATACATATGTGAATCACGTATATTAATGAGAAAACAAGTTATCAATGAAGATGTAGCTAAATATCTAAATAAAGTTCAACCTGAAGCCCTCAAGAGCTCAGTCGTAAGCAATAAACAGCTAAATAATCCGTAATTCGTAGTGATTTAAGTGATGCGGATGAAAATTAATGGAGGGCTTTCCTGTTATCCATGAGGGAGGTAGCTTCTGTAAAGGTGTGTCTGATTTGTTATTTCAAAACACGCAATGTACGCTAATCCTTCAACGTGAAGGAAGGCCAAGCAATTAATTCTCTCTGAACTGTAATTATGTTCACGAGATCTTGTGGAGATCCTTGAATGGATGTTCAAACATTTCTTTGTAATGCACAGAAATAGAATCATAATATAAATAAACAATTCGGGTTGGTAGTATTTGTTGTTATGTCTAGATTTCAATTTACAAACGTATTTGTCGTTTGATAAGGTCTTGTTTCTATTGCATGTGAAAACCAGTACATCATTAAATAATCATGGAATAGAGAACGCTACGCAAATCTTATACTATTATATAAAGCTGAAAAATGTGTTTGTTTGTTTGAACGCGCTATTCTCTGGAACTACTCGACCGATTTGAATAATAATTATTGAGTTGAATAGTGCATTCATCGAGCAATGCTTTAGGCCATAAAACTTAACGCTACGATCAATAGGAGCGGAGCAGAGCAGGTGAAACCGCGTCAAAGTAGCTAGTGAACAATATACCAAAAGAGGCAATGAAAAGTTGCAAATAGTTTTCAAATTACATAGTAAGCTGACTAAAGAGCTACCACTGAAAGCGATTACACCGCATCAGTGGCTCGTTCAAGGTTTTTAAAGCGGTCAAGCCGAAAATAGCTTAAAATTCCTAACGTCAAGTTTCACTCATCCGTAGTCGAAATGGTCGGCCCTGGGAGCGTGTAAAGCGAAAAAATAAGTGTTAGGCGTCCGAAAATTGGCCCCGAATGTCCTCCGACAAACCCGCCTGGATTTTAATTGGTCGGCTACAAGTTCGTTGATAAAACTGTGACGAGTTCTATCCTCCTATTGGATAGTAACGTAGGATGTTAGATTAAAAACTAGCCAAAAAGAGAGTTGTGGACGAGAATGTAAGCGGGCTTTTGTGAATTTTAATTTTGTAACGGACAAAGATGTGGTTTTCCAAAAGTATTTATTTTTAATCAAAAAGGAGTTTCAGTTTAAAGGTTTCGCTTTAGTTGCTTGTTAACATACAAATAATGGGGCTATTTTGTTTTACTTATGTACAAAATAGTATAATTGACCTAAATTAGAGGTTTTTGGCAACAAAAACGAGATGTTGCACTTTAGTGCTAATGTATTTATTACGAATGTTTTAATAATTTACTGTGATGAATGTCTACAGTTGATATTTTAGAGGAGGCAATCTTTCTAAGTGTTTATTTATTTGTTCTAATAAGGTATAAGTAGGTATTTATTCTATTATTCTATGCAGCTTTTAAATCTTGGACAAAACTATTTCATATCTTGTGGGGGTCCTTTATGTCAGCAGCAATGTTAGTGTTGAAATTAAAGAATTGATTATCCTTCGAAAAACGTAAATTATTGTGGGAATTTACCTTAAAATATGACGACATGCAACATACTAGTATTTCCCAATTCTAAATCCTACTCTTTAAAATTACCCTTTGATCAATACGTCATACGTGTCTCCTAAAACATATTTTGAATACAATGATTAATTCCTACACCTTTAAGTTGTTGTGCGGTTGAATTTCTGAGTGTGAGTCTATGAAAAACTTCTAAATATACATGGGTAATATGTAAAGGCGTTATAAACCTTTCATTAGATGTTATTAACCATTAAATAGTCAGACAGACATCTTTTCGTCCTAAGTACTACTAAGAATTTTAAAACTAAAACAATAATATGTAACACTGACTGCCTCGTTGGCCGAGTGGTCGCAAGTGCGACTGCCGGGCAAGGGGTCTCGGGTTCGATTCCCGGGTCGGGCAAAGTATTACTGGGTTTTTAAAAAATTCTCAGTAGTAGCACGGAGTCTGGAAATGTGCCCGGTATATGGCAATAGGGTCACCCCCTATTACATGGGACTCATAACATAAATAGTGAAAAGTGGGTGTTACTTCTGTGTGCACCTCTGCCTACCCCTTCGGGGATAAAAGGCGTGATGTTATGTTAATATGTAACATTCTCGTAAACTAGTTACATTAGCGTCAACTATTTAACGATGAACTTATTATATATATCTTTATGAAGACATATTGTATTCAACAATACATACGTATGTTCCATTCTAAATTAATGTTCCAATAAAACAACTAAATGTTCCCCGTACTGTGTAAACTGTGGGAGAATTAGTTAATGGACACGAGTAATGTGTTTGTCTTGCAATTATACAAAACTTTGCTTGGTTACTGCAAATTTTCTACTTCGTAACACTGTTTATAGAGAATAGAGAGCCCCTTCATTAATTTCACCAAAAAGCTATGGAAAATGTTCTCGTGAATTGTATAGAGGTTTGTTTAACATTTCTTGTAGACAAGTATATCTATGTAGGTTTGTCATGAAAACTAAGGTCTCACTCAGGATTCATATTCACTCTAGTCTGTGACAAGAATAATCTGCTTATCTTCTTGGGAGGCGAAACACGTTGTACCTAACCTAAGATTACAACCACAAATAATTCAAAAAGCCTAGTAGTCAGTAGTCAGTAGCAGATAAAGGAACGTACTGGCAATAATATAACAACTTAATTTAAAATAACAGAGAAAATACAAGTCCAATGGGCTGGAAATAATTTTTATTCAGTGTAAATGAAAATATTTTAGGATCGCATTAAGGGCTGAAAGTCGAATACTTTTCGAGGAACGGGGGCCTGTAGCGAAAGTTGTTCCTTTTATAGAGCGCCGTAATCCTCTCAAACGGCTTTATGTCATTTAAATTCCGTCGGTACTCCGTCGGATTTTTGCTTTGCTTACAAATTGTATGTATTGGGAATACTGACACTTATTATTTTGGAACGAATGCTTTAAAATTGCGTCAGGTGTATTGTTTTTGTAATGGATAATCTGACTTCATTATGTTTCAAGGCTAAACGTATAAAAGATACAAAGATATAAGCAATTACTTTGTTGTTAAAACTTCCAGTATAATCTATATTAAACTGTCAAACACCAAGCGGTCACCGGTGACCGCAACCTATTGTTCTATAATTGTGTCTATAATGACGGTACTCGACGAGTTAAAACACAGGAGATTGGTTCAGACAGTCACGTAGAGTAAATATAAAGTTTTAAACTCATTTTTTTGTACCGTTGAGACTTGTTAAGCTGGAAACCAGTACAACTATGAAATAACTTCTTGTGTAGGACGATGATGGAAGTTAAAATTTATTATAATATGAACAAAAGAATATATTAGACGTAACTACTATACCAACTAAAAATCGCGGGTTACTCACATGAATATACTGAGAAAAGCTCTACTAGTTTCGAACCACAGAGGGGTTCTTCCTCATGAGCAGCGTGGGCGGTCACGGCGTTGTTGCAGCCTTCTGGCTAGCGTTGACGCTCACATCGGTGTTGCTACTTGCGCATCTAGTCCAACGCGCCCTCTACCGGACACTACGAGCGTTTGCTTCCAACTACGGCCGCGGCGTGCTGGACGATGTTGAAGCGCACGGTACGTTCACCAGCGGCGCGGGTAGTGGGTTCGATAGCGATTGTTAGTTAATTTAGTATGTCGCACGATAGTTATTATAAAAATGTAACTACTATATCATTTATAATATGTGATCATCGATTAGCACAAAATAACAGAATTTAAAAAAATTACTTACGATATTACTAGACCCCAAACCTTAAAAATACACTACTGTACTTTTTTTGAGTAGACTATGATTCAAGCAAATATCAATTCATGGACTCTTATAATGAAATGAAATAAAAGTGCCGATATCGATATTGATATCGATACAGGCGATATTGTATTGAACAAAACACAAAATCATTACGATGATATTGCAAAAACTAGGTACAGTTTTGAACAATGAAGATTTCAAATGCAACTCAGCAATATTGTTGAAACAAGTTCTCCTTTCAATTGTTTCTCTATAATTTTAGAAAGTGTCAGTGGCAAAATCAGCACTTTTTCTAATCAAATTGTATCTGATGTAAGTGGAAATAGTGCTGGGAAATCATATTTGCTCAGTTTCTACTAGGAGAATACTAATAATAAGACACTATTTGAGTATTATTTTTTTATTGGAAAAGTTTTTAAATATAGAGGCATAAATATACACATATATGATAGTATTTCTGTTTGCACAAAACCATGATCGTATAAATTCAAATTCATGAAATTCATTTTTATTTAGATATTTAAGGATGGTTGACACTTCAGGTGATTGAAGGGCTGGCTACTACCTTGGGCAAATGTTAAGCATTGCCATTTAACGTGGCAATGCTGCCAGTCTATTGGGCACCCTACTTCACGATAGCGATAAGGAAAATTTTCTTTGATGCCTTGAGATAATTTTTTTAAGGTGTAAAAATTAATTTTAAAATTATTTATATTTTAAGTTGTATATATTTATTTCATTATAACCAACAATTATTTAATGCCCTCAGTGAATGTTCCTCAGTTTTTTCGTAACGACCACTCCATACATCTACAGTGCCAACAAAAACCCATTTACGCCATTGGC
Source organism: Spodoptera picta (assembly GCA_038387885.1). NCBI lineage: Eukaryota > Metazoa > Arthropoda > Insecta > Lepidoptera > Noctuidae > Spodoptera > Spodoptera picta. The sequence goes on along the minus strand of JAZHFQ010000733.1, from coordinate 4,601,407 downwards.
AGCCGGCGAGTCACTTAAAAGACTCTTGTTCCGTTCACCCGACAATAGATAACAGAGTACGCCGTGAATGATCGACCTTAGGTAATAAGTTTAGCCCTCACATTGAAAAGATCGCGGTCAGGAAACGCGCCAAATAAAGGCAGGCCTCGACCCGTATTGCCGGGAAATGGGGAAACTCCACGTTATTTATGGGCTTCAACGATTATTATTGAGTTGAAAAAACCGAATCTTTTCCATGGCATTTGAGAATAGATCTATGTGTTCCAAGAATGTGGTCAATGAAGACCCTTTTTGTCGGTAAATCATAGACAGAGATTGGTTTGCGAAATTTTTTAGGACCTAGACTGTTTTGTTCGCAATACGTGGTGATTTAAAAATAAATTGTGATTGTAAATAAAGTCATATATTTCAAAAAATATAAACTTGTCATAATTAACAGCTGTAACTCAGCTCTGTCTTTTATTGCATGCAATATAACACTGAATGACGAATGTAAAGAAATAAAATAATAAGTAGGCGAGCTTCCAAAATGAACAGCAATTTCTTCCGTACAAACATATGGCGGAAAAGTAACGAAATACACATGAATATTTATGTAATTAAAGCTTGTAAGCGTGTTTATAATTCAATCTCTGTAGTCCCACGGTGGGCGCCAGTATTTGCTAAACAAAGTTTGTGGGTAGCTGAATCACAACTCAGTTATACTTGTGATTATTTAAAACTCTACTGTTATGTGCAAGTACACCTCAACATCAATTTACAAATTATCTATAATTTGCCGTGTTACATGTCATGCCGAACTGGCAGTATCAACTGAATAAGGGTTGTATTAAATTATGCATCAATGTTTGAAGAAAGCTTTTAGCGAGCAAGGTTTATTTATTCAAATTCATTCCATAATTCATTAGAAAGCGACTGTGTAACAAATCAATGTGAAGAGACAATGGTAATCCGCGGTTCATTTGTAAACGTCACGACGCGATGCCCTAGTTGGCAAAACACAGGTGTAACAAAAGATTGAAAGATAAAACGTAACGAATTGTGAAGTGTTTTCTGTCTCCGGCGACGATCTGGTTCTGACAAACAAGGCGCTCGAGAGTTTCTTGGCGAGTGACGAGTCTGTTTGGGCGCGAGATGACAAACACAATGGGTTCCTGAGCCCCTGACTGACACCTTCATTATAGAAGCTGTCGTTTCGACAATACTCGACGAATTGTAGCCGCGCACTTTACCAAGTGTTTTCAAAAGTAAGCCGCCGAGTCTAATGGTCTCCTCACTTTATTTTCGCTCTCAACGCTATCATGATATGTAAATACTGGATTCGCTTTATAATGATTTGAATACTCTTAAAGAAAAAGTGCCGCATTTTAAGTATGTTTTACGATTTGTAAAATGCTTTAAAAGATAAATAAATTTCATAATATAATTAACGCATTCATAGCAGTTCACATTGTAATGATAATTATGTTCATTAATATTGATAGAGTACATCGATATTCACTGATATGATAACAGTATAATCCATACACACAGTACGGCTACTCTTATATCTATTCAATAGAGCGAAGCGTAAATAAGTTACTATTAATACATCGAAATGAATTACTAATGGCTTCGATTGTTTTGAAATCAGTTTTAAAAAATACTAATTGGAATTTCATAATGTTTGAACATCAAATAATGATAATAAGTTGTATAGATATTCTTTTAAAACTCTAAAAATCGATTTGATTTCAACATTAAACTTGCTCGCATTTATATAGCCCACTTCTAAAACAACAATAGTGAAATCCTCGGATACGACGCGGTAAACATGTCGTTTGATATACAAAAGTACTATACACCAAATAATAGAATTTGGGAGCACTCACTGGCGATTTGTTTGAGCGCCGTCACAGCCGATTTGATAGTGTTCAATGTACGACGCCTTAGATTTTTCTTCGCCGAAAAGTTCTCCATATCAATATTCACCGACATTTTGATTTGAACTCTATTTTGCTGCCGTTAGAAGCTATTTTACATTGTTTCGGCACAACACTGCGCACTGAACACCTTTTGTTTCGGGAGCCCGGAATATACTGCGCGTAAATGCATATCAGTAACAGGCAGTTCACGCGCGAATTCTAAAGACTTTATAACGAACAGTGCAATGTGTGGAGTCGCATTACTTACGACTGTGGTAATAATTTGGTGCCATAACTGCGATTACTAATGTATGCCACAGTCGTGTCGTTTTGTGTTTATTAGCGTTGTATTTCGGAAGTTTAATGTTTGAATGACGTCTTTTTAGCTGTACAAAAACTTTTTGGTAGATAGTTAACAAATATAGCACCATGTGCAATTTTCATTGGATAATCTGCGAAAGTTTTTATTGTTGTTATATTTTTAATTTTAAGCATTAACGGTATTAATGTTTATTTGTATGAATTTTTGACCATTTCATTCCATATTTTCAAAATCGATAACCGGAGAAAATTTAAATCACACAAACTTACTCCAGACCTTCACGATTCATAATCATATTAACACCTGATAAATAAGATCCATCTTCAAGAGATGAGTGTAATGCTCAGCGTATACAATCGGCGTACGGTAAACAACTTCTATTCTTGTGCCAGACAGCCGGGAGAGATCAGGTTCATTAACAAACGACGACTTTACGAGACCTCGAATTGACGTGAACAATCAAATGAGATTTTATGATGGAACACATTACAATTCCGTTGTTTTGATAACGTTTGGGTTGTCTCTCGTTTGCGTTGTACGTGATGTCGTTAAATGTGTAACGTTGTACAATCGTTTGCGTTTTTTTCCGACCCCGAATTATCTGGCTGTTTTAGAGAAGTACTTGTACGATGGTCGGCCATTTGACAATGAACATTTTAGATCGAAGGAAAATTAGGTAAAAGATTTAAATGTTTACTAAAGACAATAAAATGTTTCCTGTAATATCTAACCTACATATGAAATAGACGAAGCAAATAAAGAACTCTATAAATATAATGACCATGGAATGCCAATTGACGTTGTTTTAGATACAGTCTAGATTAGAGTTGTAATGAAAAATTGCTTGCTTTGAGAAGTACCAGACGTAATTTATGCGATTTATAAATTAAATGCAGACGATGATGATGTGGAAAGCTCAAGAGCAAATATTTATAGTAATTTAAAGAAAATGCATGGTGGATGGTGAATCAAGGCGATTTGAACAGATAAAATATATGTAGTAACAATATAAAAATTCTAGTTCAAAAGACGGTTTTAACGCTAGACAAGATTAACATGAACCAGAAGAATTCGACAGTTAATTGTATGAAGCTAATTTATTACACGCAAAACACATGCTTACTTCGCTGGTTTTAGACGCTATAGTACAGCAACAGCAATCCCTTGCTGTAATTTGTCTATTTTTAAATCTCTTGCTTTCATTTTATTTACCAAATCTAATCTGTTTGACGTTTCGTCATTTTTCTTTTAAGTTTTTGTATGGTTCTTCAGTGTCGTTATTATCTATTCTTTCATCCAATTTGTGAAGAACGTGACTTATGTTTGAATTGGATTTGTGAATCTTTTCGAGACAATTATTACATTAATTGTTGTTCGAATGATCGATTTAGTTTACAAATTCATATTAACAATTGGGCTATTAACTGATCCTTGTTTTTTTGTAAATATATAATTTGTATTATTAATAAACTAGATATCACAGGCATTTTAAAATTACATTGCCTCGTTGGCCGAGTGGTCGCAAGTGCGACTGCCGGGCAAGGGGTCCCGGGTCGGGCAAAGTATTACTGGGTTTTTTAAAAAAAAATCTCAGTACTAGCACGGAGTCTGGAAATGTGCCCGGTATATGGCAATAGGCTCACCCCTTATTACATGGGACTCATAACATAAATAGTGAAAAGTGGGTGTTACTTCTGTGTGCATCTCTGCCTACCCCTTCGAGGATAAAAGGCGTGTTATGTTTGTGATGTTATATATAAAATTACAAATTGCAGTCTCCATAGGACTCCTCATCGTCACCTATCGATGAACCAATAACTCTTTAAAATACGAGGTTAATAAACTAAATATAAACATGTCTAACTAAACACACAGCATCGTTTAAACATATACCTTGGGCAGAAATCTGCATGAATAATGACTATTTTGTGTCACAACGAGCTAATATGAAATTTGTGCGAAATGCATGTTATTTAGAGGTAAACGATTCAGCCATTTGGGAAATGTACCTTATTTGCATAAAGTTTAGGTTGTATTTTGAGTTTTGGCAGGGGAATATGATTGATGGGGCGTATTGTACGAGGTAGCTGTGGACTGAAGTATAAATTAAACTGTATGTTAATGGGCCATAAATCTATTTGTGTATTAACTTTTACACTTGTTCAGTCGCTGAAATGCAACATTGAAATATCGGTAGTTTCATATTGTTTAATTTTAAATCCCTGTGGGATCATTTGTTTTAATTGTACTTTCTATATAAAATGTTTAAAGTGTTTTGACACCTACGTGTGTGGTGTTCTTTTTTGTCATTAGTTACTGTCACATATTTATTAAAAAGTTTCTACATTTCTAAATATAAATCAGCCCTCTCTTGTCTTACCTTGATTATCCAGTCCATTGCAAAAATAATGTTTAAACCTCTTAAATTGACGTAACATCATGTTAAACTGCTAGAAGTATTAATACGCGCCAGTTATATTTATCTTTTCATAATATTCAATTGAGTACAATTTGTACACATTTTTTGCAACGTCAAGATAAATTTAATTTTCCCATTGTATACAAAAGTGTATCGAACAATGCTGCATCAGTGGAAAGTAGATTACAAACGTGGATATAATGGATGGCTTTACCAGCTCAGCATTTTCAATTGATGATTTTAAATGTTTTGTTAATATCTTAATTTCATTCTGTTTTGGCAAATTGACTAACAAAAGTTTTCTGTTTTATTTCATTTAAAATTATGAAACGTATTTATTAGCTATTCGTGGATGCTAAAGGTAAAACTAAAAGCAGAATAATTCTTTTATAAGCCACGTTTAATCCAACCGACTTCGACCTCCTTTTTTAGGTTGGTTAATTAATATACTACCTCTATAACTTTCTCCTAAGTTTAACAAACACTTTGCTGAACCGCAACAAAATCGGTTTAGTCAACTGCGAGATAATTGCGCACAAACATACAATCATACATACATACATCCTACATACGGGTCAAACTGTGAGCCTCTTTTTTTTGAAGTCGGTTATAAAGTATTGTTTATTTACTTATGCTCGACTTAACTCCTGTTTGGTACTGACTGGTTACATTAGCAGATAACGTAAGAGCTGATTAGCTTCTGATTTTGGATATCTCGTTGTTAATACTGATTCCACGAATTACATAGATTAACAATAAAGAAAGGATAAAACAACGACTAATGTTTATTATTTGCGACTTTTTATTGGTTGTAACTCTGACTGCCTCGTTAAGTGCGACTGCCGGGCAAGGGGTCTCGGGTTTGATTCCCGGGTCGGGTAAAGTATTACTGAATTTTTCATAAATTCTCAGTAGTAGCACGGGGTCTGCAATTGTGCCCGGTATATGGCAATAGGCTCACCCCACATGGGACATACAACATACGTAGTGAAAAGTTGGTGTTACATTGTACAGTGCCATAATGTGAACCTCTGCCAACCCCTTCGGGGATAAAAGGCATGATGTTATGTTATGTGTTATGTAGTAACTCTTAATATTTTTTCTATGTTATAAAAGTTGTATGACTATTAAAAACATTCTTAAGTTTCACAGAAAGCTATCCAAAGGCAACCCGAAGAATATTTACTCATTTAGGAATTAACAATCGAACTTCTTACCCCAAGCCATTTATTCATAACGGTACTAACAAGTTCTATAGATTTATACAGCGGCCATGATAGTAAGGATTATACAACGTTCCACGTCATTGTCATAGGGGATTTCTATTTATGACGTCATTCGACTAATGAGTACGTAATAACAGCTTACCGTTGTCAAATACTCGACACCGGATTTTACCCTACCCGGGTAACGGGTGATTTCGACCGCATATTCGATGGCAATTCAATGTAGTCATTCGGATTTGGGGCTTAATGCTTTGTCTATTTTAAGCGAAATATTATAGAATTTCGGTATTGTCCCAAACGTTTCGGATATTATTATGTTTAAAGAGCCGATAATAATTTATTCTGTCCTAAACTAAAATGTAATATGTCTATGACTATGATATCAACGTAAATATTGTATTGTAATTATGAAAATTATTATGGTGACTTTAATTTGAAATTTTTATACTTTGCACGCTTGCTCGCAGGCAGAATACAATGACTTTGAGGCTGTAAGATCTTCCTTTGTAAATATGTATTCTTGCAAATAAAAGAATTTGAAAAAATTTAAACGTGAATTTACTTTGCCGGTTATTTAGGGACGTAGGTATATTATGGAGATGTCATACTTGGGTATTGTAATCATGGCTTTGAAATATTTATTCTCTATAATTGGTCCTTCATATCTGAGGATCGTGGTTAACATCGAAAATAATTTTGGAGGGGATGATCTGCTTCTACTGGTTCCCTTCCAGCTCGTTCCTCACGACCGTGCAGAATTTCGTTTATTCTTTCATTAATATATCTATATACATAAAATAAAGTTGTGTTAGTTACATTATTTATAATTCAAGAACGACTAAAGCGATTTGGATAAAAATTGGAATGGAGGTAGATTAGAACCAGGAGACGGACATAAGATACTTTTTATACAATAATAACGAACGGGAACGGGAAACAACGGGATCGCGCGTACGAAATCGCAGGCAGAAGCTAGTATCTATGTGTAAAGTTGGTGGAGAGGTATCTTAGAATCAGGAGACGGAAATAAGATACTTTTATCCAATACTTTGTTGCATTGGGTATTTGGAACGGGTATAAAACGGGATTACGCGTACGAAGTCTGGGCAGAAGCTAGTTTGAAACATTTATTAGTCTTAGATTTAAAAAAATAAAAAGAAATAAAATAAAATAAAAATAAAAATAAAAATTGTTTATTGTACAAAAATTTCACAGTATTACATTCACAGAAATGCGGCAATTACATGAACGAGTGTGAATTACGATCGATACTGACACTGCCCTCCAAACTAAGCTATAAGCTTGTATTTTGGAAAACAGTGATTCAAGCGTGGAGTATGTCACAAAGTCGCATTATATGTCACTCTATAATGAAGTGAATGTCATGAAAGTGAATGAATGAAATGGGAGGAGCTGTAATCCAAAACAAAAATAATAAAATATAAAGGGAATGTTAAAAGGACTACTTAGGTTAATTTTCCGGAATTGTGTGTGTGTGTGTGTGTGTGTGTGTGTGCGTGCGTGTGTGTGTGCGTGTGTGTGTGTGTATGTGTGTGTCGGTTATGATATATTCGTAAGTAAACCTTCAGTTTCATTGTAATCAATTTGCTGAAGCCAATCACTGATTTTTCTTGTGACTTCTTTTCGGCTGAGTCGTACGATGTTCAGGTTTTTATTAATTTTGTTGTAGAGCTTGCAACTGAGACTATTGAACTGAAGAAGAAGGTTGGAATTACAGCGGTATTTTATTTATTACCGTAACTAGGTTAAATCTCTCTTGCCGTCTCGTGTGTACTTCTTAAACTGTCCGGTTCCTGCTACGTAGCTTGAGTGAAGCACTTACAGTTGATACAGCTTTTAGTCTGAGTCGAGTTCGTAAAGGAGTTTATGTACAATCAATTGAAATGTCATCTTGTTCTCCGTGAATTGGGTTAAGGATTTGGAGAAGTCAGGAAGGATTTATGTGTTTATTTTTCTTTTATTGATGTTTACTAATTTTATGTACCCAAGCCATGCCATAGTACCTCTAAGTACAAATTCCCCTAAAATCCAAACAATGTTTCGATTTCCTATGATATCGAAAGATGGGAAATTGGGAGGGCTCGATTTGTGCCAGGAAACATTATGATAATAGCCATTAGCAGTTCGACAAAATTACTTCCATGTTCAAATAACTGGTTGTGTAGAACATTTGATTCTGTGGAAATTGGATGTACATACATACATAACATCACGCCTTTTATCCTCGAAGGGGTAGGCAGAGGTGCACATTCTACCATAGTACAATGTAACACCCACTTTTCACTAGTTGTTATGAGTCCCATGTAATAGGGGGTGAGCCTATTGCCATATACCGGTTTGGATGTGTTAGGTATAAATTCAGGTAATAAGTAGGAGGGTCAAATGTCTTTATGTTTATATGTTGAGAACAGTTTTTTGTGTTATGTAGCTCTAAAAAAATCGTCTTTTATAACGGTCTTCGTCTAATAAGTGTTGGAGCGCTATGCTAAGTGTGGGAGAGCCATGCTTCGGCACGAATGGGCCAGCTCGACCGGAGTGATACCACGGCCTCACAGAAAACCGACGTGATACAACGCTTGCGTTGTGTTTCGACGTGTGAGTGAGGTTTCCGGAGGCCCAATTACCCCCCTACATAGTATATAATCCTTAAATTCCCAATTCCCAAAAGGCCGGTAATACACTTGTAACGTCTTGGTGTTTCGGGTGTTCATGAGCGGCACCGATTACTTAAGTGCAGAAGTAAAGACTTAAATAGATATTGATTTGAAAAGCGAATTCGTGCAAAACGTAATATGACCAAAGGCAATAAAATATTTGAAGATTCAACATTCTTAAAGGCTGTTTTTTTCTGTTATAGTAGAACTACAAGTACAACTATGATAATAAAGTATTAAGTGATTAATAAGGAGTTTTGAAAGAAATAGCATAGAGAAAATATACAACAAAACAATGTATTTCTAATACATTAAACTGTCAAATACCAAGCGGTCACCGGTGACCGCAACCTATTGTTCTATAATTGTGTCTACAAAACCGGTACTCGACGAGTTAAACAACAATTAGTCAAAACATTACTGTTATTCCAAAGAAAGGCTCGAAGCAGACATGTTTCGTAGCCATAAATTTCTTGTAATTCCACAAGGCGAAGTAAAAATGATTTAACACCATCATTACGCTTTGTTAATTTAGAATTATTGTGACATAAATTAACGCCTTTAGTACTTCATCATTTACTTACGAAAGTGTGTAAGAAAATTATAGGCGTTGAGTTGTGAATTATTGTTTACGTTATTTGTAATAACTATTGTCAAGGCTTTCGGTTCATATTATTTTGTTATACAAAATTTGCGGTACTACTGATAATTTACTTGTATTAAAGTACTTCTTAATATTTTCGAACCTTGGACGAGCAATGCGAGTCAGGAGCTTTGTCTATTAATTAATTATCTAGTGTATATTTATTTACAATGCTTACATGTACCTACCTACATAGTAAATAGTACCAGAACGCCACAATGTTATTAAACACTGCAATTAAGCAAACGGCTTTCTCCAATAATTGACTGCACTGTTGGCGCGGTGGCTGGGCTACAGGCTGCCGTGCAACGTGTCGCGGGTTCGATTCCCGCACGGAACATCTCTTTGTGTGATCCACAAATTGTTGTGCCAGGTCTGGGTGTTATGTGTGTGTGAACTTGTATGTTTGTAAACGCACCCACGACACATATAAGATTCATTTCCAAATTGGGTGTTGCATTTCAGCATGTGAAGTTAGATCTACTAGGTATTGTTGAGCAATTGGAAGTGGAGCCAATTTCCTTTGTAGCATTATGTGCACGTCCCTAGTGACTGACCAATTGCTCTGAGTAAAGGGCAGACCACAAATAATATGTAAAAGTTTTAGGTACACACTTAGCGTATAATTTTTTTTAATAATTTCTGTTAAAGTTGGACTTCTATAGAAATTGAAACATTATATTTTCGGCATCGGTATTTATTATTTTCGATAGCCCCATTTTAATGTTTTCTTCGTATTCTAAGGGTATGTATTGTGTTTAAAATTGCAACGTATTAACTTACTTACTTCAATAGCATTTCGCAAAATAGCCTCGTTACTTTAACGAAACTCAAACATATCATGTTAACCTCAGGGTCATCTAGTCACTTTCCATATTAACCCTTATTACTTAACTGCCCAATTTCCTCCTACCCTAATTCATGTCATCACGTGCGTAAGCTTATAGTTCGGACACGTAGCACTTTACAGTACCCGCCGGAAAATATTAATCATCGACCTTTGGAAAGAGATAATTTTTATAATAGCTATCATGGACATACTAAATTAACTAAAATCGTAGGTTACTCACGTGCTAATACTGAGAGCTTTTCTCAGTATATTTACGTGAGTCACCCGTGATTTTACTTAAAGAGATAATTTTATTTTTTGTAAAGAGACATGTGTGACATTCATCGTCATCATCATCATCATTATCATAAAAGCCCTAAGATGTCTTTCTTTTAAGGGGGGAAACGCATCACATAACTTCTCCCGCCTGGGTGAGGCGGGAGGAAGTGTCAGACTCTTACTGACTAAAAACCACCCCGTTCCTACTCCTGCCCTTCGTGCCGGAGCCCCGGCAACCCGTTAACTCATCTGCGGCTCCGTATTGGCATCAGCCCTATTGGTTTCCATCAGAGTTGATCTGATGGCTCTTTGAGGCGCGCGCGGAACGCGACGCGCTGTAGAGCCACAAGATGTCTATTGCTGAACATATAACATATATGCAAAACTTTTTATTATTAAATTTTTCTTTTTTTTTCATGGTATAAGAGGCAAACGAGCAGACGGATTACCTGATGGTAAACGATCAGCGCCGCCCATGGACACCCGCAACACCAGAGGAGTCACAGGTGCGTTGCCGTCCTTTTAAAAAGGAGTACGCTCTTTTCTTGAAGGTTTGAAGGTCGTATCGGTTCAATTTTCATTTAAAGTCAAGGTCAAAGTCAAAGCATTTATTTCAATTAATCCCTAATTAAGCACTTTTGAAGCGTCAAAAATTGAACAGTCCGTTGGTCTGTCTGTCAGTGAATGATTCGAGACCCTCCTCGACTGTTTTAATAGCGGCTTATAATCATGAGCAGTACACGTGGCGACTTGGCCGATATGTCTTTCCAAAGGCCGATGTGCAATATATATCGCCGGGTACTGTACTTCAAGTAGTATCATGTAATTCGCGTCGATCCCCTGAGACTTCAAACGACTCAATTTGTGTTACATGAAAAATGAGATATAGGTCGGATAATTCGTATATATTCGGTATTTCGAATACGTACCCTAATAAATTATGTACTTTCGCAAAAATAGGTACGAGTCCCGTTTCGGTGGGAGGGTTAAGGTCAGTATTTTTGGCACGTTTTTAAACATATTCTCAGATATTTTTAATATGTAAATGGAAATTGTTGTCAGTAAAATAATTTTATGTGTTTGTTGAAATACAAATTTTAATGTAAATTTTTAAAGTATTTTTATGATATTCGAAGTCTAAATTGTTGATTATTGCCAGTTACATTAAAGTTACTACTTAGTTATTATAAATGTAATTTTTGTGCAAGGTTTAGACGTCATGTAATCAAGACATAGTACCTCTATTTACAATATTCGTATAATCAATTGTGAATATGTAACCCATATTTTACACAACTACAATACTCCACACATACTTTACATTGAAATAAAGATCGATAATTTACAGACCTTGTACTAGATGTTATCAGGATTCCCGTGTACATGCATTAGTATAATCTTATAGACCACAGAGAATGACCTAGAGAAGTAAGTCAGGACATTGAGCTTGGTTACCTACGTTGATGATGTATACATACCTATACATCATCAATGTAGGTAACATACATCCACATACATGTGGATTCAGTTTGTTATGTATTTGACGTGTTATGTGTGGTCACTAAATGATATACTTAAAAATATTTACGAGGTATGCAGGCATATTTCAACTTAAGTTAATAAAATACATTTTGATATCTGTGCTTTTGTTGGAAAAATAATGAAATAATACTACCAATTCTTAACTTCATTTTGGCCCTTTAAATTTACTTTATTGTTGTTATTTTATTAGAGTTTTATCGAATTATTGTTGAGCAAATAAATTGTCATTATTATACCCAAGTTATAACGTGTCAAACAAAAACAATCGATTAGTTATCTTCTATCGAAAATTTCAGAAATACCGCAAAGAGGATTTGGTATCTAAAGTTGTATAGAGTTGAACTGAAATTGTTGATCAACTCGTTGCCAGAATATAACATTGTGTAGTTTAACAGCCTGAAGGTTTCATTAAAATCGTATCGGCGTCGTATTCAACCCCTAGTTGTAATGAATTTTGTTGTTTCTATTTAGTGCTTCAATTCATGTAGGTATTTTATTTGTAATTTGTTGAAATTGTTCGTTAAAGTATTTTAATACATTTCACATCAAATAGAAGGGTATAACATTTCTAACATTCTGCATTAATTAATGTCTAGAACAATGGCCTAAATAAAATGTTTTCATCTTCTTTTAAACATCTTCAATAAACTAGATAGAAACGAAGTAAAAGAAAGTTGTTTACAAAAACCAAGAACAGCACAAAAAGAGCGATATAAACAGGATGTTATTAAAAGGTGGGCGTTAAACAATAAAGGGAAACTTACTTAGAACATTTTTCATGGATCCCCGCGTGTACTTCCAGAAGAAATGAAAAAATCGGGCGAATCGCTCGCACAGGGTTAGCGCGACCCTCGGAGCCGGCTCGCTGTCGGAGAACCTAACCCTTTTCTTGCCACGTCTACCCTTATTCGTTTTCCCCGACTTTTTATTCTTTGCTAAGCTAGACTTCATAATTTTCACTTCATTTGGAACCACAACACTGACATCGCCGCTCGTTTGTTCCGGATTTTTTCCATAGTTTTCTTTGTCGGCTACATTTTTACGCGTTTGTTTTTGAACGTTCAGCGGTCTCACGCTGACTTCGCTAGTTCTCTTCCACTGTTTCAACTCCGTACTTGTGTTTTATGTTGCGCGACGAATATGTACTATGTGTTTTGTTTACGCGGTACACAATGATACTGAGAGTACTTATAGTTATGACGCGGATGATTTGCACGGCTACTAGCTCCGCGACACTTGGCTTAGTTTCAACTCGCCAGTTTGAAATTATTGGAGTATTGACTAACATGAATGTTTAGCGGACATCATTTAGAACATAACCAATTGATTACTTGACACTTGACACAGTAAATTCTATGCGAGTTCCGTCTTTTTAGAAGGGCTAATAGAAAACTGATGTTTAAAAGCAAAACTGGCTCGTGTTTGGTCACCTGCCAGCTTTTATTAAGAGACAATTTCGATGCGTTCCAATTTTAAGTCGGCGTGATTGTCATGCAACAATTAATTATTTGGGAACGAAAATAGACGTGCATTTGTAATATCAAGTTTAATTTTAATATAGATATTTTAATACGATGTTAATTTAACATGCTGTAATTTTATATTCTTATTTGATACTGCCCCCTACTCAGTGCTGGATTTATAAATAGGCCGTATAGGCCGCGGCCTAGGGGCGGCAGCGTCTTAGGGGGGCGGCAGATTTTAGAGGACGGTCACTCGATTTCAGACTATAAAAGCAAATCACGTTCACTGATTTTATCATGTTTTTCATAGGTACTTAAAGAAATCCCTATATAAACTCATTCCTATCGAAACCTAGTGAGGGACAGATGAGAAAAATGCGGCTCTCATCAATTTTGAGAAATCAATCTCTGATCTCTGTCCAATGTTTATCCCAACTTGGATATAGCTGTACACATTGCTCTTTCCACTCCGGCTACAAATTGTTCTGTGAAGAGGTGTTTTTCCTAGAGCGCGTGAAAAATTATCATAGGTCAACTGACAAAAATGTAAACAACTTAAATCAAACCAGTAGTTTTTTAACCGACTTCCTAAAAAGGAGGAAGTTATCATTCGGCTGTATGTTTTTGTATTTTTGCGTTTGTGGACGGATTTTGATAAATTTTTTTTGTTGGAAAGGTCATACTTTCGGGGTGGTCCAATTTCCACCACGTCAGGATCTGATGATGGGATCCCATAGAAACCGAGGGGAACTTTTCAGAATAACCCTATTCGACGACAAATTATTTTAATATCCGTCTGGTAGATTATTTTAAATCATTACACACGTATTTTTTATTTTCTTACGGAAACGAATACTTTCCACGATATATTGATTTGAAATGTCGTGTGACGTCACTTTTATGTACATTTTATACGTAGAAATGACGTTTTAGCCCCCACTCCTAAACTTTGATTCGTTTTATCTAAGTATTGTTTTATTATACGACTAAATAAAAAAATACGTGTCTAATATTTTTTAAATAGCTAACTTACGGACTAATTAGATTTTTAAGCGTCATCCCAATTGTATGGGCGGCGAGAGCGTTTGTAAATTTTTTATATAGTATTTAAAACTACTACAATTTGATGAAGGTGTGGATTTGTTATGATGATGGAGTCAAGAGACAGTCGAGGGAACTCCTCGAGGATTTGTGTAATTTATTTGTACTGAAAAGATCTTTACATCTAGATGGGATGTGATTGTCATTAGGGCCTGATGATGAAGTAGTATGATAGCTAAGGGAACTCTTCAACGGTTAACAGTAGCTACCTGATGTTTGGGCTTGATTATTTTGTATTACTGAGAACTTTACACCTAAATGAGGTATAATTGTCATTTGGGGCCGGATGATGAAGGAGTATGATAGTTAAGGGAACTCCTCAACGGCTGACAGTAGCGACTTGGTGTTTGGGCTTTAATAATTTGTTATGATGACAACTTTGCACCCATGTGGGATATACGTAGTATACTGGGTCTATACAGGGTTACGGGATAAGTCGACCTAAATCATTTACGTGGTGGTAGTATCCATTATTCCTAACCGATTTGATTCAGGAGCCCCATATCCCCAACTTAATTGTTCTCAAGATATCAGCCTTTGTATTACTTCTATCAAAATTCCAGATTTTGGTTGATTGCACCCACAGAACATTATGCACCCATATCTTTTGTTGTGTTTCGATGTTGTTCTATTTTTTGTTGCAAGCGACTGCCTCGTTGGCCGAGTGGTCGCAAGTGCGACTGCCGGGCAAGGGGTTCTCGGGTTCGATTCCCGGGTCGGGAAAAGTATTACTGGGTTTTTTAAAATCTCAGTAGTAGCATGGAGTCTGGAAATGTGCCCAGTACATGACAATAGGCTCACCCCCTATTACATGGGACTTATAACATAGATAGTGAAAAGTGCCGAAATGTGCACCTCTGCCTAATCCTTCGGGGATAATTAGGCGTGATTTTATGTTATGTTATGTTAAACTAAAAAGCAAGAAAATAAAAACAAAAACTGTGTTTAAAATACCGAGTTCGAAAACTACTGATAGGTTATCCACCCATCGATAGGTTAGAAGTCGGTGCCTGTGTTTGTGATTGCAATTAGTTCGGGATTTTTGCACCAAAACCAAAAATGTTGAATATCTCAGAAACTAGCCACTTTCGGACTAAGGACCTCAGGTCTCATTTTGTAGGAAATTAGCTGTATTACCTCCCGAGAGAAATAGCTCAGTCTGTACCTCTAGATTTTGCTATTAAAGTCCCGTAAAAAATATAAGTACCTAAGTCTTGTTTCATGTTTCATGCAGTATACTACAATTACCTAATGGTAAATTATTATTTTAGAAAGGTAAGTAGATACATGGGGCGGCGGAAAAAAGTTGCCTACACTCATAAACA
The DNA here is from genome assembly GCA_038387885.1 of Spodoptera picta. Classification (NCBI taxonomy): domain Eukaryota; kingdom Metazoa; phylum Arthropoda; class Insecta; order Lepidoptera; family Noctuidae; genus Spodoptera; species Spodoptera picta. Next base: position 4,585,679 of record JAZHFQ010000733.1, on the reverse strand, counting down.
ATATAAATCCGGCACTGCCCCTACTTATCTATCAAGGTTACATAATAAGTAAGCTGGTAGAAAAGTGGTACTCATGATAAATCACAAATATCGTATCGTAAGCTTCTGTTCATCTCACACATTGATATACTCTTACTCATTTATTTTTTTTACCAGAATTTAGTTTCTGTTTTCGTGTTTTTGTTATTTTTCGTTAAATTCTCTTTTCATTACTTACTTAGATGTTCAGTTCTTAATACTATTGATATTCCAGTGCAAGATTCTACTGGCATTCGTTTTGCTGTACCTAGTGAACGTCTAGACAAATCAAATATGCGAATCTGAATATTGAAACGGTTTGACGTGAAGGTAATTGATCTGCTAACGAATTGGTAAATGTTTGTGCATGTGTGGCTTGGTGACGTCATAGATGCATACATATACGTCTCCAACGTCTGCATAGTTTATGTAACTAACGCTTATCCAATATCCAGTACTGTGCAAATATTCACCAAATATTTGGCAACTCAAACAACAGATTCGCGCACGTTTTCAACTCAAAGGGTACCGTTATGTTTACAAATATTTTGAATTACACACCAATTTGATTGCTTTATAGTAGAGGTACATTACTGGCTATCGACTCGACTGTTCATTTGATGACTATAATGAAAAACACGAATAAAAATATTAATGAGTTTCCCGCGATAAAAATTCAATTAAACACGAGTGCTTTGAAAGGGAATTTCGATCAATTGACAGAATTAATGAAAAAATTTCAACGTCGTTTAATAACTTTCATTTCTGAGAAGATTCGAAGGTTGCGATAAAGGCACTTTTTTCATCGAAATCGTCTGCCAATTGAAAGGGAACGACACGGAATTCGTAAATGAACAATTTGCGTACCTACCGTCGAATACTTTAGCTTTCTTCGAGAAAATTAACTGATTCGTAACGACCCGCCGAGGTTTCTCAGATGTAAGTACGTACCGACCTTAAGGCGAAATGTTCCACCGTTTTGAACCATTACGTCGAAATGATTGCTTGGAGCTAGTCTCTTACGTTTTAGAATAGTGGTTTTGGAGACTCAGACTAGATATTATTATTAAATTTAATAAAAGACGGGAACATCAAACAAGAATAACTTTTGATATTCAAAGCGGGTCTTTTGTAGTTTTATAATAAAGTAATTTAGCACGTATGTGAGAGATATTTGTAGTGTGCTGAATCGAGAATTCTGTAAAATGGAGTTCGCTCTGGGAGACTGCTTATCTTTTCGCACGGATTGAGAAACTGACACCCATTAGTGCTCACACGCCGTTGATTCTGGTCCAAAAGCAGTTTTAATGATAGTTAGGATATTTTGTTGTTTCAATGTTAGTAGTTATTTCCATCCCGTTAGGTATCGAGTTTTGTCTTCAGCAATTTTCTGATAGCAGTTTAACTCCTCATATACGGTATTGCAGGCATTTGCCTAAGTATAATATTGTTCTAGTAGTCTAGCTTAAATGATGATGATCTTCAATTATTTAAGAGCAAGAAAATATTGGCTTTGTAGACTTTCACCGGAAGTACTTAATATTTAATGTTTAAAATAATGAATTATAAGACTGCCTCGTTGGCCGAGTGGTCGCAAGTGCGACTGCCGGGCAAGGGGTCTCGGGTTCGATTCCCGGGTCGGGCAAAGTATTACTGAGTTTTTTAGGAAATAATCCTGAGCCTATTGTCATATACATACAGCATGGACTATATAACACCCACTTTTCACTATTTAAGTTATGAGTCCCATGTAATAGGGGGTGAGCACATGGGACTCATAACTTAAATAGTGAAAAGTGGGTGTTACATTGTACAGTGGTATAATCTGCACCTCTGCCTACCCCTTCGGGAATAAAAGGCGTGATGTTATGTTAATGAATTAAATATTTGGCTTCGCAATTTTACACTCGAACGTATATATTATACAAATCTTTTTCCTAATGAACCATCGAAACGAAAGAGAAGTTGGTAACTAACAAATTTCTTAATTTCCTGCTAGGTACATAGAATACTTGTGATGTAAATTATCAGACAATGACAATATTGCTCGCGTATGAAAGCAATTTATCACTGACCGAACTTTGGGCCAAGTTTTCAAAGGAGGCGGACACAATAAAGTTGGTAAATTAAGTAAGTACTGGATCTATTCACAGTTGCAAGGACATCGTGAATGATGTTTATCTGTTCTTAGGAGTTATTGCTATTAATAGGATATAGTGGAAACGTGGTTCTATTGGTTTGCAGTTGATTACTTGGTTAGTAAGTAGAATAATATTTCATAGTATACCTGCAATGTATTTAATATGTGTACGGGTAAGGAATGATGAACACCGGGTGGTAATCGAGTAGTTCATAATGAAACCATAATGGCATAGGCAACGACCATTTTTTTACTTGTTTATAAACATAGACAAAATTAGAAAAGTTGCGTACTGTGACACCAGATGTCGCTATTAGTAACTAAAGCCCCTTACGCACTAGCGGTTGACCGTCTAGGTGGTTAGAATCAGTCAAGTTTGTTTGGTATAGACACGGTTGCCATAGCGGTTGCATATTAAATTGGAAAAGCGGTCAACCGCAGGGAGCGACTAGCCGCGTGGTTCACCGGTAGTGCGCAAGGGAGCTAAGACTAAAAACTAATAATTATTATTTTTTTATAACCCACCGCGTGGCCAAAGAAAGCAGCCTAGATAACTCTTTAGTTTTCTTAGGTGGGTACCTACTTCTTAAGTAAGACTTAAAATTCAACGAAAGAAATACAATAAAGAAACATAGGTACATTCCATTTATAGTTCACATTCTGTTCTAGTATAAATTATTATTAATAAATGGTTTATATTTTCCATTTTCAATTTATATTCCGTTTAATAGAACTACGTTCCACTAAGAGAAATAAAACATAGCGAATGATATGCATATTCAAATTGTTTACTTTTACATAAATATATGTTTCTAACTGAACCAAAGTAAATAGAAAATAGAAGCGACTTTTAAAAATTACTTGGAAAATATTATTTCTTCTTCGTTTCATGTTGTTTATAGAATTTTATATAGAATGGTGTATCGTTCTTGTTTGAACTAAGTGTTTGTACTGCACTGTTTATTTATACTTTACATTTTAAAATACTACAAAATATAGATGGAACGGTATCTTGTGTGTGTATTTATTACACAATACATAAATATATGAAGTTACTTTATTCATACTGCAATTAGAAATGAATTTATTTTAATATATTTCAGTTTAACTCTCATTGACTAAAAACGTTCCAACTCCTGCTCCGTGTTTAGCACCTTGGTGCCTAAATGGCGACCTATCTATCTGCAACACCGTCTGAACATTACGTCATTACTTCACGATTGTATTCTGTGACATCAGTCTGTCTGACGGATTATTCACAACTGTCAATAAACAACAGCAATACAAAGGCATAAAATTGACAAGTGAGTCTGTAGTCACAAATATGTCTAGCTACTGACTTTATTATTGGCTTACCGCTGTTATATAAAACGTGGAATGCAATACTTCACATATTACAATTCGTTGCCGTAATACCATTGGCATTTGTCATCGGAATTCGAAACATAGTAAATTGCAAACTGATTTTATTGAAATTTTTATTTGATATCAGAAATGAAGGCTGAAGTTGATATTTATAGTGAGACATTGTTTATGTAATCCAAGTGAAGAAAAAAATACTTCACATGTCGTAGCGTGTAACTTGTTCATAAGTAGTGGAAATCTGTCATGACAGGGTTAATTGTTATAAAAACTATTTCTTTTAAATTTCATAATTCAGCGCAAAATGCGCAAAGAAATACGCAGTATATAATTAATAATAATACTATGTAACTTCAACCCAATAAAATACACGCTTCTAACTCGCTACGTGCATCGCAAAAGCAAATACAAACATAATTATTTAAGTCACTACCAGTGGCGCCACCCCGAACCACTCTATTGATAAACTTACCTCCGTTGTGCAGTATATTACTATTAATATAACAGCCAATAACATTGAAAGTTATGAGCAAGAAGGCCGGCAGACTTTACTATTTCACCAACAGTTTTTACGGTTATGAGGGCCTAATGTTCAATGATGAAAGGGCTTTACGTTTACCGAATATAGAGATATTTTAATACCTCATATTACGTCGATATTCGGTAAGCTCGCTTTATGAGAGACTTAGTGTGTAGGCATAATCGTTCTGGATTTATATTCTGTGGAATTTTTTGGTGCTATTATATGGCCAAAAAACGAAGCTCAGAAGTAAAATTTGAAATTAGAAGACTTATAGTAATTGAATGCTGGTTGGCTACGAATCAATGAGTTCATACATTATTTTAGTAAAAATAGCTATATTTATTTATTTATTTATTTATCTCAACTTCATACAACAAGTGTATACAGGTGGACTTAATGCCTTGGGCATTGTCTCCCAGTCAACCTTTAAGCAGTGCAGAGATGAAAGTAGCAGGTGATTTAAACCTTTATAAATAGGCAATGTACCAGTGTAATAAATAACAAATCTCACAAACATAATATTCAATAAACACTAAACATATAGGTATATTTGAAAACTTATACATACTTACATATAACAATAATTATGTATACCTACAATATTAAAGTAAATATATAAATAAAAAATAAAAAATAATGAATATATATATAGAAATATATATGTACATTATAAAATATAATACAAAATATTAAATTAAAAGAGGTTTAGGTTTGAGATGAATCTACCAATTGTTGAAGAAGATGCTTCCGAACTTTAATCTTAAAAGCTAAGCGACTGGACGCCGTCCTGACATCCGTGGGTAGTGCATTCCACAGAATAACAGATTGTATATAGAAAGAAGAATGAAGAAAATCAGTGCGATGACTGACATACTGTAGATGGCGATTGTTGGAAGAACGAAGATATTTGCTGTGGTTTGCACTGGTGTATTGAAAATAGGTGGATAGATAGTTAGGAGAAAAAGGGGATTCAAGAAGAGAGAATAAAGTAGTTAAAGCCCTTTGCTCCCTACGTTGGCGTATGGGTAACCACTTTAATTGCAAGCGCTGTGTAGAAACATGATCATATTTACGAAGATTGAACACGAATCGAATGCAGTTATTCAGAAGTCTGTCTAGTTTGTTGAGGAGATCTGCATTCAGGTTGTAATAACAGACATCACCATAATCAATAATAGGGAAAATTAACGACTGGACAAGCGTTGCCTTCACGAAGGATGGAAGAAAGTTTTTGAGGCGATACAGAGCCCGCAACGACCCCATAACCCTCCTACAGACACTGGTAACCTGCGGGCGCCAGCTCAAGGTATTATCAATGTGAAGGCCAAGATTCTTGACGTCGCTGGTGCAAGGGATGACCGCACCGTCAAACAGAACAGGGGGAAGGGTGCTAGCATTTATTTTACTGAGGATGCGCGAGCTCGCAATTACTATGGCCTGGCACTTGCTCGGGTTCACAGCTACCCCAAACCTATCACCCCAGTCTTTAATAGAAGCCAGGTCAATGTTTAGCTTTTTGATAGCTTCCGGTAAGTTCTCCCTACTAGCCTGACAGTACAACTGCAAGTCATCAGCGTACAGATGATACGCACATTGAAGTTCAGTAGTAATGAGATTGATGAAGATAGAAAATAAGAGAGGTGAAAGTATACCGCCTTGAGGGACGCCAGTTTCCAAATGGCACCATTCTGATGACGAATTACCAACTTGGACCATCTGTCGCCGCCCCCGAAGATAAGATGAGAACCAATGTAGAGTATCATCGGAAACCATAAGATGGGATAGGATGGCTAGAAGGATGTCGTGACTGACCATGTTAAAGGCATTTGAGAAGTCGACCAATACCAGTACGGTGACTTTACTGTCTTCCAGACCTGCCCTCACATCGCCAGTCACTTTAAGGAGGGCCGTTGTGCTATATCAATTTCGTTTATAAATAGTTTTGAATCCTTTTCACAGCAAGGTGTTTTTTTTTAAACCATTAAGTGTTACGTATATTCGATAAGAAAATAACACAGTATCAGGGTCAATACGACGAAAAGCATAGCTAAATATTCATAATATCCATTTGTTTATTCAATTAACTTTATGAATATTATGAGAGCCTAAAGCGCTACATAAACGTCTGTATTAGTTACCTAAAATACTCAAAGCTACATACAAAACGACTTTCCTTTACTAAGATGAAGTATTCTGTATATTATTTCATGAAGGTACTGCAATAACGCGTTATAGCGACGTAGCCCAATAACAGTTATCGGTCTAAATGGTTAACGTTCGATATGTGTACTTTACTCGTCTACTTTATACATACGACAAGTTACATTTGGGATCAAAGTAGATTTTAGGAATAGGAATAGTAAGTACCTATGAATAATCTGTTTTAAATAACTTGAACCATAGTTATGACGTCAGAATGCAGTAAAATAAAAGCACAACCTGTATAGTTTATAAAAACAAGATCTAATTATAGAACACTCTGTAATTTAAACATTGTTGTACCTTAAAAATAATTAAATCGATGTTATAAAATAAGCAAAAGCATACGACGCTCGTCGTTTAAAAAAAAACAAAACACGACACACAATTTTTCTAACCAGGAGAAATGTTTTGATACTTTACGTAAGAAAATTTTCTATAGCAATGTATTTTACTCGAGTTTATTTCTTAGAAAAAACATATCTACAAGCTTATTGTTCTGTGTAATAAAGAGCAGGTTCCGATAACAAGGGACCCAATCGTAAGTAACTGTTTTGATATCTTTATTTTTATCACTCGAATAAACTCCGTATTCGTATAATAAGTTTGTTTTGGGATACCTACTTGATGTAAAGTTTATGTTAGTGATATTAAATGATTGAAATAAAATCGTAATTCTTACATTCAACTACAAATTTTTTGAAAGGAATTTTAAAGTTGAATAGCTCGCAAATCAGCTTGTTACATTATGCTGGCTCACTCACTTAAGAATTGCATAAAAACAATGTTGATATTGTATCTAACTTGCACATTTTTAACACATAGGACAACAAAAAAATAAATATATTGTGTACAATGGGCGGTTTTATCGCACAAAGCGATCTTGTATAGGCAATCTTTGGATGGAGCTGTAATAAGAGTCAGATATGGGTCGTCTAGTCAACACTTCTTAATAACTGTCAAAAAACAATTTACACATTTCACATTGTGCCCAACATAAACTAATGTTTAATAAATTTCACGATGAAACTTATAATGCATAACTTTACAAAAGGAGATAGTATCTACATAAATATAGTATACAACTTAAAATTAACAACAAGTAAAAAAACGGTGAATAAAAAAACTGACAAATAACTAAAAAAATACCCTTAGTTGGGCGTCACAGTACTCGAGCGCATTTTATTAGTCATTTGAATTTTGACAGTTAAATAAAATACTATTTTGATAATGTGAAATATATATATTCCATGAAATCAGACTTCTTATGTAGACCTATTTGTGTTGAATAATAATCATACACACGATAAGAGAGACAAAATATGAGCTGATGATGTGAACATTTCATGTTTCTAGTTTATTTCTCACTTGAGAAGTGCTATCTACCTTTTCGGGACATTTAACACGTTGGATTATGTACGCATAATAAATTCCCTTCTCAGCTTCCTTACCTTATAATAAATATCATTTTGAGGTATACCATCTCGTAGTTACGAACGGAATTTCCAAAATTATAAAACCGTACACGGATTAGAGGCGTCTCTTAGTAAAATAAATAAGATTTTATATTGGAGCCGCTTTTTATTCCCGACAACTTTTGATAATTAAATAACAAAAAGGAAAACGAGTACGTTGTTATTATTCAAAAACGAACTTTCTGTTATAAGCAATTGATCGTACGCTTGGAACCGATGTTAGGATCAAAACATTCATAGTAGAGGTAATTTCTCAATATTCACCAAAATCTTTTGCTACAAAAGTCTGGATGTAAAGTATCACATAAAAACTTTAGCGCAAGTTTAGGCTCATCAAAAACTTATGGCCACTTATTCTCTAGCGTACTGTGAAAGCAGTAAGAAAATGTTAGCAACATCAAAGGAGCCGACGATTCTTACGCAAATGTACGTCGCGACCTTACGAATATTCGTCCAAGTGTAAAGTTGAAAATTCATTTCTAGAAATTTCGACTAAATGCTCAGCTTTGTCCGTATATTAGGGGACGCCCGAACAACTTTTGTTCGTAGGCAGTTTAGTACCTACGCGCTTCGCCCGAGTTTTATAAACAGGCGCGCTAACTTACTTACGAGGATCTATACGCGTCGCTGCTTCGCCCGGATACTTGCTCAGCTCGGGGTTTAGTAAGGAACAAAGTTGCCGAGTTATGTCAAGATTAAATCTTCATATAATGTATAAACTGCATAATATAAGCGTATGCATTCTATTCTGTGCGCTTGTACTTATAATTATATTGAAAAGTTTCGCTCAAAATTTAACTTAAGTCTAACTTACGTGAAGCCAATTTCCTACCACTGGCTTCACGTAAGTTCATAATATGTTTTGACGTAAGTAGTGTAAAGTCTTAAACAAATAATGATTAAGAAGATGATGTAGTAACAAGTTAGTTTGAAAACCATACCTAATGCAAACTTGACGCCAGTCCACGCGGTGCGGACATAGTGGAAGAGTCGGCGATATAGCGGGCGGTGGCGGCGACGGCGAACAGGCGCCTCCGCGTCGGGCGCGGGCGAGGGCGCGGGATCGTCCGCCCCGCCCGCACCGCGGCCCTCCACCGACGACGCCGTGGCGTTCCACACCCAGCTTTACACAAAAACGCTCTCGCTGCGCTAATGAAACCGCACTCTTTCGCACACAATCCGGACACTCACATGCATTTCACTTTTCACTGTACACTGTCGTATTAGTATTTCACTCGGTTACTGGTACTTCAGGCTCTATCAAATTCAGTTAAGCACAACATAAGGATAATAGAAGCACTAATATTTCAGCCGCAGCTCTGATGGCGGTCTTTGGAGTGGATGTTTAGACCGCCTTAATAATTCAGAGGGCATCCGTAAGGAGCGGTCGAATGTTAAGCGTCTACTAAACTGGTCTGGAACATTTACGTTGGTCTCAATCTTCCAAGTTGGACAAATTAGTTAGGAATTTCATCGACTATTAAACACAACTCACAGCGAAGCCGAATTAAAGTAATTAGTGAAGCAGTTTTAACTTTGTAGTAACTTTTTGTTAAGTTTTCCAATAAAGTAAGCGTTAGAGAAGATGCCGGGGATCTGTGAACAAAGAAAGGACGATTGTTAGTCTTGTTAGTAGCCGTTGACGTGCTAAATTAGTCCTTGTTAGGAGAAGCGCTCGGTCGGTCCGTCTGTTGGTATTCTATTATTAACAGCGACGTTGGCCGTCAATAAGGAAATCGAAAGAAAATCGCAAATCTTGACCTTTTTCATTTACATTTATCGCGTCGGTTTTTCTTTGTATTGCAGGCTATTGTATCGATTGTGTGGTTCTTTTTGTGTTCTCCGTAATCCATTATTTCGTTTGAAATGCTTTTATAACTCTCATCGCGAAGTTAAATGGGATCAGGTTTTTGCTGATTGTCTTGTTCGATACTGGTTTATAACATAATAAAGAAAAGGGTAGCTATGGCCGATAGTACGTTTATTGTTTTTGCAATGACGAAGGAGTTTTATTATATCTTTCCCGTTAGTGGCAATTGAGTTTATTGACGCTATCGCGATGTTTGATAGTTGAGACTCGATAGTGCCCGTAGTACTGTTATGTAAGTCATAAATCGTAAGCAAATATACATAGAAATATTAAAACAATCATGTGATGAAAATAATTACACATTTATTTGTATTTTGAGAATAAACAACATGTATATCATACTAAGTATCTTCTGGTGGCTTCGAATTTACCTTTCAAGGTTTATCAAAAGCTAACTAAGTTTAAAATGCATGTTATTCGAAGATACCACTTACCAAATCAATAAAGTACCTATAAAATAAAATACTTCCGTAATACTTCGTGTGCCCACCTGGGAACAAGTCTTACAGTACTCTTACTTCAAATCCTCCGTGGTTTATTTCAGTTGCGTGTCTGTCAGTCAATGTGCCAGTCAGAAAAAATTACTAGCATGGGGTATATGTTATTTCAGATTGTTTTTAGCGGAGACTATTTTTGTATTGTTGTGCGGTAATAAAAACAGTAATGCAATTTTTGGACCATACTAGGTAAGATTTTGGTGTTACTCAAATTTAACAACCTGAACTTTCTTTCACTTGTACCTATAAAGTCAAAGTCAAAATCATTTATTTCAATTAGACAAGAAAGGCAATTTTGACGTCAAGAAAAAAAAATAAAAATGAAGGTATTTGCTCATACCAAGGTGTAGATTCCCATAAAGAAGAACGAACAAGAAATTCTATTGGTTACTCTTTTTCAATCAGGTTAACAATACAAATTTTTGTTACATTGTTTTATAGGGTAATGTAACACCGAAATCCAGTCGAAGAGAGAGGAATAGAGACACCGATCTACAAATACTATAATTAAATATTAGATACAGCTTACTCATTTAGCATAACTATCCGATAGAAATATTTACTCCTTCAAAAGTACAATCGTTGTAGTAGCAAGAAACTTATAACATTTTTTGTTTTCGTTTACAGAAAAAGTAGATTCGGAAACCACATCACTCATTCCATATGCCTTTGTATTTACAAATATAATGGTTGATTTACATAACATACGACTCCGAATCCCTTCAGCTGAAAGTCATGGAAAATGTAGAAATGCTGTTATTGTGTGGCTGTGTTTATTTTACCCGTGGGAGTGGAAATAAATCGAGGTTTATCGAAACGTGCTGATCAATCGTTGGATGATGCTACACTAGTGTATGACGTTGCTATGCTTATTTGTTTATTGTCATATACATATCAGTGCAATAATTCTACTATATATACTTCCACTATGATGTGTAATCGCAAGTTCTCGTATTTCGGGTAGGGCGAAGTGATTTTGAGTATATTTGGAAATCCTTAATGATAGTACGAAGTTTGTAATGGTTTTTTTTATGAATAAACCGATAAACGAGCAGTCGGATTACCCGATGGTAAGCAATCGGCGCCCATGTACACCTGAAACGCCAGAGGCTGGCCTTTTGGGGATAAGGCATTTGAAGATTATTGAGGATTTGGGGATCGGGGAGATTGGTGAGGGGGGTAACTGGGTCTCCGGTAACCCCATTCACACGACGAAAGGTGAAGTCACGAAATATAATTAATATATTACTATATTACTAAAATACATGTTGAAATAATAAAACACTGACTTAACAATGTTAATTAAAATAGGCTAAAATGTCATGCAAAGCACTATCAGATTGTTTGTCATAAAATATAAACGGTTTATAAATATCATCCCTGACGTTGAGCTGTTGCCTAAAATATTTCAATTATAGAATTCTCCCGTAGCGAAAAATAAACTTTTGAACTCAATTTAATATTTAAACAGCCTCATAGTATGCTTTCAACCTAATTTCTTAATTTAGATAATCGATTGCAATGTAGTGGAATTCTTGATGTTTGTGGCGAAGCTGAAGCCTTTGGTTACACAACGAAGTGGCTATCAAACTAATGACTCAAAATAAGAATGCTTCTCATCTGAGTTCTTAATAGACAGTATCTAATTTTGTAGTGTCATCATATCAGCCACAAGACGTAGTGACACCAGTGGGTGAACATGGTCCTTTCCCAAAGACGTCAAGATCGAAAGGTTTAAAGCTACTTGCATCCAGCGGCTCCCTTACTCCCTATTAGGTTGTCTGTCCACCTTGAGCATGAATCTAAGATTATAATACAAAGTAAACGTTTAACGCTGCTACACAATTTGCTACGGATATCTCGTAGTAATATGCTACGCCGTAGACATTTGAGATTGAAAGGCTACGCCGTAGGTAAATAATTACTTCTTGACTCAAAAGTTTCAACCTTTGTAAAGCAAATAGTTAGTGTCAAGCTAACAGAATACAAAGAGGTCCAAAAATTACATACAACAAAAAAAAAGAAGATAATAAATATTGTCAAAAAAGTGAAATTATTCGCGTGTGTGACTTGATATAAATCACGGCGTGAAGAACTCACTCGACCAGCCGCCTGTCGCAGTTTTATATCTACAGGGACAATGGGTTCGGTGAGAGCGCCACACAAACTTAAATCTCTATTCACGTGCTTTTGTAACAGGGTAAATAAGACTTTATGTGGTCGGTGTAAAGATGTTTTCGTCCGCATAGTAAACATGGTGAGTGTATAAATTAGACCATGTGTCACTGTCGTGGCAAGCGGCAAACGAAAGGATGGCTCGTAATAACCTGTGAAATGAACGTTTGATGACCACTTCGAGCCATGCTATAGAACTTTCCAAGCCGCTCGTATAATTGCGTGCTTCGGTAAATCACTTGCAATTAAAGTTGCTTGATTAACGGCAGAAGGGTGATTGTGAGGAGGTGGAGAAATATTGAAGTGATACGTTATGTCTGTTGGATCTTTAGAATGAGAATGAGAATTAACTAAGATTGTTGGTTCAGTAACTATTTAACATATTCAACAACTAAATAATTATAGAAGAAAAGGCAAAGCACTTAATTAATCAATTTAAACTTAATTCGTTCAAAATTTCTATACCTCTAGAGCAAAATTTAAAATATTTTAATATTTTTTGAAATTGAGCAATGTAAATCTTCGATAAGAGAGAGAGAAAAACTTGACTACCTTGTTGGCCGAGTGGTCGCAAGTGCGACTTCTGCAGCAAGGGTTCTCGGGTTCGATTCCTGGGTCGGGCAATGTACCACTGTTTTTTTAAACAGTAGTAGCACGGAGTCTGAACATGTGGCCGGTATATGGCAATAGGCTCACCACCTATTAGGTACATGGGACTCATAACATGAATAGTGAAAAGTGGGTGTTACATTGTACAGTGGCATTAAGTGCCGTAATGTGCATCTCTGTCTACCCCTTCGGGGATAAAAGGCGTGATATTATGTTAGAGAGAAAAACGTCAAAATAAGTTCGTTACATTTTTATCATCCTTCGAACAGAAACAAAACTTTGAATTTCAAAAGTGCTTGTAACGACCTAATTGAAACAAATGCGCGTTGACTTTGATTTTAAAGTTGAAGAAGAAAATTAACATTTGTGAGGGCATCATTACTTTACGAGTTTCCTCGTATAAATCTTTGAATGGCATTAAAATCGAGGGAACAATAAACATAAAGTCTCCTTGATGAACAAACAGCATTAGCGTTCCAATTCAACTTCGCATAATTTTTGTTCAGCTATAAAGTTGAATTTAAGTCCTTGTGACTGTTTGTCAAGATAACTGTTTGTGTTGATCGTAGCGTGTTGTGTTGTGTATTTAATTTCCAACACGTCCTTGTGACTTCACTTAATGGGAGGGTTGTAATTATGACGTAACGTAAAATTACGCGGTAATTTACAATATGGTGTGTATCCTTCCTTGAAAATGTTGCCAGGACTTATAATGTCGTTAATATATTTGTGTTAAATGTGTTATTGTGTTTAAGATCGCATAAAAGAGTATTGTTATTCATTGAAGAAGTATCAAAATAAATAAATAAAAAAATAAAAAATAAAAATAAAAAAAAATTTATTTCAATTACAACAGGCATTACATAAAATTATTGGAGATCACCTTTTAAGTAATGGAGTGCTTGTGCTAGGAGACTCCGCACTTCCACATGACATTATAAAGTAATTGAAGTTACAACGTAGATAATGTAAACATGCCAGATTAACAATAAAACAAGAAGAAAATAAATCAAGTTGAACTTACAATTCTAATCGCCGAGGCAATGAATGAGTATAATTATTTGAAATGTATAAGTTATTGTGAAAAGACCAGATCGCACAATGTATGTATGTGTAGTATGTGAATCATGTATAGCAAGTATGTGTATGAGTGATTGAGTGAGTAGGTGAGTGAAAGAGTGAGTGCAAATATGAATGTAAGCTTATCAGGTACTGTGTGAGTTGAGATTAGATTTTTTTTTATCTGTTAATTAACCAGTTCACTAATTTACTTAAATAAAACAATATAATTTATATAAAAGGTAATTTTATTGGCAAAATCCACAAACAAACCTTGTGTACGCTACGATTACATGCTAAAGGAAGTCATTGAATCCAATTAATCAATTTGCTTTCAATTTTTTGACAACCCGATTGACATTTCAGTTCATAGATCGATTTAAGCTCATCAATAATCCATCAATGAATTTGTCATTTTTAACAGGTGTATTATAAAATGATGGGCTATTGTCGCGCCAGGAAGTTATTTCTGTACATCTACATTAAATAAAAATATTGATTATATTCATTTCAGTCTATTTACAAGATACTAGTAATGTATCAAGTAATTACCTATAACACAAGACAACAAATTCGAAATCAAAAACGTATAAAAATGCAAATAATATTTTTCAGGAATGCAACTTCAACAAATTCAAATAGATTCAACACTGGATACTGGAAATAAGAAGCACCGTGAGTGCTTGGAACAGTGTTACAAAACTTTCCTGTTTTCTATGTTAATGCTTACAATTTGACGCTGCAAAACAATTGACGACGCCTGACTGTTACGACCAGTATAAACTGTGATTGTATTATTTATATGCTGTATATATTCTATTGTTTGTATACTTTATTATATTATTTATATACTGTATACTTCGAATTATATTGGTTATACATTTAATATCTAAAATGAAATATTGGTGTGATGTATTGTTAAAATTATAGTGAGTATTTACACTTTATCAAGAAGATAGGCAATAAAGTAAATTTGTTCAACGACTAATATTCGTGTAGGTATCTTGGTTCAGACAAGGAAAGGCATGTGGAATTTTCCGCGCCAGTTTTAAGCCGTAGTATATAATGTAGGGACTGGGATGCCGTCTCCTCCTTTTGCGAAGCAGTCATGCTAGCTAAGGAGAAGGCGGGGCGCATGAGGTAGCGAAGCGCTGCCTCCTCACAACCCAGCCGTCGCGAAGGGCACTCTGGGGATCGCGGTACGATCTCTGGGCGTCGTAAGTGCGGGCCTGCGGACGGCGAGCATGGGTGGCTTGCCGCCCGACCAGAACCAGTCCCGAGCGTTCGGCGCGTCGCGTACCACGTGCGTCTCAAAGAGCCATCAGACCACCACGAATGGGGCCCAATAGAGCTGATGCCGATACGGAGTCGCGGCTCGAAGTGCAGTAGTAGGAACGGGGTGGTTTTTAGTCAGTACGAGTCTGACACTCCCTCCCGCCTCACCCAGGCGGGAGAAGACATTCGATGATTTTCCCCCTTTAAAAAAAGTACATAATATAATACTTAAAATCTATTGTTAAGATATCTAGTGTAAAACTGAAGAGGTCGTATAAGCGTAGAGATTCGATAGTTTAATCATAAATATTCCATCGTAAAAGTGCTACCATCTGCCGCACTCTTCATTAAAAACTGTACACACTAATGAGTTGCAATGCACTTCACCAATACATTATGAACCAATAATTGTCCCGTGGCATTTAATCAACGAAAATCCGATACAAGGCAATAAATCAATTTAAAAGAAGCCAGTACATTTAAGTGCGGCACATAAATTGAATTCGGGCCATGATGACGCAGAATGTAATTCTTTTGGACAGAATCCATTTAAATCTCTTCTGAGTACTTTATTTATAATTTCAGATCTTTTTAAATAACTAAAGGGGAAAAGAGAGGTGCGTATTTACAATGTAAAACATATTTTTAATTATGGTACGACTCCGTGCTATTACTGAGAATTTCCAAAAATTAAAATAAGTCCAATGGTTTGCCCAATTGAGAATCGATACAGAGATCTTGCTCAGTGATTGCATTCACGATCATTTAAACAAGGAGGCAGTTTACTCTAAAACTAAAAGAAACAACAAATATAGAAATAAATAAAGCGAGAACAATACTATTGTTATAAGATAAACCGCAAATATAATATCATCTTTATCTGAACACAACTTATACAGCATGAAATAAAGCTGTCACACTATATTTCCCTCGCGTTCAGATCAACTTGTCCTAAATAAACTGCTACACCCTGTATTGTATTATACACGATATATATTATTTTTAACTGCCTCGATGGCCGAGTAGTCGCAAGTGCGACTGCCGGGGGAAGGACCTGGGGTCGATTCCGGGGTCGGGCAAAGTGATACAGGCTATTAAAAAAAATCTCAGTAGTAGCACAGAGTCTGGGATTGTGCCCGGTATATGGCAATAGGCTCACCCTACATGTGACTCATAACATAAATAGTGACAAGTGGGTGTTACACTGTACAGTGGCATAATGTGCATACTGCTTACCCCATCAAGGATAAAAGGTATGATGTTATATGTTTTGTGTGTGTATATTTTTAACACAAGCACCAATCCACGGGCCTACCTATCTTTTTTCCTCGTAAAAGATAAGGCACACAAAAAAAAAATCGACGATCGTAAATCTTCACAAAAGATAGTGAATTGTAGAAAATTATGGAAAGCAGTCCTCTACGTAAAGATAAAGATTCCCCTAGGGATGGGATCCAACTAAAGTTATTTGATTTTATTACCTATCTCCCGACCTTCTGGTGAAACGAGAATTGTGATTCAATTACTCAGGTATTAGAGGTGATTTTCACTGCGTTGGGACTTTGGATTGTGGTTTAAATCCTGGTTATTATAACACTGGTGGTGTAATGTTGTAGAATGATATGTTTATTTTTATATAAATGTATGTTTGAATTGATATAGCGACCCTTTATTACTTTTATTAGAACTGCTGGTGATTGTGTCAAATGTATGATTTATATTTAAAAGAAAGAAAAATAATTTATTCGTCATATGCCCACTAAATATACAAACAGAAAATAAAATTGAAATACAAAATTAAAAAACAATAAAAACATAAAATAACATTAAAAATAGTGGCGATAGACAACAAAAGCAAATAACAATAAAAAAATAAAATAAACGAGCAACAGGGTATTTCGTTTTTTTTGTATTTCCTTCAAAGTTTAAGGTAAAATTAGTCGCCTATGTTGGAATTAATCTTGCATTTATAAGTATGTACTAACTAGCTTCTGCTCACGCCTTCGCCCGAGTTTCCCTAGGATAAAAATAACAATTATCTATACCCGACCAAATTTCAATCCGATCCCTTCAGCTGTTTTGACATGATTGAGTAACAAACACATATACACACACACACACACAAACACACAAACTTTCACATTTATAATATTGGTCACATTACAGCGTTTAGACAGTCTTAGTTGACAACTTCGCTCGATTCCCTACAAAATGGTTGAGTTGGGCGGTGCTGGGGTACGTTTGTCATATGCATGAACGGATGCCGTCAACTGGGGCTGGTCAGCTCCAGACTGTATGATTTTATTGTCCTCAATGTTATTTTCTTTTTCAATCTCTTTGACTGGATTTAAGTGTTGAATTGTTCTCACACAATTGAACCAACAAAAAAAACTATGTAACTTGAGAATTGTATTGTAAGCCCAATTGAAAAAGAGTAACCTATGGAGTTTCTTGCTCGTTCTTCTCCATAGGAATCTACACCTTGGAATGAGCAACTAGCTTCACTTCTAAATTTTTGTTGTTGACGTTCAAAAGTGCCTTCCTAGTCTAATTGAAATAAATTATTTTGACTTTTATTTTTGAAGAAATAAGATATATTAAAATTACATTTTTGTGGTTAGCATCACATTTTCGGTTTTCTTCCAGAATCCTTGCAAATATGCAACAAATTGACTTTAAAAAACAGTGAACCTAATCCTACCTAGTTCTCAAGTTACCCTCGTTAAGTCCTAATTCCATTCTTTACCCGAAGACAAAACCGTTTTAGGAGTTTTAATTAAAATTAATATAAGGAACGAGCACCAAATGTTACTGGCTTAATTACGATCTGCTACACAATGGATTCTGAGCACAGGGTAAACCTATGTTACCCTCGAATTTATTGCAGACCCTTATAAAAATGGAGATTAAAAATTGCAGAGTGTTAAGTTCGTGGGTAATAAAGAGATTTGTATATTAATTGTTATTGGCTGACTTTGGATACGTAATCAGGTTCTAGAGGTATTTTCAAATTGCGTAATTTAGTAGATATTGTTTTGTTGAGAAAATTAAACGTGGTAACACAAAATCATTTTGCTCCGTAAACGTCGTAGGTTTTGCATCGCGATGCTTCCACGACGGTACTCACATTCTATAATAACTCGAATTTTTAACATATCCATGATGACGAAAACCATTGAAATGCGGTGAAAATGTAATACTAATCAATAAAAAAATTAGTACTGTTTTTGAAATAAAATTAATTTGCAATTAGACTTCAAAATTATTTTAATTTGAAATGGCCAGTACTGAAAAACGGAAATTTCATATTAGTTATTTGAAACGTAACTGTTACCGTTATTTTAATATTAACTTTTATTTCACCAATGCCAACACATATCACAATAAACAAATAATCCAATTAGTATTATCACAACAATCTATAGGTATGAATATGAACGTGCTTCCATTAATTCCACTATCGTTGTTAAGAACATCATTAAAAAGAAAATGCAGTTGACAATAAAATTATATTTTCTTTTGTTCATAATTATAGTTCCAACGGTATGACTAAACTATTTATAATTATATTCCTTTCCATTATGTATGAGACAACATGACATTATCATCTCTTCTCCCTTTGTCTGATGGTAAAATAAATTATCGTGGCCGCATTAATTATATTTTTCTTTCCATTTATAGCATGGTGAAAATGAAAAATGCATAGTAATTTCATTTATATTGTTTTTTTTTTGTTTTTTTTTTAAACGTTGCCCCACACTAGGATTATCTCCTGTGTCGTGGGTGCGTTAACAAACATACAAGTTCACATACACATGACACCCAGACCCGAAACAACAATTTGTGGATCACACAAAGTGTTGTTCCGTGCGGGAATCGAACCCGCGACACGTTGCTCGGCAGCCGGTTGCCCAGCCACCGCACCAACAGTGCAGTATTGTTGTTTAAATTGAAATATATTGTATTTCCATATAACCATTGTATTAGGAGCTCTTAATATGGTGTTTACATTTGGCTTCGGATTAACTACAAGTTAATTTCAAATAGATTTGTCATAACTTGAAATTAAATCTTATAGTCACGAGTGTAGGAAGACTATTTAGCATCACCAAGCATCAACAGCCTATAAATGGTCACTGCTGACCAAAGACTTCTGCTTGCATGGAGAAAGATTGAGCATTATCCTTATGAACTTATAATTAGACATTTCCTCACGATGTTTTCCTTCACCGTTTGTCAGTAGTGTCTGGATAATCGTCGATAGTTATTTATTTATTAGATAACATAAAGTACATAATATAACTCGGAAAAAGTTACATTATATTATGGAAGATTATGTAATAATTATTTTTTGTTTATTACTTGTTGAACATTTAACTATGTTTATTTGAAGTTTGGTTCCATTAAAAGTGGCCATTAACTTTAGTACGTTATAAAATATTAAAAGCCTCTTTACTTACATTCTAAGTAGCAGGAGCTCATTTGTAGACTTTATAGAACCTGAAAAGAAGAAAAACTACATTAAATTTTTTTATGTTAGTGTTTAAGTAACGATTAAATTATTGTTGAAATATTGGAGTTTATTCGCAAGCGAAACTAATATTATTTTGAACATCTTGAAGTTGTTATTTCTTGAAAAATCATCTGAGAATTGACCGTAGATACAGACACCAAATCACGAGACGAAATTCCTTATAACATAGCACGAATCGCTGCCCAATTGTTAAAATAAATACAGTAAATAATAAACTATGATTTAAATACAATTTTCTTTGCTGTCAGCAAGATTAAGCGCAAACATCTTAACAGAATGTCCCATTTATAATGTCAATACGGATTCTTGCTGCTCAAAGTCCGTAAATCTCACCCCCGATTAAACCCAATAAATAAACCTCGCGAAACTGCTATTCATCAACACAAACATTTTTACTTCCGAAGCAGTTCAAACCAGATGAAGCTGGTTTCGGTGTCAATAGAGTTCGGGGTACTTCGGGTTGCTTCGGAAATGTTCGGGGGTGAATCCGATGCTAGCTATTGCATATAACCTTTGCGGTTATTGCCTTATTGCTCTGTTCAGTTCTGATCCAACGACGTGGAACTTATGCTGAGCTATTTCGGGATCAGCGAGTCTTTTGATAGGGGTCTACAGACAGGCTTCAATGGCCCGGATCATGAAAGAAAGTCTGGATCGTTACTTTTAGTTTATAAATATATTTTTTCCAAATAATTTAGTGAATAAATTGGTTCAGGTACCTATTTAATACACTGAAAGCGTTATGGTTTTATTCTGGGATAATCTTGGTTAAACTAGACATATATACCTCTAATAAAACATTTAAGATAAATATATTCATTATTCCTAGGAATTATTATACCTAGATTAAATTACAGTAAGTATATTTTTTTGCTCAACTACTAACTTTGAAAACTAATAAAGCAATTACCTAGTTGTAACGATTTCCAAGAGAATTGTGGACAAATTACAACATGAATATTAAAAGTATAAATACTAAATAGTATAAAAACGGCCCCACAGTGCATTCTGAGAATATTGGAAAATCTAATGTTAGGATTGCATGCGAACAACTTTTTATGTCTACGGTGAAGTTGCAATCGAAACAGTATGCATTCGATTTTTTAACCAGTTTATTGGTTTTCGTCAAATATATTTTGAGTAAAAAACTATTTTTCGGTTTTCGGTTCCAATAAACCATAGTGCCAAAGTCAAAGTCAAAGTCTAAATCATTTATTTCAATTAGATCAGGAAGGCACTTTAAAACGTCAAAAAAAATTAAAAGTGAAGCTAGTAGTTACTCATTCCAAGGTGTAGATTCCTATGGAGAAGAACGAGCAAGAAACTCCATAGGTATACTCTTTTTCAATCGGGTTTACAATACAATTCTATAGTTACATAGTATCATTTGGGTTACCCTTCCTTCATTTGGGTAAAAATTTAGATATAAATAACATTATGCTATTCGGTATACAGAAGTGTAAATTATTAAAAGCACTCTATTTTCATTAATTATTTCATAACTGTAATAAGATGTAAGTTAATCGAAATTTGATTACACAGTTGGCCCGGTGGCTGAGCAACCAGCTGCCGTTCAAAGTGTAACGGGTTTTTTTTTTCTATATATTACATTTCTTATTCTCCACGGACTCTTGTCCGTGCCCTTGTCATTCCATTACATTTTCTTTTAATTTACAGTCTAAATTAATTGTTACAGAAATCTTACGTGCTACATTAACCACATTTTTTTTTCTCAAAGAAGTTGTTTCTAATGTCTACCTATATATACACAATATATGTTTTACTACATTTACATTAACCTTACTGGATCGGCCCACACGCGCGATGAGCGAGCCGACCTGCTCCAGCAGAAGGCGCGAAGATCAACCATTTCGTAGGGAACGGAGCGACCCAGCCCACAGCGCCACCGACTGTAGAACATTTAAGAATGCATGACGTCTGCTCACGCAGCAGTAAGCCGATTCCAGTAGTGCCAATGGATTTTGTCAGTCTTATTGATAAAATTTACATTACGTTACATTATATTTACTACATTTTAACATTATTAAACACACACAATACATATATCAATATATATATATATCAATGTCACGCCTGCATCACAATTCAAGCCTACAGCGAGCCCTCCCCACCCAAAAGAGCGCCCACTACCGCCATGTCCCTATTCCTGATAGCCATTTTCAAGTTATAGTCCAGGATCCCCCGCTCACTCTCACCCACCGCCCGTCTGATTAATTTGCTGATCGCGTCGTCACTGGTATTCGTGTAGTAAACACAGCTGTTAGTGTGACGGGATATAGCTACCACGGCGTGCGGTACACTGTCGTGTATCCGCTGTTTCTTCTCCGCTGTATTTACAAGAACCACTGCCGCGTACGAAAGCCCCTGAGCCTCGTGTATTGTGAGTACGCGGGATCCCACACCCGATCCATATCCCTGGTTTTTAAGGGATTCCTTTTCTACCTGAGTGTGTACCAGGTATAACGTGTTTGGAGGAGATTTGGGTATCCGCGACCCTGAGAAGCTTTTTAACTCAAGGGATCTCACACCCGACGCAGACGAATATATGCCACTGTACACAGTACTAAGAGTATATGCTACATCCATAGGATTCCTGTGAGTGCAGAGAAGTTCTTGGCTAATAGCCACGACGTGTGTAGGGCGGTTGTAAATGAGGGGGAAGAGGTTGTCTCGGTCAATGAAGGGAAGTTGATTTATGTCACCAATCAGCAGAACTTCTTTGGCCTGAGTTATTCGGGCCGCCATCACAATGGCCCCAAAGTGATTCATGAGAGCCTCATCTACCATGATTCGGTGGCAGCTCTCTTGCTCTTTTAATCCGTTCACTAAAATGGATGCCATTGTTCGGACTTTGGATTTGACTAATCCTCCGATTCGGCAGGATAGTTTGCCTCTGAGGTCATTTGCTGCTTCAGTTGTTGTGGTGACGATTAAATCCCTTTCCGCTTTGAATTCGTTCATTATCCATGTAGTTTTGCCACATCCCGGCACTCCATTTGTCCAGTGAAATGTCGGGGCATCCCAGCCCCCAAAGTCCACGCCGCCCGGCCCAGGCTCCGAAATGGATCCCACCATTTCCAAGATCCCATCCTCCAACATAATCCTCGTGCACCTGGCAACAACCACTAAGGAGTCTTCAGGAGGAGTTTTAAATTTCACAACTCCCCGTTTATCCGATTCCTTCTCATCCAGAGACACAAACCCTGCGGTGGCGTTGTAAGCTGCCATACTACGACTTATAGAATCTCCTCTCAATACTCTCGATTTACTGTTGTTGTATATGACCGCCTCCGCAGCCTCGAGTCTATCATTCAGTAACAGCTCGTTACCCTGCAGATATGTCTGCAGGATCGTTTTGCAAGTTCGCAAGTTGACTTGTTTTGTTGCCTCTATTACTGCGACAAACTCGAGGAAGGCGTTTATGAGGTGGTCTCTGGGAGTGGTAGCATGGCGAAACTTCGGCGGAGAGACGTGACCCATGGCGGCTCTGGTTGGCGGTGACCTGGACTGGGCAGGATGCACCCGAGCGCTGTCGCCTCCCCCGCTAGTGGAGCCGGATTCACTCCTTCTGAAAGTCGACGAAATGAGACCCGCAGCTGTACATATGGCTGATGTTATTGCCCACATGTTGGTCCGTGAAGTTTGTTTTTTTATTTGTCTTTCGGTGTTTCGTTGCTGTTGCTGTAGAGCACTTTGTTCCGAATACCTGTGCTGCAGACGCTCCGAACCACTTGAAGAGCCAGCAATTAGTGAACCCTGGACCGTTCTTCTGAGGAAACTAAGGTCTTCACCCCTGTCCTCATAAACGATGACTTCATGCTGTTCTGAAGCGTGAATACAGCCCATGAGATCCGCTGTCTCTCCTCGCCGGAAAGCCACCACACCAGCATCCACGCTGATAACTCTAGAATCTATGCCCTCTACTTTACCCCACTTACCTATACTGGTCCTTGCATGCTTGTTCAAAACAGGTTGTCGTATTGTTGCCAGAAAACATTGCGATTGTTTTATTGCGCGTCCGCAACAATCGACAGCTTTGACCGACCAGTTTTGTTTCTGGCAGTGCTTCATAAAGTTTGCGCCTCATGCTTGTTTTGAAGGTGCTGCCATTTAACAGGGAGGCAAGGCCTGGCGAGATTGTTAGCCATTTCTGGTGAGCGCTAGTCCAGAAGGCGATCCCCAGTCTTTCGCTGCTGGTGCTCATGAACAAAGCAACTCCCCGAATACGTATTCCTTTGGTACCGTGCTCTCCGTAAAGGAGAATTTCCCGCTCCTTAATTGTAATCCGCGGATCAGCCGTCGTTTCAAGGGGAACCCCGCTCACTGCTATAGGAGAATTAGATGGGTTGTCCAAGCTGACCACTGCTTGGCTCCTGTTATTGAGGGTACTGTTTCTTTCAGCCGCCCTGCGAAAAATTTTATCTATATAATCTAGGAAGTGCGGTCTTTTTGCTTTGTCAGCCAAAATAGAACTCAGTTTAGCAGGATCCAGGCTTGCATCGATCTGATGTTCTAGGTTGGTTCTGGCGGCCAGGAAACGAGGACAGTCGAGAATGATATGCCATACAGACTCACTGATAGTTGGATCGCATTCGCAACCAGCACTTTCTGTTAGTTTAAATCGGTGCAGGTACTCAGCGATTCCTCCATGTCCAGTCAACGCTTGTACTTGGGCAGGTGTCAACTTTGTCGATCTCACTAATCGATATGCCTCTATTATATCCGGGAGAAACGATTTAGTTACCTGCCCAGTAGTGGAGGTTGTATATCTATCCTGCCACTTTCGGATGGTTTCATCTCTGATTTTCTTTTTGACATAAGACATGGGTAGTAAAGTGTAACGGGTTTGATTCCTGTACATGTAGCAACTCTTTCTGTGATCCACAAATCATTATTTCAAGTTTGGGTATCATGTGTATGTGAACTTGTATGTTTGTAAACCCACCCACAATATAGGAGAAAATCCTAGTGTGCGGCAATGTTTGTAAAAAAAACAAATAAACAAAAAATTAAAAACAACAAAACAATTTCATATCAAAAGCGTATCATACAATAATCACATCGCAAAATAATAATCAAGCCATCAAACAAGACATTCTGTTTATTAAAAAGTAATCAGCTGCATACCACGTCACCACAAAATAACTGACATATTTCGCACAAAGTCAGTTAAAAGAACATGTCCCAAATTTTCTAGATATTCCTCTAATTGACGTAACGAACTGTTCTAGACCACTGCATACCAGAATCTAGACTGAATTCTAGGTATTCCTAATTAATAGACACTCGTTATTGTCTAGGGGACTGATGGTTGCTTGACAGGTTGGGCGTAAATTAATGTTCGATGAACAATGATTAGTCGGTGAACAATTGACAATCTACCTCTACGTCGGTATTGTGATTGTTCGATCCGGAGTGGGGCAAATTAGATGATATTATGTACCTACCTATTTGTAGTACGTAATACGCGGTACCTACTGCCTATAAATGGTCGATACCTACTCGTTTGGTATACCTATGTATAGTATTACTTGATAAATAGTGTTCAAATAGACAATCGTAGAGGTAAATAGTGGTTACAGAGAAAAATAGTGGTACATAATAGGTAATTAATTTTAGGGAACAGAGAGTAGGTATAGTTCCCTAAGATCGGAAAAGGAAGATACTCCGACCAGGAGAGGTGATCGTGCCTGGCGGGCTTTCTGGCCAACAGTTGTTCGTTGGGATTTTCTATCCGTGTTCATTTGCATGTGCAATGTAGGATTTTTGTGACGTCACCCGTTGACATGTACCATGTATCGCCACATCATGTTTATCGAATACATACTATAAAAATGTATTATACCTCTAAATAGAGGTATAAAGTACATTCATTTTGTTTTATGTATCGTTAGTGTTTTTGTGGTCCAAGGATATCAAAAATCTACCTAGAGATATTTTTGTTTCAGTGAAATACTGATAGTAAAAATTCCAATGTTTTGTTCAATAGAATTGTCTAAAAATGGAATGAATTCTCACAAAAATTCTACATTATTTCACCTCGGTTACTTCGGTTTCAAATAAAATTTTGACTGAGGAAAATTCGTATGACGTAGGTAGCGTTACCCATTATGTCCTACATGTCAATGAGCCCCACATATGTACACGTATTGTGCGCCCTCTGTCGAGTACCTGGGGCACTTAACTCGCAACCGGCCAATTACCTACGAGGAAAACTCCAAAATACCAAAATAGATTTACTGAATGAACATGTAAGTATGTTATTGTGATATGTAAATTGAGTATCATAAAACATATTTTCATGTAAAATGATGCCAAGACGAGACCATATATTATCACTAGCACTGTATAAAAGAAATCAGAGCTTATTTTCATAATTATTGAGTTAATTCTATAGTAAAACGATAAACGTGTAACTCGTAGCTCAATATATATATTTTTTATATTGCAACACATTAGGATTTTCTCCTGTGTCATGGGTGGACACCCAGACCCGGAACAACAATCTGTGGATACTAAGAGTTGTTGCGTATGGGAATCGAACCCACGACACGTTGCCCAGCCACCGCGCCAACCGTGCAGTTATTCGTAGCACGACCATCGTAGTCCATAGTTCGTAGCAGATAGTTTGTAGCGCGTAGCTGCGATCTCCCGCTATTATTCTCATAAGCGTGCAAATCTCGTCTTTATCTGCAAGACTTAACTGGAGCAACTTTACATATGGGAAGAGTTTGCAAACTGCAACATTTTAGTCAAAATGCATCGCACTCGTTGAAATATGTGCCCAGCGAACTAGCACTTAACAGACTCCTAATACCTCCTCATACGTTATTTTCCAAGTAACATACATTTGTATGTATCCAGTACCACGGGATCTGTGTCAAACAACTTTCCGATTCTCTAACCGCACCCAATTACAAGAAAAACTCGTACACTCGTGTCGAACTTGCTACTTTTGTTAACACAATGTTTGGCATACTAAGTCATTGCAAACATCTTAAAGATCGAAAGGTTCCGTTGAACAATGAGTCTTATAAAGCTACTTTATAAGTATCTTTTTATATATAGACTTGATTCTGAAGTATTGGTAGTTCTATGATTGATTCTACCTCTTTGATTAGAATTGATTTTTTTATGACCTAAGCCGGTAAACGAGCAGACGGATCACCTGATGGTAAGCAATCGCCGTCGCTCATGGAAACCTGGAACACCAAGGCGTTACAAGTGCGTTACCGGCCTTGGTAATTGGGATTTGAGGATTGTAGAAGATTCGGGGATTCGGGAGACCGAGGAGGGGGGTAACTGGGCCTCCGGTTACCTCACTCACACGACTAAATACAACGCAAGCGTTGTTTCACGTAGGTTTTCTGTGAGGCCGTGGTATCACTCCGGTCTAGCCGGCCCATTCGTGCCGAAGCATGGCTCTCCCACACTTAAATGATTACTATATTTTCAGTTTAAAATCACCAGAATAAGCTTACAAACTTTTATTACATAACTAGCTGTCAGTGGCTTCATCCGTGATTTCAGGGGTAAAATAGACTATGTGTCCCTCCAGGCTATAATCGACCTTCTCCTATATACCTTAGTACCAAATTTCATCGCAGCCGTTTTGATGTGATTGGGTAGCAAACATACACACAAATCTTCCTTTTTATCACTTTTTTGGGTTCGGTGTCTATTTAGTAATACCCCCTAGTATATATTTTTTTATATATTTAATGTACAGAATTTAAACTTCTACAGTTTTATTTTATGTAGAGATTTGTTACCGTTAAAGAAAAAAAAATTATTACTATGTACTTTAACGCTGAAAAATAAACAGTAAAGTCAAAATCAATTTCATACTATTTATTTAATCAAAGTTCTTGAGTTAATCGCAACTAGGGAATGCAATCCGGACTATCCGTAATCCGAGAAATCCGGATATCCGTAAATTTTTACTCGACTTGGAAATCCGGATTCAAAAATCAAATCCGCGGATTTTCTGAATAATAAGAAATAGTAATTTGCAGAACTGTAGAAAGCCGTATTAATGCTATAGAAGTGTCTGTTGAATCACATAAAACTATTCCCAGAGAAGAAGAGTCTTTAGATCAAGAAATGAGTTTTCGATAGAGATTAGCATTCGAGTTAAACAAAATCAATAAGGCTGGAGAAGAAAATGTGCTCATTAGCCGAAAGCCTGAAACTGATATTCTCAGTTTAGTGCGAGTGGAGATGGCGTTATTCGAGGACAGTGGTACACGAGGACGATATTTGGAGGCCGCTTATAAGCATCTTCAATGCATTCCCCCTACAAGCGTCGAATCAGAGCGTGCTTTTTCTGCAGCAGGAATTATGTGTATCCGAATTTGCAGCAGGTTAAATGATAGCACTTTAGATGCTTTATTATTTTTGAGGTCACATTTCTCATAAAATAACATAGGTTTTTTTTTACTTTTGTTATGTCTATTAATTTGACAAGAAGTCTATTATTTTTGTTTTCCAGAATTTCTTTTAATTCTATTTTTACTAACGTTACTCAGCTCACGAGTTACAGACTGATTATTTTAATAATGCGGATTATTTTCGTGTGTAATGTTTAATAATTCGAGAAGAAGTTTATTAATTTGTCTTTATTTTTGATCTCCAAAGTTTATTTTAATTTGTATTTTTTAACGTTACTCACTAGCTAGCGAGTTACAAACTGATTATTTAATAAGAATATGATAGTTATAATACCAAAATATTAGTATTAAAATTGATTAGTATTGAAATTAAATAATTCCAAATTATTAAAAATAAAATAAAAATCATATGATTTGATTTTCCAGTGTTTTTATTTTAATCCGTTTACACAAATTTAAGAAACATCATATTAATAAACTGATATAAGTAGGTTTGTTTATTTTCATGAAAAATCCGTAAAATCCGGATAATCCGGATTGGGCCAAAAATCCGTTCTTAAAAATCCGGATTTTAAAACAGGACGGATTTGCATTCTCTAATCGCAACTTACTACGCTACTCAATAGGGTAGATGCCTAATTTTTATTTTAATGTCCGTCTGGTAGATTATTTTAAATCATTAGACATGAATTTTTTATTTTCTTTCAGAAACGAATACTTTCGACGATATATTGATTTGAAATGTCGCGTGACGTCACTTCTATGTATATTTTAAACGCAGAAATGACGTTTTAGCCCCGCTCCTAAATTTTGATTCGTTTTATCTAAGTATTGTTTTATTATACGACAAAATAAAAAAAATACGTGTCTAATATTTTTTCACTACCTTATTTACGGACTAATTATATTTTTAATTTTCATGCCCTGTCATCATCCCAATCTTACTCATATTTCTAGCAATATAACGTAGCACAAACTCTAAAAATGCCACCCTAAAAACGTCTATGTACTACTAGAAACAGGCTAAAAGTTGTCCAAAGCCTGTAGAGCTATTATCTCGTAAAGTTCAAGTACAAGGTTGTTCTGCGGATGTGTGTCAAGCGAGTCTGGCCCTTGACTCCGCGCCCAATTACAGAGCTCGCATCGAGGCGATACTCACTCTAACGTGTGTATTTTAAGTAAATTATTTTAGTTTTTATGTCTATTGTTTTTGAGTTGATATTTGAATTTTAGGTTTTATTTTGTCTAGAATTTTGGTAAATTATTTAATGTGTATTCTTTTCGTGTAAGTATTTATTTGAATTTTAGGTTTTAGTTTAAATATGAAATAGGTACGACAGATCTAATGCTTTGATATAGTCTATGAATATACGTATAGATCTTGTCAAATTTATTACTCTTTGATTTCCATAATGAATACTTGAATTCTGAAACTTATCATAATGAATTTTGTAACACATATGTTGAACGATCAAAACATAAAATGATCACCTGAGGAATGTCGGGTTATAATTTATAATAAAAAGTTCTTAGTATTTTACAATTCAGTAGTAGATTTAAACAATACATTGAAAAAAATAAAAATAGATAAACGACCAAAAACAGCAGCAAGGAAATAAAATTCAACTTGTGATCCGGCCGAAGTTAAATAAAAACAAGAACGGAAAAAATCTTCACGACTTTGAGGGACTTCATGAAGAATCTCCAGTGGGCCAATTACAGACAAGCTTATCGAACGGACACGAGTCAACATAGCCTACTTTTTGTTGGACAACTGCAAGATAGTACCTACAACTTTTAATAACATGATTTTATTTTACGTTTCAGTATGAGAGTGTCCTTGTTATTTGCTACTTAAAAAGTAAAAGTGATGTTTGGTATTGACCTAATGTAAGTACAGCGACTTTTTTACTCGTAATAAATATAAGGCAATGAAGCTAGAGAGCTTCTATTAAATCAAATAGAGAATTCATAGTTAAAGTGCATTGAAAGTCCACTCTGCATTAAATGAAAGCAAAGAACGACACTAAAAAGTAAAAAACCATCCATTTCGCTTCGATGTTCAAATCAACAAGGCGATGACAAAGTTTGAATAAACAAAATCGACCTGTGTCACCACAAATTACACAGACAAATTCATTCGCAATAAAAATCCGAAATTCCCCTAACCCGATCATCTGATTCGCAAAAAAAGATAAATCATCATAATCTTTGCGAAGGTACAATCAGGGACATTACAAGATGGCTGAATACGCAAAACGGTGAGTCCATGGACTGGACAATATCTGACTTATCTCCGATTTAGTTGGGAAGCTATTGTGCCCGCATTACATTTATACATCGGATCGCCAGCATAATCCGCTTGTCGTAATGTATTCATGATATATTTATGGAAGATGTTTATTTCTATTATATTTTTTTCTATGAATTCCGTTTGGGTTTAGCTTTATTGCTGTACCAATTTGGGTTCGACTGCTATCAGTTATTACGTTTTCAGTATTTTATTACTATTCTTCAACAAAACATATTACACTCCAACTTGTTGATCTATCACTTCTTCTACTTCATCATCATCAATTCATTTTGATGTACAATAATTGAACTTAATGGATGTCTCTCGTTAACGTCTTATTTTGTACCTTGGTGTCTACCTAGATACAAAACTCTAGACCCGTTTTCAGGTTTAATCTAAGTATAGAATCACTTCTACGAATAACAACCCTTGTAACATGCACCTCTACTCTACGATATGTAGTGTATTGCTTTTAGCCGAGTATAGTTAGCCTCAATTAGCCCCCGAGGTGTAACGAGAAACCTATGAGGGGTGAGAAAGCAAAGGTTTCATGTAACATGGTTCTAAATTAGAAAGACAATTATTGGATAGCCGATGAACCTGAAGACTTTTCATTTGATGATTATTCCATCTGGACGAGAAGTTTTGTTTAGGTACAGTCATATTCTTTATGGAAATGATTGCAGAAGATACTATTGACTATTCTTTTATAGGGACTACAGTCAGTAATATCAAAGTTTACGCTTTTTTTTAAGGGGGAAAATCATCGAATGTGAAGACATTCGATGATTTTCCCCCTCCCACCCGGGTGGGAGAAGTCCCACCCGGGTGAGGCCGAAGGGAGTATCAGACTCTTACTGACTAAAAACCACCCTGTTCTTTCTTCTGCACTTTGAGCCGGAGATCAAAGTTTACGCTTGGCCTGATTGTTTTATCAATTGTTGTATCATTCTTCTTATCTTTTTTATTTTTTTACTGGTTTCCAGAATCTCGGAGTGTTGTGTGAAAAATTTTACTTTCATATTTATCACGCGAACAGGATATCGTGTTGATACTGAATATATGTATACCTAATTCTCTGCTACGTAGACAAAATGAAAACAAATACCTATTCCAGAACATAATCTACCCTTGTTCAGAAAATCATCCCGATCCGAGTTTTAGCATGAAGGAGTAATAAACAGTTTATATTTGACAAACAAATAACTTTAGCATTTATAATAATTATAAGTAGGGTAATTTCAAAACATCCCTAGTTACGAGAAATCAACGTGAGTTGCGCAACTTCCAGCTCAAGTGGCATTTTGCGTACAAAGAGTACAATTCGACGCTCCCAACCAAGAACTCGGTAATGTGCTATTATCGGGTTTATGCTGTTATGTCAATTTCGGCGCGTATGGACTTGAATACACCTTGACAATTTTTCTCAGATTTTTCCTAATAATAGTTACAAAGATATCATGACGCACATGTTTATTGTTGGGAATTAATACACAATAATATCTCGGCAAAAAACATGTTATACATCTGTACGAAAAAACAATTTATATTTTATTTTGGTAAGTTGCGATTACCGGGTTATTGCCGTAAATAATTTTCATGAAGATTTAGGTAAACGTGTGTACGGGGTTTTTGTTGAATTCATTGTAAAATATGTATTCCGTAATACACACTAACAATGTTATTGAAGATTGGTATTGGCTCATTAATGTACGTAATATTTCAATACGGTTAATTTATTCCAAATTTCAATACACCTAGGTTTGTTCGGGATATTACTGTTTTTGTCCAGCCGCGCAATAGTTTGCAAAGCGCAGTTGTCTCTTTTTTTTGGTAGTTGATAGACAGTAATAGATATATGCCACGCACCCAACAAGTGTTATTGGCCATCGGCTCGGTGCGTAAAGTTTTTTACGTAAACAGTTGCATTCAGATCTCAGGACTTGCACGCAAATATTTGCGCCACGCTCGATATTATTTAAGTTTTTTAGCGATAAACGGATAGGTAGTTTATTAGTAAAGTAATTGAGTGCACAGTGATAATGAGTTTTAGAAGAAATAGACCATTAATAAATGAACGTGTGACGCGAATGCTTCAAATGGTTGAGGACACACACACACACACTTGTAATAACAAGTAAGTACCTACTTTATCATAGTACCATCACTTATTGATGTTATTTATGATTGTGTATTTTGTAACGTTTTTGTTTACTATAAATGATAGGCGCTGATCAAGAGGCAGAATGTCCAGAAATAACTCCGAAGGCATCTACTAGTGCAATGTCTGACGGCCAAACGTTATCAAAAGGTTTATAGATTTTTATTACACCTAATAGCTCACTAGGTGGCTATCTACCTACTAAAGAATAATATGTTGTAGCCGTTGTAGGTATTGTAACAGTTAGGCCGAGGCCGCACTACGGTTAAACCGCGGCGGTTTTTAACCGCGTGAGTTCGTGAATCAGGAAAACGAATACAAAATCAATCGCGGGAAAAAACCGCAAGTGCGGCCGTTTGTATTAGTTTTCCTGACTCACAAAATCACGCAGTTAAAAACCGCCGCGGTTTAACCGTAGTGCGGCCTCGGCCTTACATGGTTGTAACTTTAATAATTCGTGAATTCGTCGTTATGTCGGGTCGTGCTAGCTAAGTCAAGTGTACGATACGATATATGATATTTGTTAGTTTTTTTTTTCAAAAAGGAGGGGTTTTCAATTATTAAAATGTAGTTTTACACGATACATCAATACCTTTCATTCATCTTAAATGATCAAGAATATATTTCAATTCGGTGTCAACTAAATCTAACAAATAGATACATAAAATGCAGGGTTATGTACCTATGTGCAAGCTGATAATTTTTGGAGACGGTTTTAGTTTATTGAAAACTTTAATCTTTATCATTTCAGATACAGATTGCGATATTATTGCAGTTGATCCCGAATCTAGTGTAAAAGAAACCTTTTCCAATCAAGTTCTGTCAAAATATGAGTTACGAGGTACGTATTAAATCCTAACCGTAGATAATTTTTTAATCATCACATTTTTTCTGTGACATTCAAATTTTTATAAGTAAGTAGTATGTTTACATTCCGTAGCAAAATAACAAAAAATATGCATATTCCCTATGTTATTGATTACAGACAAAACGAATAAAAAATACTTTGATACTGATCAGGAATCCGATGAAGATTTTTCGCCAGACGTCTCGGAATATGCTCCGAGTCCAAGCTCAAACATATTGAGATTAAGAGTCCATTAAGTAGCGTTTCAAGTCTAAGCGGAGACTCTGCATGTATAAATAAAATTATAGCATTCCCAGAAATTATTAGCACTCCATCAACAATTTCTAATCTATCATTAAATTTAACCAATGCTGATTTCGTGGCTTCTTCATCAGAAATATATAATAATAAAGCAACATTAGATTTATCTCACCCGATTATTGAAAAGGAAAATCAATCAAGACCAAACATAAGAAGAACAATAAGTAGCCAAGAATATATAGATGACACGTTCAAACCAGATGAAACTTTAGAAATTAATCACAATGAAACATTGACAGGTAGAACCTCAAATGATTGTTCACATGCTAGGGAAGTTGTAACCGACAATGAGGATAGTCCAAGCTTAATACGGAAAATTTGTAGCGAAGAAGAAAACAATGAAACTTTGAGACCAGAAGAGCAGTCAGAAAGTAACAATGACACAACATTGACCGGTAGAACTTCAAGCGATTGCGAGCACATGGAGGCAGTAGAAAACGAAAAAAAACTGACTAGGAAACGCAAGCAGAATAGAAGTGAGTGGCGTAGTAAAAAAAATAAAATCCTCAAAAATTCCGGGAAAGCCTACGAAGGGTGCAATACTAAAAAAAAATATCCTGAAAAAACTATAGGCTCCCCATGTGCGTGTAAAAAGGGTTGTGGCCAAAAATTCAGTCCGTCAGAAAGACAAGCTATATTTGACAAATTTTATAGTCTGGCTGATCGCGAACGTCAATGGTTGTATATCAGTAGATATGTCCAAGCACAAACTATTAAACGAATGACGTTAGACCGTAAAAACAACCGCACACAAACTTTGAATTATTTTTTCCCTAATTCAAATAATGAAAAAATTCCTGTATGTAAAAAATATTTTTTGAATACTTTACAAATCGGAGAATATGTGGTGTATACAGCAATGGAAAAAGTTATGAAAGCAGATGAAGGACTTAAGGATAAACGGGGAAGACATGATAATAGGCCTAACAAAATGAATACTATGACAGAAGCCACTATTAAAACTCACATTGAATTATTCCCTAAAGTACAGTCGCACTATACAAGAGCGACTTCAAACCGAGAATATCTTTCAGAAAACTTAAATATTTCAAAAATGTTTCGCTTTTATACTGAGTGGTTTACAGAACAAAATCACACTGATGTTGTAATGGCAACAAAACGACAATACGAAACAGTTTTTAACTCCCAATATAACTACTCATTTTTCAAACCCAAAAAAGACCAGTGCCTTTCATGCTCCATTTATGAACAATCAGACGACACTATGAAAGCCACCCTTGAGGAAAAACAAAGACTTCATTTACAGAGAAAAGAAAAAGTAAGATCATTAAAAAAAGGAGAAATAGAGACAGCTGACAAATCTAATGTGACAGTAGCAATATTTGACTTGCAAAAAGTGTTGAGTGTGCCTCAATCTGAAGTAGGCGTATTTCATTACAAAAGAAAATATCCATGCTACAATTTTACCGTTTTTGATGCAGTACGAAAAATAGGATATTGTTATGTGTGGCACTACCAAATTGCTAAAAGAGGCAGTTCAGAAATAGGAAGTGCTTTGTTATCTTTTTTTAAAACTGAGCGTGAGCAAGGTATAACCAAGTTTTCATTATATTCGGATGGATGTTATGGGCAGAACAAAAATCGTTACATTTTCGCCCTTTATGTATATGCTGCCAAACTTTTTGATATAACCATAACTCATCGTTTTTTTGAAACTGGACATAGTCAAAACGAGGGAGATTCCATGCATGCATGCATAGAAAAAAACTTAAAAAATAAAGTTTTATATACGCCTGACCAAATTTATAGTATTATTTTAAATTCAAAGATTACTGGCGAAAAATATCGTATCAAAGAATTAGAGCAGTCCGAAGTTTACGATTTAAAACCACTCGTAGAAGACAAGTATTGGCGGTGCGATAAAGATGGAAATGTGATCCGCTGGGCTGACGTCATGGAGGTAAGCGTAGTCGATACACAAGCAAATAAGTTGTTTTTCAAATATAATTTTGAAGACTCTTATTCAGAGCTTGATATAAACAACACTCCCTCTACCTCAGCTAGACGACGAGGACGAAAGCGTACGAGTACTCAAGATGCAGCTGTATATACGGATAATGTTCAGTTGCAACGCGCTTACCACCAACGTATACCAATAAGCAAAGCTTTGCATACAGACCTTTTGAGTTTATGTAAAAGTGGAGCTATTCCTCAGAGCTACCATTCTTTTTATCAATCTTTGTCGTGTTCTGAAGCTGTGAACGAAAATATTTCTGAAGAAGAACAGAACTAAATTGAAGAGTTTAAGCTCAAAGTTGATTTTTTAGATTTTTTAATTTGATTTATTGGATTATTTTTATTAATAAATGTCCTTGGTTAATTAAAGTATCCAATTTTATTCTGTGGTTTAATAAATATTACTTAAATAATCTTAATATTCAGTTAAAATATTTTTTAAAAATTCGGTATCGAGTGGTAACAATAACACTGTTATTCTAAATTTCCTCGTAATAAAGTCATGAATCAATACCGTTTTTAAAATTATTTGAAATTACCACAATAACTCCGTAAAAACACGTTATGTATCAGCCCCACGATAAAAAAAACCCCGTAGAAGTCCATAATATAATGTTATGAAATATTTCATTTGATAAATTTACTGCAATAATCCCGTAAGTACTATTACCATAATATTTTATGTATAAAATTTTAGGTATTATTTATTTTCCTAAATTACTAGGTATTTAATAAAAGGAATGTCATTTTAATGGCACAGGTATATTCCGCAAAAAAATAGCTTTCATTTAACACATCAATGACTTCAATAGTCCCACTCGTTGAAAAGGTATTTGATAAAATCAGTAAATCTTTTCTCCTGTAAAATTTTGATTTATCGATTACTGGGTTATTGTTTGGAAGCGTCGAATTGTGCCCCGTAATAACAGGTCGCCTTCACTATAACCAGTGACAACAAAGGATGACGTAACACTAACAAATGAGGATGTACTCGTAAACTTTATATATATGTGTATGTTTGTGTATGTATATGTCTGTCTGTTTACTTATTGGTACACTAGGTACGGAAGCCCGTTATTGTAATCACTGCATTGAACCGTGAACTCACTGGATCGTTTGCGAATACGTGTTGTTGGAAACTCGAAAACTCCATGCAAAGTACGCGATGGTAACTCGGATTTAGATTTTGAAAGTTTAAGGTTGAAGGTCCTTAGCTAAGAGCCTTTCATATAATATGTATGTACCTGTTTCGATTTATTTATTTTTAGTTTTTGATTGAATACCAAGCTTGACTCAAAACAAATCAATGAATTTCCGATCGTCAGTCTCGCTAAAACTAGAACTAGAACTAGACTAGCTGAATCGATTTGGCTAATTTTGGTCTTGAAATGTTTGTGAAAGTCCAGGGAAGGTTTAAAACGCGACAGAGAAAATTTTAGCGGAACGAAATTTGCCGGATTGCTAGTACCTACTTATATAATAAATATTGTACAGAAAAAGATCATTTACACATATGAAACCGTAAACTCGTGCATTAGAGGTGTCTCAACAAAATAAAAGTAGACAAGGATTTGTAACACGTGGCGTTTTGTAATTTCCCCACGGGAAAAAGGCGTGAGGTTTTGCATGAATGAAAACTTTTAACAGCAAATTCACATCCTGGTACGATGAGGGTTAACCAAGTGTGGTATAACTATGACTACGTAAGAGATTGGCTTGCAATCTCTCAGCGTATATGTATTATTCATAGTTTCAATGCACTTAGTAACTCTCCTATGGTTCTGCTCTCCTAGTACTTACCTCTAGATTAGATAGCGATTTATGTGTTTGCAAATGGGTGTTCACTTTCAATGTTAGCTCATTCCTCGTTTATTTTCGTTGAACGATGAATTTAACCGCTTGAGAGCACCATAGAACATATATTGTATCTCACGTGGTTCCACGTTTTAGACACATGAAAGGTTCAGGGATTTCAGTCACATAAATAATTTAGAATTATGATATATTGAACTTTTGATTTATTGCCTTATATCTATGTAGGTCTAACTTCTACAGCAAAGTGAGGTTGAGCAAAATAGATAATGGATTATTTCTTAGAACAGGATATAGCATGTAACGACTGGCAGCAGTGACAATTCCAGCGTCCTCAGTCAAAGGCTACATACACATAGATTCCTAAAGTTAGCATCGATGTACAGGCAGCTCGTTACGTCGACAGTACTAATATTTATTTGACATGTGCTTCAAAGCTGGTGACTACCAAGCCTTGTCTGGTCAAAAGACAAACAGTAGCATCGATGTCAAAGGCTTTTGCTTTGACTCCCTGTAGTTTAGTTTATTTTGCTTCATCACCACACTGCTTTCACTTTGCTTACCTGGATCAAATACATAGCTTAAAAAATCACTGGTGTGAAACAATTTGATAATAATTTAAAGTCATCCTAGCACTTGACTGCCTCGTTGGCCGAGTGGTCTCGGGTTCGATTCCCGGGTCGGGCAAATTATTACTAGGTTTAAAAAATCTCAGTAGTAGCACAGAGTCTGGAATTGTGCCCGGTATATGGCAATAGGCTCACCGCCTATTACATGGGACCCATCACAAAAATAGTGAAAAATGGGTGTTAGGTACATTATACAGTGGCAAAATGTGCACCTCTGGCTACCCCTTCGGGAATAAAAGGCGTGATGTTATGTTATGTCATCCTTGCATTTATACTTTTTGCCACCTACAGTTATGTGAATTTTATTTCATTTAACATTCAAACCGAAACGTATAATTTAGTTCAAAGGCGACTTCCAAATACCCTTCAAAGCAACCTATTCTACATTTCACGTTGTAAAAAGAAATCGGAAATTCATCGACAATATCTCGGAAGTAAAGCTTTTACAATCTAAAGTGCCGAAGCGATTTCAGACGTTGACACACTACAAAATGGTTGGAAGGAGGGACAGATCAAATCGCTTTTAAACTACATCTCCGTCCCAGGACGATGTGCATACAAAATGTAAGTTATTTACTCTGTACAAAAGAATCGATTTTGTAGTTACCGTTGCTGTACTTTGTATGTTAACAAGAATACCTGACACAAGATTGTTGATTTTGTAACTGTTTTGTATACAGAAACTTTTGTAAAACTAAACTATTTTGATAACGTTTTAGTTTCATGATGTGCTATCCTTTAATGAATCAAATAATTGCTGATTAGAAGTAATGCTTTTTATTTTTCAAATACAAAATGCAATGTTAGAGGTATAATAATTACCTCGTTAAGTCGCGGTGGTCCGGATTTTTAAGACGCCCGCTTCTCATGCATGAGGGTGCGGGTTCTAAACCTACCAACGGCAAGTACCAATGTGACTTTTTCCGAGTTATATGTACTTTCTAAGATTATCTAGACATCACTGACACACGGTGAACGAAAATATCGTGAGGCAACCTGGGCTTATAATTTCTAATTATAAGTTTGTAATCGCCAACCCGCATTGAGCAAGCGTGGTGATTAATGCTCAAACCTTCTCCGTGTAAGAGGCTTTGCTCAGCAGTGGGCAATTAAAAGCTGTTGATGATGAATAATTACCTACCCATCTTAACTAAAATGTCGCGACTGCGCACGCTGCTCATGAGTGACCCGCGATTTTTAGTTAATTTAGATTTTAGTACGTTTCACGATAGTTATTATAAAAACGTACCTACCAATCTACCTTCGAAGAAGATTTATAACTTAAAAACTACTAAACAAAATTACATACCGATACCAATATATTTAGTGTGTAATTTACTAACATTTAGTGTGAAACAGCAAAACAGAAGCCTTTCAACATCAAGCCAGGTCTCTAGTAAATAATATTTAAGACACAACCAACGCTCACGGCGACGAAGAAATTAAGTGTCATGTGCAACACTCCCAGAACTTACGGCGGAATCACTTATGTTCTAAACTTTGTACGCAGCCTGGCGGCAATGTACAGACGTGATTGGACTTTAAAATTAGGATCCTCGTTTCATATTACTTTGGCACGTTATGTAGTGTAGTTTAAGATGACAATTGCTTGGCATTAGAATAGAACATTCGATTTAATATGGTGTTTTGACTAAATGTGCTGGGTTTTAGTATAAGGTTACCGTTTGGTTTTCACTTTAGGCTGAATATTTGGTATCCATGAGTTCGAGCCGAAAAATTTTCAGGTTCATTGGTAGCCAATGGCTGTTCAACGTAGCAAACTACTCATAAATATGAGTCAAGAGCAAGCCGTATATTTCGATTAACTGAATTCAAAATTATCATTTTCCAAACGGAGGCGGAGTGTGGAATTGTAATGGTATGGTTAGTTGGTTATAAGCACCTCTAACTACAGTATGACTAAAATATCTGACCGTTGACCTAAACCGTTTTTAAAAAGATCTGTATTCCTCCATCTAGCCCTTCAGTGAATAAAAGTACCCTAACGATTATGTTCTACCATGAAGATGGTCCTAAAACTCAACTACTGACCAAGTACAAAGCGATATTAAATTCCTGTCGCCTTACGTGCAGTTTTGACGACTTTGTACTATTTCAATACTCAGTTGAAGTTTTCTCCAGTTTTACAAGTGACTTTTATTTTATTGCTTTAAAATCCTTTGAATAAAATATGTTCAGAGTTGTTGAGAACAGTATCGTAGTATGTTGTATCATGATATGGAATATGTGACCTTAAGAATTTGATTTCTATGCTGAGCGCAATATTATTGGGTTTGGCGATTGCAACATTTTCAGGTTAAGTATTGTTGATCGATTGGTAGCAAAATAAAAGTGGCTGCTGACTTTCAAGGATTCGATCACAAAAGGTGGCTACTTCCTTTCAGTTTTGTGCCTTTGCCAATATAGCCTAACAACTGCTGACAGGGACAGGTCTCGCCCGATCTTGGCAACCAGGATTCGCCGCTTAGAAGCCCACGCTGGGCATTCCTCTAGCGTGTGCTATGTGGAAACCAAGATCACCTCAACAGTGGCAATTTTGATGTGGCCCCTCGCGCAATATCTACATGGCCTAGTAAAAAAATTGCGATACTGAACCCAGATTGGGACAAATTATTCACTTTTACAAAATAGCATTCAAGATAAAAACGTACTTATATAAAAAGAAGCATTGCTATATTTAAATCATAAAATGAAGAACTTCAGTAGCGATAATCTGCCATCACAATGCAACAAGGCATCTTACTTTTCTTTTGACAATAGCTCTATAAAGTACGCAAACTTTAAGACAATGAGAGACAGTCTTTGTTATTATCTTATCCTGGTATTATATTATATCAAAACTTAAAACAGTATTTTGTAGCGGACTTAAAGTAGTTTCAAAAAGTTTTGAGATAAATAGTGATTTTATCTTGATTTTGTTTTGTTTGCGAGGAGTAGGCTGCGCGACGTCACCTGCGCACTGCATGAGAAAGAATGCCTGTGTGGTTTGAAACAAGTAGAGCTTTTTTCAGTATTTGTAATATGTAGTTATACAGATTTTTCCCAGTTAAATTATGATCAGAACTAGTCCTTAGAATTATTTTTAGTTAATTTAGCACTAATACCCAGATCAACCTATCAATCATCACTATCATATTAGGTACATACTCCTATTACAGTAAAACAACAAAATTTACCTAATCCCAAACAGACTCACTCGCAAGTGCGACTGCCAGGCAAGAGGGCTCGGGTTCGATTCCCGGGTCGAGCAAAGTACTACTGGGTTTTTAAAAAAATTCTCAGTAGTAGCACGGAGTCTGGAATTGTGCCCGGTATGTGACAATAAGCTCACCTCCTATTACAGGGGACTCATTACATAAATAGTGAAAAGTTTGTGTTACATTGTACAGTGGCATAATGTGCACCTCTGCCTACCCCTTCGAGGATAAAACGCGTTATGTTATGTACAAACAGACTTAATGACTCATGAACGAAGATAGACATCTCAATTACTCTTACACATTGCGAATGAAACACAAGCCTACACGTCAAGGTATATCTAACCAGGTAATCTTGGTCTCGCTTAATATGGACTTTCCACACAATTTACAGTCAGTTTATACTGGATGTGTATAGCTTGATCTGTGTGAACTATTAAAACAGTCTGTCTACCATGCATTACAATTAGGACGTCCAATGGCAACGTCTAATTCAGGCTTCGTACTCTGGAACCCATTTATTAAGGGCTAATTGGTATCAGAGAGTGAAATTGGAACTGCTTTGTAATTCACTTCTATGCCACGTATGTATGGTCCTGTGACAAGCTTTGTTGATTATTGGAGTCCTGTTTTAGTTATGAAGTTTGTTTGAGAAGATATTTCACAGTGAGTTAGATGTTAGTATGTCTATGTTTGTTTGTTTGTAATTGGGAGTTGTGTTATAGATCTCAACAATGTGAGAAATTCAAGGACTTCTTAGTTTTTTATGGGGTGAGCCGGTAAACGAGCACACTGGTTACCGGTAAGCAATCGGTGTCGTCCATGGACACCCGAAACACCGGAGGTGTAATACAAGTGCGTTACCGGCCTTTTGGGAATTAGGAATTTGAGAATTGTGTGGGGATTCGGGGATTGTCGAAACTTTAGGGGGGGGGGTAATTGGGCCTCCCGTACACCTACTCGTACGGTCCTCACAAGACTGTGAGGCCGTGGTATCACTCCAGTTGGACGGCGCATTCGTGCCGAAGCATGGCTCTCCCACACTCGTTTAATAGAAAGCGGTATCCGACTGATATTAATGATGATCGGCACTTCTGTAATCCGTTAGTAAGTTTACTTTACTGATAGTTAATACACAGAAGAAGGGACATGCCGACTTTAGTGTTCCGGTGTTTTCATGGTTGTTTCTACTGCACATTTTGGCTTACAGGAGTTGCAGCG
This sequence comes from Spodoptera picta, assembly GCA_038387885.1. Lineage (NCBI taxonomy): Eukaryota > Metazoa > Arthropoda > Insecta > Lepidoptera > Noctuidae > Spodoptera > Spodoptera picta. The sequence goes on along the minus strand of JAZHFQ010000733.1, from coordinate 4,543,053 downwards.
GTTTTGGGAGGTTGTGGCGGGCTTGTCCCATAAAAAAAGACAGAAGAAGGTGGCTAGATCATTTCAAAATCAGAGGCATTATAGAGGTAGATCATATCATTTTTATTCCAGTTTGTATTAAAACTGCATCATTAAATCCATTATTAATCGTCGTCAAATAAAATAAAGAACTGTAATGTCAATAAATAATTCTATGAAAAATAACCTAACATAACATCTCCTAACTTTACATTTTCTACTCAGGACCATGAAGTAAATCTTACTATGCTTTAAAATTTCGCAACAGAAGTAGTTCAACATTAAACATGATTCACGACTGTGGCTTCATAAGAATAATTACAAAACATACCGACTATATTTCATCTCTTAGAAAAAAGGTAGAAAATGGTGAAGATCTTTTTGCTGGAAGCGCTATGCGGTACATTTTAAGTACCTAGTGCTTGCAAGTGTCCTATATGGAGTGAAATATTTGTTATGCAGTCCTTGTTTGTATGTTGTTTATGATTGTTTTGGGAAAAGTAGGTTTTATACCAGTTGGTAGTTGCTAAAAGATTGCACTGAGACCTTCGTGTATGAATTCGTAACACGTGAACGTGATGTAATGCGTATTCTTGCTAAGTTACTCAATTAACATCTGGTCACAATTAAAACAATATTCATACTGAGTGTGTTCATACTGAGTGAGTAACGAATGGAGTTTCTTGCTCGTTCTTCTCCATTCGAATCTACGTTTTGGAATGAGCACCTAGCTTCACCTAATTTCACTGACGGACTGACTGACAGACTATTATTTATTTTGTATTTGTTGACGTTTCAAAAGTACCAAACTATGGTTTAATTGAAATAAATGCTTTGACTTTGACTTTGTGTCTGTTTGTTTATCCGTCTTTCACGGCAAAATTGAACGACGAATTGACGTGATTTTACAAGTGGAGATAGTTGAAGGGATGAGAGTGACATAGGCTATAAAACATCACACTACGGTCAATAGGAGCCAAGTACTATCTAGTAAAATATGAATGCAAATAAGCGCAATTAAAGAAAGACTAATCATTGCAATTAAATTTTGGAACTGTAGCGAAACCATAAACAACTTTTATAACCTGAATCTGAAATAACAATAATTATACGTAATATTTTACAAACGAGACATCTGTTTGAGTCATTCGGCGTTAACAAGAATCAAAATATCAAGGTATTTGGGACAATAACGCTAAGTAAAGGAGGTCAAGTACACAAGAAGCTCTTACGTACCTCTCTGAGTGTTTGAGGTATACAAGAGCTGTAAGATTTATATTTTATGGCAATAAACACACCATGTACGTCTGTACAGGTGAACCTTCTCAAGTCTTTTGAAGTTCTTCAATTAATTTCCAACTTTATCGTTTTGTATTAAAGTCTGAAATCTATTGAAAGTTGCCGGAGTTTGTATTTAAAAATCCAAACTTTCTTATATAGTCAAGTCTGCTTGTATATTTTAATAGCTTAACATGTATTCAAACTAAATACTACTTTTGCACGTGTTCTTCAAATAGCTTCTACGCCTTATTTGTGTGGGTTACTTCTTAGTACTCTTAATTAAACGTAAAATGTTCAAGAATATTGGTTGAGTACAAAATTGTAAAACAATAAACAAATAAATTGTGTCGTGGTGGCCTGGAGGTTTAAGACGCTCGCTTCTCATGCATGAGGGTGCGGGTTCGAAACCTACCAACGGCAAGTACCAATGTGACTTTTTCCGAGTTATATGTACTTTCTAAGATTATTTAGACACCACTGACAAACGGTGAAGGAAAAACATCGTGAGGAAACCTGGACTTATAATTTCTAATTATAAGTTTGAAATCGCCAACCCGCATTGAGCAAGCGTGGTGATTAACGCTCTAACCTTCTCCGTGTGAGAAGAGGCTTTGCTCAGCAGTGGGCATTTATAGGCTGTGGATGATGATGATGATGAAACAAATAAAGTTAGCATTCATAACATTAAGTTGAAATTTCCATTCCCTAAAACGTTCTAAATCCCAAGAAATTCGTAACATTTTTCTAGCAAATTAAATTAACGAGATGCTGCCAACAGAAATGGATAATAAACTTAAAAGGAGATTTTAAAAAGTTGAGGAAAGAGAGAAGTGAAGTGAAACCTATGTACATTACTATATGTCTTCATTTTAAAACAAATAGTAATTTGGTAAAAGCCTCGCAGAACTAACTGTTAATTCCAGGCTTTAGTTGCATAATTTTATATTCAGCTACCGTAATTTATATGCAAAATGAGGCTTTCTTGCACATATATTTTCATTAACATTTAAATTGCCAGGAGACTAGCTTGTAGTCTTGTAGAGCCTTCTTTTTCTCATTTTGCAGCCTGATGAATGCGTTTGTCTTTCCTAGGGTAGATAACTCAACGAGGATTTTCCACCTAGAAGTCAATTAAAAAGGCATGAATCGGAAAATCCCCCTCACATGACATCCTCATATCAACAGCCTATAAGAGTGTCCATTGTTGAGCAAATACCTCTTTTAATTTCAAATCCCTCAAGCCGCTAGAAAAAATGTAGCTGTACTTAAGTATTGTAACCGGTACTGAATAATGTTATGAGTAATGAATCCATTCGTTGTCATATATTTGTCCTTTTGGAATGCAAAACCTCGTTCAATAAAAGCACTTATGACTACTAGCTATAAGAAACAGTTACATAACTGTATATGAAACGACCCATTGCATTGGTTGTTCTGCGATACATAAATAGCAAAAGTAAGTGGTTTGCAACTACCCTAGTACATTGTTATTAAGACGCGGAACACCCACAAAAATCCCGCAAGATGCTGAAAACCCATATCCCCTCTTCAATAATCTCACTAAACCAAGAAGGCATCAGACGTGTGGAAGTGTAAACTGGAATGGTCCTCTCATCAATCGCCCGGCTCGAACGCTCACTTTCAATTTAACTCGGCGAAATTCACTTGAAGTTCGCTCCGGGCGCGGGCGGCCAGTGAGTAAGATTCAATATTATCTTTGTGTTGAAACAGCGAGATTTTGTTGACATTCCAACTAATGTAGGAGTTTCTGAGTGTGTGGTAGGACCCTTTGAGGAACTGTATGGAAATTAATTTTGTATTAATTGCAGATTTGTACTGGTTTGGTTATTATACATATATGTAAGGGTTCTGGAGATTAATTACTGTTCGTGTCCAGAGATCATTATTTTTTGTTGGAGTGAATGATTTTGTCGTTCAAAATGATTCGGAATCAACGTACATAGGTCTAAGCCTTTAAAGTATCTCTTAATCAAGATCGAATAAGAATATAATATATTTTGTATTCCTACCAATTATAAAAATATATCTCCTGTTTCTTGCTAACTTATTTGTACACTCCACAGTGAGTACCAATTTTTACAAATCATCTTTTTGCACAACACCAGCATGTTTGCAATAACACACGTACCCATTTAATTAGAGAGCTCAAACGCTCGCCCGGCTCTTTGCGTCGAATGCCAAAAATCTACCACGTTCCGCGCAAACAACTAAATCCAAATGATCAGTTACATAAAACCCCGAATTGAATAACAACGTACTTGTTTGCAACCCCAGCAAAGCTTTTAATCTTTAATTTTTTATTTTCGGAAAAAAATGTTTTTCAATTTCCCTCGACAACGTGTATTTAAACACTGTTTTGTTTGTTTTAGTCGTTTCATTGCTGGCAACTAAAATTTACTGTGTCTGACGCACGTGTGTGTGTGTGTAGGTATCAAAGTGAATGTTGTTGACTCCGTATGACAAGCGGTTTTCTGTTTGTTGTACTGTACTACCAAATTGTTTTATGTTATCGTAGGATGTTGTTGTTACATCATAACCGTATTCACGTCTGTTTTTGTTCGAAAGGATGGTAAATATGTGACGTAGTAGGTAGATTTTTTCGCGTTATCGAGGGAAAAACAAATCGAATGGTCCACAGATCTTCACAGTATAATATCTACAACATGTTAGGTACGTTCTTAATAACATAAGAAACTATGACCTCGAATGTAATTCACCCTATAATCGAAGCTCCTTTTCAATACACATAAATCAATAAAAACGAACCATTTCATAACAAAGTTGTTCATTCAATTAGTAAGTTCTTACACCCAATTATGATATGAAATCTGTCTGATTAACGATATCCCAGCAGACCAACAATGCTTGTTCTTATGTCTCCTTCCATTAGTCAGGTTGCCATTTATATCCAATTAATAAACGAATATTGATTGACGTATACGCTTTTCTAACTGAACAGTCCATTTTTCATAAATAAAAGAATCATTTATCAAGGTTCTCTCTATCGCAAATTACTCCCGAAATTGGTCTCTACTGCTTTTATTAATTTATATAAAGCTCGGAATTATATTGTAAAGTTAATTTATATGTAAGTGGCTTGCCTACTTAATTTATTTTATAATTTTGTCGGAGGTAATTTTTCCGATCTAGCCAATTATGTGTTATAGGTGTTTAATTAAAAAAATGGTGTTTATTTTTTGGTGTTTTAATTAAGATGGCCGGTGTATATTGATACTTTTATCGATTTTTAGAACCTTTCGTTTATTTTTTATTACAGTACAAAATTGTGGCTGGTAGTCAAAGTTATAATGGATAATAGCTGTTGATCTTACAAATATAATATAAATAGACATGTATTTCGCAGCGTTCCGCGCGCGCCTCAAGGAGCCATCAGACCACCACAGATGGGACCCAATAGGGCTGATGCCGACACGGAGCCGCGGAAGGCTTAACGGGTTACCGGGGTTCCGGTTCGAAGCGCAGGAATAGGAACGGGGTGGTTTTTAGTCAGTAAGAGTCTGACACTCCCTTTCGCCTCACCCGGGCGGAAGACGTCATTGGATAATGTTCCCCCTAAACACACATGTGTTTTCTTCTACGGCTGTGTTGTACAAATTGTTCAGTCATGTGGCTGTATATAACCGAAATCGTATGCCTGATTATTATTTCTTTTTAGAAGTAGTTTTGTGGTGACTGTTTGAGGAATTATACTAAAGAGGAGGTGGTTAGTTAATGATAATGGGATAGGGAAAATGGAAGAAGATAAATTGCGCCGACTCCAAATAACTTAGGATAAGCACAGAAGGAAGACGACCATTAAAGACTCAAAAATTTGCTTAAAGATAATATTAAAATTCCAACAAATCACAGATACAAAGATCGAAATCAATTGTTATGATTTGATATTTAGTAGTGACGTCATTACATATTCATACACTGGGCAATCCTATTTGAACAAGCTTCATTATGCGCTGTTACTCCATTGAAGCGGGAACAATATGATCAATATTGCTAATTTTCACGTTCAATTTACATTACATTAAATTTTGACAATATTTTATAGAGAACATAGTTGGTTTATTTTCATAAAATGGTAATTTGGTATATGATAATTACATTGCATTATGTAAAAAGTAAATAAAACGAGGGAGTCGAAACCTACCAACGGCAAGTATCAATGTGCCTACTTCCGAGTTATATGTACTTTCTAAGATTATTTATTTAGACACCACTGACAAACGACGAAGGAAAACATCGTAAAGAAACCTGGTCTTATAATTTCTAATAATAAGTTTGAAATCGCCAACACGCATTTGGCAAGCGTGGTGATTATTGCTCAAACCGTCTCCTTGTGAGAAGAAGCCTTTTGTCAGCAGTACCTACCTATAGTACGTATGCTCGACGTGCTCACTTTTTTTTTTAAGGGGGGAAAATCATCGAATGACTGCTCCCGCCTGGGTGAGGCGGGAGGGAGTGTCAGACTCTTACTGACTAAAAACCACCCCGTTCCTTCTCCTGCACGTCGAGCCGGAGCCCCGGTTACCCGTTAGGTTCTCCACGACTCCGAATCGGCATCGACCGTATTGGGCCCCATCTGTGGTGGTCTGATGGCTCTTTGAGGCGCGCGCGGAACGCGACGCGCCGTACGCTCGGGTCTGTTTCTGGTCGGACGGGGAGCCACCCATGCTCGCGAGGAGGCAGCGCTTCGCTGCCTCACGCGTCCCGCCTCCTCCTTAGCTAGCATGACTGCTTCGCAAAAGGAGGAGACGGCATCCCAATTCCCCTCGCTCCGCATCATGGCCTGCACTAGGCCCGGACGCGAGAGGTCGCCATCGCCGATCACTTCCCTGAGGACACGGCGGTGCTCAGCCCACGCAGGGCATTCCGCTACAGCGTGTTCCACCGTGTCCTCAGGGCGGTCCTCGCAGTGTTGACACCCGGACGTTTCCTCCCGCCCCATCAGACATAGGTACCTTCCGAAACTGCCATGTCCGGTGAGGACCTGCGTCAGGCGGTAGGTGAGGACGCCGTAGCGTCTCTCAAGCCACTCCTCAAAGAGGGGACTTACCGCTGCGATGGCAGCGAGCCCAGCCCTCGGTTGCGACAGCGACATGCTCGCTTACCACCAGGCGAGGTAGAGGTCAAATGTCGGCCCATCAAATATAAAACATACATCCATAAAAATTAAGAATATTTATGTACGACGAACATTTTAACACCCTCAATTAAAAACTCAAGTAAACAGTGACCCAAATTCTAACAAACAAAATGACATCACTATTACACAACCACGTCATCGATTCGATTCATAAATAATAAAATCAAAAGATTAAACAAAATGATAACACGACTCGATACAATGTAGTCGGTAATTTGTTCGTACCGACAATCGAATAGGGTTGAATCGATATCTAATTACGAGCACATGCGAAGAGACAGACACACTCGTTATTCTTGTTCGTAGATGTGGAAATTGTACACGATAATGACGTGGTTGCTCAAAATTTTTGTACGATATGGATTTATGAAGGTTTCTTTTGTTTTCTGCTTTTTTTCACAGTAAGGTTGGATTTAGAGTTTGTCTTTAATTGTTTAGCTTAGTTTGGTAGAATCAATAGAATCAATGGTAGTTATAAAAGAGACAGACCTCTGAGTTTGTTTCGGCATTTCTTCTCAGAGTAATCAGTTAGGAAATGTCGGCCTCATCGTTCGCTTGATAAAATTGACGTGTAAAAGTGCTGCGTTGTAGCCTATTTGCAGAAATAAATTCACTTGTTTCACTTGTATCACTTGTTTCACTTGTTTCACTTGTTTCACTTGCTTCACTTGTTTCACTATATGTATTTCTCATTATCTTACACAAGTTTCGGAGTTTTATTTCAGAAAGATTTTCAAGTTCTTTAGATGTTTTGATTTTTATTGGATTGCGTCGCTTCGATGTGTAATGGTTTGTTTTATAAGTAGTCCGATTTAATGGCAAAGTAGTTTTATGCGTTTTAAATCAATCTGTAATGAATCTTCTTACGTTAGGATTTTTCAATGTTGATAGATTTTTGAGAATACAAATATTCAGAAGTGTGATAACTCTGTCTTTCGCATTATCATCATCATCATCAAGAGCCTATAAATGCTCACTGCTGAGCAAAGCCTCTTCTCATACGGAAAAGGTTTGACTTTGAGCATTAATATGGACGCTTGCTCAATGCCGGTTGGCGATTATAAACTTATAATTAGAAATTATAAGCCCAGGTTTCCTCACGATGTTTTCTATCACCGTTTGTCAGTGCTGTCTAGACAATCTTTCGTATTATATCAAGTCTTATCCATTTACCTACTTAAGATTGTCTTATGTAACTTTATTCATAGGAAAAGAGAAGGTAAAATGACGGAAACGCCATATAAATTCGATATTCTAATATTAGTGAATTATATTAAGTTACTTAGGTTTTCCTAAATAACTTCACAATGTATAGAGAAGTATTCGATTGTCATTCGCACGCCGAGTAATGTAACTATTGCTCATAATGATTTCAAAAAAGCTTAGTACCTTCAAAATAAATCTTCATGTTCCAGTTTTTATTTTATACTAGATTCTGCCCGCGATTTCGTAAACAACCCCGTTTTCACCCATCCTCGTAGGATTTTCAGGATTTTTTTTTCTGTCATAAGAACCTTTTCCTTAACACATACAACATAAAAAAGAATCAATGAAATCGGTCCAGCCATTCATACGTGATGCCGTGACCAAAGGAAAAAGGGATTCATTTTTATACATATATTATGTATATAGATATCTTTTAAAGTAAAATAGCTCTTAAGTTTAACTTTCACCGTTGCTTTTTTAATAAATGGTTAATATTCTAACCCTCTTAGTATTACTCAGAATCTATAGTCTCCTGTCAGCAAACAAGATAATTATATATTCACAAAGCAATAAGGTTAACGACGCGATCATAGCTTAGGCTCATGAATTTTCATCGCGCGATAATCTTTATGCATCTTCGCTATTATCTATTTGCTGTATTAGCTTCACTACTAGGCAATTAACGTTCAAGCCAATTTGTATTAAACGTGATGTTAGTTAAGTTGAGAAAAATGAAATTCTGTTTTACACGGTTTCAAGAAGTTGTAGGAAATATAATGGTTAGTAATTATTAGACGGTTATGTTTCTACTATACCTCTATACATACTATTTGTTTTAACAGGGAGTCGCTTATTTTTTACTTTTTATGGAATCATCTAGAGGTAATACACGAAATAACAACAATGTTTAAAGTCCTATCGAGGATCGATGAAAGAAACACCGGAAGACACTCCAAAATTGATAAGAATTTGTCAAGCATTATAACATCGTCTACATACTTTATCTTATGCCAAAGGGGAAAAGTGTAGCACTACTCGAAGAGCAATCGACACACATCTGTCACTTGTCCAACATTTTTCCTTGTACACAATAAAGATAATAAATATCACATGATTATTTCCATCGCGTAAAGCATCGTATTCACGCCAGCTTTGACAATCAGCGGAGCGGAACAGCCCAATGAGTCCTTTGTACAGATACACTCTCGATGTACCTACAGAAAACACTTTTTGCCAAATTGACACGAGACACGTCGAAACGGAATCTTTCATATGTATCGCCAACGATTCGAACGATCTGCGGAATTGAGAGCAATATTCGCCATGCGATTTTTGATTCTGATGTTATGCTGGTATGGGTGTTTTAGTATCGTTGTGGCTTGCGGTTGATTGGTTTTATGAATATGTCAGACTTTCCTGTTGGAAGTTGAAAAATATTGAACTTATTGTTAGTTTTGAATTGTTGCAGTAATGCTTCCGTTAAAGAAATAGTTTCTTGTGCTTAACCTAGAAAAAATTCCAAACATTTAAGTTTTCTAGTGTTCCTGACTTGAACTTGTTAGTGCAGCCTGCTCAGTGCTCCACAAAGGAGAACGGTTTCAACAAGAAATTCCTTTTATAAATTGTTTTGTTCATAAAATATCGTATAAGTTTCCTCGCTATTTTTATTTATCTAAAGGCTCATTCTTTATACGGGTGTAGACGTGTGTTCCCGGACAGTTAGTTAAGTGCGCTCACATACATTGAAATACCAACACCTGAGACAAAAGAATATCGCTATTTTCCCAAAACAAAAACAAAAAGTGTCAGTTCCTATTCAGTTTCTCGGCGAAACAATGAATGATAGTACAAAGGAAACTTTTCAAGGCAGTTATCCTTAAAAGCTCGTCAAATACTCTTAAATAATATATCTATTGTTAGGGTTTCCCGGAAGTTTTGTATCCAAATCTGAGCTTTATTGCTCTTAGTAGAAGATACATAATATATTGTGCTAGATTGGAAACAGTTGCATTTTGATGGAAGCATTGGCTTGGGTATAATGTTATTACTTGGATGTAAAGTAAATAAAACTTTGCTTTGTATTTGCATTTGCAACAAATTATTTTTGCACTATAAAGCCAAGGATACACTGAGGGGAAAATGTCCTGTGACACATGTCTCCAGCATCGTTGGTCGAAGCGACGTTGCCGGAATTTGGTCGACATGTCTGGCAACATTATCGTCACTGAGGACATAAGTTGCGCGTTGTCCTCGTATATGTTATGCGACATCGGCCGGCTTCGGTCGACATGTCGCCGATACATGACTTGGGACTTTGTCCTCAGTGTTTTATTAACATTGTAATCTTGTAGATAGAGAAGTTTTAGAAACTTATTCAACTAGAACTTAGATTTCGTGTTTGTGGGGATTAAGTGATTTGAATTGTTGTTTCTATTTATGAGCCAATATGATGATGCTATTCCACCAGTGCATCTTTGGAGAAAGCAGTGCAGTACTGTTTATATCAATGTCTTGAAGACATTAGTTCGTAATCAATGCTATTTGTGTGCGGTGAGATCAGCTACAGCTACGTGGTAAATTAGCAATTGCTGCATATTAGCCCTTTGATGTGGTCCAATTAGTAATGTGCACTCAGTATTGTTTGGTATACATATATACAGACTAAATGGAATACAATTAAATGTAGTTATTGTTGTATCATTGCAAATATATAATGTAACTCAAACTTAAGCCGTAGTTCAGCACGAATGGGCCGGCTTGAACCGAGTGATACCACGGCCGATCAGAAAACCAACGTGAAACAACGCTTGCGTTTTGTTTCATCGTGTGAGTTAGGTTACCGGAGGCCCAATTACCTCCCCCTCCCCAATCCCTCCAATCCCTGAATCCCAACAATCCTGAATTTGAGTACAATGTGTGTAAATTATCACAAAAAATAAATGCAAAATCAATTTTTTAGGTAACATCTATATCTTATGAGCAGATTTTTTTTACCTTATGACTGCAATCGTAGCTGTAAAATTCCCATTCCTCCTACCAATTTCATATTCAACTCGAAATGAAAGTTTTGACTTTCATTTAGATGGTATTTGTACCATGGAGTTACAAATGACAAACATTACTGTAATAGGTAAATGCTCTCAGTATTCAAATAGAGTGAGACAAGTGGTATTTTATTTACATACACTTTGAAGACTTGCATTATATCCAACGCAAAGATGACGTCACATTTTTTATTTTATTAAAATGCTAAAAGGGTCGTAAGGGTACCGCATCCAATTTACTATGCGTGACTGAATGATGCTGTTAAATAAATGTATGTGTATAGAAATACAAAAGAGATCTTTATGTTTAATTTTATATGGTTTAAACTGTCAAACACCAAGCGGTCACCGGTGACCGCAACCTATTGTTCTATAATTGTGTCTACAAAACCGGTACTCAACGAGTCAATCTCGTTTATCTTTGTTGATAATGTGCCATGTGATAATATTATTCAGTTTTACATGTTACTCTTTAGAATAATATTATTATTATGTAGATAAAACCTAAATTATTTACAAGTTATTTAATGGTTTTATGTTAGCGTAATGATACGTTTTTTCATTGTGCTGAAGCAATATCATAAAAAAACCAATGTAACGAAAGCTAAGACTTAAATTATTGTAAGAGATATAAACATTCTGATATAATACCTCTAATATGCATTTGTGTATTATAAAAATCAATCATTTACAAGCGGCAACAAAATAGTTTTTATTGAAGTATTTATGTAGATAATAAAGATTTTTCAACTAATAAATATGAAGTCGGGTTGAAGAAATACCATACCCGAAGGCTATATAGAAAGAAAATAAATGTTGTTTTCTCTCATGGGGAATTCAAGAACTTGTTTTTCAGTTTTTTTTGTTAATTTTATTTTATATTATACAGATTACCTAGAATAGGGTAGATGAAAAAAATTTACTTTAATGTCCATCTGTTAGATTATTTAAAAACATTAGACATTGTTTCTTTTCTTACGGAAACGAATAGTTTCGAAGTTATATTGGATTTGAAATATTGCATGACGTCACCTTTGATTACGATATATACTTTAAAATAACGTACCTACGTCCCACTCCTAAACTTTAATTTCTTTTATATTGTATTGTTTTCTTACTTAACTTATGGACTAATTATGTTTTTAATTTTCATACCCTGTCATCACCCCAATTGTTAACAACAACAGGAAGAAGTAATTTCAAAATATTCAAGCTATAAATGAGTATTAAAGTTTACTAAATTTCCCACTACTTCCACCCACAATACCATACCGTTAGTGTACCTTTTATCGAAGGCGAGGGCATTTACAGGCTAGTCAGGCTTGCACGGTAACAATGGCGGTTTGTGACCCCTAACAATGGATGCAGTTATCACACGGGACAGATAACGACACAATGCAATATCGCGGTGGACGAGCATAACTAACTACATGTGTTGGTTATATTAGTTGGTTCAAGCGGTCAATTGAACGCGAATTGTAAGTGAAGTGGGAAATTAAACCTTATTGTTATAAATGATGGTGTACCTTTATAAAGCAGATAGCTTTTTGGGGAAAATATACTTGTTAGCCAACAAGAAGGTGTTAATAACGCTCTACAATGGCTACCATCAGCACCAATAAGGGACATCAAGTCTTGGCATACGCCTGTTATGCCATATACCTAGAGGAATGGAGGTTGTCTAAGGTTTTCAATTTAGCAAGTCGGGCAGCGTCAGTAAAATGGATGCGAATGTGAAGTGTGAAAAGGAAGGCTTATCTACCTAAACAAAAAGTATATTCCGAATTTTAGACAGTATCGGATGATAAAGAATAGGTCTCAAACTAAAGCTACAACAAAAGGTATAACGAAATAAAAGAACTTGCTAAAAGATCAAATAAATTATATTTTTAAAACTAAATATTTTCACGGTGTTGCTAAGTACTTCTATAATTTCATCAAAAACAGAATTTTTAGAACAGTATCTATTCTGAAAAGACCAATATGTTTAGAAACTAAACTATTTTATAACAATTAAAAGTAAAGACTAAAGTCGACATGCTTCTTAGTTTTAATTAAAAGAGGTTCTTAAATAAGTTTCTAAAGCCTTTCTCGAGAATGTCTATGTATTGTGCCTGTGTCTAACCGTCGTCGGTCGACCACACAAAGGCTCTGAAAGGAGTCTCTTGAACGTGGCACTATCTAGATGAAGTCGAGCAAGTGGCACTTGAAAGTACTCACTAGAAATTATAATTTTGTTACTACATAATAACATGGACTTTAATTCTCTTAAGAATTAAGACGAGCAAAGCTTACTTAATTTTCTAAAGTTTTTATTAGTTACATGTAGTAAACGAGTACTAGGTTTTGTGCTTTGCTATATGATAAAGTAAAATACGGTTGAGAACACCCCGCTCTTCCTGCGGGATTCATTAGATCATTGAGCAAGCGTAGTGATTAATGCTCAAACCTTCTCCATGTAAAGAGAGGCTTTGCTCAGTAGTGAGCATTTATAGGCTGTTGATGATGATGATGACTGACGTTACAAATTTATAATTCATTCACTATTATTATGCATCAGTACTTTTATCTTTAGCTTGTTCTTCGACAAAGACCTCCTCAAAAGCCCTTTGAAAATCTATGTACCAATATGAAAATTGAATTCGACAAACTAAATTATGAACTTAATGTGTAGCATCAAACCGCATTGAGGTTAAACCACTTCATTAATTAAATGATTGCATTATTGGTACAGTTGTTATAAGTTTGAATGGCAAACATGAAGTTTCGGGTGTCACCCTCAAGTCGGATGATGACCTACCGACTGGGTGAGGCTGGAGAGAGTGTCAGACTCGTACTGACTAATTGGCCTGATGCCTATGATGGCTACTTGAGGCGCGCGCGGAACGCGACGCGCCGTATGCTCGGGTCTGAGGCCTTAGTACGAGTTTCTTTTACGTTTAACTCGTCGAGTACCGGTTTTGTAGACACAATTATAGAACAATAGGTTGCGGTCACCGGTGACCGCTTGGTATTTGACAGTTTAAAGTAATCGTAACGAGTACGCGTTCGGTACTCTGATTGGTGGGTTCATTGGCGACGGCCAATACTTTAATACGTAAAACAAACTCGGACTAAGGCCTCTGGTTCTGGTCGGACAGCGAGTTACCTGTCCCGCCGGAGATCATCTCGCGATCCCCGACGCCCGGAGTGTCCCTCGTGACGACTAGAGCGTGAGGAGTTGCGTTCCCTCATTTACCTCACCTACTCCTTAGCTAGCATGACTGCTTCGTAGAACGAGGAGACGGCATCCTAGTCTTTACTGGCTGACACTAATGTAGTGTGAGGTCTTATTTGTCCAATCACAATTCCTGTTAAAAAATTAAAGTCCAATATTTTGATTACCTTAGCTAGCTATAATCGATTATTTTAGTTCTTATTAGATCTCCCTTCTGTGGCAGAATGGCATAATACTTTTAACTAAACTAAGAATAATTTATTTAGAGAATTTTCACACAACGGCAAGTATAACATGCCCACGAAAAAGATGGCAGGCATATTTTTCAGACCTAACCTTATATTTCTTTATGGGGGTCAAATCTCAACCGGTAATATATTGCAAGTCCTAATGATAACCGGACCGCAATTACTTATAGCTTATATTAACCCTTGAATGTCCGTGGACGATTAATTCAACGTCAGACCAGACTGTGGCAGTCTGAAGGTTACTCTCTTCGTTAGGACTCTTATTGTAATTAAAAAAGATTTATTAATACAGTACTTAGCTGAGAGTCTAGAATGTTGTAATTAATTTATGCAAATTGTTATTTCAAAATCGTTATTTTTCGCAAAAGGTTTAGGCAAAAGTTTACTTATGTTGTATATACCAGGTTTAAGACCATGTGCAATTTTTAAATTTGCACTCTTTGAGCTTTGAGGTTGTCTCGAGAAATATCGCAATCGATTTAGATGAGTTGAGTACAAGTCGTTGATACGTGTACCATACACTTTCGAACGCTAGGTACAATATTGAAACAAAATGAATACTTATATTTGAGAAAAAAAATCTTACCATTTATATAATTATAAATGTGAAAGATTGTGAGTTTTTGTGTCTGTGCGAATGTTTGTTACCCAATCTCGTCAAAACGACTGAAGGGATCAGAGTGTCTAGCACGAATAATAAATACTGATTGGCCGTCTACAGTGAACTAACCAATCAGAACGCCGAACTCGCTCGATATTGTTATGATACGAATGCGATAATTATTCGTGCTAGGCACTCAGAATGACATTTCGAACAGGGATAGATTGTGATCTAGAGTAACACATAGACTACTTTTACCTCATAGGAACGTGGACCATGCCGCGGGCAGAAGCTAGTATATCATAAATACGAAAGTTTGTGAGTGAGTTTGTATGTGTTTGTTCCTCAATCACGTCTAAATGGCTAAAAAGGATCGGGATGAAATTTGGAACAGGTTTGCCTCTGGTGTTCCAGGTGGCCATGGGCGACTCCGATTGCTTACCATCAGGTGCTCTATCTGCTCGTTTACCGGCTTATGCCATAAAAAAACATATTCCTTCACCGTACAGCCTAAATACATTACCTCACACAAAATCTGATGGGGCTGTCAGATTACCCCTTCATTACGGAAAGTAAATTGTCATCAGTTGATATGGGTTGGTACAATGGTCCAATGGAATGTCAACCCAAGATGTGATCGCTGACCATTGTGGGTACAAGTATTGATCGCTTAATAAAGTTAAGTGCTACCGTCGAGTACTTGCGGTATATGTATACTGTGTATTAATATTGAAGTTCGATTGTTGACTATGGATGCAGGTGGTATTGGATCGTGTTTATTTAATAAAGTTGGAAAAATATTGATAAGTGCCAGGGTGCGCGGCTGGATTATAAATTTGTTGAAGTTTTTTTTGGGCTTATTTGTGATAGTGGTGGTGACGGCATTTTATGCTGATATAATAATAGAACAAAAAAGCTATACTTACCAATGTTTATTTGAAATAATATAAACTTTGCAAACGATAACAATACCAAAATAAATATAAAATACAAATAGTGCAAGTTGACACAAAAACAAAGCACACCGCATTCCATGCTTAAATTCAATTTTATCCAATATCAACGACAAAATACATGGAATGTGTTCCGCGTTCACTGAGCTGATTTTTTACTTTAAAATATTGGTACGAAAAATCCAGCCGAAAAATATACGCTTCGTTTACCAGCATAAACAGAGACACGGTGAAAACAACGTGGTGCAGTAATTCAAGTAATGTTGCAAAACGTAATCTATACCGCATCGCAACCGCTCGCATGATTGATGTAGCTGCAAGGCCTTGGACTCAAATTAACTGTCACTTGTCAGACAAAATATGAAAAGCTTTCAAAACTTGTATGACAAAATTTTACATACAAAACACCCGGGTACATTTTGTACCGCGTTCGTTTTGACAGGGTTAGATTTTGACGTGAAATGGATTTAAAAATTTTAATCAAAAAAGGATAGAAATGATGCATTTAAATTAAAATAAAATTTTAGAGGGAGTGGGTTTTTTGTTATACACATTAAATACAATCTTCTCTTTATTTTTATAAAATAAATGAATAATATGGAATCAGATCTCAAAATATGTATTTACTCTATAATATATCCAGTGTTTTGTAAAAGCCTCAGTATAAATAATTTACACCTAGGTACCTCATAGAACAAGAAATAAACACAAAGAAATAATTTAAAAACCTACAAATAATAAATATTCAGATCGTCAAAGTAAAATGAGACTCGTTTTATTCCCGAGTAACGCCTTTATGGCTGAGCTGGAACCAGTATCGTAATGAAACTGAATATTATTGACGGACGACAAGCGAGGGAAGCCAAGAGAAATACTGGATGCGTAATACATTACAAAAGAGGACTCATTCGAATGAAAGTATCGAACAATCAGTTCTATGGAGTAATTACCTACTCGTGCATGTTTTCAAAAGAGTAAAGTGAAAGGGTAGGTATTGAAGCAATATATCCTCCTTTATGGAATTAATTATATAGATGTTGGTTTTGTTGTTCAAGTGTCGTTATTAATCATTACTTGAAATCCTTATGTTTGATTCATAGTCCTAGTTTAACAGTGCATATAAACTTTCAAGAAATAATACAGCTCTAAATAAAGAAGAAGTTAGTAAAATTAGTACAAAACCAAATAAGAAGGTACCAAGAACGTCAAACCGTCAAATGCAGTACAAAACTGACCACTTCAAGTACCAAACTCATACATATACAGCGGCAGTTCGAGGATTCAAGACTCATTTTTAAAAATTCATAGAACCTTCAATATTAGTACTGGAAGCGCCGTTTCAAAGTCTATAAAACTGAAATATTCTCAAGATATTCCATATTTTACGAGTTCAGTGTTCTGATCGCTCTGAACTTAGCAATGGATTGGCACACAAATATATTTTGAATAAAACGAGACTGGATTGTTTTGGGCTAAGAGATTTTTGAGATAGCTGCTACTAGCATAGGCACGTTTCAGAATCTGTTTACTTTTTGTGGCAGCGATTGTCATCTTCGTAGAACCTGTTAACTTTTTGTGGCAGCGATAGTCACCTTCGTATGAATAAATAATTGTGAACTATGTATGTTATAAATAAAAAAGATAATTTGATATTTAGTAATGAAGGGACGATTTTTCTGATATACCACGGAGTCGTATTAGCCCATTGTTTTATTTTAATAGATTTATCAATAAACACAAGCGTAATTGGTACCTAGATAAGAACTCTACTCTACTCTCATTAAGTACGTCGTGATACGCTTGTCTAAGTGACATCAAATTAAGTCAAAGTTTGCTTATTTTAAGGTGAAATGTAATCTCATTACGTTTCAGTTAATAAATTGCACAAAACTCTTGAAAATAAACTATGTGAAACATCATACATTTTAACTCATCATAATCTGACGAAGATCGACGAATACGTGAATCAAGAAAATCCAAATATACAACAACAATATTTATAGAAACACAATATCAATACAATACATACCGTATCGATGAAACACAAACACAAATCGATTACAAGACAAAATCTATCGAGCGATAACTGAACCGATTGTAGGATCGATGCAACAAGAACTGTCGGACTCGACCGAAGAAATCGGTATAAAAATCGAAACGTATCGTTTCCGTTTGTTTATTGCATTTGGAACTGCGGATAGTTGTAAAATCTGTTTGTTTGTGTGTGTTAAAGCGTTCTGTGTGCTATGACAGTGGTTATTGCTGTTCTAAAAACGTGACTTAGGTTTATTTCCATTATGATGGATTAGCGGAATGTGGTGTTGGAATGTTGTTTCCTATGTAGTATTCAGTTTCATTGTCAAGGACATATGTCACCATTTTATTTTTGTAAAATATTTCTGAAAATAAGTAGGTTACAAGGCAGCACTTTTACACGTCAATTTTATCAAATGAGAGGCCAACATTTCCTAACTGACTACTCGGAAAAGAAATGCTGAAATAAACTCAGAGGTCCGTCTCTTTTAAAGTCCAGACAATATGTATGAACGATTATGTGTGACAGTGTTTACGTTATAAAGGAAAAAATACTTACATAAAAAATTCTGACAACGGAAATGTGTTGCGTGTGTTAAAATCTAGAATGTACCTCTAGAACAATGGTTGTTACAAACATAAAAGACCACCTGTGGAAGACCAAGCTCCATTGCTGTAAGTAAAATTGTGAGCATGATTCTACTACAGTTCGAGCAAAGAGCAAACCCCAGTGTCGTGTAACTCAGTCGATGACGATAGTTGATATTTAATTCAACTTCCGAATAATGCAAGGTATCACATAATGTAATTTCAAAAAATGGGTGAACGAGGTACAAAAGTTAATAAAGCGTAAGAACCCAATAAATTAATAGTTGATATCAACTTCTGTGGGCAGGGACAAAGAATTCTAATCTGGATTTATCGGCGCAACGGACGCTCGTGGATCGAACCGATCGGAAGTCTTAAAGGATTTGCCGACTCCCGAAGATTAATGTACAAATACCTATTGTCTAAGCTTTAACCGGGAATGTTCAATTCTTTCCTCGCGATACGGATTGGTTATAAATTGGTAAGTTTTGTTACTCTATTTCTTAAGATTAGAGAGGAAAGGATGAAAGTTTCTTATAGTTCTGGGTTAAATTGGGTACATTCCTTATTCAAAAATAAATTATTTCGACTGGTCAGTACAATGAAATATATAAAAAAATAATCACTCTTTCACTAATTAATAATAAATAATAATAATAAATTTTATTGAATCAAGAAAGAGTTTACACAATTTTGTTTTACATAATGTCTATCGTATAACTTACATAATATTTGTATCATGAAAACAATTTTAGCATCTGTTACTGAAATAGGTCTTAAGCCTGTGCTTCAGCTCGCAGCGCTTCAATCCTCGGAGCAAGTTTGTAAATTATAAAAACTAAATCTGGGTATACAAACATTTAAACGTAAGAAATAACATGCTTAACAATAAAGTAAATTGTGAACTATAGTGAGTAAAAGTCCTCTGTATGAATAAAGTGAAAAATGAGTGTATGTGTGTCAGAGGGTGAGTAATTATGACAATTGAGTCTACATTGCTGTTGTATATGATTATGTGATTTCTACATTTATCACAGGTGAATATATAAACTAAGAGAATCTATTTAAGTACAGTAAGTATATTCACAGAGCATGTAATTATATTATTATTATTATTATATTATGAGTATATCCTCAGTCTGATCATAAGACAGTTTCAAGAGCCAGCTAGAAAGTGCTTTTTTTACTGAAGCCTTCTTCATGTGATAGATGTTAATATTTTTATTAACTTTATTGTAAATATGGGCACCCAGGAAGGGGTAAAATCTATGTATAAAACTAGTTCTTGGCATTATTGTGCGTTCGCAGACGGTGAAGTGTCTCCGCTTAGAGGTTATGTCGGGATTATATAACAATTTGGAGTGTTGTTTTAGTACTATATTTAATAAAAAAAGTTGTCGAACTGTCAGTACTTCACAGTATTCGTAGAGTAGTTTGGTCGGATAGCGAAAGGGTTTGAAGGTACATAGTTTAAGGATGGTTCTTTGTGAGACTTCGAGCTGTTTTAATGTGGTTTTTGGTGCTCCACCCCAGGATGATATGCAATAAGTGACAAGTGATTGGCAAAGAGCCTGGTAGGTCCGTTTAAGGATTTGTGGAGTTACTACATGCCTTAAGGCCTTGAATAGGTAAGTAAGCTTGCGAATTCTTTTACTCAGCTCATGTATATGGGCCTTGAAATTGAGCTTATTATCTAACATAACGCCCAAGTACTTTACTGATTCTGAAGCTTCAAGCTGTTCGCACTGACAGTTTAGGACATTCGGTGATTGCGAGGGACATTTGTGAACGACTAGCTTCAGATTGGTATTAGGATTGGCTCGAATTGAAAAGGTAAGGCATTTGGTTTTATGAACGTTGAGCGTGAGAACATTGACATGAAGCCATTTCCTCACTCTGTCAAAACCCTCCTGAGCAAGTTTAAAAGTCTCTTGCCAAGATTTTGCTGCAAAAACAAGGGCAGTATCATCTGCGTATGAGAGTATTTTTCCAGGGAATGAGTTGAGACAAAGGAGGTCATTTATATAGACGAGAAAGAGTGTCGGCCCAATAATGCTCCCTTGGGGCACCCCGAAAGATACAGGTAGTTCAGTACTGATGTAAGAGCCAATTTTAACACATTGCAGTCTATTTGTAAGATAATCTGCCAGCAGACTCAACTGTGTTCCCCGGATACCAATTCTTTCCAATTTACATAAAAGGATCGGGACTGAGACCGTGTCAAATGCCCTCGCTAAGTCTAAGAATATTGCAACAACCTTATTTCCTTCATCAATATTAGTTGAAACATAATTGATGAGATTGCTAACTGCATCATCAGTTGAGCGTCCATGGCGAAAGCCGTATTGTTCATCTGATAGTAATTTATTGTGTTCAAGGTAATTGACAAGTCTTTTGTTTATGATTTTTTCTAGAATTTTAGACAGCGATGGTAGTATAGATATAGGCCTATAATTTTCAACACGGTCCCTGTCCCCGCCCTTGTGAATTGGGATGATCTGTGTCTTTTTTAGATCTGTGGGGAAAACACCCCTCGACAAGCACATGTTAAATATATAAGTTAAGTGTGTCGCAAGGACACCTTTATGAGCCTTTAGGAACCTGTTTGACAGACCATCCCATCCCACTGAGCACTCATTCCTAAGCGCACCAATAAGGTCTCCGACCTCATCTTGGTCAGTCTCCAAGAGAACAAGGGAATCTAAATTTTGACACAGGTAACCCTCTACAGCCTCTGGAACTCCCGTCCGTCCCTTTGTGATACTTTCAGCTAGTGATTTACCCACATTTGTATAATAAGCATTAATATAATCAATAGAAAGCTGGGGAGTGTCTAGGGAGGCAAGTAGTTCGTTAGGGAGATTGACTGGTTTTGCTGTGTCTGTGATTATTTTAATCGAGTCCCACAATTTTTTGCTATCTTTACCAGCCTTTTGAATTAACTCTTTATCATAGTTACGTTTAACTTTTTTGAGGATTTTACTGCAAAATTTTCTGTAGCGGGTATAAGTTGTTTTAAGTATAAGGTTGTCTGGAGATGACTTCATATTTTTGTGCAGTTTATCCCTATGTCGGATGCAGCGCAGCAAGCCAGGTGTAATCCAAGGTTTAATTATCCGCTTACGGTGTGGAAGTCTGACGACTGCAGAGTTGTGGTGTAAGGCTAGTTGCAGTTCCCCCATTAAATGACTCAGTGCGATGTTGCAATCATCCGTTTCATAAACTGGGTTAAAATTAATTTGGCTGACACAGTGATATAATTTATCCCACTCAATTTTAGTGTATGTGGACAGTGAATAATTCCTTGAGATATGTTTTTCTAGGCTCAATATGACAGCTTTATGATCAGTAAGAGTGGTTTGCAAGACAATAGTGGTAGAAGAAAGTTTACTTCTTAGAAGCACATGATCTAAGCAGCTTTTGCTAGCGTCACGCGTTACCAAGCTATGTGCAGGCAATAATCCGTGATACGCGGTCATCGCAAGATAACTTTCAGTAGAGGCACTTGGGCATTCAGACAGTATATCAATATTTAAATCCCCCACTATCGCGATATTTTTATAGCCTTTTAACTTTTGTAAGACCTCATCTAATGAACTCAAAAACGGATCCAAATTAATGTATGACGGAGATCGATATATGGCCAGAATCACGGTATCATCTTTCCCAAGTTTAAGAATAAGACAATTACAATTTTGTATGTTAGATTCTTCAATACAACAACTAATTTCATTCTTAACATAAACTACGACTCCGTCGTTCTGAATAGGATTTAATAAGGTCATGTAGGAACAATAGCCATCCAATCTAGGAACAGAGTGTACATGTGTCAACCAACACTCGGTGAGGATAAGTATGTCAAACTCAATGCCCAGACTCGACAACAAAACCTGGAAGCCTGTAAAATTGCAATTTAAGCTACGAATATTTTGGGTTATAACGGATAAACATCGTTGTGATGGGAAATACTTAATGCAATCATCGATCTCACACTCATAAGTTTCAGAGATTTTAAAGCTATCAATGTCATTAGACACACTATCAAATTCTCCCATTTTTCCAGAAGTAATAAATAGTAGCTTGAATATGGTTGTATAGTAAAAATCTTGATAATATTATACTGAGTGTTATTTTTCGTTTCAAGTAAGCAACTGATAATTTGAAACCTACTTTTGACATATTGATAGAGATAAACTCATAAGCCTCAAGAGAATATGTAGGAATATATCTGTAAAAATCGAAAGGCGTTGTATGATTGTATAAAATGTGAAGTGTTAGTTTTGTGTTTTTATAGAAGCAAGCACTTATCATGCTATGATTTACAAAATATTGAGAAAAGTAATAACAAACATAAAAGGAACCACCAGCAGTAAGGGCATAAACGTGAGAAACAGTTACTAACAAACGTGATAGTCACTCCAGCTTCCTTAAGTTCTCAATGTCCTTTTCCGATAAAATCTTGATATGAGGCGCATTTTCTTCCTTTCTTAGATATATCACCCCATGAGACGTCCAGCAAAATAAGTATTTGTATTGTTGCTGAAAGGTTCGGGCCAGGTAAAAAAGTTTTTGTGTTTTTGTAGTGAGAGCCTCGGAGACATACACCGGTTTAGTTGGACCCCGAAAACCGAGATTACCGGTATTGAGCTTTTCCCCTGGTCTTTTAGTTTTGTTGTATGACTTAAGGTTGTTGAGAATTTTTTCCTTTAAAAGTACCGTTGTAAGTTCAACCATAATGGGGTGCGACGAGTCCCTAGATTTTATTCTATAAATATCTTTAATGCATTCCGGGTTTTGCTTTCATGGCAAACCTAATTTTAGTATTTTTCCAGCAAATTTTTAATAAATAAGTATGGTGTTTGACGGTAAAGAAACGTGACGTCACAATACACAATCTCTTCATAGAAAACTGTCGTTTTTGACAATTTGAAAAAGTATTGAATTTGACTAACTGGCAATTACCCAATTGTTTAGGGACTAAATTTTGGGTGAGTATGTTAACAATACAACTTATGGCTTTTTTAATGGTACTGAAATACATACACATAATACTGCCTCGTTCGCCGAGTGGTCGCAAGTACGACTGACAGACAAGGGGTCTCGGGTTTCGATTCCCGGGCCGGGCAAAGTATTACTGGGGTTTTAAAAAAAAATCTCAGTAGAAGCACGGAGTCTGGAATCATGCCTGGTATATGGCAGTAGGCTTACCCCCTATTACATGGGACTCATAACATAAATAGTGACAACTGGGTGTTACATTGTATAGTGGCAGTAAGTTTTCACATCTGCCTGCCCTTTTGGGGATAAAAGGCGTGATGTTATATATATAATGTTCCCTAAAACACGCTTCGATTTGTCAAGCAATGGCACGTCAGATTCATAGATAAATATTCAAAAACTTGCGTTCTATAGAAAAATAATAAATATGCCAGACCCCTTCACATGAACATCTGTGGCAGTCGTTATGAAAAGTTGCCCAAAAGTTTGGCAAAAGGTTCAGTGGAAAATTTTGTATTGACCGACTTTGGATGGTGAGAGTTGAATGGCTGTCTTTTGTTATAAAATACCATTACTCTCCCATTGCCTGTTACGGACCTGATAGTGCTAGGTAAAAAATAAATAGAATGTTGCTTCCAGTTGAAATATCATATAGTGAAAAACTGTGTCCATGCATTGTCATATTATGATAACTTACAAAACAACACAACATAACATAACATCACGCCTATTATCCCCGAAGGGGTAGGCAGAGGTGAAAACTTACTACCACTATCCAATGTAACACCCACTTGTCACTATTTATGTTATAAGTCCCACGTAATAGGGGGTGAGCCTAATGCCATATACCGGGCACAATTCCAGACTTCGTACTACTACTACTGAGGATTTTTGAAAAACCCATTAATACTTTACCCGACCCGGGAATCGAACCCGAGACCCCTTGCCCGGCAGTCGTACTTGCGACTACTCGACCAACGAAGCAGTCTACTTACAAAACAATATTCAATTAAATCAGTCCGTTGGAAGTGATCAACATCCAACCTCAAAAATGATCTAATATTGTAGCTACATATTTGTGGGTACGTTGTCTTCGTTGCATTGTTGCAGATTATTTAAATATATTTCGATCGGATAATCAAGTTCAAGATCTCTTCTTTGGTAAATGTAACCTTGTACCACTAAGCCAAACCTTGGGTTTAAAGAATTTATTTCTCATACGAACAGATACATTGTTCACTTAAAATGAGATACAAAGGTTCCTTATATTCTATGATACATATGACAAAATCCTCTAGTGCGGTAAGAAGTTACATTCATTTTATTATAACGAGATTTACAATGTTTGTACATATTCCTTAAGTTTCGTTTTGAATGCCTTAATGTTATCGCAGTTTTTTATGTCATCTGGTAATCTATTGAACAGCTGTGCTCCCTCAAACAAAAGCGTTTTTTTCCCATAGTTTGTTCGTGCCATCCCTAGTTCGAGTTTATGTTTGTTTCTTAAGTTGTGTGTGATGTTTTTTCTATGTAACTGTATGTTTGATTGAATGGTATGAGTGGTGATATTTTTTATGAGAACACATGTGCAATATGTGTATAGTTGTGTTAGATTGAATAACTTAGATTTCTCATATAGTGTTTTTGTGGGTGAAGAATGTTTATAATGGAAAAGGGTTTTAATGACCTTGTTTTGGGTTCTTTGTAATGGGCTTAGGTTAGTCTTAGCAGCTGATCCCCAGATCTCAATTAGGTACTCCAAATGTGATTTGACCAATGAGTTGTATACGATATAGCGTATCTTTTTCGGAATACAGGTTGCCGCTTTGTGTATAGCACCCAGTGCTGATGCCACTTTTGTTTTGACATGATCGATGTGATGTTTCCAGGTGAGTTTATCATCTACCCACAGACCGAGATATTTTTCGTAGCTAGAGCGTTTTATTACGTCATTGTTGATTTAAGAGGTTTTTTTTTTTTTAAGGGGGGAAAATCATCGAATGACTTCTCCCGCCTGGGTGAGGCGGGAGGGAGTGTCAGACTCTTAATGACTAAAAACCACCCCGTTCCTTCTCCTGCACGTCGAGCCGGAGCCCCGGTTACCCGTTAGGTTCTCCGCGACTCCGAATCGGCATCGGCCGTATTGGGCCCCATCTGTGGTGGTCTGATGGCTCTTTGAGGCGCGCGCGGAACGCGACGCGCCGTACGCTCGGGTCTGTTTCTGGTCGGACGGGGAGCCACCCATGCTCGCCGTCCGCAGGCCCGCGCTTACGGTGGCCGGAGATCGTCCCGCGATCCCCGACGCCCGGTGTGTCCTTCGCGATGGCTGGGTTGCGAGGAGGCAGCGCTTCGCTGCCTCACGCGTCCCGCCTCCTCCTTAGCTAGCATGACTGCTTCGCAAAAGGAGGAGACGGCATCCCAATCCCCCTCGCTCCGCATCATGGCCTGCACTAGGCCCGGACGCGAGAGGTCGCTATCGCCGATCACTTCTCTGAGGACACGGCGGTGCTCAGCCCACGCAGGGCATTCTCCCACCGTGTGTTCCACCGTGTCCTCAGGGCGGTCCTCGCAGTGATGACACCCGGGCGTTTCCTCCCGCCCCATCAGACACAGGTATCTCCCGAAACTCCCATGTCCGGTGAGGACCTGCGTCAGGCGGTAGGTGAGGACGCCATAGCGTCTCTCAAGCCACTCCTCAAAGAGGGGACTTACCGCTGCGATGGCAGCGAGCCCAATTATAAGAGTTAAGTGTTCTGGTATCGATTTATTTTTTGCGGCAAATATCATAAATGAAGTTTTTGTTGTATTTATCGTCAATACGTTATATTTTAGCCATTTGCTGAGTAAGTCCAGGTCTTTCTGTGCTTTACTTATAATATTGTGAATGGACTTATCGAAGTAGAAAAGACATGTGTCATCCGCATACAATGTTAGGTGTCCTGACAGCCCTATTTGGTTAATATTATTAATATATATTAAAAATAATAGTGGACTTAATATTGATCCTTGAGGACAGCCGTAAGGTACGTGTTTCGCTGAACTGGTATAATTATCTATTTTCACGACTTGGTTTCTATTTTCTAAATAAGATGATAGCATTTTGAGGGCCTTGTCTGTGACACCTATGTTATTTAATTTCTGTAGCAGCTTGTGATGGCTTACTGTGTCAAAGGCTTTTTTCAGGTCTATGAAAATCCCCAAGGCCAGGCTCTTTTGATCTATATGTGTTTTGATCTTGGTGATCAGGTCAACGGCAGCTGTAAGCGTGCTCGATTTAGAACGAAAGCCATATTGTTGGTCAATAAGAAATTTCTTTTCAGTTAGGTATTTGTTCAGCCGATTGTATAGAACTCGCTCGAATATCTTAGATACAACAGGTAAGACCGATACCGGTCTGTAGTTACTCGGGTCAGTTCTACTTCCCGATTTGAAAATAGGACTGACCCTAGCAACCTTTAGGGTGTCCGGAAAAACTAGTAGTTCTTATAATAACTACCTTCAAGTAGTTTTTATAAGAACTATCGTGAGACATATACGACATGTGAGTAGCACATTTTTAGTAACAACTACTTGAAGTTAACCAAAAATCGCGGGTTACTAGCGTCGCAGCGATTTCGCGTACGCTGCTCATGAGGAAGAACCCCTCTGTGGTTCAAAACTAGTAGAGCTTTTCTCAGTATATTCACGTGAGCAACCCGCTATTTTTAGTTAACTTCAAGTAGTGGTTACTAAGAGTGTGCTACTAACATGTCGTGTATATTATCGTACTAGTTCAACACTAGTTTCAGTGTCGACTCGTGGCTGTTGCATTCCGTCGACTATGAGTCCAGTTTGAATACTTAGATAACCCGATTTATTAGATACGCGAGGTTTATCAAGTTTATATACGACACAGAAATTCATACTTTGATATAACATAACTGTGTAACTTAACTTCATCAAGCAAATAACATAGTTGACTTGTGAAATCTGTATAATATAACATGTATGTGCTATGGGTAGTAAACATTTGGAACTTTACAATTATATCACATAGATTCAATAAATTCTTTCATCATCATCATCATCATCAACAGCCTATAAATGCCCACTGCTGAGCAAAGCCTCTTCTCACACGGAGAAGGTTAGAGCGTTAATCACCACGCTTGCTCAATGCGGGTTGGCGATTTCAAACTTATAATTAGAAATTATAAGTCCAGGTTTCCTCACGATGTTTTTCCTTCACCGTTTGTCAGTGGTATCTAAATAATCTTAGAAAGTACATATAACTCGGAAAAAGTCATATTGGTACTTGCCGTTGGTAGGTTTCGAACCCGCACCCTCATGCATGAGAAGTGGGCGTCTTAAACCTCCGGGCCACCACGACTATCATCGACATAAATTCTTTAAATTACTTAAAACGACACCAACGCCACACAACTGTCTATATAAAATTCTAAAATAACAACGATTAATTTTGTCAGCTAAACAAAGCACCCACAATTGCTTAACATGAAAACACGGAAGCTCCAATTTGAAAAGGGATTTAAAGAAAAACATTCGTCCAAATTAGTACAAAATGCAAAAGATAAAGTTAATTGGGACCCGATTCTGGAAACTCGTGAAAGGAAAATCTCCGAATCGTCTTTTTTGCCAGGTTAGTTACTTTGACAAAGAGGGTCCGTTAGCAGATTCAGAGGGAGTATTGTCACTCTTTTTGCTGACTAACTCGTTTTCTATCTATTTGAAAGCTGACAATTTAGTTAACTATGAGTGTAATCTGTTTAAACGAGATATTTTGCTGAAAGATCCCATCTGTGAAAACGCTTATGCCATTTAATAAATGTGTAAAATGACTTACAAACTAAAAAAGTTACAGTAGTAGAAAGGATCCGTTTAGTTCTTAAGTCAAGTGTAATAAATGAATAGGGTAGATGTCTAATTTTTATTTTAATGTCTGTCTGGTAGATTATTTTAAATCATTAAACATGTATTTTTATTTTCTTACAGAAACGAATACTTTCTACGATATACAGATTTGAAATGTCGCGTGACGTCACTTCTATGTACATTTTGTACGTAGAAATGACGTTTTAGCTCCCACTCCTAAACTTTGATTCGTTTTATCTATGTATTGTTTTAATATACGACAAAATAAAAAAATACGTGTTTAATATTTTTCCATTACCTAACTGACGGACTAATTCGATTTTTAATTTTCATATCCTGTCATCATCCCAATTATAAGATGGAAGTAAATCATCCACGATTATTCATTAAAAAAATTGTGACTTCAACTCAAGCAAATATTATCTTCTCGGTGTAACTTTATTCATGGCTAAAGATCAACATTAAATATAAAGGCACTTGAATACTTTCAGTTTCAGGGGCCAATTAGCGCGCTTCCAAAAGTTTATTAGACTAACAGAATTTAAATTAATGAGCCGATTCATTCCACCGAGTTAGAGGAATCTAAGCAATTTTTGGGAGTATTCCTTTTTAGCATTTTGACGAAAGTGGGTAATAATTAATTTCTTCCTTATTTTCCTTCTCTTGTCATATCACGCAATGTTTAATACGTTAATAGGCTCATTTTCTAATATAATATAGGATTCGGACTAGCGATAGAGAAAAATTGTAAATTACACTTCTGCCAACATTTTCGAGAGTTAAAAGTGACGTTTACATTTTATTTCGTTATTTTGTGATATGAAAAATATATTCAGAAACGGATATTAATAACAGCTCAGGCTGCATTTTAATTAATAATTCGATCCTGGAATAATACTAATGCAATGTATCACTTTCCATATGACCTAAATAAAAAATGGAAACATCAAAGATTACGTTGATACACGATGTTTCTTTCCTTGTCATTTTCGGCGTGACGTCATTGAAGTGTCATTTGTTTTTGTTAGCTGTTTTTATTTATAAATTCTCATTAATTAGGCCTTCGTTTTACAGGGCACCCCTACCCACGGCTATCACTCTTCATTTCGTCCAGTATTTTAATGTCTTCTGTTTACATACGAAGCCATGTCTCTACTTAATTAAGCACGATTTACATCAAAGTAGGTTTTAAAAACAGCCAGGCTTTAGTATCCTTTGTTTTGTACCATGTACCCATTTTAAAAAGGAATTTTATGTCGGGAATATTTCTATTAAATTCCAGAATTTTAACAACGACATTTAAATAGCAAATTAGGTTGTCGCATAAATGTTTTGTATGGAAATTGGGACGCCGATAATTTTTAGGTTTAGTGCTATAAATTATGGAGATTAGGTCCAAAATTTTATTATTGAATTGTTTTGCGACTACCTACGTAGAATAGTAAACTAATTTTATTGTACTAAAATAGCATTAGTACCTACTGAAAATGCAAAACAATTAAAGTAAAACTTAATTTGTTTTATTTCTTAATTTTATAGTTAGTGTATACAAATATAAGGAATATGTGCCTTCTATTCGTCAAAATTAAAGAAAAATCCTAGAGCAACAGCATCTTTGAAAACTTTTGAAATCAAATAGGTAATCCAATCAAAGCAAATATTTCTCCCGAAATCTGAAGGCCTTAAAGCAGATTTGAGGGGCAAACAAAATTCAAATTTGTTGCACCCACAGAGATTACATTTTCAATTGACAGCTCCAGTAATTTCACACCATCGATTGGAGATTACATGGTAGCCTTCATTTGCACGCCGGGGTCGTGCGGTCCATGGCCCTCTACGGCGCCCCTGTTTGGGCGCCAAACCTGTTGCGGCGTCCCGCTCGGACGCTGCTCATGGCACAGAGGGTCATGGCGATCCGAATGATCCGCGGATACCGCACGATCTCTGGGGAGTCGGCGAACCTCCTTGCCGGATTACCGCCGTGGGATCTGGAGGCGAAGGTGCTCGAGCGCGTGTACGGCATGCGCGTGGAGGCATGTCGCCGGGGCGAAACCCCGCTGCCGCGCCAGATAGGTGCGTGGCGGGATGAGCTCCGGCGCGATAAAGCAGATTTGAGGGGCAAACAAAATTCAAATTTGTTGCACCCACAGAGATTACATTTTCAATTGACAGCTCCAGTAATTTCACACCATTGATTGGAGATTACATGGTAGCCTTCATTTGCACGCCGGGGTCGTGCGGTCCATGGCCCTCTACGGCGCCCCTGTTTGGGCGCCGAACCTGTTGCGGCGTCCCGCTCGGACGCTGCTCATGGCACAGAGGGTCATTGCGATCCGAATGATCCGCGGATACCGCACGATCTCTGGGGAGTCGGCGAACCTCCTTGCCGGATTACCGCCGTGGGATCTGGAGGCGAAGGTGCTCGCGCGCATGTACGGCATGCGCGTGGAGGCACGTCGCCGGGGCGAAACCCCGCTGCCGCGCCAGATAGGTGCGTGGCGGGATGAGCTCCGGCGCGATCTCATGGCGGAATGGCAGCAACGACTGTCGCAACCGAGGGCTGGGCTCGCTGCCATCGCAGCGGTAAGTCCCCTCTTTGAGGAGTGGCTTGAGAGACGCTACGGCGTCCTCACCTACCGCCTGACGCAGGTCCTCACCGGACATGGAAGTTTCGGGAGGTACCTGTGTCTGATGGGGCGGGAGGAAACGCCCGGGTGTCATCACTGCGAGGACCGCCCTGAGGACACGGTGGAACACACGGTGGGAGAATGCCCTTCGTGGGCTGAGCACCGCCGTGTCCTCGGGGAAGTGATCGGCGATGGCGACCTCTCGCGTCCGGGTCTAGTGCAGGCCATGATGCGGAGCGAGGGGGACTGGGATGCCGTCTCCTCCTTTTGCGAAGCAGTCATGCTAGCTAAGGAGGAGGCGGGACGCGTGAGGCAGCGAAGCGCTGCCTCCTCGCAACCCAGCCATCGCGAAGGACACACCGGGCGTCGGGGATCGCGAGACGATCTCCGGCCACCGTAAGCGCGGGCCTGCGGACGGCGAGCATGGGTGGCTCTCCGTCCGACCAGAAACAGACCCGAGCGTACGGCGCGTCGCGTTCCGCGCGCGCCTCAAAGAGCCATCAGACCACCACAGATGGGGCCCAATACGGCCGATGCCGATTCGGAGTCGCGGAGAACCTAACGGGTAACCGGAGCTCCGGCTCGACGTGCAGGAGAAGGAACGGGGTGGTTTTTAGTCAGTAAGAGTCTGACACTCCCTCCCGCCTCACCCAGGCGGGGGCAGTCATTCGATGATTTTCCCCCCTTAAAAAAAAAAGCCTTCATTTGCGATCTAACTGAATCTTGGAAGGCGAGCACGTGACGAGAATCTATAGGACCTACGAACTAACTTTTTCAATATATACGTTAGTAGCTTTTTATCTGTTTTATTACTTTTACCCCAAATTTGTTTTTATAGAACTCTAGTAAGAGTGTATGGGTACTTAAAAAGTGGCTTTTTATGAGTGTCTTAAATTTTATTGTTTTCTTCGTGGTCGCACAATGTGAAGTGAGATTCCGTGTCCGGACAGTTATTTGAATTCGTGGTGTTGCGTGTTTTATTTGTTGTTTTATTATGGAAAATATTGTTTATTTACGCCAATGGGAGACAGGCGTGAGGTATGTATGTACCTATTAGGTATATGTGTATTGTTTATTTGCTATGCAAATGTCTGTTTAGGGAAGACTTTGAGAGCTTAACATTTGTCGTTTTAAAGTACACACATCTCAAGTAAATTAGTTACACAGATACGATCATAATGGCGATTATATTAGGACCAACATTATGGCTGTGACCTGCATTTTAAACGGTGAAGGAAAACGTCGTGAGGAAACATGGGCTTATAATTTTTAATTATAAGTTTGTAATCGCCAACCCGCATTGAGCAAGCGTGGTGATTTATGTTCAAACCTTCTCCGTGTGAGAAGAGGCTTTGTTCAGCAGTGGGCAGTTGTAGTTATTATTGATGATGATGATAATATGGCTGTGAACAATATCGTAATCATAATAAACCATTCACAAACTCATTCAAAACACTACCGGGTAATTATTTTGGAAAATCAGAGGTTTAATTATCGTTCCAATTAAATTTGTGAAGCGTTACTGCGGAAATTACGTCAAATTTGTAAGGCACACTAAGACTGTCAAAAGCTGAAGATAGAGGAGGTGTATGTATGTAGATATCTATGTATATGTTGTGTATATTGTATATAGAGGTATAATGTATATTTATATATAGGGTGAGAGCGCAGTCTTCAACGAGCGCTAATGAAATATTCGACGACACCCCTCTCCGTCAATATTTCATCCCGTCGCGAGAAATACAGAGTTAAGAACACATAGATACTATAGTCCATCTGTTTAGGTAATTAACTAAAGGTAAACAAAAAAAACACGTGACACAGAGATACTTAACCTTCTATTACTTCAAATATTTCTCGTGTTTTAATTTAAACTAAATTCACTTTAAAATCGTTCATTTGTCACACACACACATACAAGCACAAATGCCTAAATCGTACAAGAGCCTAGCCTATGGGTCTATTTCATTATCATGTTTAAATAGAAACTATTCTGAATCTGATGTACGGATTTCTTTCTTGTACGGATATGTGTCTTTGGGCCAAGTTTCTTCAATATATTTGAACACATTAATTACAAACGATGAATAACCTAAACTTAAATAACTTAATAACAAAAACAAAACAAAGAAACAAGATAAATTCAACAAAATAGGAACGCGAGCGCAAACGACGAGAGAGCTGTCAATGGCGCCTGATTAACCGACTAAACGTAATACACGCTACTTTCATTGTCGCGCTACATCTTAGTTGTACTCTTTAATTTGACAACATTATCTAATGCTTCGTTCTTAAAGAAAGGTTTTGGATACCTGGGATTTTAGGCTCTTTATGGTGTCTATTGTAATGAAATATTATATTATTTAATAAATGTTATTAAATTATTATGCTCAAGCAGATATATATAATATTTACTAAGAAATAAGTGAAAAGGAACAGAATCATAACATTTAATAGAGAAAACTGTCGTAAAAATGGAAACAATTTTATTTTCTTATGAAGTATTTTGAATCATGGAAATGTCAACTGTAAAGAACTCTTTTTATGGTTTGTTTACAAATAGTTAACTACCTAAACAGACGGAGTATAGTAAAAGTTTAATATTAACATTAACTATTAAGAGTGATTTTAAATTAACCTGTTAAGAATGCCAGCTAAACTGTGTAACTAAAAATTATATTGTGAATCTGATTGGAAAAGAGTCAAAAAAATCATACACCTAGGAATAAGCAAATAGATTTACTTAAAAAAATATTGACGTTCAAAAGTGCCTTCCTGGCTTAAATGAAATAAATAATTTTGATTTTGACTTTGACTTTAAGTTTTATAAATAATAAACTGTTAATTTAATTACTTACACAATTTAAGTAGTAATTGTGAGCGAATTTACTTTATATTATTTTTACTTCTTAATACATATTATTATACCTATATGTGTAGTATATACTACACATATAGGACACCTATATAGGTGTCTACGAAAGGCTAAAGCTTAGGTACCACTCGTTACGATCTATAAAATTTATATTCCGTTCAAATTTTCGGATCCGTTATTATTACAATATAATTTTATGTTTCTCTAAAAATTTATTGTTTTCAGTAAAATGTGGGTACGAAATCTAAATTCCTTTTCCATAATTTCAAAGTAGCTGAGGAAAAAATATCTGGAAGATATTGTAATATTTTACTGATTATCTTCTGGAAAGCAATCAGCGAGAAATGTTGATTAAAACGAATGTTGACGTGTTATTCTAGTTATATTGTGTACAAAATCCAGTAAATAAATAGATGTTCTTACAAAGTGACACGTCCATGGAAATATATTATTGGTGCATCCATCTCTACTCCAATATTCCTAGTTCTACAACCGTAGATGCGACATTTTTTCTCATATCTGACACCAAAGGCCTCTAATTCCTTTCGCACGACGTATTTTCTAAAGCGCAACATTTATCACTTTACCCTTGCTTAGGGTAATTACCATTAACACAGGGTCAAACGTAAATTTCATAAAAAGGGGTAAAAAGTCGTAAAAAATGAAGCGTTTTATTCAGGCAATAAGGGCGGGGACGAACATAACTAGGCATTTAAACTCATGAAGGAACGCTGAAAGGTTTATTTTCAGTCGTCCGGTACTAACAAGCAAGCTGTTTCAAGGCAGAAGTTTTAATTTATTCGTTACCCTCGAATTTTGTCGACTGAAATATGTTTGTACCACAAGTGTTTCATTATTAGGGTAACAATACGTTACTTTTAACAATTATTGTTTAACCTGTTGAAATCCATTACCTAAATTTGGTCATACAAAAGTAGTCTCTAAACATTACAAATAAGGTCTATAATGTAATGTAATATTAGTGGAAAGCGGTCACCGGTGACCGCTTAGGGATTTATGGGTGTTATTTTAGTTACAACTAAAAAATTAAAATTGTTAGATAATAAATAAAATCTAAATTTTTGTATTAGTAAGACTCAAAGTATTCAAGGGAAATCTGTTCCGTAGTTACTGTTGACGTCTTGTGATTATTATTGATGATAATCGTGGTAACGATAATGAATTCGTATCTTATTTGTGTTCTTTAATTTTATCATTTGGTGTCATCAGTGATTTTGTCTTATGTAAAGGATCTCTCTTTATCGAAGAAATTAAACAGAGATTCCAACGTTATAACGGTTTATTATAAGACGAGTGTTCGATTCGACGATCAAAATAAGAAATACCTTACATTTCACTTCACTTTAAAAAGTTAACAAATCATGTCAGTGTTGCCATAACTTAATTTTAATATTGTATTTAAATTATAATCATTTATATTTTAATATACTTTTACATTTATGTGTTTAAATAATATTCATGGTTACATAGTAATTATCTAAAAGACCCACATCTTAGTTAATTAACCTTACAACTCGGCCATCCTGTAGGTACAAGTGAGTCCTCTCACTTGTTGGTGTGTAGATCATAATAACAAAAAATTTTATAATACATTATCATAGAAAAGTAGAAATAAACAAAGGTCTCAAATAAACTCTAGAAATAAACTAGAAATAAACTCTGATTATCAATACAAACATACTTAGTTCATTTCAATGTTTAGATAATAATAATTCATGTCATAAGGTAACTTAACAAACTTAATGTAGTACATTCAAAATCACATCATGATCAACATTTGTTAAATCTAAGTTTATCACAATTCAGTTTATCATTTTCATTATAAATCAAAACATCTTTTTCTAAATTCAATGTCATAAATCAGGATAAGGATCAGGATCTTTGTTTCTTGCACAATCTGCCACTATCTTTGGTCATCTGTGCGGCACCGTTATCTTGGTACCATTCATAGTCTGCACTGACCTCTGTGACAAATTGTACTCGCATCATACACTTACTTACTATCTTGCAATCATTCGCGTGCGACATCGTTATCTTGATGCCATTCATTATCTGCACTGATTGCTCATGTTAAGGTTTAAATATCTTTAGTAATGACACACAGTCCCAAGCATTTCCTTGATACTGCTAAATCTGGATGATCTCATGGTTCCTACCTACTGCATAGTGTAATAGATCACTCTCCGTCTGCCCCTATTTCTGTACCCTCACTCTGATCACTGTCAGTGCTCTCACTGGCATAACCCTTAAAGTTCATCCAAGGATGGATTTTGTCAAGCGCGACGACATTCTCATACCTTTTATTACCCTTTTTTGTTAATGGAGTGTCTTCAACAAGAAATCTGTCATTAGGTAATATCTTTAGGATTCGATAGGGATCTTGGAATTTAGGGATGAGCTTATGAGATTTTCCTACATGATCCTTGTCTATAACTGACCTCTCTACCCTGACTAAATCACCCACATTATACTTTGTTCGATTTTTCCTATGCCGATCAAACTGCTTTTTCGCATATATCTGTTGTTTTTCTATCTTTTCTTTAGCATTCGATCTCAACTTTAACAAAGCCTCACCATCTATTCTTTCAGTTGTTTCATCGATTACGTCACTCAATACATTTTCTGAAGCATTCATCAACCTACAACCGAACAACAGTTCAGAAGGACTTTTCCCAGTTGTCTTATTAAGCGTGGTATTAATACCTAATTGTACGTCACCGATGTATTCATCCCATAAATTGTCATTACCGTCATGACATTTTGTACTTAGTGCATCGGTGATGGTTCGGTTAAACCTTTCGACCTGTCCATTCGCTCTTGGAGTAGCTACCGCATTCAAGATGTGCTTTATTTTCAATTGCTCCATAAAACTTCTAAATTTTGCACTTGTGAAACAAGATCCGCGATCTGTTATAAGACGGGATGGAACGCCAAAAAAACTAAAATGTTCCCTAAATACCTTGATTGCCGTAGCAGTCTTTGTATCCCTAACTGCCCGTATGTTAATAAATTTTGTAAAGGCGTCTATAATAACTAATAAGTACATGTTACCCCTCCTAGAGCGAATGAACGGGCCCAGGTGGTCAGCATGGAGTGTATGAAATGGTTTCTCCAACTTAGGTATCGGATGGAGAAAACCCTCTTTGGGGCCACCAGGTGCCTTATGATGTGCGCATTTCAAACAAGCTGCTACATACTTCTTAGCGAACCTACGCATTTTCGGGAACCAAAATATACTTCTAATACGATTTAACGTTTTTTCGAAACCGAAATGACCCACTTCATCATGGTTCATGCGCAGCACTTGCCACCTACACCCCCTCGGAACTACCCATCGTAAACCTTCATCTAAAATTTTGTATACATAATTTCCTTTTAAAACATAATTCTTACGCACGTCAGCTACGAATTTAGTGTCGTCGTCTTCCAAGATGTCTTTTATACGTTTTATTTCGCTATCATCACTCTGTACAGTAGTAATCCAGTCTCGTACGTCCACGCGTAAAACGTCTAAGACATGCTCCCTATCCTCGTCAGTTGGATCACATACAGGAGCACGGCTGAGGGCATCCACGTGAGCCATACGCGAACCCGGTCTATATTCGATTTCGCAATTGTACTCCTGAAACTGGATCCACCAGCGAGAAATACGTGGTATGAGGTCTCTCTTAGTCAAAGTGGTACGAAGCGCGTTACAGTCGGTGACTATTTTAAATCTTAGCCCCAATAAATAAATACGAAAACGATTTAAGGATGCGACTACCGCTAACGTCTCCAACTCAAAGGAGTGAAACTTTTGTTCATCTACCGTAGTTTTACGACTGTAATATGCTATTGGTCTGAGCAAACAGTCAGGACCGCGCTGCAAAAGAATTCCTGCAATACCTAGCTTCGACGCGTCTGTATGGAGTTCGGTTTCTAAGAGGGGGTCATACAAAGCTAATAAAGGACGTTCGACTAATTTTGCCTTCAGAACTCTGAATGACTGCGCCTCCTCCGCCGTCCACTTCCATTGAAATTTGGATTTTAATAGATCTGTTAGCGGACGGGCAATAAGAGCGTAGTCCTTCACAAACCTACGGAAAAAGCTAGTTAGGCCAATAAATCGTCTAATATCATGAACATTCCGCGGAGTTGGAAAGTTGTCTATAGCCAGTATTTTGCGTTTTCCTGGCCGTATTCCTACACCACTAACATGAAATCCTAGGAACTCTAACTCAGTACAAAAGAAGTTACATTTCTTTATCTTAAGTGTAAGACCTGCGTCTTTTACAAGTTGAAGTACCTCCTCTAGCCGTTTCATTCCCTGGTCAAAAGATCGCGAGGGAATCAATACATCATCCATGTAAACGATTGCAAAATCTACCTTTGACAGTATTTTGTTCATTGCTCGTTGAAAAACAGAAGGAGCATTTGCCAATCCAAAGGGCATGCGTTTAAACTGATACTGCCCATCTGGAGTGACAAATGCAGTCTTGTTTTGAGATTTTGCCTCTACTGGGATTTGATAGTAACCAGATGCTAGGTCTAAACTTACAAATAATGAATTGCCGGCTAGCCTATCGAGTTGATCATCAATTAACGGTAATGGATAATGTTCCTTTTTTGTTTTATTATTTAACGCGCGATAATCCACACATAGTCTGCCCTCGCCGTTCTTTTTCTTAACCAGTAAAATCGGACTGGCGTAAGGCGAATTCGACTCGCATACTATGTCTGCATCGATCATTTCCTTCACCATAGATTGAACTTGTCTACGCTCCGGGAAGGAGAGCCTATACGGGCGATAAACTACTGGTTGCGAGTCAACTAATTCGATTTCCATTTGAATTATACTAGTCAATCCTAGATCATTAAGATTCTCCGAGAAACATGTTTTATACCTTTTTAGCAATTCTTTTAATTGGTAAACCTCATTTTTACTTAACTGTTTACCATAATTGAAAGCAGACTCAGTCTCAGGGTTTTCAAAATCTAACAAATTTATACTAAAACTATGCCTGATACACAGGGCTCGAGTAATGAGGGTATCCTTTTTTAAATAGATTGCACTGTTACTGAAATTTTGCACCACCAACCTAACTTCTCCGTTTTCTATTTCATATTCACCGGGCATCAAATAATATTCATTATGTAACATGCCACGTAAGGGAACCACTAACTTGGATTACGCCTGAATATTTGTTTGTTGAAATACACGATAATGCGTGCATTTCCTTAGGGGGAATTATATTATCGGTTTTCAAATGTAAGTGTAATTTAACTGATTGATCACGAGTAAATATTAATGAATGTGTCGTCTTTGTTATAATTATACCCGGTTTCTCAGTAAAACTGTGTCCAATTAAAATTGAATATTTAATGACACAGTCATCAACGATGTACGCATTGACCTGCTCCTCAATGCCTTGAATTTCAATAACAACGCTTGCTTCACCCACTGGAATTACTATACCCTCACCTATACCTCTCATTGATGGTAAGTTGCTATTAGTCCACGTAATTCCCCTCCTAACTGCCTCACTGTAATGGATCAGCGTGCATTGGCTACCCAAGTCTATGTAACCTTGAATAATTTCACCGTTGAGTTTTAGGTTCATTAAGTATTTAGTATCATTAGTATTGTTTGTTTCAATGCGCATCACATCTTTTTCTTTAGATTTATCGATTTTATTGAGTGTGTCGGAGGGTAGTCTGGGACAGTTAATTGACAAATGACCTAATTTATTGCAAACATTACACTTCAATATCTTTTTTGTACACCTAGAACTAAAATGCCCCGGTTCGTTGCAATTAAAGCATACAATAGACGCAATATCGTGTGACTTCGAAGTCCTATTTTCGCTGCCATTACCCACATGCTTAGGATTATTACTGAATGAAACTGAGGTTTGGGTAGTATTGCGTTTATCAAGGTTCAACCGTGACCTATCTGGTTCACGAGGGTGTTGTTTGATTGATTGAAAATAAGTGAGAACCTGTTCCCGCTCCTGACATTTCGCCGCTTTTGCGCCTAATCTCAATGACCGATCCTCAATCCCATATAGTAGACAATCAACCGCACGTTTACCATGTATTTCGCATCGATTTATTAGATTATTTTTTTCATAATAATAGTGTTCCAACGAATCATTAAATTTTACACGTTTTGACAACATTTCGGTTAGTAATTCAGGATAGTCTTCACTGCTCGGAAACGATTGTTCTAGTTTGTCCTTCCATTCAGACCATGAATACGACATAGTGGGAAGGGCCTGATACCACGTTTTGGCAATTCCAGACAATTTAGGCAGCGCATAATGTATAATTTGGTCGTCACCCCAACTGTAAAGCCTAGCACATTCTTCAACCTTATTGATCCACATAGCTATAGTCTGACTTTTTACCATAGGGTCGAAATCTGGAATCACACTGCCTAACATAGGGAATTTATTACCAGGTCGATTTCTGGTTAAGGCTTCCACCAAAGTTGCAAAGAATGCTTGCGTGTCATTACTAGAGATATTGGCGTTACTCACGTGACCAGGATGTGGAGGTGTATGCGCCTCGATGCTGGATTCTGGGCGTCCGCTGCGTTGTCGCCTACTGCGTCTCCCATCCACGCCCCGACTACGCCGACGCTGCTCGTGGCTACTGCTCCGACTGCGACTCTGGTTCCGCCGCTGACGGCGCCTCGTACTCTGCTCACGGGAACTGCAATCTTCACTACGACGAGAATCCGATGAAGAATCGTTACCGCTCGAAGGCTGTCTTCCTTGTTTTCTTTTATGCGTAGACCTTGTTCTTGTTTCTTTGCTCCGAACGCGACGACGTTTACGTTCATTGTTCTTGCGATTAGCTCGATTTTTATCCATTCTTACGCCGATGATGATCAGTGGCTTGCGTATGCAACACAACGTAAAATCGTTATTTGTAAATATTTCTTCGAAATTGTAGGCGCGATTGGCTTAACCCACTTCTGAGATAAAGGATCTCTCTTTATCGAAGAAATTAAACAGAGATTCCAACGTTATAACGGTTTATTATAAGACGAGTGTTCGATTCGACGATCAAAATAAGAAATACCTTACATTTCACTTCACTTTAAAAAGTTAACAAATCATGTCAGTGTTGCCATAACTTAATTTTAATATTGTATTTAAATTATAATCATTTATATTTTAATATACTTTTACATTTATGTGTTTAAATAATATTCATGGTTACATAGTAATTATCTAAAAGACCCACATCTTAGTTAATTAACCTTACATATGATTTACGAAATTGCGAAAATTAGTGGATCTTTGTATAGGATAGGCCGATAAACGAGCAGTCGGATACCGTGATGGTAAGTAATCGGCGCTGCCCATAGGCACCCGGAATACCAGACGCTTAACAAGTGCGTTACCGGCCTTTTGGGGATTAAGAATTTGAGGATTATTAGGGATTCAGGTATTGGGAAGATTGGGGGGATTTATACCAATGTCTTCTACCCTTCACAATCGACTAAAGCATTTAAAATGTACCTTATTCTCAGGCACACCAGCAAACCTTACCTAACCCTAGCTACTCACAGCAACAGAAAAAAGGGTTCTTGAATAACATTATTTATTTTATTTCTACCTGAAAGAGTACCAGGAAAATAATTACTTCCATTATGTTTCTATTTATATTCCCGTCACGTCCTCGACTTAGCGTAATAGGTTCTCTTTGCTAAGGCTTCAGTTTTGCATGCTGCATATAAAATCTTTTTACTAACTCTGACATCGTCACGCTTTGCGCTTTAAATAGAAACGTAATCTCGTATTAAATTGTAGGGTAAAATAAATTACATTTTATGTTCTAGGAATATAACTATAAAATGTAAGACCTAACCTTCAGAAAGTATTAAATTGTAGTATATAAATAGGAAGGATTTTATAGTGGCTGTTAGATATTATAACAGCACTTTTTTTCTTTATGATTTAAACACAACAGTGTGTTAGTATTAGTGTTATAAAGTGCCTATTTTTAGCTTTATACTATAACCAGTTTAATGTAATCGCATAATAATAATAATTGATAGTACAATATATGCATATAGAAAGTGTTGCTTCTTATATAATTATTAGTATGACATGTTTCTGGGTATGTAACGGTTTGTAAACATACCCATAATACAAAAAAAATGTTCGCTTCGTGTTTTAAAAATAACTAGAATGCCATAAAATAGTATATTTCTAAATGAATATATTCTCGTCATCCATTGACTGTTGGCAATTCGAATTGTTAAATCTTAGTTCGTCTTATTTTCCGCGTTCAACAATTTAATTCCTCCGCTACTCCAATTGATATGCAAACTCAGTTTCTTAAGTTTTCTCTTAAGTTAAAATCTGTGAACGCTTTTGGAATCTGTTCAGAAAAATTAGCTTGATAGATTGCAAAAATAGGGTTCAGTTCAGTTTAAAATACGGACTTAGATATCTTAACTTCAATATATTTTGGTTTAACATGACGTCGCACCTTATAACCGTCTAAGGTATTGACAGAGCTGCTGCTGAGAGACTTATGGCTTAAAATGTAATACCCACTTTTCATCCATTAAGTAAGGAGTCCATGTCATACTTCTTTTACCCTATGATGATGATGATGAAGAACCTTTACTTCCCACATATTTGCAAAAGGAAAGACAAAGTAATGGCCGTAAATTGGTACTTACATTTAACGTACCAGCGAATGACGCATCATCAAGGCGTGCTCGTTACCTTGTCACACCGCCCCCTCAACCAGTAGCAACTAGTAACTGACTGGTCGCACTAATTCGTCTTTTATGTCCCTTTGAAATTCAATAGCTGACAAGCTAGTGATGGACCTTCCATTTAAGCCTCGTATTAAATAACGACACGCCTTGACGTTTTTAACGCCTTGAGGTGCGCCAGTAACAAAGAAGAATAAATATCACTTATGACAGTTGACTGGTTTACCTGAAGCTATTTTGCTTGGGTTTGTTTGGGAAAGCAATGAAAGATTTGAGGCCCTGGGAGTCATCAGTGTGAACCACATTTAATGTAAATAGTCGCAAGTGTGACTACAAAGTATTTATTTCCCGAGATCTTTTGTTTCATTCATTTTTCTCTTTACCAAGTCCTTCAAGACTAAAAGAGTTACTAAAGAGTTTATATGTTTCTTTCAATTTTATACTTTTAACCACTGTGAAAATATATTTATACGTACTTTTCATCGATAAAATACCACACCTTTCTCTTTCACAAGTAAATTCCACTAGGCATAGTCTACACAGTAGTGTCACGTCGAATGACAGTATTAATCGTGTCACCCATTTCCATACTTTTGTCTAGTCATGTGTGTTCCTAGCTTTATTTTTCTACCTCTATTGTTGACTATGACAAACGATTTTCGAATGAATTTGAGTTTCGAATCCACCTATTTGAATACAAAATTTTGTATATTTAATCAAAATAAATTATTTATGTCCGTCATTGTATTTTATTTTACTTTTTGAGGATTAAAAAAGTAGGTAGCTATTTTATTTTATTCCGCTTTGTAACAAAGAGTCAAGCATTTTATTGATAACTTTAACTTGGGAGCAAAGTAAAGAAGCCATTAGCATTTTTTTTTTCACAGCTTGCTAATATTTCCTGATACGAGTGTTTTATTAATTAGTAACATATGTCGTATAAAAGGCAATTTGGATACAGGTTGGTTATAGAATTTTTTTTAGATATAGAAAATTTCGATAATATATAACTCACAGATTAGGATTAACTCACAGGGCTCTGGGATGAATGTGGGCGTTCCTCAAGGTTCAATATTGGGTCCCTTTCTCTTTTTAGTCTATATAAATGATTTGCCATTTATATTTAAAAATGAACCAAGAATGGTGCTTTTTGCAGATGATACATCATTAATTTTTAAAGTAGATCGACGTACAAATAATCTTGACGACGTAAACAGTTCCATTCTTCAAGTGCATAATTGGTTTACCATTAATAATCTAGCACTTAATGAAAAAAAAACAAAATGTATTAAATTCAGTTTACCAAACGTGCGTAGTAACGATTGTGATATTGTTTTGAACGGTCAAAAGTTAGAATTTGTCGACGAGACAGTATTTTTAGGCATTACGTTAGACAATAGGCTACAATGGGGTCCGCATATAAAGGCGCTTTCGGGGAGATTGAGCTCAGCTGCTTTTGCAGTTAGACAGATTAGACAGCTCACGGACGTAGGTACAGCTAGGCTTGTCTTTTTTAGTTATTTCCACAGCATTATGTCGTACGGCATTTTGTTGTGGGGTCGAGCTGCAGAAATAGAATCTGATGAAAATATTGATTCTGCAAAAGCGGGCTATCCGAGCAATATATAACTTACGCCGTTGCGAATCGTTGAGAGAATTGTTTAAAACGATAAATATTTTAACGGTGCTCTGTTAATATATATATGAAAATATAATGTATGTAAGGAAAAATAGGCAATTGTTTGAAAAAAGAAGCGATAGACACAATTTTAATACTAGAAGCAAAAATAAGTTAGCTATACCGCAATTCAGACTGTCCAAAGTACAGAAATCCTTTATGGGGTTAGGTATTAAATGCTATAATAAAATACCAAATAGCATACTAGATCTCAATGAAAGTAAATTTAAAACATATATTAAGCGCGAATTATGTAATCAAGCTTACTACACACTGACAGATTATCTTGAAGA
Organism: Spodoptera picta; assembly: GCA_038387885.1. Taxonomy (NCBI): domain Eukaryota; kingdom Metazoa; phylum Arthropoda; class Insecta; order Lepidoptera; family Noctuidae; genus Spodoptera; species Spodoptera picta. The sequence continues at coordinate 4,498,604 of JAZHFQ010000733.1, read as the reverse complement.
TAAGAATGCTTGGCAGCATGTTGGTTCGGCTCCACTGGACAATACTCAAATGTAGTCAGTAGTTAAATTCCAATAGTAGGTAATATAATACATAATTTAATACTTTAATTCTAATGTAGACAATCTAGTTTCCTTATGGCATCGAGCATTTCTTTCTTTATTGAAACAAAGAGTTTCCTTTTTCTTGTATAGAAGCACTATTTCTATGGATTGTCAGTATGCATATGTGAGCACCATGTTTGACTTAAGATCTTTATTATTTTTATTTTTATTTTAGTTAGTTATTAGTATAATGCGTCAAGCGTGTCTTTGCATTGTTCTTACATATGCGTACAGTATTGAAATATGTATCAGAGACATTGTAGAACATACTTTTTTAAAAGAGTAACGAATGGAGTTTCTTGCTCGTTCTTCTCCATTCGAATCTACGTTTTGGAATGAGCACCTAGCTTCACCTAGCTTCACTGACGGACTGACTGACAGACTATTATTTATTTTGTATTTTTTGACGTTTCAAAAGTACCAAACTATGGTTTAATTGAAATAAATGCTTTGACTTTGACTTTGACTTTGAACAAAAACCAGAGGTTCTATTTGTTTGCTCCTAAGTGTATGTCGTTGTACTGGTATCCATTTCTTAATTCTACAGCTAGTTAGTATCTATTAGTATTTTGATAAGCTGTCAGCATCATATCATACGTAAACGTATGTTACAAGACTCATCCATCAGTCTGCTATTGACTGATGAGGGAACATCCACCTAACTCCCAAATAACATATACCAATACGTACTATCTATGGTAAACCTAACTAGGTAAGTACTTTATTTTTGGGATAAGATTAGTTATGTAAGTTAGTTATTTAGACTAGCTGATGCCTGCGATTTCGTCCTCGTAGAATACGAATTTTAGAACATAACTTTTTTGTTTCAATATTCCAAAATAAAAGTAGCCTTTGTTACTCCTCAGTACGTACATCAGCTAGCTGCCAATAAAAGTCTTGCAAAATCGGTCCAGCCTTTTCAGAGATAGCCAGTACAAACAGGTAGATAGACAAAAATTGTAAATAATGTTATTTTGGTATGTGTATCGTATGCATATTCATATACATGTAGTAAAAAGCGGTTATTTTAACATTACAAACAGACACAACAATTTTAGTTATCTGTATAGAGGTAGATTATTGAGTAGGTTGCAAAAATGTTATTTATTTATTAGTTTATTTATCATTTTATGTACCTACACCACACAGACAATATTACACAGGACAACACATTATAAACATGAGGTACATAGGTACTGCATATCCCTTAAGGGATTTCTTCCTGCAGAAGCCTTCCTGTTATTGAGATTTTCAATAATAAATTGACAAAAATAACTTTACTAGAGGTATATTACAGTTACGTTTATTTTGACATATCGACTTGTGCCTATGTGGGTTTACGATTTACGATTAGAAATACATATGTAGTGAAATTGTTACTATTTTCTGAATCGTCGTCATCAGCCTATAAGTGGCCATTGCAGACCAAAGATCTCTTCTCACACGGAGAAGATTTGAGCATTAATCACCACGCTTGCTCAATGCGGGTTGGCTCAAACTCAAACTCAAACTCAAAAGCATTTATTTCAATTAAACCATAATTTGGTACTTTTGAAACGTCAACAAATATGAAATATGTAATAGTCTGTCAGTCTGTCCGTCAGTGAAGCTAGGCGCTCGTTCCAAAATGTCGATTCGAGTGGAGAAGAACGAGCAAGAAACTCCATTCGTTACTCTTTTAAAAAAAGTCTGTTTTACATTGCTCTGATACATATTCCAATATTGTACACACATGTGAGAATAATGTAAAGACATACCTGACGCAACATACAAATAACAGAACATACTAAAATAGAAAAAAAACAATGGCGTTTTCAAACTTATAGTTACAAATTATAATAATAGAAAATTAAAAGTCCAGGTTTCCTCACGATGTTTTCCTTCACCGTTTGTCAGTGAACCTAAACAATCTTAGAAAGTACATATAAGTCGCAAAAGTCACATTGGTTCTTGCCGTTGGTAGGTTTCGAACCCGCACCCTCATGCATGAGAAGCGGATGTCTTAACCTCTGGGTCACCACGACACTTCTGAATACGAAATCTGTATATCTTTGTAAGAATAAAAACTATTATGATTCAAGGTGTCAGACTCTTTTAAATATAAAACTTGCAATCTCAAATTAAAAGTTTCTACGATCATTATAATTGCCTTTTTCCGACTTCTCATAAAAGGAAGTAATAGTTTAACGAATAAAAAGTAACTACTCTTTATCAGCCATTTGTGTAATAGACGGGTTATTAAGAAATCAGTTCTTTGTTCACTCGTTCATTCATTCTTTAGCTAGACTTTAGTTTTCGGAGGCAGCTAACTTCTATCTAACAAAATTAAATATTTACCATTATTTTTAAGTATGGGTTTTTTTACTTTTATAATTAACAAACACTTATTTAATATCAAAAAAGAGTTTATCTTTATTTAGGACAAATTCTTCAGCAAACTGAAATAAACGGTAAAAAATTGAACAAGATTTTCCGCGTTTATTTTTTACGTATCGAATAATTATTTTAATATTAAGACATTCAAAAACTTCAAACAATATTGGGTATTTCATAGAAAGGTTAGGTAAATTAAATAAATAAAATATCAGACGGGTAGAAAATAAAGAAAATTATGAAGATAGGAATTCCAATGAGTTCGGTATCGACCTTTGCAATAGGTCACGATGGGCGATGGGTACTAAGTTTATTAAAAGTCAACACCACTCATAGCCGCCACGAATAATTAGCTTCGTCCATAATGGAGTTTCTTCTTGAATTATTACTGTTTTTTTCGGTAGTTTACCTAAAATTGGGAGGACTCTGACATTTGTCTGAATTGGTAATCAGTAATGAAAAAATTTTTTTTTATATTTTAATCTAGAAAGAGTTAGGAGAAATGCACGTATTGAATGTGATACTAATATTTCGTTAGTCATAGTCAAGTATTCATTGAATTATTTGTTTTTATTTTATTTTTTATTAAAATAAAGAACAAATACTTAAACAATTTATTTTACAACACTAAAGATGGCTATTTTCTACAACATCCCCATTACAAGTCTATTAAAAACACTGTCTAACTCTACTAACAGTTGAGAAACTAATTCTAGAACTTTCCTAGTACAAGATAGAAAAAAAACTTCATTTTCTAACTAGCCGAGTGAATTACATGGGAAAAGTTTGTGTAAACTTAAGACTACGTATGGTAACTTTTAGCGATTGCTATCTACGGACAGTTAGTTCAAACGTTACAGGTAAGTAACATCTAATTACATGTAGTAAGTTTGCGGTGTACATGAAATGGATGCTGGAAGTTAAGTTGTAGTTTATTTATTTAGTTATTCTTTTTTATATTTGCTGAGCCAACGTTTGACCAATATGTCGCCTGGTGTTAAGCGATGTTGCGGTCTACGATGGAGCACGTCGTCCCATAAGCAACCTATTCACTCGGGCCTTGAAGGTCCGAGGAATTTCACTCCCTTCAGGAAATACAGACTCTGGCAAAGATTCCACTTCTTAGCAGTACGCACAAGGAAGCTTGACGCGAAGCACTTCGTTCGTGTGCTTCGCTTCGCCAATTGTCTTGTGATACAATGATGGAAAGGACTAGGGGAATCAAGTTGTGCAATGAAATGTATCCGGTAGAAAACAAAAAGGCTTGCAACCGCATCATCGTTGATGAGCCTCTTGGCACGCTTTTCGATGTGCTCTAACGCGTCCAGCTGATATTTAGCCGAGCCATTCTAAAGACGAAAACCTGTGCTTGGTACAGGATCAGCAATTGTTTTGGCATAAAGTACCTTCTCACTGTTTAAGTATATGTACTTAAACATGTTGTTATGGCAACATAGTACATCGACGTGCTTCATGCCTTGGGCGTTATTTATCAGGCTAATTTAGAGGGAGGACTTTTAATTCTAGATTATTAGTTAGGTTTTAGTTTATTTTTAAATAATGTTCCCAACTTATCCGCACGCTATTGTCATTAGTTTACCGTGGTATGATTTTGATTGGCGCTGGCTAATAAACTTCTTTTTATCATAAAACAGCAAGGTACAGTTTAGAATAACCAATGTTCTTGCACTGAAAAGTATCCGATTTTTCCTGTTACACAGGAAATTCCAGTAGAGTCATAAATTATGAATGTCTTAGCAAATAATATTGAAACCAAATTAAATTTCTCTCCGCTTTACTTTTATAAAATGTACAGAATACTGGCAACATTTTTTCATTATGGTTGGAATTTCAAACACATTCGAATTTCGAATGCAAATATTTTATTAGATAAACTAGCGTTAACGGCATATGGCGGCCATTTTGAAATTATGAGTCGCTTGTGTCATACGTAGATTTAAAATCGAGGTCTTTTTATATTTTTTCTTCGACTGTCTCGTTCGCCGAGTGATCGCAAGAGTGACTGCCGGACAAAGTAACACTAGTTCTTTTTTTTAATTCTCAGTATTAGTACGAAGTCTGGAATTGTGCCCGGTATATGGTCATAGGCTCACCCCTATTACATGGGACTCATACCATAAATAGTGAAAAGTGGGTGTTACAAATTGTACAGTGGCATTAACTGGCGTAATCGGCACCTCTACCTAACCGTTCGGGGATAAAAGGCGTGATTTACTGTTAGTTTGCTATGTGTCTTTTTATATTTAACATTCAGGTAAAATAGTTGTACTTTATAAGTAAGCAAAACACACTTCCACAGACACCTATCTGTGGTAAGTGTGTGGTATAATAAGAACAGCCCTTTTTACTAGAACTCTCTTCAAATTATTAAGGTACTACAGGTATGAATATATGCGTGGAAACTATGCAATCAAAGTTACTGATAAAATTATCGAGCATTTTCATACTCACTACAATGTTAAGTGCTGAGTTCAAACACTAATCTCAACTACATCAAAGGCTATGCAATATTCATTAAAACTTTTTAATTAAGTTCCATGTCAGAATTATATTATGTAACAAATTTAAAATTTATTCATAAGGGTTAGCCACGTACGCAGATTTCCATAAGATAAAACTATAATTTATTGATAAACTATCTTTTATGTGAAATGAATTTTAATTGTTTGCAGAGAGAGTCTAATTTTCATATTACGTATACACTTTTATTATTTAATTCCTGTACTTATTGTTTTGTATTTAAATATCACAGATTAGATATATATCTGTCCCTTTCTTCTTAACTTCATTTTACACGGGAAGTTAAATTAGCTATTTAAAACCTTAATAATAAAAAAAGGTATATGTAATTATGTAATAATAAACCTCCATCAAGTTAGAAGTTCTATTTCATAAGACATTATTCTAAAGTAGCCTAGTATCCAATTTCTTCCTTTTTGCATAAATTGCATATTTAAATTAACACCCGGTTGGTTTTATTTATATTTTCGTTCATTTGGGTCTTTCTCGCCCGGTTATTGGAGAAACTTAATGGAGTGTTTTTCCGGTTAATGGGAATTGGGTGAATAGTAACGTTTCACGAGTTTATTGGGGTTTAAGGTAGGTTCGGCGAATAGATGTTATTGTACGCTTACTGCAATGTAGGGCGGTAATTTGGTTTATTTCTATATCTTCGTTTGTCAAGTGGGCAGTGTTTATCGAAATGCGAATGTGTGAGAATATTGGATTGGATTAACTATTTGTAAAACAACTACCGTGAGACATGCTAAATTAACTAACGATGGCGGGTTACTCACATGAATATTCTGAGAATATCTCTACTAGTTTCGAGCCTCAGAGGGGCTCTTCCTCATGACCAGCGTGCGCGGTTGCGGCGATGTCGCGTAGCCTATCTAGGCCACATCCATAAGTAAGCTGCGAGTTTTAGTTGATATTTGTAAAACGCAATTTTTTCATAGAAAAAGTTAGTAATTTTTATTATAAGTATAAGTAAGTATAAAATGATTTAAGAAAAAACACATCTTATAATTAATTCTCGTCTCATAATGAAATAATGGAACAGATAAAATTTGAGTGAATATTAAGACAAATAATACTACAGTAGGACATAACTAAATTGACTTTATTCTAGTACTAGAGATAGTACCTATAATCAACCAGCGGAAGAAAAAACAATGTTCCTAGAAATGTAGGCCACAATATATCATAAAACCTGTACCTTTTGTTTGTGTAATAGAGACCATGTTAATGGGGTATAACGGAAACGGAACGGACCCGGATGAAGAAAAACCGAATTAGGTCTAGTAGATTTATTACCTCTAATATAGTTATGGTGACGCCTTTACAAAAACTATGTGTATTTGTGTAACGGGGCGAGACCAGATGGAAGCAGTAGCACATTGTTAAAATGGGTTGTGTTACCAATTAAATAGGGCATTGCTCCATCACTTCAATAACAAGTGACGGCCTACTCTGGACTAGACTATAAGCCCCATCCTGCATAATAGCGTTTCATATCATCTAAACCACGAAAGATGGATAGATGGATCCGAGATCCAAGATTAACCCGTCGTGTGTCTAAACATGGATCCACGCGAGACACAATTTACTTTCCACTGTGTCTCATATCGGTGCATTCAAGCGGTTAATAGGTGCAGATGTCCAGTTTCTTTCAAATGTATAATTTCATAGTCGGTTCCTATGATATCCACGGCATTGGCAGGAACAGTGATAAAGGTATACTACTATACCGTCCCCACACAGTTGTTTCTATAAACTCTACAGAAACAAATCCCTCCTATTTAAACCGCGCACAAGATATTGACAATCAAATCTAAGCCACTAACTTGTACCAAACTAAACTAAAAAAAGGAATCTTTTCTATTTCAATCTAGTTCATGTCATAATGCGTCATTCGAATGATATCGAGGTCGCCACCGTGGTGATATGAGTGTACAGTACCTGACAAAAAATATCGCATATCGGGTTTTGGAAAAAGACACTTGTTTAAGGTAACGAGACAATTCTCGTCTGTGTGAGTGCGGTTACTAATACTAATAAACAGAAAAACATAACACAGGTGTTGTTTCAAGATGGTTTTCTGTGAAAACGTGGTATTACTCCGGTTGAGCCGACCCATTTGTATGGCTCTCTTACAGTTACCTTGCCTTGTCTGATCGTTTATTAGCACACAACCTTTTTTTCAATTATTTTATGATTCAAGGAGAGAGTTTGACTAGTTTTAGCGGTTCATAATAATGAGCAGAGTCTTGTGACTTGTCCGATTTTCTCTTTCCAAAGGAGGTTCCAAAGGTGCAATATTCATTTCCATGTACTGTACGTTTTAATTCCCTGTCCTATTGTGTCGCTCATACAATAACACACGACTTTTATACCACTTTCGGGTCACGTGTAATGAAAGGAGTTTATGACTTTAATTAAGCATTTTATAGGCATCGTTTGAGATTTTGTTTAGAGGTTGTCTAGGCGAGATAATGTTCTGTTTTGGTCAAAATAGATGAAATGATTTTTTTGTCGTTCATTCTATGACTTATTTTAAGTTTATATTAAAATTTTCGAATCAATATGTTCGAATGAATAATCAATTTAGGAACACTAAATTGATTATTATATTTTTGCCTCACTCAAGTATCAATTTGACGAGGAACTCGACTAGTTTCAAGCCATGCTAGAGGCTCATATGAGTCGAAAACAAATAATTCATTTATTTTCAACCTATTTCCTAGGTCTATTTCATTATTAACAGTTAGTGGCAGTTCACGTGGGTTATAATAGTCTTTCTTTACGCAATAGATTTGCAATCATAAACAAGCCCGTGATCGTCTGCTGGACTGGCTTTCTCTACATCATAGGGATCATGGTAAACCATGACTTGCACATTTGGCTGGGGAATTGGAGTTTGGAGATCGCAGTAAAAAGAGGTTATCTTTATAAGATAGTGCTACTGCACGGTACTTTCTAAGATTATCTACCTCTAGATACCACTAACAAACGGCGAAGGAAAACATCGTGAGGAAACCTGGGCTTATAATTTCTAATTATAAGTTTGCAAGCGCATTGAGCAAGAGTGGTAATTAATGCTCAAACCTTCTCCGTGTGAGAAGAGGTTGCTCCGCAGTGGGCATTTATAGGCTGTTGATGATGTTGACTGCTTAGTCAAAAGTGTAGTTCCTTCCTAGGCTCTTACTACACCGGCGAGAAGAGTAGGGATGGCAAAAATGAATTCTATTTCGGCGTCAATACCCAGATATTTTAGTTATTTTACACATAAATCAACCTCCAGTTTGATCAGTAACATTTGATATTTTAACCTTTAGAAAATCACAATACCTACATACGTTTATTCGCTAAGGAACCAAGAAATGAAATCTAAGATCAAACAGAATTCCGCTTGCCGAATGTTAAAGTAGAAAGGCTTTTATTTTTTCTAACTCTCGTCTTTCATCCGAGACGAAATGTAAATTTATTGTATATAATATGTAATCGTTAGCGGTGCTTTTTATATGTAGGTACGTCTGTTTAAACCCTCTACATACGTAGGTAGGTACTATAAGCAGGAACTGAGTGTAATCCTATTATAATTTTTAGTGCTTAAAACGGTATGAATTACATTATCAAGCAATGCTTACTGAAATTAATAAATACTCATGAAATTAATATTATCCTTTCATCTGTTAAAAAAATATAATAAAATAATTAAAAAAATTATCTAGAGTAGAGGTAAATAAAAACTTAAAACTGCAAAACTATGTTTCCGCCCGGGATCGAACCGGGGACCTTCTGCGTGTTAGGCAGATGTGATAACCGCTACACCACGGAAACTTATAAACACATGACAAAATAAATGACGACTATCCATTCTGAGACGTGAAAGTGATCCAATTATTAGCCCCAAGATATAATCAGCGTTTGTTCGAAACTGGTATCAGGAGCCATAAATAAATCATACTGTGCCACGCAATTATCGCTCTAATTGCTGAAGAGATAAGTTTATAATACCCTGACGATAATTAGGTATATAGTAATGACAATGATTGATATAATTTTTTGTGAATTATAAACTAGTGATATGCATACAAATATTAGGTAAAATACTAGGTAAAATTATTTCGTTTGTAATATTAGATAATATTCCACTTATTATCTCTTAATGTGCTTAGTGTTGTACTTATCAGAAATTGTACTGTTGCCAAGAATTTTGCATTCAGCTAATTCAATATTTTGTATGTAATCAGCCGGTCGGTGCAGCCTATGGCCTTCTTAAATCATATTTGCTTTCTCAATGAATTTTCTTCATTTGAAAGATTAATATAGTAAAAAATCTACTATCCATAAAAAATATTAAGTAATATGGGGTTGCCTTTAAAGGGATTCGGGATGTTAAATTGATAGTCAATTTGAACATAATTATGTTTATTCTATTTTAACATTTTAATAAGCATATATTTTGTTTGCTTTGCCGTTTGTCACAAATAAACAAATAGGGTAAATAGCTAAATAAAACCGTTTAATTGTGTCTATAATGACGGTACTCAATGAGTTAACAATAAAACACATCAAATCACACACAACGTAATATTTTTTATGTTCAAACGATTATAACCCTTATTAATTACTAGATACACAATGACTTACAACTGAATAATAATTCATCCCTTTTCCTAACCGTAATAAATTACCCCATGAACAAAATTTAATACCAGCCAATTGTCCAACGTCACTCGATTTGGATCGAGAAAGATTTATTAGAAGCTCGAAGTGGGAGTCAAAGTCTTATCGGGAACCTACGTCTCGTGGTGTGAAGGACGGATTCGAGGTGCCATACACAGATAACGGTTGGCATTTACCCACAGCGAATCGTGTATTAGAGAGTTTTTTTTTAAGGGGGAAAAATCATCGAATGACTGCGCCCGCCTGGGTGAGGCGGGAGGGAGTGTCAGACTCTTACTGACTTAAAACCACCCCGTTCCTTCTTCTGCACGTTGAGCCGGAGCCCCGGTTACCGGTTAGGTTCTCCGCGACTGTATTAGAGAGTACAGTTCGTTTTAAAGATTTCTAAAAAAAAATTTAATGAAACTTGGTATGACATTGAATGACTAAAGATGTTTTGTTATGTGTATTATAATGTATGTTTTAGTTAATTAATTTAAATTGCTAATTGCTTATTGTTGTGCGATTGGTGGCTTGTTTGTCCGCGAGCCACTTGAGGGGCCAGTAGGATACCAGCTCAAGGCCCCGTCTTGCACATGCTGAACTGGTCCCGCAGACTTGGGATATTAGTATCTATGAACTATATGTATGTATAGTGTCTATGTGTATGTGTCACCTGTTTTTCGCGTGTGAAACAAAGTTTTTTCTTTCTGTCTTCATAGCGAGATAGTCTAAATAAAATAAATATCTAGATAATGAGTGATCTGCGGTTACCTGAAGTAAGAGTATGTACACGTTCCCAAATTATGATTATGTTTGGTTAAACATAAACATATTCCCATGCTGCATGTTACAAGTCTAAATAGAATCGGAAATTTATTTCGTTGCACAAGGCACAATTATAGACTCAGTGCTATTACATTCGGAGTCAAACCGATGACCAATAATATTTTTTAAAAGTAGTTTTTAAAATTAAAACAATTCAAAAACATTTTGTTTATTTTTTCATTGCGAATAATATTTAGAAATCAAAGTAACGCATCCATTTCTGGTCAGTTTAAAACGCGATGATTGATTTACCATTTAAAATACGAGTCATTGAATGGAAATGGTTTTAATTCTCATCAATAATAATTTATGCATTTCTCGTTAATTAACCGCATACGTTATTAATATTTCAGCACTTTGAAAAAAGATTTATTGACAATAAATAATCGAACGTTGTTATCAGCAACGGTTTGCGAAATATGCAATTGATAAGTCAGAAAATATTAATTTCATTTTACAATTTCAGTCTTGTATTTCCAAAACTTGTAACTTTGTGATAGGTTATTTTTCGATTGAATTATGAACATTTCTTGCGGTATTTAGTTGTACACATATTCGGAATCAGCTATTTTTTCTCTGTCGAATGATGTAGGTACCTATGTATATATATATGTCAAGAGAAAATAGCAAGAACCGGAAGTTTATAAATTTTTTAGGAAAATTCGTAGACCATACCGTTAATTTTTTTTTATGAGGAAATCGAATTTGATAATAATTTGGCCTTACTTGAAATGATATATAAAAACCTTAGCGGGCAATATAATTATCAACATCTACGTCAGTTTCATTTATATTTTTCTTACTATCAATTTCATTTTCAGAATGTACGGTATATTTATTAGAAAAGTCCGTTAGTCATATTTTTTAACATCAAAATGAGTTGTTTTAGGTTTTTCTTACCCGTTGAAAGGCTTGGGGCATCCGTTTTCCCCAGTTCTTATCAATAAATTTCCGATAAGACAAATTGCTTTAGGTCTTACAGGCTTATGTATGAATTCAGGGTTCCTTTATCAATTTATGTCTTTGCAAAGAAACCCCTTTTTTGTTGTATTGGCATTTTTAAAGGCAATGAATATGAAGGATAAAATATGTATTTTTTTTTGTAAAATATGTATGATAACAATCCACCCCGTTAGTACTCCTGCCCTTCGAGCTGGTATCCCGTTAAGACGTCCGCGGCTCCGTATCGGCTTCAGCCCTATTGGGCCCCATCCGTGGTGGTCCGATGGCACATTGAGGCGCGCGCGGAACCCGACGTACCGTACGCTCTGGTGCTTTCTTTGGTATAAGAGTTTAACTTGACTGCGAAGTATAAGTCAGGATTGACATCATGAAAACCGTCACGGTTTTTGACATTGATGTCTGGGTGTACTATATTTCAAAAATATTCAGTGATTATTACATGATTTAGGTATATAATATTGGCGAAAAGTGGTTTGATATACCAACAAACCTATTTAATAAGCACTTCTATCTAATCTTTCATAGATTAAAAGTCATAACACTATGCTAATTAAGCATCAGATTAGAATTACTGTAGTTATCATAATAAAATATTTAAATACTACCTCTATATTTATGTGGGAATATTCTAGTACCTAATGCTTTATAAATGAGCTGTCTGAATTTGAATGTAAGCACTAAGAATGTTGACCCCGCCCTTTTATATACGGCACTTAATAATGTCATTGACGGAATTGTGTTGACCTTCAACGACCTTCAGAAGAGGTTATTTACATTTGGAACCTTGTCGTATAGGAGTTAAATATTAATTTTAATTGTTGTTAAAAAAGTTTTTGCTGATAACTGCTGGACATGGGTTTGCTGGTTGATTACTTTATTAGGCTGTCTGTTTCTATCTAATACATTTTTGGTATGTCAGTTTTGGAATAGGTTCTATGTCCCAATAATATAGTCTGCGATTTTAATGCTATATATATTCGCGAAAGTTATTATTTCAAGTATCTTTTAGCGCACTTACAAAACTTTTGATAATTAGGAGAATTGTCACTTTGTTTCCCAACTTTGGGCTCTTTTCACGTGAAAGCACCATGGAATAATGTGCCTTAACGACCTCCATGTTTTAATCGAATATAGAGTGTAAATATTGGGTAAATGTCTTACCGATAAACTGCCTTAGAAAAAGATAAACACCATTTATTTTTATAACACATCTCAGCGTGATCCAGGTTTTTAAAAACAATTTTGATGCCAATATGCGATGCCTAAACGGTATCATTTGAAGTTATTAAAGTTATCTTAATAGATTCGATAAATAATAATGTTCCCTTGTTTCATAGTAAGCAGAGATTGCTAGCAAAAATATAGAGTCGAGGTGTTGAAATGTTTTGCTGCAAACGTAGATAAGCTTATTAGGAGCTGTTCCCAACGTCGACAGGAATTAACAACGTCTTTTTATTTTATCAACTCTCTACAGATTTTCTCAGACTTTTTATAGAAATGTTTATCTGAAACTATGTTATATGTCTTGTTCTTTTTAATCAAAATATATTATAATGCAACTTGTTGTTGCATTTTAGTAGTTCCAAGTTATTTATCTTTAGATGAAATGGTCGTTTAAGTATTTATGGCTGGCTCTTTTTTAATTTAAAAAATTAGTATACTTCATTTCCTTCTTGCAAATAATCACCGTTGCATGTAATTTCATCGTACTAAAAATTGTAATGACGTAATCGTGGAAAACATTAAACATATGCAGATAAAAGTATCTTAAAATAACCTCCAAACAAACGCAATCAATATCTTAATCGCAAACTTTACCTTAATTTGTCACAACTAATTCAATTGCGAACATAATCGTAGCACTTTATAAATGTTTTCGCAGCCTCACAAAAGCTGTGGAACTAAGTAAACGCACTTTCGGTTACAGACAATGGTTATAAATTGTAATAGCGACGGTTTTATTGGTACCCTAATAAATTACATTAGCGAATTCTGCGCGGACGTCGTCGCGAGTGGTCAGCAATTCACTCTTTGGACGAATGCCCCCGATAAACTTCGGTCGCTATCAGAATCTGTTTGACCGCAGTCCCCCAGTATTGTGGGACACGACGTTGATGTTATCGGGCCATCTGACCGTGAATATTTTTGCAATCTTCATTTCTTACTTATCGTCGAATCTGCTTTGAAGGTAATCTCTTTAGATATTGGAAATCGATTCAGGAAATAATTTTCAATTTTGTGTTCTACATCAAAATATTTTTTCTTATAATAAATTGTTGAATGTCTCTCAAATATACCTCTAAAATGACCTGTCTCTTTGAATTAATTGGGTAAACTACCATAGCTTTTTGAACGATTATTAACTTTAGTGTTAGTCCAAAGTTTGTAATCACCTCTTAACTACTATTACTGGCATTTGAATTTGCCTGACATCTGTCTAGAAACTTGAGAAAATTTAATCAGAGGGAATAGGCTTTCACCTAAAACTTACCGAGCAGAGTGATCAAATTATAAGTTTTCCAAAAGTGATAATTAATTAAAATCTAGAGGTATGTAAAATAAAAATATTATACTAAAAATATTTTAAGAACTAACTTACTCACCGTATTAGAGTCTACTGCGTGTGGAATCTCATGGGAATTGTAATTACCTGTAATGAGCATGAAATTTAGGATATCAGTTAAAATTTTACGTTTCATTTTCTATATTCCACTTGAGTTCTAGCTTAATATAAGTACGATTTTTCATGAAATAATAAAAATTTATATTTAAATTATTATATTCATTCATTGATCTTCTTCGTTGGGTAAAATCATATTTATTTAAAAGGTCACAGGCTGTAGTACTGGGTGGTTACCGTTCTAACTTCATAGAAATACCTAGTGGTGTTCCACAAAGATCCCATTTAGGACCTCTTTTCTATAATGCATATTTATTTGATATTACTGACTCTTTCAAACACTCCGAACACTTAATGTACGCTGACGACAAAATAATATATTATAAAATAACTTCATTTGGTGACTGTACAGCTCTCCAACAAGACCTTGACAATTTACATGATTACTACACAAGAAACAAGATTACAGTAAACGTCAAGAAATGTCAATGCATCAGTTACATACGTAAGAGGAACCCTATAACGTACTCGTACCAATTTAATGGAATTACTATTAATAAAGTTGAGATAGTTCGAGACTTAGGAGTTATGTTCGATAGCAAATTGGCATTTTCAAATCACATAGATCTTATTACTAGCAAAGCTTACAAAAATTTAGGATTCGTTTTAAGATCCTGCAAGGCATTTAAAAACATTGAAGCGCTTAAATCTGTATATTTTGCTTATGTTCGTAGCGTTCTTGAATACGCATGCCCAATATGGTCCCCTCAATATAATATATATAAAAATCAAATAGAACGGGTTCAAAAAAATTTATTAATCACCTTAACTACCGCCTCCGCAAACCTCCAATGTCTTACGAAAATAGCTGTCGAACGTATGGGTTGTTAACACTCGATGACGACGTGAAGTGTTGGACATGTGTGTACTTTACGACATACTGAATGGTAGGCTGGATTGTCCGGATTTGTTATCACAAATCAAATTTAATGCTCCTCTACGACGCACTCGCCATACGCCAATGTTGCATGTACATGGCATGCCACTAATTGTGTACTTGCTCGCATTGCGCGAGCCTACAACAAAGACTTCTCTCAGGTTGATGTGTTTAACTGCACAAAACCTAGCTTTAAAGCCCAAGTTAAAAATATTATAATTGATAAAGGCAAACAGCAAGCAACTTTGTTCCATTCACCATAAAGCATTTACTATGTTAATTCATATTTTAATTAGGTTAATATTATTATCTCCCTTTCATAACAAGTAGTATACCTATTTAACTTTCAATTCTATATTAAAACTTTATTTTTAAATATTGTTTAAAGTCCGTTCGCATGGTAAACACAAATTAAGTTAAGCAGGGAAACCTATTATTAGCCTTAATAAACTGTAATATCTTTATTTTGTATTATATTATATGTATCGCTGTTGGTTTTCTAAATAAATAAATAAATAAATTGCGTATCTTTTTTTCGCTGTAAGTTAAAAATATAATTTGTATTAGTAATTCTTTAGGTAGTTCAGCCGAAATGAATTTTATATTAACTTAACCACAGTATATATTAGCGAATATAGAGACATTTTCGACCAGGAATTGTATCAGAAATATAACACCAAATGTGTGAAAATCAAATCTTGTTTTCAATGGCACGGTGCCAAAGGATTATGTTGGGATTGGGTGGCTGACCGCAGCTACACCCTGATATCCGATTTAAGTCTGGCTAGCCACAAGAATGGGAGTATACAATAGGAATGTTACGAAGATCCGCAGCCGAAACTATCGGATATCCGAAATTGATAATAATTTAGAACCGTAGCCGAAACTAGTATTAAAATTTCGGATGTGAATAGAGTCTGAATGAGACTTATTGTAATTGGTTTTTAATTATCTATATGTAGATCATTAAACCGTATATCCGCAAGCGATCACCGGTGACCGCTCACCTCTAACTACGTTATAGACCTTATTTCCAATGTTTAGAGGCTACTTTTGTATGAACAAATTTAAGGGATGATTTTCAACAATTTTCAACGGGTTAAGTTGCTTATGCCTAATTTATATATCACTGATAACAATCAGTTAATCAAAATTAATGATCGTCACTTCGTCAGTTTTATGGACCGGCTCGACTGGAGTGATACCACGGTCTCACAGAAAACTGACGTGAAGCAACACACAGCATGCCCCCATTTCCCAATCTCTTCAATTCCTGAATCCCCAACAATCCTCAAACTCCTAATCCCCAAAAGGCCGGTAACACCTCTGGTGTTCCAGGTGTCAATGGGCAACGCCGATTACTTATCATCAGAACAGTCAGCTTGTTTACCGGTTTATCCCATAAAAAATGTTAGTTAGAAATGATGATTAGTCAATCAGATATTTGTTTTTTTATATCCGAATCCCATATAGTCGTATCCAGAATGTAGTTATGTATCTGTAATTGTATTTGGATTCAAAATATGAGGCAATGGTACGCAGCATTCAATATACTGCACTTAGGTCGCGTGACATCTGTGGTAGAGATGCGTTTTGCAATGACACCCGGATACTAACAAAGTACTCAATTTAAAGATGTATTTAAATATCGTGCCATCTCTGTCGTATTACAAAGAATTTGTAGCGTCAGAACTATACTTGAGCGCGACTTAAATTGAGTACCGTCTCAGTATTCGAGCGATAGCACAGAAGACAATAACATCATAGTTCGAAGTAAACGATCAAATGTTTTTTGTTTTTGTCTCAACATAATGTTCTTGGCATTGAATCTTGGCAAAATATGGGTCTGTAGGTATCCCATATGAAACTATTTACTATCTGTTGTTTTCTCCAGACTAGCTATGTTACGATATTATTGTTTTGAACTCAGTTGTAGATGATTAAGTCAATGTATGTAAGCTACTTTGGGGAAACGAACTTTATATTTTATTCATTTATTAAATCTTTAATGCACACAAAATAAGGTACATAAGCCGAACTGAACATTTTCTCCCAGTCAATCTTTGGTTTAATAGAGAATCAGCGAAACTACTATTAATCCCGGAAAAAATTGATATTCCCTAGGGAAAACAAAAAGATCGGTATAGATGGCACTGTGTATTGGTATAGATGGCGCTGTATATCATTTAAAACCACTCAACGAATTACCTACTAATTGGAAATCTCACGCTTTATTCTATAGCGCTACCTACACTTATTCGGTGCACTTTTCTAGTGTATTTATAATTTAGAACTATTTATTCAATAGAATATGATAACGTAAAATTTGTATAGGTATGGTATAAAAAATATTTTGATACAACTCATTTTAATTTGTAAAGCTACCACCAAACTTCTTTAAAAACTAGTATTTTCTTATCTGTACGCTTAAAAACTAAGCTAATTAGGTGCCAAAAGTACCGAGGCACTACGTGATGTTACATACATTTTTAAAATTCGCCCACTTGGCTAGTAGGCGGCCGAATAAACTAGCAATCTTGCAACTTTCAAGGAATTTTTATTTAAGCCTTCAGAGCTGTTTTTTTTATATAAATTATGGTTGGCTAATTTAAAATGTTGTAGAGGAAATGTTTTTGTTTGGTTTAGCGCTGAAAGGATTTTTATTGTATTTTTTTTTACATGGGTAATGCATACAAAATTCAGTATAAATACAATTTTCATTTAAAACGTTGCCCCACTCTGTTAGTTTCTCCTGTGCTTTTACAAATATACAAGTTCATACACACATAATACCTAAACTCGGAACAAAAATCTGCGTTACACAAAAAGTTGTTCCGTGCGGGATTCGATCCCATGACACGTTGCGCGGCAGCTAGTTGCCCAGCGTGCAGTCAATTGAATTAAAAATTGGATTGAATGATTGTGATACTTTAGTCTTGTTAATAAATGCACAAACAATAAAAAGGTTCACATAAGCGCTGGTCTTTTTAAAATAATAATTGTGCAGCCATATTCTCTAATAAGTGAAACATGTTCGGTTCCATTAGAAACAAACAATAAAATATAAACATTCCCTTTAAGTGCAGTTTGGTATGAAATTAAATGTACCCTAAAACAAAACTAACAGTTCTGACTGTTTCAGTAATAAGAAGATTTTTTTTTTTTTTTTTTTTTTTTTTTTTAACGGGGGAAAATCATCGAATGACTGCTCGCGCCTGGGTGAGGCGGGAGGGAGTGTCAGACTCTTACTGACTAAAAACCACCCCGTTCCTTCTCCTGCACGTCGAGCCGGAGCCCCGGTTACCCGTTAGGTTCTCCGCGACTCCGAATCGGCATCGGCCCTATTGGGCCCCATCTGTGGTGGTCTGATGGCTCTTTGAGGCGCGCGCGGAACGCGACGCGCCGTACGCTCGGGTCTGTTTCTGGTCGGACGGGGAGCCACCCATGCTCGCCGTCCGCAGGCCCGCGCTTACGGTGGCCGGAGATCGTCCCGCGATCCCCGACACCCGGTGTGCCCTTCGTGATGGCTGGGTTGCGAGGAGGCAGCGCTTCGCTGCCTCACGCGTCCCGCCTCCTCCTTAGCTAGCATGACTGCTTCGCAAAAGGAGGAGACGGCTTCCCAGTCCCCCTCGCTCCGCATCATGGCCTGCACTAGGCCCGGACGCGAGAGGTCGCCATCGCCGATCACTTCCCTGAGGACACGGCGGTGCTCAGCCCACGCAGGGCATTCCGCGACAGTGTGTTCCACCGTGTCCTCAGGGCGGTCCTCGCAGTGATGACACCCGGACGTTTCCTCCCGCCCCATCAGACACAGGTACCTCCCGAAACTTCCATGTCCGGTGAGGACCTGCGTCAGGCGGTAGGTGAGGACGCCGTAGCGTCTCTCAAGCCACTCCTCAAAGAGGGGACTTACCGCTGCGATGGCAGCGAGCCCAAGTAATAAGAAGATTAAAAACGGTGTCATATGTACTAATATGCATAAGAATCCCAAAAACCTTTTCTATACCTCTACATCATCTAAAAATGCTGATTTTTCACGGAATTAAACAAAATCCAACAAACCGAATAATTTCATCCCAACCATGTTACTCAAGGTTTTCCTGCTAAAGGCCGTTCGGCTAACATTATACCTATTTGTACTTCCATCGTAAGGAAACAAAAGAAAGTCTGCAAGTAATTGGGCGTGAAACACATTGCGCGACGTCTCCTGAAAACCAAGTGTTGGGAACACACCAACTTAAATAGCTTTGGAGATTGCCCGTATACTTGATGGCCTAGTTTATTTTTTTAAACGAACAAATTTTTTATTGACGCTTCGATAGTTCCGGGGGCTTTTTGTTTTGCTGAATATGCTGTTTATTCTAAAATAAAGGGTAGGTTAAGTGGTTGCATACGAAGATGATTCAAAGTTTTTTTGATAAATTATTTACATTTCGCGAAGTTTGGATTCAATTTCATTCAAAAATCTAAGATTTTGGACTTCCAAAGTTTTTTGTTCTCTCATATGACTATACCTACGAATTATGATGATGAAACCAAAAAACGTTTTGCTTAGTAGTAAGTACTGTAATACTTGAACAGTGATTCCAAAACAACACAAAGAACAGCCCTTACCACTCTGAATACCTAATGACCATATGACCAGGCGATAACAAACCACAACTTCCAAGAAACCAGTTAATTTTAAATAGAAAATTGTAGATCGTAGATAGTTTTATATCCACCATAATATAATGTGCTTACGGGGAACGCTCTAGGGATGCAGGTACACATGATTACGCATCAAACCGTAAAAAGCCAGCTTATCATGGTCCAGCTTTGTATTATCTTTTCGTACATTCAACTCGACGGGTGCAAAGTAAAAAGAGTCATCTACAAAACAGCTACTTTACAGGAGAGCGCATAATAGGAAAAGTGCTCCCATTTTGTCAACGTTAATCCAAAATTATTGAAATTTTCATTATTGCTTTATTATATAATAACATATTCACATATATATTTAGTTTTTCCTAATTATTTTCAATTTACGAGATATTGTAGAGGTAGTTGTCTGCATTTACTTTGCTCTTAAAAAAAGACAACTGTGTCAATTACCACTTGGTCGTTTCTACGAAGGAATAAAAAAATTTTGGTTAAGTACCTCCTCCTTTTTTTGAAGTCGGTTAAAAAGTAAGATAAAATAATTCATTTATAAGTCAATTAATATGGCTAAGAATAAGAATACTTTTTGGGTATGAAACCCTAAAAATAGCACTAATTTGCAAAAGTAAATTGAGTCATCTACAATTCCGGCCGGCGAAGCACATGATTGTCATCTGACTGATGACACAGTATGAAAGACGGCTGTCCCCCCGCGTATCCCGCGTATACACGACCAGCTGTAGTTATACGCATCTACATCGTGCAATTTTACAAAACAGGTGTAGTTGGCTTCTTTTACGTGACAAAAGTACCACAAATATGATGATTTTTTCTATTTTCGTTTTTGCTATGTTGTAGAACATGATATTTTAAGTTACTTTATACAAAAAAACAAAAATCTCATAATTGCAGTTGACACTTTTTACTTTGCACCCGTCGAACTGTCAGTTAATACTGGCATAAGTAGCTTGATGTGTTGCCGTATATATCTTACGTCCTACGTTCTCTGTGTTTTACTTTAGTTCTAAGAATTGTACCAGGTATTTTACAGCTCAATTAACAGAAGCTGGTCGTTTTAAAACGAGTTCCCGTCGTAACGTGTGACGATTTTCTTTAACGTACTGTTTTTGTGGGCGTCTGGGCGTTTATTTTAAGATGTCTTATAAGTCTAGTAATTTATGTTAGAGTGGGATAAGTTCTTGAAAGAATTAAGTAGGAGATCTTGCCTTTCAACATTCAACTGAAGGTTTAACATAACATAATATAACATCATGTCTTTTATCCCCGAAGGGGTAGGCAGGGGTGCACATTACGGCACTTAATGCACGACTGTACAATGTAACACCCACTTTTCACTATTTATGTTAAGAGTATCCCATGTAATAGGGGGTGAGCCTATTGCCATATACCGGACACATTTCCAGACTCCGTGCTACTACTGAGATTTTTAAAAACCCAGTAATACTTTGCACGACCCGGGAATCGAACCCGAGACCCCTTGCCCGGCAGTCATACTTGCGACCACTCGGTCAACGAGGCAGTCTTATAACTGAAGGTTTATGCCCATATTATGACATTTCATGTCTTAAACCAAATCATCCAAGACATGTATCGTCGACATGTCGAGCGAAGCCATCCGATGTCGCCTGACATATACGATGACAACGCGCAACTTATATCCACACTGACGTTTGTGTAACATGTCGACGAAAGTCCGGCAACGTCTTGCTACTTCACCCGACGTCGCTTGCGACACGTGTCGCCGGACATTTGTCCCGTATACTATCCTTGGCTTAAATCTCTTTGATGTCTTTTACAGTAAGTATATTAAAAATTCTTTAAACAGTTTCAATTAAAAGTTATAAGATATGAAAACTTAACTTGGTTCGGAAACCTGTTCATGAGGATTACAAACTCTTTTTAGGGACTCTAACATAATGTTCAGTTTCTACTGTGTGTACCTACACCACTCCACTGATGCTATACCTACCATGTCTATGCTCTATGCTTCTAACTATACCCTCTTACACGTTGATAATAATAAATTATGCTCCATAGCCTGAATATACGCCTCATTTCTCAAGCATAAAGTACTTAGACACAAATAGACCTAGATAGCTCCACTAAAGTGTGTGTACATAAGAAAAAGAATAAGTTAATATCTACCTCACATTATATCATATCTCCACACTTCTTCATATCTAAAAATATTACCTACACAAGTACAGACAGAATTATAGTTAAATTAATTATTATGTTTTTGGCTTACTCACGTAACTGTTTGATGAGGAACTCGACTAGTTTCAAGCCATGTTAAAGTATTCATGAGTAGCATATCGTGTTCCTCAAACAGTTACGTAATTAAGCCGAAAATATAATAATTAATTTAGTATGTCTCACCAAAGTTATAATATAAAGAATTATAGTTATTTAGATTCTAGGTTGATACTTAAAATTTCTATTTAAAAAGTAATTCAATTCACTATAAAACAGACTGAAAAGAGAGCAATTACTAAGTGAAATATTTCAGTTGACCCATTTTAATCTTTGTTGTTAATTAAGAATTTTTGGGAGTTTTACATCTTTGCTTTTGTGTACGTCGCTGTTAGCGCTAACAGTGTACTCGTGTTTCTGTTTGTATGATGTAAATGCAGATAAAATACGAGTTTATATGTTTTTAAAACTGCAACACCGACTACAACATAAATTACAAGATAATTGATATAAGTTATGTAAGTAAATATCCTATAGACCAAAATTATTTTTCATTTAATGATATTAACCATAATATCAGAGACTCTTTGATTAGCTTTCTCTCTGATTAGCTATGCCAACTGTCTGACTGTATTTAGGACTAACCAAATAAACTTTAATTGAATAAAACAACGTATACAATTTTCAAAACGTTAATTATTATGTTTTCTGCGCTCACGTAACTGTTTCGAGGAACTCGATTACTTTCCAGTCATGCTAGAGGCTTACATTCATGAACAGCATTCGGCGACCCGCGACGCGGCGACTGTCGCGCTGCTACTGGTGTGAGTAAGTCGAAAACAATAATTAATTTAGTATGTCTCTCGAATGTTTTAATATGAATATTCAAAGCAGGTTCATTTATCGAGAAGGTAATTCCATTAGCTATACAGTATAGTAGCTAACTATATTATCTTTGTACTCCAACCTAAACAAATTATAACCATAACACACTTAATAACAATTCCTGGCCTAGTCTCCAAGGTACCTCTAGAGGTATATTCTACGTAGTCACTGGCAATTTAATTTCGATGCTGACCGTACAGGCGCTCCGTAATAATGAGCGTAGTTAACTAACGCTACCACCAACCCATTAAGAGGTCGGCAGTCTCAGAAGTGCGCCCAATTATTTCCTCTACCTTCCTACGTGCGAGTGATACGAATGTGAGTGACTTATTTTTATGGTGACTTTTTTAAGTTTATCTTTTTATTGTGGTATCTCGTCTCATGTTCTTTGTGAAAATGTAAATATATCAATAAAAATCATAGCGATTGAATCTATTGCCACGTTACTAGAAGCCGTCTTCGAACAATGAAATGAGTCGAGCGATGAAGTCATTAATAAATCGAACATACCTGTCACTAACACACTGATAACTCATGGTAACTTTACTTCATCAAACACCATTCTACCCCTTCATATAACCTACGTAGGTAGGTACTTATAAAACTACCACATAGATAATATACCTTCACGTCAATACCGTACATTAATGGACACCGCATTATCAGAACAAACAATCTTTATTTAGACAACCCTATAACAATTGACGATGAAATTGCGACACAATCTATTAGCGCTACATACACTGCCGGCTATGTTTGTGTAGCACAAGTGAGACAGTAATTAAAGCTGCGATGTAACCGTAGCGTGTTTTAGTCCCTCGGGCGAGACGCCGACAATAATTTTCCATATAGTTAGTGGTTCATTTTAGGTGCTGGCATTTGGGCTGTTGCGCCTGAAATGAGGTTGAATTTACCTAAGTACTTTTATTGTATTGGTTTATTATATGAAGTGTGTTTTGAGCTTGAAAGCTTCAGCAGTTTAAGAAAAAAGTTCGTCTAATTAATGTACCGGCTATCTTTGATGTAAGTATGAAACAACCTATTCAGAATCTGCTTTTCTTTATCTTGGGATAATGGAAAAACTAAAAGAAAATTTACATTTGATTTGATTTTTGTTAATATTTTGTGGTTATTTTATGTAGTGATGAGGTGTATCATTTTTTTTTCTAGTCTCTTAAGCAAGAATTCCTAGTGGTATACCAGAATACCTACAAAGTATTTATTAAGGAAACATTTTATTGAAAATTTCTAGAGAAAAAATAAATAAAAATCAGAATCCATTTAGCATATTGCTCTATTCATTCCCATGTGGCGTACAAATCATTGTAATTGTTTTCCTTGTGAACGGTCACGGCTTGGAGTGGAATATCGTGTTTGTAGCAAACACACAAACACATACATACGAACAAACACACAAAACACGTCATAAGGATGTATGAGAGTATGTTGACCCAGATCTTTTAGTTTTTACACGTGTTAACTTTCTCTGAGAACATTGGAATTGTAGCGACATATTAAACTTTATTTCTAAAAATAATCTTTTGAGAATTTTGTGAATTAGTTGAGATTATTTAGTGTTATTGTAGGAGCTTTATTAAAAAGAAATTAGATACTTAATTTTATATTTATTTTCGGTTTATTTTTTATAACTTCTAATTTATTTGGGTTGGTAAAGTTCCTTAGTTTTAAATCTTGGAAACATCACTTTAATTGAAAAAGGATGTTACTACATATTAAATATATATCCAAATAATTATATACTAAAACACACACATTTAAAATTCAAACCTAGTAGTACACATTTTTTTAATATTCTAGGTTCGTATAACTATCCAAAAAAGTAACCACTGTTGGAATGATGAACTCGAACGCCATCCACATAGAAAATTTCCCATAGGAAATAATAACAGAGATTTAAAAGTTTTAATAAATCTTTTCTGGTCTTTTGGAAACAAAGAGGAAATTAAATTAGAATTTCTCGCAACTGTACCTACTAGGTACTTGATGTTTCATTTTAACTCTCGGAAAACTTAAGAGTATTTTCCTTCAATGATTGTGTAATATTTTATGAAACATCCGACAAATAGAATTAATTTTACAGGAAAATGAGCCTTATTGTTGTAGAATATAATTACTATGATGCACTTTTTCATTGTAGCATGGTGCAGATATTATTCAGAGCAGAATGCTTATTAATTATCGAAGAGTAATGAAACAGTAAGAAATGCACTGTAATGGGAAACCAATCTTTAGTCAAACGTTATAAAATTACAGATCCCATAACATTTGAAATATTTTATATGACGTAAAAATAATGTCTCAAATTTATAGTGTAAAGCATTTTTAGGGAGTTACCGCTTTAGAGGTCCACCAATGCGGCGGAAAGTAAATACTATTTAAAATGTAAAATAAACTGTTTTATTAAAATATAATATAACGTGAAGACATTTTTACATTGGAAAAAAATTATGACATTAGAAAACAAAAGAATTGACAGGTTCTATTAGAAGAAGAAAATACTAAAGAAAAGAAGTGAGCTAACTAATAGTGAAAAGTATGAATATGAGGAAGGTACAGAATAATGATGTGATAAATAATGAAACGTAGGTGAGCAGCCTACACATTGATCGTTATTTTTTTTCACCAAGTTGTCAGATTGGTTTTGGTGTAGATTTCTATAGCTTTTATTTAAGAGGGGAAAATCATCGAATTACTTCTCCCCCTTGGGTGAGGCGGGAGGGAATTTCAGACTCTTACGATTATAAACCATCCCGTTCTTACTCTGCACTTCGAGCCGGAGCCCCGGCAAACCGTTGAGTTCTCCGCGGTTCCGTATCGGCATCAGCCCTATTGGGCTAAAGGACCAAGTGCAAAGAACCATCAGACCACCGCGGTAGGGGATCCGTGGTGGTCTGATGATTCTTTGAGGCGCGCTGTACGCTAATGGTTGGGATTGTTATTAAGAATAACTTGTAACACTACCTTATAACAGAGTTCAGAGGGTTTTTCTTTTCGAGGGTGGAAAATTATATAATGACTTCTCCTGGAGTTCAGAGGGCTTAGTACGAGTTTGTTCTTACGTTTAAAGTATACATTCGGCGCTCTGATTGGCCGGCTCCAATAAACCAACCAATCAGAGCGTATTTAGCCCTCTGAACTCCGAATAGTTGGACATTGGTTAGCCAAGACTTCGAGTAACCGAATGCCAAACTAGTGAAGTGACGCGATGGCTTAGCAAGCACGTGCGTCGCATGCCAACGTGACGAATTATGCCAGTTATAGCATGTTATAGCTTTGGGGGGAATTTCGTGGACAGTCAGTGGTCTATATTGAAATTTGACCGATTATATTGACCTGTATATTGCTTGAGATGAATATAAACTAAAAGAAAATTAAACCAATTTACGGTCCAGTTTGACCACCGTATTGGTAAGTTTGAGTCTTCTATTTAGATAACTGGGATGGTCAGAGTACTTCTTGTAACTTGATATCGAAATATTGTTCACTATTGTTTGTTGCACAAGATTATAATTTGAATAAGTAGGAAAATAGATAAATAACTTTGATTGCGCGTAAATTGTGTTACCAAGCGTATTTCTACACCAACATCTAATTTTCAATTTACGACGCAAAAACCCGAACAGTAATAATTTTCACCTTTTAAACAATTTGAGTAAGAATAAGAAGTATACCTACAGGGTGTAATTATATTAAAAGTAAACAAAACTACGAAAGTTGAATAGCAAACAGTTTGGTGTTTAAAATTCATTGGAAGAAAAGTTGTCGATACTTTGAACGCTGGATGAATCTAATGACCAGTTGTTTAAGAAAAGTATTCTGTGTAGCATATCAAAATAATGTCATGTCATTGTTTCTTCGTTAATGCGGATGAGAAGAAAGAAATAAGGTTCAAAATCGAATGTACTAAGGGCATTATTTGTGATTGAAAATTGTGTATGAGGGCCTGAATGTGGGTGTAAATAAATTTAGAGCTAATTAATATTGGTGCAAGGAAATTTCGATTTTAGGGAGGTTTATATAAAGATCGTTTTTTTTTAATTTGGTGCTAGTTGCTCTCGTCTATGCATTTACGTCAAAACAAAAATTTATTATTAAGTTATTAAAGTTGAATTTAGTTTACAACCTACGATATTATCCAGTATCATACAAAAGTTTAAGTGGCATTAACTTGGTATGGTCGTAACTGTTCCAAACTAACAATAATGCGGTACATGCACTTTAAAACTGTCTG
The DNA here is from genome assembly GCA_038387885.1 of Spodoptera picta. Classification (NCBI taxonomy): domain Eukaryota; kingdom Metazoa; phylum Arthropoda; class Insecta; order Lepidoptera; family Noctuidae; genus Spodoptera; species Spodoptera picta. Next base: position 4,471,598 of record JAZHFQ010000733.1, on the reverse strand, counting down.
TAATACCATTTTGTTATACGATATTCATAGTTAAAACGTTAGTACTAGGGTACATAGCTCTTAGTACTTACTTTAAATTGTCAAATATTTTTTATTCAGGAATATAAGTAAAATGAGCTTGAGAAATTCATTTATAGAAAAATGTGTGAAAATTAATAAAATTTCATATATCACGACCATACAGGTAATATGCATATCACAAATAGGAAAAGAAAACATAGAATAGTCGAAAAATATATTCAACCAAAGATGGCGAAGACTTAATCACAAAAACGTGGATGGAGATAGTATAAAGGAAAAAATCACCTGAATTTGAAGGTCACCGATATTCACTACAATTCGTTTACAAATAGTTATAAATCAGCTGATAAATATAACTATTCAAATTTGGTTAAAAGTCCATAACTTAAGGCATAATGTTTGTAAACAAGCAAAACAATATCATTGAAGAAAAAAATATTTTTGAAACCCTTAGTTGGCATCGTAAAAAAACATAAATGGATAAGATCCAGGACGAAGTTTAGGCCGTCTATTGCCTGTGTAAATGAAAGGCAAAGGGCCTGTTTTATCTCCTTTTTATAGAACTATCTAGATAAAGAAAGCAATTTTCTTTAACGAGCGATACTGTTTTATAGCTAAAAGTTTTTTAAAACTGTAATGACACTTGCATCTCTTGATAATGCGCATTAGCGTGTAAAACTTTGAAGGAGAAACTGTTCCTTAATACGCTAACTTAAAATCGACGCTAACGATGGAGAAATCTTAATATATGAGAGAGATGAGGATGAATCTCTCAGTTTACGCAAAGGAGAATACGATTTAAAGTGTAAAAAGTGGTGTGTTGATTGAAAATTATCGCTTTCGGTATGTTCAACCATAATAAACCAATTCTTTGCCAGAGTTTGTATTTCCTGAAGGGAGGAATAACCTGGGTGTCTTCAAGGCCCAAGTGAATAGGTTGCTTATGGGACGACGTGCTCCATCGTAGGCCACATCATCGCTTACTACCAGTCGAGATAGTGGTCAAACGTCAGTCCCATCTAATATATAGAGGTATATAAAAAAATAGAAGTATATTTGTTTTGCCGACCAAAATATTTTCTGTAACAAAGAAGAGATATGATACAGCCCAATAAAATAAACATACACGATTTCCATTACCATAAATCTAATTAAAAGACTAAACAACACAACGTAATGGAACAAACAACACGCTCAAAGCATCTCACTTACACGCTAACAAATTAACAAAATGCTATTAAAATAATTAAAATTATGCAATATGCGACCGCACACTCCAATATTAATTAACAGAGTAGATTCCAGTTGTACAACGCGGCTTCGACCTTTGGGAGTCTCAGTCCCGAGCTATTTAATGACTTTACTTAAAATTGAGCCTTTGTATTTAATCGTAGATCAATATTAAGCTTTATTTGTATTATAACTTTCGTGGAACGTAGTAAATTAATTATTTTGTATTTTGACTTACTCATGCTCTACCACTCGACTAGTTTCAAGCAACGCTAGGGGCTTATATTCATGCGCGGCACCCGACGCTGTGACTGTCCAACCAGTCAAGCTCCTCGTCAATCAGTTAGGGGAGTAAGCTAAAAAACATAGTAATTGATACTAAGTTTGTTTACAAGTAAGAAAATTGACACCATTTTTGTTTGTCATAATGTTTTTGTTTTGTTCCGAAAAGTTATTATAGAGGTATGTGTAACTTTGACTTTGGTAGTTATGTGTTGTTCTATTCGATGAGTTGGTACGGTCTGAGTCAGATCTAGACTTCGGGCTTCGTTAGCAAAACTGGATAAAATAAACCCATTTACATACATGAGTTTTCTTATACAGGTAATGTTCAAATGTTTAAGCTAGATTTGGAAAAACGTATTATTAATCTGTCTAAGTACTCTTCAAGTTTTCATGCAATTGATTTGAAACTCTTACGTCTTGAAATCATGTGAATCTACCGAAATGAAATTGGAATTCGTTTCCATTCATATCGCGTTGCTGCTCCTTTAGAAATATTTGAGAATGGAGAGAGAAACTGTTTTTGGATATTTTTAATGGCACATAATTTACTTTTTTACAATTTATTAAAATTAACTAAAAATCGCGGGTTACTCACGTGAATATACTGAGAAAAGCTCTACTAGTTTCGAACCACATAGGTGTTATTCCTTATGAGCAGCGTGCGCTATCGCGCAGTCTACTGATGGTATGTCTGACGATAGTAGGTAATTATAAAAATTATAAAAAAATTCAATCTTAATTGTTTAGGAAATGTGAAATCAACAAGGTATAATTTATTTATTTATTAATAAGAGGATTATGGTATTCTTTACAATATAACGCGATATCCAATTTTTTAATTTAATTTAATTTTTTATGTTGTTACTTTAAGGATTGCTTACTTTTTGGTTTATCTTTATTTTAGTAGGAAAAATAATACAGACCTATTCTGTTTGTGCATTTATCTATGCTCTTCTGGGCAATTGCAACAAGGCAATATTTAAGACTAGTCGTCTTAAATATTGCCTTGTTTTCTGGTCTCGAGACATTGTTATTGTTATTGCTATTGGTCCGTCTTAGACGAATAAGGTCGAATATTTGTAGGACAGTATTATTAGTAGTTACTCCAACGTTTATTAGTACGAATATAAAAGTAACGTTCATAGGTATTACGTAAATAGGTTTAGCACTTTCTGCGAGGCTATGAGGCTACTGTAAGGGTAAGGTCAGACGGTATTGAGCTTCTGTGTTTTATTGACAACAGTTAGTTAGTACTCGACAGTAATTAGTTTTTACTTCTTTACAAATAGCAGAAGTTGCTTTTTATTTTGTTGTTTTTTTTCTAATTAACCACTTAGCGTACCTAGTGGTTTTGTGTAGTTCAGTGAACTTGAGTGAACGATTTTAGTTTGCAAAGTTAGCTTATTATATGATTTTTAATAGTTTTTGTATAAGAGGCATAATAATGGTAGAAATTGTATTATAGTTTAGGTACTATCGTAGAAGTATCGTTAGTTGAGTAAGTTTATAGAGTACCTACCTACGAGTAATATGTTGTTGTACTCACGTGTAACGTAGGTTTAAATGAATAAATTGTAATTAATAATGAATTACGACGTAATTGTTACTGACATCGACGACAATATAATAATAGAAGCAAGTTGTCAGGAAGTGAAAAAAAAGAAGTGGGAATCCCGCCAATTTTAAAAGCTGTTAAAATAACAAATAATTTTTTTCTGGCATCCGAAAATGTTTTCAGCCACTCTTAGCGCCGCCGATAACAAGATTATTTCTTTTCATAAGGTAAAACCTTCTTGAATAAAAGAAGGAGGAAGCATTTTTGAATTGTCACCCCCTAGGGTTGGGACCGCTGAATTGTCGTTTTCCGTCACGTCCATTTTGGGTCGTTTACGAACCAAAGTTACTGTACGTGTTTGTGAAATTCCTAGGTTAAGGTCTAATACATCTGTTGTCAGCCTTATAAATTATGTATTCTCTGATGAACCTGATACCAATCGATTTCGATTTAGTAGTTACGCGGTGAAATGAGTTTGTATCGAGAAACAAAAGAGGTTTTGTATCTACGTATCTAGTCTAGATTGGGTAAAACTAGTAATGAAGGATCCATGATGGTAAGGTGATTTTTGGTTTTGTTGTATACAGTTTCTTAGCATCGAGTTCGTAAGATATCTCTCTATTTCTTTTCTAATTAACTATAACTTTCGTGAGACATACTAATTAATTATTATTGGCTTATTTACGTAACTGTTTGACGAGGAACTCGACTAGTTTCAAGCCATGCTAGAGGCTCATGTTTATGAGCAGCATTCCACGATCCGTGACGCGGCTACTGTCGTGCTGCTACTGGCTGCTTGAATCAGCTGCGGTGCGGGCTAACTCGCCCTCTAACGCACCGCCGAAGACATAATAATTAATATTTTTCTATGGTTTTTACTAGCCACACAACATAAAATCACGCTTATTTTTGGGATTTAGTACCTAACGAAATAAATTTGTATGCATAGAAAATTTACAATGGCATTCCTAATAATTTTAGATCTTAATTTACATTAAAATTTACATTAAAATTTATTTCCACAAGGTCTATTGTAACTAAATACTAATATATCACAGCTATATAAACCCTAGTTTCATGTAAATGCTTAGAGGTCCTGATTTATAGGGCACCTCAAATGATCGCAAGTCAAAACGGTCTGATTGTTAATTGAATTACTGTTTGATTTACACGAAATATATGGTCTTTTTTTTTTTTTTTTTTTTTTTTAAGGGGGGAAAATCATCGAATGACTTCTCCCGCCTGGGTGAGGCGGGAGGGAGTGTCAGACTCTTACTGACTAAAAACCACCCCGTTCCTTCTCCTGCACGTCGAGCCGGAGCCCCGGTTACCCGTTAGGTTCTCCGCGACTCCGAATCGGCATCGGCCGTATTGGGCCCCATCTGTGGTGGTCTGATGGCTCTTTGAGGCGCGCGCGGAACGCGACGCGCCGTACGCTCGGGTCTGTTTCTGGTCGGACGGGGAGCCACCCATGCTCGCCGTCCGCAGGCCCGCGCTTACGGTGGCCGGAGATCGTCTCGCGATCCCCGACGCCCGGTGTGTCCTTCGCGATGGCTGGGTTGCGAGGAGGCAGCGCTTCGCTGCCTCACGCGTCCCGCCTCCTCCTTAGCTAGCATCACTGCTTCGCAAAAGGAGGAGACGGCATCCCAGTCCCCCTCGCTCCGCATCATGGCCTGCACTAGGCCCGGACGCGAGAGGTCGCCATCGCCGATCACTTCCCTGAGGACACGGCGGTGCTCAGCCCACGAAGGGCATTCTCCCACCGTGTGTTCCACCGTGTCCTCAGGGCGGTCCTCGCAGTGATGACACCCGGGCGTTTCCTCCCGCCCCATCAGACACAGGTACCTCCCGAAACTTCCATGTCCGGTGAGGACCTGCGTCAGGCGGTAGGTGAGGACGCCGTAGCGTCTCTCAAGCCACTCCTCAAAGAGGGGACTTACCGCTGCGATGGCAGCGAGCCCAGCCCTCGGTTGCGACAGTCGTTGCTGCCATTCCGCCATGAGATCGCGCCGGAGCTCATCCCGCCACGCACCTATTTGGCGCGGCAGCGGGGTTTCGCCCCGGCGACGTGCCTCCGCGCGCATGCCGTACACGCGCGCGAGCACCTTCGCCTCCAGATCCCACGGCGGTAATCCGGCAAGGAGGTTCGCCGACTCCCCAGAGATCGTGCGGTATCCGCGGATCATTCGGATCGCCATGACCCTCTGTGCCATGAGCAGCGTCCGAGCGGGACGCCGCAACAGGTTTGGCGCCCAAACAGGGGAACGTAGAGGGCCATGGACCGCACGACCCCGGCGTATAACCTCCGGCAGGAGGCGTTTGGCCCCCCGAGGTTGGGGAGGATGCGTTTAAACGCAGCCCCCGTCCTCTCCAACTTTGGGGCCAAACGTCGGAAGTGTTCTATGAAGTTCCACCGACTGTCGAGGACGAGTCCTAGGTACTTCATCGTCGTCTCGACGTCGATGGTAACTCCTCCCGCCGTTATTTGGGACCCACCCGGAGGTGGCGCGTTCCCGCGGCCATGAAAACACATGGCCTCGGACTTGTGGAGCGCCACCTCGAGTCCCAACTGCCGGATTCTCTCAACGACTGTCGCAACCGCTGTCGCCATTAAGTCGGCCGCCGCCTGGTGTGACCTCCCGTGCGCTAGCACCAGCGTATCGTCGGCGTAGCATATTGTGCTAACGCCGTTCGGGAGGTCGGTGCGCAGCACCCAGTCATAGCCGATGTTCCACAGGAGCGGCCCCAGAACCGAACCCTGTGGAACACCGCGTGACATCTCTCGCCGGTTCCACTCGCCCCGGTGACCGGGGTAGCTGACGGACCTGTCCGTCAGGTAAGCCTCGATTACACGACGGAGGTAGGTAGGCACCCGATGATATCGGAGTGCCTCCAAGATGCAGCTCCAGGGCAGGGAGTTGAAGGCGTTGGCGATGTCCAGAGACACCGCCACTACGACCTTACCCCTGGACACTGCAGTCCCCGTCGTGAGGTCTCTAACGCGCATGATGGCGTCCACCGTGGAGCGCCCTCTGCGGAAGCCGAACTGGCCGTCCGACAAGTCCGGCCCAATGTCCGTCAGGTGCGCGACGAGGCGGTTCGAAATGATTCTTTCGAAGACTTTCCCCACCTCGTCGAGCAACACTATGGGCCGGTACGCGGACGGAGAGTCCGCAGGGCGCCCCGTCTTCCGCACGAGGACCAGTTTTCCCGCTTTCCAGAGAAGCGGGAACTGGCCTCTCTCCAGACATGCGCTGTAGAGACCAATCAATCGAGGCCCGAGAGCCTCTGAGGCCAGGACCCATGCCTTGCCATGCAGGCCGTCGGGTCCTGGGGCGGTGTTCTTGGCGCCCATCCGGCGCACCGCCGCTCTCAATTCTGCCTCGGTCACCTCTGGGACGATGTCGTCGTCGTCGTCGCTGTAGCCCGCGTCGGGCACCGCAGGGGGCGGAGTCATATACGGAGGGGTGAACCCCCTCCACAGTCGAGGGAACAGGGTGCCAATCACCTCCTCCAAGACTTCTTGCCGGAGACTCTGGGTGAGCGGGGGAGCCCAAGCGCGGAGCTTGTCGCGTACCATCCGGTACGGGCGTCCCCACGGATCTCTGTCCAGAGTCCCCAGCATCTCTCGGCGGGCCTCCTCCTTGGCCCGCAATATCTCCACCTTGAGGAGGGCCTTGGCCGCCCTGTATCCCTCGTACAACTCCGCCTCTCTCGCCTCCGCGTTAGGAGGACGGATGCGGCGCCTGCGGTGCCTAGTGTACTGGCGTCGCGCGGCAGTGCACGCCTTGCGTAGAGCTGCTAGCTCTTGCGACCACCAGTACACCTGGCGCTTTTGTTGCCTCGACCGGATCCGGGGCATCGCCACGTCACAGATCCTGGACATGGCGTCCTGGAGCCACTTGGCCTCATCGTCTATGTCGGCAGGCCTGACCGGTGGTATCACCCAGGCCTGCACGATGGCGGCTTCCAGGAGCAGCTCCCGGTCCAGCTGTTTCAGCGCCCAACGCGGGCCACATGGGGCCTGTCTGACCGGCGGGTCTGCGGACTCGGCGGAGACGTCGAACCGGATATACCGGTGGTCGGAGTACGTCTCCACCTCCTCCATGACACGCCAGTCAACAATACGCGGTGACAGAGCAGGGCTGGCGAACGAGATGTCCACCACCGACTCGCCCTGCATCCGCACGCACGTAGGGACAGAACCCCGGTTCAAGACGACTAGGCCTGCCTCAAGGGCCCAGTCTTCCACCATCCTACCCCGGACGTCGGTGAACCGGGAACCCCAAGCCAAGTTCTTGGCATTGAAGTCCCCGAGGACGAGCACGGGGAGGGAACGGAACCCGACGACGACGGTGACCAACTCCCTCAAGGAGTTGTGGAACTCGGCGAGAGTTCGGTTCGGAGAGAAGTACACGCCCACCACAGCGAGCTCTCCGAACCGTGCTGCGACACAACCCCGGCCTCTTTGAGCAGCCTCAAGAGTCGGGGTACCGGCGGCGGCCGACGAGATGATGGTCACCGAGCCGTCCAGGTCCGCCACCCAGTGATCCCTGGGCGGGACAAAATACGGCTCGGAGACCACGGCGACGTTGATCGACCACTGCGCCATGCTCTGGAGCAGGAGATCCTGAGCAGCGGCGCAGTGGTTGATATTCGCCTGGAGGAGGCGGAATGGAGCCATTATTGGCAGTCCATTCCGATCTCCTCAGAGGCGGCAGCGGCGACTGCGGTGGCAGTGGCGGCGGCGGCGGCGGAAACGGCAGGGACGGCGGAGGGCCTACCTTTGCCCTTGGGTTTTGCGGGAGGGGAGCAGCCTTTGCTCCCGACCCGGTGTTTGGCCGGCTTGCCAGCCGCCGCACATGCATTGCAGTGCAGCGGGGCAGAGCACGAGCCGGCCTTGTGACCTGGCCGACCGCAGCGGAAGCAACAGTCGCTGCGGTCCACCTCCGAGGTGCATTTGACACTCACGTGCTCCCCCACGTGACAGCGGTAGCACCTCAGAGGCCGGGCCTCGAGCAGCTTGACCTGCGCCGAGACCCATCCCACCAAGAGCCTTTTGCCCTCCTTTAATGTTTTGGCCGCTGTGACGGGGCAGCTCACCACCACCGTGCGCAGCCCCGAGTTGTCCGGGCGGATGGTGCCCACCCTGACCTGGTCAGCAGGGCACCCTCCTGTCCTGGCCACAGCGGCCACCACCTCACTCTCCGTGACGGAGTCGTCCAGGCCCAAAATCCTGACATCCAGGCATTTGGTGGGCCTGGACACGCGGGCCTCGTCCGCACCGAGGCACGCCCTAGGGCGTCAGCCGATGGGCCGCTGGTCGCGCCGGGGACCTCGAGAAGACGGGCTCCGGTAGCGGTCACCTTGACCGCGAACCCGTCCGGGGCCCCGAACTCCGCAGGAGTCACCGCCCCCTTTAATTTGGCGAGGACGTCGCCGTAGGTAACGCCCCTATTGACCGCTTCCGGCTGTAGGGTGATGACCACAGCCGCGGTCTTAGGGGCGAGGAGCAAGGCAGCAGCGCGTTTCTCCCTGCGCTGCTGCTGCCGTCGCTGCCGCTGCGCCTTTTTGCGGCGCTTTCGGCCCTCCCTGGCGACTCTCCTCGCCTCGCCGGCGATTTGCCAACCGCCACCGTCTTCTACCCGCGGGGCGAGTTCCGCCGCCGCTATTGCAACTCCAGCTTGCCGGGCTGGAGTGCCCCTCCTCTTTTTGCGCCTCGTGGGCGCTGGCGCCGTCGGCGCAGCTGGGGTCTGCGCCGGCGGGGGCACTGAGGGCCTCGCTGGAGGAGGCGCTCGAGCCTTTGCCGGCGGTTGGGGGCCGCGGCCAGTCTGACCAGAGGAGGTCGGAGGCTTGGCCGCAGCAGCCGCGTATGAGCCCGTGGTCGTGGGCGGGGAGGCCCGGCTCGATGCGAGCGGGGGCGCAAAGCCTACCCTCCAGCACGTCAAAACGTCGCTGGAAGGCAGCCATCTCCGCCCGCAGCAGTCCGACTACGTCGGCCTCCGCCGGGGGCTGGGCGCGGCTGCTGCGAGCAGCAGCGAGCTCGGCCCTGGCCGTCCGCAGCTCGGCCTCCAGAGCCGCATTAGAGGCCGCCAAGCGCGCTAGCTCCCGCCGCATCTCGGCCAGCTCGGAGCGCACCTTTTCTGCAGTGGGCACCGCACACTGCTCCAAGGCCGCCTCCGTTATGGTGGCCACCGCCGCCCTGAGGAGGGAGAGTCTAGCTGACTGGGATTTCCCCATTGCCACCTTTTGGAGCTCCTCAGTGATGGCCTGTTGGAGGCCCCCGGAGCCGCTCTCGCTCTCAGAGCCACGCTCGCCCTCCGACGCCTCCACGCCGGACATCTCTGATGCAGAGGGCTCCGAGCAGGCAGCGCTCGAAAGGGCCCTACCCTCCGCAGCTAATTGCCCAGCTGGCTCCGCGCAGGCAGCGGTTCCCGCTTTCCGGCGGCCTCTGCCCTTGCCGCCCCTACCCCGCGCCGCCGTGGGGACTTTAGGGGAGGCGCCTCCTGAGCGCCGGAGGACGGGGACAAAGTGTCCTCCTCCAGCCTGGGGCGTTTAAACGTCCCCGTCGTACGGCGGCGTGAGCCCTTCGAGATCACGCTCAGCCGTTCCGCCAGAGATGTGTCGGACTCAGAGTCCGACCTCATCCGAATTGGATCCCGTGTGTGCGACTCGCTGGACAACTCCAGCTCCTCAACACGGGTCCCGGAGCCACTTGGACTCCCCTCTACCGCCTCTGCAGGTGAGCCGAGCTCACCCGCACTCTCCTCCTCCGTCAGATGTGGTTTGTGTGTGTTTTTAAATTTCTCCATACAAATCCCACGAGTATGGGGGAAATAATCGGTCCACCCAGGCAGTGCCCCCTGTACCTGGGTAAGTGAAAATTTGTTTCCCAACTAGAGGTTCCACTGGTCCCCTAGCTGGGGGTGCGCTCGCGACTGACACTACTCCTCAGCCATGCATACTCTCGCCGCGCACCAGAACTTAGTATTGGAGGAATTTTTTATAGAGGTTATCTTCCTCGCGGTCCGGGCGACCAAGCCAAGACCCTCGTCCCGTTCAGAGTCACAAAACGTGACCGTGACCTCCTTACGGATTACGATATCGACGGCTGCAATCGGGGACAGCTTGTGTCCCGATGCTGCTCGCTGGCAGGGTGAGTGCACAACGAGCACCGCCCTTGCCTCTCCGCCACGCTCTCTGCTAAGTTCAGAGAGACAGGCGGAGAAACGCCCCACGGAAGCGCGGGCCATGAGCACACAGCCCGCCGCCTCCAGAACCCTATCGGGTTCGCCCGCCCAGTCCAGAAGTCTGCTGCGGGCGACAGTCACTCCAACCCTATCACCCCCGCTAGGGAGACTGTCGCCCGCACCCAGGGTGCACCACGGGGAGGTCTTCTGGCACCGCACCCCAAATATATGGTCTAGGGTTTGTCGAAATAACACTTGAGATTCTAGGGAGGGAATTTGTAATTTCAGACGCATGGATAATTGAGACAGACTTGAAAATAAAGTCTATATAAATTTACTTCAACAGTAGGTAAAGCGGAATGTCTAATACGTTTTTGAAGAAATAAGCAAGGATAAATGGTTATGGGCCTGAGAAATAACATGTAATATTTGTCAATTTTTCCATAATACATTTTATTCTATAGTTAAGTATTAACTGATGATTGAATAACAGGCCCTACGGACTGATTTTTCCTATACCAAATTAATTTTATCCAAGGAATAATTTTGAATATTTCACAATAAACTTCCATACTTTTTATAACTGTCAAATGTCAATTTTATTCTACAGTAAAAAGTTATCTGTTTATTCAAAAATCGACCTTATGGCTAACTATTTATTTGTATGCTATTAATGAAAACCCAATATCTTTATTTCCTTAAAATAACATATTTTTGTCTAGGTACTACTCAGTTTTGTCAGTTTCCGATAAGTTAGTCCATAATCTGAAGTCTATAATAATACGTTTCCTAACCAATGAGCTATATAAAACGGTTCATTAATATATTGGCAATGCTCCATGCTGGTTAGTGCTTCAAATCGTTTATGTGATACATTGCAGTTTCCAAACAAATTGTGACCTGAACTTTGGCGGTTGTAGTGACTTTAAAATGTGAATATGTTAACAGTTGTTTTTAAGTTATTTCTTTTTATTCAGACTCTTAGATACGTTGACGAAATATAGAATATCTACATAAAGCCAATTGGATGGTATTAGATTGATATTAAAAATTCATTGATTACGTATTTGGTCTAGCAACGTCACTAAGAGGATCTCGATAGGGTTTAGTAACTTTAATTCATCCAGATCTTGCTAAGCAGATGTGCTCATCAGAAATCGCGAACCAACTTATCAACAGATATTCACATAAGGAATCATTTGAGGTTTCCTATTTTTAATTATCTGGCTTTAAGCCAGTATAAGTAGCTTATCCCCAAGCTAGTAAGCCAAATCACATGGATAGTGTAGATTTGAAGAAGTTTATGCGTTGGCAACGTTGCGAGCTCCGGGTTAATCAAGATCTTTACCATTGTAGCTTTTAAGAAGATTTGCCGTTAATATGCAATACTTAATAAAGTATATCATAATGTAACGATAATGTAAGATACATGATGACGTCGTAGATATGTACAATTACATTATAAGATGATGGAGAGTAGGGTACAATATATTATAGAACACAGTTTCACGATATTACTGAAATATTAAACTCACTTACTCACGTTGTAAGCCCATCGTGCCCTCTGCCGAAAGCCACGCAAGTAACAACACCAACGCAAGCGACGACGCTAGCCAGTAGGCTGCGCAATAGCGCCGCGACTGCGCACGCTGCTCATGAGGAAGTGCCCTTTGTGGCTGGAAACTTGAGCTTTTCTCTGTATATTCACGTGAGTAACCCACGATTTCTAGTTATTTTAGTATGTCTCACGATAGTTATTATAAAGACACATTAAAACGAAACTTAAAATTCAGTCCCCCAAGTTCGGCTGCAAGCGCTTTTTTTTTTTTTTTTTAAGGGGGGAAAATCATCAAATGACTGCTCCCGCCTGGGTGAGGCGGAAGGGAGTGTCAGACTCTTACTGACTAAAAACCACCCCGTTCCTTCTCCTGCACGTCGAGCCGGAGCCCCGGTTACCCGTTAGGTTCTCCGCGACTCCGAATCGGCATCGACCCTATTGGGCCCCATCTGTGGTGGTCTGATGGCTCTTTGAGGCGCGCGCGGAACGCGTCGCGCCGTACGCTCGGGTCTGTTTCTGGTCGAACGGGGAGCCACCCATGCTCGCCGTCCGCAGGCCCGCGCTTACGGTGGCCGGAGATCGTCCCGCGATCCCCGACGCCCGGTGTGTCCTTCGCAATGGCTGGGTTGCGAGGAGGCAGCGCTTCGCTGCCTCACGCGTCCCGCCTCCTCCTTAGCTAGCATGACTGATTCGCAAAAAGAGGAGACGGCATCCCAATCTCCCTCGCTCCGCATCATGGCCTGCACTAGGCCCGGACGCGAGAGGTCGCCATCGCCGATCACTTCCCTGAGGACACGGCGGTGCTCAGCCCACGAAGGGCATTCTCCCACCGTGTGTTCCACCGTGTCCTCAGGGCGGGGCTGCAAGCGCTTGTGGTCACTCCGCCAATGAAATAGTGCAACAAAAATTTAACTATTATGTCTACAAACTGATTTAACCTTTTTATTAGAACCATAAAGCTCTCTTTACACGTCATATTCAGTAAACCTCGCACAAACAAACTCAACTACATAGATATGTACATACAAAATTATAGTAGCGACGTAATTGAAATGCTAAGTAGCGGCAATCTAATTACAGTTGTATTACCTTCAGTTAGAGTTGAGAGTTTAATTAAAGCAGGCGAGTCGCTTACGGTGAGTCTGCACACGTTGTCTTCAAAGCGTAAGAGCAAAGCGTATGTTGAGATATAATTGGTAAAGAAGATATTATGTACTGAGTTGGTAGACGTCTACACGTGCTTGTAATCTAGATAGCGTAATTGCTTGATCTAGCTTCGTATATGAGGTTTTAATTGAAACTACGTGTTGAATGTTATGGCTGATTTTCGTAGAAATGACTTGTGTCGTGGATTTAGATGTCTATTCATGTTTATTCGTAGTAATGCTACATTTAGATTGTATTAATTTAGTCTCATGATTATTTTAATACTAGGTTTAATACGACATGAGTGAACCTTGATTGATACTTCTTGGTACCTACATATATGATGTCTGCATCATTGGATTTACGACCTTATAACTTTCTCTAATAGTCTTATGGTTGTTGTCATTTGCCAAAGTTCTTGTAGTTTAAATCCCTACTCAAGTAATTAGAGCAGTACTGAGATTTAATTTTCTCGGTTCTTCATTCGCCATTCACAGAGGGCGGTGAATAGGTTTTTTAAGGGTCGGCAAGACGCATGTAATGCCCCAAGTGTTGCAGGCGTACATAGGCCACGGTAACCGCTTACCATCAGGTGGGCCGTGTGCTTTTTGCCACCGTCGTGGTATAAAAAAAAAATCTTAAACTGGGCTAATATTTACAATGATAATAATTCTTTCATAAACTATGTTTAGGAACGGTTTCTTAAACGTTACTTAAATCCCCTCTTGTTTAAAGTCGTTTAATAAACATACTGAAATCTTCTCCTAAGTGCAACAAACACTTTTCTGAAAACCACATCAAACTCGGTTTAGTCAATCGTGAGATAATTGCGCACATACAAACACAGGTTAAACAGAAAACCTTATTTTTTTGAAATCTGTTAAAAAAACAATAATACGTTTATGACTCGCACCAAAATAAAATCAAGCTAATGCCTGAACCTTACAATCGTATCGGCGATGTCGTCCACTCATAGAACCTCTTCACATTGTATCATCCGCCATCTTGGATCAATCCAACAGAACGTAAGTAATCATTTTTGTTGAGATTTTCAAGGAATTTTTACTTTAGGATGTGGATTGAAATAGATATGTCTAAATGTTGTAATTTATTTTGATTAATTTGATATAATACTGCCAACTTATCGAAATTTATCAACCTTTTTAGTTATCCGTATATTTTAATATGAATACCTACTTTCGAAAAAATATATGCCAGTTAAGCTAAGAGAAACTTAATTAGACATTGTGAAACAAGCTCTTAATTAAGTGTAAAGTGATAAACAAAAGTAATTAGTCTAATAATAATAGGCCCCATAATTTATTTGAGTCTTAAAATATTCTTTCCCCTTTTCCAAAAACTGAGAACAAACATACAACAGTTCAATCATCATAATCAGATGTTTATCGACATAATGATAGAGGAAAATGTCAAACAAAATAGATTCCATTGACTCCACGATTAGAGCACAATTTTCCTTAACGATTTCTCAGTAATACGTTTCAGAATTCATTGTTTGTTTTTTCAATTTTTTTTGGTGCACTAAGGAATGGAACTTTTTTTAACGTGTTTTGTAAGTACCTAGCTTCATGAATCCTTTTTGTACAAGTACTAAAAACTAATTATATTAAATTGAAATATAAAATACAATTGACTTTAGATAGAGCTGCTTAAAATTACGAGGTTCAAACCGTAACTACCTAGGATTTTAATTTTCTTTTTCTTGATCTTGTAAGAAGCCGACGCAATCTGAAGTTTTCATTTTCTTTTCAATTCTAAGCTGGACGATATTTTTCCGATATAAAACAAAATGGTTTCCTACTTACCTTTATAACTCAATTATTGAATTAATTATGTCCCTAACAAAAATCTCCACAGATGGGGCCATATAAAGCTGATGCCGATACGGAACCACGGAGGAATTAACGGGTTGTCGGGGCTGACTAACTGTGGCGAGAGATCAGAATCTTACTGACTAAAAGTCAGCACATTCGGGCTCGAAGTGCAGGAGTAGGAACGGGGTGACTCACCCGGGCGAAAAAAGTTATTGGATGATTTCCCTCTCAACACAAACATGTAAAAAATCATAATTATCTCTTACAGGTACATTTACGTAGTCTGACAACTAAACAAATCTGTCATTACGTCATCTACAATAGTCACCCTATTTACTTTATAAAAACGTGTCGAGATCTTATCAAGCCTATCATAGCAACATGTCTATTTATACCCCGGCACCATGTCTAAAT
The DNA here is from genome assembly GCA_038387885.1 of Spodoptera picta. Classification (NCBI taxonomy): domain Eukaryota; kingdom Metazoa; phylum Arthropoda; class Insecta; order Lepidoptera; family Noctuidae; genus Spodoptera; species Spodoptera picta. The sequence continues at coordinate 4,456,364 of JAZHFQ010000733.1, read as the reverse complement.
ATAAGGCAATATCTGTCTCATCTTGTAGCAATAACTCGGTATTTCTCGAAGCTCGTTCGAAGCGACGTTGATTAATTTTGTTATTGCTCTGTGATTTATTACCTTTATTTGGGGTTTGACGGCATGCTTAATATGAAAGTATATGTGAAATATGTTATGTGTCGTCAATTTTATTAAGATCATTATGCAAGAGAAACAAAACATTTAAGGTAAAGTATGGTAGGATACAAATCCAAACCACTATAGCCTACAACTGGCTTGCTTTGTTTTGTTTTTATAATACCTATCGTGAGACATACTAAATTAAGTAAAATCGCGGTTACTCACGTGAATATACTGAGAAAAGCTCTACTAGTTTCGATCCAAAGAGGGGTTATTCCTCATGAGCAGCGTGCGCGGTCGCAGCGACGTCACATGAGGTTTGTAGTGCTAGTAGAGCTTTTCTCAGTATATTCACGTGAGTAACCCGCGTTTTTAGTTAATTTGCTTTGTTTTTCTTAAAAACTACAGAAACTTTAAGAAAGCAATGAGTAATTTGAAATGCTTTGTCTCCTGTGATTTTATAGGTATTTTCTAAGTCTTACACATAGTTTGTTAAATATTCTATTATGTAGATAATGTAATAGCTAATATCAAACAACCAGCAGACAGTCTCAGTCTCTGTCTTCCAGAAAAACAACTTGCTCTCATGTCGTAACCAATATTCCGGAGCGTACAAAAACAACTCTACTCATATTGCAAAGAGATCGACCTCCAACTACAAAGTAAACCTAAATTTGATCAAAAACTTTTGCGACTGCTGCACCAACGTATCGTGAAGAGGTAAAATCGACAGCAGATTAGATTTTCAACTTTAATGTTTATTGAATAATGGCTTAATTACATAAAGTAACTGAGAACAGTTCTACTAGTTTGAAGTCTTTCAACAGGGCTCTTATTAATTTAATATGTTTCACTATAGTAGTCATCATAAAAAGAAAAACAACTTAAAGGTTTTGACATAAAGACTAAAATCAAATGACATAATTGTATAAACTAGGTACGTTTAAAAAACCGACTTTAACCTCCCTCTTGACTTTGAAGCTGGTAAAATATATTAAAACTGGCTAGTAAGTGTACAAACACTTTTCTCAAAATCAGTTCTGCCAAACGCGAGATAACAGCTAAAAAACATACAAACATACAGACTAAAATGAGAACCTCTTTCTTTTTTTTAAGTCTGTTAAAAATGAACACATCCCCGATGTGTTGACCTGCTGTCGACTGTTCATATTGCAATGGTGCCAGTACTGACTGGTTACTGACCTAGGATATTGACTGACCCAGAAACCTAATCAAGTAACATTCGTTAGTAATATTCTAAACAGATTGCTCTCGGCTATTAATAGAACACCGCTGCTTCCTAAGGTTGTCATAAATTGTGAATTAGACCTGGGATTAAATAATGTTTCGTTGTTATGTTCCAGTTTCTGTTTTTGTTGAATTATTGTAGTAAGGAAGAAGGATATGCACAAAGTTTTTAAGTTGGAAACATAATATTATGATTCGGTTTTTCGTCGTATCTGGGTCTTTTTTTTAATTAACTTACGGACATAAATAGTAGTGTAGAATTCTACAAATTCTATGTGATGTTCACCAGGTTGTCTATTTATTAACCTTTGTTGTTTTTAGTCAGTAAGAGTCTGACACTCCCTCCCACCTGAGTGAGGGAAAATGTATCCCTTACAAAGAAAAATACTGCCTCTCTGTACAAACTGACCGATCTGGAAAGTAGATGTCTCAAAGCTGGTATGACGTTAATCACAATAAAGGCGATAGTAAATTAAATTTTATTCGCATGCGAAAATCAGTGAATTACATATGCAATGTATGTACTAGTTATTTGAAGTTTACAAACATTTCTACCAAAATACGATAAAAGTATGTAGTAGCATAAATTATAATAAAAAATGCTTAAAATTCGTTTATCGCTTCGGTTCAAATAAATCAGTATAAAGCTGAATGAATGCATGCCTACCTCGGTTTGGTATTAAACAATTATTCAAATGGTTATCCAAAATGAGAATGATATGCAAATTGCGAAAGTGTACCGTTCACCGACGCGTGTTAGGGCAAATTTCGAATTGTTGGGTAATAGCAGTTGTCTATGTGTTCGAATATTGTCTTTGTTACACTTTAATTGAATACTAGCGCTTCGAGTTTCATGAATTTTTGGGTGGAAAAATAATATTATTTGTTTTAGCGTCCACGTCTGGCATCTATCTCTAAGTAGTCACTTAGAGATGAATGAAAGAGTGAATCACTAGGATTTTTAAATAAATACTTTATTCATGATTTATGTGCATTCACCGTTACATCTTTCTAACACTATAATACTCATATAACAAATATAATATTAAATTATTTTACTTTGTATTATATTCGTGTAGGTTTCGCTGGGTTGATCAAGTCAAATTGGCAACAGGAAACCCAGCGTCAGACTGCGCCAGACAGTCCACAAACAGGAAGAGATGGCGGGAGATCGTGAGGAAAGCAGTATTGGCCTCCAACACAAATACTACCTTAACGTGACCACGCCCGCTCTGCCAAGAGCGAAACGGGAAGAAAGAGAGAGGATTTGACTTTATAGTAATGCAAGGAAACAAACACGCTTTCATATAGAGAAAATACACACATGTAAATAAACAGAAATCTCTCATTAATATGGTAATGAGAACTGGAGCGTTGGTTGCATTATAATTAAATTCCTCTAAAAATTACCAGAGAGCGCCAGTATCGTGCCAACTCTGTTTTAAAAGAAGCCTTTGTTTCCTGTTTTTGTAAACAGCCGAAGCGTGTACATAATTATTATTACTTACGTACATGGGGCAAGTATTAAATCATTTTTACTAATGATATTATAAGTACCATATCATAATAGAAAATTACCTATATTACCTCTATATTATTACCATTCTATCATTCTCTACATTTCAAAAATTCTTAATAATAACTAGGAATTTTTGAAAATAATAAATACTTTTAAGTGTAGAAGCAGACGAGGTATAAAGCTTAAATACAAGTTACATATAATTCTTTGTCAAATAATACTTTCATACTGTCCTTTATAATAATAAAAACCGAATGAAAAGTAAAATCTACGAATGCTACTACGAGCTACGGCTACAGAAGTCGTAGCGTATGGTCGTAGCATGTAATTGCGTCGCGTAGCAAAATCGTAGCAGAGTAGAGGGCAATGTTTCATTTGAAGAGCCAACTAACAAAGTTGTTTATGTAATATTGTCGTTTAAGATACGTAGATATATTTAAGATAATAAATAGAAGTTATTCGGAATGGTTTTCAATTTATGAAAATCATTTTGCCATTTTGTCTCTTAACTGACTCCTATTACAGCTCCATCCAAAGGTTGTCTGTAAGAGATCGCCTTGTGCAGTAAGACCGCCCATTGTGCACTATATATTTATTTTGTTGTTGTCCTTTGTATTTATGTTTATGTGGGGATTCCATTCAAGGGACCACAGGGTCCCGGTCATTTGGGAAGCGTACGAGCCAAAGCCACCAGCGCAGAGGCCCTTTAGACGACTTTTATCTAAATGTAATTTATTATTATTTGTCCCTCCCTTGACAAACAAGGTTTTTTAAGTGAATTAGACTATTTTCAGTTTCAAATGACTTAAATGTTTAACAATCAACGTTAATATTGAATGCAACATAAGAACCACAAACAAATTAAATTAAAATCTTAAAAGGATTTCGTGAACTTTGTTGGTAATGCTTATTTTGAATTGTTTTGTTGTTAAAGCCTTTAATACATTAAATATACAATCAGCAAAAAGGATTTTAAAGCTTACCCAGTAAAAACACATTTAGGATGACAATTTTGAGATTGTTCCAAAAATAAAGTAAATTAGCTGAAGACTGCAACGAAACCATTTTCCACTAAAATGTTTATAACATCTTATTAAACCTAATTACATTCTTGATTTTATAATTACGTAGTTATGAATAAGTAACCAAAATAAAAACAAAGCGATCAAAAACTATGAAGTGATTTATATGTGAAATTGTATGTTTGTAAACGCACCCACGACACAAACTGTGTGATAATCCTAGTGTGGGACAAAGTACTTATAACATAAAAAAGTTATTGTATCATCGATAATTCTTTTACGTATCATAATAAAATTGTGTACAATTTTTTTATTAATTAATTTTTTTTTTTGGTACTCCAAATATGTCATCAGATATGCTACTTTCGCCTTAATTTAAAATTTGCTTTCTTTAAAACATAGGAGTAGGTATCAAACTCTAAAGCGATGTTCACAAGCGCGAACGAAGTGCAGGAAACGATTGTTAAAATGCCCGATGATATCAATTTTCTGATGTTCGTCGTTCGTCAATTTTCTTAACAGAAATCGATAGGATAAGGGTTCGTATGCACGATCCAGGTAAGACATGTGTCAAGTTTATAATATATTTAACTGAGTTTTCAGAAAAACAAATGTTTTGTTTATTACGAACTGCCTTAAGTAAAATGGTCTAAGGCCTTTACATGAAGGCCTGAGTGAATAGATTGCTTATGGGCAGACTCCATATCGTAGGCCGCATTATTGCTTACCACTAGGCGAGATAGTGGTCAAACGTCGGCCCATCAAATTATATACATAATAAAAAACGTTGGCGTAATATAAAATTCACGATGACGCTTAATTTTTACCGATGTTTCGCAATAAGTTTTCTGAATAAGACAAATGTTAGTCCACCAAGTATAAAGTGTAAAATGTGTTAACCTGTTGAAAATTGTTGAAAATCATCCCCTAAATTCGTTCATACAAAAGTAGTCTCTAAACATTGGAAATAAGGTCTATAATGTAGTTAGTAGAGATCGGTCACCAGTGACCGCTTGGCACTAGGGTACATACATTTTTCTTTGTTACGTGTTTCAAAAATGGCATATAAGGATTAAATGAAATAAATGCTTTGTCTTTGACTTTGACCTTAATTTAATTTATATAGTATTTAGTTATTTACATTTTCAATTTTATTTGTAAATAAGAAAATTGAGCAATAGGCTCACCCCCTATTACATGGGACTCATAACATAAATAGTGAAAAGTGGGTGTTACTTCTATGTGCACCTCTGCCTACCCCTTCGGGGATAAAAGGCGTGATGTTATGTTATGTATGTTATAAGAAAATTCAATATTTAGCAGAAAACTTTGGATATCCACTAATAGTAAGTAAACTTGTCCATTACGTACTCGTATGATCATAATAGTTCAGCTTGCAATAAAAATGCTACAGGAACAATAATTAATTTGTTACACTGTACGTTGCGACATCGTAGGTAGAAAATTATATAATAACGTATCTACATACATATGTATAACTTGAACGGATCGTAATAGAATTTCCGTCAGCGGATATGGTTATACTTATATTGTTATACATAACTATAGATATTGTATGCCGAAAATTGCGCTTATGATATTTCGCACATAATTCTTTATTAGTTCCCCGCGAGAAAGGGAAAGTAATGAGTTAGGATACATTTATTAGGTTTCGTATAAAACCTTTTTGTGTTTGAATTTACTAAAACGTTTGAGACTTTGACATTAATGTTTTTGTTTGGTATCGGAATAATGTAGTCATATTTAGACAAATGGAAATAATATTATGCCTTTAAAAACAGACAGAATTCAAAATCAAACTGAACTTTGTAGTCGTTTAGTCCAAATATTTTTCCATGAAATTGTAGGCGAACATGTTCGTCCTATGACATTTAATTAGTTTGAATGCTTTTCAGTTGTTTTAATTAAACAATGATTGGTCATCACCAGAGCGGAACGAGTTACGATAATTATTATTAACATAAAATCAAGCCTTTTATCCCCGAAGGAGTAGGTAGAGGTGCGTATTACAGCACCTAATGCTACTGTACAATGTAACACTCACTTTCACTATTTATGTTATGAGTCCCATGCAATAGGGGGTGAGATTATTGCCATAATAATTATTGTTTTATGGTTATAATTTCAAAATACCCCTTAACAACATTCATACATTACCGTTCAAAGTTTCATCATACATCTAAACCAACAAAATTAGGATGTCGGCGCATTAGTATGGCCATCGACCATAGAGGCGGCGACGCGCGGGACGGGGGTATAAAAACCCACGGCCGCGCGAGCGCCGCGCTTCTTCTTCATCGACACACGCCAGCCATAGCATTCGGGCATTTCTTTGTATCGGTGTGAGCCGGTCTTGATTCTGATATGTAGAAATTAAACCTAATTATTGTGCACTCCTTTGTTTTTATTTGAAATAACCCGACAGAGCTACGACAAGGATCTCTATTCCAACAAAACAATACATTACACTCGCACGCATCGATCACCATCCTAACAAACAGTTTCAAGTTCAAAATTAGATCCATTCAATGCCATATTATATACCTTCATACAAAACTATGAAATCCTATTCTTCGAAAACTACGTATCGATCGCTATCGAATATTACTTAGTATCAATAATGAAAGTTTAATGAACGTCTCGCAACTTTTGCTATCACAGTTTACGACTCGGTGTACCCACACGTGTCGGTAATACCATCTGCCTAGTGTTGGTGCTAGGCCTATGATCGAGGTTATTCTGAATTTTATAGTATCATTCTAGGTAGGCACGTGTCTTACATTTTGGTATTTCTAATTTGTATAGTTGATAGTTTGTAGTAAGTAAAGGTTCTCTTATTTATGGATCTATTCAATTCTTTTTTATTAAACATTGTACCATAATAGGAACAGCTATTTTAAAAAGTAAAAACAAAATTTAAAAATATAATGTAAATCAGAATAAAATAATATCCTTTAACTGACACTCCACTGCTAGACTATATGTCTTATTCATGTCATAATTGTGAGTTCAAGGATAGGAACAGCTTTATTATAATTTTTGATTTGTAAAACTTTTATTGAATGCGATTCCATTACTACATCTTACTTATAGCTTTGTGTATAGCTAAATCTACGATAGCAGGTAAAGAAAGATAAGGTTTTACTTGAAGCTACGCCTGAAAAGAACTTCAGTACAATAGGAGACTTCAAAGGTCGTCGCCATTTGAGTGATCTTGAATATTATGCTTTCACCGATACATGTGTGTTATAACGTAACTGTGGAAAATTTTCACACAAAACCTTTTTCGGGCATCTAAATCGTATTGTACCTCTATATACGTAGGGAAGGTATAGACAGATATCACTATCATTAAAATATGTATTAAGTTCTTTTTATGACAGTTTAGGAATAAAAATACTGTGGATTACTCAGTCATAATTACACGGAGTGAACCTATTCGTACGTCTACATACAATGAGATACTCCTAAGGTTAAATAATCTAGCTGAAATGTATAAAATAAATTATATTATTACAGATACTTTTACTAATGTTTTTGCGAATATAGCACTGTAACTCAAAAATAAAAGAGACCTATACCTCTATAAAGTACTAACAACGAAATGTCAAATAAAATTTGAATGCCGAATACTTTCTTTAGCCCATTTTATTTTCTTTTTCAATAATAAATTCTACAAACAGAATGATCGATGGTCAGGTGTTGCTAGAGATGTGAAACTAAATACGCTCGTGTTTGTGCGGAGGCTGACATTGCAAACAAGGTATAGTATGAAATGTCAGTGTGACCTTTAGTGCTGGGAAATTACCAGTTATGTTTTTCCTTCCAATATTTTTTTTTGTTTGTGGCAAATGAAATGAAATGTCGTGACCGAAGTAAGAAAAGTCAATTGTTTTGCGTTATAAATTTTTGGTACTGGTTAGTTGAGATTTTGTACTCTGATTTGTCTTGTGTCGTGGATGTGCTAGAATATAATTATACGAAGTCAGCTCTGTCTATTAAAAGTTCATAATTGTCTGTTTTTGGATTAACTTTTGGTTATATAAACTATTCTGAAAATGGTTGTCATAGTTGAGTGAAATGTGAATTATTTTTTTTCTAAATTTTCGTGATTTACTTATTATAATTAAGATCATATAAAATGAATGAAACCAACAACACATAGTAAGGTCTATTCATTTTTAGGCTTGAACTATGAAAGTAGTATGTCCCAAAGCTGACCTAAAATACAATACAAACTTTCATCGTCGACGAACAAAAAAGAACATAAAATATCTTTCATAATAATAGGTAGTTCTTTAGTATAGAAGTAATCTATCATAGAAATATTTTGTAAATAACTGTGGCCTTCACAAAGTTTCCGTACAAACTACCGGAGTCCTTGTTGATACTATTTTTATATCCTCGATACGAGATGGATATTAAATGAGGTCACCACGAGGGTCATAGACGGGGCAGTAAATGAAAATGCCACCTTTTATGTATATCCTGATTTTGATTGTCAAAAAATAGACAGAGAAAATGAGATACTGATTGAAGTTTGAGAATACATGTATTCAAACTTTGTAAGAATGGATTTAATAACATGACGCGAAAAGAAAGATTTTTCACTGGTGACAAGAGCATACTGATCACCTGATGGTCAGTAATCAGCGAGACGCGCCGCGAATGGACATGTTCAAACGCCAAAGGAATAATACGTGGGCTACCGATTCTTATGATATCAATAAAGTAGTCCTTGTCTTTTCCAAGACAAATGCTCCTCACAGTTTTACAGTAGCTTGTTTGCATAAGTTCCTAAATTTAAAGATGGAAGACGAAAATAATTTGTACGACTATTCAAAAATACTTCAATATAAATAGTACCTACACACTTTAAACACTAAATCAAGCAAACATCTAACAAGTAATATCGCCTCACAGATGAACAATGACTCCCTGTCAATTTACCCGCTATATCTTGATGTAAATTGAGATTGTAGTGATCTAAATAATTAATGGAAGCAGTCGGCTGATCTATTATAGTCCGTAAGCTGCGCAGTATGCCTAAGATCATTAATATTCCGTTTGTGAGTACGCATTACCACTGTTACGTATCAATTGAGATTCGAACCGAATATAATCAATATTAGATGACGCAAGGACCTATGGCAACACTGTTTTTACGATAATGCTTTTGTTTTTTTTTCTCGTCTCTGAATAAAATGGTTGACAGTTTTCGTTGTATTGTGTGTTTATTTCTTTTTTACTTTTATCGTGTAGTCGTTTGTTTTGTTTTCACTTTTAAATATTTTCTGGTGTTTCGTGTTTTTTCGAACAGTGGTAATATAAGTATTGTTCTATTATTGTTCACTTAGTACCAGAAATTATGATATTGGTTCGATGATAATATGGTGTACTTTGAAATGTCATTTTTTCGTACTAACAATAAAAATACACAATTCAGTTACGATAACCACAAAGATTCGTATACTTCTTCTTTCTACGAAGGGGTTAGTATTGAAATAAAAAATCAATACAACACTTCAATAACGATACAATTGTAACTGCAATTTTATACCTAAGCCTCAAACAGAAGGAAAATACGATAAACTAGTTGTTAGCTAAAACTCGTAGTCATGGAAATTAAGCTACTTTTTAATTCAAAAGTTTTAATAAAATAAAGTTGTTAACAATGCAAATCTGTTATTAAAAGTGGCCAAATGTTAAACATTAAAAAGTTATGCGGTTTAAGTGAAGCTAGTTTTTAATGCACTTAATAAAAGTTAAATTACTGACTGCCTCATTGGCCGAGTGGTTACAAGTGCGATTGCCGGTCAAGGGGTCTCGGGTTCGATTCCCGGGTCGGGCAAAATATTACTGAATTTTTACGGAGTCTGGAATTGTGCCCGGTATATGGCAATAGGCTCACCTCCTATTACATAGGACTCATAACATAAATAGTGAACAGTGGGTGTTACGTTGTACAGTGGCATAATGTGCACCTCTGCTACCCATTCGGGGATAAAAGGCGTGATATTATGTTATGTTAAATTAAATTAGAATACGAGTTAACAGTGACTTACATTACAATTAAGTTAATTAATCGTTAATTATAATTAATTCTGTTATGCACATTGAAAGATCTATTAAACTGTCAAATACCAAGCGGTCACCGGTGACCGCAACCTATTGTTCTATAATTGTGTCTACAAAACCGGTACTCGACGAGTTAAACTGTCAAACACCAAGCGGTCACCGGTGACCGCAACCTATTGTTCTATAATTGTGTCTACAAAACCGGTACTCGACGAGTTAAACTGTCAAACACCAAGCGGTCACCGGTGACCGCAACCTATTGTTCTATAATTGTGTCTACAAAACCGGTACTCGACGAGTTAAACTGTCAAACACCAAGCGGTCACCGGTGACCGCAACCTATTGTTCTATAATTGTGTCTACAAAACCGGTACTCGACGAGTTAAACTGTCAAACACCAAGCGGTCACCGGTGACCGCAACCTATTGTTCTATAATTGTGTCTACAAAACCGGTACTCGACGAGTTAATTATGCAAAAGTGTATATCTACATGAGTAGGTAATGTATCTATTTAAATAAATTGAGATTATATTATTATCATTTAATCCAGTATAATTTTTTTACCTACTGCTCTCGTTGGCCGAGTGGTCGCAATTGCGACTGCCGAGCAAGGGGTCTCGGGTTCGATTCCCGGGTCGGGCAAAGTATCACTAGGTTTTTAAAAAAAATTCTCTGTAGTAGCACGGAGTCTGGAACTGTGCCCGGTATATGGCAATAGGCTCACCCCCTATTACATGGGACTCATAACATAAATAGTGAAAAGTGGGTGTTACATTGTACAGTCATATAATGCGCACCTCTGCCTACCCCTTCGAGGATAAAAGGCGTGATGTTATGTATGTAATTTTTTTTAAGGCTACCATTAATAAATTTATGAAAATAGAGTATAAGGATAGAAAGCCCTTACTACATAAAAAACAGGATCAATAAAAAAAGTCTAATAATGGTCCAGATATTCATTTCATAGTTTAGTTTATTTAAAAGTAAAAATAATGACCCAAATTTAAAAATATGTCTGCAAATATTACATTTAAAACAAGATTGATAAAGCAATTACTCTGATAATAAAACAAATATGTTTAATGTACAGCCGCCAGCGGGTCAACCAACCGTTAATTTTTTCATTGAATTTTCTACTTTAAATTAAAATAATAAAGTACAATATCTAATAAAGAAATTTAACAAAAACATGTAGGTTGATATGCTGTTCCGCCTACTATCAAAGCAATGTGGGTGGCAATATTAATAACCTTTGACCAGCTGTGGGCCGAGACATTATCACCTACACCTATTTAGAATTCAGTTCAGATACAAGAAAAACAAAAGAAGTATTTCATGAAACATCCTTTATCTATCATCACGTCTATTTTTTTATGCCATAAGCCGGTAATCGAGCAGACAGATCACCTGATGGTAAGCAATCTGCGTCGCCCATGGACACCTGGAACACCAGAGGCGTTACAAGTGCGTTACCGGCCTTTTGGGGATTAGGAGTTTGAGGATCGTTGGGGATTCAGGGATTGGGGAGATTGGGGAAGGGGAGGATAATCGGGCCTCCGGTAACCTTACTCACACGACGAAACACAACGCAAGCGTTGCTTCACGTCGGTTTTGTATGAGGCCGTGGTATCACTCCGGTCGAGCCGGCCCATTCGTGCCGAAGCATGGCTCTCCCACACTTCTTCTTTTATGTTCTTCAATTAGTTACAAAACGAAGCTACTAAGTAGTAGTATTTCGAGGGCGCTCGATTGTTTTCGAGGACGCTCTTTAGTTTTCGAGGACGCTCGATAGATTTCGAGGACGCTCGATTGTTTTCGAGGACGCCCGATTGTTTTCGAGGACGTTCGATTGTTTTCGAGCACGCCCGATTGTTTTCGAGGACGCTCGATTGTTTTCGAGGACGCTCGATAGTTTTCGAGGACGCTCGTTAGTTTTCGAGTACGCTCGATTGTTTTCGATGTCGCTCGATAGATTCCGAGGACGCTGGATTGTTTTCGACGACGCTCGATTGTTTTCAAGGACGCTCGATTGTTTTCGACGACGCTCGATTGTTTTCGAGGACGCTCGATTGTTTTCTAGGACGCTCGATTGTTTTCGAGGACTCCCGATTGTTTTCGAGGTTGCTCGATAGATTTCGAGGCTCTCGATTGTTTTCGAGGACGCCCGATTGTTTTCGAGGACGCTCGATTGTTTTCGAGGACGCCCGATTGTTTTTGAGGACGCTCGATTGTTTTCGAGGTCGCCCGATTGTTTTCGAGGACGCTCGATAGATTTCGAGGGCGCTCGATTGTTTTCGAGGTTGCTCGATAGATTTCGAGGCGCTCGATTGTTTTCGAGGACGCCCGATTGTTTTCGAGGACGCTCGATTGTTTTTATTACTATTTTTTTCTGTTTTAGTCTTAAAAGCGATTCTGTATGAAAACACGTGGCTGTACAAAGCCAAGATAGCCACACTCGAACTAATTGTACATGATGTGTTTTAACCAAAAATAAAGATTAAGAAAGATAATAATAACATTTTGTTAAACAGGGTATTTTATGAGGCAAATTATCAGATGGATGGACATCAGCAACACCAGAGGAGTAGCAGGTGCATTGAGAATTGTATAATTTATTGAACTATGGATAAACGGTGCAATAGGAAAAAAGTTGAAACACCGCAGAAACGAGCAATTAACTTATTCTAAACAATCAATACACATTGTCCACAACAAAATCAACGACATTCAACATAACATAACATCACGCTTTTTATCCTCGAAGGGGTAGGCAGAGGTGCACATTATACCACTGTACAATGTAACACCCACTTTTCACTATTTATGTTCTGAGTTCCATGTAATAGGGGGATGAACGTATTGCCATATACCGGGCACAGTTCCAGACTCCGTGCTACTACTCAGAATTTTTAAAAAACCCAGTAATTCTTTGCCCGATCTGAGAATCGAACCCGAGACCCCTTACCCGACAGTCGCAATTGCGACCACCCGGCCAACGAGACATTCAACATCAAAAAAGAAATTTCGTAACAGTCCTGCTGAAACAAGAATTCTTTATTTATTTATTCATATTGAACAATGTACATGCAATATGAAGTATTACATACAACTAATTCAGTACATTACCCTGTTAGGGCGTAGCAATTTAAAACAAAATTTAATGTCAGCTGAAATTTAAATTCTTAAACACAAAAGTGCACAGTCAAGCGTTTTTATTATGATAATCATTATTTCCAAGTCCGTTCTCCCGAGGATCGAGCTGAGATATTCAATCGAGTGTGAATGCATAAACCTGGATGTGCTCTCGTCAAATTTAAAATTATCATTAAGCTTATTTCCTTTGGGGGTAAAGTAATCGATTTGGTACCTTCAGGGTGAATATTTTAAGGAAGATCATGTTTCATAATGTTTAGCTTACAAATTCATTACTAATAAGTAAACCACTACATTTTTCAGTTAATTCATATTTATCTATCTTTTTTCAAACACTGGCTGCCTCGTTGGCCGAGTGGTCGCAAGTACGATAACAATTTTACAATTAAAAGTACAATTAAAAAAAACCCAGGAATGCTTTGCCCGACCTGGGAAGCGAACCCGAGTTCTCTTGCTCAGCAATCGCACTTACAACCATTCGGCCAACGAGGCAGTTGCAATTTAATTTCTGATTACCTACTACTTGGCATTGTTTTAAAAATAACTCTTATGAAGTACCTAACTTCAAGATTCTTTATCATATTATTATTAAGATATCTTTTCACAATATTCAACTTACAATTGGAAAGTTGTCAGAACATTTCCATTACATTCGAGAGCGGAAAGTTCATAAGTACGGATGAAAAGAAAAATAAACCTTTTCTCTATTGGATGAAATCACAAGTTTGTGAACTGAACCGAACATGTTCTAACAGAAGCATATTGTTTTATGTTTGCGTTTAAAATGGCGTTTGTATTTTTATGACGAACGATGCTTCACATTGGTTTTCTGTGAGGCCGTGGTATCACTCCGGTCGAGCCGGCCTATTCGTGCCGAAGCACGGCTCTCCCACAATTTTTTTTAATATAAAGTATTAAGGTGTAGTCTTGTATATAGAGTTTATTTTTATACGATACTAGCTGTTCAGGCAAACTTTGTATCACCTAAACTGTTTTTTCTCACCATCCCTGGAATTTTACGAACATTTCAAGACTAAAATAAGCCAAATCGGTGCAGACGTTCTCGACTTTTAGCGAGACTAACCGAAATTCATTTTTTATATAGATAGATGTATAAAAGGAGGATATTTTCGACGCTCCTGCCAGCGACTCATGCCTCATGTTCCATTCCAGACTATGATCTTTACTAATTCATTTAAATCTTAAAATCAGTTAAGAGTGGGAAAGCCATGCTTCGGCACGAATGGGCCGGCTCGACCTGAGTGATACCACGGCCTCACAGAAAACCGACGTGAAGCAACGCTTGCGTTGTGTTTCGTCATGTGATTGAGGTTACCGGAGGCCCAATTACCCTCCTCTTCCTCAATCTCCCCAATTCCTAAATCCCCAACGATCCTAAAACTACTAATCCCCAAAAGGCCGGTATCGCACTTGTTACGCCTCTGGTGTTCCAGGTGTCCATGGGCGACGCTGATTGCTTGCCATCAGGTGATCCTTCTGCACGTTTACTGGCTTATGTCATAAAAAATCTATTAAGTACTTTTTATTTTTTTTATGAGTATAATTAATACAGACACCTTTTAAATTTTTGTTAGAAGACAGCTCATTACAGATTAAAATTATTATTTACATTTACTCGTCTAACAATAGATGTACACCGCAGTTGATAATGACCTATGTCACCCTGGACAAGGGTCTGTGACCGCAAACACTGTCCTCTATCTAAACTATGAAGGTATATAAATAGAAGTCGCTTCACGTGCCATTAATAAAGCCCTGGAAAGTGCAAAATTGTAGTTTCTGGTACCTCATCTCGAAATGTAACATCTAAGACTGTATGATACTTTTACAGGGATTAAAAAAAATTTAAAAAACGTATTACAAGTTATATTGGTCCAAACAAAAACAAGCTCATGTGGGCATAATTAATTTTTATTTTATTGTTTGTCATCAACTCGGCAGAAGGTATAGTTTGCAACAGCAACATTTATACCAATCAAATAAATGTTTTCAAGCAAACAAAGCTTAGGGAAAGAGGTTAACTTTAGGGAACAGAAGGTAATATTCCCTAAGATCGGAAAAGGAGGATCCTCCGACCAGGCGAGGTGATCGTGACTGGCGAGCTTTCTGCCCAACAGTTGTTTGTTGGGATTTTTTATCCGTGTTAATTTGCTTGTAAACTTTGCATGTGCGATGTAGGATTTTTTGTGACGTCTTCCGTTGACATGGAACATGTGTCGCCACAATATATATAAAAGCTAATCACATGGAGATAACTTGACAGGGTTTAGCCCTGATACACAAACATTATTCATTGATTGCGACACCACCTGAAAATTAGCATCCAATGTCAAGGAACATTTCCCAAAATGGCGACCACGTTTCGGAAAACACGACGAGAATCCCGTATATTGTGGATCGACGACCTGGTGAAGGTCGCGTAAATTTGCGAAACACGGAAAACGCAATGCCGCCATTGAATCATGCCCCAGGGGAAAAACAAACATTTTTTCAGGGAAAACATAACAATGGTAAAATATAGGTACTTGCAACAAAAATTGTTTTTAAGAATTATCTCTACGTGGTATCCCTAAAAGAGAATGGTAATGAGAAAATATTATACTCCTGAATAAGCGCATGTCATGACGATTTTTTTTTTCTGAAGACGTGAAAAGAGGTTTACTTAAAAAAACAATTTTTACCAGTTATCTTAGTAATCACATATCGGGGTAAGTCAGTTTTTAAATATGGAACAGTAATCCAGACATTATTCTTGAGTAGTTCAATATTTACAAGACTCAAATTGTAATTACTTCCTCCCGTTGTTAGTTCGAGCTGTTTGTTTATCTTGAGATTGATTCATTATTTTAATTACTATTTGTAGATACTTTACTTTTGTATGTAGTCATCGTAATAAAATTGTTATTTTGGTCCTGTAGTACAACAATGTCAAAACTGATTTGATCTTATTGTCGTATAAAATCGATATTACATAACATTGTTGCATTGACAACAAGATGACATTGTAGGAATATGCCTGTAACGCTGTAAACAGCTCGTGACGTACAAAACAATATGACTAATCGGTCCATATATCATATTTCGTCTCAATTGTGTCCGCACGACGCAAAAATACATACTCGTAGGCACGTAGCTATAGCTAAACACTCCACGGTCGAGAACAGGTAAATTGTACCCTCTTTTCTTCGACGATTTTTTGCAAAAAGGTTCCTCCGTCAACGCGCCAAGATATCGAAATTCAAGCTCCGAAACTAATTACAAAACAAGAACGTTAGCAGAAACACAATTAAAACGACCTATGTAACAGAATTTTAATTGAAACAGATATAGAGGTATTGGAACCCAAGGAAATTATGTTTAGCAATTAATTTTAATTCCACGGGGCGTAATAAATGACGACATTAAACACCCGTACTTAGGTAATTACTGGTAGTAGAAATATTACGGTGAGTTTGTATAGAGATAAGTACGCGCTAAGTAAACACAAAAGAGTATTAGAACTAAGGAAGGAAAACGATGTAAGAGATAAAAATCCAATCACAAAACTCACCAACTGTCGAAGCAGTTGAAAAGATCCACAACGTTCCGTCAACTCCGTGGCAGGCTTATCTTACGCCGATAATATCAAAACCATTGCAATTAGCACATTAACCGTGGCATAGAGTTATGAGGTACACAGTCAGTAATATGAACAGTATGAACATTTTGGTTGTCACTACACTGAATTTGAATGGAACGTTCGGTGAGGTTCGTTCAAGTCGAGCGAAGCGGTATGTCAGGGAGGGGCGCGCGGGCGTTCCGTCCGATCGTCGGGAGCACACTGAGAGGGATGCTGCTCGTTGCTACGATACGACACCCATCGCTACCCCCCTGCGGCCGCCGCCCTAGACGAGTGGCGCGCAACCTAGTTTTACGTATAACTGCTACTGTCTGCGTAATAGCTCTTCAGCAATTTCCTGATAAAATGCTTTTGATATGCTATTTGTGTGTGATTGAAATGTTATTGGAATCGATGAAAATGGCCGTTTGGATGAATATCACGAAGACATTACGCGAAGGAATGTATGAAAATGATAATGTGAACGCACGGAAGTCAAGTAATTTACTTGTATGAATGAAATTGATTCAGCTTACGTTCTTTTTCAATTATAAGTTGAAGAAAGTACGATAGCGTACTTTATTTTTATCCAGCTTTACTTTTTAACATAAAAAGTCATGTTTATATGTTAAAATATTTCTGCGTTTTGTGTACAAAATATTCGTTAGGCTGTGTGTGTACATAAAAGAAAATTTTGTTGACTCATAATATCATCAATAATAAACAAACGAGCATCGTTCATTGTGGCTCGGATCTGAGCAACTTTGCTATTGGGGTTGGCAGGCAAATCGGACTGGACGAACAAAACAAATTGCAATAAAAATAAATTTGCGATAAAAATTGTAGTTCAAAATTATGACATACATTAATACCTTACAATTAATCTGCAATTAATTGGGATTAAGATCTATACATTACTTGGAAAAAAATATACTTAAACAAGTTTGAAAAGGTTTCCAGGAATACGTTGAACGTATCCCATGAATTTGGGGCTCAATCGATCGTGTTGTGTTCAGGCTATGAACGACACAGTGAGACCAGAGATCAGACTTTCAATAATTTATTGTTACAAATAAGTATGAGTTAATTATATTGTGAATCTGCACATTTAACTGCGATTTTTTTTAATTTTGAACCGGAATAAGCCAGCCTCAGCAGCACATATTCTAAATACACAAGTTACAAATTATGTGTAAATATATGATACCTGCATAATTCAATATCATATCTTCGAAATCGAATAGAGACTTATTTGTATCGAATACCAAAGTTTTGGCAGCGGAATCTGCATTATTAGTCTCATCGAATAGAATATGAACATGAAACTACTGCCATATTGACAATATTGAATAACTTTAATCTCTATCTTACTAGATGACTGCACAGTCTAGTAATGAGAGCTAACCTTTTTTGTGCTTACTAGGTGGTGTTGATTTAGTATGAGTTCTTCTTAGTACAATCACCGTAGCTGACAAAAATTTATTATTATTTTCTTATTGACTTGATACTATCATATTCTAAATTGGCTAACAGCCCGTGATACTTAACTTCTGGAGTTCTGGACTATGGACATGCTTTGAAAAGAGCCCATCTTTTGCCATTGCTGTAACCTCCACGCTGGGCAAATTTGGATGGAGATCGCATTAAGACACTTCACCACGTCACACCACCGACGAGAAAACGACTAACTATCGGGTATTTTCTAGCTTAAGAAATGAATAATAGACATATATTTCGTGTAAACAAAAGAGATGCACATACGGATAGTTGATCGTTGACTGACATTGCACACACTCGCACACACATGCGCACACTCGCCACTATCGGAACTATACGCACTCGCTCCTCGCGGGTCGCTAATTGGTTGCCGATACGAGCCTAAAAAAGAGGTTAGAGATAGTGGTCAAACGTCGGCCCATAAAATATATAAAAAAGTTAATAATACAATATTACTATCCAGTCTCTTAAATATCACCACGCGATAGTCTTCATTTATCGAATACATTCTAGTCGTGTTCTTTATTTTGTAACTAGGGAAGTAAGAGTACCAAGTGACAGGCCAACTCCATCCATCTTCGTCGATAAGCAGTCGAGAGGTGTTGGTCGTTCGTTTTTTTCACCGAGCTGTAGTTTATTAAGATGGGTAAACTAATTCATGGTATAACGTTACTTATTACTTTTACATTTAAATACAAATTCGAAATCTTCAATTACTTGAATTTATGAAGTATAGGTTATCAACGTATATTTTACGAACTACTTCCAATTCATTCAATTTATGCGAGCATTGTGTACGCAATCCAAATGTCCACCATCAAAGAAATATAATTTATCATTTACTAGCGACCCGCCCGGCTTCGCACGGGTTCAATATGCATGTATTATACATATAAACATTTCTTAAAAATCACTCTATCTATTAAAAAAAATGCATCAATATTCATTGCGTAGTTTTAAAGATCTAAGCATACATAAGGACAGACAGACGGCGGATAGCGACTTTGTTTTATACCATGTGATAATATTTTTTTTGTTGAATGTAGCTCCACAATAAGATTTGTCCTGTGTCGTGGGTGCGTTTACAAACATACAATTTCACATGACACGATACCCAGTTTCAAAACAACAATCGGTGGATCACACAGAGAGTCGCTCCGTTCTAGATTCGGACCCACGACACATTGCGTGGCAGCCAGTTCCCGAGCCACCGCGCTATGTAGTGTTTTGATCATGACCATGTATTGACTCTACAGTTTTACAAAAATCTTTACAGCCATAAATCTATTTAATCTGTTTTATTAATTTTCTCTTCATGTTTTCTTAGTTAAAAGCAATTACACCATAAATAAAATTCCAAATCAACTTCTCTTTGTCACTAGAACACAATCACATACATTACAAAGAATGATGACATCATAACAAAGAGTTAGAGGTATTAACTCAAGGCTGTACCCCGTACGAAAACCTCTTAGGAGGAGGACTACACAGTAAATGGTCTGAGGGCTCAGTACGACTTAAATGTAAAACACGAGATCCTAACGTGTCGAGAACCTAACGGGTTACCGGGGCTCCGGCTCGAAGTGCAGGAGTAGGAATGGGGTGGTTTTTAGTCAGTAAGAGTCTGACACTCCCTCCCGCCTCACCTAGGCGGGAGAAGTCATTCGATGATTTTCTCCATTTAAAAAAAAATGGCGTGCTCCATTAAACCAACCAATCAGAAGGCAAAGTGACGATTCGATCTTGCGAGACGTGTAACAAACTCGTACTAGGCCCTCTGAGCTTGAGACAAGTTGCCCATTGTACCGTATCGTCTACAAGTGCCGTAAAACCGAACGTTTCTAACCAGCACTTATAAATTGTGTGAAATGGCAACTGGCCAACTTGTACGTAATTGAAATACTAATCTGCTTACCGAACGCTATCGGAATAAGAAAGAATAGTTTCTTGTGAGTGCTTTTTGGTGTTTTGGTAGGAATTATTATTGTTATTTAGCTTGATTTTTTCGTTGGAGTTTTAAGGCAGAGGTGTAACCTATATTTATTATTATCATCATCATTAACAGCCTATAAATGTTTACTGCTAGCAAAGCCTCTTCTCACACGGATAATGTTTGAGAATTATCACCACGCTTGCTCAATGCAGGTTGGCGATTTAAAACTTTTCGCAATCGCAAACCAAATAAAGTCTTTCAAAAGTATCCCGTCCCTTTTTAATAACCGTTCCTTTCAATCCAGGTGAGCAGTGCAATTTCGATCACACACGATCTTTCTCGAACCTTGACGGAGTTTTAAAGTACTATTGGCAAAGTTTGGTACTGAATAAAGTATGTTGACTGACGGGAAATAGACTCGAGAGACGACATAGAAATGGAATTCGAGAAATTGAAAATTATTGAGAGGAAAAGACTGAATGAAGGTGAAAACTTCCTTGGTTCGATTAAGGAGCAACGTGATAATATATTTTGTATGTAGGTAGTTAAAGTTTATTTTGCGGGTTTTGTGAAGTGTGTGGGAGTTTGATACATAACATCACGCCTTTTATCCCCGAAGGGGTAGGCAGAGGTGCACATTCTACCACAGTACAATGTAACATCCACTTTTCACTAGTTGTTATGAGTCCCATGTAATAGGGGGTGAGCCTATTGCCATACACCGGGCACATTTCCAGACTCCGTGCTACTACTGAGAATTTTAAAAAACCCAGTAATACTTTGCCCGACCCGGGAATCGAACCCGAGACCCCTTGCCCGGCAGTCGCACTTGCGAATACTCGGCCAACGAGGCAGTCAGATCTAGATCTGACTGCCGTCTGGGAGTTTGATCTAGATCAAGATAGTCCTTGTCGCGTTTTCAGTATACAATTGTATGTAATGTCGTCGAAGATGTTATATGACAAGACAACCAGATACAACGGTATTACGTATTTATCATTACACGAATACCTATTAATATTATACTTTATACATACTTCTAGGTGATCAAGTACCTACCTTTTTTACATTTTCTGTCTGGAAACCTAGATATTTTAGAGATGATAATATAAATGATTATATCTTTCAAAAAGAGATAAACAATAATTGCTTCAACATCTCAATTATTATTAATCCGAAGGCAGGTATATTTGTTTCCTTTTTATGTTTTATCTTCTCAACAAATCTCCGTGAGATTTTGCAGATATAGAGTACTGAGACGGAAGTAATTTAAGCGGAAAATATCGATATTTAAAATAGTTTATTATCATATTTATCTTGAAATACCAATGCAGTACAGATAGAATTTAGTTTCTGTGCTACACAACATTCACGTTGTTATTTTATAATAGCTCCATAATTTTTTGTATATATAGCTATCAGACAAAAATCCGCAATATCTACTTATCGAAGTACTGACTTCATACAGTACACAGTTACTGTATAGGCTATACGAATATTTTGTTTCAGTTCTGCGAATTATTGTTTGTATCCAAAATGCATGCACATACAAAATGTGGGAAAAGAAAACTACCACAAAAACTAAAGATACATCACTAGTGAGTATTAGTTTTTTGTTTACAAAAACCTTGCTTTTTATTCGCATATTTTCCCACGTCAAAACTGTACCCTCCATCATATACTTATCTAATTATGTATGCTCAAGAAGATTATAAAAAATACAAACACTTATGTAAAAATCATTATCATTATTCCTACTAATTACTTTACCATCCATCCAAGATACAAGCAAAATCATTACAAAAAATCAAGAAACATAGTCAATATCTCGTTTCAGGCGTACGAACACAGTGTAAGGTCAAAATTACGCAAGACGGATAGAGGATTCCGCCTAAATGACGTGTTTAAATGAGATTTTGATTGATCACCAATCGATTAGCCTGCCTTCCCTTTTAGCTCACATCTTCTTGTTTGGCTATGCAAAAATATGTACCTCTTGATCTAAATATCTGGTAGGACATTTTGTTAAAAAGTCTTTTAGGGAAAATTTTAAGACTAAGTTTTTTTGATAATGGCGGACGTGGCATATAATGATGACATCAGTTTGTGTGTTAGCGAAAAAGTTGTTTAGTTAGCCTAATGGCAAAAAGATAACAATGAGTAGGTAATTAATGGTTATAGGTGTGAGAGGAAAATAATGCTTGGTATGATAAGTTCTCTATAATGCATATTGCAAGATCATGAAAGGTAAATAAAGTTCTATAAATAACGCAAAATTGTGCTTTACAACAAGTACATAATTACAAATTATGATTATCTTATGACGACAATTACGTAGCAGTGTTTCTATTAGGTTATCAGATAGTGTCCGTTTAAACTTGGCTGCCGTGCAACGTGTCGCGGATTCGATTCCTGCATGGAACAATACTTTGTGTGATCCACAAATTGTTGTTTCGGGTATGGGTGTCATTGTGTATGTGAACTTATATGTTTGTAAACGCACCCACGACACAGGAGAAAATCCTAATGTGGGGCAACGTTTTTTTTAAATATCAATTTGTCCCTATAACCTCTTAGATTTAGAACGTCGATCGAAAAATACATATTAAACAAAAGTGACAGGATTCAGAACACTCTACTCGTTGTAAACTTCAATTTGGATTGTAACAATAGAATGAAACGATTTTGGTACTAACTTTTTATTCTCAACGTTGTCCATTTGAATGGCTGTCAGTATCTACAACAGATGTGTTCTATAGTCAAAGTCAGCCAATTCCAATATAAATTCACGTTTTTTCTGTTATTGATAAAAATCCCCTCAATTTGAATACCTAGATATCTATATGCCTACCTCGGATTACTACCAAAAGGTCCTTTGATCTTTTAAATGCTATTTGACTTTTGCTCGTAGGTACTTTTTTGGAGTCGGCCTTATTATACGTGACTAGAATTTTCAGAGATTTAGTAGATTCTCTTTTCGGGACAAATATTTGTTTAGTCGAAGTAAATAGGATTTTGTTTGCAAAGACATCAAAATTATATTAAATTGGATCGAATTTAGTAGAAAAATAAACAAATTATCTAACTTACGTTCAAAAATAGAAATAACGTTTCTCAAAAAAAGTAGACAGTTCTACTACAACGAGATGTCACATTAACGGTAAGCGATAGGTATTACAAATTACTATGTTTTTTTTTCATGTATAAAGTAAACAGACAAATAATTTTACACATCTTGCCATATCTCCGAGATAAGAATCCAACACGTTTGGAACTTAATTTGTTCAACTAAGACCAATTTACTGGATATATTCCACACTATTTCACCTACCTGCCATACATGATACATACATATGTACCTCTATACTGTATAGGTAACGAAGCAAGGACATGCAACGGAGTTACCAGCTTTAATTGAATTTCTTGGCGAGGGGATGAGTCGTGGCCATCGAGTGTTTACTTTGGGGGACAAATTGGTGGCCTCCTACGATCAAATTAGGCTCCGAGACTATGTCACCTGGATAGATAGGGAATTATTAAAAAAATATTAGAAGAAATACATAAATTGGTTGAACGCAGATGGCAGTTTTGAGGACAAGCAACGAGAAATTGGATTAGGGACTGTTTTTAATTAGATTTTGACTACATAGGTACAATGTTGTTCGATATTCTAACATTAAAACAAACATGCACGGACTCTAGAAAAGATATCCGAAAGTGCCTTCAACCAATAAAAAAGACATTAAATTATAATTGATCGTAAATACACGCGGACCTTTATATTTTATACCGAACAGTTGATATTTTACGACATATAATTAGATTTTGACGAATTGATTTTGAAATAAAACACATAAAACGTACTACATAGGTACAATGTTGTTCGATATTCTAACATTAAAACAAACATGCACGGACTCTAGAAAAGATATCCGAAAGTGCCTTCAACCAATAAAAAAGACATTAAATTATAATTGATCGTAAATACACGCGGACCTTTATATTTTATACCGAACAGTTGATATTTTACGACATACGGATAATGAGACAAATAAACTTACACCAAAATATAGGAGAAAATTCTGAATGGCCCGTGAAAAGTCATAAAATGATTCCTCAAATCGAAAAGGTCTGTAATAATGGCCAACATAAAGTTGAGAAGGTAACTGTTTGTTCAAAACAATTCGGGATTTATTTGTTTACGTCTCTAATGTCCTTTGTAGGACGTCTGTGAAGGTAGGTAAGGTCTCACATATAATCTTACTTTTAGGACTTATACGCCTATACATTTTTCATGTGTTTAGGCTGTCTCTGATAGATTATATTTAGTTAATGACCTGAAAGTTTCAATACGGTTTTATTTTGAAAACTGTGGTAGAACAGAGTATTTCTTGTGGTTAACAAGCTAGATAACAAAATGTACTATCAATTTCGATGCTCTAGTGATAACGAGTAATCTGTTGAGGCGATTTATTACATTGTTGCGAAAGACTTAAAAATAAAGTGCAAAATTGCAATTTCCCATCATACTCAAAAAGACGAAAACTAGGCGTCGTAGCTCTGTAAAGACCAAAAATTACAAGATATTTCGGTAAATCAGATCAGGATCCTTAAGATCAGAAAAAGTCAGAACACAGCAATTCTAACCTGAATCACCGTATTTAGTTGCCATCTCAACCGAATGTATGCGCTATACCTAAACAAAACTTGTTAAAACTTTCCCTAGAAAGTATACCACAAATGTGGGCTTATTTAGAAACTTCTGTATCTGAGTCACTTCATTTTTTACCAAATGTCTGCTATATAAACGAAAAACACAGCCTTTGGGAAATCAATTATTTTTCCTTCAGACTTTTAAGTACATGTTCTATTATTAAGTTGGAGATTTGAAAAGTAAATATACACGTCTTATAAGGAGCTAATGTTTTATTTTTATTTTATTTGAAACTTTGGTATTTTTACATTTACCTTCTCAACTTTAATGTTGACTGCCTCGTTGGCCGAGTGGTCGCAAGAGCGACTGCTGGGCAAGGGGTATCGGGTTCGATTCCTGGGTCGGGCAAAGTATTATTGGGTTTTAAAAAAAATGTCACGGTGGTAATAGGCTCACCCCCAATTACATGGGATTCATAACATAAATAGTGAAAAGTGAATGTTACATTGTACAGTGTCATGAACACCCCTTCGAGAATAAAAGGTGTGATGTTATGTTATGGTATTTTAATGACTTAAGGGTTTTGAGTAAAATGAAGTATTGCTTAAATAAGGACTTAATTTGATATTATACATTTGGTATTTCCGAGGTAAATAACGGCCAAAGCTTAAACTGATCAAACTCTTTTGATGAGAATGGGCGATTTAAGGTGTCAGTTTCGATTACTGGGCTCAACTAAATATAGTGCCAGATCAATAGCTCAATATTCCTTAAGGCTTTGACTGCCAATAAAAAACTGTTGAAGGCAATTCCTCCGCTAATGTCGGTCACCGCTGACCGTCATGACATTCAATGTGTTAGCCCCAGTACTAAAATAGCAATATATTACAACAAACCAAAAACAAAATAATTACCAACCTCAAATCCAGGATTAAAATTAATAGAACACAGAGTTCACTTATCAAGCTAAGTCCGTCCTGTGGACAAATTGCACGGGGACTACAGGGGATAATTACAATGCAGATTAGGCAAACTGCTGGGACACTGCCAACGACGTGAGTTTAACAGGCTCACTCACAATACTAGCTAGTCAAAGAAGGTGTTGATTAAAATTGGGAATGGAAAAAAAATAGGCCGTTTAAGCCTTTGACTGCCAATAAAAAACAGTTGAAGGTAAATCCTCCGCTAACGTCGGTCACCGGTGACCCCATTGGCGTTTAAGGTGTGAATGGAAAAAACAGGCCGGTTAAATTAAATTAAGAAAATATTAATTCCATTATAAATAAATAAATGTACAAAGGATTGTCCTTCAGCTATGACAATGATAATGCCGCTCCTGAGTACGAAGTTTCGATCTTATTTTACTTAGTTCTTTAATTATTTAGTTTATATACATACTTAACATTATGCCTTTTATCCCCGAACGGGTAGGCAGAGGTATACATTACGGCACTTAATGCCAATGTACAACGTGGCGCTCACTTTTCACTAGATATTTATGTTATGAGTCCTATATAATAGGGATGAGCCTATTGCCATATACCAGGCACATTTCCAGACTTCGTGTTAGTACTAAGGTTTTTTTTAAAAACCCCTTATTACTTTGCCCGACCCGGGAATTGACGGATTTGACGGACGGCGGATAGCGACTTTGTTTTATACTATGTAGTAATGAAATCATGGATCACGTATTTCGTGTATTGAGTGAGGGGAGCTAAAGGGGAGCCCGTTGTCAGTAGTGGACGTCTTCCTGTTGTTGATGATGATTCAGAGATATATTTGCAATTCTCTAAACTAATTCAGTTAATAGCAAAGCACTTATGCTGCTACTATAGCATTCAGATCAAAAAGCATCAGTAAGGGTTTCCAATGGAGCAGCTAATCCTTGCGTCACCGCATTGGAACCACTACAGTTTAATCTCTCTAATGAGACATACATCGAGTAATTACGCGCCTAATCCATCGTCGTAGTCTCAATGACCTTTATTGATTCTTGTTACGAGTACCTAAACTGTTAGTTGTTGATCATTATTGTTGGTACTTCTATATTGATATTTCAGAGGAAAGTATTTTTTTTAATTATAACCTAAGTAGTAGTAAGTAAGTATTTACTATATTTTCTCAGATATTCCTCAATAATTCTTCTTAAAATTTTGCTAATGAGCATTGACATAAAATACCTAATACCTACATTCCTATCGCTAATTATGTAAAAACAAATTAAACAAAAGAAAATCCCATCCCATTAGTATAAAATGGATCCTTGATTACTTTCAAGAAAATTAGTTCATGAAAGAATTAAGAACAGTAACCCACTATCGCTACTAATTAGGGACACTCTGTATCAACAATAAAGTCACATAACCGAAGACTTGGTGACTTTAATCCAGTTCCCGTCGCCGTTGGGGTTGATACCGTAATTAAGCGTGCTCCGGTTAAACTCTGAACCTACAATGTATGAGTAGACCGCCGACTTTGTAAGGGTTGAGAAAAATCGAAGAATCAACAAGAAAGATCCCTTAGTTTTGTGTCTGTAGGGTTCAATATGAACGTGATACGTTAGAGGTTCTTCATTTGTAAATGTACGTACCTATGTAAACAAGAATTTTTGAGATAGAATTTTCCAGAAAGACCGCTTGAACAGTAAGTAACATTAATGAGAACCAGAAGAAAACGTATGATCAGGTTTTAGTTGGATGAAGTCAAACATTCTTATTAGTATTCGATTCTGCCCCAGTAGTTTAATATTTTCTCTGATTTAAATTCACTTTTTCACATAACTACGAATATCACACACAAACATTGTCATAAAGGATTCAATCTCAATCCATTTAACCTCAATTATCAAACGTCATCATCATCATTCCCTGTCTGCAACCAAATATAGGAGAGCCATGCTTCGGCACGAATGGGCCGGCTCGACTGGAGTGATACCATCGCCTCGCAGAAAACCGACGTGAAGCAACGCTTGCGTAGTGTTTCATCGTATGAGTGCAGTTACCGGAGGCCCAATCCCCCCATCCCCCAATCTCCCCAATCCCTGAATCCCCATCAATCCTCAAACTCATGTTTCCCAAAAGGTTGATAACGCACTTGTAACGCCTCTGTTGTTCCAGGTGTCCATGGGCGACGCCGATTGCTTAGATACCATCAGATCCGTCTGCTCGTTTACCGGTTTATGCCATAAAAAAAGCTGAGAAATAAAGGCAGAAAAAGTGATCTGAAGAAAGCGACCGTCTGTACCCGCTTCATTCTGCACCCCAGCGTCGCGTCTAAGTAAACTTGTTGTCTTATCACAGTTTACACGCGTGTAAACCTTATTACTTCTATGTCCTAGAACATAGTACTTACCTACATACATATAGGGTATAAATTCCCTGTAGCTATTATAGGTTGTTAAAAGTTATGCGTTCAGTGCAACAATGAAGTATGAACTATGATGGAAAGTTTAAACTGTTTTATGGGAATATTGTGTTGCATAGTTGTTACAAGAGTGAGAAGTTTATGTGGTCATGAATAGTGTAGTCGGATTTTTGGCATGAGATAATTTTCCATCGCTAGTATATGCGTGTGGGTGTGAATGATACAAATAAACATAACATAACATCACGCCTTTTAACTTCGAAGGAGTTGGCAGAGGTGCACTCAGAGGTAACACCCACTTTTCACTATTAATGTTGCGAGTCCCATGTAATAGGGGGTGAGCCTATTGCCGTATACCGGGCACATTTCAAGACTCCATGGTACTACAGAGATTTTATTTTTAAAAACCCAGTAATACTTTGCCGGGCCCGGGAATCGAACCAGAGACTCCTTGCCTGGCAATCGCACTTGCGACCACTCGGCCAATGAGGCAGTCAAATAAACAATACATAACATTTTTAGAATTACAAAATACTGGAATTTCTTTGGGATGTTATTCCGGAACAGCTGTAGCTGTGAACTTTGGTTTAGGCTTTCACATCTAATAATGCGTCATATGATCATCACTATAACATTATCTGAAAAGGAACGACTTTGTAAAGTTTTAATGAACCAATACGTATATCCACTCTCTATCGTAACAGAAAGTACTATTAACATTTATTAATATACAAATATCGAAGACAATTGGAGTCGCATGCGGTTCAAATGTCCATGTAACAATACAAGTAAAACAAATGAAACAAGTTAATTTATTTCTGCAAATAGGCTACAAGGCAGCACTTTTACACGTCAAATTTATTAATTTCAAAAGACAATCTTTAAAAATATAATTCTATAAGATACACAGCTGTGGACTCGTAGTAAGATTCCACATAACACCACGTCACACGACTCCAGCAAATACAGCAGCGATTGTATCTTGCTGAAGAAAAACAAACTTATTTTTGTAACACCTAAGGTTTCAAATAAGTTTTTTGGTTTCAAAGTTACTGGCGTAACCATAGCAACAAGTGGTTTTCTCACCGTTGACTATCCTCCCACACAAGTCTCAAGCCAAGCTAAGCCTGAGTTATTGCCTAGATCGTTTAATACGAGAGGTTACTTGATAGTGCTATGTATTTTTTCGTTTTAACACTAGCAATGTTAATTTCACCTGAGGTTAAAGTTGAACTATTGATTGAGCTTGCGATTATAGTAACACAATAATGTTCTTCTTAAAATATCTCTTTAAAATTTATACAACTGTTTCAATTATCTAATTGATGACTACGATATCTAAGTACTAAATAAATAAAATGTAATTAATGGTCTGCATTTCATGCAATAACCAATCAAATTGAAAATAGATTTTTTGAATATACATACTAACTTTACCAATTTGGTAGTTTCCAGGATATAAAAATTTAAAATCTAATTAGTCAGTCGGTTAGAAAATGAAAAAATAATATACTCGTATTTTTTATTTTCTCGTATTAAGTTGTAATACTTAGATAAAATGGCGCTAAGTTTAGGAGTTTAGAAGTGGGGTCGTTACGTTATAACGTGCTACAAAATGTGACACGCTGTGACGTCACACGATATTTCAAATTAATATATCGTCGAAAGTATTTAATTTTTGTGAGTAAAGAAAAAATACGTGTCTAAAGTTTGAAATTAATGTACCATACGGACATTAAAATAAAATTTAAGAAACTACCCTATTACTACTGAACAGGAGAAAACTTCATGCGATACTGCACGTAGGCATTAGATTTTACGTAACCGAAGCAAAATATATTGGTAGGCAAAAGAGCTGCAGTGTACTAAGTGAACGGACCATCAATAGAATATTGAGTGGCATTCACAAAATCCGTTGGACTTGAGCGATGCGGACACACCGCAGTGCGGATATAAACGTATAAGGTAAGTGGACACACCCCTTTATGAGGTGAAACTTTGAATATAGAATGAAGGTCTAGGAGTTGCCAGTTTGATAGAAACAAAGTGATTTGAAGACGTATAGGTAGGTAAGTAATGTTTGATACTGTTCAGTGATTTTTTTATGTTGTTTACCGAGCTAGAATAGCATAGAAGGACTACGGGAATATGTAGTACCAATGTACCTCCAATTTATTTATATATGTATTCTCCTGTGTACTGTCTGTGTTGTGCTTAAATAAATAATCCCTCTTATAATATAAATAATAAATAAAAAATAAAAAAATAAATAATAAATCCCCAATCCCTGAATCCCCAACGATCCTCAAACTCCTAATCCCCAAAAAGCCGGTGACGCACTTGTAACGCCTCTGGTGTTCCAGGTGTCCATGGGCGACGCCGATTGCTTACCATCAGGTGATCCGTCAGCTCGGTTACCGGCTTATACCATAAAAAAATAATAAAAAAATAGGTTTAGACTCTGCTATGCTGAATATCGAAAAATATACATACATTATTAAAAAAAATGTATATGTGGAAAACATTTTTAAACCACTAACGAATAAAGTCTAAATGAAACAAAAGTGGAAAAAAGACGAATGGAAGTCGGTATGGCAGGCACCCTCATTGAATGGTTCCCGTTTTTTAAATGAAAGTCAATTAATTCGGTTTCAGCCGAATATTTTACGAACTCCGACCATCAGTTGAATTTTCTATTGAATCAAAGTTTGAAATATTGAATGGTGAGCCTAATTTCGGCTGGTGGAATAAAGCCGCAGGGAGGTTTTTACACATTAATTTGACTCCCAAATTAAGTATAAAAAATTACGAAATCGAGATTCTGAGTAATGAATTGAAGAAAGTGTCATTGAACTGTCTTCTTTCAATAATTGTTTTTGTATTATAACTTTCGTGAGACATACTAAATAAATTACTCGTACTCGCTAGTAGCAGCGCGACAGTCGCCGCGTCGCGGGTCGCGAAATGCTGCTTATGAATATTAGCCTCTAGCATGGCTTGAAACTAGTCGAGTTCCTCGTCAAATAATTACGTGAGTAAGCCGAAAATTTAATAATAATTGTTTTACCTGTGAATGCCAAAGAGCATGACTATTCATTATGACAGAGAAATGTTTTATATAGTTGTTATCGTCAAGTATACTGAAAATAGCTACCACAGAAACATCAAAGAGCTATAGGAAAATAATAGTAGTAACAGATGATATGTCTGGCTAAAAATTAAAAATTAATCATTTAATCTATACAAAAATGATTATCGGCAAAAAACTTGAGCTTGTTGAGCTATCGAAAATCTTCAAGAGAAGTTATAGACTATCAATATCGCTATACTACTCGACCAAAGTAATAAGTATGAGTACCATCTCAAAGAAGTGCTCCGCCCCAGTTTGGCATCGAACTGAGTATACTACGCTACTTAGTTACTTGCCGAACCTTATGAAGTGCGTTAATCATGAATCCTGATGAATGAAAAATATTGTCAAAAGGATATTTTCTTGGGCCGAATTACCTACATCTACAAGATAACCAGTCAGTTTCGGTTGTTTTCTTTGTAACTTAACATAACATCACGCATTTTATCCCCGAAGGGGTAGGCAGAGGTGCACATAGAAGTAACACCCACTTTTCATTATTTATGTTATGAGTCCCATGTAATAGGGGGTGAGCTTTTTGCCATATAGCAGGTACATTTCCAGACTCCATGCTACTAATGAGATTTTTTTTATAAAAACCCAGTAATACTTTGCCTGACTCGGGAATCGAACCTGAGACCCCTTGCCCGGCAGTCGCACTTGCGACCACTCGGCCAACGAGGCAGTCAGTGTAACTTAACTGGATCTAGTATTATAATCCTGGCAATACATTTTCTAATTTCAAACCTTAAAAACTACTGATGAAAAGTGTGTATTAATTAACATCATTATTTGAGTACCTACCTATATTCTGCTAATCATATTAAGATAAAACTGATATCAACGTAAGATACCATTTTTATTTCAACCCCTATCGATACAAAAATTCAAATTGTATCACATAAAACTGTCACCACTCCTAAAAAAACGTGGACGTATTTATCGCATATACAGCATGAGGACAAGTAATTTTTTATCTACCCTCGTTTGTAACATTGATCAAACGGAACATTTGATTAATCGTCAAAGTCTGCGTGTTTCGCTCTTTTCAGCTGAAACCTGAACAAATTACCTTTTGTTAAGATAAATTTTGTTTGGAGGGGCTTAAAAATAATGATCATGTTAATCTAATCTTGCAGTCACAAATTGATTTATGTCAAATAATTAGATGTGATTTGGTAATCTAGCTTCGAAATGTCGCATCTGACTGTATTTTTGGAGGTCTCACATTTATTCTAAACTAGCTGTTGCACGCGACTTCGTCTGCGTAGAATAAAGATTTACAGCTCGCTAATATGTAGCCTATATGTTGACCCGAATTGTTAGTAATATTCTTGCAAAATTTGAAGTAAATCCATGCCGTACTTTTGTGATCATCCCGGACATACATACAGACAAACAGATAAAGATTCTAAAAACCATATTTTTGGCTTCGGTATCGATGGTAGATCACACCCCAAGTATTTTTTTTTTAATTTAAAGTACAGTTTTGACTTTTCTACGATTTTATTATATGTATAGATAGTAGACGACTAGCAGTCCTTGCATAGTTTGGCAATGTTAAGTGACGATTACAGTTCAAAATAAATACTAGTTGTCTCTATGCTCACCCTTACTTGCTTCATTTTATTCATATAGCGGTACTTGTTTCATACAGCGGTACTGTTAATAACATTTTACCCTTTACTTTCACACTGGCAGCCTAATCACGACCGATTCAATTTGAAAATGAAAAAGTTAAACTTCACGATCCTTTTAAAAAGTACACTTTAAATTATGAATAATGGATTCTCTATGATATTCAAATGAAACATAGTTAAATTAATTACTTCAATGTCATTCTGCTAGCCTTTCACTTGAAGTTCAATGAACTACACTGGCGTAGCGGTGACGTCATCGACCGCTACGCCATAGTCGTTCGTAGTATAATTTATTTCTACGATGAATCGTTTGTCTCTTTTTTGTTCGATCATTTTTTTATTTAATGCAATCGTCGGTCAAGGGCAATAGAAAAACAAGAATAGTTACATGTCGAGTACTAGGCATTCAAAAACACTGGTTAAAATTTTATCGAATTCTAATAATGTGACGGTGATCTCTGATTCATTTTGTCGTTGTTATTTTCTGATGGAGAGATTTTTAAGATGGTTGAATATTTATCTGAGGTTTATCAAGTGCTTTGTCTTTGCGATGAATCCATGATGATCATTTTCGCACACTTTCAAAAATTTTCCTTGTATAGTTGCGAGATAAAAGTGCATGAGTTGGATCGTAATATTTATGATTATTATGATCAATGAATGATCGAAATTAATTGTTACTTAATTTTCTTACTATTTATGTTTGTGTATTTGGTACATCATACCAAATGGCAATTTTCTTTTTCTTCTTTCAAATTAGAATACGTCACAAAAATAAAGAAAGCAAATTAAATACTTTATTTATACAAAACTAAACATCAATTTGCTTCTTACAAATCTACCTAGAGCCAGTACTGCCTCCTTAGAGCCCTAGAGGTAAGGTTAAAGTCAAAACCATTTATTAAGAAGCTTGATATAAATGGTTGCCTTCACTTTAACTCAGAAAAAAGATTCATAGTTTCAAGTTACGTTGTTTGTAAGAAACATCCTAAGGCCGTCGTCAGAATAAACGGTCTTCTTATAGATTTAAAAAAGTAAAGAGATAAATTTTTGATGAAAAAACAATTTTGCTTCTTCGACTTTAAAAACCTTTCGATAGTATTTTCTGGACGTATCTGTTTGTTTTTAGGTTGTTTACTCACTTTAAACTCTTAACTGAAAGATTTTTCAAGCAGCATATTTTTACTACATGAGATTTTATTAAACACTTTTTATTGTGTCAATATTTATTACAAGAATTCCAGGTTGATAAGTTTTGTGATAAAAATAAATGTAAATTTGTATCCCAATTAATGTAGAATTTACAAGGAACCTTACACTTTTGTCACACCTAATAATTTGAAAATTCATTGCCAATAAATAAATCTATCCTATTCCATTCTATTACTTGTGAAAATTGTTATAACATTTGAAGTTAATGTTTCTAAACTCCTGCAGTATTAAGTACTCTTCACATCGACCACAATCTGTCACTTTTAATACACATGAAACGTCATTAATTCCAGCAGTAGTACGCCAAGTCTGAACAAAGCCTTACTTGAATTATAAAGCTAGTTACTTCTCGGAAATGTATTTGGGTTACTACAATGAAGATGGATACTCCATGTTTGCTGACAGGCATTTATATGAGAATATACATATAAGGTAGGTTTTTACGTATCTCATATTCAGTATTATGATTAAAATGTATTATTACATTTAATCTTTTTTAGGAGGGACAGAAACTTTAGGCATAATGTGTCTCTACTGTAGTCCCACTTACTTTTTCATGATTGTGAATATTCTTTTTTACGATAGACTTATGGATTTTACTTTTTATTCTCCTTGGATGAGGCTCAGCCTCTAGCCGGCTGAGCCTCAATTTATTCAGTAGGAGTCTAACACGCCCGTATGAGTCTTACTGACTAAAAATCACACTGTTCCTACTAATCCTGCTCTTCGAGCCGGAGTCCGTTAAGTCTTCCACGGCTCCGTATTGAGCATCCGGGCCCCGTCTGTGGACTACTACGTCTTATGAGAGTCATCATTAGTATGCTAATGATGGCCCTTTCAAGCACGCGCCGAACGCGACGCGCCGATTAGGTGTGGTAGGTACAGTTTTTCAGTTATTCTAATAGAATTAAAATCTAAGCTGCAAAATTCAGTATGGAACAATTTTGAACTTAAAATCATTTTGTAACCATTGCTCCAAAAATCAGTGTTCATATTATCTAAATTTCCAGTACCTACTAACAGCTTGACCGATCTGAAGTGCGCTATAATTATATTGATATCTCTGTCACTTGTTAACATTCTCACCTTATTTTATCTCGCTTCCTCAGTGAAATAGATAACTTCAGAGAGACCAAGTTATACTGGTAGTCTGTTCAATGTTTTGTTTTAATTATCCTCATACATTTTGTTACATTTCTTCCTACAATGTTATTTTAGGTTCTACCTTTCACTTTGCAGAATAATTTTCTTTTAAATGTTTTATTTAGTAGCTTTCGTTCATTCTATTAAAAGATTTTTCGATTATGTTTTCATTGAATAAAACCTGTGTAGTTTATGAATGAGATTTGGTGTCCGACTTGAATTTTAGAGGCACAGGAAGGTGAAGAATCGTGTGCATTGCTGCTTAATATGGGAGAGGCTTATGTTCATCTGTGGACCATGTCTATTTAGATATTCGCTCGTTTAGTAATAGTTAAGTAGTAAGTCCCATTGTATAAAACGATCTGACCCTATTGTGGGACTAATAATTCTCACACCATATAGCAATCGAATCGTCGAAACCCCAGATCCGAACCATGGATGGCGTACCTATAAACAAGATATGTAGGTATTTGAAAACATTTATCAAACAAAAATTATTTTTACAGCTTAGCTTTTTGTTGGAGTAATTTTTATAATATTTGTAGTATACCCCAGTGACTGGTAAACATGCTTTTATTAAATTAAACATTGTGTAATTAACAAATTGCGTATGACGTCATACTCCGTTCATGAATGTGAATAAATTAATTTCCTTAAATTTAGATTGTAGGTTATTATATTGTACTAGGTGATTACCTAGTAATGTATGACCCATTGGTCAAGGTATGATATTAAAATACATTTTTATTACTATCACTATAAACTAATACATAATTTTAATAGCTTAAAACTCCTTGAAAACCTATTATCTTCACTATGTAATAACTACTAATATCTACAATTACGTTCTTAAAACTATACCAAAAACATATTTTTCATTTTAATATAAAACTAGCTCTCTGTTAATAATTGATTACTTACACTTTAGTCTAAGTTGCGCAATTAAAAGTAATTAGAACTTAATAATTTGACACATAAAAATAAACAAAAACTACAAGAGGTTAAAGTAGATTTTTAAACATAATCCTATATAATGGTAGTACTCTATGCATAATCCACAGCTTTCTTCGTTGCTTGTTATTCTTCATCTTCGTCGTCGAAATCATCATCTAACATGGTTGTAGAAGTATTGAAGACTGCCTTGACAATGGATTTCAATGTCTTCCTTGCACTTTGTCTGAGGAGTGTCAGCTTGAACTGCATGAGCACGATCAGGTAGGTTGACATGAAGGACACGTTCTGAAAAATAACATATTAATTTTCACAAAATGCATTAATTTCACATGTTAGAATATTAACAATCTACTAGCAAAACATAGGTAAAGGTAACTAGGTTTTCGGGTAATGACAATAACGTATTATTAGTACCAATTTAAAACTAATAAGACTACCTCGTTGTCCGAGTAGTCACAAATGCGACTACCGGGCAAAGGGGTCTCGGGTTCGATTCACGGGTCGGGCAAAATATTACTGGGTTTTTTCAAATATTTCCCAGTAGTAGCACGAAATCTGCAATTGTGCCCGATATATGGCAATAGGCTCACCCCCTATTACATGGGACTCATAACATAAATCGTGAAAAGTGGGTGTTACATTGTACAGTACCATTAAGTGTCATAATGTGCACTGCCTCCTTCGCGGATAAAAGGCGTGATGTTATGTTACGTTAACAATTTAAAAAAGTATGGTCTATTTTATGGTTATATCTTAATTATAAACATGTTTTATTTCATGTTAATATTGCCCAAATATGTTATGGTGCTCATTGGATACAAACATCTCGTATTGTCGTAATAATTTCACAGATGGGGCCTAACAGGGCTGATGCCGATACGGAGCCGCGGAAGACTTAACGGGTTGCCGGGGCTCCGGCTCGAAGTGCAGGAGTAGGAATGGGGTGGTTTTTAGTCAGGAGAAGCCATTGGATGATTTTCCAATCTCAACAAAAAAAAGGCTTTTCTAAACCACGCTAAATCACATACACTACATAATTAATTTTAAGAATAAGAACTATAGTTTTTGTGTAATTCCTAATGAATATTACTATGCAGCAATATTGATTCACCCCATTTATTAGCTACAAAACATTAATAACTCACTATTAATATTTTCCAAATAGATTCGTTCGCAAACAAGAAAAATAACTAGCGGAGTTCCATCGCTGACTCTGATTGGCAAATAATGAATGACTCTTATATTTAATAATGGAACATTAGTTCCGGGTCGACGACTTTTATGGAGAATATTTTTCCTTTTACTTGTACAATGCACATCAAGATATAAAAGACCAATTTATCAGGGTCTCGCTTTGTATAAATTCTCCACATATTCAAAGTTCAGTTTATATTGGTTGGTCAACTTAATGTGTAGTCGTGTACTATTGGCGATAAAACTTAATGTTTCTATAAATAGAACTGATCTCGTTTTATTAGTGAAACTGCGGGTCATTTGTGATTGAGATCTCGTTTATGTGAAATAATATTGTAATGTACTTCAGATTAAGTTATATAGGTAGGTTTTGAAATAACTATGAACTTCTATATAAGGAGTGAACTGATGTTAAATATTAAAGTGTTATTGGCTTCTCCCACCTCGGTGAGGCGATAGGGAGTGTCAGGACTCTTACGTATTAAAAACCACTCCGTTTCTACTCCTGCACTTCGAGCCGGAGCTCCGGCAACCGGTTAAGTCCTCTGCGATTTCGTATTGGCATCAGCCCTATTGATACATTTAATACACTTATTCCAGTAGTATATAGTCTTCCACCATCCAAACAGAATTCACCAATCAATTTCATTATCTAAATCACTACATGTAATAAACCATGTTGACATACAAATAAACTAGACCACAGCGTCTGGTTAGTCAAATCCTGGCTGGAATTATGGTCGTCTACATACAAAGTGTGTTCACATAGGGGAGGAAAGTTTGAATCTGGATTCATAATATTGTTTTAAAAGTGTATCAATGATTTATTTATTTATTTATTTAAAATGCTTCATGCACAAAATGTACAAAAAGGTGGACTTAATGCCGCAGGCATTTTCTACCAGTCTGACCTTTGGGTGATGCAGAGAAGAGTAAATGGTAGGTGCAAGAGGCAAGCAGTGATTTTATTAAACAATGAAAGATAAACTAATATATTTCGGAGATATACATACATAAATAAATTTAATTATAATGCATACCTACACATGAGTACAATATGCCAACATACATACATATATACGTAATATATAAATATATTTAAGATTTAAGAGAGCAACATTTAATAACAAAATAAGTTTGCATCGACTATGAATAAGTATTTGTTATTATGTTCTTCGGGTTACTCACATAATTATTTAATGAGGAGCTCGACTAGTTCCAAGTTATTCAAGAGCCGAAAAACGTAATTTTTTGTATGTCACGAAAGTTACAATGTTCCTAAATAAGTATTTAATGTCTGTTATACAAACTGCCCATGTTTTAATAAATGAATATAAACTAAAATGTAGAAAAAGTAGATTCTAATAGTAGGTGTAACCTGAGTACAAAACATTGTTTTTTTTTCAGGACTATTACGAGATAAACGTTAATTTTTCATCATTAATTCCATTGCCGTCGCAGTGACAAATGGAATAAATGGCATGTTGTTATGATGGTCATTAAAATACTTTTTTTATCTATGTTTATTTGTAACATAATGACGGTTATTAGTAAACGAACCTAATCTATGTAATTGTAATTAATGTGTAGTAGTAATTGTGCCTTCAAAAAAGCCATAAAGTAAGTTAATTTTGATACTTACAGCTGTAAACAATTCCCTGTTTATATTAGTAAAGCCATCCAAGTTCATAATGGGTGGATTCTTCGATATAGCTACTAGAAACATCTCTACTTCACGCTGAGTACTCCTATCTATTGCTCCGAGGTTCACATTCAGAAGACGAACTTGAAATTCTAGTCCCACCTGAAAGAAAGTAAGATTTTTATACTTGCGTATTGGTTTATTAAAACCATTTTTAATGCTTGATAAAACTTCAGTGCCAAAAACTCAGTTTAAGGTTCTGCAGCTGTAGCTAAATGCACTAGTCTACTAGTAGAATAGAAAACTAAATTATAAGGGATTGACGTAAATTTTGACACTTGTCGGTGTCATCATTTTCATTTTAGATTAGAACATTTAGATTTCTACTCTCTCGGTAGACAAGTGCTACAGTGGCATTTGGCTAAAGGCACTGGTTTGACTTCAAGGTTGGGCCAGTGCATTATTATTTCTATTTCCAGATCTTCAAGCATGAAAGCTGCCAGCGCAACCAAAACAGTTCGTCAGACCTTCACCACTTCCTTAGAATAAAGATTTTTTTTTCTATTCTCTTACTTACCTTCCGAGACGCATGATAGGCCTCATTGCAAATGATATAAAGAAGAGTCATGCAATACCCCACAATCACAAATAATCCCATCTCCTTATAACTCAGTCCGTGTTCCAAGATCTCTGACAGCGCGCCGTAGAGAGAAATAGTGGTCGTGAAGAAGATCACCATGCAGTAGATCCCATACATGTTTGAGTAGGCTCGACCTATGGAAGAAACAAATAAAGCAAATACAAAAGCCGTTTAAGTATTTTCGATCACTAAGTTAACGATAACGAATAATGGACGATATAGGAATATTGTTGATCAATTCAAGAGGAAAAATTCTAGTCAACGAGTAAGTGAGGTACCGCGATGTCTTTTCCATGTTCTCGCTTTATGTGAACAGCAATATCATAGAGACTAATAATAATTACAACTGACCAAAACTGAGTGTGCCTAGTGCCTACTCATTAAAAAAAACTTTTATGTCCTGCAGGAATCTAAAATGCTTAAATAAACATTGGTTAAACTTATAATATCTAAAAATATTGTTTTAAAAATAACGGTTCCTCGAAAATAAAACGAAGGTTGTCTTTCTTGAGCCGTCAATGTCTAAACACGAAATTGATTTTAATAAGCATTTGGGGAGACAACCTTGGACTTAATTGTTTTGGCGTGAACAGTCTTCAAAAAGTTATAACTCTTCTTAATTCCCGAAATAACGTCGCCTTAATATTAAAGCTGCGAGAAACTTTCATTAATTAATTGAATTATTGTCAGTTTTCCTGTTCCTAATATTTTTATATTTTTGTTCGCATTTTATTTTGAAATCATACAATCTTGTCTCTCGTGTGTCATTCTTATGAAAAATAATTATGTACTACTAAATGAACTACAAATTACCCATTTTACCCGCATACTAGTCAAAAATTATCCCATAGGACGCTGATAATCAGTAAAACGAGACCTATGTAATATTACTATTACAGTACTAATATTGTAAATACGAAAATTTAAATATATAACAAAATTACCACATTTACAATATTACTACCTAAAGAGGAACAATATTATATAAATAACATAAATATTTTAAAGAAAAATATTCGTCCTATCGCATCACAGAACATTGAATGTAATAGTCGTCACTTTGTACAAAATGTACGGAATCTGCCGTTGGAACAAAGAGAGCAATTCGCACCAACAGGCATGTAACAATAAGTACACAACATTTGCTAAACTTGTGAACGATTCCTTGATACTTTGTCGGGTTCCGCAGAGATTTAAGAAAGTTTGCTGTCAATTTGCTTTTACCCGCAATTTTACCTGCCATGAAAAGATGAAGAAGAAAGATGCTAGCAATAAAATTGATAAAATTAAATTATGTATTGGATTTTGCAATTAATTACATGTTCTCTTAAAACAGTACTGAGTTTGCTAAGCTATACAATACCTATGTAAGTATCTAATGGTAATCGATAATCGACAATTGTAATATCGTCGTCTGTTGAAGTAAATTCTAACGGAAATTTATAAGGAATTCAAGTAAAAAGATAGATAGAAACCGACTTTTGTTCTTAGCAAGAACGTCACAATATAAAATGTTCTTTGGAACCCTATTCCACGTTGTACAAAACGCTTCACAATTATTTTATTGCAGCTACTGATGCGAATATCACGTAGCAATAACTGATTGTTTTAAAGTTTTTTGTTTTTACATTGTTTGTGAACGAAACGTTTATTTTTCGGTATCAGCTATTTTATTTAGCTTTGTAGAGGATGCTGCAATTTATTTTTATATAAACCTATACCTTACTTGCGCGGGAGGAGTTACCATCGACGTCGAGACGACGATGAAGTACCTAGGACTCGTCCTCGACAGTCGGTGGAAATTCATAGAACACTTCCGACGTTTGGCCCCAAAGTTGGAGAGGACGGGGGCTGCGTTTAAACGCATCCTCCCCAACCTCGGGGGGCCAAACGCCTCCTGCCGGAGGTTATACGCCGGGGTCGTGCGGTCCATGGCCCTCTACGGCGCCCCTGTTTGGGCG
The DNA here is from genome assembly GCA_038387885.1 of Spodoptera picta. Classification (NCBI taxonomy): domain Eukaryota; kingdom Metazoa; phylum Arthropoda; class Insecta; order Lepidoptera; family Noctuidae; genus Spodoptera; species Spodoptera picta. The sequence goes on along the minus strand of JAZHFQ010000733.1, from coordinate 4,414,638 downwards.
CCAAACCTGTTGCGGCGTCCCGCTCGGACGCTGCTCATGGCACAGAGGGTCATGGCGATCCGAATGATCCGCGGATACCGCACGATCTCTGGGGAGTCGGCGAACCTCCTTGCCGGATTACCGCCGTGGGATCTGGAGGCGAAGGTGCTCGCGCGCGTGTACAGCATGCGCGCGGAGTTACGCCGCCGGGGCGAAACCCCGCTGCCGCGCCAAATAGGTGCGTGGCGGGATGAGCTCCGGCGCGATCTCATGGCGGAATGGCAGTAACGACTGTCGCAACCGAGGGCTGGGCTCGCTGCCATCGCAGCGGTAAGTCCCCTCTTTGAGGAGTGGCTTGAGAGACGCTACGGCGTCCTCACCTACCGCCTGACGCAGGTCCTCACCGGACATGGAAGTTTCGGGAGGTACCTGTGTCTGATGGGGCGGGAGGAAACGCCCGGGTGTCATCACTGCGAGGACCGCCCTGAGGACACGGTGGAACACACGGTGGGAGAATGCCCTTCGTGGGCTGAGCACCGCCGTGTCCTCAGGGAAGTGATCGGCGATGGCGACCTCTCGCGTCCGGGCCTAGTGCAGGCCATGATGCAGAGCGAGGGGGACTGGGATGCCGTCTCCTCCTTTTGCGAAGCAGTCATGCTAGCTAAGGAGGAGGCGGGACGCGTGAGGCAGCGAAGCGCAGCCTCCTCGCAACCCAGCCATCGCGAAGGACACACCGGGCGTCGGGGATCGCGGGACGATCTCCGGTCACCGTAAGCGCGGGCCTGCGGGCGGCGAGCATGGGTGGCTCCCCATCCGACCAGAAACAGACCCGAGCGTACGGCGCGTCGCGTTCCGCGCGCGCCTCAAAGAGCCATCAGACCACCACAGATGGGGCCCAATACGGCCGATGCCGATTCGGAGTCGCGGAGAACCTAACGGGTAACCGGGGCTCCGGCTCGAGACGTGCAGGAGAAGGAACGGGGTGGTTTTTAGTCAGTAAGAGTCTGACACTCCCTCCCGCCTCACCCAGGCGGGAGCAGTCATTCGATGATTTTCCCCCCTTAAAAAAAAAAAAAAAAAATACCTTACTTGCGATAAGGTGGACTTGTGATATAAGTAAAATCCTTCTTTAAAATAGTTCTATTGTATTAAGGTGAAGGAAGGTGTATTAAGGCCTAATAACGATCTGTATTCTTTCGATATTTTCAGTGATAGTTCGCTAAGTAAAATGAAAATATTGTGAATTACTAACAGTCGTTTTCGTAACTACGTAATTAATACTTGCACTTACAATTACAATAATTAAAAAGTAAGCAGTAAAATTTAAAGAAACAATTGAAGCAATGTAACCTTTATAAATATTACACACAGATATCAATTTCCAACAATGTCCAGAGCTAGTATGACATAAACCATACCACGTACCCAACTGTTGCATCATGTGAGAGAGATCGACCCACAGATGTCGGTATTGTGCCACTTTCAGTGCCGGATGTTCAGCTCCCAAGGCTTTGTGGAGGTTCATTGCCAAGCCGCGAGACGCCGTGCCGAAAGCGTTGCAATTTATGTACCTGGATAAAGAATTTATGACATTGTGAAGGAAATTGTTTTATCCAAGTAAATATAGAGATCATGTTTAGGTTTAAGGTTTCTATTCGATATGATTATGTTGTTGTTTGGGCCATATGACTATGACTTATGTTATACAAAGCATAGTTATGTTTTCTGAATAGTATAATACTAACTACTTTCATCTCTGCACTGCTTAAGGTTGACTGGGAGACAATGCCCAAGCCATTAAGCCCACCTGTACACACTAGTTGTATGAAGTTGAAATAAATAAATAATAAACAATAGTCATTAATTTAGTCTAAATAGTGGTAATCGTGTTTATAGTTTAGTTATCTTTATCATCTTTTAGTTGTCTTTATCTTTTAAATTTAAATGTAGTCTATATATATATATATAATTCAAAGGTTTGACTGACTGAAGGATTGACTGACTGACTGACTGACATAGTGATCTATCAACGCACAGCCCAAACCGCTGGACAGATTGGGCTAAAATTTGGCATACAGATAGATGTTATGACGTAGGCATCCGCTAAGAAAGGATTTTGTATATTTCCACCCCCAAGGGGGTAAAATAGGGGATGAAAGTTTGTATAAGACTGTCAGTTTTAAATCGATCGGGTTGAAATTTGGCATGCAGATAGATGTTATGACGTAGGCATCCGCTGTGAAAGGATTTTGATAATTTCCACCCCCAAGTGGGTAAAATAGGAGATGAAAGTTTGTATGAGACTTTGTCAGTTTTAAACCGATCAGGTTGAAATTTGGCATGCAGATAGATGTTATGACGTAAGCATCTTCTAAGAAAGAATTTTGATCATTTTCACTCCCAAGAGGGTAAAATAGGGGGTGAAAGTTCGTATGGAACTTTGACAATTATACCTCTTAAACGATCTGGTTGAAATTCGGCATGCCGATAGATATTTTAACGTAAACATCCTCTAAGAAAGGATTTTGATCATTTCCACCCCCCGAGGGGGTAAAATAGGGGTGAAAGTTTGTATGAAACTTTGTCAGTTTTACACCGATGTGGATGAAATTCGGCATGAAAGTAGATGTTATGACGTAGGCATCTCCAAGTAAGGATTTTGATCATTTCCACCTCCAATGGGATAATGTAGGGGATGAAAGTTTGTATGAGGCTTTGTCAGTTTTACACAGATCGGGTTGAAATTCGGCGTGCAGGTAGATATTATGACGTACACGTCCCTTAAGAAAGGTTTTTGAACATTTCCACGCCAAAGTGTGTAATATAGAGGGTGAAAGTTTGTGTGATACTTTGCCAGTTTTAAACCGATCGGACTGAGACTTTGCATGCATAAAGTTACTATGACATAGGTATCTCCTTAGAAAGGATTTTGATAAATTCTACCCCTAAGGGGATAAAATAGGGAATGATAGTTGGTGTGAAATTGGGAATGAAAATTGAATGTAGAATCATTTAATCTTTTTGAATTACATTCGGTAAAACGATGATTTGGGACCTGAGTAACGTATGATAGTTTTTATCACAGAAGTCCCTCGGGAACGGGAACTATGCGTCAATGATCCAGGACTCTCTATCTTTTAACCACTGAACTTATTTCATACAGATTCTGTACAACAATAGTCGAAGTTTTTATTACTCAAAACTTACGTGATCGGGCCGGGACTGGTAAGAACCCTGCGGGATTTTTAATTTATTGAAATTACGATAAATCATTTCACAATAGGTAAATCTTAATTGGGCACTGAATTGATTCTGATGAATTCTGCCAGAAGTCATTAATCTACGCGGACGAAGTCGCGGGCAACAGCTAGTATTATATATAATTTACATTAAATTACATTATATAATTTACATTAAATTACATTATATAATTTACATTAAATTACATTATATAATTTACATTTAATTACATTATATAATTTACATTAAATTACATTATATAATTTACATTAAATTACAGGCAATTGAGGATCTATACAAATTAATTCATAGCGCGGTTAACAAATCGACGCCCCAAGGTAAAGTTGGTAGAGCTAAAGAGCATGTATACCCTGCGTTAATTAGGGACTGTGTAATCAAAAGACGCCGAATTCGTAGAGAATAGCAAAATAACCATTATGCACGTGATAAAACTGCTTTCAATAAAGCATCGCAACAACTGAAAGCGCTAACTAAGGAATGGAAAAATAAGGTCCTGCAAGATCACCTTGCAAAACTAACACCTACTGGCGACACCAAATACTCTCTATACAAAGCTACAAAAACCATGAAGCGTCCTAAACAACAAGCTGCACCAATAAAAACAAAAACGGAAACCTGGGCTTGCTCTGACGGTGAAAAGGCTACCACTTTTGCGGATCATTTACAAAAAGTTTTTGAACCACCTCCTAGCAATGACCATAGCCTAGATAATGAAATAGATGAATACTTAAGTACTCCAAACCAGTTGTGTCTACCGCTGAGACATGTCACGCTCAATGAACTAAAACGAGAAATCCTAAAACTTAAAGAAGGTAAATGCCCCGGCTATGATCTCGTAGACGCTACTCTTCTGAAACATCTCTCAAAAAAAGGAATACTGCTCATCCTCTCTATCTTTAATGCATGCCTAAGATTATCGTTTTTCCCAAGTCAGTGGAAAATAGCCCAGTTATGATTCAAAAACCACATAAACCAGCTCATGATGTTAAATCATACAGACCTATAAGCCTTCTCCCAGTAGTAGGAAAATTACTCGAAAAGATGGTGCTAAACAGAATGCGAGAACATCTAACAGAAATAATACCAACTCACCAGTTTGGCTTTAGAGAGGGACACGGCACTATCGAGCAAGTGCACCGTCTAGTTGACGTAATCGGCAGGGCGCTGGAAAACAAATCATACTGTTGCACTGTCTTCTTGGACATTTCCCAGGCTTTTGACAAGGTCTGGCACAGCGGATTGCTATACAAAATTAAAAAATTACTGCCTCATTCTTTCTTCCCGCTCTTAAAATCATATCTTGAAAATAGATGTTATGAAGTGAAGATAAATTCCGACACATCTGTCATGCACGTGATTAGGTCTGGAGTACCCCAGGGTAGCATATTGGGACCGGTTCTTTATTTGATATATACAGCAGATTTACCTGTTCATGCCTCTACCACCACAGCTACATATGCAGATGATACCGCGATCCTTTCAACACATGAAAATCAAGACTCAGCATCCGATAGCCTCCAAGAACACCTGAACTTTATTGAAATATGGCTTATACAATGGCGAATTCAGGTCAACACTGATAAATCAGTTCAAGTAACCTTCACTCTCAGAAGGAAAACATGTCCACCCGTAAAACTCTGTAACGTAGAAATCCCACAAGCAGATGACGCTAAATATCTAGGTGTGCACCTCGACCGACGACTCACGTGGCGCAAACATATATGGACAAAAAGGAAACAACTGGATTGCAAACTTAGAGACATGTATTGGCTCATTGGACGCACATCACAACTATCCGACGCCAGTAAAATGACAATCTATAAAACTATACTGAAGCCTGTATGGACATACGGAATTCAGCTATGGGGTACTGCCAGTCACAGTAATATAGAAATATTAGAGCGGTTTCAAAGTAAAACAATGAGATCCATGTTCAATATCCCACCATACATAAGCAACAAATATATAGATGATGCACTTAAATCTGAGAACGGTGAAAGAGGAAATAGAGACTTACAGCAAGAACTACCAAGTAAGACTTGGCCAACATATAAATCAGCTTGCCGCAGAACTGCAGGGGGTGGGCAGTCTAAGATACTCTCGCCTAAAAAGAAACAGTATACCAGAACTAGTAACAAGATTTGCCGACAAAAGATGAGAATGGTACCACTGGGGACACATCTCAGCTAATCCACTTCCACTGATGTAAATCTGACATCAAATTAGATTATTGTTTCTGTAGAAACAGATTGCTAAGTGGCAGGATGGAAAAAAAAAATTAAATTACAAGAAGCACTCACCACAACGAACAAAATCCGTCCAACATGGCAATTATGTGATAGTAAGCGAACGAATGCCACAGCTCGAAGTCATCCTGCAGATAGTGCTGGGACAAGATGACAGCAAAACTGAGACCCCAGGAGAACACAGATAGACCCCAAGTGAGAGAATACAGGTTGGGGAATACGATAGGTGTCCCAGTAATTTTTAAGTATTTTAGCTGAAAATAAAATACAACATAATTAATATTTCGGCACATCAATCAATTGTTAAATGATCACATAATATCTTATATCCCCGAAGGGCTAGGCAGAGGTGCACATTATGGCACTTATGCCTCTGCAGAATGTAACACCCGCTTTTCACTATTTATGTTATGAGTCACATGTAATAGGGGATATGCCTATTGCCATATACCGGACACATTTGCAGACTCCTTGCTACTACTGAGATATTTTTTAAAAACCCAGTAATATACGGAACTAGAAAAATATTATTTGTACCTACCTAATGTTAAAGTTTAAGTTTACTATACAAATATTAAACTATACCTCCAAAATCTATTTACCAGTGCAATTTAAACCCATTTATATCTCCTGTGTACAGGAGTCATAAATACGTGAATAAAAAAATATATATATTTCAAATCTCTAACTCAATATGCGATGTGACTGTAGAGACATCTACCATCTACAAGACAACTAAAATTAGGGTGTACCACCAAATCGAAAAAGTAGAATATAACTAGGATATTCACAATACAAGATTGAATATCAAGGTCTTATCTAATAATCTACAGTTTATATACCTATAAACTTTCTGCTAAGGATAATACCAGTGTAATACGTTTACAAACAAACCATACTCGACTTCATCATGGAGGCCCCGAAAGAAGAGAAGAGATTTCCAAAATAAGTGAATCGGATACGCTAGGGGCGCGGGGCGTGCCAATTTGTTTACATTGTTGACACTCTCGAGTCTACGCTGCAACGTTGGCATAGATTACGTGACACGAATATTATAATTATGTAAACTATACGACATCTGGTGAGATGCGTGTAACGTGATATTTGTAGGACTTATCTGTTTTGATTTGACAACGTTTTGCCTTCTGGGTTATTCTTTACAATGCCGTCTGATTGATTCTTAGTGGATTTAATTGGAAAATGCCACAGAATAAAATAATTATATTGTCTAATGTTATTTTTTTTGGTGTTTAACAGGAATCTGTCATTTTTTTTTTCAAAGATGATGTGTAGTTGTACATGAATAATACTACCTGTGTTTCTGTTGATGAAGAAAGTACAAGACTTTAATACCAAAACTACCCGACGTGTCGACCACCATAGATTTTTTTTGACACTTTTGTACATACCGTCCTAGTTGATGGCTAATAGTACATTTCACATATCTCTGTCTACCTAACTGCATAAAAATAGGTGTAATATTATGGTTAACCACTATCCAACCACACATTCATCAGTTATGATTCATTATTCATCTGTGTTTCCGCACTAGTTAGGTTCTAGGTCATATTTAATGATTCGGTTAGGCACACGCGACTTTACAAATATTTAATACTTCAATTCATTTCAAATACAGCCAATAAAAGTGAACTTGATCGATGCAATAATTTGTACATTTGTGTTTACAGAGTGATCAAGTTATAATACTAAATTATTCAAGCATGATCGGTATGCACCAATATTTTTTCTATTTGTACTAGAGGAAAGCCATACAAAAACATAACATCATTATACTCCTAAAAGGGGAGGTAGAAGTGTACTTATAATATATAACTATATAATATATATATTATAATATATACTATATAACTCACTTCTGTCTCACCATGATTGCACTATAGCAAGCACACACCAATATTTAGATATTGTCACTCACTCATACACTTTGATGATCCAACAACGTACTTAACAGCGCCACTTGATAATGATTTGAGACAAAAATAGATAGGAAGTGCTTCCACTAAAGTAGTCTAAAAATAGTCCTATAATCATAACAAAGATCAACTTATAGATCAGTAACAATATTCTCTGATACCCCTGAATGATAATAAAAGAACTCCTAAGAATAAACACGGTTCAATTACTATGTCTCACAGAGGTACTGACAAAGAAACATTGTTACATAGGTCCATTAAACGAGCACTAATGGAAGCACTGAAACCCAATACCTGTAAAGGTCTAGATCTCAACATAAAGGAACCCTTTATTTACTTGTTGGATAGAGATGTGTGACGTCTGCTCCAATGGTCTAACAATAGAATTACTAATCTTGACCTAATTGGAGCAAGGATTATTGTGAAAAGAGGATATTTTGTTAAATCAAATATCAGTGATAAAATATTTTTCGCTTTTCTAAGTTAATATTTAAATATGTGTCTGGAATAATTTATCACGAATGTTGGTTTGATAACAAAAACCTTGATCTATATATTGTAATGCATAGTCGATACAACCTTTGAAATTCAAAACATTATATTACAAAATGGAATGGAATTTATTATTAATTACACATTCCTTCCTCATGCGAACCGCTAAGGAATGGAATTCCTTGCCAGAGGCTGTGTTTCCCGTCAAATATGACTTGGGTGTCTTCAAGTCCCGAGTGAACAGGTTGCTCACAGGTAGGCGTGCTCCATCGTCGGCCACATCATCGCTTACCATCAGGCGAGATGGTGGTCAAGCGTCGACCTATAAAGTATAAAAAAAAAAATATCGTAAACAAAAAACAAGTACCTATATCACAGAGTATCAAAAATCAACCAGTATTCGAGGTTTCATAAGCCTGTAAGCAATTTGAACCTACAAGCAAGTCCCAAAACCAAAACTTGCGTCCAGCTATATATGTAACTGTCAGAAAAAAAACTTTGAATGAAACATATTCTAGAATTGATTTGAGTAAGGATTATAAGAATACTTTACTGAATACTTACCAAATAAAATATTATGAGTATCCTCGAGATGTATAGTATTGACTGTTAACTTAACCTCTAACTTTTAATAACACAATTATGTAGAAATTCAAAACTCACCTGATAATGAGTCCACATATTCTTAAAAATAGCAACTTGAGGTCCATGTCGCCACGAAGCAATTGGTAAAAGAAAATGCGGTATCAAAATGCTCAAAAATATAATATTATAGATGACTTCGTCGAATCGCTTATTGGCGCTGTTTTGAAAATTTGCTAAGCGTTCCCTGCCCACTGAAAGGAGACTTCGGTTATAGAAAATTGTTTCCTGAATTTCAAAAGGTTCCAGAAAGTTCCAGTCGAAATTAGGAGCAATTAAAAGTGATTGCAAAATTCACACCGCTTGGGTCCTTTAAAGTAGGTACGTACTTAATGATATAAGAGCTTCTCATTCCCTTTGACAAACAAAGAAAAAGTACTTAGTTACATAAGAAGACTTTCTGTAAGTAGAATTGTATTTAAGTACCTATCTAATTTTAACAGCAATATGAGCAATCATTTGGTCTTATGCGTTAGTACAGAAGCTGGTGTAATTAACATCCATTCAAGATGCTACGCTGAAGCTGACCACGATCTTCAGACTTATTGCTGAGATAGAGAGCTGATTTTTAAATGTTTCAAATATTATAATTGGGTAATTCTAATTAGTTGTAACTCAGAAAGGTTAGTATAGAGTTATATAACTCAAGATTATATAGATGTTTCACACCTTTCACGACAATGATGCATTCCAAGCCCCATACCAGATACGCCCATAGCGTTGCCTTCGATATCCAATTGAAAGTTGTTCGCTTTGTTGTTTGTGCATCTGTAGTTTATCAAAAAGTATAATGCAAAATATTTTTATAAGAATTTAAAAAGAAAGGGTAAAATATAAAAAATCTGCGCTACTCATAAGCATAGAGAAATGTCTTATAACGACAAAGTAATATAAAAAAAAATATAGTTCGAGATTTCCCATTGTATAAAGTGATATTATATTTAAAGGCTTTATGGCTCAACAATACAAAGATGCACTCCAACGATCCAAACATTGTTTTAAAGTTATTGGATTTCTGAAAAATTTCAACAAATTTTCTTTACCGAAAATTAAACTTATATGTGCTAAAGTTAAAACAAAGTTTTACGACCGCATTCAATCTGATGAAGATGAATGCAGACATTTTGAAAATTTAAACTGGGAATATTTTTAAACTTTTTCAATTCTATTGTTTTATTTTGTGCCTGTCATTTCTTGCTTGCTCGATACTGGCCCCAAGGAGTTTGTGAACAGAATAACCGATCAAAACAATCTACGGTTTTATTAATCAAAATATTTCACTGGGTTGTTTACCGAATGGAATAAAAAAAATAGAACTAGTAGAATTTATTGATCAAAACTTGATCTTTATTGAAAATAGTACGGATTTCAATCCATTGTTCTTAGTCTTTTGCAATTGAATTACTCTTCATTCGTTATTTCAATGTTAAACAAGTACCTACCTAGAAATTGGCCCATATTTTGAGCTACTGTATTTAATCCTAAATCTAATCTAACACCAAAACACACGAGACAACACTAACAGAACTACACAAAATAAATTACGTTTAGGTACTCTCATAATTGGCATGACCCCCATAATCTGAAAGAGTACAAGCAAACTCTTGGTGGTGATGTAGAAACTGTCATGGGCATCCAAAAGGGCGCCATCCTTATCCGTTATCTCTGGCCCATAAAGATCCTTCGCGTCGTACTCTAAAAAGAAATATTAAGAAAAACATAAAAGATTCATTACAATGATTAAGATGATGTAATCACTTATCTCGGTTGTGAAAAATTATGAGAAAAAAAACACTTCCTTTTTTTTCAAAGAGTTTGATTTATTATAATCTTCTTTGTTGTGGTGCAGATTTATAATTACGGGTGTGGGCTGTAAACCGACTGTGAAGATAGGGTTCTTATATTACGTTACTTTGTCATTTTTAATTGTTTCAGAGTTTAATGTCATGTGGCAGTTGGACTACTAGCATTGTTGCAAAGACTAAAACCTTAAACCGATGTATATTAAACAACACTTTCGTTAATCACAATAATGAGGTCACCGCAAGAAGTCAGAACACAATACAAAACCGTTTTTGCAGACAAACCCTTGTAACACCTAACAGATATACTTCGATCGGCAATATACTAAGATTACTCCTATTCTAAACTATAGATTATAGATAAACTCTCACCTTTAATACCATCTTTCTCATCAATCCTCTGAAACATTTCCCTCTTACGAGTCTCTTTGTTAACCGGATTGGAATTGTAAACCCGAAATCCATGTTCTTTGTTCATAGTTACGCTTTTGTTCCCAAATATAGAAATGGTTGAGAGCCCCTTGCGTCGACCGCAGCGAATGAGCCTTGTGAAAGCTCTGGCTACAGAATAGGTAATAATCAATCATAAACCCCACCGTCTCAGCTTACTTGGTTATGCCCGTTTGTCAATAAAGTGGGGTGGAGTTGTATTCTTTTATTTTTTTCTTTGTTTTGATATCATTAGCTTTATAAGTATCGTTTTCAGTTTTTAGAATTTCAACCATTTTAGATTAATTGGCAGCAATAATATCTAATTATATTCGAATTTCATGTCTTGTAATATTGTAAATTGAATAATTTCATATTGCAGTTGCCACGTTCTTTTACGTGTTTGAATATTTTTGGAAAATAAATAATTAATACGACATATTTCTGATAAAAATGACAAATTCAATAACAAGACATGCTCATAACTCCAAGAACGCTACACCTCATCGCACATCACCAAAAGCATCCCATCCTACGTAATCAATTCATAAGGACCACCAAAAATTGCTGGAAGGACACTCCATGCCATTCTCTAGTCGTCAGACACCTCTTGACGCCGTATACCGATGACGCCGCAGCGTCGCTCCAACGCCATTAATTCATATTTCACTCTAATGGCGACTTTCGAAAACACTTAACGATCCCTTAAGTGAGATGTAAGCAAGACCTCGTACCGTAGCGTTAAATATTCAATATCGAATTAAGGCCTCGGGCAAACCATAACGATGGTAGTACATGGTGAAGTATTGTTCTTATTTGGGTTTTGTAATTGGATTCATAATTGCAATTAGCCAAACCAGTGAATTTTTGGTTTACTTTTTCACAAAAAATATTGAAACAAAATATTTATTGTTTAATAGTTTGACTGCCGACAGAAAACTGTTGAAGGTAAATCCTCCGCTATCGTAGCCCATAACTTGTCCCCCATGGGGTTTAAGGTGTTAATTAAGATCCACCTATTGCAAATATAGGAAAAAATCCACTAAAGTAACGCCTATTGCTTACCATCAGGATATTGATTCGTCTGCTCGTTTACCACTTTATCCCATAAAAAAGTCCTTACTTGCTTTTTTGCAAACCAATACCAGCAATTTTACAAACAAATATTACTGTTACAATCAAGTGATCCAGAACCTTTACAACAACGTTTATATACCGACGAACTGCATTATTTACAAAGCAACAGCTTGAGGTCACGTTACACAATATACGAAGAAAATAATGAAAACCTCCGTCTTTTGTTTTACAGCCTTGCTTTAAATATTGTACTGAATCTCTTTATTAACTCGTCGAGTACCGGTTTTATAGACACAATTATAGAACAATAGGTTGCGGTCACCGGTGACCGCTTGGTGTTTGACAGTTTAAATCGCGTCCCTGAGTCCACAAAAGGTTTAAAAACGTTATTAAGGTACACTGTGACAGAGGAGTTAATATTAATTAAGCCATTCAGGTGATGAGTATGCTCCGATATGTACCTACCTACTTACTTTGTGCCACCATTGAAGGTATTTTATTAACATCCACGTCCGTTGTAGTTGTTTCATTATAAAATTAGTCGCAGCTACGCAAATATTTTGTCTTGAGTCATGTCTTACGACTTGTCGAAGTTGGGACATTATTAGAAGATAAAGTTTTTACCAACCACTTCTGAATCGTCTAATAGCGTTGTGCGTTACCGGCCTTTTGGGGGTTAGTAATTTGAGAATTGTTCGGGATTCAGGGATAGGGGAGATAGGGAAAAGGGGGATAATTGGGCCTCCGGTAACTTCATTCACACGAATCACAACGCAACCGTTGCACGTCGGTTCTCTGTGAGGCCTTGGTATCTCTCCGGTCGACCCGGCCCATTTGTGCCGAAGCATGCTTCTCCCACAGCTACTTTTAAAAGTTATTATATATAGTTACCCGTATAAAATATAATGCAGGGTGTATATTCAAAGAGCAAACAGGAACAGAACAAATTATCCGCATCCCAGTAAATGATCAAACATGCTTACGTCAATTTATATTCAATTAATCCACCGTTACGTTAGTAATGAAAATATTAAGCTATTTATTTTAAACAGGATCGCTAACAGTATTGTTGCAATTTTAATAAATTACGTTTTTAAGTAAAAACGCGGGTTACTCACGTGAATATACTGAGAAAAGCTCTACTAGTTTCGAACCACAGAGGGGTTCTTCCTCATGAGCAGCGTGCGCGGTCGCGGCCATGATGACTTAATTTAGTATGTCTCACGATAGTTATTATAAAATTACGTTTTTTGTTGATATTATAACAATAATGACGATCTCTATAATTGGTTTTAATGAAAGTTCAACGATAAAACGAAAGAAAAAAAATCATTTTCGTATCATACATTAATTATTTTGCTGGCTGTAAATCAAGAATAATAATAATAACCGAATAATAACCGAAACCGAATTCTATGCCGATTTCGTCTACGGCAACCGTTTTATGACTACTGGCGTCTATCATGGGCTCTCAGGTGGCTGGAGAATCCACCTTAGTTTATAATCAAAAATATGATGCACTCATAAGCAATTTTGGTTTTGCTCATATTAAAAAAATGTTGTGCTTGTAATAATTATAGTAAACCAACACACAATAAGGACCCATTTTTTTTCTATTACTAATTAACATAAAAATCAAAAGTATAACAACAAAAAAATAAAATAGATAACTAATTATAAAGTCTCTTATAGAACCGGTATATAGGAAACCGATGAGAATAATTGAAGAATTTCGATCAAAGGACGAAAATTGAAGATCCTTATTTCAGATCCTCGTTTGTTTGACAACAGCGATTGTTATGCAAACACTGCCCCTACTATCTATTTCTTTAATTGAATATTTAATTTGTGGAAAGTTTAATTAATGTAATAAAAATACAAATTTATATATTAGACTTCTTCATTGGCCTAGCCGAATGGTCGCATATGCTACTGCCGGATTCGGATACGATACCCGAATCAGGCAAAGTATTACTGGATTTAAAAAAAAATCTTAGTTGTAGCATGGAGTTTGGAATTGAGCCCGGTATATGGCAATAGGCTCATCCCCTGTTACATAGGACACATAACATTAACAGTGAAAGTGGGTGTTTTATTGTGCAGTAGGATTAGGTAAGTGGTGTAATGTGCATCTCTGCCTACCCCTTCGGGGATAAAAGGCATGATGTTATATTATGTTAATTTATTTAGAATCCATTTAAGAGTTAGGTATATAAAGTAACTGAAGTAATTTGGACAAAATAAGTAACATAATACTGGAAAATCGTGTTATTTAAAAAAAATACATACTGGATGTCGTCTTCTGCAGTCGCCGTGATGGATGATGACTACTAGTTATATGACTTAAACTAACAACTTAAGTATAAAAACTGTTTTTTGTCACTCACGCACCTATGTGCCACTATATACCTACTGTTGAAAATAAATAGTCACTTCATATGTGATTAACGTCTCGCGTGTTTCTCGTACACACGGGTGTACGAGAGAGTTGAGTGCCCATCGCGCAATTGTACACACGGGTGTACGAGAGAGTAGAGTGCCCATCGCGTAATTGTACACACGGGTGTTTGAGAAACGCGCACCGATTGGATATTTTTTCTGTGACGTATATTTTCAAGTTTGCAACCCGTTTTCTTTATTTGATTGAACAGGATAAGTTAATTCGCTTTTCTATTAAAATATTTACCCGTGTGTACAAGAACGCGCGTTTACCGAGGCGCGCGAGAGGAATGTGATTAAGAAATCAATTACTACAACTTCTTTTCTTTGTTCGTGGTTTAAAATTGTTCGACATCCATACTACATGCAAACGAGTTCATGTAGTAGTGGTTTTGCCTTAGGGCGCTCAGACGTTGCTCTAACTACTTGCATTTGTATACGTCGTGGCCCGTACCGTTCTTATCTCGTCGCTTTGTCATAGGACAAGGCTCCTCAACGCATATGTTCTTTGCACATTACGTTTTTATAAAGTTTGCTGCAAAAATGCTGTGTTCGTTGGTATTTTTATGATGTAATGATACGCTCATTAGACACATACTCAAGGAAAATCATTTTTAGATTATATCGTAATGAGAATAATATATAGAATTATTTTCTTAGTTGCATCTTTCTCTTAATATTGAAATTGGGTCTGATGCAAGTTATCAGTTTCATTGTTCGGTTACTTACAAATACTTACATAACATCACTCATTTTATCCCCGAAGGTATAGGCAGAGGTGCACACTATGGCACTTTATGCCACTATATAATGTAACACCCACTTTTCACTATTTATGTTATGAGTCCCATGAAATAGGGGCACATTTCCAGTCTCCATGCTACTACTGAGGTTTGTACAAACCCAGTAATACTTTGCCCGACCCGGGAATCGAACCCGAGACCCCTTGCCCTTGCACTCAGCAAATGAAACAGTCTCTTACAACACAACACAACTTACAAATACTTAATAGTAATTAACATTGCTTTCCTTTTTTTAGTTGAAATTATTAGGTCAGTGATAGTTTAGAGTCTGCTGTTCGGGGCGTATACCCACCCTACAATAATTGCGTTGATGTTGCGGGTGTCCATGGGTGGCGTTGATCGCTTACCATCAGGCTACCGATATGCTCGTTTACCGGCTATTTTATAAAAATGAAAACTGCGTTTAAAAAACCAACTTCAAAAAACCACAAACTGATAACAAACAAAAAGTCAAAACTAAAAACTAAAAAATAACTATTATTAGTACTGATAGGTTACCCACCCACTGATAGGTAAGAAGTCGGTGCCACAAATGGTTCACAAATGAGGGAGTAGTGCGCGAACAAACAAAAAATAACAATCAGCTGAACATAATACCTCCTCCTTTTTTTGAAGTCGGTAAAAATATAAATATACATAGAACTCATCACAGGGAAAAAGTTGGTATATGGGAGAATTATAATAATATACAAGTAACTTTATGTTGTATTTGAAACTTCGGATCTTCTTAATAGGTTTACATCGGTACCTAATTGTTGTTGGAAAGGTCTCCGTAACTTGACGTCTCGAAGCGACCGGTCCCAGAGAGTCACGTTCCGAAATAACTTAACGTAAGATTATACTAGAATAGAAGATATTGTTGGCGTCAGTCTGCCTTATAGCCTACGTGGTCCATTTTACCGTCGATTCCCACAATTTATAGCCAAGACAAGTTCACCGGGATATCATTTAATTTTATCTTTTAATAACCTTATACAACATCTTGTTTGATTATTTCATAAACTTACGTTACAGTGTGTTTTTCATCATTACGATATTGCTCAATTCGAGTATTAAATAGGTACTCTTCTTTCTTTTGAACGAATTCTTGGAACGAATTCGAGACATTGTCAATCAAACCTTTTAAACGAACAATAAGAAAGTCGATAAAAGTAATTTAAATCTGTTCTATTTTTAAACGGGCGATAAAAAAAGAGAAACTGGTTCATGCCAGTAGCTTAATTTTAATTTGGAATTGTGAACATAAATAGTATTTTTACCTGTAAGCAAAGAGGCGAAGGTGTATATTTATTCAGCCTAACTTGAAAACGTTCTAACTTGAATGCCTAACTTAACTTATTTTATCGGCATTTGTACTTTTCTCGTTAGCAATTACTTCGTATAAGTTGCTTTCGAAATTTGGTAATTACAATATCATTGATAACACATGGTGCTCTAGGCTTATAGCAATAAGAGTTAGGTATTTTTTGATTTTAGTATGTGCAGGAGCCATATGACGACGATAAAGTAAATAATAACCATGTATTATTTAAGTGTGGGAGAGCCATGCTTGGGCATCAATGGGCCGGCTCGACCGGAATGATACCACGGCCTCACAGAAGACCGACGTGAAATAACGTTGTGTTGTATTTCGTCGTGTGAGTAAGGTTACCGGAGGCCCAACTACCCCCCCCCCCTTTCTCCACTCCCTGAATCCCAATTGCTTACCATCAGGTGATCCGTCTGCCCATTTACGGGCTTATCCCATAAAAAAAGTCAGACTAATAATTACCAAGCTTGCCAACTACACGCCACCACCGGGAACGATTAACCAGGACCAATTGACACAAATGATAGAATAAACA
Source organism: Spodoptera picta (assembly GCA_038387885.1). Taxonomy (NCBI): domain Eukaryota; kingdom Metazoa; phylum Arthropoda; class Insecta; order Lepidoptera; family Noctuidae; genus Spodoptera; species Spodoptera picta. The sequence continues at coordinate 4,397,690 of JAZHFQ010000733.1, read as the reverse complement.
AAATTACAAAAGAAGAAGGATTAAACAGACAAATCCTTTCAAGCTACAACAAAATCCAGGTAACGAAAATATGTAGCGTTGGCGTCCATCTAATATAGAGGTACAGATAGTTCCACAGTAACAAAGCCAAGATTCAAACTTCTACAAGTAGTAGTACATACCTAGAATCCCAGTCTTACAGTTGGATGTTTATCAAGCATTGTTACAAGTCACAATGCCGTGAATACTTGCCGAGCATCAGAAGGTACCAGTAAAGTTCTAGAACAATCCCAACTAACTGAACTTATCCATTACGAGATCGGCTTAATCGATCCTGTTCGTACCGGGTTTCAGCCGGTTATCAAACTCGGTTTGTACTCGTGTACGATTGTGTTTGTTGTTAAAGGATTCTGTTTAATGGGTGAACTGTTAGGGAAATTCAAATGTAATTGTACTGTTAAGTATGTATAAGTATAATCATGCTTCGGCGCGAATGGACCGGCTCGACCGGAATGATACCACGGCCTCACAGAATACCGACGTGAAACAACGTTTGCGTTGTTTTTCGTTGTGTGAGTGAGGTTACCGGTAGTCCAATTACGGAATAAGGTTTTCATTTTTAAGTTAGTCTCCAGTTTCACTTGATAGCTATAGTCTGATAGCGAAAGCGATTCAGATATTTATTACAATACTTTTACAGTTCTCAAACAGTTTTCTAAAATAATACAACTCACTTTTCAAATTGTGACCGACTTGAATTTTCCCGTTTTCGCCCGAGTTCAAACATTTTTCGCGCATCGTCGCTATCTACCATATGACGCGACAAATGCTACAATGATCCCTAAAATCTTTTATATGCCTACATTTATCTTTCTCAGTACGAAAATACGATATTTTTGTTCCGCAAAACATCTGTATTTTCTTTTATTTTGTTTGTGTGTGTGTTTTTGATGAAGAGTGAAGTAGGTTGCATGTTTTTGACCTACCTCTTTCGTTTTAGTTCAGTGGGAATTGAAAATGGCGGGATTTGAGAGATAGATAGATACATAGATGGCGTAATTTTTGAGATCTCTTTCTATGAGATATATGGTATTATAAACATATACTTATCTATTTCGTAATTTTAACAGATTTGCTAATAATTAATAATAAATTGTCGTGCCTTTAAATTAAAGATGCTGGCTTTATTCCCAATACATTTGTAAACATTATGGAAGATATCAGCTACTAAAAAGCTTATTATGACAAGTAAAAATACAATATGAATTTTGTGAAGTATGTAACAAAAAATCTACAGTGTAATGACAAAATATCTTCATATCAACAAAATAGTCTCAACGTATTCAATTTAACCAAATCCCATAGCGCTAATTGCATAAAACGTCATCCGCCAAGCTATTAGAGGAGTCTTGGCACAAATAATTCCACTAGAGAACCCCTCGGGTGCTATTTCCTGAAACTGACAAGTCTTAGTGTTGTGCAATTATGAATTATGTTGTTTATGTACTAAAACACATATCCGCTTGTCCTTATTCAGAATTGAAGTTGTAATTATGTTGTTAGATTTATAAAAGACGCATGTCAATTTCATATTTGATGATTTTGACATAACAAATATGGTTAATGTAATTGAATATCGTTTTTTCTAAGCTACAAAAAAAACTTTTATTATATCGTTTGAGGATTTTTTAAATGAAAAAGATAAATCGCTGTGACAGACTGACTGATAGCTTTTTGTGTAAAATAAATGGATGGATAAATACTAAAAACTCGTTTTTATTGAATATGGTGCACATTTGATAAAAATAATGTCATTTAATGAATCAATCTATGTAAGCAAGAAAGTAAGCAAGTAGTTGAATAATAATAAATTATAATACCTAATGTAATTATCATGTATTTTAAGCAACGATCAATATTACAATTTAGAAAGAGAACACGAAATATTTCTGTCTCCATCATTTGGGGCGTGACGTCATTGACGTGTCATTTTTTTTCGAATAAGCAACGTCGCTATGACAATAATTATAGAAGTATCTACTAAGTCCGTAGTTTTCATTAGGGCAAACTGCATATAATTTGTTATATTATTTCTTGTTTTATTCAAAATAACGTCCAAATTACATTAAAACAGCTTTCACTATCAGAATTTAGAACATTACCTTCACAAACATTTTCTTGCACTCTTCAGTATCACAATACTAACTAAGTACGTACAGTCTGACTTTAAAGTACGTGTATGTATGTACATAAATGTGTACATTTGGACACTTGATATGTACCCGGGTACAACCAAGGACTGAATGGACTTAAAATTGCTCTCCTAATACTTACATATGTTAGAAACAGAGTGAAATTTGTAATGTGTTTAGTTATACTAAGTAGGTATTAGGTGTTAGTCTGAATATAAACTACTTGCATCTATCTTTATCTTGAGTAGTACCGTTTTTAATAGGTACACATTTTAAATTAGCTACATAATTTAATAATACTTAGATTGTTTATTATGTAAGTAGATTAAATTACGATTTTTTTATTATTTTTTTTATATATTTGATGTGCCGACGTTTGACCACTATCTCGCCTGGTGGTAAGTGATAATGCAGTCTACGATGGAGCACGTCGTCTCATATGCAACCTATTCACTCGGGCATTAAAGACACCCAAGTTATACCCTTCAGGAAATACAGAAACATTAAAGAACTTTCTAATTACATTTTTATAAAAACTAAATTTTAAATGTAAACTCCAGTGAAATGTTCCTGTTCTACAATTGGGTTTCCTGCCAACCAGGCCTATTACACTTGCATTCATAGATATAATAAATGAAGTTTAATATTTCGACTGCACGGTTGGTGCGGTGGCTGGGCAACCTGGCAATTTATGAACTGAAGTTTTACTCAAGTTCATTCTGATACCTACAGAGCAACATCGATTTTAATTTCAATACAAAAACAAACAATAAAGAACTTTGTGGAAGTTGATATAAAATCTAATATTCTTTGTGAATCAATATTTTGAGACACGTGTAACATAAATGGTTGAAATGTTTGAGTTGCGATGTTCTTATATAGAGAAAACGTGCCATGCAGTTTATAGTTTAAACTGAACGATCTTATGGGTTTGTTTGTGTGTTCAAAGGTTCTCACTTGCTTTATAGTTTTGGTAGCTATCGATTCGAACAATAGTTTTATAACTTTAGTTTTCCTATTGTTGCAGTTACAGTGGACTTCTGATAGTGATCCAATACCTTTTGGTTTTCGAAGACTACGATATAAACTATATTTATCAAACACGACGAATAAAGAAGCGTTTTGTACGCAAAAGCTTGAAAATCACTACATCATTATAGGCATGTGATGCGACATAACATAACATAACATCACGCCTTTTATCCCCGAACGGTGCACATTATGCTACTGTATAATGTAACACCCACTTTTCGCTATTTATGTTATGAATCCCATGTAATAGGGGGTGGTCCTATTGCTATATGATGTATGTGATACGATATTGATGACAAAAATTGTGATAAACAAAATGTTCCCTTAATTATGACCTACAAAAGTTACTATTATTGTTATCTACAATGTTCAAATGCAAACACTAATACCTATTGCAAAATGACATGACCTTTATTGACTTTTCGATATTTAATTATTTACGAGTGTGAAAGAAAATAAAAAAATAAAATGTTATCGAAACTCTTTACGATCATTCAATTATTTATTAAATTAAAGAATTTATTATATACAAGTTTCTGCCCGCGACTTCGTTCGTGCAATCCCGTTCTTTCCCGCTCCCGTTCGTGATGTTTGGGAAAAGGTAAAAAAAAAAATTGTGTAAAAAGTATCCTATGCCTGTCTCCTGGGTCTAATCTACCTCCCGACCATTGAATTGTCATCCAAATCGATGTAGCCGTTTTTGAATTATAGATAGTGTAACTAACACGACTTTCTTTTATGTATATAGATAATACTCCATGTGACAGCTAGAAAAGTATTTAGAATAACATTTTTGAATTAAATAAAGAAAATGCTACTCATGTTAACTTAATATTTGATAAGTCTGAAACCTAATACGTCTCTATAATCCCTTGGGACGAGAACAGATGCATGTTATTTTCTTGTTCGTACATGATTATCGAAATATTGACGTTAGACTCAATATAATGTTAAAGTATTTATAAAAATTCGAACATTACAAAATATTTAAGTAAGTAATAAGTTTTTTATATTTAGAAATCAAAGGTATAAGGAAAATAATGTCGTTTCCCAAACATGTTTCATAACACGTACTACTATACCTCATTGAATTAAAGATCTCATCGGAAGTTCGAAAACTGTTTACATCGCATGAGTCTTACTAGTACAAATACTGACAAAATAACAATACCACACTATGTATTTTTTCCAGAGATCTTATTCTGAAAGATCTACGAATGTTTACGTAGCTTTCTCAACAAATAGAAGACTGAAAACGTCGAGGATCGCCTTACACAAACCCCTGAACTCTTCACAAACTAGTGGAGTTTTCTTTACAAGCAACTTTTAGCATCACAAAAGGGATCCGTTGCGAGCTAGTGTGTCTATCTATGTATGTACCATCCGTATATGTATGTATGTAGGTTGTGTGAAAGTTAATGTGTAACATATGGTAAGAAGTATAAGACAACCTGATACGATGGCAGGTGACATAGAAACACGTTTACTCATATTTGTTTTTATTGCATAAGCCGGTAAACGAGCAGACGGATCACCTGATGGTAAGCAATCGGCGTCGCCCATGGCCACCTGGAACACCAGTGGCGTTACAAGTTATCGGCCTTCTGGGGATTAGGAGTTTGAGGATCGTTGGGGATTCAGGGATTTGGGAGATTCAGGAAGGGGAGTGTAAATGGGCCTCCAGTAACCTCACGTCGGTTTTCTATGAGGCCGTGGTATCACTCCGGTCCAGCCGGCCCATTCGTGCCGAAGCATGGCTCTTAGAATTATATACAGATTGTTATTTTATAGACATACAACTGATGAAACACCAAACTATTCCAATATCAAAGCCACTTTTTTCTCTTGCATAGGCAAACAGCCAGTTACCTATAGCAAATTATATTGAAAACTTATCTCAGTTTCTTGATACCACACAATTCACACAAATGTCGACTTAAAACCAAAACCAAGGATACAAAATGGAAATAGCAATAAAACTCGGTCCAACTCCTTAATTGAAGTCACAACTACGAGGACGCTGACGAAGCGACGAGACGCCATCCAAGCGAAATAGTTTCACGACGTGCCTTACGTGCAAGCTAGTCATAATAATAAACTTAAAATTCGCTCGCGTGGCATCTTCATACAAAAATATGCACTCACGTGTGACTTTACCACTATTTTATTATATTCCATGACAAAGAAAAGGTTGAATGTAACTCGTGAATAATTCATAAGAGTATTTACGTAGCACGAAATCTAATATCAAGTAAACGAACCGAGAATTTTCCTGAATGAAAATACGTTTGCAATAAAGTGGGGGTGCTTATGGGATATCGCTACTAGTTGTCTGTTCAAGTATCTATATCTTGTTCACATTTCCCGAAATGTTTTTCACCAGTCTCACTGTAATAAGGAAAGAAAACAATAATTTCCTACAACAAGTAAAAGAACTATAGTCAACTAAAGTGTCTTATCATTTCTGAAAATTTGAAGAAGCAGTGACTGCGATTAATAATAATTAAATTTTAAATTATATCAAACTCAGAAACCTCGTTAGAGTGTTGAAGGTAAATACGACATCTGAACGCTGTTCTGTGTAATCATTACCCTAAGCATCATGCTCCAATGAAATTCTATGATGAACCATCTCCATCAACCTCTTAATTTTAGAGCGGCAGGTAACTGATTTTAAGTAAATACCGTGTACCCTGTAGTTTGAAATTTCCGAGATCCCAGAAGAGATTAATTAAAGTTAGTTAATTAAAGCGCCTTTAACATAAATAATACCTATTTCACCATTAGCTGTAACCTCGTTTTTTGAGCAATACTTTTGTTTGTCTATCGTGTTTTAAAGTTCGTTATTAGCTTTGTAATTAAGTACCTTATTTTTTTAGGACCCAATTTTGAGGCCGTGGGAAATTAGGTCATTGATTATTTTCGAGTAAAATAAAAAGTTGTTGAATTTAGGAACATTGGAATTTAAGGTATTTTATTAAAGATTTTTGATAGATTGAAACCATATATAAAAGATAATATACTAGTTACTAGGACTTTACTGAATTTAGATTCGCTAAAGTCCTAGTAATTCTTAGTTTGCAGAGTGTAAAATCTGAAACCTAAACAACACCGACGAAAATACCTTACTAATGACGCTACCAAATAACCCAAAAATCTAGAAATTCGCATGCATTAAACTAGGAAAATCAAAAAGAATATGACGAATATTCCGGACTTAACCCTTATCGTCGAATGCACGGACTCTTCATACAGAAAGCCTGACAAAAGGATTTGAATGTGGCCACTGGGATTACGAACAAAACTGTGGGTGAGCGGCCCGTACTTATGCATTCAAAGGCATGATAACCAGAACCACGTCTAGTTCTGTAAAGTACAAAGGACAGGTCTAGTATTTAACGCGGTTACCTTCGTTTGAAATTCCACTGTTTGTTCTAGAATATTCTTTGTCGTGTTCCATATTGTCTGTTGAAGTTATTAATTACGTTTTTTTGTTACGTTGTGTATTTGTGTGTTTTGAATTGATGTTTTTATTACGGAATGCATTGGTTGCCCCTTTTCGTACATTGTCAACATTTTTACTATGCAACATCATAACATCATATTGTGTAATAGCAGATAGGTACAAATAGGACTTAGCAATAAAATTTAGCAGAGATGACGTCCTCTGAAAAAAGAACAATTTATATTTACAAAATTTTATTGAATCACTAGGCTCAATAATTTATTTGAAAAAAGAAACATGGAAGATAATACAATAAATGATACTTTTTCAACTCCTAGCTAAGAGATTAAATTCGCAGACCAGAGAACAGTAATAAAATATTATGTCGAGTTACAGCTTGACTCAAAACCAAATATTACACTTTTTTTAAGAAATAAAGCTCTTTATATTTCTTTTTTAAGGGGTAAAAATCATCCACTGTGTTCTCCCGTCTTATTCAGTAAGTGTTAGACTCTTACTGACTAAAAACTACCCCTAAACTACCCGATAAGTAGTCCACAGCTCCGGAAGAATACTTACAATACACCAAAAAATCACAATATTTTAATAATTTAAAAAAAAATGAAGGTTAAGTTATGCCAAGGGTGCAAACATTATATGTTTCCTTTTATGGGATATGGGAATTGAGCAGATGGATCACCTGATGGTAAGCTATCGGCATTACCCATGGACACCAAAGGCGTTACAAGTGCATCACTGGCCTTTTGGGGATTAGGAATTTGAGGATTGTTGGGGACTCAGGATTCGGGAGATTGGGGAAAGTACGCGGCAGGGACCCTAAATTGGGCCATAGTTGACTCAATCACACGACAAAACACAACGCAAGCGTTGTTTCACATCGGTTTTCTGTGAGGTCGTGGTATCACTCCGGTCGAGTCTGCCTATTCCTGCTGAAGCATGGCTCTCGCACACTTATACTTCTGATGTATTTTCAAAAAAAATATTATTACGTTTCATAGTGACATTGGACAGTGTATATAAGATGCTAAAATTCACATGCAAAAATGTGTATTATATTTTTTAAGCACTAATATTGAAATCTAGAAAAAATCTTACCTAGTACAATACACGGAGTGAAAATAAGAGAAAATAATCAATATCACCGCGAAGTCCACCTTTGGGGACTGGAAGTTTCATTGTTTTGTCTTCCAATACAATCAATATATTTGTGGGTCCTTCAGGAATGGTGTCGGTCTTGTTATCAACGGTTCTCGTTGCTAGGTACATACGTGTGGAACTGAAAGAAAAGAATAATGAGAGAAACTAGCATTTGAACTACAAGTGGAAATATTTTCTACATGTATAACAAATATATACATAACATAACATTACGCCCTTCAACCCCGAAGGGGTTTTTTTTTAAGGAGGGAAAATCTTCGAATGACTGCTGGGTAGGTAGAGGTGCGCATTACGGCACTTATTGCCACTGTACAATGTAATACCCACTTTTCACTATTTATGTTATGAGTCCCATGTACGTACCTAATAGAGGTGAGCCTATTGCCATATACCGGTCACAAGTCCAAACTCCGTACTAAAACTTAGTTTCTTTTTAAAAACCCAGTAATACTTTGCCTGACCCGAGAATCGAACTCGAGACCACTTGTTCGGCAGTCGCACCTGCGACCACTCGGCCAACGAGGCAGCCAGGCAGATATTCACGGGTTTTTAAAATAGGATGCTACTTTTGAGCAAACGGTTATTGCAACAGCTCGGATTTTGTTATACTATAAACGAATACCATATGCTAAAATGTGTATAGGTTTTGGCAACTCTTCTGAAGTACTTGAAACTGATAATATTTAAGTCAGAGGGTTCTTTGATTGGTAAAATCTTTGCCTTTTTTATTCGACTGTATTTTCTAAACATTAAAGCGAGGTTTTTACTTAGCTTAGCAGCTGCTGTTGTGCATTACTACTACAATAAACTTTTTGGTAGGTATGTAAGTATCTTAACTTTCCAATTTATACAAAGAAACTTTAAAAATGTGTCATACTACTCGTGGGTTATCGAAGAATCTCCCACTATAATAGTATTGTCATTAGAGGTTTAATATTATTATTTTATGTTAGCGCCATCTATTGCAAACTATACAAATTACTAGAACAGCGGCACACACTGCTATCTGTCGGTTAATAGTTACTATGTTAATCTTGGTCATCTTAAGTTTTTGTTTCAAAGGAGTAATTTTTTCCTAGATGGCATCAGAACACTATAACTTTATGAATATATTATTATAATAAGTATAAATTGTTATTGTACAATCATTACAACTTCATAAGATTTTTTTTTTAAGGGGGGAAAATCATCGAATAGCTGCTCCCGCCTGGGTGAGGCGGGAGGGAGTGTCAGACTCTTACTGACTAAAAACCACCCCGTTCCTTCTCTTGCACGTCGAGCCGGAGCCTAGCCTGATTCGAAAACAGTAGTTGCTATTCCCCGCTAGATGTCGCCATTAAGTATAATTGCCATGTTCAACTTTGAAAACTATGTTGATAACATAATTTTATCTGGAAAAAACTCTTTCAAAGTGTTTGTAGTACGTATAGTTCTTTTTTATGATAAGTTATTTGTACACATATTATCTTACGGAAGTTTTAGACGCAATAGAGTTTTTTTAGTAAACTGAGCTGATATCATCAAAAGCTTTAAAACCAGGGTTAAACACAGTCTAATGATAGTCATTATTCTTTTTTTTAATATGATTCATTGAGTCTTCTATGCTGTAGGTACATATATTTAATTAAAGAACGCGCAACGTTCAACTACCTCTCCTTCAAGTACCTACGTGAGCTGCAACAGGGTGGAGCTACGATATCAGCAAATTAGATCGTGCTTAGTTAAGAAACCAATGAGAATGGAGAATAATAATTATATGGTCTATATATCGTTAAAATATAAATAAAATATTACTACATCCATATGGCCGCCTAGGGCGGCCTCTACCGACGGCCTCATTCACTTCTTTCGTTACTCTACTTTCATCCATCCTTTCTGACAGCATGTATGAAAAGATTGATGCCTGTTGATGAAGCGAAAGGGGTATGTCATATGTGGGAATCGTACCAATTGGCATTCCATAGTCTCTGCCTACCCTCATGGGAGACAGGCGTAAAGTTATGTATGTATGTACTACCTAAGACTAAAGGTACATTAAAATTACAACTAACATAAAATAATTTATTTTATTCCACAATTTTGCCCTACCACGCCATCAAAAAGGCAGCAATTTAAATAAATATACCACATCAAAGTGTCAATTATGCTGGCAGCCATATTTGCGCCGGCACCGCCTCCCACCGTCAACCAATGCGCATACGACGGTCTCTGTACATAATGATATGCAAAATTACCCCTTTGAGCTAAAAGACTGCTTGCTAAATTATACCTCTCTTATGTAAAACTGCCGTGATGGTGAAATAGTTATGTATTTAGGTTAGTTAGGAAGGAATAGTTTTATATTCACCTAGTCATTTACGAGCATAATTTATTCATATAATAAAATCGTAGAAAAATCAAAACTGTACACCAATTTTTTTTAAATAAGTATTTGGTTCGTGATCTACAGTCGATACTGAAGCCAAAAACATGGTTGTTAGAATATGTGTCTGTTTGACTGCTTGTATGTATATATGTAAGTCCGGGATGATCTCAAAAAGTAGGCAACGATTTAATTCAAATTTTGTATGATTATTACTAACAGGTTCAGGTCATGTATAGGCTACATATTAGCACTCTATCACATACGGGGTACGCGCAGTAAATACATATTTACTGCGCGTACCCCGCAGATTATAGAGAAAAACAAACAAGATTAAGCTACAAAGGCACAAAACAAATTACGGTAAAAGATGGGTAACGCATTAGGGAGCATAATCATAATTATGATAATTTGCCAAACAATATTAAAGAGTGTCAATCGATTGCCATGTTTTAATGTAGGTTGAGAAAATATGTATCTGATAATATTTAGGTATTAATACCGTTTGATCATTGTTACAACTCTTTATACCTAGTTATAATTAGTCATTGTAAGTTGTTGTTATTCAAATTCTAAATGTTTTCTTAGATCATTCTTGTTGAACTATTCTCACATTTGCTTTGCACAATTGCTGATTAACTGACTCTGAGTAGAGCTATTTTTGATCATTATTATTATGTACTAGTAATTTATTTTAGAACAGAATTGCTACAACCATTTGATATAGCATATCTCGCCTATCAGAGTTATATTAATTTTGCCACTTACACCTAAGGATATATAAGACCTAAGAATATAAAATTTTAGAAAATAAAGAGATAGACGTATAGATATGCAAAATAAAAAATCTAGTAGTCGACTGCCTCGTTGACCCAATTGGTCGCAAGTATGTGTTGTACATACTTGCGACCAATTGGGAGATAAAAGGCGTGATGTTATGTTACGTTAATCTAGTAAAATTCTTCATCTTACCACAGTGTGGCGCTGATTTAAAGTCTACTACTAGCTCGATAGATGGTGTTAGAGGTTGAATAAAAACTCGTTATGGTTTCGTTACTTCGTCAGATAAACCTCGGCGACCGTATTATAATACTTTACAGTGACGATTGAGAGTATACAGGAGATTGTTACCTTTTATAAACATTTTTTGGATAGTCAGTGGTACCTACATTGTGCTTACTGACTATTAATACAAACACAGTTAGCAATTTTACGGCCTGGGTAGTGTAAAAATACTAATTTATTGATTAAATCTTAAGGCTTCAGTACAAAATGAATAGGTGCACCTGTATCTGCATAATATGAACTTGAACCTTAGAAATTATTGTAAGTCTGAAATACTCTGTTTATATTCAATAGGTTAGCGTTTGGCTACTAACTAACCTGTTAATGATTGTAATTTTTCTTCTTCGTGAGCGTCGTGGTATTCTGTGGTAGCGGTAATTAAAAGCATGTTGATATTTCGTTTCCTCATACAATACCTATTTATATACACATACACATTACATCACGCCTGTTGTCCTCGAAGGCGTAGGCAGAGGCGTACATTAGGGCACTAAATGCCACTGCAGGTACAATATAAAAACCACTTTTCACTATTATGTTATGGGTCTTATGTAATAGTCCATTATAATATATTTATATATTTCATAATACGAGGTATTACATTTAATTTTAGGCTATAAATGTTATACTTTACACTACGTGTTGGTCTAATTAAATAAATAATTGAACACATCAACGGTTATAGGTACCTTGTCAAATAAATAATTTGATTGGAATTTGAAATCGGCATTTCGTTTCTGAGCTGAACTCTTGGCATTCATTAGTAGGTAGGCGCATCTATTTTGATCGCGGTAGTACTGTAAATAAGTATTGTATATTCATAAACTACCCATACATTTCTCCTGGAGAAACATCATCTGCTGCAGCATCTGAGTTGGGCGGTACTGTTGTACGTGTCATGTTCGTGAATGGGCGCTGTTAACTGGAACTGATCAACTCCAGACTGCATTATTAATAAAATTGTCCTTAAGTTTATTTTCTTTTTCGATCTCTTTGACTGGATTATGGTGTTGCATTGTTCTCGCACAATCGAACCAATAAAATTATGTAACTAGAGAATTGTATTGTGAACCTGATTGGAAAAGAGGTTAGGAAGATTTTAGGAAGATTGAAAAACTTATGGAGTTTCTTGCTCGTTCTTCTTCATAGGAATCTACAACTTGGAATGAGCAAACAGCTTCACTTTTGATTTTTATTGAAGTTCAAATGTGCCTTCCTTGTCTAATTGAAATAAATGATTTTGATTTTGACTTTGACTTTGCTATATGTATAATAAAGTTGTCTTTTAGTGAGCTTTTTAGGCTCTTAGTTTTAAGATATATTATCATTATGTTAGAGAGTTAAAGCTTATTTACGAGTAATCCACCATAATTTTTCAGGTTTGTCTTCTACGATGACGGAATTATCAGTCACAGTCACCTTCATGGTTCACGACGTATGTGTGATATCTCTATTCTACAAAATTGGTTGACGGTGACTTAACATTGAGCGTGCTGTAAACTTTTTAGGTACAAACAGTAGTAAAAAATAATAAACGATGACACAGCCCTCTGTATTGTATGCCAGTTAACCAGTCTAAAAAGCCTATCGAACTTTGTTCAAGGTTACTAGTGTGATTCGTATGTTTATGTTTTAGACTTTGCATTGTTATTCAAAGCGTCTATAGTCTGCGTTCGTAGATAAAGATGAATTGCAAAATTTGTTGCTATGTGCTAAACTCGAGAATGGCAGGACCAATCTAGCTAGTTTTGTCTCGCAAATACATTTTATCGATATTCAAGAAGGTTTTTCACATTCAGTTAGACTGTTGTAGGAGAGGGAGGTAGCTACGTCATAGAGTATAAATCGAACTCAAAAGTGACGTCATGCGATATCTCAAATCAATTTATCTTTAAAACTATTCATTTCAGTAAGAAAATAAAAAATACGTCCCATAACATCACGCCTTTTATCCCCGAAGGGGTAGGCAGAGGTGCACATTCTACCACAGTACAATGTAACACCCACTTTTCACTAGTTGTTATGAGTCCCATGTAATAGGGTGTGAGCCTATTGCCATATACCGGGCACATTTCCAGACTCCGTGCTACTACTGAGAATTTTAAAAAACCCAGTAATACTTTGCCCGACCCGGGAATCGAACCCGAGACCCCTTGCCCGGCAGTCGCACTTGCGACTACTCGGCCAACGAGGCAGTCAAAAAGTCAAAAATACGTGTCTAATGTTTTTAATATATACGATTTAAATAATAGGTAAAGGTACGAGATGGACATTAAATTAAAAATTAGTTATCTGCCCTTAAACTTTTACATATTCGATCAGATATCAGTAGCAATATTTGAACTAAAAAATACAGGTAAAATTATCATTATTGTCTAATTTAGCATAACTGCAACTGTTGGCGCGGAGACTAGGCAACTGGCTGCGGCGCAACGTGTAGCAAGTTCGATTCCCGGATGGGATAACTCTTTGTGTGATCCACACATTTTTGTGTCAAGTCTAGGTGTCATATGTATGAAATTGAAGACTTGTAAACGCATCCACGATACAGAAGAAAATTTTAGAGTGGGGCTACGTTTTTTTAAAAAAAGAAAATAGAAATTGTAATAATTTCGCAGGAATGCCAACGTTATCACAAAAATATCATCATCATCGTAACAACCGAAGTTTGCGCTCTCATCTCACGCTTCGAAGACAATATCCTTACGTTCAAAAGTCTTTCTTGCCTCATTAGCTACACCAACTAGTCCTCATCAGAGCCTCGGGCAAATTGCCTCGTAATTTTGTCCACAAATGATATGTATCGTTCGGAATGTCATTTTGTAAATTACTGTGAGTTATTATATCGGGTAATTGGGTGGGGTCACGCAGTGTTAGGAATGCTGACGGTAATTTTTACATGTGTCTCATTAGACGTAGCATTGTGTGTTATTTTCTTGGTTTCTTGATTGGGACCTGCTTCGCGATTGAGTCAGTGCTGTTAAGATCCCGTAAACTAGCTCGTTACACAAAATAATGTTGGGTTTTCCGCGAAATGGTTAGAGCGTTACAGTTAGGTTTGTGCAAGTTTTCCGCCAATTTTATATTGAAATTAATTACCTTCACAATTTACGCGATGTAACAACTAATGCAAACAATATAAATAAAATAAAACATGTAATTGATTGAACTCCACAGTCAATAAAAACAACAATGTATCTAGTAATAAAAAAGATCAATAAATGTCTAAGGAAATCACCCAAGTCAACTATGACATGGCATTCGTTAACTCCGAGTTTACAACCAGCATAATTTCATCTCTAATAGTGAAGCTACTGGTAAAACAAATCTGTCAGTAAAATGCCAAATTCGGTACATTACAGTTTAGCTCTGAGTTTCACCACGGGTCAGATTATACTGGATAATTGTAATTAATCATTTTTGTTCAAATTAGACGTGACCTTTAAATATCTGTAGTGTTATGGTAGCAAAGGTCAAATATAATGGTTACTTCCGTATAGAAGAAAAAGAGTAATAAATTGTTTCATTTTGAAATAGGCACTTTGAATATCGTAGGTAAGAGGAACGTATTTAAAAAAAAGATGTTTCTGATCATTTGCCAAGAACAACCAGACTGAAGATGATGTATTTTAGATTTGAAATGTAATTTAATGAAGTGCTATTTTAAGATTTTAGAACGTCTAGACCAATTCGATAAATTCAAATGCTATGAGAACTTACACGTGTATAATATTTACCTAACGCTTTACTTTTACAATTGGCTCACACAACTTTTGCTTCACATCACATTACATAACTCCATTCCATCAGGGAGAAATGGAGTTTCCTCACTTAGTAAATTGGAAAACATTGTAATGTGCTTCAGTATTAATATATGTATCTAATCGTATTTATGACAATGTATAAGGACATCGACACTAAACAGTCTGATTCAGAATGACCATCACTTGATTGAGAGAGTGGTTGTAGGAATTATTTTTAATGGGGGATACACTGAAAAAAAAAATTGTTAACATACATCAAAAAAATGTTTATTGCTATCAAGTCACTTGTTAATATACGAGCGCACAAAGCTTTGTGATCCCGGGAAGCAAGTCTTCTTGATAGAGAAACGGAATAAGCAGACATAGCACATTGAAACAAGTAATGGTCGACTTAATCAAGTCTGATTATTATTTTTATCAACTGCCCTTTGTGCATGTTACTAAGACTTGATAATCTTTATAAAATTCTGTGATTACTGTAACATTGTCATATATTAACTTAAATAAAGAAAATTTGTAGTCTAAACAAGTACCTTGATTGATCTGATCGAGTTTAAACTAGTATCAAACGAAAAAATAAATTGTTTTTATAACGATACCTAATTGAACCTACATAGATGCATATTCGATTCAAAATATATATTTGTATTGATCAAAGAAATATATTATTGAGTTCAGTATGTATAGTTTTCTGTTTTTATCATACCATAATACTAAAAATAAATGTTATCTTTTTCAGTGTAATAAAGTGCTCTTATTAGAATCAACTAAGGTACTGTTATATTCAAGTATTGCACTTATTTAGAGTAAGTATACAGGGTTATTTATAAAACACCGTTAACCTCTTAAAAGTTAACGGCGTTTTACAAATAACTCTGTAAGGATACAGTGTCCCAGAAACACTACATCATAGCGTTAGAATATGAACTGTCAGTGAAAATATACTTTTTTGGTAAGACTATAAGCTATTCGCATATTTTTTTGTTTTTCAAACAAATAGATTTTGCATGGAAAACAAAATATTTTCCACTGACTGATCATATCCTGTCGCTCTAATGTGGTATTTCTGGGAAACCTGTCCAGGGGCTATCACCAGGCACCACAATATATAAGTGAATAATAAAACACATTAAATTATTATTTAAAGGAATTTATTAAAAAAAATGCCAATCTTTTAAGTAATAATTGTTTTAAGAGTACGAGTAGAACAGCTAAGCTGCTGACTCAGTAAAGGCTGTTTTGCATTTTGATTGATGCGAGTGAAGTACAGTGAATCATCGTAAAAGCACATCAAAATAGGGGTCTGTATCCAGGGAATTTTTGCTGAAATCTGAAATTAGTGCAACTTCGACTCGCACCCGCAAATTCCTTGCATTTTCATTGTCTAATGATTTTCCCATAAACCGCAATAAGCTTGAACTTTCAAAATTATTTTGCAATAATTTGAAAAGGACCTGGAAAAAATAATAATAGGTAAATAGACTGGCCAAGTGCGATTCAGACTGGTACAAAAAAATAAATAGTTTCTATTATGGGTACCCTTTAATACAAAAAATATTTTTACTATGTATTGTTGTTACAGCGGCAACAGAATTGAGAATTCTGTAAAACTGTCTAAGTACCTATTATGGTTTACAAGATACAGCCCGCTGATAGACAGACCGACAAACAACAGTGGCATAGTAATAGGGTTTTGTTGGCACCTTATGGGTACGGAACCACAAACATACAAATCCCAAACTTATTAAATCAAATACATAAGTAATTTCTTTATCTACCCTTATTAGTTTTCAAAATCATAAATGTAATGAACCCTGTCAAGTGGGTAGGTACTTACGTTATCCTCAAGGTTGATTGGTGGCAATTTTGGTGGTGAAGTTTGCTGCGTTTTTTCGACTCTTAGGGGACTTGTTCCACTTATTGGGAGGTAATCTTCAATTATAACAGGGAGGTCCTGAAATAAGTATATTAAAATTGATCAAGTGTACGGTGAACATTCGCAGAACCCTATTAAACAACGCATGAATTGTCAGCAAGAATTGTACCGCCCATACGTTATATATAAGCCTATTCGCGCTTTGGATGTCGATTTTTACATTAATTTTCACTGGCACACGATCTGGCTGAATCATTCGTCAACTGAACTATTCCTTGGCCGGTTTTAGTAATATTTATGATGGGAACCACATTAAAACGAACGAAAGAACAACAAATGAATAATCTGTTTTTAACATGGGCTCATGGAGGGCTTGCGGCGCTCTCGGGCCGGGCATTCGGTCGCTGTAGTTAAAGGTACACTGTAGGTACTTACTTACAGAAAAAGAAATATTCGTCAAATCTGTTAATTGATTGCTTAAGTCCAGACTTGTACACTGGTTACTTGTTGAACCTTGATTAACATTTGAGGAATTCGTTGCCCAAGCTTTCCAACAGCGAAGGAATAGGGCTCTGGGCCCCAATTGCGGAATTATTTCTTTTATATCGTCCGTTGTCAGTGCAGACAGGGATTCTACCTCTATATTAATTTCATTTTCTGTAATATTAGCATAGAGAAATAAAATGAAAATTAGCCAATTCATGTGTGAAAGAACTAGGCACAAAAAATAAACAAGTAGGTAGGTACTTACTTGCGAAAAGTGGCCCCAGCTCCGGGAGCCCCCAGGCTCTCAGTAAATCCATCACCTCAGAATCTTCCATTAAGAGTTCCACTCTCATTAACACTATAGTGCACCAATTTTAAAACCATAGATATAATTAATTTTTAAAGCAATTTGCGTAAATAAGTGTAGCGTGCGGGCGAATCGAAAATGCATTCAATTATGTTGGGACTTGAACGATGCGCGCCGCGCGCCAGACGTCGGTCGCTTACGAAGTTAGTTGCAGGTAGACATTTCAAACAAATAAGTAACCTTTCAATTAAAAAAGCACGCGTTCGTTCTTATAAAGTTGCAGTGATCGAATAAACTATGAAATTTATTGTAACAGTTATTTTATAATTATTGAAATAAATAGGTTTATTATTTATTTAATAAAAAATCTTTATGAGATTAACTAATTGTAATGAGTGATAACGATAAAGTAACTTGATAGAACTGAATAAGTCTCGACAGGAATAAAGTAAACTTATTAAATTCAACACATTCGAATTGATAGAAGTTCAATCATTTTAGCTTTACTGTGACAAAAAATGGTCAATTGTTATTTTTGACATTTTCTTGAATGATTCAGTCATATTTTTTTCAATCAAGCAAGATTTTAACTTGTTTAGCCTTGATTTTTTTGAGTGTAGTCATCTAATGACTTCTCCCGCCTGGATGTGGTGGGAGGGAGTGTCAGACTCTTACTGACTAAAAATCACCCGGTTCCTACTCCCGCCCTTGAGCCGGAGCCCCGGCAACCCGTTAAGTCCACCGCGGCTCCATATCGGCATCAGCCCAATTGAGCCCCATCCGTGATGGTCTGATGGCTCTTTGAGCCGCGCGCAGTACGCGACGCTCTACGCTCGAAATTAGTTTTAGGTTACCATGGCAAGTCCAAATTTGTAACTGTAGTCCGACATACCATGTTCCGCTATCTGTCCCAACTTGCCTACAATTTTGTGTATCCATGCAAAGACATTCCCAAAATGATCTTTATTTGGTTAGCCTATTGCATCTTTGGTCGTGACTTTTGTGTCCTTAAACCTACCCGTAAGGTGGATAAGATGTTCTGATAAGTCGTTTGTACGTTGAGTTTCTATAATATGAAGATTAACGTATCTCATCATCATCATATCAGTCACAGGACGTCCACTGCTGAATATAGGCAACCCTCAAATTATGGCGATACTGGTTTGAAATGCAGTCCAAGAAACTATTCTTCTCCAGCACCTCATATTTAGGTCGTCTATTTTCTTTTTTACGTACAACACAGGTTGTCTAAAAAAACAACAACCTATTAAGCCAGTCACCTTACCACGGTTCACATAATATCGACTTTCACTCAGTAAATTATAGTTTAGTGTGCCATTGTTACAAAGTTCGGTAGACAGGTCGACGCCAACAATCGAAAGTGAGGTCCGTTTCTTAGAAATTACCTTACTATCATCATGAACGTTACAAATCGTTTTTTACTGCCACTTCTTTATAATCAATCCTATTGTTAATTTAATTTCTATAGATACACTATAAAAGTGGTGTTTAAACGTTTTTAATGTTTACTTTTCTTAATTTAGTTGTTTTCGTTTTTGGGGGTTCCTATCTGGTGGCTGTTGCGTCACGTGTTGAGAGGTATTGTTTATTTAATTAAAAAAATTACTGGATGACTACTGCTATTGCATCTGAATTGTACAGTGCTTGGTTATTGGACCAAGAACTTGATCACGATTTTTTGGTGATTTCTCATTAATGATTATTATGAATAGTCGAAGAAGAAACTTTAATGATTTCAAGCTAGGACACTTACGACTTATTGTGTGACGGTCAAATCAAATTTTTGTTTTTCTGTTAATCGTGTTTTTAGCACCGTCAAATTAGTAAATCGAAAGTACACGCCTTAATTACATACATACCTATTTAGAATGGAAATTAATTGATATTAAGTACATATAGAGGTAAATATCAATCTCCGATTGTTTTTTTCGCGATTTCAACCTTAATTACGTTTAATAGTTACATAAGCATGTAATTTGTATTTGAATTGTTGATATTATTCAATCCATTTTTTGTTAGACCAACGGCCGATCCGAATCAACCTTTGCCATAATTATATTTAAAAATTGGTGTTGTTACTTATACTTCACCCACACCCACACACAAACACGTTAACATGTAATGTACTTATTGCCACAATAAAAAACTATTTGTACACTCTTCTAGAATTTTATTCGAATGTACCTATAATTAATATATATGATTGAATTTCTATTAATAATATGCTAGTTGATCGTGTGAATAAAAATAAAATGTTGCTATCATTTACTTTAATTTTGTTATCATTAATTTAGCGAACTTGCAAAATATTATCCTATATACAGTATGTTAGGTTAAACGAGGGACATATTCAAACCCATAATAGTGTATACTCACATGAACCTAACAAACATATAAACGAAACGAAAACACTAATAAATAACAGACAGAACCATAAAAACGCTTCCGCTTACGCTTACGGGTTTTGGCTTTTAAGCGCGCTCTATTCTTTTTGGCAAGATCGGCGCATGATTTGCAACGCGAGTTACTTTATGTAAGTACTGTTTCTGTTTACAAGTTCACTTGTTGCGCGCTCAGTGTTCATGATGATGTATTTTATTAGACAATTACCTCAAAAATTTTGGTTATAGGTTTTTTACATATTCGGGACGAGAATCGAATACTGAATACCCTCCCTCAATAAGTCCCTCGTTTAACCTAACACACTGTATATTTTTGTCTAAATAAGTTGCATAATTATAGTATAGTTTTAAATAAATACAGATAGACTGATGTGTATGGATTAAATTACTAGGCAAGACAATATAATCTTCACAAAAATACCTATACCTACCTATACATTTTTCGTGCAATTTTTCAGCTAATCAGCCGGACAATTGTATAAATAAATTATTGTTGTAAAACTGCATATTTAGTAACCGGTAATCATTCATATCAGAATTTGATTTATTTTTCGTTAATTACGCATAACTTGTATTAAGTATAATTTATTGCATTTTCATTCATTATTATATTTTTTAAAACTTTATTTAATGATAAGTTGTATTCATAAAATTTCATAGTTTGCCATTTGTTACGTAGCCCTGTGAGATTCATAACATAACTGACAAAAAATTATTACTACAAAATAATTTTTCATAAGTGTCGATACAAATCAGATTAGTACATCACTAGAGAGATGACATCAAGTGACACGCTTCGTTCGAGTATGAAGAACATGTACCATAATATACCTAATGGTGACATTTTGCTTTTCAAAAATTCAAATTCATTTATTTCAGGCACATGCCCATAGAAAATTATACACAGAAAATAGAAATTACAAAGTACAAATTACAAAAATTATTATTAATAGAAATTACAAATTATTAATTAATTAATTACATTACATGTCACAAATGTCAAACTTGCAGCAGTCATACACAGCCTGGACAATAATATTGTCAGTATTTCGTATTCGGTTCATGAAGGAGGCAGCCCGTTTTCTCATCACTGCATAAAAGTCATCTACCCTATTCCCGGCAAACATGCCAGACGCACTACACCTCCACGGTAGGTTGAGCATAGCTCTGAATGCATTATTATACTGCACGCGTAACGCGTGATACGTCCGCTGTGTATAGTTCTTCCATAGGTAGCAGGTGTAGAACGCCTGACAGTAAGCCACGAACAGAGTGATCCTTACTGCGTTACTGCACCGAGCAAATCGGCGCGCCAACATGTTGGCTTTTGCAGCAATGGACCTCTTTTGCCTTTCCATGTCGTCATCATCTTTTAGATTATTGTTAATTACATGACCTAGATATTTAAATTTCGATACAACGTTTAATTGAGTGCCGCCAAGTGTTATTACTGGATTAAAGCAACAAGTTCTGTCATGTCTAAAAATCATGACTTCTGACTTTTTAACATTATACGTTAGTCCATGTCTCAGAGCATATTTTTCGCATATGGAAAGCATTGTTCGTAGGCCGTCAACTGAGGGGCTCAGCAAGACCATGTCGTCGGCGTAGCTTAAGTTATTTACTGGTTCATTACACATGTGACAGCCGACGCCTGATCTGCTGAGCTCCTCAATCAGTCCATTTATATATAGGTTAAACAGGGACGGAGATGTTAGGCCACCCTGTCTTACGCCACATTTAAGTGTGTACTCGTTAGAAAAGCCACCATTACCCCATTTTACCACATTGGTCTGAGATCCGTACCAGTATTTCAACGTTCCCAATATATCACCTGGTATGCCTGCCTCCTCCATCTTTGCCCACAACATATCGTAACTAATAGTGTCAAACGCCCTGCTGAGATCGAGAAAGCAGGCATACACGGTAGTATTTCTCGAGTTATAGTATTTAACTGTATTTTTTAAAGCAAATATGGCCATATCCGTTGATAAACCGGCGCGGAACCCAAACTGAGCATCACTAAAATTTGTGTATTTAAGTAATTCAGGGTGCAACAGCCTTTCGAAAATTTTTGAGAATATTGTAGCAAGAGATATAGGACGATAGTTTCTTAAGTCGGATGTACTGCCAGACCCGTTTTTAAACAAGGGAACAACCACAGTTTTCATAAATAATTTCGGCAAATAGCAGTGTGTTAAACACATATTATAAAACCTGGACAGTATTTCATACAATAGTTCGCCCCCGTAAAGTACATGCTCCACGCTCAGACCGTCGTGACCAGGTGACTTTCCTCTTTTCATATCCTTCACACACTCGTATACAATATTTGGAGTAATACAAACACTGGTATTAGATAAGCACTTATTGTCACGGCGATCTGTGCGCGATGAGTCACACGACGGGCCGCCACCCGCACTACCGACTATCGAGGTATCTTTTCGTCTATTAAAATTATCATCTAAGCTAAGGTAGGTCCTGCCTACTTTAAAAAAAAACAAAATGTGAGATGTTATTTTATTCCGCACCTATGGCAAATAGGTAATCTTCGCCACCCATGAATACTCGCAACGCCAAACGATTAACACGTGCGTTGCCAGATTTTTAGGGCCATCTGAATTTTGTACCCAACTGTAGGGACATAGTTTTTTTTTTAAATAGGTAACCCACATAGTGTTATAGTTACCTAAATACCAATTTCAAATTCGATAATGATATTGTGATTGTTAATCCTTTACTTACTTGCCTATCTACTTACTATGATTTATATATCAGTTCCGTTAAGCATCATAAATTGCGAACAAAAACACTAAAATTAATTAGTAGTGGTGTAAGTTCGTATTCACTTAACAATTTATTATCTGATTTACGAGCTATCCAAATACCATTTTGTTTCAGTTCTATTTTAACGAGTTTTTTTTTTCTTTTAAACATAACACTTGTATCACCTGTATGTATAGAGGTAGTATATCATTACTTTTTTTTAAGGGGGGAAAATCATCGATTGACTTCATCCGCCTGGGTAAGGCGGAAGGGAGTGTCACTATTACTGACTAAAAACAACCCTACTCCTGCACTTCGAGCCGGAACCCCGGTAACCCGTTAGGTTTTCTGCGACTATGTACCTATATCATTACTAACTACTCTCCCTCGGTTTCGCCCGATGCTTGACTCCTGTTAATCGTAAGATGGTGTTTTATAGCCTTAGTATAACCTTCCTCGATAATTGAGCTATTCAACACAAAAGCCTGCCTCGTTGGCCGAGTGGCCGCAAGTGCGACTGCCGGGCAAGGGGTCTCGGGTTCGATTCCCGGGTCGGGCAAAGTATTACTGGGTTTTTAAAAAATCCTCAATTGTAGCACGGAGTCTGGAAATGTGCCCGGTATATGGCAATAGGCTCACCCCCTATTACATGGGACTCGTAACATAAATAGTGAAAAGTGGGTGTTACTTCTGTGTGCACCTCTGCCTACCCCTTCGGGGATAAAAGGCGTGATGTTATGTTATGTCAACACAAAAGTACTTTTCAAATCGAACCAGTGCCTAGAGCCAAACGCCACTTTAGCGCTTGTTTACAGAGAGAGTAGAAAACTAAATGTATGGGTATGATACTGACAAGTGTCAAAATTTACTTCAATTCCATATAATTCGGTTTTCTACTCTACAAGTAGACAAGCGCTAAACGGCATTTGGCTACAGCTGCAGTATTTCTTGAAATAAACGCGATCAAACAAATTTTTCAGCTTTATTATATAATGGATAGATTTTAATCTTGAGATAAATATGAGAGAGCCATGCTTCGGCACGAATGGGCCGGCTCGACCGGAGTGATACCACGGCGGCATGGCCTCACAGAAAACCGAAGTAAAGCAACGCTTGCGTTGTGTTTCGTCGTGTGAGTGAGGTTACCGGAGGCCCAATTACTCTTCCCCTTCCCCAATCTCCCCAATCCCTGGTTCTCCCGCCTGGGTGAGGCGGGAGGAAGTGTCATACTGTTACTGACTAAAAAGCACCCCGTTCCTACTCCTGCACTTCAAGCCGGAGCGGAGGCCCGGTTGCCGCGGCTCCGTATCGGTATCAGCCCTACTGGGCACGTCCGTGGAGGACAATTTTTACGGGGGTACGGTACGAAGGGGTAAGCAGAGGTGCACATTATGCCACTGTACAGTGTGTTAATGTTATGAGTCCCATGTAATAGGGGATGAGCCTATTGTCATATACCGGGCACAATTCCAGACTTCGAGTTGCTACTGAGATTTTTTTTAAAACACAGTATTAATAGAAAAAATAATAGACACGTATTTTGCTATATAATAAAATGATACTTAGATATAACGAATCAAAGTTTAGGAGTGGGGGCTAAAACGTCATTTCTACGTATAAAATATACATAGAAGTGACGTCACTCGACATTTCAAATCAATATATATTCGAAACTATTCGTTTCCATAAAAAAAAAATAAAATTACGTGTCTAATGATGTTTTTAATTAATAATCTACCAGAATACGAATATTAAAATAAAAATTAGTCATCTACCCTATTACGCTACACATCACGATTATCAGCAATTTAGTATAATAATACCTACCTATCAAGACTTGCTAATACTATAGCTCAATAATAATTGGCACTTATGACAGATAACGGAAATACCCAATTGTAACGATATCGTGTCTGAATTTATTTTAAAAAAAATTTCACACTAATAAATGCTACATATTGTTATTATTATGTATATTAGTTTAATTTATTTAAAACTAGCGGCTTCGCACGGGTGCAATAAGCATGTATTATACCTACATACTATAAACCTTCCTTTTTTTTTAAGTAGGGAAAATCATCGTATGACTGCTCCCGCCTAGGTGAGGCGAGAGTGTCAGATTCTTACTGACTAAAAACCACCCCGTTCCTTCTCCTGCACGTCGAGCCGGAGCCCCGGTTACCCAATAGGTTCTCCGCGACTACGAATCGGCATCTCTTTGAGGCGCGCGCGGAACGCGATGCGCCGTACGCTCGGGTCTGTTTCTGGTCGGACGGGGAGCCACCCATGCTCGCCGTCCGCAGTCCCGCGTTTACGGTGGCCGGAGATCGTCTCGCGATCCCCGACGCCCGGTGTGTCCTTCGCGATGACTGGTTCGCCGATCACTTCCCTGAGGGCACGGCGGTCCTCAGCCCACGCAGAGCATTTTGCCACTGTGTGTTCCACCGTGTCCTCAGGGCGGTCCTCGCAGTGATGACACCCGAACGTTTCCTTCCGTCCCATCAGACACAGGTACCTCCCGAAACTTCCATGTCCGGTGAGGACCTGCGTCAGGCGGTAGGTGAGGACGCCGTAGCGTCTCTTAAGTCACTCCTCAAAGAGGGGACTTACCGCTGCAATGGCAGCGAGCCCAATAAAGCTTCCTTAAGAATCACTCTATCTATTAAAAACGGCATCAAAATACGTTACGTAGTTTTAAAGATCTAAGCATAGGTACATAGGGACAGATAGACGGCGGATAGCGACTTTGTTTTATAATATGTAGTGTTCAGTTGATAATACCTCTATTGTTCAATAAAAATAAGTCGTTAAATATCTTGCTAAGCTGAAAACTCAGGAACAACTGGACAGATTTCGGTAGTATTTTTTTTTTAGTGTTCGTAATATTTCGGTAAAGCTTTTTATTGAGATAAAATAATTATCGCGAATGTTCGAAAATAGCATCAGCAACATTCCTTGTCAGAGGCTGTGTTTTCCGACAAATACGAGTTTGCTGATGTAAAAATATCCATAGTTGACCTCAAAGCATCGGTGGAATTTGTGCACAGTTCTTTTGTTGATCTCACGAACAGGGTGGCGGGTTTGGAGGGTGAAATAGGCAAACTAAAGAAAAACGAAGAGACTTTAGTAATGCTGCGTGATCATTGGCGAACACAGGAGCGACTGAATCGGGAAAATGAGCAGAGATCGAGAATGAACAACATTGAAATTAAAGGTGTCCCTGTTGCTAGCTCTGAAAATCTATTTAACATCATGGCGAAAATCGGTGATAAAATTAAGTGTCACGTTCCTAAAGAACAAATTAATTATATCGCAAGAGTTTCTATGCGCAGTGATAGTGGTGGAAAGATGATAATTTGCTCAGTACATAATAACTATCTCAAAAACGACTTTATATCCGCTGCTAGAAACTTCAAAAAGTTAACTGCTAATGACCTGGGATTTCAAGGTGATAATAGAATTTATATCAACGACCATCTTACACTGGAGAATAAAGCATTATTGAATAAAACCAAATCACTGGCTAAAGAAAGGGGTTTCCAATACGTCTGGGTTCGAGGTTGTAAAATATTTATTCTAAAATATGTATTAAAGTATAAAAAAAAATAACCAGGATGAACTTAAAACTAGTTCAAAATAATTAAATACCTAGAGGTTTCTACATTTATTTAAAAAAATTATAATAACTCAAATACGTAACCATTTCATTTTATTCAATACTAGCGACCCGCCCCGGCTTCGCACGGGTGCAATATGCATGTATTATACATACAAACCTTCCTTAAGAATCACTCTATCTATTAAAAAAAACCGCATCAAAATCCGTTGCGTAGTTTTAAAGATCTAAGCATACATACGGACATACAGCGTAAGCGACTTTGTTTTATACTATGTATTGATGATGATATTGATGATGATTATTTTTTTAATGGAATATCGCATTTAAATAAATCAGTTCATCAGGCCTATATTAGTATGAACTGTAACAAACAGTATGACGTCACACTTTCCCGACTCACACTTGACTAGTGGATATAGGCAGTAAAGGTTTTTCGTGGAACGATTAGAATCTAACCTACATGTATGCTATGACCTCTTTGCATGACCTGGGGTCAATTCGCGTGCCTTTTTATGAATAAGTAATATAGAACGGTTGTAAAAGTTTAACAATAAAATAATGTGATGAATAAGTTTACTAGATTCTTGACCACTTTTATATCAGGTCGCATATATCGGATACACTACTCCTATTAAGTATGAACGTTAATATTCAGTGTTCTTTACCTATTAAGGCGTTTTTCATGCCATTATTTGACCTTATAATTGTGTAGGTACTTCTATCTATATTTTATGCGAAATGACAGGCATGATAAAAATCAAATTAACATTTTAAAATTAGAGAATGCTTATTAGGAGAAATAAAGAACGCTTCAATAACTGGCTCCAGACAGTACTAATAGAAAAAAAAAGAAGTCGATTGACAAATAAGAATTAATGAAACAAAAATTAAAATATCAAGGACGTTTAGCGAATAGCGATTTTTGTTTTTAGAAATACAAGTTCAAGATCAAGTTTGTCGTATTATTGTAATAGGTACCTACTTACCGACATAGTTCAAGGAAAATATGTTAATTACAAGGATATACTTCTTTCTGGTGAGAGAATCGTTATTATAGTGTCATAAAAGGTTTATTTACCTATGTTTTGTGGTTTCCCTTCATCCTATTACAAAAACTTAATAAACAAGGAAATGCTTTTAATTGAGGGTTACATCATTTCAACCGGGAACTTTATACGGTTACGGTTTATATGAGTCAATGGTTGTAAAAAATGTGTATGACCAGAAAAGGCTTCGGAATCAAATTAATTATTAGTGGGTATTTTTTTTTAATTTTATATAATAATATCATTTGAATAATACTGTGGTTAATTTTGTAATTGAAAGGGTTATTAGAAAAAGACAAGTATTATTTTAGGCACCAGTTATTAAAATTACTATTATGATGCGGAAAGATTTTGCGAATATGCCGCGCTCACAGTTCGCACGCCACATTCGCTCGCGATAAGTTTGCGAGTATGTTGCGATCTGCAGATAGACACGTAGGTATTTGAATATAAAAAAGTCAGCCAAAGTTCATCATACCATTCTAGAATTCACGCTCGAATGCATAAATAAAGTCAATTTTGAAAATATTTATTTATAGGTATTTAAAAATCGAATTAATAACAAGCAGACAGGAAAATTCCCAAAGGACTAGCCGGTTTCGAAATTTAAATAATAAAAAGAATATATAAAATATTCAAATGAGGAATGCCAATCAAATCGATTACATTAAATTTGATTCTTATTGTTATAGATGCAAATTCTTCTTGTTTTTTTTTATTAGGTAGTATTGTATTTGCGACAACCTTGCATTCAGCCTTGTAAGGCCTCTGCTTTGTCTTATTATCACCTCTGTACAGACTACTATGTCTTAATACTTGATGCGCTGATTTTAAAATCATAAAATAAATATGGTTCATAATTATATTTAATTTCTTTGTTATTTTTGTAAAGTTGCAATTATAATGTTTTTCTTTCTTTTGAAATTTCGAATAATGGAGACGCTAAAATTTCCAATAAAGTACATACGATTCTTGAACATTTGCTTGTGAATACAAAAAATCTATTGACTTTTTGGCCACTAATTTATTTGGACATCATTTTTGTGGTCCTTGGTACCTTGATCTTTAGTTCAGGTTGAATGATCTTGACATTGTTTCAATTCTCCGAATCTACATCAAACGACTGTTGCGTTATGTAATTCTTAAAATTATACTTTATGAGTTCAACACTCACGCCAATATATTTTTGGACGAGTTACAAAACGATGCGTGCTATCAAGAGTGATAAATTGTTCAAACGAAATTATGATTACCATTAACTTTTTTTACAAACACATTAGCGAAAACCTTGGCTTTTTGGTTTAAAAAACAATTAATATTTTTTTACTGTTCTCTAATTAAAAAGCTTCTGGAATTAACAAAATATGTTTATATAGACACACTGTTGCTATGCCTCTTATTTTTTGAGATATAATAAAAAACCTGTATATCTTCTTGATTTAGTAGAAAAATACGTAGATATCTATATTATATGTGCTATATAAATAAATAAAACTAACAACCTCCAAAAAGTATTACTGGGTTTTTAAAAAATTCTCAGTAGTAGCACGGAGTCTGGAATTGTGCCCGGTATATGGCAATAGGCTCACCCCCTATTACATGGGACTCGTAACATAAATAGTGAAAAGTGGGTGTTACATTGTACCTCGCATAATGTGCACCTCTTCGGGATAAAAAGGCGTGATGTTATGTTATGTTAAAACTAACAACCAGATTATAGGTAGGTACTTAATCACAATGATTTACATTGTGAACAGTTATTGTCCAAATAGTTTTTAATAAATAATACTTTTTATTGTAGATCGATATGTGTGACAGGTGTCATATTATACAGTCCACCATGTTTTTATTATCTGTTGTAGCGATTAATAATTGAACATTTCAGTTAAACGTTGTTTACATAAAAAATCCACAAAAATCAATATCAAATAAGTGTAATTTTCAACAGTTATTATATTTCAGTAATAAATTAGGTATTAAAAATAAATATTTCATACAAATAGAAGTTAACATACTGTTGTTAAATCAAATAATTATATTTTAACACCAAATCTAGTTGTCAGTCATAAAAAATGGTTTTAATAATGTTTTTTTAATTTAAGAGAAAATATAATTAAACGATCATCTCTAGAGTTATAAAATAACACAAAACTGGTAAATTTTAATATTAGGTATTTATAAGGCATATAGCGCCCAGACTAGTCGCGCCCGTGTATCAAAATGGTTAGGTCGCGCTATGCGTTGTATAGTTTATTCAATGTAGGTAGTAGGTACCTATAAGTTGACTATAGTCGGTCAGTCGAAAATAAATGAAGTATAGTGCCATGTGCCGGTAGTATCGAAACGAAAGCCCACGCTGCTACTGCTTCTGTTTCGCATTACGTAACAATCTGTTAAACAAACGTGCAAACCACGACACTGACAACAAGACCGGTTTAAGAACCTATTTTCGTTACTATTGTGGCCGGTCATTAAGATTACGGACGTGTGAGTGTAAATTTAATACGGCTATGTTAGTTCAGCTGCGATAACAAAAGGCGGACGACGTGTTTCAAAAATTCGATTTTTAAATACAGCAAAAAGAGCGCGAATTGTTATAAAGTTTCTATTTGACGTTTCGCGATTCCATATTCGAATTTGACAGTTGTTATAAAATATAGTGTTGTGCGTGTGGTTAAGACGAGGTAGGTACAATTTTATCGTGAGTTGTAGACGGGAGTCTGATACGGTGAATGAAACTCTTACCAGTGTCTCAGAACGTGTGATAAGGATTAGTGACAGTTCGACCATATATCACAACACACGTAAGACTGTTTCCCTTATATACTAAGTGGTTTGAAATCGATATCGCTAATCCAATACATGAATAAAACATAAAGGAAGGAACACACTACGCCCAGTTCAATAAGCCAGTTAAATAGTTTTTAATTGTGCGTGTAATTTGAAAGTGAACCGTTTGCATTGAAAACATCGGTGATCGATCTTTAACGGTAAGATTCTTGTTTGTTTTATGTTCGTGATTATTATTTAAGATTGATATCTTAGTGTTATTTCCTCTTGTTGCACAACAATGTTTCATAAATTGAAGTTTTCTTATCTGTAACAACTGTAAAGTGCCGTCTGAGTTGGTTTATGTTTCGTACTTACACACATACATACCATATATGGGTCAAATGAATGTATGCAAATCATTTCACTATTATAAGTTCGTGTAGACTAGTTCTTGGTAATATAATTGTTTGCTTTAGCGTCCATCACGATTTATGAGTGACCTTTCGCATTACTTACTTAAGTAGGTATAGTTAATACTTTTAAGTAATTTATTGAATATCTAACAGTTCAGTAACAGTAACTATATGTAACAGTATACTTTTATATTTCATTGTTTTTAATTCATTTTTTTACCGTGTCTCATGGACTGGAAGAATAGCAGAATCTTTTTAACATTTCGGTGGCCGAACAGCAAAATTCATAATTAAGTCAAAGGTTTAGTTTTTTGCCGTAGGACAGATAACATATGTATGACGGAGGATTTAGTTTCATTCAATAACGACGACTTTAGTTTATAATAAAACATATTTTAATTATTGTGTTTTCGGCTTACTCTCGTAAATGTTTGACTAGGAGCTCGACTAGTTTCAAGCCATGCTAGAGACTTATATTCATGAGCAGCACTCCTCGACCGAATAACTAATTTAGTATGTCTCACGAAAGTTATAATATAAAAACAAAACATATTTTATTTATTATGTAGATAGACTTTTTTTTCAGGAAACTACTATTTTCATGGCTTTTTTATAAAGTCCCCGAAACAAAATATTATTTTTTATAAACACTCGTTTTTTACAAGCATGCAATAAAATATTCCAGTATTACCTACAAACATAATATTATAAAAGTAATTATTTCGTTCGTATTGATTATTTTGAAATCACGCGAAGTAGTCTTTATAATTGTCCCACACTATCAATTTCCCCGCTTGCAGTTATCTGTTCAAATGAGTAATTCAATATAATTATCCCAGTATTGATAAGGCTTAACACCAATTTCGATATCAAATTTTATTTATTTTATTTAAGTAAAATTTCCAATTCGGTAAATACCTAATTGGGAATTTTACAAACGGTAACGTAAATTAAAATCACAACTACCTACATTCAAATTGTACCTACTTCATTTCACGCATCATTACAGCAATATTTCTGGTACACCCACATTTAGCTATTTATTGTATTAGACCCAAATAGGCGAGGGCGAACATGACATATTTTCATACATTAGACACAATTCCTTAGGATCATCGACTGATAAATTCACCAAATACATTGTGGCCAATCCTATAATTTCGAGAATCAAAATATTTAATAGTACCTTTTTAGTGCGGAAGTACTCACCCTGGATTCTATCAATGCCATTTTTATGGTACAAGGATATAAACGAGTAAACAAATCATCTGATGGTAAGCAATCGGGCGCGCATTCATGGCCACCTACAATATCAGAATACAGAGGGGTTACAATGATATGCCATTAAGAATTGGTCTTTGGGGATTATTGGGGAATGAATAATATTTGGCCACCAGTAACCATACTCACACGTTGAAATACATCTTTTATTCTATAGGAGTGTATTCTTGGTAAAAAGGTCTTTTTCATAGAACTACTGGTAGTTAAAGCTTCTGCGCACTAACTTAAACTGACTAATTGCTACATTGACCTTGAAATTAAGGTCAGGGCAATAAAATACTTGCAAGCTATATTACCGCATCGCTGATGGTACCACCTGTAGGATTGAACCTTGGTTCAGTGGGGTCATTCAAGGGGAGAGAGAACAGCAATTACAGATAGGCTGGGTCAGAATTTTGGGTATGTAAAAAGGGTATCAAGTTGGACGTCTTCACAGATAAAGATACTTTGATTTATTACAAATCCATTCATTTTCAAGAACAATAAATATTGCTTGTACTTCTTTTATTATTGTTATATTATAATTATAATGATTTTAGGGCATGCAGTTAAGTTTTTAATTGGGATCTTAGATGACGTTATTCTTATTGAATTGATACTTGAGTATGCAATTTATTGTCAGAACATACAATAGGTAGTTAGTTGGTCTCGGTCTTCCAAAAATGACTGGCAAAAACCGAAAACGAATATCTAAAATGCATTCAATATAATACGAAGCCAGTAATATAACAAAATAATACTAAGACATGAATTTAAAAATGATAAATAGTGGTCCTAGAATAGAACCTTGTGGAACTCCAAATTAATATCCGTTTAATTATTCATTAGAAGAAAAATTATACCATGACGTAGAAAATGGTGCATATGTTACCGGCCAAACCCGATTTCAGGACAAACTAGTTTTGTCTAGGCTAAACTAGTTCTTCCTATAAGCGTTAGGATTAACTAGTATAGCCTAGGCAAAACTAGTTTGTCCTAAGCCCGATAGGACAAACCAGTTTAGGCTAGGACAAACTAGTTGATCCTGATATAAATACGCACACTCTAGGATAAACTGGTATTTAACATAGTTATAATATGATTATTGCGTCTATTAAAAAAAAACAATGTGACTGCCTCGTTGGCTGAGTGGTCGCAGTGCGACTGCCGGGCAAGGGGTCTCGGGTTCGATTCCCGGGCAAAGTATTAGTTATTTTATTTATTGAATATGCTTCATGCACAAAATGTACAAATACTTAATGCCGCAGGCGTTTTCTACCAGTCTGGCCTTTGGGTGATGCAGAGAAGAGTAAATGGTAGGTGTAATTACTGGATATTTTTTTTTAAACGTTGCCCCACACTAGGATTTTCTCCTGTGTCGGGGGTGCGTTTACAAACATACAAGTTCACATACACATGACACCCAGACCCGGAACAACAACTTGTGGATCGCACAAAGTGTCGTTCCGTGCGGGAATCGAACCCGCGATACGTCGCACGTTTTTTTTAAATCTCAGTAGTAGCACAGACTCTGGAATTGTGCCCGGTATATGGCAATAGGCTCACCCCCTATTACATGGGACTCGTAACATAAATAGTGAAAAGTGGGTGTTACATTGTACCTCGCATAATGTGCACCTCTTCGGGATAAAAAGGCGTGATGTTATGTTATGTTAAAACTAACAACCAGATTATAGGTAGGTACTTAATCACAATGATTTACATTATGAACAGTTATTGTCCAAATAGTTTTTAATAAATAATACTTTTTATTGTAGATCGATATGTGTGACAGGTGTCATATTATACAGTCCACCATGTTTTTATTATCTGTTGTAGCGATTAATAATTGAACATTTCAGTTAAACGTTGTTTACATAAAAAATCCACAAAAATCAATATCAAATAAGTGTAATTTTCAACAGTTATTATATTTCAGTAATAAATTAGGTATTAAAAATAAATATTTCATACAAATAGAAGTTAACATACTGTTGTTAAATCAAATAATTATATTTTAACACCAAATCTAGTTGTCAGTCATAAAAAATGGTTTTAATAATGTTTTTTTAATTTAAGAGAAAATATAATTAAACGATCATCTCTAGAGTTATAAAATAACACAAAACTGGTAAATTTTAATATTAGGTATTTATAAGGCATATAGCGCCCAGACTAGTCGCGCCCGTGTATCAAAATGGTTAGGTCGCGCTATGCGTTGTATAGTTTATTCAATGTAGGTAGTAGGTACCTATAAGTTGACTATAGTCGGTCAGTCGAAAATAAATGAAGTATAGTGCCATGTGCCGGTAGTATCGAAACGAAAGCCCACGCTGCTACTGCTTCTGTTTCGCATTACGTAACAATCTGTTAAACAAACGTGCAAACCACGACACTGACAACAAGACCGGTTTAAGAACCTATTTTCGTTACTATTGTGGCCGGTCATTAAGATTACGGACGTGTGAGTGTAAATTTAATACGGCTATGTTAGTTCAGCTGCGATAACAAAAGACGGACGACGTGTTTCGAAAATTCGATTTTTAAATACAGCAAAAAGAGCGCGAATTGTTATAAAGTTTCTATTTGACGTTTCACGATTCCATATTCGAATTTGACAGTTGTTATAAAATATAGTGTTGTGCGTGTGGTTAAGACGAGGTACAATTTTATCGTGTGTTGAAGACGGGAGTCTGATACGGTGAATGAAACTCTTATCAGTGTCTCAGAACGTGTGATAAGGATTAGTGACAGTTCGACCATATATCACAACACACGTAAGACTGTTTCCCTTATATACTAAGTGGTTTGAAATCGATATCGCTAATCCAATACATGAATAAAACATAAAGGAAGGAACACGCTACGCCCAGTTCAATAAGCCAGTTAAATAGTTTTTAATTGTGCGTGTAATTTGAAAGTGAACCGTTTGCATTGAAAACATCGGTGATCGATCTTTAACGGTAAGATTCTTGTTTGTTTTATGTTCGTGATTATTATTTAAGATTGATATCTTAGTGTTATTTCCTCTTGTTGCACAACAATGTTTCATAAATTGAAGTTTTCTTATCTGTAACAGCTGTAAAGTGCCGTCTGAGTTGGTTTATGTTTCGTACTTACACACATACATACCATATACGGGTCAAATGAATGTATGCAAATCATTTCACTATTATAAGTTCGTGTAGACTAGTTCTTGGTAATATAATTGTTTGCTTTAGCGTCCATCACGATTTATGAGTGACCTTTCGCATTACTTACTTAAGTATGTATAGTTAATACTTTTAAGTAATTTATTGAATATCTAACAGTTCAGTAACAGTAACTATATGTAACAGTATACTTTTATATTTCATTGTTTTTAATTCATTTTTTTACCGTGTCTCATGGACTGGAAGAATAGCAGAATCTTTTTAACATTTCGGTGGCCGAACAGAAAAATTCATAATTAAGTCAAAGGTTTAGTTTCTTTGCCGTAGGACAGATAACATATGTATGACGGAGGATTTAGTTTCATTCAATAACGACGACTTTAGTTTATAATAAAACATATATTAATTATTGTGTTTTCGGCTTACTCTCGTAAATGTTTGACTAGGAGCTCGACTAGTTTCAAGCCATGCTAGAGACTTATATTCATGAGCAGCACTCCTCGACCGAATAACTAATTTAGTATGTCTCACGAAAGTTATAATATAAAAACAAAACATATTTTATTTATTATGTAGATAGACTTTTTTTTCAGGAAACTACTATTTTCATGGCTTTTTTATAAAGTCCCCGAAACAAAATATTATTTTTTATAAACACTCGTTTTTTACAAGCATGCAATAAAATATTCCAGTATTACCTACAAACATAATATTATAAAAGTAATTATTTCGTTCGTATTGATTATTTTGAAATCACGCGAAGTAGTCTTTATAATTGTCCCACACTATCAATTTCCCCGCTTGCAGTTATCTGTTCAAATGAGTAATTCAATATAATTATCCCAGTATTGATAAGGCTTAACACCAATTTCGATATCAAATTTTATTTATTTTATTTAAGTAATATTTCCAATTCGGTAAATACCTAATTGGGAATTTTACAAACGGTAACGTAAATTAAAATCACAACTACCTACATTCAAATTGTACCTACTTCATTTCACGCATCATTACAGCAATATTCCTGGTACACCCACATTTAGCTATTTATTGTATTAGACCCAAATAGGCGAGGGCGAACATGACATATTTTCATACATTAGACACAATTCCTTAGGATCATCGACTGATAAATTCACCAAATACATTGTGGCCAATCCTATAATTTCGAGAATCAAAATATTTAATAGTACCTTTTTAGTGCGGAAGTACTCACCCTGGATTCTATCAATGCCATTTTTATGGTACAAGGCTATAAACGAGTAAACAAATCATCTGATGGTAAGCAATCGGGCGCGCATTCATGGCCACCTACAACATCAGAATACAGAGGAGTTACAATGATATGCCATTAAGAATTGGTCTTTGGGGATTATTGGGGAATGAAGAATATTTGGCCTCCAGTAACCATACTCACACGTTGAAATACATCTTTTATTCTATAGGAGTGTATTCTTGGTAAAAAGGTCTTTTTCATAGAACTACTGGTAGTTAAAGCTTCTGCGCACTAACTTAAACTGACTAATTGCTACATTGACCTTGAAATTAAGGTCAGGGCAATAAAACATTTGCAAGCTATATTACCGCATCGCTGATGGTACCACCTGTAGGATTGAACCTTGGTTCAGTGGGGTCGTTCAAGGGGAGACAGAGCAGCAATTACAGATAGGCTGGGTCAGAATTGTGGGTATGTAAAAAGGGTATCAAGTTGGACGTCTTCACAGATAAAGATACTTTGATTTATTACAAATCCATTCATTTTCAAGAACAATAAATATTGCTTGTACTTCTTTTATTATTGTTATATTATAATTATAATGATTTTAGGGCATGCAGTTAAGTTTTTAATTGGGATCTTAGATGACGTTATTCTTATTGAATTGATACTTGAGTATGCAATTTATGGTCAGAACATACAATAGGTAGTTAGTTGGTCTCGGTCTTCCAAAAATGACTGGCAAAAACAGAAAACGAATATCTAAAATGCATTCAATATAATACGAAGCCAGTAATATAACAAAATAATACTAAGACATGAATTTAAAAATGATAAATAGTGGTCCTAGAATAGAACCTTGTGGAACTCCAAAATTAATATCCGTTTAATTATTCATTAGAAGAAAAATTATACCAAGACGTAGAAAATGGTGCATACAGGTTAAAACAGCAAAGCAGAGGTAGAATTTAAGAATAAGGCATTATGTATAATAATGCCTTATTCTTAAAAAAAAAGAAAGATGCTTTGTAAACTCTCTGTATGAACGCTAATGTACTTGCATAGTTACATAATCTTCTACGAATCCAATAACCATAATAGGCATTTTCCTTCTAACATAATGTTAGTAATAGGTAGCTCAAATTATAATGAGTTAACTTTCCGGCTTCGCCCTATTCCGGCAAAAATACAGCATGCTAAATTGCATTTGCAGTACTTATTGCACTAACATATAATGTACTTACATATGAGGTTAAACCCATTTATAGGGAAAATGCTTCAGTTAACTAATTATTGCAACGATTTGAACACTTTGTTCATTATTTTTTTTCTTTTGATTATTGTACATATTAGGTAAAAATATTACTTAATCTTATCGGAACCAACAAAAAATAATCGATATTGACCAAGCCCTCGCGATTTTCTGTACGGAAATATTATTTTGCGTACACGCATCGAAGATATAAACAGAAACGATTGATCAGTCGTAGGAGTGGTTTCTTAGAATAGCTTACGGTAAAAATTTTAAGAACCGCCCAACCGATTACCATCGTTCACTATAAAATCAGATGTTCTTAAAGTAGGGAGTATTTGTAGACATCTCTGGTCTGCGATAATTGTTTACTTGTGGTTATTCCTTGTGACTAGCAAACGTCAATCTTCATTGCCTCAAAGGTATGTAGCACATTTCCGTTTTAGTAAAGCTAAGGAAAAATATTTTAATAATGTGATGCTCGACTTGCAAATGATGAGAGACAATTAAACGCTTTTGTTATAGTTCTATGGTAGGTGCCAGTACCTGAATGTTCATCCTATTGAATAATTTGTAATGTTTATTGTTTGTATTCGTTTTTCTCGGAAGACTTGTTTCATTTAACTTGCGTACTTTAGCATTTTCTAATACGGTTTTTTTTTAATTATTATGAGGAAACGAAAAGCTAGTTTTTTCCAAAAAATGATTTCCCTTTAAGATTACGCCAAAATGTCCCCTAATTTTACTAAAGAAATATGTACGGACACGGGATAATTACAATTTCTGTTAATGATACAGATATTACAAAGGATAAGATGTTTTTATATTAGTACCTATTTTTTGACCCGACGGTATGTCATTATTCCCTTGGAAGATGGGTAGGGCTTTAGTATGGGACGCCACTTGCGTTGATACTCTGGCGCCATCCCATCTTCCAAGCTCAGCGTGTCGAGCCGGTGCTGCCGCTGCTGCTGCCGAGAACCTCAAACGGCGAAAGTATAATAGCCTGATTGGCAATGATGCTTTCGAACCGTTTGGGGTTGAAACTTTAGGGCCGTGGCCCAAGTGCACATCTTCTTTACAAAGATATTGTAAGGAGGATGGTTGACACTTCAGGTGATCGAAGGGCTGGCTACTACCTTGGGCAAAGGTTAAGCATTGCCATTCAACGTGGCAATGCTGCCAGTCTTTTGGGCACCCTACCTCACGGTAGCGATGAGGAAAATGTTTTCTTTGATGACTTATGATTTATTTTTATTATTATTATGTTTTAAAGGTGTACATATTTTAGTTTTAAATGTTTTTTTTATATATTTTAAGTTGTATATATTAATTTTTATCTTGTATATATTTAATTTAGTAATAGTTAGTACCTATTAATTTACAGTTCTACACAAAGAAATGTATGTTGAATTAGGTATAGTATGTGCTGTATCCTATGATATCATTGTCCTAATAATTATTTCACCGAAACGAGCCCTCATTTAACTGCATGACCCCGTGGCATGACCAATATTCATTTTAATTGATGTGGTTAAGATAGACCTTATTTCATTTACGGAAGGGTGATTTTAATTTCATTGTGGAGTTGCATACACTTGTTCTTTTTAATAACTTGTTATCAGAATACTAATTAAAGATCATATTGTTTAAAATATTTATCTTATAATATAGGTATTTAATTAGCTCCTACTTACTCTGTTTTTTCTATGGCGTAAGCCGGTAAACGAGCAGACGGATCACCTGAAGGTAAGTAATCGGCATCACCCATGGACACCTGGAACACCAGAGGCGTAACAAGTGCGTTACCGGCCTATTTGGGCTATGTAGAATATAGTACGCTATAGGCGCCTATAGCATTCTACGATAAACGGTCTATCCATGACAAAAAAAAACTTTAATCGAACCAGTAGTTCCGAGATTAATAAATAATAATCTTTAAGTAACTACATAATATGTTAGGTATCCGTTAAGAATGTTATAAGTATATCTTTTTTGAATGTTTTCATAGCAACAAGACGTCGTCTCGAGTTGTTTATCGCTTTAGTTACAATTCATCGAAATCATTGGAGGTCGTAGATCACTTTGTTTTTTATGGGTTTTTCTCAACGTGCTAATTCGAAGAATCTATATTTATAAATCCTTATATCTACGTTTTGTTTTACAAAACGGATCGATTATTTAAACTTTATTTTGCATTTAGTATGTAAATATGTAGATAATTAGATACATTTAAGAATTCCACATTTTATTAGTAGGTACATAGGTTTTCTCCTCCTCTTCCTTCCACTCCTCTCTATGTAAAGCTTGTTTAGGAGGGTAGGGAGGCCATTGCCCTGCAGTAGGACGATCATGGTTAAAAAATTGAAAGAAATATACGGTTTTCGTTTCTTATAATATTATAAGTTTTCGTTTACATAACTAGGTTTTCTGACGAAGATTACTTTAAAATACTCGGTAAATACAAGTATGTACTACATAAAATAAGTCGGTATCTAATTCTTTCTTTAAGAGACAACACAACACAAGGAAAATAATTAAAAATTAGAAAGGTTTGGTTTGAATTTATTTATTTATTTATTAAAAGATGGTTTATAATTATTTTCCTTGTTAAGATGTTATTTTATGTTTATTTTTACGAGAATGAAATGTAAGTATGTAACCTAAATTAAAATTGCATAATGTTCGTAATAAAAAAGTATCATTATACCTTCAGTTTCAAGACTAATGAAACCTTGAATCTTTTTAAAAGGCCACCAGAATTTTACTGTTTCTGAAAATTCAGCTTAAAGTCTTGAGTTATAAAAGTGAAATTTCAAGGCCAGTATCCACGCGCTTTTGCTTTTTATACACTTTTAAATCTTATACTGAGAATCTAAAGAAATATGAACTATCGACTATTGAGAAAAATCTTGGCACGTGTATGCAATTTCCAAAGGTCACTGACCACAGAGTATTTCTTATAAATGCGTCCAAGGTCAAGTTGGTGTGAATTAGGTAAGTTCTTTGAACACAATGTTTTTGTGGAACACTAAATATCTACCTACACATGGCTGTACATGTGTATATCCAATTTATAATGACCCCGCTTTGAAAGATTTTCCCACACATTCTACGGTCGGACTATACTGGATTTGTGTATCTTGATGTGTACTGAAGCTATAACTGATGATTTTTATTATCTTTCGGTTTTCCTCAATCATTTTCGTAATGACATCTAATTGCTGATTATCATTTTACGTTATAGGTATAATTGTAGTAAGGTGTGACTTTAATACCTTTGTGATTCATAATAGTGATAATTAGGTAGGTACTAAGTTTGTTTCAAAGAGGTAGGTATTACTGCCATACCAGGTCTACGGAAAAATTTATTGATCAAAGTGTTGAATAATAATAGGAAAATTACGATAATTACGATAATTTTGCAATAGTTTTTAAACATCGTGAAATCTGTATTGTAACTTTCGTGAGACATACTAAATAAATTAATATGTTTTCAGCTTACGCACGTAGTGATTCGACGAGGAACTCGACTAGTTTCAAGCCATGCTAGAGGCTCATATACATGAGCAGCATTTCGCGAACCGCGACGCGGCGACTGTCGCGCTGCAACACTGTTGTACACTTTATGTAACACTGTTTTTGCGTCGACCCGGGATTCGAACCCAACAACACCAACGCAGCTGCCGACGGGCGAGTCTAGCGTGCCAATAGTGCCACGCGCGCCGCCGTCGCCGATACCACGAATGGAAGAAAGTGCGCGTGAATCACGGCAGAGGGCGCGCTGGGCCCGCAGACCTGAGTAGCCGGTAGCAGCGCGACAGTCGCCGCGTCGCGGTTCGCGAAATGCTGCTCATGAATATGAGCCTCTTTTTTTTTTTTTTTTTAATGGGGAAATCATCGAATGACTGCTCCCGCCTGGGTGAGAGCATGGCTTGAAACTAGTCGACTTCCTCGTCGAATCACTACGTGAGTAAGCCGAAAACATAATAATTTATCGTGAAATCTATTTCGTTTTTGTCCCTCGTCAAAACAACTTGCGATAAGGCTTACGATGTATAAAGTGAAAACAAAAAAAATAATGTATATTTATAGTATGTTAAAAAATTTCATGGAAATACGCACATGAAACACTAGACCTAAATCTATATCTATTCACACGTGCCACCCGACAAGAATCAGATATAAAAATTACATGGCGACATTTTGATAATGTACCATGAATTTGTATGCGCTTTCGAAGTTTATTTTTGCAATGGTTCATCAGTTATTTTTTGTTTTAAATATTTTATTTCTTTTTAAAACTTTTATATTACCAAGGCAGAACCCCCACCCAGACGAAAACAAAATAGATTTCAAGGTATATAAAGACAAGCAGTTTAGGGCGACAGTATCGTGATAGTAAGTTATGAGGAGTTTGATCTAACACAATCTGCATTGGCTATGTGCGCGACGGTGGCGACGCGTAGCGTTTATAACATTTGCGGAAGCTGTCAAATAATAACAATGTAAACATTATAATTTTCTTTGCAAATATAGATAAAACTAAATATTAAAATAGTATTATTGACATTATTTAAGTGCAATTTATTCAATAGTTTTACTGTAAAATGAAGTAAGATGTGATTCGAAACTAGTAAAGCTTTTCTCATTATATTCACGTGAGTAACCCGCGATTTTAAGCTAATGTAATAAAACGTTTTAAAAGCCTTACAAATAGGTTATATGAAATTAGCTTTCAATGCCATTTGAATGTAGTGCGGAAGAGGTCACAAGACAGATAATAAGAACATTCTTATTATTTGTCTGTATATACCTACCAAATCTCATAATCATATGATTATATCAATTTGTGATCATAATCATGTGATTAAAATGAGATCTGTATATACAGGGGTACGCTGAGGGCCACATTACGGCACTTAATGCCACTGTAAAATGTAACACCCATTTTTCACTATTTATATTATGAGTTCCATGTAATAGGTAGTGACTCTTTTGTCATATATCGAGCATAATTCCAGACTCCGTGCTACTACCGATA
Source organism: Spodoptera picta (assembly GCA_038387885.1). Classification (NCBI taxonomy): domain Eukaryota; kingdom Metazoa; phylum Arthropoda; class Insecta; order Lepidoptera; family Noctuidae; genus Spodoptera; species Spodoptera picta. The sequence goes on along the minus strand of JAZHFQ010000733.1, from coordinate 4,355,040 downwards.
CTTAAAAAAAACCAGTGATGCTTGGCCCAACTCGGAAAGTTTTGAAATTATACAGTAGATACTAAAGTTATACATTTTGTTCAGGCGAATGACAAATATTTGGTGTTACAGAGTTGTAAAAAATTCATTACCAATTTTTGAACTATTCAAAAATCTTCTCGATTGTTCTCTCATTTCTTATATTATACCTAATGACAGTATTAATAGAATTGACTATGAACTTGCGTATCCATACATTTTATTTAAGTACTTACACGTGTTTAGGTAAACATTGCTTACTGCGATGATAAGGTTGTAAACTGTAAATCCTTGTCAGGTTCCTTATCAAATATATCATCATCTCTGATATGCAGTTCTTTATCGTTTTTATATATGTATAAAGCAATAAAATATTTAAGCGGGTTTTATAAATGAGTATATCCTTTATTTTGTTTATGATAAAGAGAATATGATACTTATGCAGATAAAAACTACAAATATATATATATACGGTACGATACGATAAATCAAGTATCTTCGGTTTATGATTATCGTTCTATTTATCTTGCAGATAAAAAAATTATGTAATGACTGCCTCGTTGGCCGAGTATTCGCAAGTGCGACTGCCGGGCAAGGGGTCTCGGGTTCGATTCCCGGGTCGGGCAAAGTATTACTGGGTTTTTTAAAATTCTCAGTAGTAGCACGGAGTCTGGAAATGTGCCCGGTATATGGCAATAGGCTCACCCCCTATTACATGGGACTCATAACAACTAGTGAAAAGTGGGTGTTACATTGTACTGTGGTAGAATGTGCACCTCTACCTACCCCTTCGGGAATAAAAGGCGTGATGTTATGTTATGTGTGTCTTTTTTTAACTTCAGGAAAAAGGAAAAGATAAGTACCAACAGTTTTAATTCGATTTACTTATAACTATTAAACAACTTAAGGTTGTGCTGTAACAGTTGTTGAGGCTCTGGAGTTAATTGTTTAAGTATTCGTTAATTTTGAAGACCCGTGCTCCACATAGTTACTGATGGTGGCTATGGGGTTGCTTAAGCCTTTGACTCCCAAACTTTCTTAACTTGTTTTTAAAACTGCTGACGGCAAGTCCTCAGTTAACGTCGGTCACCCCCGTGGCGTTTAACTAGTTATAACCAAAAGTAAGGAATAAATCATACACTCCTTAGAGTCCACTTACACGACGTATATACTAGGTGTTTAAAGCTTGTTTCGCTGGTTGAGGCGGGAGGGAGTGTCAGACTCTCACTGACTAAAAACCACCCCGTTCCTGCTCCTGCTCTTCGAGACGGAGCCCCGGTAACCCGTTTAGTTCTCCGCGGCTCCGTATCGGCATCAGCCCTATTGGGCCCTATCCGTGGTGGCTCTTTGAGGCGCGCGCGGAACGTGACGCGCCGTACCTTCGGACCTACTAGGTGTATGTTGCATATCTCCGCACACCTAAATATTTTAATAGCAATTTACATTGTCTAGTCCACATTCCACAATATACAAATTCTAAGCAGTCAGTAACCGGACTAGGCGGTAGCCACGTGGCGGCTACACGTAACTTATCAATTATTTTAGTAACTACTGATTCAATTTTGCTTTTAATAAATACGTAGATAGTCTACTTGCTTATGGGGATAGACCTACCCCCTTATTAGTCGTGACAAATGAAAACCTCTTCACAGTCATAGGTCAAAAGTCCACTGCCACAGTGAGTGATGTTCACAGTGCAACGCGTAAGTAATTTCATATTAATGTGCATAAAACACGTGCGTACGCATAAACACACGCACGCGTACGCACACGGATAAAAATATGCATGTGCATGTGTGTATAAGCGCTGCAGCGCAACCGATAGTAGTCTTACGGTGGACTTTTGGCCTTTGACCGTACTTATTTATTAGAGAGAGTTCATTTTGACGTAATTTGGCGATTCTCATAGTTGTTAGTGTCGAGGCCGTATATAGGCATTTTCATGATTTGTTGGCCTAGCTTTCAAATCTAAGTTATGTATTTAAGAGCTAGAGAGATACAAAGCAAAAACGTTGGTATTCCAAAAAATACAGATACTATAAATATTACCGCTTCAAGAAACATCTTTAAAAAACCTTGGAATCCGGATTTCAGATGCAACACTAAATTCCTTAATGCAACGCCGCAATTACGTGTTAAAAGTAGTTTTTATATGAGTACAAATAGGTATACAATAGGTGCAAACTTGTTCAGTATCCTTATCTACATCTTCACGATTACTTTAATGATTAACTGTATAAATACGGTTTGTATAACCATTGGGTCGCTGTCCTTCACGATAATATTTTTCCATTGGCGTAAGAGATAAACATTGTTCGTATGTTCTTAAAGTACATTGTAATCATAGAATTAATCCAAGGTTGTAATATGATTTTGATGTTATGAATTTATTTGTTTAACTGCGATACTCAAAGACATTTACTGATTACTTAAACTATTCCTTAGTAATGATTTTGTGCCGAAAACAATTGCTAAGGACTGGGTTAAATAACCATTAAATAACCCCGAGTACGGCGGTAATAGTAAAGTGTATTTTATTTTTATTTATTTATATATGCTTTATTGTACACATTTAAGTAGCTTAAAACAAATTTTTCAAGTAAATATGCGTACAATGGGCGGTCTTATCACACAATGGTGATTTCTTCCAGACAACCTTTGGGTGGAAATATTTATAAGAAACCAGATATGGGGTACAATAAAAAAAGACAAAACAATAATATCTACAATACATGTGTAATGTATATGTATATGTTTTTTTAAATATTCTCTACTAATCTTCTATCGTTTATTTATTATTTAATCTATCTGTTACATATAGTATTTCATAAAAAACATACATGTAGGTAATTTTTATTAATAGATACAATGTACTATAGTCGACACAGCTGAAGGGCTACATATCTTTTTTACATACACCGTACCTACCTATGTATAAATACAATTTAACACTTCGCTCAAACTCTATCTAACGACGAGGTTCCATTTGTCCATTGCGCTGCGTTGCGTTGTCGCAGCGTCGTTTTCCATAGGTTTTTTAAGACATTCCCATAACACGGTTGCGTTGTCGCCCGTGATGTTTCAACGGATCGATGGACAAGAACAAGAAACGAAACGAGAGGTAGAATGATGCGCTGTATCAGCGGACAGTCATCACGTATGCATGTAAGATGCAGTTGTGATGGCGTGCGTTGTCGCAAACCTTTTTTTGGGCAAGGGGAGGGTCATCGGATGACTTCTCTCGCCTCCGCCTGGGTATGCTGGGAGGGAGTGTCAGACTCTTTCTTACTGGCTAAAAACCACCACGGTTCTATGCGCTATTCTGTCGCAAGGACACGACGCAACGCAGCGCAACGGACTATTTTCCTTTTTTTTTTTAAGGTGGGAAAATCATCGAATGACTGCTCCCGCCTGGGTGAGGCGGAAGGGAGTGTCAGACTCTTACTGATTAAAAACCACCCCGTTCTTTCTCCGCCCCGGTAACCCGTTAGGTTCTCCGCGACTCCGAATCGGTATCGGCACTGTTGGGCCCCATCAACGCAACGGACAAATGGGGTCTCATCATAATATAGTTTACCTAAAAAAGTACGTAACCCTAAGAGAATCAAACGAAATGTATTTCTAAATATAAATTACGAACGTGTCTAAACTAAAGAATGTGAATGAAGATATACAGTCTTGTGCCAGAATCTGTCTGTTTGTTTGTCGTGACGTAAATTTGAAGGATACTCTTACACGTGGATTCAGTGACTTGAAAGAGTTTTATTGACGCTTGGGTTATATAAAATGGTAATTATGCAAATATAAACAAATACATATAAGCAAAGAGAAAACTGTAATTCATTATTAATTTATTTATGCAGGATTTAATACTTGCAATTTGCATGTATATTAATTACTAGTATTTACCCGCGGCTTCGCTCGCGTCACAGAAGGATAAAAGCCAATGTCACATATACCAATACACACAGCGCCATCTATACCAATACTTTTGTTTTCCCATGAGAATATCAAATTTTTCCGGGATAAAAAGTACCCTATTATTTAATCCAGACTTCTAACTTTACGTCTGCAAAACTTGAAAGCAATCGGTTTAGTAGTTACGGCGTGAAATCGGAACAAACAAACAAACTAACTCACTTTCCGATTTATAATATTAGTAAGACTGCCTCGTTGGCCGAGTGTTCGCAAGTGTAACTGCCGGGCCAGGGGTCTCGGGTTCGATTCCCGGGTCGGGCAAAGTATTACTGGGTTTATAAAAATCTCAGTAGTAGCACGGAGTTTGGAAATGTGCCCGGTATATGGTAATAGGCTCACCCCCTATTACATGGGACTCATAACATAAATAGTGAAAAGTGGGTGTTACATTGTACAGTGGCATTAAGTGCCGTAATGTGCACCTCTGCCTACCCCTTCGGGGATAAAAGGCGTGATGTTATGTTATGTTATGTTAATATTAGTAAGATAATGAAATTATTTGAACATGACGCGTAAACTGGAATTTAGGATCTGTCTGAATGTCTGAACTCGATAACTGTCGTAGGTACGAATTGTCATGCAATTCTTATATACTTTTGTATATACCTAGTACTTAATTTACCTCTACTTTTAATATACTGACGCTGGTCATTACCTAATATTTTGTTCCAACAAAAGAATTGGTTATTATTATCGATCGATCCTATGGATTTTTTATACATAGTTATTATATATTTCAATCTTCACTATTTCAGTCTTAATTTTCCTTAACTTGTGAATTAGTTAAAAAGGAATATGAATAGTGTTTGTGGTAAATGAATAAAACGTCTTTAACTAGTAGAAGTTTTGTTTAGGAAACACGGTAACCTGAATTTTACAAAGACATAGACAAAGAGAGACAAAGTTTATTAAAAAAAAGTGTGTGAACAATAGTGGCGCGATAAACAAAAAAAAATATCGTAGTTGTGTTCCTATTCACTAACAAGTTATGATAGTATTATTTAAAAATTACATAACATAACATAACATCACGCCTTTTATTCCCGAAGGGGTAGGCAGAGGTATACATTATGCCACTGTACAATGTAACACCCACTTTTCACAATTATTGATGTTATGAGTCCCATTTAATAGGGGGTGAGCCTATTGCCATATACCGGGCACAATTCCAGACTGAGTGCTACTACTGAGGATTTATAAAAAATAGTAATACTATGCCCGCTCCGCGAATCGAACCTGAGACGCCTTGCCCGGCAGTCCCACTTGCGACCACTCGGCCAACGAGGCAGTCTTTATTATAAATCTTTAGTAAAAAATGTTACTAATAAATCAACCTAATATTAGTAGGTATACCATTACCAACACCTTTTTAAGACCGGAATAAAACTCAAATGTTTGATCCGTTTAAGTACCAGATTCCAAATATTGAAGTAACGCTACATAAATTAGATAAAATGTGTCAACCAAGCGACTCGAGTCTGTAAGTGTTCGAATTTACATAAAAATTAGGAGACGTAATGATTATGCATGATATCAGTTATAGCGACTAATCTATCAAGACAGACATTTTTTTTTATTTAGACAGATTATATTATTAGATTCATAATTAGCTTTAGGTATGTGTCTATTAATGCAAATGAATCGTGATTATGGAAGATGATCACAATAAGTAATGTTTAACAAAAAAGTCTTAAAGCTTATCCGGATCCATGCTTCGGCACGAACGTGCCGGCTCGACTGGAGTGATACCACGGCAGTGAAGCCGTATATAGTGGCGTAGGCGATATATTATAGTGGTATATACATAATATTTAACACTTGCGTTGTGTTTCGTCGTGTGAGTGAGATTACCGGAGACCCTATCCCCCCGTCCGAAACCTCCCCAATGCCGCGCTACGTGTTGCGGGTACGATTCCCACACGGAGTAAATCTTTGTGTGATCCATATATTGTTGTTTCGGATCTGGGTATCATGTGTATGTTTGTAAATGCACTCACGGCACAGGAGAAAATTGTAGTGTGGGGCAACGTTAAAAAAACGAACAGGCCGTCATTGTCTAATGCTGAACTATGGGAGTATGGGCCTCTTCTACGTAAGCATAAGAGGGTTTGTTATAACCTACATGCTCTATATACATGGTATGCGGATTGTAGATCACAAGTTTAAAAGTTAAACTGTATTAGAGAGCACTGTTAGGTTATACTTTCAATTCGAGAGGTCCGAAGTGAACTTGATCGCAGTCCGCCAGTCATTGATTGTGACAATAATATCCACCAATGACGGGCGAAAATGCAATCGGACTCACTTTCAAAGTTCAAATTTCACAGTTACGGAATAGCCTAGCTGGTGTCCAGTCTTTTTTCAAATGTATCAATATATTATGTTCCTCATTTCATTTGATTTAATTTCATTTTTATTTATTAAACAATTTACATTGTATCGAAATGTCTCCATAATCATAAATTAAATTGCAATATAAATCTGAGATGCTTAGTAATATCACGCAAAAAATAATATACAAATTAAAAAAAGAACAATTAGAATGATAATAAAAAGACAAATAACAACATAATTTAACATAACATAACATAATAAGAAAAAATAACATAATTGGGTATATTACAGGATATGGATAAAACTATTATTCGGTTATGAAATTATTAAATTTAACTTAGTTAGATCTTACGATACCCGCGGGAAGAGAAGGTGTGGGAACTAATGTATTCCAGTCTACAATAATCACAGTTCAAAATCATGGTGTCTTATCAGAATATTCAACTCCAACTCGATAAGTATTAGATCAACTTCTTGATATGCTAATCTGAATGACGTTAATATTTTTTATCATCAACGTTTGTCGGAACCCATTAACATTTAGCATAATGTGTGTTAAATGATTTTTTGCTATTTAACATTTTATTTAAGTAGGTAAACATCAATTATGCTCGAATAAAATCTGTACAAACTTGTTTTGGTTCAAATTATATTTAGGACCTGTGACAATAAATTACATAGGTAATTCAAGTATCTATTTATTATGAGTACTTACCACTTTATATGCCTACACGGTAAATATAAACAATTGAAGTGACGGCCTCTACACCTTCGCCAGTTCATTCTCTTATCTTGTCCTTACTTTCAAGTATTAAACATTGTGCCTTTGTACTGTTCAATTCTACTACCCCTTTTCAACCTCAAGGAATATAATATGTTCGGCTATGATATACCTACCTACCTTTATATTCTGCACAATTGATGTCATCGGGGAATCTAGGACGTGAGCAATATTTTACCAGATCGTACGATAAAACAGTCATGATCCAAAAAGATTTTCATATCCTTACTTGATGCTACCTACATTCACAAGCCACTTATTTATTTTAGTCATAATCGACGATCCCTTGTAGGACAAGGCCTCATCACCCTCCTTTTACTAAGTATTCTCTTTAGCTTTCTGAAAGTAAATAAACGCTTCCAAATTGTGGCTACATTTGTGTTATCTGTTACGATTTACGAACATAATATTTCAAATAGCTCTACTAGTGTACTCTGTAGGTCTATCGCGAAATGAATCACATTATTGCAAGTTCGTAGCGTTCTCCAAATTGTAACAGTTTGCTGCTTTTAGTTCTGCTACTCGCCAACAGATGTCGCTAATAAGAGTTTGTTATTCTTGTTGCGTGAAATTATGTTTTTTAGTACCTCTATATTTGTTAGGAAATAATATTTTTAGAAGTCATAATTATTATCAATTCTTTTATTTATTTATTTTTATAAGTTTTATACAATACAATTGCTTAAGGAGGACTTAATGCTAACAGCATTCTCTGCCAGTCATCCTTTGGGTAGTGCAGAAATGTATGTGGTAGGTGGTAAGCTGCAAAAATGTTAGTGGTAATTATCAAATAAATTTTTAAATTTAAATGTAATTATTTTTATTGTCCAAACTTTTAGTCTATTCGATAATAGATGTCGCTAAAGAGCAATATTTTATATTTTCTTTTAATGTAACTAGATGTCGCTAGTAGTCGAGAAGTTTTGCAACACTCATAGCCTTGAGAAATTAATGTATGAGTGTGAGATTGATAAGCTTTAAAGTTATTTTAATTAAATTCTTTAATTATTTATTTTATGGTTTCAGCTATTATTGGAAAGATTAAATTTATTATACCAGAAATAATTATTTACACTTAGGGACTCTGCAGGAAAGTAAAATTTTAGTTCAATTTTATGGCAGGCAGTCATGATAGGCATTCGACAACATACACAAAATTTTTTGCCATATATAGATAGACTTTAGTGTGAAGTAAAAACCAGATATAATAGACTTAATACCTACTTTTATTTCAATTATAATTAGGTACGTACTTACGAAAAAAACTATATAAAGAAACACACAAAACCATCAGATGGGTATACGGACTATACGGGAACCACAAAGATCCCATATGAGTCAATTTAAAAAAAATTCCATCAAACAATCAATTGGATTCTACTATAGTTTCTTAGTAGATATATTGTGACGAGACGGCTTCGTAATCAAGATTATGTTGAATTTAATACCGTAAAACCCCGCTAGCGGCGCTTGTGTAGGCGAGTGACGTTTTATTCCGCGGAAAATGACGCCTACAAAACACATGTACTACGTGCATGACGTGTCGTGACGCCACAATGCTCGACCAAGCCAAGGTCGCCAGTGTTATATAACTTTTATTTTATTTATAAACTCGTGTGTTTGGCTTCCATATTTGAATTAATTATGTTTTTTCTTTAGAATTGCGTTTGATTTTTTTAAATATTATTGTCGGCTAGTATTTTATGATGAGAACTTTTTTAATACCCTTTTTCGTATTTCGATGTATTTTTTTTGGTTTCGAATTTCATTAGTTTTTAAATGTTTAATTAATTATTACGCGTCGCAGTGAACTCGTTTAGTAATATCAAAGCGATCAATGATTTATAAATAGCTTAAAGGTCAATGTACTCAGATATAAATAAGGATAACCGTGTGAATCGTATAAAAATAAACTGGCATCATTATTTCTTTCTTTCCTTCCTTCCTTTTGGTGACATAACTATGATTCATTATAGTAGGTAATTAATAAAGTGAAGGTTAAGGAAAGTGGAAAGATCAATAAATAAGAAATAAAATCACGTTTTATTATGTAGGGTATTCGTAGTCGCAATTTAAGTGTAGGAGAGCTATGCTTCGGCACGAATGGGCCGGCTCGACCGGAGTGATACCACGGCCTCACAGAAAACCGACGTGAAGCAACGCTTGCCTTGTGTTTCGTCGTGTGAGTGAGGTTACCGGAGGCCCAATTACCTTCCCCTTCTCCAATCTCCCCAATCCCTGAATCCCCAACGATCCTCAAACTCCTAATCCCCAAAAAGCCAGTGACGCACTTGTAACGCCTCTGGTGTTCCAGGTGTCCATGGGCGACGCCGACTACATACCATGTGATCCGTCTGCTCGTTTACCGGCTTATGCCATAAAAAAATCATTAACATGTAACACACATGTTTAGTCGGTAAACTCCCACTTTTAGTCGGTAATGTTATCAAGTCCAACCAGTAAGAGGCGAACCTACAATATAATGATTTAATGTTACAGTGTACTATTTCTGGACTGGTTAGAATTTAGGAAATTGGAAACTCAATTCAAGGTTCGTACAAACAAAAGGTACAAACGAGTAACGATTGTAAACAAAAAACAAGATACGCATTTTAAGTCAATTATACACAGTCAAATATATTTATTAGAAATCTAGGTTCTGACCGCGACTTCGTACGCGCAATCCCGTTTTCTCCCGTTCCCGTAGGATTTTTAGGACTGTTTTCTGTATTAAGAACCTTCTCCTAATAATAACAAATACAACAAAAAAATTATTATTTTTTGTATTTGTATTTGCTGGACCAATTTCATTAATTATAATTAATGAAATTGGTCCAGCCATTCACGCGTAATGCCGTGACCAAGGGAAAAAGGGATTCATTTTTATATATAAGCCTTGATGAAAGCTTTACTTAGAAAACCTAAATGGGTTTTAAGGGGGTAAAATCATCGTACATCTTCTGCCGCCCTGGGTGAGGCGAGAGATAGTGTCAACTCAAACTCTTACTAACTAAGAACTAAGATCCTATTCCTATTTCAAGCTGAAACCCCGGTGACCTACAAAGTCGTCCGCAGCCCCGGCATTAGAAAATCCAATTAACATACTGTTTTTCCTAAGAAGAAATGAAATTTGCCACAATTTACTCAGCTACCAGCTTTACTCAGCTACCATGCAGTCTATAATAAACACAACAGTTTTAGGAATCCTATAAAGAGGAAATATCATTAAATACGCAATGCAATGACTTGCATTTCATGAATATCATCAGAATTATGTCGAAATTACTGGGAACTGTAAGGGTAAAAAAAATCACCGTATCCACGTTTTTATTACTTCTTACTACGAATATTTACTATACCTCTATATTGGGAAATATGTTGAAATGTCATACATTGATATGTAAAGGTTTGACGTATTTAATTCGATCATATCATAACATCACGCCTTTTATCCCCGAAGGGGTAGGCAGAGGTGCACATTATGCCACTGTACAATGTAACACCTACTTTTCACTATTTATGTTATGAGTCCCATGTAATAGAGGGTAATAGAGCCTATTAAAATATACCGGGCACAATTTCAAGCTCCATGCTACTACTGGGTTTTTTTAAACACAGTAATACTTTACCCAGTCCGGGAATCGAACCCGATACCCCTTGCCCAGCAGTTATACTTGCGACCACTCGGCCAACGAGGCAGTCCGTGGATAAAGATTGATTTTTTAACATTGCTTCTGTTCCTGTCATAAACTGAGATTGATACAGAAATTTTGAATTAGGATCGGTAAATTTCGGCTATACATAATGTATATGAAGTTAGAAAAATTAAAAGTTGGTAGAGTATAAATTTTCTTCAAAAGGTGTTTTTAATTCGCGCTTTAGAAATGATGGTGACTCACGTGCACCTTGCTCATCACCATAATAATATAGAGGTAATACCTACTATGCAATCAACATGCATCGCGTCGTGAGTAAACACGAATGGACTATGGAATCTTACGTTTATCGGGTTTCCCATAACTTTACGGAATCCTCCTTCATGTAATATTCCTAATGGGGTGTTTTGAGTGACCAATATAGGATATAGGATGAAGGAACTTTTATAATGATCATATCCGTACTAAGAATAGATACGTTTCCATGAGGTATGGGAATGTAATAAAACCCCCTGTAGATAATGTGTCATGTTTTGTAGTTTGTTACCGATCTGATTATAGCAATGCAATTATTAGATATTAAATAATGACTACTGTTGATTAAGTTATTACGAATAAAATTTAAGTTCTCTATAAGAAAAGACTCTCGTTCTTATATTTCTGACCCTCAGGAATGAATAAATTAGTGTTTTATGATTCTGTCCCCAAAATGGCGTGAAAGTAAATTTTTGTTGCATTATGCATCAACAATTTCAAATCATACCTAATGTTATAAATAGGCAAATAATTAATTGTATTTTTTTCAACTGAAAGTATTATTTTCAAGTAAATATTTAAATGTAATTTTGTTATTGAAAGTGAGTCACAAATACTGGAAAACAAATAAAAACATAAATAATAAAGTGAAAAAGTGCTCCGTAAAAATTATGAGAATTTATGCATTTTAGATTCACGATAGTAGATAGAAGTTTAGTCATCAGGTATTATAAACAAATAGGTATACTATTTTTTATGGGACAAGCTGGCAAACAAGCACACGGATTACCTGATGGTAAGCAATCGGCCGCTAAGATATAGATCCTGAAACACCAGAGAGTAAAGTGCGTTGCCGGCCTTGTGTTCTTTTTTAATGGAATGAGCTGGTAAACGAGCAGGCGTATCACCGGATGGCAAGCAATCGGCTTTTTTTTATTTTTTTTTTTATATTACATTTCTTATTCTCCACGGACTCTTGTCCGTGCCCTTGTCATTCCATTACATTTTCTTTTAATTTACAGTCTAAATTAATTGTTACAGAAATCTTACGTGCTACATTAACCACATTTTTTTTTCTCAAAGAAGTTGTGTCTAATATCTACCTATATATACACAATATATGTTTTACTACATTTACATTAACCTTACTGGATCGGCCCACACGCGCGATGAGCGAGCCGACCTGCTCCAGCAGAAGGCGCCCGTTCACGAGCATGACGTGAGGGCCAGCAATCGGTCCGATCAACCATTTCGTAGGGAACGGAGCGACCCAGCCCACAGCGCCACCGACTGTAGAACATTTAAGAATGCATGACGTCTGCTCACGCAGCAGTAAGCCGATTCCAGTAGTGCCAATGGATTTTGTCAGTCTTATTGATAAAATTTACATTACGTTACATTACCTCTATATTTACTACATTTTAACATTATTAAACACACACAATACACATATAGAGGTATATATATCAATGTCACGCCTGCATCACAATTCAAGCCTACAGCGAGCCCTCCCTACCCAAAAGAGCGCCCACTACCGCCATGTCCCTATTCCTGATAGCCATTTTCAAGTTATAGTCCAGGATCCCCCGCTCACTCTCACCCACCGCCCGTCTGATTAATTTGCTGATCGCGTCGTCTCTGGTATTCGTGTAGTAAACACAGCTGTTAGTGTGACGGGATATAGCTACCACAGCGTGCGGTACACTGTCGTGTATCCGCTGTTTCTTCTCCGCTGTATTCACAACAACCACTGCCGCGTACGAAAGCCCCTGAGCCTCGTGTATTGTGAGTACGCGGGATCCCACACCCGATCCGTATCCCTGGTTTTTAAGGGATTCCTTTTCTACCTGAGTGTGTACCAGGTATAACGTGTTTGGAGGAGATTTGGGTATCCGCGACCCTGAGAAGCTTTTTAACTCAAGGGATCTCACACCCGACGCAGACGAATATATGCCACTGTACACAGTACTAAGAGCATATGCTACATCCATAGGGTTTCGGTGAGTGCAGAGAAGTTCTTGGCTAATAGCCACGACGTGTGTAGGGCGGTTGTAAATGAGGGGGAAGAGGTTGTCTCGGTCAATGAAGGGAAGTTGATTTATGTCACCAATCAGCAGAACTTCTTTGGCCTGAGTTATTCGGGCCGCCATCACAATGGCCCCAAAGTGATTCATGAGAGCCTCATCTACCATGATTCGGTGGCAGCTCTCTTGCTCTTTTAATCCGTTCACTAAAATGGATGCCATTGTTCGGACTTTGAATTTGACTAATCCTCCGATTCGGCAGGATAGTTTGCCTCAGAGGTCATTTGCTGCTTCAGTTGTTGGCAAGCAATCGGCTTCGCTCATGGACACCTGGGACACCAGGGAGATTACAAATTTGAGGATTATTGGGGATTCAGGGTTTGAAGATTAGGGTGTATTATTCTAAAAAATATTACAATTTTAATTTTTTACAACCTCTTATCCTAAGCTCTTCAATTGACATCACATAAAATTTTCCGTCATCACATTTCGTCATCATCTGACACTTACTTTAAAAGATTCTAATGAAGTATAATTCTACACATTTTCTGCCTGTCATTGTATACCTAGTTGATTTCTAACGGTCTTTTTGTGACTAATAATATACCCCCAACTTCCATTTTACACTTAGTCATGAATGCCTGAGATGCCTCACAAATTCTGTATGACTTTTACGATATCTTATTATTAAATTCAATGGGGCTGATGCCGACACGGAGCCGCGGACGACTTAACGCGTTGCTGGGGCTCCGGCTCGAAGGGCAGGAGTAGGTACGGGGTGATTTTTATTCAGTAAGAGTTTGAGAGTTTGACTCTCCCTCTCGTCTCACCCAGGCGAGAAAAGTAATGCGATGATTTACCCCTTAAAAAAAAACTTTTTTGTAAAAATGTTATTTTGCTAAAAATTCTTTAATAGTTGGTAATTGGGCTTCTTCTAGTTGATTCTGTGTCCTATAAAAATCAAGGGCAATACAAGTTCATTTTGTCCAGCAGTCACCATCATCAGATGATTCCTTTTCTTCTTATTCTCTTCAAAGTAGTGTTTCGTGTCTTGTAGAGTAGACGAGACTTCATTTATTTGCTTGCGTTGTCTTTTGTATGAGAGTGAAATTACCAGAATCCCGTACCCACCTCTGCAAATTATAGTCAAAAATAGTTTTTTTTATATTTGATGGATTCGCGTTTGACCACCAGGCCAGCATCTCCCCTCATATCAGTCTGTAGTTGATTTCCTTCCAGCTCAGTGATAATACTCATATCAATTATTTTGAAGGTGAAATAACTATTTGTCTATTAATAGAAATTTATTAAGTACCTACTAATGAAGTTTCATTGATAATGCGAACCAACCACCTATTACTAATAATTTAATTAATCATTGAGTAAGGTATTACGTAAATAATAAAGTGATTAAGAAAAGGAATCCCTCACATTCTACCTCTTTTAAAAAAACTAATAATTTCCTTTAGTGGAAAATATTAACTATTAACTCGTCGAGTACCTGTTTTGTAGACACAATTATAGAACAATAGGTTGCGGTCACCGGTGACCACTTGGTGTTTGACAGTTTAAGTAGATAATAAAATTAGTCATAAGCAAGAATCTTTCATTAACCTCACATTGATAACTGGAATAATTATTTTATACAGTTGAATTGGTCAATGGTTTCCATAAAGTAATGATAATGTATGTGCTTACGTTACATCATAATCAAACGTTCAAAGTTCTTGAATTCATAAACGGGATAATTCTGAAAATTGATATCCTATTAGTCATTACTTTACGTTTTCTCGTATTTAGTCTAGGGTCACCATAAATAGGTCAAGGAAAAATCTCCTTAATGGTAATATACAATTCTTGTAATAATGATCTCGCATTTGTAGGGAAGTCACCTGCAGAAAAATATAGCGTTAATTAATTAGATTAATAATTTATATATTTTCCATACAAGATGTGTCAAAATATGCGTCAGTTAAGTTAATAGAAAATTAATCAGACATAATAACATAACATCACGCCTTTTATCCCCGAAGGGGTAGGCAGAGGTGCACATTATGCCACTGTACAATGTAACACCCACTTTTCACTATTTATGTTATGAGTCCCATGTAGTATTTTTTTTTTTTTTTTTATTTAATTTATTTAGGGTTTTTGGTTAAAATTAACATATCAAACCCATTGTTCCTTATAACTATTAACACATAGTACTTATCCTAGTTGTTTATAGATAATTATGAGGGTCGGTGCTGGGTCTGCGGTACTAGCAAGTAAAACGCTTGTGCTATTTCTGATGCAGGCTCACTTAAAACACTCTGTATGATACCTACGTTCATCTTTGCAATGCCATACTTTCTCAGCAACGACTCCCGTTCCACCTTATTCCGGACACATTCCATCAGCAAATGTTGCACATCCTCAATCTTTCCACAAGTCGGACAATTCGGTGTGTCAGCTTTTCTCATTAGATGTGCAAATTTTGCCGATGGATAGTGTCCAGAACGAAGTCTAAAAGCTAATTTCAACATGGATCTATTTAGTGTAGTGATTACGAACCAAGGCACTCGAGGAGGTTCACTTTGTAAACTTTTATACCATATTCCTTTTTCTTTGCTACGTATATCAAAGTATTCTTTCCAGCGATTGTGAGCTATATATTTGACCTTCGGCAACAACTCAGAATTATACGGATTTACAGATTTTGGTATACCTTCAGTCGTTGCTAGTTTTGCAAGCCGGTCAGCCTCTTCGTTGCCTGCCAAACCTATATGAGACGGTACCCATTGCAATCTCAGAACTCTCCCATCTTGATTAAAAATGTGTAGGCATTCTAGAATTTTGTAGGCTACCGAAACACCTCTGAAGCCAGAGGCGCATCGAGCCAAATGTTGGAGGGCGCTCTTGCTGTCATTTAAGATGACCACCTTATCTAAATTTAAATTTAAGCAATAAAGAATGGCTTCTGAGATTGCAACTAGCTCCGCCGACATAATAGAGATGTTGCTGTCTATTTTATAACACATAGATTCTTTAAGAACCGAATCATAGAATGCAGCGCCTAAAATTACAGAATTTTTTGAGCCATCTGTGAAAATTTTATGGTACCCTTGGTATTTTTCCTGTAATTCACTAATAACATTAAGTTTAATTATACTAAAATTACACCGCTTTTTAGAAACAGTAACACTATCTAGATTGGTATGAATAAAGTTATTTACGTCTATATGTGAAACCCAAATATTAAGACTAAACATTTCTAGAATCTCACTCGAGTGTATGGTATCAAGTTTGGTATCATTGTAAGCTGTGATAAGCAAAGGTTTTGTTTTGTTCCTCCAATAGTGCGTACCACACAGAGTGTCAAGCTCGTCCAGCGCCTTAATCGACAAGTTATCAGACCAAGACAGTGCCTTCAAACAGTACTTGTATGCCAAAAATTCTCTCCTAATGTGCAAGGGTTGGATACACAACTCCGATTCCATGACATGAATAGGCGAGCTTCTGATAAATCCTCCAATTATTCTTAAAGCTATATTTTGAAGTTTATCGAGTTGGTATAAATTAGTCTTAGCACAATTTCCGTATAAGTAGCTACCATAATCCATACGGAGTCCCATGTAGTATGATGGGTGAGCCTATTGCCATATACCGGGCACAATTCCAGACTCCGTGCTACTACTGAGAATTT
Organism: Spodoptera picta; assembly: GCA_038387885.1. Lineage (NCBI taxonomy): Eukaryota > Metazoa > Arthropoda > Insecta > Lepidoptera > Noctuidae > Spodoptera > Spodoptera picta. The sequence continues at coordinate 4,338,309 of JAZHFQ010000733.1, read as the reverse complement.
TGTAAAAACCCAGCAATACTTTGCCCGACCCGGGAATCGAACCCGAGACCCCTTGCCCGGCAATCGGACATGCGACAACTCGGCCAACGTGGCATTTTGAAAATTAATCAGACATTTTGAAATAGGCCTTTTGAAACACACGGGAATCACTCTTTTTTTATGGGGTATACCGGTAAACGAATAGACGGATCACCTGATGGTAAGCAATTGTCGTTGCCCACAGACATCCGGAACACCAGAGGCATTAGGTACTAGTGCGTTACCGGTAATTTGAAGATTGATGAATATTCAGAGATTGGGGTTATTCAGGGTATTTGAGCCTGCAGAAACCTCACTCACCCGACGAAACACAACGCACGCGTTGTTTTACATCGTTTTTCTGTGGTCGGCTTTTCGGCTGTTGTAATAGCACGCAGCCTGAAACTGTATTTAGTATATTATGTTGGCCTCATATGTGTCTTCTAGGGTTCTGCTTAACTAAAAGTAACTCCGTTCCTACATCAAACCGGGGCTATGCTCCAGCTCAAAGCAGGGTTCAGGCAGCAAATCAGGGTTTAATCGGGTGGTCTTTTAGTCAATTAAAGTCTAATACTCCCTCTCGTTTTTCCCAAGGCGGGAGAAGTCATTTAATGACTTTTCTTTTAAAAATATGATAATTTACCAATTTTAATAAATATAGGTATTATTATCATAGACTCATTTTCATATCATATGTATCTATGTGTAATAGTGTAATAATTGATTAGTGACATAATGTATAAATGGAACATTTTATACAATGAACCTTACGCTATAAGGAAAATTGTAACCGTAATTGATTTGCATGAGACTACAATGTACCGTCTAATAAATTCATAACGATTGACTCATTTTCATCATTCAAGGAATTTCATTCATTCATGAAGATAACTAATTAATTTATTTATTACTGTAGCGTGGTAGTAGCATGGCGGCCATAACTAGCCGCGACTCGGCGACTTAACAAACAAAAATTAGGTTCTCGGTTTGATTTTGAAGTCAAGCTTCTCAACATATTCTCACAAATATTATGGTATTTGATAATTAATTAAATACAATTGATTAATTGTTAACAGTTTCTGTGTATAGTAAGAAAATATTGAATATATCTGTACTTGATAGAGTACAACACTACTTGCACATTGTATTTTGCTACCAAAATAGCCAGAGAGAGACAGATTATAAAATACGAATACGAAGAACAAAAGTCATAGTTTGCACGAAATTAATTTATTGTCATCGTCACATATGACTGCGGGTGACGTTTTCTGGTATCAATTTTACTATGATGAAGTCATCTACGTCATGAAGTGGGTTAAATCTAAAACGTAAAACGAGTTAACATATATGCGTTGGAGGACCGTACCTCGGCAATAATGCATTGTACCGGAATGATACTACAGCTAACAACCAGTAGCTACCGAAAACTTACCCCTTCTTGTATGTAAAATTACCCCTCCTGAATGTCTCCGACCCCTGAATCCCCAACAATCCTCAAATTCCTAATTCGGTCCGGTAACGAACGCACTTGTTACGCCTCTTGTGTTCTGGGTGTCCACGGGCGGCACAGATTGCTTAACATCAGGTGATCCGTCTGCCCATTTATGAAAACATCACATAAAAAAAAACATAAGACCATCGTACAAGCGTATTGTGTTGTTTTTGGTCGTGTGAGTGAGATTAAAGGAGCCCCGAGCGGCATGCGGTATGTTACTTGTATGACAAAATAGTCATATTGTCTGTGATGCTATCTAAAAACTTTTGTAGTAGTAGAACGAAACTATTTGTATCTATTAGGAATCAGAGTTTTTGATTCCTAATAGATACAAATAGTTTGAGGTACGTGAAAATAGAATCAAACTTTTCAAACAAGACGTCTACTTAAACTATCAAACACCGCGGAGTCACCGGTGATCGCAACCTATTCTTTAATTGTGTCTATAATAACGGTACTCAAAGAGTTAAGGAAAAGTCCGCTAAAAGGCAAAAAAATGTTCCAATAATATCGAAAACAATCTATGATTTCATCTTGAAAACCCGGTGAAATCACTTGAAATCAATGAAGTAGCGACTTAGTCAGTTGCACATTGTTTAATTGTTTAAACAACCGTGACGGTTTCATTCAATGTGATGGTTTAGGCACGTACCACATATGAGTTAGGGTTTCCCATACAACACATCTGCTACTATTACGAATCAATGATTCTTTACAATCGATATTTACAGCAGTTTTCGGAAATATGCGTCAGAATATAGGAATTGTTGTGCTACCTACGATAACGGATCTAACTGATTTTGCCAAGGAAATGTTTATAGAAAGAGTGTAGCTATGAGTAAAACCATTTTACGGTGTAACATTTGTTCAACAATCGAAAATACCTATAGTTCTTTTTTGTCAGCGTAGTACTATTTTAACCAGTATTCGATTTTAAATGAAATCCTCACAGTCGCAACAAGGAGTCAGTCTCACTCTCAACGATCATCCTTGCTTCATTTATTTTTATTTCACAGCTACTTTCAAACGCCTACGGTACTCAAACCTTACTCCAAAAAACATTCTACTTATTGGTAAAAATCTAGTAAATGTCCATAATTTTTTGAATTAATTGATCACCAATAAACAAAATACAAAATTATAGGCCATGGAATCAATAGACTTTGATTCTTATAATATAATATTAAACTAGATTTTAAAAAAATCTCAGTAGCACGATGTCTAGAAATGTCCCCTATTACATGGGACTCATAACATTAATGTGAAAAGTGGGTGTTATATTGTACAGTGAAATTAAGTGCCGTAAATGTACACCTCTGCCTACCTCTTCGGGGATAAAGACGTGGTGTTATGATATGTAATATGCCCATGTCATTTGCTACTCTAATACTTTAGAATCAAGTGAATCGTCGGCTCGTTTACCCCCTATTCCATAAAAAATATTATAGGTATCTGAAATCCTTGTTCGATTCATCAGACCTATATGAAATGTCCTCTGGTGTTGGAAACCGGCCTTTAGACGGCGCTGATCATTTTATCAGATGATTCGTCCACTCGTTTGCCCTTATCCCATAAAAAATCTCAAATCTATAATAATGCGTGACCGATACACGGGATCTATGAAGGTCCTGAGTCAGAGTCACTCGTTTGTTTCTCGTTCTGAATGAAAACGTTGAGCCCCATTGTAACACGATACTTTTTGGCAGTACTACTGAAACGAAATATTTGCCGATATTTAGATAATAAATTACATTTTAGGATATTTAAATTAAATATAGTATTTCAAGGTGCGGTTGAAATATAAAGAGTCGATGGGAAAAGGAAGTTATGCGTATTTTATTTTGAGAGTCTTATTTTCAAACTTTGAAGATTATAATTTTAGACCTGGCATTTTGTGCCTTCCGGTGTTGGGTGCATACTGATGTTAAGTAGTAGATATTATTAGATATATTATGGTTATCTGCATATATTGCAGTTCTTCCTTTCTTATTTACCTATATTTCCGGTAGGTACCTAGATAGGTGCCCATCAGATAGAAATCTATAATTTGTCCTAATACTTAGTTATAGTCGACTGCCTTGTTGGCCGCAGGGGTCACAATTGCGACTGCCGGTTCTCGAGTTCGATTCCCGGGTTGGGCAAAGTATTATCGGGATTTTTAAAGAAATCTCAATAGTAGCACGGAGTCTGGAATTGTGCCCGGTATATGGCAATAGGCACACCCCCTATTACATGGGAGTCATAACATAAATAGTGCAAAGTAGTTGTTACAGTGTACAGTGGCATTAAGTGCCGTAATGTGCACCTCTGCCTCTGATAAAATGCAAAAAGTCGTGATTTTATGTTATGTGATGTTACTTTGTTATACTAACGGAGTATCCTACGTGTGTAATGAATAAGACGCGATGCGATTTATTTACTACCTACATCACTTTAGTAAACATTTTCCGTATAGGTACTTTCACATGTGCAATTGTTTAGGGAAAATAGAACGTAATAACAATGCTATAACATTGAAATTGTCATCGAGTGTAACGCACAAAACTGTTACTTAATGAGTTAATAAATTATTACGTAATAAGTATGATTAATGATTTTAGTTTAATGACCGTACTAGAAGTGACATCTACGGGCTAAAATGCACGTAATTCGGTGTTAGAAAACGTTAACATATTCATGATATTCTTTATGAAAAGTTTAGCAAAAGGAGGTTAGTACTCTAACGGAGTATGAATTGCGCCTGGTACCTACATGGAAGTAGTTTAATCCCCTGTTACAGGAGACTCGTAATATAATTGGTGAAAAGTGATTGTTATAAAGGTAAATAAAAAAGAGGTCGGTGAATATTAGTGTATTTACACCTCTGGCTATCCTTTTGGGGTTCAAAAAGCACGATGTTATGTTATGTTATGTATCTAATATTAATTATTATGATTTCGTCTTACTCACGTAACTTTTTGAATAAAAAACTCGACTAGTTTCAAGCCATGCTAGAGGCTCATATTCATGAGCAGCATTCCGCGACCCGCAACGCGGCGACCATCGCCATGTCGACATAATAATTAATTTAGTATGTCTCAAGAAAGTTTTATTATCAACATATCTTATATGAAAAATGTCACTAACATGTTATTAACGAATCCATTCGTTACTTTGTAATCTGGAAGCTAATAAATAACCATAAGAGTGTGTGTAAACTGTAAATTAGTTCTAAGGCAGGTCAGTTGACGTGTGGTAGGCGAATCATAGCGATGAAGTCAGAACTCATATAGGTGACAAATATTTATGTAATTTGTGACTAATTGTGCCAACAAGGGGCCCGCTGAAACTACACACAAAGTAACTGCATAAAAGTATTACGTCTTCGCTTAAAATACTTATTTGTAGTTGCAATTCCTTCGTAAATTCTTTTACTTGGAACTTTTTATGTCATGTCATGTATGCCTCAAAAAACCCCCAGGTTGTATTTTCCAAAATACCTGGGCATATTTACACTAAACTTTTGGTGTAAACTAGGAACTATGTGAATGTGTTTGACGCAAATAGCTAGTCACACTTATTTGGAAAAAAGGCATGACAATTTGGTATTTTTGTACCTTGTAGGTAGGTACCTCAAACCTCAATACCAACAACAGCCTGAGACAGTATAATGCTGTCCACGCACTTCAGGTTTTTCAGTGATCATTGCTGCTGCCTTGTGGCTGTTGAATGAGTTCAAACCGATTTTCCTTTATAAATCTCGGTCCTTAGGTATGCCCCTTAGAGATTTTAAATTATATGCTAATTCAAAATCTCTAAAAGTCCAATATTGTTTTATATGTAACATATTGTGTGATATGTTAAAATCGATCTGAATTCAAAGGTCTAAGATTGAGGTCGGTTAATAAGTTCGACTGTTACTTGGAAAATGTTTTTCTACTCTGCCCTCCATACGGCTTTAATACTACTTATTTCGAAAACTAAATTTCAAATTAACATAGAACAATATTTTTTTAAATCAAATATATTATAATTGTTTCATTCAAATAATTATACTTACACTATTGACATATTTTTACTACTAACATTCCCAATCACAGTCACTAGTGTATAGTCATACAATTAAAATTAGCAAAAACTGGATGACTAAACAATACCAGATTTAAATTCCTATTTTTGTCGTGAGATTTTAACCACAGGGAATTATATATCCTGTTACGATTATCATTAGGTACTTAATGAAACAATGACGGTGATCGAACGTCATAAAACAGCTTCCAATATGACGAAGCAAATGTAGGGGCTATACTGAGATGTAATAATTTTCATTCAGAATATGAACTTCGATCGGTTACAGACGTCATAGGTTCACTTTACATTGTACTTCGAACAGTATTTCTCAAAAATTCTTAGTTAAATAATAAGAAATATGAATCGTACAAAATAATTTTAATTAGAGGAAAATTAACACTAATTCAGTTGATTAAATGTATTACTACTTACTATTGGGGAACGATTTACCTTCCTTAAAGCGTGAGAATAGGGAAAATAACTGATTAATTTTATTTTACGGATATTGTATATACCTCTAGTAATATAATTAACTCGTCGAGTACCGTCATTATAGACACAATTATAGAACAATAGGTTGCGGTCACCGGTGACCGCTTGGTGTTTGACAGTTTAAATTAGCTATATATAATAGAAATCCAAATTATATTATTTAAGTGTGGAAGAGCCATGCTTTGGCACGAATAGGCCAGCTCTACCGGAGTGATACCACGACCTCACAGAAACCTGACGTGAAAAAACGCTTGCATTGTGTTTCATCGTGTGAGTGAGATTACTGGAAACTGGAAACCGGGAGTTATTGGGCCAATAACCCCCGGTTTCCTCAATCCCCGAATCCTCCACAATCCTCAAATTCCTAATTCCCAAAAGGCCGGTAATGCACTTGTCACCACCTAGTTTCCCGGCTTACCAATGCCATAAAAAAATATTACAAAAATAGGATATTATTTTAAATTTTATATCACTACTGTATTTTAATAATTTGTTGTAATATCATGAATTATAATAAAAACCATATTTAATTATTTACGAGCTTCATTTACAGCAAAAGATACGACTCATTTTCATCTCTCTCATGGACACATGTTTGCCCCTATGCGTTTCTGGGTATAAATGCTGCGTATTTAGAATATTACTTATTTCTCCTATGTGACTAAGCGGACGATACAATAGTGGATACGAATGAATGAACGATACTGACTAGATTGGCGATATATTAAAGAAGGGCCAAATTAACAGTACCGTTAACCGACGAGCATGCACAAAAAGATTGATGACTGTCAATGAAGCGAAAGAGATATGTAGGAGTCTTAGTAATTGGCGTTCCATATTCTCTGCCTATTCCCATGGGAGACAGGCGCGTAGTTATGTATAAGTACTAAGCAATCTAGTATTCATGATCTGATTATGACATGCTGCAGCCGATCTGATGAGGTTGACAGAAAGACACACGGCAAAGCTTTCTAACAAGTGTCATTAGTAAAACATGCAATAAGTAAAAGCAGACATTTCACCTTCCCTGATTCATCGGAGTCTGCGTCAATGTGGACTTTCGACCGCAGACATCACAGATCTTCCATCTAAGGGCAAAGAATGCCCAAAATTAGTCAGAGGGAATTCCATCGTGGTTCATATTTTGAGAACAAGTCACGTTGACCTCTTTTATTAGACCCAAAAGATCTTTGACTAACATTATTTGCACTTACACAATTTTTCCAGTAAGTTCATATTTGTGAACAATTTTTGTACGGAAATGAAAGTACAGGTTCAACATTCCTTCATAATTAGTTACCTTTTCTTCGGGTTTTCCTTGTACCCTTTTATGGTTAATGTCCTTCAAAAACACTTAATCGGTGAACTTGGAAAGTTGAGAAATGTGGTACAACATTGTCAAGGAAATAGTTAAGTGTAATTACAATTAAACTGTCACCGTATACCTTATATTTATATTCAGAAATAGTTTGTCTGCAGGCTGGGGGATTTTCTAAAGTGTCTATACTGTTAACCTTGGTGTAGTGTCAATTTGCACTTGTAGTACAGGACTTATCACTTAGCCTACTTTGAAATTCAGGGTCTTGTATACTCTTGGAGCACAAAACATTGTCATTCTGATTGCATTCATCTTCCTTATTTTGATGTCTGAATATCTACATTTCTGTAAAAAGTAAAGATTTAATTTTAACAGTAAACAAATCAGTATTCTTTTTTTTAAGTGGGGAAAATCATCGAATGACCGCTCCCGCCTGGGTGAGGTCTTCTCCTGCACGTCATGCCGGAGCCCCGGTAACGTGTTAGGTTCTCCGCGACAAATCAGTGTACTTACTGTACACATTTAGGTATGATTAATTGGTAGTATCTACAAACAAAAATCTCGAGCCATATGTGCCATAGAACGTAGACATAGTTTTCCTTGTTAGATTAATTACATGATTGAACAAGAGCAAGGAAGAAAGAACCGTTACATATTTCATGTATGTGTCAGAAGGTTAACAATTTTGAGTGTCAAACAAGTTTCGAGACTCAAGGATATTCGATGGCAGTCGTGCAAGATCCCACGTGGCATTCGCGTGGCCTCTATCTATACGCAATTTCATAACATTTCTCATAACATAACATCAATGAATCACTAGGTGAAAGTGACCTTCACATTCGCCAACCAAACAGACTAAAACAAATAATTATTACAGTGGCACGCGTGACTCAGGTTTGATCTGATCTGAATACGGTTCCATTAGCACGCGTTTAAATTGACTTTACAATGATATCATTAGAGAAACATTTACGACAATATGAATTAAATAAACACATACATTGCTTTTGTAGATTGCTGTAGATTGGAGACTGCATTCCTAGATAATTCTATCTCCTTTTAATATACTGGTAAAATGAGTTTTCTGCACATGTTCACATGTCGGGTACAGTTTTAGATCGAACGTAGGAGTAAATAATACGAGGGCGGTGGTCTTATTCTGGTTGAATAAATAATTTGAAAGCTACCAACACCACCGTCTGAAAGTGTGTTTTTATATCATGATTTTACGAAGAAAGTGTAACAGTAATAAGTTGCTTAGATGCTTAGAATAGTCCCGCCCACGGCTTTCTGCGGGAGTTAGACAATTTATACAGGGATTGTTAGTGAATGCAATGTGTTTTTCTTTCTTTTGTTATACATCGCACCGAATATAAGTATAATTTCAGAATCTACACCACTAGACAAGTTTAATGATTTTTTTTATGGGATAAGCCAGTAAACGAGCCCATGGATCATCTGATTGTGAGCAATTGGTGTCGCCTATAGACACCTGGAATGCCAGAGTTACAAGTGCGTTACAGACCTTTTGGAGATTTTGGGGATTAGTAGTTTCTTTCGGGATTGTTGTGGAAATGTAAGAAATTACGGGTTACTCGTGTAAATATACTGAGGAAAGCTCTACTAGTTTTGAGGCACAGAGGGACTCTTCCTCATGAGCACCGTATGCATTCGCAGCCATGTCGCACAGCCTACATCTAAAGTGTTAATAACACAAATATTGATGCTATTACAAAGTGTTAATTGGCCATACATCTACAACTTTCTGGAGAAACACAGGATGTTGTGAAAACAAATGGGTAATAAACAAAAAAACATCTACATGTAATGAATTTATAATTTTCTTAAAAACTTTCTTAAGAATTTGGCTTGATAAAAAATTGTATGTACACAATGTTTTTCTATAAACCTTCATGATATTGGCAAATAGCCATAACAACATGTTGTGAAAATTGCTCGAATATTGAGATTTAAATCATAGTCGAGCCAAAAGGTTAATGGTCTTTTATTTTCCGGAAATATTACTTCATTATTGTGTCAGTGGCGTAATCTTATCTTTAACAACTTAGGAGATTACTTGACTATCGTAAAATGTACTAATTAGGTAGTACACTACGTCATCGACGCGTATAGATTGTAGTTTCAGTTATAAAATAAAGGTGTTGGAATTTTGAATGAAAAATAATGGGCACTCTTTTGTTTCTCAATATTTTCCCAGTAAATTGTTAGAAAAAATCGTGCATAATCCTAACAAGGAACTTGCCTTTGGGCCCTAACTTAGTTATTACAAATGTATACACTTTTTAAATAGACCTGTAGGAAGTGTAAATGTACATAAAATATTTATAACACAAAACCATTTTGAAGAATCAACACCCTAACTAGACTAAAAACATAATAAGTAAATTTATATTTCTGTATTATTATTGTTCTATCTGATTTGTAGCAAGAGCATTACAGATTCGTCTTCTAATTGGTCGATGTGTAAATTTTTTCCTATTTCCATTATCTCCGTGGAGTCTCTATTGGAGTAGTAAACAAGATGTCTAGTCAAATAAGTATTACAAATAACTTATTTAGGTACATTAAGTATTAAGTACATGCACCCATTTTACCTAAGTTCAGCTAAATCTGCATATCATGGGGAAACACATGTAGGTTTTATCATAATATCTATTGTTACTGACGATAAATTCTATTTCGAAGAACTTTAGGATGAGTTTACCCATATAAGTACATCCTAGTCCAACAATGGGAACACCATGTTTGACTTTTTGTATCTCGCGACCGATGCGTCATATAGCCCAATTTTGATGACGTACATTTAAAAAATTCGATCACTTTTTAACCTTTTATTGTTGACTGGGAATTTCAGATAGACATCGTTAAAGTTTCACTGGAACGGAACTGAATAACATAGCTTCGTGAATGAAAGTTTTTGTTAATTTTGCGTCATTGGTTTTTAAGTTCAGGGTGTCCCAATTCGTGAGTTCGTGAGTGACGTCACTGTAACATGTACATAGATCGGCTTTGTTACTGATTGCATTGATAGAGCCACGTCATTGTTATTAGTAATGGATATTATGCGGTTACTTTTTTGTTCATTCTGATACAAATTCCCAGTTATTATTTTTATATTTACATCCGTTGGAAAATCTTATGTTGTGGTCAATTCTGATAAATTAATGAATGTGTTAACGTCGACGAAATTAAAAAAGACCTTACGATTTATTGGAAAATTTATTTTTATTATTATACAATAATTACAGATCTATTATCACACGTGTTGTAAATTGCATTTAAAATGTATTTTCTGTCATAATAATGCAATAACATTAAGTTATTTCATCTGTCATCTGTAGTTTTATTAAAACATTTTATTGTATTAAAGTAATTGATAAAATTATGTTGAAATATATACCAATATTTATGGATAAATAAATCTTTTTATGCTGTTATGTTTCATTTTCACGATAAAAGTACGTTTTCTTGTTTCTATTAATTCTGTTCGATAACATCGTAGCAACGTCTACGCGACGCGACGGTAAACTTGTAGATATAGTACAGGATAAGCTTGTAGTTAAACTGTCAAACACCAAGCGGTCACCGGTGACCGCAACCTATTGTTCTATAATTGTGTCTACAAAACCGGTATTCGACGAGTTAAGTAATAAAGAAGAAAAAGTGTATGGAATTAATATATTACCTATATTTCATGCATTATAATTTATGCTTAGGTACTGATAAACCAATATTTTAATTTAAACGAAGTCTGACGAAAATCTTAGGTATTTGTATTTTTACACAGAATTGCAGATGACACAATCTAAGTTATAGTCAAAATACTAAATTGACGTCAGAAATCCAAAGGTGTGTTAGTAAACAGAGCCGTGTGCCAGACGTTTTTCTGTTTACAATACTATATAAGGCGATAACTTAGTTAGATAACTGTTCGCACTTCATGTATGAGTGTATGTATGTGTGCAAACAGCGAAAGTACAGCGGATTCGACTCACGGAACCATTGGTACGTATTTACGTCATATCCGATCCTCTTGCGTACACGGCCTTATTTAGTGATGTATTATTCCATAGATACGACTATCGGTATGTATTTTACATTCATAGAAGTTGGTGAGGTGGGTTCATACTTTTTTAAATTACGAATTGGCATTGCCGATGGCGCCTTGATTCACTCACATGGAATGCTGTTATGAACGGAACGGAATTCGTAATAAAATCAATTTTTATGTGTTATTCAATGATAAAACCAAAAATATTTACTGGAAATGTTGATAAAAAATTGCAACACTTACTATAATTCATAGTTTTCTCAAAGGTGTGTAACAAACATCAAAACATTCTCTGTTATTCATCCACGTGGACTGAATTATAGTTTACGGCAACCAACTGTGGATCGACAGGGGCCAACGTGTGCCAAATAAGAGAGCACATAGTCACCAGTTTGTTTATCTGAAAATTAAATTATATTTTGTTAGTTCACGCGATGACAATACGCCAGGCGCGTGCCGAAATCTCTTTTCATTTTAATATCTGTTGTACATATGTGCAAAAATGAGTCACTCGTGCGCATTTTTGCCATGTTTACAGACCAACGATTCCGAACTCATGAATCAATAGGATTTCGATCTCGCCACATTTTGTCAAATATTTACAGCGAGATAGGCGACTGTGTAAATTAATAAGTAAATAAATTTACAAGGAATTTGCTGTTATGTTTTATAAGCAACGTAATGTAACATTCGTGTAAAAGGCTACAATTATAATTATAACATTATTAATTCACACTTTTATGTACTTCCGTAAATACAGAAACAAAAACATAAGCGGAACATTTTCCTCCATTACCAAATCAAATATCTATTCTCATTGAGAAGTTCAATGCTCGATATCGAACGTTAGCGCCTCGATAACAACCTCACTCAAGGTCCTCATTCATTGAGCGATACGTCAAGTTCATTGATGATTTACGAGTACGTTTGTGTGAGTGTTGTACGCACACCGTGCAATGTACGTGCTACGTCGCGATTGTGCGCCTGTGTGCGATAGATACATCGACGCTGCGTATGCGTGCGTCAATTCCTATATTAATTTCTAGAGTCGCGCAGCCGTGTGCGTGTACGCATGCCTGTTGGTGACAGGACGCTCAACAATAGCCGGAATAGGAAGCGACAACGGCAAAATGGGCGTGCAGACTGAGTCCCCAGACAAGATCCGTAAGCAGGTTCTTGCCACTGGACTCACTTTTTGTTGATTAATTCGTTAATTAAATAAGAACAATGAGAAGTCCAAAAAAAACCGCTTTACGCATAAAGCACATTGTGCTCTGATTGCTTAAAGAGTTTTAAGTCATCGGAAATCCTGGTTCATAATAGTTCACCACGCGTTCGGGAACTGATCGGGTCTAACGACAATGCCTAATGATCGATTGTTTGCCGGATTACCGCCGTGGGATCTGGAGGCGAATGTGCTCGCGCGCGTGTATAGCATGCGCGCAGAGGCACGTCGCCGGGGCGAAACTCCGCTGCCGCGCCAGATAAGTGCGTGGCGGGATGAGCTCCGGCGCGATCTCATGGCGGAATGGCAGCAACGACTGTCGCAACCGAGGGCTGGGCTCGCTGCCATCGCAGCGGTAAGTCCCCTCTTTGAGGAGTGGCTTGAGAGACGCTACAGCGTCCTCACCTACCGCCTGACGCAGGTCCTCACCGGACATGGAAGTTTCGGGAGGTACCTGTGTCTGATGGGGCGGGAGGAAACGTCTGGGTGTCACCACTGCAAGGACCGCCCTGAGGACACGGTGGAACACACAGTGGGAGAATGCCCTGCGTGGGCTGAGCACCGCCGTGCCCTCAGGGAAGTGATCGGCGATGGCGACCTCTCGCGTCCGGGCCTAGTGCAGGCCATGATGCGGAGCGAGGGGGACTGGGATGCCGTCTCCTCCTTTTGCGAAGCAGTCATGCTAGCTAAGGAGGAGGCGGGACGCGTGAGGCAGCGAAGCGCTGCCTCCTCGCAACCCAGCCATCGCGAAGGACACACCGGGCGTCGGGGATCACGGGACGATCTCCGGCCACCGTAAGCGCGAGCCTGCGGACGGCGAGCATGGGTGGCTCCCCGTCCGACCAGAAACAGACCCGTGCGTACGGCGCGTCGCGTTCCGCGCGCGCCTCAAAGATCCATCAGACCACCACAGATGGGGCCCAATACGGCCGATGCCGATTCGGAGTCGCGGAGAACCTAACGGGTAACCGGGGCTCCGGCTCGACGTACAGGAGAAGGAACGGGGTGGTTTTTAGTCAGTAAGAGTCTAACACTCCCTTCCGCCTCACCCAGGCGGGAGCAGTCATTCGATGATTTTCCCCCCTTAAAAAAAAAATGATCGATTGTTTCTGAGTTACTTATTTGCATTGAGTTGAAATGTATTGCAATGTATGGCAGGATGCCTAGTCTGTTTTGATTTCCGTAACGCAGGCTTACTAAGGTAATTTAAAATTTATTGCAAGATAGCAAATATTCAATTACCCTCGTGGCTACATCGTAAAAGTAGAAGGAAATTCATAGCAACTTATTACATTTTATGGAACGTTTAATTGGAGTCTTGGCAAATTTCGAACTTACCAACTACAATAAAATCTTAAAAGTTGCAAACAATCTCATACCAAGTAAGAAAAGCTAAACAAACAACATCCTAGACAAAGCTCTTAATAAACTAATGGCTCATAACAAAAACACACACAAAAACAATATAATGTCCATAGTCACTCTAGTTCCGTTTGCATGAACTTGGACAGTCGGTCAGAGTGTTTTTGCGATATTTCAATTTATAATTAGCTGCGCCTCTGGCCATGTTTTTGCAACCTGATTTACTTATCGATCTATATCCCTTACGTCACCTAACAAATCAATAATAGCACTTGTTAAATTAGTTTTATTAAGAGTTCTGGTGTACTGACATTTTGGTTGAGATACGTTGCAAATACAATTAATGAGTGAATGTTTTAGAATTTTTGCCATTTTTTTGCAATTTTTAGTTAACGTAGCGTAGGTATGCAACGGCTGTTAATCCCATAACTTTACTTAATATTATACCAAAATGAACCACCTTTTATTCATATAGAAAAAGATTTTACTTTCGATTTTTAATGATCACATCAGAACTTACAAGCTAGTTTTGGTAATATTATAAATGCGAACTTGTGATTTTTGGCTACAAGAGATTTAACAAGTTAGGGGCAGACATTTTTCTTAGGCGAAGTTATAGGCAACAGCTAACCTATTTAATTCCAGTCTAATAAATGAAATAAATATTTTGAATAACAATACCAGGTATCAAATATTTTAAAAAACAAACAATGACGTATGTAGATAAAATCCGTACCATGCCAGGACAATAATTTTAGCAAACATCTGGTATCAAAAACAGAACACTGATATCGTTGTTTTGCATAATAACACATGTTCTATATATTTATAATTAAAAAACCTAATTAATTTATAATATCTCTACGTATTGAAAAATGGGAATATTTGCTTACAAGCCAAGGTTTTTTGAAATAGTTAAATTTAATCTGTTCTATTTTTGTTGAAATTCATAATTCTTTTAATCAATTACTGGAAGGCAATGTCTAAGAGCAAGACAGGCAGAATTCATCAATATCATTTGAAAAAAAATACTGTGATCGTTTTGCTCAAGTATAAATCATAAACAAGACCAGACTATCGTCAACTATTTGAAGGCTTTCAGCATGGTTTTCAGTGTGTCTATAACTCTGATAAATACTGATTTTATATTACAGTTATCGATGTGCTTGTATCGAGTAGGTATAATGTGTTATGATTTATACTATAGGTACATACTATGTATAACTTTACGTTGCCAAAAAATATGAGATTATTTTTACTTATTTCTTTATTAGCTCGTAGTAACAATTATTTGTTATGACCTTCTCTTGTTCCTCATGATCGTGTCTGCAATATGACAGGTTGTAATTTCGATATTACTGGCTAAAACTACAAGACCTCCAGCGTGCATAATTGACGAAATACATACAACCTTGAGACATATACCCATAAGGCACATTATCCCAAAATTCTTATGAAGAGAGCAATTTGGTCAGAGACCTAAGTATGGTGGTTGTATGTTCAAAAAGATCTAGGTCACGAAAACCATTGCTTGCAGCCCCCAGGCCTAAACATCGGACCTAAATACTAAATTATCGTCAAATGCAGACTAATCATTAGTTGAGGATGCAAAAAATTATTTAAAATATAAAATTGACTTTAGATTTTAAATGCGGCACTGTCTTTTGTAGTCATGAGTATTTTGTTAATATTTTTGTTCTTATTTCAGGTTGGAAACCGCTTCTAAGGCGCCGTAATCTAAAGGTAAGAAGATTTTTTCTTAATATTTTTTTTATTTTTGTCTGAGACTCCAAAGCTTGATACTAGAGGTATATTCTAAAGACTTCAAGTTCTTTCTTAATTTTATAGTTACGTTAATTTGAAATCAAATCAGTGACAAGATGACTGATTAAAGTGAGGTATTAGGAACTAAATCGAGTTAATGTTTGGCATCATGTTTGCAATCGGAAAATCACACAAAAATCTCATCTCATTGAACCTTTCTTATTCTTAAACAACCACGCAAAAAGTTTTTATACCTACGAAATATTTTTTTAAATATGCTACCTCCTTTGTGACCAAGTTTATTTTTAAATGTAACCGGTAAAGCAACCATCTAGATTGTCTATGGGCACAAATCTATTTGACAGAACACGCTGACTTTAATTGCGTTCACATCACTTTATGTAAATGTGAAATTTCGTATTTGAATTTTTTAATATTTTTCGTGAATCTATTTTTGAAGAAATTATTTATTTATGTGAGGTCATGGTAAAATATCATGTGTTATAAATTGTTATTGGAACAAGTGGACATCGGATCTTTGGTTAGGTGCACCGAGAGGATCGTTGTGTTGTCATCATGTTGAACGAATGGTTTCAGCGAAGAATAAAAGAAGTTTACATAGAGAATTTTCAGGTATTTCTTACTTATTTTTATAGTTTCTACTTTTTTTTGTATTTATATGTATATTCTTTACAAAATTACGTGGGTACGTACACTGGGTAGTGGTGATAATTACGATCTAAATACCACTACCCATTTCATTATAAAAATGTCGTTTAGTATTTTATGGGTAGGTATAGTATTTTTCCTGTAGATTAAAGTTACCACGACGTTTTTATCAATTACCAGGAGGTATTTTTGATTTTGAATGAATTTCACCTGGCAGCATTTATGTTGTATGTTTTAAGCACGTGTTACAACTATGAAACTTATTTTATTAACAATTACGGGCTCCTGACATGGCTTGAAAACAGTCGGGTTCAATCGACGAGTTACGTGAGTAACAGATGTAATCAATTTATTGTAAGCGTATACCTAGTTTATAACTTTGAAGAGAGCATCATATAAGAACAAAAAATATTATCAATTTTATATATTTTTATAAAAAACAACACAAGAAGACATGAATAAAATTATTCTAGAAAAATTTAATAATGTCAATAAAATTCTTGATATAATTTCTAGAACGAATACAAACTCATACCTGTTTCATCCTATTACAAGAAATATATGTCCATTTCATTGTAATAAGCAGAATTAAAATAGGTCACAAAACATCATGACGGCACAATTACCCAAAGACATTTAATTGAGTATTAATTAATAACATGACAATTCAGTTCTTTAGCCGGTCCGGTTATTTTCCCGGACCCGTACCGTTACACTAATGACACCACACATGTCGACAAGAGACGGCAACCGATGGGTATTTTCACACAGCTCTGCCGTCCGATGACACAGATTAATTTTGAAAGAGAGGCTACAATAGTATTATTGTATATAAATTTATGTATATAAATGATACTGCCTCGTTGGCCGAGTGGTCGCAAGTGTGACTGCCGGGCAAGGGGTCTCGACTTCGATTCCTGGGACGCGCAAAGTATTACTGGGTTTTTAAAAAATTCTCTCACCCCTATTACATGGGACTTATAACATAAATAGTGAAAAGTGGGTGTTACATTAAATAGTGGCACAATGTGAATTTCTGCCTACCCCTTCGGGGATAAAAGGCGTGATGTTATGTTATGTATATAAATGATTCGTTTTAACCCCTGAAACCTGGTAAAGGTTACGTACACATTGAACACTTAAAATAACATAATACATAACATCACGCCTTTTATCCCCGAAGGGGTAGGCAGAGGTGCACATTCTACCACAGTACAATGTAACACCCACTTTTCACTAGTTGTTATGAGTCCCATGTAATAGGGGGTGAGCCTATTGCCATATACCGGGCACATTTCCAGACTCCGTGCTACTACTGAGAATTTTTAAAAAACCCAGTAATACTTTGCCCGACCCGGGAATCGAAGTCGTCACTTAAAATAAATCTTCACAAAAAGGAGTATCGCTGAATAAGATATAAAAAAGAAATGCTGGTACCTACGTTTTGTAGTATATCAAACATTTTATATGAAGATATTAACTCGACCTTAAATGGTACGATTTTCTGAGACAAAACTAGACTGTAACATATACTATAAAATGCGACACTGTCCTACGATAGCGACATTTTTAAAAATATTACGGCTAAGATGCCTTCGTCATATTGTCTTCTATAAAATAAATTAATAAATGAATTCATTATTATCCCGAATCTACGTCTAACAATAGTCAATACAGCAACGAACACTTATTGACTATTCTGCTCCTATGAATATTAATACTAAGTGCACATTTCCTCGAATGCTGGTTACAAACGGAACTCGATTTGTTTGCTTAGGCTTAAAAATTAGGTGATTTGCATCATGTTTTCCGTTGAGAGGATGAAACGACATAACATTTGTTAACAGTTTCCTGTGCACACCAAATAATTTGGTTAACATGTGATGTTGTCAATATCGATTGGTAATCCTACTGTGGGGCAACGTTATTTGAAAATAAATTTAAAAATAAAAATAAATATTGTACTTGTAGCCTTTTGGAATGTGATCATTGCAGTTAGGCTTTGTTTCTTCATAAATCTGGCAACATAAACATCACTCTCTGTATTTTAACTAATCTGTAGAGACGGTAAAAAGAGGATCACTTCCCACTCCAGTTTTTACTACCTTAATGACCTTCGATTTTAATTGTCCAGTTAATTACGACATAATTTGACGATGGTAAAGTAATGTTTTAATTGTACAACCTTCTCTTTATATTTTCTTGCCAATTAGGATTTAATTATTATATCATCTGAGTTTATACAGTTAGTGAAATTGCAGTGAGATACCATGACTGCAACTAAATAATTTTGAGAGTAAAGGAATGGCGTGACGTTGGCAGTATGGCACTTATCTGTGTTGATCGCGTGCATCTCGGGAACAAAGGTTCCCGAGTGGGCATTATTTTCGCACAGTTGAAAATGTTAAATTCGAAAATGGATGGCAAAAAGAATCGAGAAGGGCCAACCGCGGCGGCGTGCCCACCCAGTCGGTCGTCGGTACCGGCTCGCAACGTCGCTCCACCGCGGTCGTTGGCGAATACCGCCAATTCCTCCGCCATTCCTCTCCCTAGCCCACAAGGCTTATAATCGCTACAGACCCTTTTTGAATTAACACTTTATCCCCCAGATTTTAAACACAAATTCCTTTGTTCACATTTCAGCTAATTTTCCGACAGAGATAATGATTAAATTGTTTCGGCATGTCAAATCAAACGAAATTATGCTGTTATATCTTGTTTAATAGCGGTACGCTTATGTTTGTGTCGTACATGCCTACGTGGATACCCCCAAGTGAGATTTCTCCTTTAATGGATTCTTCAAGAATATTTTCTTTTGCAGCCTACAGAGATTTGCGAGAATTTTCATTTTTGTTCCTACTTACAACGGTATTTTAAATAACTGTTAAGTTTCACATATACCTCATAAGAACTTAGCAATTAGTTGAGGATGCAAAATTATGTGATCTTTTTTGTGGATATAGTTTTAGCATTGAGTAGGAAATAAGATTCTGAAACTTCCTTTCCCCTCAAAAAAAAGGTAACCAAATCAAGAATTAAGAACTTAAGGATAAGTTTGGGTGCAAACTTAATCCTTGATCATTTGCTTACATGCCATATTTTGAGGTCATCTAAATATGACATAAATTGTGGAGTTTCATCTTACACAAACATAATGCCATGCCACATCTGAGCAATCTATGTCATTAGGTGAATATCACTTCAAGGTCGCCCATGAGAGTACGTGCCGTTTAGAAGGTTCTCAAAAATGATCTTGAGTCATTCATGGCATGGTCCAAATTATAGATCTCTCAAACCGTAGAGTTCAATGCCCTCTAGTTGCACATGTGACTAATGTAAAGTATACACAAGTAATTATCACTAAATCTGATGGCGTGATTAATTTAGAACTACAGCACTTTTTGTCAAAGTAGGCGTACGTGCACATTTTTGCGTATGGATAGTTAGTGGAATCAGGTATGAAATGTGATCATATAGGTACGTAGGTAATGTTTGTAGGTGAATATGCAAAGACGAACAAACCAGTTTAGATAAACATAATACGTATAATACTTTGCCCGGTATTACGATTTACGAATTTACTATTAATATCAATAAAGAACGCCGTTTATAAATATGACCTACAGTTACCTAATAAGGCAAAAAATATTATACAACATTCGATTTCATAATAAACTCATCTAATTATGTATCATTCAAACTATATTTATTCAGGATTTTCCTCAAACAACAATCGCAGTTAACCTGTACGTAATACTATTAAAACATCGAAGACGAATCACTAATGAGCTACCGATAAAAAGGTACTTAGGAAAATACTCATACTTGAATTCTTCGCCGTAACGTGATCTCAAGAAGTTACTGTTAAGTTAGGCGAGAGAGTGATTGTTAAGTAGTTCCATATAAATATAACGTAATAGTAATTACCTCATAGCCATGACCGTGACGTTTCCTAAGATTGGCGAAGTAGGGAAACACCGCACCGATCCATATCCTGCATTATCATAAAAGATGACTAATACACGTTGCTTGAAAAGTTTCAAACACGCGACCTCTAAATTGAGCAATACCCAGCCTCCACTTGACGTCACTATTAGCAATAAAGTCAATATAGGCAAGCATGATTTTAATCGTTTATTTTACTATACACTGCTTCTCGTGTGTTTACGTTTAGTTGTCATGAGCAGGTTTATCGCGCAATGTATTGGAAGGTTGTGGATACGGTCGATGTATTAGATTGTACTGGTACGTGACACGCCGGCCGTAGTAGCAGGTTGTGTTATAATAGTTCATTGAGATGCGGATTCCGGTCGCTGAATCACTTACTTGACCTCATATCGATATTTATTTATTTATTTTCACCTCGAAGTTTGAGTTATTGCAACTGATTGTGCATTTGCTTCTTTGTAATAGAAATGTATTAGTGGTATGAGAAATGTAAAGTACGGTTGTGAACATTTAAATATTTTTGATATCCTATTTTTCTATTTAATCTGAGATTTAACTTGTACAGTGAAAATATTTTATTACATAATGATTTAAAAAGAGTTCTAGTGACGTTTCTATAAGTACCCAAAAGTTTTAATTCAAGCATACAAATAAAGTAACATCATATCTACTCGTATGTAATTGTAATTGTAAATGTAATTAGACCGAACCCTGTCCCTAA
The DNA here is from genome assembly GCA_038387885.1 of Spodoptera picta. Classification (NCBI taxonomy): domain Eukaryota; kingdom Metazoa; phylum Arthropoda; class Insecta; order Lepidoptera; family Noctuidae; genus Spodoptera; species Spodoptera picta. The sequence continues at coordinate 4,317,175 of JAZHFQ010000733.1, read as the reverse complement.
TTATGATACAGTACGAGTAAAAACCAATGTAAAATACAACACTAATCCGGTTTGTGTAATCGATGTATAAATAGTCGAATAACGTGCGTACTACGAGCGTGCAAGTGACCGAGGTGAATGAAGCTTGCATAATTCTGACGTCCGTCCCAATTTACTCAGTTCCTTAATCCGCGATACTTTTATTTCACAAGTTCATTATCACTTCCAAATTACACCACGTCATGCAATACATTTACCCACGAACATTTCATTTTGTCAGAAAAGTGATTTTGCAATTTGAAGAGTCACTACAATTTCTCCGATTGCCGTAACTCGACTGATGCAAAGGCGCAACTTTTTGCAACCAATGTAAGGCGTGCTCGACAACCTTGAAATCGCCACTCAACCTTAACCATGACATCCATCGCCACATGTCTTAACAAGTTTGACATCTTAACTCGCATAAAATTTTTTCCTCTGCCTCTAGCACCGGAAAGGGGGCGTATTGTTGACGCACTATTTATCAAACACAAACATCCCATGATACATCTATTCACGCCGTTACAAAACGAAATTTCACGGCTCTCCTCTATTGCAAGTTTAATTGTGTTGCTTACGGGCTGTGCTCATTGTGCACGAGCCTTTATAGAGCCGCCGTGCGCGCTTAACAATGTCACAATTGTAATATTTTAAGGCAGTCGCACGCTAGTTTTTGTTACTTTAGGACCTCCTCTGAGCGGTCCAAAACCTACTACCGTTAAGACGAAAACAAAACGTTTAGTTGGCACCTTTAAATAGGTCTAAGTTAACAATGCAACAAATTTATTGCGTCATATATAACGTAGTGAAAGTTGCAGGGGTTTATTGTCTGTATAGGTTCGTTAACGGTAAAACAATACGATTCGGCAACGGGACAAAGGCTCCGTCCTTGTACAGAAGTCGGCTATTTTACAAGCCAATAAACAGTTTGCGAAATTTTAATGGCCATTTTATGGGGCTTATATTTATGGAATGCGTTTTAAATTTCACGGACCGTCCTCATAATAAGTTATTTTTCCAGACGTATATTTCAAATGTCTATTTGATACACGTTGTGGATACTTTATCTTTTGCATCTTAATCTGTATTAAATTTAAATTGGGTTTTATTTATAAGCGGTAGATACGAATTTCTTGGTGGCCAAAGATTCTAAGTTGTAGTAAATTTTTAACATGTATTTAATCAATGCAATTATTTTATCGATTACTTTACATTGTATTGTCATCAAATAACTGTTAAATTGTTTTATTTAAAGACAATAAAGGGGCTAAATAAGTTTCTTTAAAGTACTAAGGACATGCAATGATGCATGACAAGCAATTATATTATCTGGGTGGGGTCCCTTTAAATAAGACATCTATTATAGTAGGCTCTCACAGCAGGTATTCCACTCCTTTTCAAACGCTTGCGCATTGTTCTATGACAACTCAAAGTTAGTTCTATGTGTTTCCTTCGTACTTACATATTGAGTCATAACCGTAAAAATAACTCGATTTTTTTTCTGAATTTTATTTACTTATTTATGTAGTTACTTATATATTTCATGGATTTTGTTTTTCAAGTGTGTTAAAAGGTTTATTTCTATAAAAAACTTAAATAACAACTATTACTTAAATAAAATTAAAACTAAATATTGCTATTATTAATATTATTTTTATTTTTCAAGTTATTGGGAATGAATAGACTTTTGTATTTTATGTTTAAATCGCTGAAATATTTAGGTATATAAATATCATCAAATATATGAAATAACTTTTGACCTTGATGAAATAACCTGAACCCTGAACTAACACCTTGAAATTACTACCCAAAAATAATATGTCCATAACAGTCAAAACACAATATTTTTCCTTAAATAATAAGGGTACAAATACCCGATAAGATAAGATTGATGCAAAACTAACGGTAGTTTATCCCTAACTTTAATTCATAAACTTAATTCGTAACAACCTTTATACTTCTCTTTTTTTTTAAAAAAAAAGCTTTGCCCCGTGCTTTTCCAAACATACAAGTTCATATACACATGACACCCAGACCCGGAACAACAGTCTGTGGATCACACAAAGAGTTGTTCCGTGCGGGATCGAACCCGCAACACATTGCACGGCAGCTAGTTGACTAGTTTACTAGTCACCGCCTTAACCGGGCAGTCAAACTATCAATTTATATATCGTAATAAAAAAGGAAGTAAACAATATCGCACCTTTAAAGTAGATACCTAAACGAAAATTGTCATGACAAGAGTTAATGCCATACAATTATTGTAAGATTTTTAAATAGTAGTTTCATGTAAATACTCTATTCATTAAAATTTAACGTTTAATAAGTTTTACTTCAACGGTGCGATATGAGTTACCATTTTATAAAATAAATATGAGTGCTTCAAAAAGAAAATTCTTTCGTTATACGTAACACGAATTCTAACATTAGTTAATAAATACTTACTTCACATGACTCATTGACAAATCGTAAAAATCTATGATTGCTAGACGTCTAAATGGAAATATGTAGATGGCAAAATTATTCATCATCCTTAAAAAAAAATAAGATTTGCATCATATTATGACATTCGGAAAACTTATAGTCTATAACTTATCTTTAATTAAAAATGTGAATTGAGATTTATTACTAAAATCCATCCATATTCCCGGATCATTTTTGATCCTGGTCTTGGGAACGAACCTCCTTAAACGGATCTAAGGCAGTGCTACTGAGAATTTTCAAATCAAAAAGTCTCAAAAGCCTACGTGTGCAATAAAAATTCTACTGAAGTCTATGTGAACAGGATACGTAAGGGAATTTGTTTTATTAATCAACGGGGGATACCAACCTTAATAATACAGGATGTTACACTGCTATAGTTATCAGTATTGTGTAAATACTACTGATATCAGATTCTTATAACTGAACCACGTAACGCAACGCATCGCGTAATGCGTCAATATAGTATTATATTTACCTACTAAATTCAGTTTTCCGTAATAATAATATGTATTTATTCTTGTAATTTTACTTAAAATAGCTTTAGTGTTAAGTTTTATAGGATGACAATTGTTTTTACGCAATTGATCGTACGACCATGTTTTATGATCGAAGTATTTACTATGATTTATGACGAATGTGTGCATCATCACGTATGCATTTGTGAAATTGGAACCTTCTTATATCTGACCTTTTTATTGAATTAAAAGTTATTGGTAGAAATGTGATGATACTTTATATTTTTTTTTTATACAACAGGCGCCTCTTTTTATCTAACCTTATTTGTTTTTCTTTGTATTTTATTGTTGTCATTAATTTCTAAGAATTATTTCTACTAATAAGTGTAAGTAGATGAGTCAAAATCATAATGTTTTTTTCACCTGTACAGCTGAGGATTGATAAGTTAGAAAACTGGTCATTAGAGAATCTACGACATTTTTTACTTAATATGGACAGAATATATGGCTTGTGCTTGCGATTAGTCACTATAGGATGATTTACGAAATAAAAATTATGTTAAGAAAAATAAAAAATAATAAGGAAAGACCAATTGTAGGTATTGGTGATTCAATTAGTTAACTCAATTCTGAATCAATGTAGCTTGCAATGTACTTACATTGCAAGCTACATTGATTCAGAATTGAGGAAATAGTTCGGAAATACGCACTTGCGTATTTCCGAACTATTTCCAACACAACACAATGACGTTTGTGTAAAAGGTTTAGTGAGTCTTTCTAAGAACAGACTTTAACAGTTTATGAAGAAAATCTTATCACATTTACTAGTTAGATTCGTCCTTATTTACACAACCATTGTTTCTTACTACTTATCTTACGTAAATGGGTTTTTATTAAGTGATAAGAAAACATAGATTTCGCGAAGGCGATTTAGATGATACCTACTTTTCTCAGAAGTTTTTCGAAAAAGAATAGTTAGGTGTCGTAATATCTGTTTTGATATAGTTGGGTGTAGTCCCAAAATAGAAATTGTTTCAGTCAGATTACAGATAAACTGCAAAATCATATCTGAAAATAAACCTGACAGATTTAATTCATGATACATACTTACATCAGATTCCATATCTATTACCTCTGTCAAAAATATCTCACAAACTTTGTTATTCACGACATCAATTCGCGAAATTCGATGATTAAATAACGAGAAGCCAACATGCCAGACTGCACGACTCCATCTCTTATCACTGTACATTGCTGAACTGGTACAAAATAGATGCCTCTGATATCAACAGGAAACTCCGCGCGATGCTGATGTAGCACAGGTGTTTCACTTTACACGGAACAGTTACGTCATGTCCTGTAATGTAAGTACATAACCGAAAATTAGACTCGTTTAATGCACTGTGGGAAAACCATACTTCGTCGTGAATGAGCTAAAGTGATATCACGGCTGCATAGGAATGTGGCGTGAAATAACCCTTTCAATGTTTCGGCGTGTGAATGAAGTTACTGGAGGTTCAACTTACCCATTTGAAAAAAATTGCAACGTCTTTATAATTGTATTTGTGTTAGGGATGTCAAAGGATGACGCTGATCATTTACTATCAGGTCGTTCATGTGCTTGTTTACTCATCGTATCCCATAAAATAATTATATTTTACTCGACTGGACCGTATTCGATTCTGGATAGAGTTGTGAGTCATAGCGTCAATGTTCAACGGCCATGGGTTTTACGGAGTCTCCTATTAGTTGGAATGATTGCAAAACGTCATCGTGAATTCTAAGGTCGTAGTACTTTTCCTAAGTTCTATTACACATCTAGCTTAGACCTCCATGGAATTTTACATTGTTTTGGAAAATTACTTCGTTAAGTTAAGGGACCTCGTCATTTCTAGCTGTACTTTGGAGCATATACAATTTGCTTTATAATAATGATTGGTGTGAATTCTTTCTTAAATATTACACGGACCTTGTCAAAAAATTGCTATCGATTGAATTTAGCAATTGTTTGCTTAATTGATTAGCGTTAATTTATTGCGGTTAGCTTCTGTTGTACAATTCTAAAGCAGGTGAAATATGTAATATCAATTACCTGATTAGCGAAATCTTGTCAATATTTTGTTAGTGTAATACTTTGATTTTCATAATCTTATAGAACTTTCAATTAAAAAAAAACATGTATGCTTAAAGTGATCCTAAAATGCGCAAAAAATATTTGTTGCAGTCCGTATATGAGAAATATGGGAAATATGGGACTATATGGGAAATCAATTAACATTAAAGATGAAGACATTTTGGTAGGAACACCTCAACTATTCACGTATTATACACACATAGATCCATACGTATTATGTGGCAATGACTCATTTCACAAGTAATTACTGAGACAGTAATATTCACTTCCATAAGTAATTTTTCCTTTGCAGGAAAGGTTTGAAAATTAACATGCATATTATATAGATATTTGCTTTATCCATTAATATCCGGAGAACCTAACGGGTAACTGGGGCTCCGGCTCGACGTGCAGGAGAAGGAACGGGGTGGTTTTTAGTCAGTAAGAGTCTGACACTCCCTCCCGCCTCACCCAGGCGGGAGCAGTCATTCGATGATTTTCCCCCCTTAAAAAAAAAAAAATATCTGACTCAACTGAAATTCAATGACTAACTACGTGAGTGCGCGTGAGTCAAGCTGAAAGACTCTGGAGAAAAGTTTCATTGATGCCAAAGAAAATTCGACCTTGTAGCTATTTTGTATTTAATGATTTCTTAATTCATATGAAAGTAAGACGAATATCTAGTAAATATTTTGATCATAGAGTTTAGTCGAAAACTACACACATTTTTCGCACTTAAGGTAGGTAATGTTTGGGAAACTCCCAGTACGGAAAATGTCCAAGTTCAATGACTTTACAATTACATAACAATACATAATAATCTTGTACCATTAATTGTGCCATTATTGCTATTTAATCGCTCTGTGATCTCACAATACGATTATATTAATATAGTTATCGAGTCTTAAGGCCGTATCTAGCAACAGCACAAATTGTAGCGTAGAATATATGCAAGTATGTGTGTACTATGAAAATAAATCTTAACATTTTTATGTAAACATAAACAAGAATTCCCTCCTGAAAACCCGAGAACTTTTTTATTTACAGAGCGAATAGATAATACTATATTCTTCATATCGTAATGATTATATTATTATCTGTGGTAATAAAAATCCGGACATGACAATTAGTCAATAGGTTAATGTATTGTTACAATTAGGTTATCTAATATTATGATGGATGAGGCAAAATGCCCGACATACCTACACTCACTACTATTTTTATCTACTATTGTTTGTTTTCAAAAATAAATTAATTTGTACCTACACCTTGTTATTATCTCGTGATTATTGACTACGTAAGCGTTATGACGTCAAGTGGTTTTCAAAAACACCGCGTTTCTGCAAAAAGATTATAACATTTAGGGTTTGTACAAGTATCCAGTTGAGTCATAAATAGAAAAAATATCGATCAATATCACAAACCGGTGTTACTTATTATTAGCTAATGCTAATAATACCTACAAATACCAATAGAATGAATGAAACTAATTACATACTTTCTCAGAAACGAATGGCGCCAATAATAAATTTCATAACTGGCACCGCTGTCCTTCAGGAATATGTCTCTCAGAAAAATGTCACGATGACTAATAAATATTTTTTTAACCTAAAAATATTTTACTTTCGGACCTACCTCAATTTTGGACTAAATAATAATCACTAGGCATAAATAAATTAAACACGATAAAAGTCAACCCTTATCTACCGGGACGCGGTCTAAACGGATCCCTCGGCATACATAGTAGTGCAACTGGGTGGGACCTGAGACCCGCCTCCCTTCGTCGTCGGCCACCATTGGCCCGCCCGAGTCGGCATGGGAGAAACCCACTGTGCGCTCTGGCTTGCCCCACTGCTTGTGCTCGCTCAACACGTGGTTTGGTGTACACTAGCCTTTATCTTCGCGCGTTCTCACAAATTCATTTAGTCTCTCACACGACACCACGCGTGCGACATCGTAGCATTTTGGGGATGTCAATTGCGATCTTCTGTTATGGATCACAGTAGCATACCAACGTGCGCGCAATATAGGAATACTGGTACAGTTATAGTAAGACTGAAGATGGAAGTGAGCACCTGTTGCAGCAAACCTGAGGAGTGCCCGAAGTCAGGGTGTCCGGACCTGGTGCATAGACCATCCGGCTGTGAACAATGTTGTAGGACTAGATTGATTAGTCGATATAGTGACTGTGATAGTGATGTTGTGGAAAAATCTCGCCCCTACAGATCGAGTGCCGCCAGGAGTAGTAAGCTATATTTTTATATTTGTTAACAATTAATTTTTGCAATTATTAGATTTTTAAAGTTAATTTTTATTTCATGTTTGGCATATTTTTTTACTAATAACAATTACAATTTATGTCTTAATGTGGTTTAGTTGATATTTTCAGTGATGTAAATAATATTTCCTTTATATTATTAGAGCTTTTATGAAATTTCTTGAAAGTGTCAATAATTACAATTGCAATTATTCTAAGGGAATTATTTGCTTACATCTTGAATGAATGTCTATAAAATTTACTGTTCTAATTTAACCTCGAAGCAAGTTATGTTAAGTATTTAGTCTAATTGGTATGTTTGTGTCAAATTCAAATAATTATAACTAAACTAAACAGTGATATCTAGAAAAAAAAAATGATAAATACAAGTTAGTTACTGTTTATAATTAATCAAACCAGTGTTTAGCAGTTGTTTTGACATAAAGTTTAAAAGACAATGAAAGCTCTGAGAGCGCAGTAACAATAGCACCGGTAGGAGTCCCCGCAACGATAAATAGTCCTTATCATAATAAAAGCTAGCCATAGAATAGAGTAAGCATTATTTATTTATAAACTAAGTATCCGGTGTGTACGAACACACGCCTATTCGTATCCTCGTCACATTGTCGGTTCAGGCTCGGTCCACCGCGGTAATCGAGATTACAATTTCATTACGCGCAAAAACTTGGCTCAGTCTCCCTTTACAATGTTAAACACGAAGATCAGAGCTAACTAACTAGGCTTAAACTGTAATTAAAGTAACGTACTGTTACCGGAATGACATATCTGACTAAATGTTTCTATCCTTTAAGAGCCGGACAGTTACGTCCAAGCGGCGCGCGGAGGGTTATTTCGTAATTAGTACTATCGCTTGGTTACTCTCTATATAGGGCTAAGAAATGATTTAAGTGTCGTGCAATAAAAAGCGTATGCCTATTTGATTACTTGCAGGGAGCATTATCTGCTCTTTTTGTGATAGGATTGTGTTCTCTGGTTGCTTTTGTATGCATATCGCGACCACGTAACGAGATGAAAAAGGTTCTAATAACTGTTCTTGTGCATAAGCTTCATTACTCAAATTAAAAGTAAATACAAAGAGCATTCATTAAGCGTCAGTTAATTGACAGCACAGGAAAGGTTCTTAACATAGTACAAATATACGTGTTGTTTCTATTTGTGTAATGTTGATGACTTCTAATAATTCTTGGTGCATTTACTAGAACTGGGTAAATCCGTTCGGAACTAGATTTTTATGCACGAGTGCGTAGATGTTTTCATGCATGAGACTTTGATACATTCGATCCTTTAGATTGTAATTATAAATATTTTTTTAAATTTTATTGTCTAATTTAGTAACTTAGTTGCAATATTTAGGTAGTACTTTTGGAAAGTTCTTATTGGGTTACAAAAATAATTTCTATCAACTACCATTAATAGTAACATCTATTAAGTATATAATCTCCTACGTTATGAGGAAAATGCGATTTAAAAAAGTAAGAATAGATAAGTAGATATCGATTGTTATTAATATTCATGCATCACAACTGGAAGTGATTTAATCGCTATGTGTATTTATGAACTTCGTCATCGTTAAGACGACTACCAAAATTATATTTAATGACCTTATCAATAAAAAGTATATCCTGGGTGAACATTGACGTTATGCATGCAGCCTGTAGGTATCTGATCTAATTGATGTAAACTATGTTGTCATAACAATTTTACTAATAGATTGATGAAGTCATTCGAATTTACCTTTTTATAACAATGATCCTGAAAAAATTGTGCAAAAAGTTCTTAAGAAAAAAGTTGGTCTGCTAAATTTTATATAGAATGTCTATTATTGTTTATAATGTTAATTGAAAATTGCACATTCTAAATTTAAAAAAGCTTATTTTTTTTAAATCTGTGTTATGATCCTATTACACGTACTTACAAGACGGTAGATATTATTTTAAAAAACAAACTACATTTTGCCCCCAGCCCTATAGAAGAAAAAAATAACAACGTAGGTGAACAATCCCTTAATGACACAATATAGAGGGAATCGTCTTACTGCCGGTAACTGCAGAGCTATCAGAATGATTAAATAACAATTATTGTCGAGACGTTGACGGGAAATAGAACAAAAACTACATGGGGTACCTAATTACTCGCCGTGGTTGTCTCGGAAACTTATAAAAATATGACATTTGTTTTTTCATTTAATGAACCGAAATAAAATCAAGCGGTAATGGACTAAAAACTCTTTTTATAAATACATCGATAAATACCAGCTTATGAATAAAAGTTCATTCACAAAGTAGCTGTAAGTAATAACAAAGACTGTCCAATAACAGTCAGTCTACCAATGTAACAAAATCGCCACAATACACCGCAATGTTTGTCATATTGTCGTAGCGTTTATCCATAAGAAAGCTATGTCATAATAATTAAAGCAAAGTGCACGCACTAAGCTCGATTTCATGAACTATGTCCGCGTCATTAGGGCCGCGATCCACTCACTCATTAGCAACATTTTCACATAAAACGTTGTTCATTTACGCAGAGTAAGGCAGCCGCGTCAATTATAAACAGTTATTTCAGTGAGACGGGAACCTCATAATTGCAGTGTTTAGCTGTCACTCATTTAGTGAGAGATGTCGATCCTAGCTTAGACGTGCCTAATTAACTCTTTTTACAGCACAATACATATAAAAAATATCTACATAGGCCTTTCCACTCCGCCAATAAGGACTGAAATTACACCACTGTAAATACCTTTCAAGATATTCCATTTAGGTTCGCTCGATAAAAAACAGTTACTCAAAATGCATAATGTCAGTTGTTACCTTATTAAAATTAATTCAAGAAAAATTTGCGCTTGTTTCGTTAATTTCGATCGGACGAGGTCGATCAACGATCTTCTTCGCGACGCTATTACCATTTAGAGCGATTTTCAGGTAATGAAGAGTGGTATCACCGCGTGTCTTGTGATACGCGCCGCCACTTGCGTCTCTGAGCGATAATCGCCCTTATTAAGTGCAGTCAAATTTTACGAGCGCATCGGTTGTTAGCCGGCTACTAACAAAATGATGAACAGACTCAAATTAAACCTCTATTATAGCTAAAACATAACGCCTTTTTCTATTTAATGTCACGAGGACGGGTATCAGTAATCCCGTTAATGATCTAGCGCTGCAACCCTATCGCGCCTGCGCTCTGCTCTCCAAGTAAACAACACTGATATTCGAAAAAGATAACCCGTCAAATTATACTGACGGGCATTTTGTAACGAGCCGCTAAGATGATGGCCGCGACTCTCATCCCAATTTTTTTACCGCATTTATAACAATAATAATCAGAATTTACATAATGATTGCGCAGGCGCCTGCGACGTCCGGTGCGCATAACGCCGCGGCGAACTTTTCTCGGTTTTCGAGTCGAAATTCTAGTTAGCGGGCGCGCGATTTCTTTTTAAAAAGGTTAACAAGATGGTCTCGTTTGGGTCGTTTTTCGTGCCGCGAAGCCTTCTTTTGTGAACGGGCAAGCTGTTAAAAAATAAACGAAGTCTTTGTTTCTCGGGTAGTCGGTCCGACCTCCGACGCGGTCCCTACTTTTTTATGCCCCCTTATAACCTGTGTATTACCTACGTGTAGGTATCTACGGTTTTTATGGTCGCTCGGTCAGTTCTTCAATGGGCTAAGGAATTCGATCGAGTCTCATTGTTCATCTCAAATATCTCCACGTATAGGTGGTTGGGGATATAAAGAGGATATCAATTACTTGCCGTCCTTTTAGAAAAAAAAACATTCATTTGTTTTAATTATGGTTAATACGATATCTCAAAATCAACGCGGCTACTGACGTTTTACAAAAAGTTTTTTTCCCATAATTTGTATCTCTTTTTTTCAATTCAATATTCTAGCTAGAGAGCTTTCGTGTCGTTTACGGTAAAGATTTAATTTCCCTATATTTTTATCTTCATCTCATGGTTACTCAGTGAAAATATTTGTCTCACAGTGACTCTACGTCTTTTACGAGCTGACCTGTTGTTTTTTTGTTCATGAACTTTTGACGGCGGTCCCGCGGTTGCTTTTGACCGGAGCACTAATAAAATGTTATGATCGTGTGTTTAACGCGTGTTCTGTGTGTCGGACCTTCCTTTTGACATGATCGTTATTGCCCGACTCCACCTTTGCGGTCGTCTTTTGTAACCCAATTGGTACAACATTATTATGGTGTCAATTAGAGGGCAATATAACCTACAACTAAATCACGGCTAGTTATACGGATTGCATACTTAATGAGTGGGATTTGTTTATGCAAATTGTTCGTTATATATTTCGTGCGGGGAGTGTTTACGTTTATTTTTACAAGGGTAATCGGTATCAGTTCACAGGGTCTAGTTAAATAATAAGCGGCTGAGCGCCCTATAACCATAATATTCTTTTATTTGTCCGCGGTGCCTGCAGCCCTCGCAGCGAAACCGCGAGTGCTAACGAGATGATGAAAAATTCACACGCACACATTTGTAGTAATTAATGTGAATGTAATGATGAATGAGATTTGTGAAGTGCTGGCATAGCACATTCAATGCGATGAGTAACACTCAAGCATTTTGTTTACAAAACACTGGGACAGATCCCAATCGCCAAATAACAAAAAGTACGAACCTTGCAAATTTAAAAAGAAGTTCTTATAGTTCTGGTATATTATAACGCCATCTCAAATACCTAACAGTGAGATCTTTACCTACGTTAGTCACTAACCACCAGACATAATATTCATGATTCACACCTTGAGTCAAAACACTGAAAAAACAAATAACATTCTACTCGGGTGACTCGGTGTAACTCTGATATCGCGCCCATTTATTAGTTCTAACATAATTATGGTCAATGACATTTCGAGAGACACCTATTGATTCAATTACCTAAATTAAATCATAATTAATTATTACATTTTATTTCAAATTATTTCAAATATCTTATTATATTATATATCTTAATATCTTATTCTGTTAATAATCACTATTTAATTTATGAAGAGAAAACATAACAAAAATGTAATATGTAAATAATTGCATTCATATTGCTTTCATTTTCCTCAAGACGTTAATCATGTTATATTTTCTAGACGTCAAGCACAAAGTCGAAGATCACAATGTGATTTATTTACAAAGATAAACAATGGGAGACCTGATTAATTTCATTTATTTTAATTGTCGAGCAAAGGCAGCTCATTATCTTTAATAATGAACTAATTGTTTTATCTACTTCAAGCGTTGGGGTAATACATAGCTCCTGATAATGTGACATTACAGTATTTTTTACCTCTACATACGTAATAATTTATCAGTTTATGTAACCTTATCTACCGCCAGAATGGGAAATAATGATCGTCATTGTAAGATAGAATTATCATGACCTATACCACTTTACATTTATACTACGAAATGAAGTAAATGTTAAAGTTTTTCATAGCCATGTACAAAAGTAGGTTTCAGAACTTGGATCCGTCCAGTGACATTTCCGCCGGCTGACAGCTCATAATTCATATCGCTTCTCTGCTAACATAAACGTTATTATAAATTTATTGCATTTGAAATCATCCTAACAATATCCAATTATTCAAATTACTTGCAAATGAACAGTTTTTTGGGTATAACATACAGGTGCACCAAGTTAACTTTACATTCAAATAAAAAATTATGTCAATCACACATAAAATTATTTCCTTTAACGTGGATAATATTATTCCATTTTAACGAGTAAAACGAATGTCAAGTTAATAAATACTTCTGCGTCAACGATGGACACCTTCTGCTGGTGACAGTTGTTAGTTTCAATTAATATTTCTTTATCTGTAAAATTGAAAATAACTTTTATTTACATATCCAAGTGACATAATATACAATTAAGCAAAATATATTCCCCTATAAAAATGCAATTACCATTGCAATAGATAACTTTGTAATAGCACGAGTATGTTCCATTAAATAATTTTATATTAAAAATCGACTCAATAGGTTGGATGAAGTAACCTATCTGAAGAATGTGAGTCCGATTACCGCGCCACCGTTAAATAGTGCCGCATTAGTGATTCACACAGGTTCACTGGACAATTAGCAAAGGCTGTCCACCTCTGGGCCGCGATGTATTTATTCATCGGATGTTCATCGATTACCATAATCGATACCATCGCGCGTGCCGCATACGGAACAAGTGGCTCTTGAGCGTTTTCATTAAATGAGATGCATTGAAAAAAATATGAGAGCTTTCATTCAAAAATGAATATGAATGACCACAATGCATTGTAAGATTCGACTTGAGCAAACAAAGCCAAGCCCTGATTACAGTACAGTTTTATATAGTGACCAAATTCACATCTTTTGTAAACATTTATGTCCAGTTGATGTACAAACGTCTAGGGTCAAAAAGTTACAGTTACAATTTTATTGGGTTGGTGTTAGAACCTTTTTTTCTAATCGTCTAGAAATTAGTAAATGTTCCATCACTTTTCATAATATTCCATGCTAATTCATATTTATTACTTAGGATACGTCAACGTCTGCGCGGCGGTGTGCCTGCTACTGTTGGTGTGCGGTCTGTCACCGAGGTCGTCGGCGGCGCCACATCGAAGCCGGGCCAGCATGGAGCGGCAGAGACGTGACACGGATGAGGAGAACCCACTGTGGGCTAACCCCTGCGATTATAATGATTCTCAAGTAAGTTATTTATCGTAATAGAACAAATAGTTGATAAAATCAGAAGCATGAAGCGTGTCTGAACAGAGTTTCAGCTTTATACGATAACGACATGGAATAAATACACAAATAAATAGAGTTGTTGTAAAGTGTATTTAGCAACACATAATAGACTTAACTGTTAACAATTTGCAAAAATTTGTTAACAGATTATAACAACAAACTTCCGCACTTTGTATTCATGCCATATTTTTGCGGTTGACTTTACCAACCGCATGATTTGATTAATGACCAACAGGCAAACAGAATAAACCGCACTGATAAACGCAGTTAATGTAAAAATCAATCAAATATCTGAATTGTAGATGATCATGGAAAAATTCGGTACAAAATGGGGTAAACATAATAATAAACAAAGTTTAGTAGTACAAATACATGATTGTTTGATGATTTAACTCGTCGAGTACCGGTTTTGTAGACACAATTATAGAACAATAGGTTGCGGTCACCGGTGACCGCTTGGTGTTTGACAGTTTAATATTATATAATTATGTTCAAAATATAATGCTAACACATATTTTCTTTACAGTCAAAACTACATTACCCACCAACAAAAGAGGTCGCGTTGAAGCTCGTCCGTCAAGCAAAAAACACTTTCTCATCAACTGAGAAGTACAAGGATACATTTGTAAGTACACAGTACTGCTTTTACTCTAAGAGCCTATTTCGTATTATGTATGTAGATGCAAAGACCTTGCAAAATTCGTAACTTCTTGCTGCAGAATTACCAAGTGGATTTAAGTTAATCTAGTTTTGGATGAATTTGATCACAGTGAGCCAGGAGATAACTAATAATTTGGACATCATCAATTGAATTAATCACCAGATAATCATAAAATGTTACCTGTATATGAAGTGATTAGATTTTCTCGTAGAGAACTCAAGGTTATGGAACTCTACAAGTTATGAAGAATAACTTCTTCGAAGTACAAAAGCGCGAATGCTGGCACCGAAGGCCTTTCTTCGCTTTCATTCATTGATTTTGCACGAGGCGATCGCGATATCGCGTAGTATTCGCGTCCACATCTATATGCCCGCCGCGTCGCTCTAAATGAACGGACGGAGCTTGCGGTCGACCAATACCAATAAAACTTAAGCCTAACGTCGACGCATGCCTTTAGCGTTTGTATCTACGCAGATATTATTGATTTATGTATGAGAGTCTGTAAGAGGTGCTATAGTATTCAGCTGACGTGCGCGTAAACCCTGCAAATGGTTAGCACCGATTTTTCGTACTTCCTCTTTCAAATTATTGGGATATAATGCAAAGTGAACGATCTGTAATTTATTATTAACATTTTGAATTGCATTTTATTTATTTCTGTTGAATGACGTTGACTTCTGGGAATGAAATATAAAAGTCTAAAGAAATAGAATAACATTATTGATTCTGCCAAAAGTTTCACTTGAAATCTGACCCATTAAAGATTCACGGCGTGCACGTTTTTGGCGCGATTTTCTCACTGCAGAGTTGCGCGGGCGCAAGCGTGGAAGAGAGATTGCATCGGCCGGGCGCCGCCGTTTCGCGTCTCTACGTCCGGCCGACCGCTTCCTCCCTTTTAATTATAATTTCGCACTGCATTTCTGTGACGCCATGTCGATAAAATACTTTGTAAACAGAACACGTCATGTTAAATGACAATAAAATGTTACTGATCAAATCATATTCCCTGATCGCCAATCTTGTCTGTGTGCTTAAATTACTCATTGTAAGGTATATACTGAATATTTAGCTCAAACCAGTTAGCTTAATTATATACAACAGGTTTATAATAAACCAGTTCATATAAAAACAAAACACCTAAACTTATCAGATGGTAATATGGTCGCACAAGAATCGCAGACAATTCAACCTACATTCAAGAATTCATAAAACATTCACGAATTATTTGAAACAAACGTTTAGCATGTTAATACAACAATTCATATGACGGCTCTATCATTTCAATCCTAGGAATATAATAATTTCCGAATCGGAAGTAAGGTGAGCCGATCAACGAGAAATAATGCGATGTCGAAGTCGCGTCTCGAATCATTTATGGATGACTCTTTACTAACGCAACCAGTAGCAATTCGATCCCCGAGGGGGACTCGTATACATTTCGGCGATTGTTGTCAATATAATCGATTTATTGAGCGGTGGGCAGTCAATGGTAGCGGAACAATGGAAGCTTTTATGTCGAATGTGTCCAGTTATCGAGTGTGATGTTCGCGTATGAGGTATGGTGGCATTGTAATAGGCTCGACGGTCGTAACGACGGCGACGTCCTGTCCGCTGCCTCCTCGTAAAACGACATTATCGACTCACAGTAGCCGGAACGAGGTACAGGACGGTGCGCGTACGCCTCGAATACTGATTGCGCATTAGTATTGCGCGACACACCTGCCCGACGATTTTTTCTGTCTCTCCCCTTAATGTCGGTCATTCGGTACTAATGTATCATATTTATTGCAATTTACACGCAAATCGTGGCGATGAACTACCATTGTTGCTAGTCCACAAGGACGTCTACGTTTTCTTTGTTTGAGCTCCCGTTTTCAACAAAAATTGTTTGCTTATCATAATTTTCAATCTCGTCCTGTTAATATTTGTCATCACATTAAACCAGATAAACGTCTAAGTTACGTCTGAGAGACAATATATCCTAAATAAATCAGGCTGCTACATCTGTCGTCAAGCCCATTCCGTATAAATAATAACTGGCCGCGTTGTACTAAGAACGCAATAACAAATTCAACGAACTCTACCGGTACTGTGTGACTCGCCACCGGCCACCGTGTGAATGTGTCATAACACTCGTGCTTTTGACTACACCGGTGTCATATTATCGCATCACATTTTCGACACTGGAATTCAACTCGCTTCCTTAAAAAATGCTCGTAAACTTTTGAAAGTAATTACGATAAACAAATGAATGGTGTATTCGCGATGTAACCCGATCGGCGATAGCGATCGGCTCGCGGCATGCCGCACGTCGCAACACTCGCAACTCGTGTGCATCTGCTCGCTTATCTTTGCAATAGCTACGCTATATAAACATTGAATTACATAGCACATACATACAATATGTATGTACGTACATAGTACGATAGCGTTGTTCACACGGGCGACAGGCTGTCTGCGGCGTTGGGTGCGTACGTGTGCCGTAAATATATCAATGTCTGCGCTTGTGTGGGTGCATGTTTATTTGATAAGCTTCCGATGTTTCGATCTAGGCATTCGGATGCTAAGTCATCGAATTTCTCAGTTGGTGCCCACCCACGGTAACTGCAACGTGCTGAATCTATATAATTCTTACCGGTTTATTTTATACCATGTTGAGAAAACTCGTGTCTGCAGTTCATTTAACTTCATTGAACTACAAAACTACAAAAATTTCGCAAATTAGAACTCGTTTTTATTAGAACTCTTTTATTAAAACTCTTCAATTAAATATTTAACGGTTACCAAATACCTAATTTCGCAATTGCAGAATTTGCATCCTTTACGTTCTCGATCGTGACTACCAAATTAAAGTAATAGGAATATACAGCATTCTTAATGTATGCTATAATGCAGATACGCCTTAGTTTGGTCGCAAGCTCCACACAGCTAGTAGGTAAGGTTTCGGATATGGTCCGATAGACCGGACGCACACCTGTTACATTTAGTGTGCCAGTGACTACATAGCACATTCCATCTCTGTACTATATCATTACATTCTTACACTTCTTGTTTTGTGAAATCATCTGCACTACATTCATTTGCCGACAAAACATTAACATTCAAATATTTTATTTTTTAAATTTTAAAGGTCTGTAAACTCTAATTTTCCTGCCAATTACTTACCACTTCGGCATCGGATAATATCTCCGCTTTGAATCCATTCATACACCGCGACTCGGTTTATGTCCAAAGAAATAATCGTAAATTTATTTCATTGCGCGTATTATCAGCAAATTTTATATCAGCGGTATCTCAATTTCAATGAAGCAAATTAATATTTGGACAACGTTTTCTGATCGTCACCGATAAACAGTTGCGTAACTGTACTTTTGAGATTTTGTAGGGTTTTGTAAAAGTTTTAATTAGTCGTATTGTTGTCTAAAGTATTTTTATAAAGGGATACTTAAATACAACGCGTTACATCTGCCAGTCCAGCCCCGATTGTTTGATTTGTCAAAGCTATTTCGACTCTAAGGTTAATAGTACAAGGACAGTTTTTGTTTATACCCTTATCATAATGTGTGATACGGCCAGTGTCAAATTTTAATGTCGAAACGGTTTTGTTACGTGAAATGTCGTCGGCGGCGGCCACAAACCTCTGGTTTCGATCTCATCTTACACACGACCTTCGCTTGTCAATAAAATCGATTATCTTGAACGTTTGTATCGAATATTTATGTGCAATAAATATCGAATTGAATCTCACTTGATCTAATCAAATCTAGTGCTAGTATTAAAGATTAGTCAATACAAAAACAAAGCTTGACTATTAATATCGATAAAAATCATCTAGTCTTTATTTGTGATTTTCTAATTGAAAGATGGAGTCTTAAAATAAATAGATGATAGTTACGGGTGTGCCTCCAGCACAATTTGATCTATTGAATAGAATAATTATCAGTTCTTTATAGATCTTGTTGTTTTGGTTTTTTCTCCTGAGGGCAGTAAACGTTTGTCATTTCTAAGAACAATTTGCGACTAGATAACGCGTGTACGTACGTGTGCCTTAAATCTAAGGGTTTGTTAAAAATGAAGCCAGTTTTCGCGCTAACTCATAATTAAAATAAGTCAAATTAAGAAATTGATATTGAGTACATACCTTCGTCAATAATGTCACTAAAATTTCTTCAAAATTTGACACTATCAGCCAAATACTCAGTTCTCCACTGGCCACTGCAGAGCTCTCCCCACTCGAATCACATTTATACCATCGATCCAGGAAACAGCTCGGACTCATCGTCCGCTCAATCTTCCTTTTCCATGAAAGTCAATCAACTTATCCTATTAACTCGATCTATTTCTATCTTTCATAGAATACAAGTGCTCTCAATAGCCGTTGATTCACTGATGATGTACCTTACTCGTATTATTTAACTATAGAAAAGTCGTGTTATTGTAAATTTTCTCTACTTAAATTAATTTTATGTTCTGTACCCTGCATAATTCTATAAAATTGTTCGATCATTACTAACGAAATATTATTTAATTTGTTTCAGGCGTCAATGCTTCATAGTTATCCCAAATTTGAAGACCTTCTTGGCCCGTGGGAATCATCCGAGTACCTCCCTAAGGAATGGCTGCCGAAGGAGAAAGTCCTTTACCAACAGCTGCCTGATGAATTCATTAATCTGTTAATGGTAAGCGTCTAACGTATACTTATAGATCTTTAAATACTTTTTAGTTTTGAAAAATACAAACCTTCAGTTTTTGATAATACGGACGTTGCCAGATTGACGTTTCCTAAATGAAAACAATCACAGAAGGGCGGCGAATTCGCTGATGCCAAAAACGTGCATCCGTATGAGTTTTTCAATCGATTTCAAAGAATCGACATCGTCGGTGGCACTCATTGTTGTCGGCCGACTATCGCTTACGTGAGAACACAATGGTTTCGCAATGCTACACAATCAAAAATGTAATCGAATTTAGGATGATTGCGACTGTCCTTATCAGTTTTAGAAAGTTTGGCAATCCGATGCAGTTTTGGGTCGTACTTTGCAATCAAAAGTTAAATGTTCTGAAAAACTTGGTCACTAAATATCTTCTGTTTTGTCCACAGCCAAAACTCGACGAGTTATTGCCAGGGATGTACAAAGGGCTGAAGATGATTGTTGGAGGACTGAACAAGTTCTCTGAAGAGCTCTCGAACACCAGCATAATAGCGGACGAGAGCCTGAAGTCAAACATAACTCAGTCAATGCACGATGTGCGAGCTGTTCTATGCTATTTTAATGTAAGTATCACTAAAATCTACATCACGTAATTTGTAGAACTAGTCAAATCTTTATTACGTAATTCACAATAATGTAAAAAAAACACAAGAATAATTATGTTTTTACTACACTTTACTTATTCAATTTCTCCTTTTTGCAGGACATCATGCACGTTCGCAACCTGAAGATCGATAAACTTCTGGAATCTGAAATCCCTGACTTGCAGAGCAACATGGGCGCTCTCCTATACAGGGACACCCTGAACTACTTGGAGTACCTCGCACAGGTGTTCCAGAAAGTTTACGACACGGAATCTGCTTGAATACAGCAGTAATGAACAAGAGTCTTACAATGTGACTCGAAGAGAAACTGCACACCCCATGTAACTTTTGGCTGCCTACTTAATCTTGGTGCTCGCGTGGCGAAGCAGTGCTCTTCAGTATTAGTCAGACCCATGAAAAACTCTTTCTAGTAGAATTATTTGCATCTTTTGGCTGTTGAATAGCGAATTAATGTATAGAAAAACTGTCTTTGCCATTACATTGCCATTTTGGTCTAGAAAGAATTAGTTCCTTTTTTGTAAATAGTGACGAATTTAAAATGTATTATTTATTGTCTGCTGATTAACATTCTAAATTTCCCGATTATCCTAGTCAAGGTTTTATTTATTTCTCGCTTAACTCCACTTTAGTTTCAATTTCTTTATTATTCGTAATATTTAATTTAGATTTTAGTATTAGACTTCATTCCAGCACTTGGACTGTTGATGAAATTGTTGAGTCGGAATAATGAATGTGTCAAACGGTGTATCAGAACAGTTTCTATTCTGCTGTCGATATTTAATTATCTATATTATGACATGGTAGCTCGAGGCTGAGACGAATAATTTTAATTGTATATTCCTACTTTCCTTAGTATTACTTGACTATTTGTTAACTATTTATATGTTACTGAAATCCAATGAAATATGACTAGCTTTAATAGAGCTGTTAATTATATTATTGTAAAAATACAGAGCCAGTGTATTTATAACTTAATCAATATTTGTATAGTTCAAATAGTACCTATTTATAACTGCGGCACAAACATACCTGGTTATGTTTGTGAAATTAAATTATTATTACATTTATGTCAACGTTTTTTATTTTTATTTTTTTAATACATACCTCTAAAAACGACGCTCCTGGAAATTTTATGACATCAGGTGATCGTGAATGGTCTTGATGATTAACACAAGGAAAGAGCACATTTGCGGTTATAATAACTAAACTCTAGCCTTTTTTCAACAGATATGATGATCATGATTTTGGGTAAGGGAAATCTCAATGAATGTGCCATTATGATTCATCATCAACTCAATCATGTTCTCATCTTTACCACCCACAAAGTCCATGTTAATAAAATCTTATAATCATACAAATATCCCATAAAAAGGTCTTAAACAAATATTTCATTAAAATATTATTTCTAAGTCACAAACACGGATCACGCATGTTCCCATGAGTCGAGCCTGGAAACAATTTCATATCTTTACACAA
Source organism: Spodoptera picta (assembly GCA_038387885.1). Classification (NCBI taxonomy): domain Eukaryota; kingdom Metazoa; phylum Arthropoda; class Insecta; order Lepidoptera; family Noctuidae; genus Spodoptera; species Spodoptera picta. The sequence continues at coordinate 4,295,643 of JAZHFQ010000733.1, read as the reverse complement.
GGTATTCACAACACCAGCCATATTTGCATTGGTGACTTGGTCTCCGACAAATTAGTACGACCAAGGCGATGGGACCTGAAAAATAATAAAAAACTCGACACACAACATTAACTTTTCTACCAGTCTTCTACACTTGAACTATGTGTCGATCAGATAAGGTTTGAAATCGAATGGTGAGTCTTTAGCGTGTGTATGTTTATTTGTGTTGTGTAACACGTCCCGCTACTGATCACAAAGCGAACTGTCAAACGAGCCCCGCCATATTTGTTTAATCTGTTGTGACGACGACGCTATAAGTCGTCAAAAACCTGCGGGTGTTACATTTGGAGTTGTCGGATGAAACGAAAGCATTGGCTTCTTATTATTAAATGATGATAGTATATAAAGCTCCGAGGTGGTATCTGTCTCAAAAGTGGATAACGTAACGGTAATTGGAATGGTAATTAATGAGAGCTAATCATTATTTATACTTAGGACATCGTAACATGACATTACATCATAAGATCACGGCTTAAGTCCCGGAAAAGGCGTCATTGAACTCCTCTACTGTTACTGATGCCCATAAGTGGCTCTAATCACTTACAGTCTAGTGATCAGTCTATATCCCATAAAATGAGAAGAATACCTAATTAAAATAGTGAATTATGATGATACCTATAATTAATATAAGTGTGTGAATTGATTAAAAAAAATCCTTATTACACTTGAATTACTAACTATAGGTATCGCAAGGTGTTAAAAATAGCCAACATTCAGCATAGGAATTAATTATTGTTAGTAGTTTTGTTCGTATGACAGAAAGTGGTGTAATATTTGGACTAATTATTCATCTTAAATACCTTTTAAATAGTGTTGTGCAATATTAGTGAAGTGTAAATTCTTTAACTAAAAATCGCGGGTTACTCACGTGAATATATTGAGAAAAGCTCTACTAGTTTCGAACCACATAGGGGTTCTTCCTCGTGAGCATTTCCTCGCGGCGATGTCACGCAGTGAGTAGCCTGCGATTTTTAGTTAATTTAGTATGTCTCACGATAGTTATTGTAAATTCATTAGGATTTCACAGATTTTCATTACATTATGTAGATTTGCTGACCTAACCTAACACAGAAGAAATTTATTTAATAATTGATATGCTGCACCATTCAGCGAGGGAGTAAGTATTGAATAATACTTTCTGTCGTGGTGGCCTGGAGGTTTAAGACGCTCGCTTCTCATGCATGAGGGTGCGGGTTCGAAACCTACCAACGGCAAGTACCAATGTGACTTTTTCCGAGTTATATGTACTTTCTAAGATTATTTAGACACCACTGACAAACGGTGAAGGAAAACCGTCGTGAGGAAACCTGGACTTATAATTTCTAATTATAAGTTTGAAATCGCCAACCCGCATTGAGCAAGCGTGGTGATTAACGCTCTAACCTTCTCCGTGTGAGAAGAGGCTTTGCTCAGCAGTGGGCATTTATAGGCTGTTGATGATGATGAATACTTTCTACGTACATATCAAATACATTAACTAATTCAGACATCGAAAAGATGTTGTTAAAGATGTTTTTTATATATATTTACTTCTTAGAATAATATCCAAATATAGTAGGATAGGAAATAAAATAAAGAAGCAACTGGCGGCAATATCAATAGCTGTTGGTCTCCATGTGACAATGTGACGTCGGCCCGCGGTCGCGACCGCGCGGCTCCACATTCCGACCACAACGTTCGTGGATGTCACAGCCGTGTAAATGTGAAACACATATTTACACATTAACAACTGAAGCTCATTGAGAATGACCTACCACATTGTGCATAGAGTTGGGTCACCATTTTTCCCTTAAGAAATGTTTTGAAGAAACTTGATTGGTTGGAAATTATGAGAGGGTTAGTAGAAGTAGCAAGTGACAGGATCGGATTTGAATTCTTTAACTATAATTTTAAATATATTTTGTGTGAAGTGTGGCTGTGAGCCATGTTTCGGTTTCGAATTGGCCGGCTCGACAGGAGTGATACCATGAAAACCGACGTGAAACAAACCTGCCCAATCTTCCCAATCCCTGAATCCCCAACAACCGTCAAATTCCTAATCCTCGCCGGTAATGCACTTGTAACGCCTCAGATTATTGCTACGATCTGCCCGTTTGCGGGCTTATCCTATAACAATATAAAACCGTTAAGAAAATAAAAAAGATTATGTACCTACAATTTACATGTGATATAAATCATTTACGTTATACCAACCATAAGACGTCCACTTTTGACCTTATGTTTCTTTCATAATTATTGATAATAATTAATAACGGTCAATACTTTCCAAGGTCCGTGCTTTTGCTGAACATTTTTGAAATATCTAAAGCACCCTTGCTAGGTTTTTTACTAAGGTTGATTAACTGAACACAAGACTTCTTGCTTGGTAGTCGCTCTTGTGACCACTGTGTGTGATTGTTAGGTATCAACCTACATATATCGACTGGGCGGACATATATCGACCAGATTGGCCAAATTCAAAGTACCCTTAACCGACGAGCATGCATAAAAAGACTGATGACTGTTGATGAAACGAAAGAGTCATGTAAGAATCGTAGCAATTGACGTTCCATAGTATCTGCCTACCCCCATCGGAGACAGGCGTGATTTTATATTTTTATTACTACTACTAGCTACTTCCACGCGGTTTCACACGCTTTGCTCAGCTCCTATTGGTCGTAGCGTGATAAATTTTAAGCCTATAGCCATTTTCGATAAATGCGCTATCCAACACAAAAATAATTATTCAAATCAAACTTGTAATTACGGAGATTAGCGCGTTCAAACAAAAAAACAAACTCTTCCGCTTTATATAATAGTATAAGATACACAAATAAGGTTGCTTACTAAAACGTTAAGTAGGTACTACGGTATTGAATCCAAAGTCATCATAATCATCATGAATCATGATTTTCCTATAACTTTTAGGAGCATTGTTGCAAACTTTAATAGTACATTTATAGTTGAGTGGCATTCAGTTTACATTAGATATCTACGTAAGTCATTGGGCGCACCCCAAACCATACCGGTATGAACTGACGTTTACGAGTAGAAAATTAAATAATGTAAGCATGCTATTCAGCTTTTTGCAAGCTGAATAGCATGCATTATACATTAAACTAACAGGCATTTGTAAATATATGTATAGTAATTAGATTAGCGATTAAAATTGACCTATTTAAAAATTTCTACGGCATTGTATATTTTGTAAATTTATAGCATTTAAGCAAATTAAAAGACAATGACAACATAATCGAATGCCACCATCTATGTCAAAATCATTTATTTCAATTAGGCCAGAATAGCACTTTTGAACGTCAACAAAAAAAAATTAAAAGTGAAGCTATTTGCTCATTCCAAGGTGTAGATTCCTATGGAGAAGAATGAGCAAGAAACTCCATAGGTTACTCTTTATGCCATTAGATACATAAAGCTCGACTCTAAAGTCTCAGCAAACAGTCGCCTGCGTAAGCGCATAAGACATCAAACAATTACTCGTACCACAAGTTAACATGAAAACATCAACACATCGAGTTGATCTTTTAAAAAAGGCACAAAAATGTTTTCACCTTCGTTTAACGATCAGCCGTCGGCGTCCACAATGGCGTTTAGGGCGCACCGAACGCGCATGCGCGCTTTATCTCGCTCACGTTCCCTTGTTTTATTTATTAGAAAGATTTATTATTTACCACAGGGCTCACACACGATGTGTCACGAATCTGAGACGAAAAAACAAGGACTATGTTAATGTGTACCTCCTTCGCACGTGACAATCTCTTTTTTGATCGCCCAACTTACTTCATAATTAACTGTAAGCGAATGTTCATTTCCTGTATTTGTTTAATTGATACGTTTTCTTTGTTCTTGTGTGTTCTTTAGGTCGTTAAGTTGAGCGGTATTTTTGTAGTTTCGAGGTGAAGGGTATTCGGATTGTACCGCACAAGTTGCGAAAAGTTCGCTTCGTAGCTTACTTTATAGTAGTATTGAGTAGACTACGTGAAAACTGAAACAATAGATCTCTTAAATAAATAAGAATTTTTTCAAGTAGCTATCATGAAGATGTACTAAGCAGTAGATGCTTAATAATTTTATACATACAGTCATAAATAGAACTATCAACTTGCTCGACCCTTTTACGAATTACCAAGCATGGTACGTCTAATTGGTACCTAATATTTATGTAATTGAAACAATAAAAGATAAACTAATTTTATTGACAAACATCAAAATAAAAATCGACACGGATGTTTGAACAAGAAAATCGCTAGCACGCCTAATTATCGCAAATCAAAATTATTTACGTGAGAAAAAAAAACAAAATGATTGTACATCACAAATCACTCCTAACATGACTTCATCGACACTGAAATACCCAGCAACAATACCTAATTGAATATGTTAAATGTATAGCAAATCGAAACGAGATTAAAATCGTTCTTGACCTACGTAAAACCACAGGTCTGCCGTGACCGAGTAGGAGAAACATACACAAAACAAAAGACGACCAAACACTCCTTGTTTGACATTATCTGTGTACTTTGCAAGCCCTTATGTCAACTGTGTGGCTTGACAGTGTTACGTCAAAGGAAAATAAAGGATTTATGGCACTTTCATGGTTGGTTGGCTGTATGTGCAATGAGGGCTGATGCTCAAAGATTCGAATAGTACCTATTTATTTTATTTTTTTACGTTTTTATTTAATTACATGTCATGTTTTATATCCCAACAATACCCGAGTAGAGAACATACTTTATTTGTTATGATTTGAGATTTCCACTGGTATTTTCACCGTAAATTGACAAGCTAATGCATTGCTGTAGTTGTCACATAAATTTTACATTTCGCCTCATAATTATTCGAACAAACCTTTGTTAGAAAAAAAGTTGAGGACCTTCTGCCTACCTATTTTATCAAGACATCAGGGTTTAAAACCACAAGGTCTACATGATGAAAATTTAGGAACTAAACACCAGACTTCTGACCATCAGTTCCAGTTTGTTTTTCTATTACGACTATTCAAAAGCCATCCTCTAATAAAGTCGCATATTGAATAAATACGTTGACATTGAATAATTGATTGACTCGCATCTGAATCACCACGAGGCGTAGCGGAACTATCAATTTTATTTACCCGTCAGACATTAAAGAGATCATAAAACACAGAGTTCTTTGAAAAACCTAATTTGTCGCAAGACGAAATCGTATCAAACCCAGACGGGATTGAAGACAAGTGATTGCAAGCAATTATCTTTTCGACTCCTACGGTCATACACGTTCCGCTTTCAGAAAGATATGACCTCGTACATACTGAGATTCAAAAGGGCATAAGTTTATGGATTTCCATATTGACTTAAGTCGTATTATCGCGCGACAACGCTCTCAAAACTATGACAGGAAGCGAGGCGCATGCCTTTCTTCAGGCACTCACAATCTTTGGATACATTTTCTTTCCTGGTCTTAGACTCAAAACAGATCTAAGGAATGTCAAATATTTTAGGATCATTTACATTTAATCAGGGTGGTTATGACTGTACGTTACTTTGTGCGAAAGCTTTGTGTGAGATAACATCTTAACTATATTTTCAGATGTTGTTTATAAAAAGTTAAGCTTTTCTCACAAAGAATAAATAATTTCGTTTAGTGCTTCAGACAAACATTTGTTTTACATTTATCCTTATCTCGTCATAAAAATTAAACCCATATAATAAACAATCGTGCTTAAGATATCAACAAACTTAAATTTCAATAAACAAATTCATACAATATTAGCAACATTACAAGATGCTAGGCGCAAACACTTCACAAATTGAACAAATTACCTACACTTGTGAATTTGACGCTTGGTTGCGAACCCCTGACTATGATGCAGTGCTATAGCAACATTTATTGAGTTTAATTACCGCAACACCTTACTTTATTTACCACGTAATTGCGAGATTTTTTTATATCACTATTTTCCTAGTTTATTTATTCAGGTATTACGCAATTGATGGTCGAGATTCCGGTACTGTGGTTTGTTTAGTGACATCAATTTTAAATGGCAATATTATGAATTTGGTTTCTTTTATAGTTTTTCTTTCAAGTCTTTTCAAGGTCAAGGAAAATTCACAAACTCTTCTTACTTTACTGATAGATGGCATGCGCAATGTGAGCTATTATTTTAATTTGAAGTGTAACTTCTACTACAAAGTCAAGGGTAAGCCTCTCTATAGCAAAAAAAACTCATTGGCCTTCCGAAAAAGATATGATTAAAATTATTGCCCTAAATAATTATATTGAATAATTAATCGATAAATAATTTTTCTGTTTCAAAATATCAAAAACAAGCCAAAATCACGTCAAATTTCCTCATCCCAGTACCAGTATATCTTCCATGTCAACGATCAAAGAAAAATCTCTAAAGAGCAAGCATGTCATATAAGGGACATTGCATGTCCACAACGTTGTTAAAACAAGATCCTGATTACCAACCGGGGATGTGTCTATTGGCCTAGACGAACTACTTTCTATTTTAAACTCGTCTTAACATAAGTACTCAGGTATTAAGTTAATCATTCTATCGCTATGCAAACTGTTCCTTTTTTTCTGATGTTTGTCAACATTTTCTTAAGCAACTTATCTACTGTTTCGTTTTTATAAATAAATATAATTCATTTTTTATCAATATGTTGTACCTAAATAAACTATGTCATTAGCTTTCCGTATCGAGCAAGTAGATAGTTATTCAACCTTCAAACCTCGGAAGTTCATATCGATCGACTTACTACATCAATTTGTTGATATCAAAATAACGATAAATGGATATTTGCGCAAGGAATCACCTGGAAAAGCTGAACAGGTGCGTTATGGAAAATACATCACCTTAGCAATACGAAGAAGTAGGTACAAAGCATAAAGTGATCAATTAAAAATTCCTACTAAAAGTAAAAACTAATTCAATTCTCAGTAGCTCTAGAGTGCCAAAAAACACAACTACACCGAAATGTCCCAAGAGGCCTGTACTACAAAACACTCCATGATACTCACAGAAGTATTTTCCCATAAAAAATATTTGATAGTTAATTAAATTCATACACTTCCAACCATCTGGTTTGAACCGACTTTAGGCCACTTGATCACAATGATACGAACATCAAAGTATGAGTAATATTGTATGTGTTGTATATAAGTAGGTACATATATATTATATCGATTAGTTGCTCTAATTTCGGCACACGTCCGGAAGCGAAGAGATTCCGTACTACCGGACTTATAATTGGAGGTTGTGCTAAAGAGTTCTCACGCGATCGTGATATGGCACTGATGACTGGTGACTCACGGCATACCGCTCTCTTTGTAATATTGTAAGTTAATGCATCAGTCGGTGATCATGGCCTAGAATTGCTGGGGAAATTCTTAAGAAGGTTTCATACTATGTGCTTTTATTAGATCAAAATGAATGCTATAGCAATTATCCTTAAGGAAACCAAAACATTGTCCCAGTCGAATAAAGTAAAGGGGCATTCACACCATAATTATGTTTTACGAATCTATCGGCAATAAAACAGAACCGGATTTAACTGGTTTATTTACACCTGTTTTTATGTTATTACAAGAATCAAACACGTGTCATAGATTTTTTGTGTCAATTAATGAGTCTTTAATACACGTAATTTTAAGATGACATGAACAAGAATGATGAGTAAGAAAAAAGAACCCACTTACGGTTCAAATGTACTTATACATCTCAGAAACACTGAAGATATAATAAGTCGAAAAAATAATCATAATCTTAAGTTGTCATTGGGTTTTTTATGTTATTTCAAAGTGGACTCTATCAAATGATGAAAAAGTTTAAATTACGATACGTATCTCATACTTGACGGCGTAAGTTCCATGGCAATAGAAGAGGTCAAATAATTATAAATCAACTCAAACTAGTTTGAACTGGATTGTTGGTTTTTTAAATAAACAATAGGCCGTAACTTCCTCCTCTCATTATTTTTCTGTATTTTCCTTATTTTTATAAACAATATCATTAATTTCACACTACAAAGTGACTTCAACGTAATTGCAACCACACGAAATGATCTGTGGTTAAAATGCATTAAGCATTTAAATAAAAAATCCCGAAACCTACACTCGGTGATTAGTAGCATATCTTTCCGATCTGACAATTTCAATGACGTAAAACATAAATTATTAAAGTTATAAAACAATTGTAGGTCGTGTTGGTCCGCGGTGTTTCCCAAATTTCTTTTATCATTGTATTATAGTTCCGATAAACCAAGGTTACGGGTACTACTGAATGAATGATGCCCACTTAAACGTGAATCATGCGACCAAATGGAACGCGTGCTGCGAAAAATGATGAGTAACAAGATAGACGCTCTTAACAACTGTTTGAGATACAAAATTTACGAAGTCTGGACCCATATGCACACAAAAGTTGAAGCGCAGAAGTTCACTCATGCAAAGAATGGAATAAAATCCGAGGTGCCTAATATTGGTCCCATATAAGGTATGCTATGCTATTTTTATAAGTAGATATTAAGTAATTACCAAACTATTTAGCTGTATTTGTAATTGACACCTAATTATATCTACAAGTTTTAAGACACTAATTAATGAAATTTTTATCTTAAAAAAGTACACCAATTGACTTAACAAAATAGATCAAGTGTGCATACTCCTCATTAATTTTCCATTTTTGAAATCTTAATTTTACGTAGGCTGGTATGAAGAGGTCTTCTGCGTCCATTCATTGCGCGATTTATCTTCAATTATAAACTGATTCATACAATTCCAGGATTCATTCCTGGATTTCAGTCGCAGATGTCAAAAAATGACGAGGAATGTGCAAATGACGTTTTATTTGAATTAAAAAATAATTCTGTGGTTTAGGTCAAATCGAGTAAAGTCATTGAAACCACAATTTGTAACATTTTAATTATTTTTTAATTCATTATTTGAATTAGTCATTTTTTACTAGCAATCGTTATTTTAAAGTCCGGAATTGGCGCCAGCGGTTAATTTAATGTCAATAGTTTGCGAAAGCAATATTACAAATTATTTCTTATATCCAAAAAAAAAATCAATAAAAGTAATGTTAATCGCAAACCGCATTTAAAGTCCAAAAAAAACTAAAAGTACAGGAAATCTCAAAACTATAAAGGCTGAAAGTAATAGTAACTATATTATCTCTCTAGAACTACACATAACGAAATAGATGTATTTAACCACAGTTTAGCATCATATAAAATTAAATTGCGCAACCTTCTCTTAAAATAATATAACCTATGTTTGACTGCATGTGCTTGTGTATTCTGTTTAAAATAAATTGTAATTGTACTTTCATGCTACACTTAAAAATTGTATGGAACTCGAAGTCTTTTTGAACCTATTGTTTTCTTATATAAGTTTTGTTTTTTATGTGACTGTTTGTTTCCTAAATAAAATAAAATAAAAAAATAAATAAAATAACACCACACCTTTTATCCTCGAAGGGGTAAGCAGAGGTGCACATTACGGTAGTTAATACCACTGTACAATGTAACACCTTTTCACTATTTATGTTATGAGTCCCATGTAATAGGAGGTGAGCCTATTGCCGTGTACCAGGCGCATTTCCAGACTCCGTGCTACTTCTGAGATTTTTCTTAAAAACCCAATAATACTTTGCCTGACCCGGGAATCGAACCCGAGACCCCTTTCCCGGCAGTCGTACTTGCGAACACTTGGCTAACGAGGCAGTCTCTCTCAGTATCTCTCTAGAACCCAACTATGCGAAATCTGAATAGTGCAAAAAGTTACAAGGTCTCGATTCGTCATCCCATAGCGCTGATCACACACATTCTTTCACCATACACCATAAACTTCCCGTGTTCCACAGACTGAACATAATGATTCATACAACAGTCATTATGACTCACAGTCACACAAGATGTTCACCTGTACCTTTACAGATCGCATTGTCAATTAGATTACATGATAGTTAGGACTCATTATACAGACTTATGTATGGAATCAACGGTTGAATGATTCTCTGTACGTATTGACGTCAACTTCGCAGTTTAAATATTTCGACACCGTGTTTGTAAACACGGCCTTAAGATAAAATCAATAGGTTCGTTTTTTAAATAAAAATATTATTAAATTAAGTTAAATATTGGGCTTCATTTTGCACGTGTTGTCACAGTCAGTGTAATCCGGCCCTAAAGTCTAGGATCCGCAGACAAATAACAGTAGTGTGATTCAGCTTATGCAAATACGTTGCTCAGTCGCATGTCCCATTGACGTTTGTTTGTTGAATGAGTGAGTATTGTAATGTTGTCTCGTTTTGCAATACCACGTAGTAAGCACCTATGGTTTATTTTTGGTTAATGGTCGAATAATGACTTAAGCTAATGTGTTGCGTCGAACAATGTAATAACGTCACAAGAGACCAAATTAAACCCTTAAATAGTTGAGCAGAGGTGTGTACACCTACACTTATTTGTCATTACTATATGCCTATGCTGTGACGTCCATGGTTATTGTTATGAGTTGTAGTTATTTGAGTACTATTTGTAATAGTGACACACCTTTGCATGATATAATTTTACAAGACTATTTTATCTACATGCCAAAAGTGCAACGTAATTCCATTAACCACGAACTATATTTATAGTTATGATCAGTAAAGTTATTGGAATAAATGAAATCAAAGTTTAATATTACAGATAGATAAGACACTCATCTTTTACTAATTGTTAATAAAGTCCTATCAAGTTTCATGTGATAGGTAATGGTATCCTTGTGGTAATGGTAAAGGTAATGGTATCCTTGTGAAAGTTAGTAATTTGTATGTTTGTTTGTTGGTTACTACTTTACGTCAAAACGGCTGAAGGGATCGAGATGCAATTTTAAAATAGGTATTGAATAAAAGTAAATAAGAACTACACTCAACATGCGAATTAAGCCTAAACTGACATGCACATCATCATCAACATCAACAGCATATAAATAGCCACTGCTGACCAAAGATACAGAGAAGGTTTGAGCATTAATCACCACGTTTGCTCAATGCGGATTGGCGATTTCAAACTTAATTAGATATCAAAAGCCCAGCTTTCGTCATGATGTTTCCTTCACCGTTTGTCAGTGGTGTCTATATAATCTTGAAAGTACAGATAACTCGGAAATAGTCATACTGGTACTTACTTGGAGTTGGTAGGTTTCAAACCCGCACTCTCATGCATGAAAAGCGGGCGTCTTAAACCTCCGAGCCACTACAACTTAGATTACTTAGATAGTATCATTCAATTCAATTCAATTTCAATTCAATACGTTTATTGCACTCCATATGTTTAAAAGGTGTTTCATAATAATATAGTACAGTATGGACCCTGTAGGGCACGGCAACGTAGAAGAGAGGAGGACGCTAATTTTATTTAGATTATGTATCGCAGATTTTTTATTACTAGTTATAAGTAGTTGTTTTGTTCAATTTATTTTGTAATGCTATTAGTATTATTTATGAAAATGTTTATAAATGTACTTATATATTCTATGTAGGTTTATATATTTATATATTAAACATTTATTTTAATAATTTTTTTCGTTATATATTTAAATATGTGTATTGTAATAGGTGATTTAATCATTAATATTATATATGTCGTACATATATTTAATTTTTAATTACAGTATTTATTTTAAATCTTTATCATTAATATATTCTTTAATCATTATCAACTTACATGCTCAGTAGTCCTCTCTTTTACGAAGCCGCGGAAAACTTAATGGGTTGCCGGGGTTCCGGCTCGACGTGCAGGAGAAGGAACGGGGTGTTTTTAGTCAGTAAGAGTCTGACACTCCCTCCCGCCTTACCCAGGTGGGAGCAGTCATTCGATGAATTTCCCCCATAAAAAAAACCTCCGATCTTAAACCTCCGGGCCACCACGACTTAGATTAATTAGATCGTATCATATCAACTTACATGCTCCGTACTTCTGTTTTTACCAAAGAGGCAGAAACATTTAGTCTAATAAAGTTCCCATAGTTCCCATCACATAATTCATGTTTATTTGGCATTTATATCTGTTATGTTAGGGTTCGGTTTGCTATTCTTGTTCCAATTTTTTATATAATATTTATATTTACCTTCGTTTGGCACATTTGAGTCAATAGACCACCGACTAACGCCACTGTATTGTTGTTTTTGACCTCATTCGATGATTTGTAACTATTTTATTTTATTTTAATGATGGGTTCCAATATAACTTGTGTTCAAGTGTGGGAGAGCCATGCGTCGGCAAGAATGGGCCAGCTCGACCGGAGTGATACCACGGCCTCACAGTAAACCGACGTGAAGCAACGCTTGCATTGTGTTTCGTCGTGTAAGTGAGGTTACCAGAGGCCTAGCTCCCTCCCCCTTTCCCCAATCTCCCCAATCCCCGAATCCCCAACAATCCTCAAATTCCTAATCCCCAAAAGGCCGGTAACGCACATGTAACGCTTCTAGTGTTCCAGGTGTCCATGGGCGACGCCGATTGCTTACCATCAGGTGATCCGTCTGCTCGTTTACTTATATGGCATATGCCAAAAAAAAACAATTGGTGAGGCGTGACCATGGTATGGCGTAGCCAACTAATAGTGTCACATTAAGATGAAAAACAGATAGGTACCTACGCCTAATTCTATTTTAAATATTTGATGGCCTAAAGTATTTTTGGTTAAAATTGCAATAAACGATTTTAACTTGTTGAGTACCGTCATTATAGACACAATTATAAAACAATAGGTTGCGGTCACCGGTTACCGGTTGGTGTTTGACAGTTTAATATCAATCTCATGCCTTTTGAAAGTTTCAACGAACTTCTTACCTTATTTTATTGAATTAATTTAAAGTTTTCTTAAAATATGTATATCCTTTGTCTTCATACAACCACTACGTACTAAAAATAATCGTAACCCAGTAAACAACCCATCCGTATCAATGCATATACTTGCACTTTTATTATAATTCATAACCAAATTACATAGGTACATATATTTTATTTTTGTACAATTACATCAAATTACTAAAATTGTATTAAAAACCGCAAGTGAACGATTCCGGAAGGTAATCGTATACTATAACTATGATGTTCTATTGTTAGTGCAAATACAAACAGACGGCCTAATGATCGGTTTATCCGTATCGAGTTACCAATGCGGTGCGCCTTACGCAACAAACAGAGCATTAAATCGGTTCCAGTGTTCTCAAGTACTTACCTATTATCAACATATTTGTTTTATAACCCTGATTTTCTATAAATAAATACAATTTCATCATTGTCTAAATTTTCCCCAAATTAATGTATTCGTAAAGAAATTAATGTCGTCAATTAACATACTTCCAAAACAGATTCTACCATGGCATACGTTAAACTTTAAAAATGTCGCCTACCCTTAAAAAATTCTAATAACCACAAAACTAGAAGACCCGATCTTTAATCACTTAATAACAAAAAAGAAACGATGTAACCTTATCGTATCATATCTAACATCAATGTATAACGAATTCAGAGTCCAAACATACGTGGGCACCGCAAAACACTGCCTTCTGAGGAATGTCGCGTAGGTCAAATAAAAGAATTCGGTCCTTTAACAATAACATAATCGGATGCGCCGGCGCCGCTACGGCGATCGCTTAGCACAATGCCATGAAAAATATTATAAAAGACATACCTATAGACGTGTGAAATCACGGCGACACACCGGTGCAACAAACAGAAAAAAATCATCGAAAAAAGTTCAAAGTTTTCGTTCGAGAACACTTTTTTTTTTGAACGACTATTAATTTTATATTGATTGGACGTTTTACGCTTGTTAGAAAGATTTTTATAAGTGGCCTGTAGTAACGTTATGAATACACCAATATCAATGGCTAATAAAGCAATTTGTGATATCCTTTTGAGCTGTAAAAGGTTTTATTGCTCAACTTAAATATTGTTATATAATAACATCGTTAGAATTTGCATAAAATAAACGTTCAGCGGTGGTTATAGAGGAATTGATTACTAATTTTATTTATGGTAGCTATTTTAAATGATTAGCCGGCTACTTTGTTCTACCTCTATACTAATTAGCATTGAATATTTATGTCATACATTGGTATATTCGATATGACACGTGAATTATAAGCGGTAATAGTAAAAAAGGTATTCTAATTCTATGCTTTTTAATTTATTGTCATCTCAAACGACACTTAAAAGTTAACGAAGTCATAACTTTAAGAGTTTACTAACAAAGAAACCGCTAAAACTGACCACCGTAACGAAAATGGCGATTCATGAGACGAACCGTTCCAAAATTAATTGGACATAATTAATAAAGCGTCTAAAACAAACTCCTCCCAGCCTTCCGACCGATCTTGCATGTCGGATTATTTTATTTCTTTTTTACAAACATTAAAATACCGTCCACCTGAATAATGTCCACTTTTATATTTATGACTATAAAGTTGAAATTTCCGTAACAGTGTTGGAAAAGGTGGTAAAAATAAACGTATCACGGTGTGTATCTAAGGCTTTTTTGTTACAACATTCCATACAAAACGTGTGTTGTAAAGAGCCCCCGACGATACCACCCATTCATGAGGACAGTGGTGACCTATTGAGATTCGAGACCAACAGGCTTAGTGTGGACATGCCCGGTCTAGATAACAAGGTGTATCCTTAAGTGTCAAAATTAACACTGCTGATAAATATTTTAATTGTTTATGTTCAGCAGAATAATTACATGGCATTAATTATTCCATCTGTCATCTAAAACAATACCTTATTTGATTACTAATTAAAAAAATATTTTTATATCGTAACTTATAATTAAATAGAGTTATTAATGTTATTATTGTCTGTCTCTTTGACTACTTAATTATTACCTCAACAATGCTAATAAATTCATCGTTCATGCTTAAACATAAAAATAGACACTTTTACAAGGACCACAAAAATAATAAATTATGTATAACATTTAATAAATAAATAGAAATGCCGTTTTTAAATATCATAAAAAATAACCTCCACCATAAATTCATGTCCACTTTATTCCTATCGGCTCAAAGGCCCACACGCGAGTTTCATGCAGCCTCTTGTAAAATCGACTTTGGGCTTGAACGACACTTGGTCCTTTTGTTGTATGTCCTTGAAGAAACAAATTTACGATATCACCTCGCACTCACATAATGAGCGTCAGCAGAGCTATTAACACCTTTAGCTCTTCAATGAAGATGTAAGGAAATCGCGTTGATGAAAAAATGGTGACGAGTTTTTGAGTAGAACAATAACGTGTGACAATGGAGGAATGAATTAAGTTGTAGGTGTTCCAAATTCATTTTGTGTTGTAGTATGAATGACTTGTCTAAGTAGGAGTTGTTTCTACGATGAATAAAATTTTTGAAGATAGTTAGAATTATCATCTTTGCTAATTAGTTTTGCTAACATTTTTTTATTTTATTGGGTCTTATATACTTATATTGAGTGAGATCGTAATGTTCAACTTATTACCAAGTGCCGCTTATTCAGTTATATAATTGGCTATGCAAGCGGATAAATAAACCGTATAAACGCTACTGCAAAGTTATGTAGTCAATTTCTTTGCCATAGATAATATAATAGAAGTACTCATCCAAAGTAAAAATACAATACATTTATTTAGACATCTTAATTGGGTGTGTAGGTAAGTACATTTTTATGGTTGTTAACCCTCTAACCATTTAGAAGCGACAGTAAAACACAAATAAACCACAGATCCCAACAGCTTAACATTGGTTCCGCATATCAAAGCATATAATTAGCGAATAGTCGAGCAGCAAACAATCGACACGAACCAACTCCCCTGACAATAAATCCTCTAACATTTATGATTTTTAAAAGATTTCCAACATTCAAACGAATAAGAAAAAAATAACAATTTATGGTCTCTTCACCCCCGCTGTAACCATTCAAAGCCCAATAATTGTATATTCTTTTACAGTAGTGTGCCGTTTATTTTGTATGGCCGATGAAGGCCGCAAAAAAAGCATTCAACTAAAATCACAGGCGCCTTTAATCACCGCTATTGAGATCTATCGGGGATCAAAGCACGTGCGGCGCCATCACAAAATGACCTCTCAAAATATTGACGTAAGGTCCAATTTACATGGACGATTGGACACGCTTTTTTGCTCACCAGCGGATGCTCGTGTCAAACGCTTTAGTATTTTGAGTTTGTTTTGAAAATTCTTTTATCTGATGTATTTGCTGTATCTATTGTTGGTGGTTCTTCATCTGCTACGGGGGCGATTTGTTGAGGGGGCGGTGTGCTTGCTGAAACTGCTTACTGGCAATAATTTAGACGTCAAATACGGTTTTTGTGCGATGCGGGTGACGTGGCGATCATTTCAGTTTTATTTATGACTTTGGCAGGATATCGTACAATATGCGGAGGAATTCGCGGCGGCTTTGACGGCGATGTGCCGAGGCGCGTTGGTGGCATTTCCGTTATTGTATAAAGGCTTCTTTTATGACTAGATGGTAATTGTAATGCGAGAAAATTTTCAGTTAACAATACTTGTCAAGTATGTATGAAATGGATATATGTCATTAAAATAGATACTTTCATTTCAATAGATGTATTTTTAGATTTTTATTATAATAGACAAAGCAATTTTTAAATTATAAATATATTAGATACTGAAGCGTTTTTATAATAGCATAGCGGTATGGCTAGCGGTCGTCACATCGTGCGTAGAAAAGACTTCAACGAACGCGAGCGTGTAGCACTTCACTGAAAATTTAAGCGGTGATAATCAATGAAAATGTTTAATTTATTTTATACTCAGATTTTAATTACATGTATATTTTTATATTGTGTATGTTTAACATTAACTTTTGTCTCTAAATCTAAGTTATTTATTTAACATTTTCATATAGTATTTACTGCTCAATGGGTTGGTAAAAAATTAAGATATTGTTTCCTTTAAGACTATTAATTTGTGACCGTTTATATACTGTTGCTGTACTATATAAATACTAGAGGTATACTGGTGTTGACATACTATATCAATATTTCGTCTTCTTTATATAATTGTGAAACTATTTACATTTATAACAACTTATAGTTATAAAAGTAACGAAGTAATAAATAATCATCGACCAATTCTATCACAGCTTAGAAACCGAATTCTTCCCTCGCACATTTTACCATTATCTATAACATATCAGTATAATTTCTCATAAACACCTGGTAATCTTAATACCCATATGTCATGAAGAGATTTAATCTCATTATATGTGTTAGGCAGGGTGCACACTGTACGCGGACAATTGGCGACGCGCGACTGGGCAGCTGTCGTGCGCATGCGTCTGACAGGTGTGAACACCGCTTTAGAAGTGAGATTTAGCCGACCTTTAAGGTTTTGGTGAGATTTCATCATTTGATACGTATGTAATAATTATATATGTGGTCTGAATACTATTTTCAGTAAGTACTTAGGTACATAGTTAGTATTTTTACATATTTTTTATAAAAATCTGAAGTAATATATTTTCGTTAGCCTTCATCATAAAGTTTTAATTAGCTGTAGGTATATTATTAGAGTTTTCTCATTATATATTATTTCTAAATCACCAACTAATAAGTACTTAAGTAATTAATTCCAGCTAACGGCATTCCAATTTTAGAATACCTTACATAGGACCACACAAGATAAAATGACTAACTACCAAAAAAAAACACAAAAATATAATTCATGGCTCCATTTTTTATATAAAAATGAATGTCTCAATATCAAACGTCAAGCTTATATTTTATGCTTACACTTTCTCACTTCCCACGACCACAATTTTAGCAGTCTTTGCGCATAGACTAATAATCATAAAACCACGAAACAAAAGAGCATCTCTCAAAATATCAAGTTACTGCACCAATAAAACCCCTGTCCAAATATTTAGTATCATAAAACCGATAAAATAAATATAATATATAGTACAATCGGCACACCGCATTTGTATTCATATAGAATATAAGTTATAAAAAGATTACGGTCGTCATTTTAACTTCTTTTGTTAAAAATTAAAAGGCGGGCGCTCGTTTAAGGCACACGTCACGTATGAACACGTCATAAACTGTGCCTTCAATAAATTAAAAAAGTATGCGATAGATAACATTTATATCCCGGTAAAAAAGACCAGCCGTGTCGCAAGATTCCTACAGCCGGGGTTTAGAACCTAGTATATTAGAAAATTCCAACGAACCTCGCCAAATACTCAATCAGACACATAATTTAATATATTTACATATGAAAAAGCATCGCCAATAAAATACAAAAATCGATTCCGATACACCATAAAAAAGACATCAAAATCAATTTACGATCCGACACGAAATAACTCTGGACGGTCATAACAGAGGGAGCTATTTGAGAAAAATGCATCATAATCCTAAACGCCACTTGTCATACGAACTCTATAATATTATGACAATAAAAAAGTATTCATTGAGACAATAGTGAGGGTTTGAGCCCACAATAAATTCTGACACGCTCCATTTATCACGCGAGATAATCATCGAGAAGCTTAAACCGTACACACGGGACGAAATACTTTAGAGGTTTATTCACCCACTTCTGTCAAATTTATACGGTTAATTAAGTTGTTTGCGCAGGAATTTCTAATCTTTGTAATCGCATGTAAGTGATGTTATTACTTAATTTTATATTTTTACGTCTGACAGAAGTTATGGCAATGCTAAATAAATGATTATCTATACATTTGTACATAATTATTTACAAATACCTAAACTAACATACAATTACCTATGCTGAACAAACATTATCACCCTTCATTTTTAAAACCCCTACGTGTGAGCCCAACAAATTGGCTCAACAAATCGAGTACAATGTTCACCGCCGAGGCGTTAACCAATCAGTGGCTCGCGCTTGAATGCGCGGCCCCTTTCACACGGGGCGAACACATCATTTAGTTCGCACCAAATTATTCGATCTATTATCGTTATATGAACATGTTTATTTATGAGCATATATCTCACCCGCACCCGTTTTTATTGGCAGTAAAGTATGAAATTGTGTATTAGGAAGCCTTTCACATTGGAGTTTCATATCAGCAGAGGACATAACTCGAGATTTAGTTTTAACTGGCGTTTTGTGTTCGACCGACACGTTTAAATGTGATGTTTTTATGGAAACGTATGTTATTACTTCAGTTCATTTCGTTCGGTTTATAGCTTTTAGTCACTTTGTGCGTCAAAAGTATGTTGTGTGAAATATACTTTCATGCATTGCATGCATATTTTTAAAGATATGCAAGTTATTTATACTTTTCTTACATAGTCGCAATCTAAAATCCAAAAAAAAAACTAATTGTTATGAAAATAATTATCTTTAATTTTCGAAATTATATGCAAATGTAAATAATGTGGAAATATAAGTATCTGTTAATCAATCAGTATATTGACGACTGAATGGATATGGATAAAAATTTGGCACATATACAGATTGCTGTCTAAAATAATACTAAAGAGTACCATTATCTTGACATAAGATTTCTATGAGAAAATTTTCATCAAGTATGCGAGCTATGCGACACTTTCAGAAGTTTAGTGTAGCTAGCTTATCACGATGGACTTTGTTCGTCACGTTTTACAAATCTGTCAACATTTACAAAATCTTACTCATAGATACTCTATCAATAAGTCATATTATTGAGTAGCTACTACTTAAGTAGTACTTGGTAAGTATTCTATATTATTTATGCTTATGCAAAACCTAGGCACGGTATTTACAGTACACTATAAATTATATCACTCAAGACTGTTCGTACGTCATTGCAATACTTCAAAAACCATTATCTAGTCACATAACATCATCATAACACGCCTTAAATTCTCTGAAGGGATAGGCAGACGTGACATTAGATGGTACTACTACTGCTAAACAAAAACTTCTGTATTTAGAGGGACTCACCATATATCAGATTTTGTGCATCTGTCTCCATGTTATGACTGAAAATTTTCCGAAACCGAAAACCTCAATATCTAAACCGGGAATGGAATCCGAGCTACTAACTAAAAGAAACGGTTGACAAACGTAAATATACTGAGAAAAGCTCTTATAGTTTCGAGTCAGAAAAGGGACTCTTCCTCATGAGCACCGTGTACGGAAGCGGTAATGTCGCGCAGCCTCCTGACAACGTTACATTATTTTTTCCAACACTATTTTTAATTAATTTAGTATGTCTCTATAGTTACTTAACTCGTTGAGCACCGTCAATATAGACACAATTAAACTGTCAAACACCAAGCGGCCACCGGTGACCGCAACCTATTGTTCTATAATTGTGTCTATAATGACGGTACTCGACGAGTTAAAGAACAATAGGTTGCGGTCACCGGTGACCGCTTGGTGATTGACAGTTTAAATCCCAAGCAAATTAATCCAACCCAACCTTCAATCGACATTTAGGAAGTCTTGCAACCACTTAACTAATCGAGAGGACCTTATAGTTTAAAATTAACATTATCTAGAGATATCACATATAGAAGTATGTACCTACTTATACTGGTCTACCTAATGACGTGTTGTAGACCAGTTTGTGGACATTGTCCTCAAGACCAGTCGCCAGATAATCAACTCTCCCACAGACATCCTGACCTTAGATTTAATAACTGAGATTGTAGATTCTATGTCTATTTATAGTCAATTTTTTACTGCTTCCATTCTTTTATGGACTACTTTTTTGTGTTGTGGAGTCGGTAGTCCAATTATAATTTCAAATATTCCCTACTTTTGTTGGTTACATCATATTTCATAGATAGTTCGACTTATCTTAGTTAAACACTTTTTATATAACATAATGCATTGGAAATCCATCTTCCCTATGTACTTAAGTGTGGGAGAGCCATTCTTCGGCACGAATTGGCCGGCTCGACCTGAGTGATACCACGGCCTCACAGAAAACCAACGTGAAACAACGCTTGCGTTGTGTTTCGTAGTGTGAGTGAGGTTACCGGAGGCCAATTACCCCCTCCCCTTCCCCAATCCCTGAACCCCCAACGATCCTCAAAATCCTAATCCCCAAAATGCGGGCAACACACTTGTAATGCCTCTGGTGTTACACGTCCATGGGCAACGCCGATTGCTTACCATCAGGTCATACGTCTACTCGTTTATCGGCTTATGGCATTAAAAAACCTAATAGATTGATGAAAAGCCGTTACAGTGACTTCTGCGTCTGCGACCTCATAAGAGTCACATACGATACGCGTTACAAACTTCATGAAGATATTACACGTTAAGATATTATATAAAAATAGATCAGGCTCTGTGTTATTAATAAAAGCTTTAAAAATTAATCTAGGACCTAATCGAAAATTAAACCCTGACTTCATTAAAAACTAAAATTGCATTCAATTTAAGTATCGCTAGTCGTTATAGTGTGCCTTTGAAAATATGAATGACTCCAAAGTTTCTATTACAAATAACACAATACATAGTGCTTTGTCCACAATTGCGATTATTGTCCCAATAGCTACCTATTCATTGTCAGCTACCATATCACTCATCTATACATAGAAGTTTTACATAAACACATTGATAAAAGAAATAATGTACAC
Organism: Spodoptera picta; assembly: GCA_038387885.1. Lineage (NCBI taxonomy): Eukaryota > Metazoa > Arthropoda > Insecta > Lepidoptera > Noctuidae > Spodoptera > Spodoptera picta. The sequence continues at coordinate 4,274,007 of JAZHFQ010000733.1, read as the reverse complement.
CATCAATAAATCCTCGTGACACTCAAAGAACGCCGCTCTAATTTCGCCAAAAGCAGACACCGCTAATATCTCAATTTTGAGAACAGACCTACGTCTGAGGGCCAACACACCGCCCATTAGAGGCCCACCGTCCAGCTGCTCACGAATCGTCACTTAATTGCACTACCTAAGTGCAATAAATTAATTACGTGACAACAAAACTGTGAGAAGACCCACGGGGAAACGAATGGAAACGAGGCAAGGCAGCCCCCTGCTGTTCCGAGACCTCACGAGAACACTGTCGTATCACACCGCTTTGTCCACCTAAATTCGCCTTCCCTTTTCGCCTGTCGAGTTTCTGGGTAACAAAAAAGAGACGAGCAATCGTCGGCGAAGCCTTTGCTCCTCGCTCATCATTTTTCACGTCTCATTCAATAACTCGATGCATAGTCGCCGAGATAGTGATCGAGTTTTGAAATATTTCGATGGGAGAGCGTTACATTCCCAAGGATATGGTGTTACTTTGCGTGCGGAATGTTTGTACCTACTTGTATTGTGCTGGACACCGGTATTCAGGCGGTCGACTTAAGGTGGCTTATATAGAAAAAATCCAAATTATTAAACGTACGAAATTCATTTTTCAAAGAGCTTTAACTTCCTAACAAAATTAAACAACATGCAATAAAGATACATAAAATAAGAATAGTAAGATACATAATCACGCCAATTCGCTAAAAATAACTTAAGACAACACAGACAAAACAATACATCACTATTACCTATTCGTTGTCTAACATTGTTCAAGAAGATTTCAGAACAATACAAACTTGCAACTTGCAATACAAATTTGTGATTTTCTTTGAGAGTATAACAAAATTTTGACAAGTCTGTAAAGTATCTACATTAATTTATTATCTACATTATTGCACGCCGATGTTGAAGGCAAAATAAGAGGAAGTAAGTTATTACAAAATTACAACTATCTGTACCTTATTTACGCAAATAAATAATTTTTGAATTTGAATTTGAATTTGAATTTGAATTTGCATCTACACTAAATACTAAGTCCAACCCCATTCGGGTGAAATAAAACGGAAAATCCATTTACAATACCGTTAAAACCGAAATAAAACTTCGAAGGCAATTTTATTTGCATCAGCGAACATATTTATAACACCTTCAGAAGCGTCAAGGCGTTGCAAGTCCCGTATAGTGTAATTTAATTCAATGCAGCTTACAAACCCTTTGCAACAAAGCGTCCCTGAACACTTTGTTTGCTATTGTCGGCTACTTTACAGATTACTTTCATTGTACTGCATAATAGTTAGGAAGCAGGTACAGTTATCTTCATTGAGTGTTCTTGTACAGATGTTTATCAGTAAAACAATGTTGTAAGGTTTGCAAACTGACAGATTTTCGAGGTTTGTTCTTATCTCTTGTATCTTGGGAGAGCTTCGCTTTGAACCGCCGCGTTTTGCACCTATTTGTTGAAACGAGTGTTATCTTGCAGATTAACGTGTTGGATTTTGTGTTAAATGTCCGCATGTTGTAGCTCTCTGAATGGTTTTGTTTGGGGAGTGAATGAGTAGCTAATGACAATGCAGATCCTTTTCGATTGCTGTGAAAGTTATTACGTAACGTCCTATGGTTAGGTAATTAAGTAAACACGAATTTGACACCTTACATACTAGACACTTGAGATCTACCACATGAACAACAAAACAATGGGTTCCTATGTACTATTGTGACAGCTGGAGTGCAAATTATATAATAATTTTGCCTAACTAGACACAAACAAACTTCTTTAATATGTGGCTTTGCGTAAAGTTTTTTTTAGTAGCATCCATAGACTCACATCAAATGAATGCCATGGCATTTATTTCAGTAACTCTGAAAGCAAGTATTCCTACTTGCTTAATATTATGATACTTAAAATACCATCGACAAATTACGCTAATCTTTCCGAATCGTCTTGCCATTTCCATTCCATTATGATCTGACTATTGACAAAACAAAAATATCAATGATGTATTCACCCTCTCTTTAAAAATATGACGACACATAATACAACACTCCTTTTTTGGCAATGGCCTATACAAAAAGATAGTAGCCTCTATTACACGTATTTGTTCTAAGTAAATAAATATCAGTTTAACGTCAAATATACCGCAAATAGACTCCACATTATTTGTTATTCATAATAATTTTAATAATTTTGACCCGTAGTGCGTCATTCATTCATTCATTTTATTAGTAAGTATTAAGTCATTATAACAATGAATTTTTAGAAGCACTTAGTTTAAAGCCTTCGACAACATTTGGAGCATTAGCCAATTGTAGAAATAAATTATAAGCTGTTGTCAAAATTAGCCATTCATTTTTAATTATTGTGTATAAAGCTCATGTTTTATCATAATATGCAGAGTTGCAATAAAGATTAAAATAGATTTCTTTTCTGTAAAATTAAGTTGAAAATCTTCACTTATATTATAAAATATTTTATTACCAACACCTCGCATAGTCCACTACTGAACCTAGAGATTGACCTATGGACTTTTACATAAGAGTTGCTCATGGCAATTATGTAGTAGAGAGGTTGGAGAAAATGTGGAGAAGGTTTTAAAAGGTTTTAAAACAGTAACAATGGAGTTTCATGCTTGTTCTTCTTCATTCGAAACTACACTTTGGAACGAGCGCCTAGCTTCACTAGCAGAGAGACGGATGGACAATAATATTTTCGACATTTCAAATGTGCCTAATTAAGCATTCATCATCAATAGCCTATAAATGCCCAGCAAAGCCTCTTCTCACACGGAGAAGGTTTGAGCATTAATCACCACGCTTGCTCAATGCGCGTTGGTGATTTCAAACTTATAATTAGAAATTATAAGGCTATGTTTCCTTACGATGTTTTCCTTCACCGTTTGTCAGTCGCGTCTAAATAATCTTAGAAAGTACATATGACTCGGAAAGAGTCACATTGGTACTTGCCGTTGGTAGCTTTCGAACCAGCACCTTCATGTATGAGAATTGCGTCATAAACCTCCAGGCCACCACGACATAAATTAAGCATTAATTAAAATAAATGTTTTGACTTTGACTATGACTTTGAAGGCACTATTTTCCCTAAATATTAATGTCACATTGATTTCCTGATGATATAATGACCAACTCTACGTTAACATGATTGCTTTTGATATTCTTTACTATTTGATATGCAATCAATTGTAAATTGTGAGACTAATATTTCCATCCAAAATGTTACATGTGAATTTAAATGTATGTTTAAAAGACAAAGCAAACTAATCTATTACTTGAGTAGCACCTAATAAGGTTTAATCTACATAAAACCAACCGCTGTTATATACCAATCATTCAAAATCAATCTTGTGAGGTTCTATACGGATGACTAAAACTCAGACCATACACATACTAACATATATATTTGCTGAAATATGAAAATTAGGGCGGCATCGGAAGGCTTTAATCCATAAAGAAATCCACCCACATCCGGTGGCGCTTGGGAATATTTAATAATGTGAAGTTAACGAACGGTTTATAATCCTGCGGTTAGACTTGAAAAGGCGCCGGCGATTTAGAGCTTTGTACCTAGGGTCGGATTGAGGGAGGTAACAATTAAGATTTTTCTAAGGCAGTGTTACGAAATTAATGAATGAATAATTTAACCGATTGTAATAATAAGGGCACCTTGAGGCGAGGTGACGGGCATTAGCGATCCCGCGGGCTACCATCATCCCGAGTGCTCCAGGGAGAAGTCACCGTTCCTTCTTCTCCGGCTTGCCTTAATTGGCTGGCTGGAGTGAACGATGACAAGGAACAGGTCTCCCACCTCTGGCTTGCCTTCATTGGCCGTCCAGAGTGGAGTCGCGAGAGCAGTGATCCTGCTCGGAGGGTAAGAAACTATTCGTAAGTCGCGAGTGGGCCAGGGATGCAGGAGGCTTCGGCTGGAGCAGATGATCTGAGTAGAAAGCGGTGGTAGTTTCTTAACCCTTCAGCCACTCACATTCTCGTTGCCCCTATGTTGCTATATCTAGCAACCATTCCCGGGGCCCGGCCGGTGAGTTGGCGAGTCTCCGCCTGCCATTTTTACGTGTAAAAATTACATTGTTTCGGCAGGTGCCATAGTCATCCATAGTTCCCAATTTACCAATCCACAGTAACCCATCCATAGCCCTACCTTTTTTTTCCATTATTCACAATAGTCCTACACTAACCGGGGACTGTCCTTGGGTGCTTTTCCATAGTGCATACAGGGATAGTCGCCGGTTTGTGTCTCCATTACATTTAGATTAAAGTTGTCTAAAGGGCCTCTGCGCAGTTGGCTTCGGCCCCTCGTACGCCTCCCAAATGACCGGGACCCTGTGGTCCCGTGAATGGTAAAGACATACATAATAATAATAATAAATGAAACAGAAAAATAAAATGTTACGTTGATGTTGACGAGAGCCAGAAGAAGACAAGGCGCACCCCCACCACCTCCGGACTCGTCGCTCAGCTCCGCCTCGCCGTTGCCGGACCCCAGCCCCGTAGGATCACTGGTGACAGCAGTTGCGTCGAGCTCGAGCGACGACTATTTCTCCCCACCGACGTCGCCGACACCTGTACATCGGCCAGGGAGAGGCCGGCCACCGACGGGCTTGGGAACCAGGGGCCAACAGGCCCCGGGACGGGTCCCCGCGACCGGTGGTTGTGTGCGGCACATGAAATGGTCTCAAACTATAAATGAGAACGTCATGCGCGCATACTATGGTGCTACAGAGGGAGGGACTAACCCCACGGCTTACCGGGAAAGGATGCTGTCTGTTTTTCAGGTGCTTGAGCCATCTGTCAACGTCTCGGCCTAACGACTCTCGGATCAGGTGCGGGTCATCCAACGCAATTGTAGATTGGATGAGGCTACGCTTGATCGGCTACGTCTAGAAGCACTGCGCAATCGTGTCGTCCCCGCTCCACCACAATTGGTGGCACAGACACCTGTAGTGTCACAATGTGTGACACCAACCACCCCTATCGTTGGAGTGGAGGATGACAGGGTTGAACAAGTGAGTACTCAGTGCAATGAACGACTGAGGAGTGCTTTGGAGGATGCGGTTCGTGAGTACAGACTTGCTCCTAGTAATTTAAGACCAAAATTACCACTTTTGCCCATGTGTAGAAAAAATAGGGCGCTGGTGAGCGCCTTGGATTCGCTACTTAAAAAATATTTTGAGAGTAGCGAAAACCTCTATGATACACACTCAATCGTGTACTGTGGGGCGGTAGCTGCTTGTCGAGTGGCTAACGTCAGATTCCCAAATCTTGACGCAGCAGTCCGACCAAAACCAGCAGTACCTGCCTGGCAGTATAGGATAGAGCGTCGTATCAGTGAGGCCAGGGTACTCATTGGCAAACTATCCTGCTTCAGGGAGGGCAATACTCGCCCTAGAGTGATGCGCTTTGTAAGACGTGCATTTGTGGGCACTGAAACCAGTCCTCATGAATACCTGTCACGTGTTACAGAGCGCATCGACTTCCTGAAGCAGAAAGTTTATGCATGGGCAAACCGTATCAGACGGTACAAAAAAAGAATGGAGCGCTATACTCAGAATCGCATGTTCCAAAGAGATCAGAGGTGGATATACAGAGATTGGGAACGATCCAACCAAAATGTGGCTGACGGGAGGCGACCGGATGATGATGCCACTAACACATTTTGGCGCAACATCTGGTCGGTGCCTGTTAGCCACACAGAAGGTGACTGGATGTTGGATGTTAAGCGAAGGTGTGAGACTATACCAGAGATGGAGGAGGTAGTAATCACCTCCTCTGATGTAGCCAGTGCAGCCTGTCCGCCCCGAATTGGAAATCACCGGGGCCGGACGGACTGCACAATTTCTGGATTAAATGGCTCAAGAGTTCACACGCTCGCTTAGCATTACACTTCCAGACAGCTTTGGAAATTGGGTCGTTACCACAATTTCTAACAACAGGAGTTACCCACCTGCTCCATAAATCAGGTAGTACCACTGAGCCCAAAAATTATAGACCAATCACATGTTTACCAATGGTCTATAAACTTCTTACATCCATTTTGAGGACAAAAATAACAAAACATATTGAAAATAATTCCATTATGTCTGTATCTCGAAATGGATGTAAGGAGGGGTCTCGTGGAACTAAGGAGCTACTCCTCATTGATATGGTTGTTAGCCAACAGGTTCGTCGGTCCCGAAAAGATTTGTCTACATGCTGGATAGACTACAAAAAAGCATATGATTCTGTGCCACATACATGGCTCCTGAAGGTGCTGGAGTTGTATAAAATAGATGCAACTTTACGCGCCTTCTTGGAGTCATGTATGAGGCAGTGGAGCACTGTGCTTTGCTATCCGGGATGTAGACAAATCCAAGGGAATGAAGAACCTGTAAGGATAGTACGAGGAATATTCCAGGGTGACAGCCTGAGCCCACTATGGTTCTGCTTGGCCTTGAATCCTCTAAGTACTCTACTAGAGGATTCAGGGTTAAGTTATTCTTTGCGGAGAAGGGGTCTAGTTATATCCCACTTACTTTACATGGATGACCTCAAGTTGTTTGCTCCAAACAAGAAACAGTTGATGGAACTACTGAATATAACTGAAAAATTTAGTAGTTCCATCAGAATGGAGTTTGGAGTGGACAAATGTGCGGTCATGCATGTAAAGCGAGGAGAGATTGTGGAATCTGAGGGACTAGAACTCTCAGATTTCACAAAGCTGAGATCACTCTCCGCAAACGATACATACAAGTACCTGGGTATGTCAGAAGGATTAGGCATTAATGGACCGGACATGAAGCAATCGTTACAGGAGCGCTTTTTTGGCCGCCTGAATAAGGTACTGAATAGTTCCTTATCAGGCGAAACAAAGTGCGAGCCTTTAACGGTTGGGTCATGCCAGTCCTAATGTATTCTTTTGGTATACTCAAGTGGACTCAGACTGAACTTGACACCCTGGATAGGCGAGTCCAGACCCTGCTGACTGCAAATCGCATGCATCACCCTCGTTCGTCGGTCATGAGGTTGTACATCCCGCGGAAGTGTGGTGGTCGAGGCTTATTAAATGCTAAGACCCTTCACAACCGTGAGGTGTGCAGCCTCAGCCAGATCAGGGAATATTTCCTGAAAGTCAACGAGGGTATGCATCGAGAAGTAACAGCGGTGGACAATGGATTCACTCCGCTAACATGGCAAAAGAGGACTAGCGCAAACCTGTGGTACTGAGCGTCAATGATCGCAAGGAGATATGGCATAGCAAGGAGCTCCACGGACGCTTCTTCCGGGCCCTTCATGGGCCCAGTGTAGATTTTCTAGCATCCGTGTCTTGGCTACGATTCAGTAATCTCTTTGGAAAAACTGAAGGATTTGTCTGTGCAATTATGGACGAAGTTATCCTTACGAATAACTACCGGAAATATATAATTAAGGATGGGACGGTTGACATATGTCGGGCATGTCATAGTCCTGGTGAATCCATTAGACATATTATTTCTGGTTGTGGTCGTTTGGCTAACAGTGAATATTTGCATAGGCATAATCAAGTAGCCAAGATTATCCATCAGCAACTTGCTTTACACTATCGACTTGTTGAGTCTGAGGTACCGTACTACAAGTATGTGCCCGACCCAGTTCTGGAAAATGACTATATCACATTGTACTGGGACCGGTCTATCATCACTGACAGGACTATTATAGCCAATAAACCTGATATAGTGGTGATAGACCGACAAGTACTTGTCGGTCTATCACCGACAAGTACTTGTCAAGATGATAATCGATAGTGATATCGATTATCATCTTGCCGCAAGATGATAATCGATATCACTATTCCTCATGATGAGAACCTCGTGAAAGCTGAAAAAGATAAACAAATCAAATATCGTGATTTGGCTCACGGGGTTGTCGACATGTGGAATGTAGATTCGGCTATCATTGTGCCGATAGTCGTGTCGGCCAATGGGTTAATCCCTAATAGCCTCGACAACCACCTTAGGAGGCTAGCGTTAGGCAGTTGGGTCAAGGGCCTGATACAGAAGGCAGTTCTCCTTGAAACGGCGCGCATTGTGAGGAGGTTTCTATCTCTGGAGCCCTAACCACCGGTAGCTTGGACCATGCTCCCGCTACTGGTCGGCTCCTATTTTTTATATTTTTAAATATTATTTTTTATTTTTTTGTAAGTAGTATTTAAAAATGTAATTTATAGAGAATTTTAAATAAATATATGGAAATAATAATAATAATAATAACCTTTATTGTACACCTTAATTAAATCAATAGAATATACATGTAACATTATAATAAAGAATAATAGGGTACAAAGGCGGCCTTATCACTAAAAGCGATCTCTACCAGGCAACCTTTGGGTGAATGGAGCATTATTGAATGAAAGTGGAGGTTGTGCTTGGTGTACTCAGGTCCTTGTAAATTATATGTACAAGTAAAATATATATTCTCTAAATAATACTATTTACATACATAAAATACGTCATACAAACAAACATATATCTATACATACAATATATATATATATATATATATAATACATATATATACATACATGCATAAATACATAAATAAAATTCAATATAGTATGAACAACGAATATGTAACAGTAAAGAAAAAACAAAGAGAGAAATGTAATAGTAATGGTAAACTACAACGTGGAGAGATAATGTTTTTTCACGAGTGCCTTGAATGCAACAAGTGACTCTGCTTGTCTAATAGAAAGTGGCAGAGCATTCCACAGTCGAACAGCTCGAACTGTAAAAGATCTGTCAAATGATCTGCTCGCATGCTGGGGCATCTCAAGCTTCATGTCCTCCGATGACCGTACTGGTCTAGAATGTGTGTCATGGAAGAACTGGAAACGTTCTTTGAGATAATGAGGGGTAGCAGGATTGAACAGTGTACTGTAGAGTAAAGATAAGATGTGAGTATCCCGGCGAAGGCGGATCGGCAGCCACTTGAGTTTAGCACGATATTCTGAAATGTGGTCATATTTGCGTAAACCAAATATAAACCTAATACTGAAGTTTTGGAGTCGCTCAAGTTTTTCTAACTGCATTTCGGTGAGATCCGGATAGCTGACGTCAGCATAATCGAGGATGGGAAGAAGAAGTGATTGAGTAAGCGCAATTTTAGTAGCAGTCGGAAGAAAGTTTCGAAGTCTACGCAAAGTCCTCGCAGACGCAAACACCCTTCGACTGACCTGTCCCAGTTGAGGTCCACAAGAGAAGTCTCGGTCTATAACAATACCCAAGTCTTTTACTGTATCACTGTATGGTATTGTGGTACCATTAAAAACAATCGGAGGGATCTGCGACCATACAATTTTACAACGTAAACGGGGGCTACCGATAACAATGACCTGTGTCTTCGAGGGATTAACCTTCAAACCATAGGCCGCACTCCACTCCGAGATTCGTGCCAAGTCGGTATTCACCATCTTGACCGCCTCGGTGAATTCATTAGGGGGTGCCTGTGAGTAAATTTGCAGATCGTCAGCATACAAGTGGTAGGAAGATAGAAGTTCATTAGAAGAATTTATAAAAATTGCGAAGAGTAAAGGAGAAAGAACGCCCCCCTGCGGTACGCCAGCAGCCGTATCAGACCAGGTAGAGTATGAACCCTCAATGGCGACACGCTGCCGGCGGCCACACAGGTAACTATGAAAGAAATCAATCACAGTTGGAGATACGTTAAGAGAGCCCAGTATTCCAAGCAGTATATCAAAATCAACGGTGTTGAAGGCATTGCTAAATTGTATTGATTTATTTAACTGATTTTTATATTGATTACACATTTGAGCAATAAAAGGTATTGTATTATTTTCTTCAAAAAGACTATTTTAAATTAGACTCATAAGTTAAGTAATTTTTTCTGCTTTAGCTTAGTATGAATATTTTTTTATTAAAATTTCACTTTTGAGATATTCAATAAAAATACTATGAATAACATGAAAATTCTTATCGCACAGAACTATAATACTTACTAAAAAAACAATTATTGTCGAAAATAAGTTCTTTACAACTAATATCGTACCTGATTATCGGGTAACATTTTATTCACACTATGCCAAAAGCTAAGTCCAGCCCTGCGTTTAGTCGGATAAGTCGTAAATCCACAGCGGTTTAGTGACTTGTTGTAGTAACATAATTTGCTCTGTTAGCTAAACTTTATGAATACGTATTTACCTAAACAAAATTCAATATGTCGTCGTTTTTATATTGTAACAAATTGAGAAAAAAAAATGAATTATTATTTAGTTTTATGGTAAGTTCAGAAAAACCTAGGTATTGATAGGATAATATCTATAATTTTGATATTAGAATTTTCGCTTTACCTATGGGTTAAGTCCGGTTGAGTTAAAGGAGGTAGAGTCGGAAATTACCTCTAGATTATTGCTTACTTTTTTGAAGAAAATATTAGTGTTTACTTATATACAAAAGGTATGAAGATACCAATACATATCAAAATTCTTAATTCTACTACTGTATTACCATTTAAAACCTTATCGATAACAATTTTAAAACAGTAGGCACCTACTTACGAGCCTAACACAAAAAAATGCCACAAAAAACCTTTTTTTAAATCCGTCCCTGCACCCGCCGAGATAAATTTTAGTGTTATGTTGGGGCCGCAAATTATTTGCCTTGCCCAATCTTTATGAATGGACTCGCCCACACCCTTCTTATCGGTAGCTTGTTTTATCACTCGACTAATTTGTTAGTTTTCAATGTAAAGATTATTGGAACATTTGTAATTATCGTTCTTAGATTAGATAGGAGTTAATGGGACATTTTTTTTCTTTTTTATCACTTATAGAGATGTCTTCTGATCCAATCGTGGGATGGTAAGGGGTAAGATTTATAGTGTTAAAATTTTTAAAAGCTTTTATTCGATTTGTTTTTTTTTCTGGTATTAAGAGTAAATCGTTCTGATAAACATTTTTAAATGTGTTTATCTTTTTTGTTTTTTTAAACGAGGGCCGCTTTATTTGGTAAAATCATGCAATGTGTTTTTTTTTTGTATATATTTTTTTATTTACTCTGTTTTACAACTTACTTACAGTGAAAAGTATTGTTAAAATTTATTTTATTTCATTTTAAAAGACTTCATGCACACACTAATGTAAGTACTTACAAGGTGGTCTTAATGCCTAGGGCATTTTCCTCCAGCCAGACCTTCGGGTGAGACAAAAACAATGGTCGATGCAAGAAGCAAGCGTATTTAAGAATCAATAGAAATACATAAAAAAGGATAGTATACACTTACATAAAATAAAATTGGTGTTGTAATAGTGTTGTATTGCTATGCACCTGTTATGTAACTACACTAATTTATTATGGTCAGTTCCATATTTTGTTTTATATATAACAAATAGTTCTCAGTAACTAAAAACTTATATTAAAAATTAATTTACAACTACGAACCACTAAAACATGAAAGAAATATTGATTTGAAATTATTCCATTATCTTCAAACTTTAACTAAGTACTGTCATTTGTACGGCATCTAGCGACGAGTAGCGAGACTTTGAGATTATCTCCAATAAATCAATTTCTTTCGAGCTCATTCTCGGGAATACGTACTGAATAACAAAGAATGTCTAACATTATTTAAATATACGAGCAAATGATGTCAACTTTTAGTGTGAAGCTCTAGTTTTTATACTTTAAATAAATGTAAGCTTCATCATCTTCTAAACCGTTCACTAGATGGCGCTACTGTCCGACATTTATACATTTTATAAAGTTCGATTGGTTTAGCGTTTCTTGCTAATAAACCGGAATACTTAGTAAGTCATATATACAAAGACATTTAATATTTAACGATCAGTTTCGCACATTAGTTATTGACTAACGAATTACAAATAAAATTAGGTACAAGCTTAGACACCTGTAGGTAGATTATTATTATCTTGAAATATTAATATTAAATTATCATTATCCCATCGTATACATATCGCTTAATGTCGTCATTAACCTCAAAAGCTCAGTAGAATTAAATAATTCAGAAACGTGATCATAATTAACGAAGGCTGGTTCTAGAAAAGATTTAGTGTCAAAAGTGACAGCGACGACATCTAACCACAAAATCTAACTCCATTCAAGAACTAAATCCTAATTTAGAACAGTTCTACGGCCAACAGATTCGTATCACGAACAAAAGGGAACGCCGAATATACTGTCATTTCTACCATTTAACTATTGTTTTTTCGTAAAACAACAACTCCGAAAATGATCGTTTATCTCCAATCGGCACCCTGTTCTCGTTCGACGCGAAGGTTAACACCGATTCATTAAAAAAAGGAAGTCTGGACCCCCAAAAGACTGAAAAAAGACTATGGGAAGGGCCAAAAAGACTACAGCTTGGTTACCGAACGGCGCCTAGTGGGTGCATCAGCGGCGTCTGTGAATGTGAGATGTTTTATAGCCAACGATTCTCAATGAATACCCGATTGTAAATTAAATATTAGGTCAGAAGATTCCTTTACAATTTAGCAATATTATTATGGCAAAAGATTTGGTGATTCATTCTGAATTTAAACTTTGAAAGAAACCGCCTATTAGAGGAAAAGAGGTGTACTAATTTTTAGCTTATTAGTTTTGGATTCATAGCACCCTTTGAAGTTCGTATTAATTTTAATCAAATCTGAAGTCTAAGTAAAATTTTGTTTTCCAATTAGTAGGTAACTGTTTAAATAAGGACAAAAAAATTTACACGTGGTCAAAATTATTCTTATTGACATGCGCAAATAAGGTAAAGAAATATAAATACAACAAAGTTTATCAAATTATTTTTTCTGCAAAAAATAAACATTAATATGCATTTATCACATCCAAAAATATCTGTTTAAACAAGCTTACGATTACACTCGACCAAAAAGCTCTTAAACAATCGTAAAGTATAAAAGCACATTTAGATGTTTGAACTGATATTCGCTGGCGTGTAGTTTTGTTGCGCCCGCGCCGCGTCCGTCGCTCGCGCACCTAATTTATACGCGTCGACTCCGACGCGATGCGCTATTGCGTCCACGACACTTTTGTATATGTTTACATATTAAAATTCATGTTTGAAGCGAATGTATGCAAACGTTTTAGTATAATTTAAGTAGGGGACGACGCTTCTGATTTAAATCATTTATTGAAGATAAAGAAGCAACTTTGTAATACAAGATTTTTTATTTAATGTTGTATGGTATTCATTTGTGATTTCGACTTAAGTATATTAATAAACTCACACGTTTTTGTCCCATACACATTACACGTAGCTGAACCAACTTGACACTCTTAATCGACATTGTGTTATGTATGGGATTATGTCCTTTGGTTCACAAATCTAAATACACTGGTTAGGCAGGTCTGCAAGATTCTTTTTTCTATTGATCACACAAACACGTGAACACAAGTGGTCATTGACACCAACAAAGGTTATGTTTCATTATAATTATCATAACCAAAAATAAACCAGCCGCTAGTATTTCCCTTTACCGTATTATAACTCCTTCAAAAAACCCTACTATTATCATGTCAGTAAACTGTATTTTAATGAAATTAATAAATAAAAAACTTTAATAAATACAATTTGGAATTCATTAGAAACTCCTTGAGTTTCATTATGGAAACCGCGAGCTGGCCACAAACAAAGAATATTTATTTAGATTACGTTTGATGTTAAAAAAATTTTTTTTCGTGGAGCCACCAATTTTCTATATAAAAAATTACTACTACTATATATACATATATTACACTACTATACCTCTATAAAAAATTATGTGATATATTGTTGAACATCATTATTCACATAACCTTAAAGTACAAGTTTTTATACGTGTCAATGTTTTTTAGACACAGTAGGCTCGGAATTTTTTCTACTGATATGTGATGTTTTGGTAAGTCCACAATAAAAAATTTTATAACCATTTAAACCTCAATTGTAGTCACTACACACAATAGCAATATTAAATTTGCTACTTGGAAACCAATTAATTTCCAAGCCGTCATAGGACAGCAACTTCTATTTAAAATCATTAGGATAAAAGAAATGCCGCCATCGCAAAACATAAGGAAAATCATTCATAAATAAAATTAAAACAATGTAATCATAATACCATAAACCACTATTCTAATTAGTATCTACCTCATAGGATCTGGCTAAGCATAACTGTAGCCAATTCCATTAATAAGGTTCCCAAATTCATCATTCACAAAAACTGACAGCTTACTAATTTGATTCAGAGTCTAACGTTACTCCTTTGAACATCTTTACCTCATATGGTGTTCTTAAAATTGAAGCGAAATTATCTGTAATCTAAGGGATCCATTCATGAGTTGACCGCAGATGACTATCTACTACGCGGCGTGGTGCGGTCACAACATGTCAGAGTTAAATAATATTTAGTACGTCTGGTTATCGTTTGAAGAATGCGCGGTTGACGTGAAGACATGATGGGTGAAGGTTCCGTCGGGTTAGTTAAAATTTGGTAGCTTTTTTCGGGTTATGATGTCATATGTATGGATTAGGTGATGGCATTTTGGATAGGAAAATGCGTTAGTGAAAAAGGGAAAGTTTTTAAAGAAAAACACAGTTGATGATCTTACATTAATGTCTTTCCGTGTATTAACTTGCTAGGTCATAATCACTTTGAAGATTATAAATATCAATAGGTACTTAATTATGTTAGTTAAATTGTTTTGTTGCAACATCAAAAACATTTTTTATATTTCTTTTTTAGTGTAAATATCCTGTCATTTACCCTCTTTTCTAGAGGTATATCACTCACAATATAAACGTTGTGATCGTTTATTTACCTCTATAATGGCCGGTGTTCACATTTCTCATTTTCCTTTGACAGCAAAACGATAAATGTTGAGACCACCATGGCCTGCTGTCAACGTAACTACAGCGTCGATTAAACTTATATAAATATTGAAAGGAATTGTTCATATGTTTGTTTGTTTATCTAAATGTTACATTTTTGCGTTTAGTCAATTTTAATCGTTTAAAAAAGTTTGTTAGAATAGTTTTTGTTTTTTCTCAATTATTTGGACTCAGTGCATTTGTTTTTTTTCCGTTCTCCCTTATTAAAACTCTTTCTATTTTTATTACATTATAGTGATGAAAAGACATTACTTATGATTATTTTACTAATTCCCAAAACGTCTAAATGTATCAAATGACTTGAATACAAGAAACACAGCATACAAAACCATGTATAGCATGAAAGTAAGGTTTCACAAAAATGCACCGTGCATAAGTACAAACAGAAAAAAATATGAGTTAACTCGTGTTCTCATTTTTTCACCAAGTCATTATTCATGCAGTAATCTTATGCATTCACATTGCAAGTGCAATAAAATCACTTCACGTCGCATTTATCATTAGAATCAATTATTTCTCCATTTACGCGTTCGTATGTCGGCAAAGTCCTCAATGTTGGTAATTTTGTATACATGATCGCTTTTTATATGTTATTAAGAATTCTCGAGTTGAACGCAAAATATTTATATTAAGCACCTTTAAATTATGGGTGTACAAGTAGTAATGGTCATAAAATGCGTGCCTTCATAAAAGAAACCGCGTGTATTTAAAGAATTCGCTTGCTTCACTGTCTAAGTTGTGTTTTCAAAGTTAACAAATAGAATTATTAGGTACATTTTGAATTTATTTTATGTTGTTCCAATTAGTAGATATTAAAATGCCGATACATTTTATACAACTAATTAAAATTGTGATGATGTAATGTAAAATTGTATTGTATATTGATTTGTAGTGTTTCCAAATAATTTCTGTTTAGTGGTAATTAATTATTGTTTATCAGATTTAAACAAATATTTGTAGTCAATACAATAAACGGGAGTTTGTTTTATGGGTAACCTGAGAAGTAGGATCTTTGCTCTTAATTTATTTAGACATCTTTTATTATTCTCAATGTTTATTACAGTATTTATTCAATTTTTTGAATGGCAATACCAACAATCCTTTCTTCGTAGCACTGGTTTAATTCAAAGCCTTTGCAACCACTTAAAAAACAAAAAGAAGTAACCCCAATTAAAAAATCCATTTGAAACAAAAGAATCAACCTGCATTGCGAATGGAAATATAATGGCGTTAACACACCTACATGGTACATATTAAGGTGTGAGTCAAATTAGAGCAGGGCCGTAATTAGAGTGATTATTACATGCGACATCTGAACATCCTGTCGGCAGGATGCATGTGGGCGATCAGTATTGCCAGATTGAAATATTAAATAAACTTTCATTTCATTTATTAGAGAAAGAAAAGTTGCACGAGCGTCTCTTCATTAATAAATAAGAAAATGTTTTCTAGAAAAACTGCAGTTTTACTAAGAAAACTATGAACAACTTTTTTCATGAATGACGTATATGCCTCGTAATTTTTCTTAATGAAAGGTCTATAAATAACTACTAGTATATAGTCCTTGTTTTTCTCTGAAAAGGTAACAGATAATAGTGTTGCCACTTATTCTTTATTTTCTGAAAAGGTAGACAGAGCACGTCACATGCACGTGATTGTTTATGACGTAGGTAGAATTTTCTTCAGTAACATTTAATATTATAGTTACAGGTAGGTAATTCAATTATGTATACGATAATATTCATTTCGAAAACAATAACATACCAATCAATGCATTTTCGCGAATGAATTCAAAACCGGTGGTAAAGAAAATTATCAAAAAAAAAAAATGCTGCCAATTTTCTACATTAAAATTAATAACCGTTCGGCATCTGGCAACATTGCGCGCCTCGTGTTACGGTGCCATAAAACTTTAAAAATATTATAGGTAATGAATTTTAGTACAGCTGTAAACTCAACCGTACCGTTTCACATAATTGTATGTGTTAAAACGTCAGGATTATTTTAAATTAGGGTGTCATAGGCCCCGCCAATGTTTGTGGTCATGCCTGACTCATTAGGACATGAGCTTTACAATGTATAAAATTATGTTTAAATTTAGTATTTTGGTAGCAGTTATACCTAAGTTGAATTACTCCTTTTATAAAAAATATTGAAAGTTTACAAAAACTTTTTTTTAACCTGTATTTGTTCACGCTTTGACATATATTCAATACATATTTGAACACAATATAGTCAATATCTACCAATGTGAAGTCATTAAAAATAGTGATTGATTGAAGATCTTAAAATCGGCGACCATAATTACATCATTCGAAATCGCACCATAAAATGAGCACACTTCGAAAAGTTAAGTATAAATAATTATACTTTTGAACATACGGCATTACCCCCGTAGGCGAAACAGATCATCTAAAACCGAATCATAACTCTCGTCCTTCAGCAAAAAGTAGGTAGACAGGTCGATGACCGAATTAGCGGACTAATCGCTCTCAGTGGAGAAAGTGTGTAGGAATTAATTACTATTTGCACAGTTCACAACGAGCAATAACAAAAATAATAAACAATGTCATCGGGTCGCGAGTGGGCGGTGCTTTCGTTATCCGTCGGCGACCTATTCACGGAGACGCAATGTGAAATTGCGGGCTCCCAGTCTTTGTATACTGTTTGAATGAAATCTACTTTCGAAAAGTTGGTCGAGGCTTTTCTATAAGAAAATTCAATAAATAATCTAGCAGCGAAAAGCTATGAAAGAAAAGAGAAAGGTGAGGCTTTGTCAGTTTACTGAACTATACGAAATATTCTTCAATTTCAATTTAACTTTGGTATTATTCGTAAATTGTTGTAATTGAGACGTTTACTGTAACGTTTGCCTACATACAGATAGTTTGAACTTTACGGTGTATTGAAAGACTTACAACTTAAATGCTGTAACAATAGCAAATGAACACTGAAATAACCAGAAGCTAAGTAGACACTAAGCACATACAACTAATGTAAATGGATTAGGTACGTTGACAGGCGGCATATCGTACATAAGTCGACGAGCAGTCGCTAACGCTGGCTATAAAAACACGGTATTCGTACGCCATGATGGAATCCGTCGGCTAATCTTTGAAGCGCGCTCGCTCGCAAATCACAAATCCACTCCGAGATTAACATCCATTATTTTGCATATTATTGACATTTACTACCACACTTTATTTATACGCGTCCAGAGTTATTTGGGAAGTATTTTTTTATCAACATAAAAATGTTTGTAGGAAACAAAAAGAGATTAATATTTATGGTTGGGCCGATGTATGTCAATGCGAAAATTTATTTTGTTGAAAGCTGATTTAGCTGTGGATGTTTTCCGTTTGATAAACGTGCTTTGTGTCCTTTTCTTATATGGATAATGAGCAATACGTATTTAAAAGATGTTAAGATAAGTAGGGTGAAGTTTTGGTGCTCTTAATGTGTAATGAGTTGAAACGATCTTGTTTTCTGAAATTGTCGGTGGTTGCTCGTTCGAAGCTCGTTTATTATTGTCATGATGATACAGCCGCTGCCTCTTGTGGTTTTATAGCTACTAAAGAGTTTAAAAGTGATGAAATTCGAGAATAATAACACTTTGAAGAGTGTGGGTATGGCAGTTTGGGAGGTATGTGACTAATAAGGGACCCTTAAGGTGGATCAAGAAATAATTAAATTGACAGTTGCTTTTAATTTAGCGCTAATTGAAGTTTAGGACTTATTTATCATGTTTTACGCGTACCTCTTTTAAAATTGAATAAAGTTCACAGCTGGAATTAAAAAGTTGCACGCGAAAATTTCTGTACAAAGGAACAAATGGTATGCAAATGATATGCCATGAAAGCCGCTCTACTTTCATCCCTTTATGATTTACGTCAGCCAACAAATTACGTAATTGTTTTACTATGTCCACAAACTATTTCCCACAGTCTGAGAAAAAGTGAAGTGAATCTTAGGAACAAGTAATAAAATCCACAAATGGGCAACAAATTACTAACAGGTTGTTGTGCCACCTACACGCAATGATCACGGATCCTTAATTAACTTTTACTATTTATTCAAAGTAGGTGATCGAGAGAAATTGAAAATGAAACAACGTAGTCACACACGATTATATTACAGATCTTTCTCATTACAGTCTCGTGTTCTATTTTTCTTCTAACACTGTAGAGACATATTGACTTCTATTTTTGACGATTAAGCTGGAAATAACGGCAGAGTTCGGTCGCTAAGTTTTAAATAATACCTATTCTTTGTTTGTTTGTTTTCATTTATTTTAACTTCTGTTACAATTTGGGTAATAATACAAAAATATTTCTCAAACATTAAGTAAGTATAGACGCAAGCATAGCATCGCTTACCATCTGTCAAATATATTTATTCGATTTCCAACCTTATTGCTTGTAATAATATTGTTTCTAATGAAGATGTGTACCATTTTGAGATAGCCTAATGTGCTGGCGTCAACGTATTACAAAATACTAATCAGCAAATATTTACGATCGACTATAAAAACAATCGGGTACTTGCCAACTAGTCAAATTAAATACTTTTTTCGAACTGTCAAAAACGACAGTTTGCTATGAATTTTGTACCAGATTGTGTATCGTAATGTCACGTTTTTTAGAGTCAAACAACATTCTTATTTCTTAAAAATTTGCTTAAATCAATTAATGAAAGTATGATTATTTTTAAATGTTTTATTCTATTGAATAGTTGAAATAATTGATTTTTGATTATGGAAAGTACCCAATTAAATCTTCATAGTGACACTTCTAAATAAATCAGTACACAATATTGGCGTTAATATCGCATATCTAATACAGTTTGAATGACATCATCTGGAAACTGGTAGCCAGTGAAAGTTAATTAAAATGATACTTAATTATATGTCGTGTCTGTATCTTAATCCTCCTAACTAGCGTCGAACGGTTTAGGAATGTAATCTGTGAGGTAGTTAAGGCAGTTCTTACGTTTCCTCTTGCGTGATTTTTAGAGGCTTAGTTGCACGACATCTCTAATTATAACATAACTTTGAATCACGGTTGCTTTCTCTGTAGATATATTCAGTTGCATATTTCGTCATGACGGTAGAGTAGATTGCATTTATCACCACCCTAGCTCTTCCCGTGCGAGGATGTCGATAAGAGCCGAGGCAAGGACTCCACGTCAAGGACGCATATTTAATACAGGTCCGTCAGTACCTCTCTCTGATAAAATTGAACCGTTTAAACTGCCCTATACAACATGCCTGTTAAGCGTAGAAACTATGATAAGCCCTTTTGTTGAACTTTTACGAGCAGTTAATGATGACGTCATGGGTAGTAGTGTATCAAGTGAAACAAGTGAAACAAGCGAAACAAGTGAATTTATCGAAATTGTATCTGCACTTGTATACGTTTTCATCATTTCTTAAACAAAATTAAAATACAAAAAAATCATAAGTTCAACATTAGGTAATAGATTTTGAATATGGTTATAAAATCGATATTAGATTAGTAATTTTATTGCTTTAATCCTTAATCTAAAAAGACTAAAAAATATTCTCCACGCCAATTTGGATTATAAGATTAAAATCTAATTTATTGATGCTTTCTTGTTTATCAGAATTAAATCATTCATCAAAAATGGATATTATAAATCAATAGTTTTATATTAATGCATAAGAAATCATCAAGGAATATTAATGTTTATTACTGGAGAATTTACACATCTCTAAGTAGAACCTTTTGAATTACAATTTCTCTTCGTCTAATTCCATAATCAAACAAACATTCACATTACTAAAATTCATTCAATTCTGACCAGTACCAATTGTAAGGCCCATTTCAGACGAACGACTGCCGCAGCGTAATGTAAACTAAATGTGTTTGATAATATTCGCGACAAACGCAGCTCCGCCCACGTACAGCCGTCACCTTTTATTGGCTACTCGGCTGAGGGTTCCGTACTAAATGATAATGTTCCACATTTCCAACTAGTCCGCGATGCTGCTATAGGCGGAGATGACGGGAAATATAAACGAGTGTATTTTAAATTATTTGAGTGTCAGAGGATTGAGTGATAAAGCATTGGTTGGTTCTCTATGATATACTTACCTAAACCTATTTGTGTTGCGTAGTTCCGTTTAAAATGTAACGTTTCCTTAACTTTTGAAGGCACATCTAGATTTCCTGTATATAAATGTGAAAAAGGTATTGTCATTTTCTCGAACTGAGAAAGAGAAAGAGGTCGGTCTGCTGGTGATCTCCTTGTTTACCTAACGCATCGGTGGGCACAGGCGATCGAGTCTAAAGGGGAAGCGTTGGCAGTAAGTTTAGACGTGGCGAAGGCCTTCGATCGGGTTTGGCATCGAGCGCTTCTTTCGAAGCTTCCTTCCTACGGATTTACCAAGAAATTATGAAAATGGGTCTCCTACTTCCTTGCAGACAGAAGCATTAAAGTCGTCGTCGACGGTGAATGCTCTGACTTGATGTCTGTAAATGCAGGTGTCCCTCAAGGCTGCGTGCTATCGCCTACATTGTTCCTCCTTCATATCAATGACATGCTGCAAATCAGCGGCATTCATTGTTATGCGGATGACAGCACAGGCGATGCCTACTACATCGGCCGCGCTAACATTTCTCGGGAAAACGTCATAGAGAGCCGAAACAGACTCGTGTCTGTAATCGAGACCTTTTTAGGGAGAATCTCTGATTGGGGTGGACTTAATTTGGTCCAATTTAACCCCACTAAGACACAAGTCTGCGTGTTTACCGCTAAGAAACTGCCGTTGGTCGTCTCTCCTCAGTTTCAAAGCACCCCCCTAACTGCCTCAGCCGGTTTTGGAATACTTGGTGTCAACATTTCGAGCGACATCCAGTTTTGCGCTCATTTAGAGGATAAGGCCAAATTAGCCTCGAGGAAGCTTGTTGTGCTCAATAGATCGAGGCAGTATTTCACCCCGACCCACCGCCTGCTTCTATATAAGGCACAGGTGCGGCCCCACATGGAATACTGTTCTCATCTTTGGGCGGGGGCACCCCAGTACCAGCTTCTTCCTCTGGACCGCATTCAGCGGCGTGCCGTTCGGATTGTTGGATGTCCGGATGTTTCAAACCGGCTCGACACTTTGGCAATGCGTAGAGATGTAGCTTCATTGTGCATTTTCTACCGCTTATACCACGGGGAGTGCTCTGAGGAATTGTTTGACCTGATACCTGCCGCATCTTTTCGCCATCGACCCTCACGACAGCATATGCATCCCCATCATATAGATGGTTGGCAGGCCACAACTGTGCGGTTCTCACGTAGCTTCCTGCCTCGCACAGCAAAACTGTGGAATGATCTGTCGTCGGCGGTATTTCCGAACCGATACGACCTTCAAACCTTCAAGAGAAGAGCGTACTCCTTTTTAAAGGGCCGGCAACGCACCTGCGACTCTTCTGGTGTTGCGGGTGTCAATGGGCGGCGCTGATCGCTTACCATCAGGTGATCCGTCTGCTCGTTTGCCTCCTATTCCATAAAAAAAGAGATCTATTTTTTTAAAAGTTGGTCTATGAAAGTCTACCATATCAACAACCGAAATTTTAATAATCTTGTTTTTCGAACCAAAATTACCAAACTAAGATACGGAATCACGAATCAGAACTTACCTTCTCAATATCGGTACCTAAATCACCGTCTTAACTTCATTCGGAATACGATTTCAATTAATTCCGCCAATATTTATAACTCGCATTAAAAATAAGGAGTTCCAAATTTTTATCGATATGCTCTCATTCGATCCCATTTGCCCTCCGACCCGTTACCTGTACCGTTAATTATCGGATCTTTATTTGAATATTTTGAATGCAGTAACGGTCGCACCTTATGCGGGACAATTAAAAAATGACGCATCCGATTCGGCGATTCGCTGACTCGATGCATCGATGTCATCTCGACTCGAGTACAGTAAGTCAATTTACGATGTGTACTTTTTGATGTGTAATGAATCGATTTGTTGAAAAGCGTAGGTAGTGGGAGTCATTGTTGCCGAATATAATAAAATTTTCTAATGTCACAAGTTTTATTAATGTGCTTATGTAAATTGTATTGTTTTAGTGGTCTAATGGGTAAAATAAATAACTCAGTAACATGAGCTACGAAGTAAGAGACGTCTAAATACGATATACACTTTTACTGGTGTGTATTTAAAAATGTATGTAAAATACCGTTTAATAGATGAATAAGGATGCTAATAAATATTTAAAATGGAATTGATACTTCTTGATACAGATTATGACCAATCGCTTACATGCATTTGTATTTATTTCATTCTGACAAATGTAAACCTTATCTTGATGACCGTGTATAATGATTAATAAACAAATCAAATGCAACGGTGCACAATGCACCCCATAAGTATTAAAAGTAAAAGGGTCGTTCACATTAACATGCTCATCCCGTTACATTGGCACCGGTTGCATCATTCGCGCTAATCGAAAATTCTTTAACGTGTTATCTTAAATTTCAAGCCTCTCACCAAAATGAATCATGTCCCAAAATAAGGCACCGATAATCGAACTTCAATTTTGCATGCCTCTGTACAAAGAAAGTACTTTTACTTTTTTATTAAATTCGGTTTTCTCACGGCACAACGTGACTCATTTTGTTCTTTGGCTTTTCGTCGTGTGTTGGGCCCCTTAATTATGACGTCATAGCTGCGGCCCGCGGCTGCGGCTATGCTTTTGTTCTCTTTTCAAAATTCAATGTTTAATTTATTCGCTGACACAGAGGCTTTATATCTTGGTTTTGTCTTTTATGCCAGTTAAGTTAGCGATGTTTGTAAAACTGCTTGTTTATTTGTATTGACCGCCCAAGATTAATTTCAGTCCTTCTAAAGTTTAAGAATTATAAAATGAAACATGACAGTTGCGTCGTAAGTACTTTTAATATAATAAAATACTTTATTGAAATTAAATACCATTTACATTTATATTATAGTTTCAACATATAGACAGCGTAATCCTAAAGTGGCATAAAATTGTTGAATAAAGGATGGTCAGTGTAACTAGTTCATTGTCGCGGGGAGCAGTACTGGGCGATAAGATTAAAATATTAAGTTCTCAACGGCCTCAATGGTCAGTACAACAGCGAAATATACTGCGTTCCCTTACACTGCAGTGTGCAGTCACAATAGAAGTCCGTTGTACCTTCTACCTACTGTGAGGGCGTAGGGGATGCAGCATTTTTTATTGAATTTATGGACAAAGTAAATTAAGGTTTTAATCATACCTTTAATATAAGGTGTTTAAATTTTATGATCAGGCACGGCTGTTCTATCATTTTGGTTTTCAGTAAAATGGTTTGAAAATCTTGTAATTGGAATTGTCGTTCTTATTTTAAAGACGACACCGCTTTTATGACACTCGAATCGATTTATTAACGAAGATTTTTTATAGTATATAATTGTATGGACTTGTAGTTTTCCTGCCTTTCGTGTTGTTGTTGATTTTCAAATAATATAATATTATTATTTTTGAATACATACCAGCTTTCACTTATAATTAGATACTTTAACATTTTTCTTTAGGTATTGAGACTATCTCAAAAACTCCAAACAAATGTACCCACTAACCTACCCAGTTGATGTCATGAATGGAATATTCAAGGTGTTATAAATAAGTATAACTGTCGTGCGAGGTCCAAAGAAAGTGCTCCTGCGCAGCTGAATCGTAAACCTTACTTACATCTCAATAAACATATCCCCAGTAGTGGTTATCATGTTACAAATTGGTCTGGAAATAATAACATTTGTTGTTATGTTATTATACTAAACGGTAGTTAAATGATAATAGCTGGTGGGATACGTTTCAGTAATTATTGTCGCTACTTTGGTTATTAGTTTAAGTTATTGCATACGTTTCATTAATTATGATATCGTTGCTGTTTAGTTGAAGTTGTTGTTTAGGTTTCTAGCGTGATTTGAATACTGGATTTAAACATAAATGAACTAATGTTGCTGCCTGCCATACGTTGTATTTTTTTAAATGTTTTCTTATTTTTTTGAAAGCCTTTTTTGTGTAGTGTGTCGTATCCTCGAGAAATCCCAAATTAAAGTTTTTATTTCAGCCATTAATTATAGTTACGCCATCTGTTACTTTATCACTAAACCAACAACAAAGGAAGATCAATTATTGACCTTTTATGAATTAGTCTCTGAATAAGAGAGCCCTTTTCTCTGCTGTTCAGCTGTTTAATTATAATGATTATCCTCTCAGCAACCAATTGACTTATTAGGATAATATACATATAACAATATACGACTTGCATGATATTAAACACCATTCAAAGTCAAAGTCAAAATCATATATTTCAATTAGACCAGGAAGCCGGGGTGCGGTGCCAGAAGACCTCCCCGTGGTGCACCCTGGGTGCGGGCGACAGTCTCCCTAGCGGGGGTGATAGGGTTGGAGTGACTGTCGCCCGCAGCAGACTTCTGGACTGGGCGGGCGAACCCGATAGGGTTCTGGAGGCGGCGGGCTGTGTGCTCATGGCCCGCGCTTCCGTGGGGCGTTTCTCCGCCTGTCTCTCTGAACTTAGCAGAGAGCGTGGCGGAGAGGCAAGGGCGGTGCTCGTTGTGCACTCACCCTGCCAGCGAGCAGCATCGGGACACAAGCTGTCCCCGATTGCAGCCGTCGATATCGTAATCCGTAAGGAGGTCACGGTCACGTTTTGTGACTCTGAACGGGACGAGGGTCTTGGCTTGGTCGCCCGGACCGCGAGGAAGATAACCTCTATAAAAAATTCCTCCAATACTAAGTTCTGGTGCGCGGCGAGAGTATGCATGGCTGAGGAGTAGTGTCAGTCGCGAGCGCACCCCCAGCTAGGGGACCAGTGGACCCTCTAGTTGGGAGACAAATTTTCACTTACCCAGGTACAGGGGGCACTGCCTGGGTGGACCGAATATTTCCCCCATACTCGTGGGAATTGTATGGAGACTAATTCAAAAACAAAACCACAATCTAGGAAGGAGAGTGCGGGTGAGCTCTGCTCGCCTGCGGTAGAGGAGAAGGGAGCCCAAGTGGCTCCGGGACTCGTGGTGAGGCGCTGGACTCGTCCAGCAGGCCCCACACACGGGAGTCCAGTCGGAGGGTGTCGGACTCAGAGTCTGACACAACATTAGCGGAGCGGCTGA
Source organism: Spodoptera picta (assembly GCA_038387885.1). Lineage (NCBI taxonomy): Eukaryota > Metazoa > Arthropoda > Insecta > Lepidoptera > Noctuidae > Spodoptera > Spodoptera picta. Next base: position 4,247,936 of record JAZHFQ010000733.1, on the reverse strand, counting down.
GCGTGAGCTCGAAAGGCTCACGCCGCCGCGCGACGGGGACGTTCAAACGCCCCAGGCTGGAGGAGGACAGTTTGTCCCCGTCCTCCGGCGCTCAGGAGGCGCCTCCCCCAAGGTCCCCACGGCAGCGCGGGGTAGGGGCGGCAAGGGCAGCGGTCGCCGGAAACCGGCACCAGCTGCCTGCGCGGAGTCAGCCGAACAGTTGGCCGCGGAGGGCAGGGCTCTCTCAAGCGCTGTCCGTTCGGAGTCCTCTGCGGCCGAGATGTCCGGCGTGGAGGTGTCGGAGGGCGAGCGCGGCTCTGAGAGCGAGAGCTGCTCCGGGGGCCTCCAACAGGCCATTACGGCGGAGCTCTACAAGCTGGCGATGGGGAAATCCCAGCCGGTTAGGTTCCGCCTCCTCAGGGCGGCGGCGGCCACAATAACGGAGGCGGCCTTGGAGCAGTGTGCGGTGCCCACTGCGGGAAAGGTGCGCTCCGAGCTGGCCGAGATGCGGCGAGAGCTGGCGCGCTTGGCGGCCTCCAATGCGGCTCTGGAGGCCGAGCTGCGGACGGCCAGGGCCGAGCTCGCCACTGCTCGCGGCAGTTGCCCCCAGCCCCCGGCGGAGGCCGACGTAGTCGGACTGCTGCGGGCAGAGTTGGCTGCCTTCCAGCGACGTTTCGACGTGCTGGAGGGCAGGCTCTTGCGCCCCCCACTCGCGGCGAGTCAGGTCGCCCCCGCGGTCCCGCGGTCGTACGCGGCCGCTGCGGCCAAGCCTTCGACCTCGAGTCAGGCTAGCCGCAGCTCCCAACCGCCGGCAAGGGCGCGACCGGCTGCCCCAGCGAGGGCCTCGGCGCCCCCACCGGCGCAGACCCCAGCTGCGCCGACGGCGCCTGCGCCTGCGCCCGCTGGGCGCAAAAAGAGGAGGGGCACTCCGGCCCAGCAGGCTGGGGTTGCGGCGGCGGCGGCGGAACCCGCCCCGCAAGCAGAGGACGGCGGCGGGTGGCAAATCGCCGGCGAGGCGAGGAGAGTCGCCAAGGAGGGCCGGAAGCGCCGAAAAAAGGCGCAGCGGCAACGACGGCAGCAGCAGCGCAGGGAGAAACGCGCTGCTGCCTTGCTCCTCGCCCCTAAGACCGCGGCTGTAGTAATTACACTGCAGCCCGAGGCGGTCAACAGGGGCGTTACCTACGGCGACGTCCTCGCCAAGCTCAAGGGGGCGGTGACTCCTGCGGAGTTCGGGGCCCCGGACGGGTTTGCAGTCAAAGTGACTGCCACTGGAGCCCGTCTCTTGGAGGTCCCCGGCGCGACCAGCGGCCCATCGGCCGACGCCCTGGCCGAGAGGCTTAGGGCGTGCCTCGGTGCGGACGAGGCCCGCGTGTCCAGGCCCACCAAATGCCTGGATGTCAGGATTTTGGGCCTGGACGACTCCGTAACGGAGAGCGAGGTGGTGGCCGCTGTGGCCAGGACGGGAGGGTGCCCTGCTGACCAGGTCAGGGTGGGCACTATCCGTCCGGATAACTCGGGGCTGCGCACGGTGGTGGTCAGCTGCCCCGTCACAGCGGCCAAGAAGCTGAAGGAGGGCAAAAGGCTCTTGGTGGGATGGGTCTCGGCGCAGGTCAAGCTGCTCGAGACCCGGCCTCTGAGGTGCTACCGCTGTCACGTGGGGGAGCACGTGAGTGTCAAATGCACCTCGGAGGTGGACCGCAGCGACTGTTGCTTCCGCTGCGGTCGGCCCGGTCACAAGGCCGGCTCGTGCAATGCCCCGCTGCACTGCAACGCATGTGCGGCGGCTGGCAAGCCGGCCAATCACCGGGTCGGGATTGGCCGGCCCGGGAAGGGCAAAGGTAGGCCCTCCGCCGCCCCTGCCGTTTCCGCCGCCGCCGCCGCCACTGCCACCGCAGTCGCCGCTGCCGCCACTGAGGAGGTCGGAATGGACTGTCAATAGTGGCTCCATTCCGCCTCCTCCAGGCGAACATCAACCACTGCGCCGCTGCTCAGGATCTCCTGCTCCAGAGCATGGCGCAGTGGTCGATCAATGTCGCCGTGGTCTCCGAGCCGTACTTTGTCCCGCCCAGGGATCACTGGGTGGCGGACCTGGACGGCTCGGTGACCATCATCTCGTCGGCCGCCGCCGGTACCCCGACTCTTGAGGCTGCTCAAAGAGGCCGGGGTTGTGTCGCAGCACGGTTCGGAGAGCTCGCTGTGGTGGGCGTGTACTTCTCTCCGAACCGAACTCTCGCCGAGTTCCACAACTCCTTGAGGGAGTTGGTCACTGTCGTCGTCGGGTTCCGTTCCCTCCCCGTGCTCGTCCTCGGGGACTTCAACGCCAAAAACTTGGCTTGGGGTTCCCGGTTCACCGACGTCCGGGGTAGGATGGTGGAAGACTGGGCCCTTGAGACGGGCCTAGTCGTCCTGAACCGGGGTTCTGTCCCCACGTGCGTGCGGATGCAGGGCGAGTCGGTGGTGGACATCTCGTTCGCCAGCCCTGCTCTGTCACCGCGTATTGTTGACTGGCGCGTCATGGGGGAGGTGGAGACGTACTCCGACCACCGGTATATCCGGTTGGACGTCTCCGCCGAGTCCGCAGACCCGCCGGTCAGACAGGCCCCATGTGGCCCGCGTTGGGCGCTGAAACAGCTGGACCGGGAGCTGCTCCTGGAAGCCGCCATCGTGCAGGCCTGGGTGATACCACCGGTCAGGCCTGCCGACATAGACGATGAGGCCAAGTGGCTCCAGGACGCCATGTCCAGGATCTGTGACGTGGCGATGCCCCGGATCCGGTCGAGGCAACAAAAGCGCCAGGTGTACTGGTGGTCGCAAGAGTTAGCAGCTCTACGCAAGGCGTGCACTGCTGCGCGACGCCAGTACACTAGGCACCGCAGGCGCCGCATCCGTCCTCCTAATGCGGAGGCGAGAGAGGCGGAGTTGTACGAGGGATACAGGGCGGCCAAGGCCCTCCTCAAGGTGGAGATATTGCGGGCCAAGGAGGAGGCCCGCCGAGAGATGCTGGGGACTCTGGACAGAGATCCGTGGGGACGCCCGTACCGGATGGTACGCGACAAGCTCCGCGCCTGGGCTCCCCCGCTCACCCAGAGTCTCCGGCAAGAAGTCTTGGAGGAGGTGATTGGCACCCTGTTCCCTCGACTGTGGAGGGGGTTCACCCCTCCGTATATGACTCCGCCCCCTGCGGTGCCCGACGCGGGCTACAGCGACGACGACGACGACATCGTCCCAGAGGTGACCGAGGCAGAATTGAGAGCGGCGGTGCGCCGGATGGGCGCCAAGAACACCGCCCCAGGACCCGACGGCCTGCATGGCAAGGCATGGGTCCTGGCCTCAGAGGCTCTCGGGCCTCGATTGATTGGTCTCTACAGCGCATGTCTGGAGAGAGGCCAGTTCCCGCTTCTCTGGAAAGCGGGAAAACTGGTCCTCGTGCGGAAGACGGGGCGCCCTGCGGACTCTCCGTCCGCGTACCGGCCCATAGTGTTGCTCGACGAGGTGGGGAAAGTCTTCGAAAGAATCATTTCGAACCGCCTCGTCGCGCACCTGACGGACATTGGGCCGGACTTGTCGGACGGCCAGTTCGGCTTCCGCAGAGGGCGCTCCACGGTGGACGCCATCATGCGCGTTAGAGACCTCACGACGGGGACTGCAGTGTCCAGGGGTAAGGTCGTAGTGGCGGTGTCTCTGGACATCGCCAACGCCTTCAACTCCCTGCCCTGGAGCTGCATCTTGGAGGCACTCCGATATCATCGGGTGCCTACCTACCTCCGTCGTGTAATCGAGGCTTACCTGACGGACAGGTCCGTCAGCTACCCCGGTCACCGGGGCGAGTGGAACCGGCGAGAGATGTCACGCGGTGTTCCACAGGGTTCGGTTCTGGGGCCGCTCCTGTGGAACATCGGCTATGACTGGGTGCTGCGCACCGACCTCCCGAACGGCGTTAGCACAATATGCTACGCCGACGATACGCTGGTGCTAGCGCACGGGAGGTCACACCAGGCGGCGGCCGACTTAATGGCGACAGCGGTTGCGACAGTCGTTGAGAGAATCCGGCAGTTGGGACTCGAGGTGGCGCTCCACAAGTCCGAGGCCATGTGTTTTCATGGCCGCGGGAACGCGCCACCTCCGGGTGGGTCCCAAATAACGGCGGGAGGAGTTACCATCGACGTCGAGACGACGATGAAGTACCTAGGACTCGTCCTCGACAGTCGGTGGAACTTCATAGAACACTTCCGACGTTTGGCCCCAAAGTTGGAGAGGACGGGGGCTGCGTTTAAACGCATCCTCCCCAACCTCGGGGGGCCAAACGCCTCCTGCCGGAGGTTATACGCCGGGGTCGTGCGGTCCATGGCCCTCTACGGCGCCCCTGTTTGGGCGCCAAACCTGTTGCGGCGTCCCGCTCGGACGCTGCTCATGGCACAGAGGGTCATGGCGATCCGAATGATCCGCGGATACCGCACGATCTCTGGGGAGTCGGCGAACCTCCTTGCCGGATTACCGCCGTGGGATCTGGAGGCGAAGGTGCTCGCGCGCGTGTACGGCATGCGCGCGGAGGCACGTCGCCGGGGCGAAACCCCGCTGCCGCGCCAAATAGGTGCGTGGCGGGATGAGCTCCGGCGCGATCTCATGGCGGAATGGCAGCAACGACTGTCGCAACCGAGGGCTGGGCTCGCTGCCATCGCAGCGGTAAGTCCCCTCTTTGAGGAGTGGCTTGAGAGACGCTACGGCGTCCTCACCTACCGCCTGACGCAGGTCCTCACCGGACATGGAAGTTTCGGGAGGTACCTGTGTCTGATGGGGCGGGAGGAAACGCCCGGGTGTCATCACTGCGAGGACCGCCCTGAGGACACGGTGGAACACACGGTGGGAGAATGCCCTTCGTGGGCTGAGCACCGCCGTGTCCTCAGGGAAGTGATCGGCGATGGCGACCTCTCGCGTCCGGGCCTAGTGCAGGCCATGATGCGGAGCGAGGGGGACTGGGATGCCGTCTCCTCCTTTTGCGAAGCAGTGATGCTAGCTAAGGAGGAGGCGGGACGCGTGAGGCAGCGAAGCGCTGCCTCCTCGCAACCCAGCCATCGCGAAGGACACACCGGGCGTCGGGGATCACGAGACGATCTCCGGCCACCGTAAGCGCGGGCCTGCGGACGGCGAGCATGGGTGGCTCCCCGTCCGACCAGAAACAGACCCGAGCGTACGGCGCGTCGCGTTCCGCGCGCGCCTCAAAGAGCCATCAGACCACCACAGATGGGGCCCAATACGGCCGATGCCGATTCGGAGTCGCGGAGAACCTAACGGGTAACCGGGACTCCGGCTCGACGTGCAGGAGAAGGAACGGGGTGGTTTTTAGTCAGTAAGAGTCTGACACTCCCTCCCGCCTCACCCAGGCGGGAGAAGTCATTCGATGATTTTCCCCCCTTAAAAAAAAAAAAAAAAAAAGACCAGGAAGCCACTTTTAAACGTCAATAATAAAAATTCAAAAGTGAGGGTATTTGCTCTTTCCAAGGTGTATATTCCTATGGAGAAGAACGAGCAAAAAACTCTATAGGTTACTCTTTTCCAATCAGGTTCACAATACAATTCTCTAGTTATACAGTTTTATTGGTTGGTTTGTGCGAGAACAATGTACCACCAAAATCCAGTCAAAGAAATCGAAAAAGAAAGAATAACTATAGAGACATTAACCATCACTCCTCCATAGTATCCAATTGATTGAATTGAATCCATTGAAGAGATCAATATTAATATATAATAATTTTAATACTACACACCCATTCCAGGTCATATAATATTCCATTACAATTTTATATTCTTGTCCTATTTCCTACACGTAATTGTAAATGTAATTGATTTTCTGTACAGCATTAATATTATTATCATTCAAGGAGTCTTAAACACTAAAACCCATTGGAATAAAACTTATTGGTTATAGATATTTTAGTGGAAAATTAACGTTTTAATATCGTACACCCACGAAAATCTATAAACCGTTATGTGCAAAGATACATTGGTATGGAGTTTAATAGTTGCGAAACTTATTTAGAAACGTGTACGCACCATGTTGGCGGTTTATATTAGTGGATCTGTGTGATTTTGTACCGAAAATTGTTTCTTTCTTTCATAATCTTGTGCAATTTGTAAAAATTGAATGTCATTTTGAATCACAATACTAGACGTTAATGAACCTTAATGTGTGGCTAATAAACATTGTTAGTCATTTCGCACTCATTGTATTTATTAACTTTAGGTTTACGAAGTTTAGGTACCTAATTATTTGTTCAACATTGTCCAACCTCTTTTGTGGTTTGTAACTTCCTTCAGCTAGTAGTAACGTTGTTGAATTAGGAGAAGACGAGTTTTCTTCTATTCTATACTTATTTCTTGTAAAACTGAAGATTATCGATCAAGCTGGCAAACAATACCTTCTTCACCCTATTTAATACATCTACAGAATTTAAATGACCTCTAAAAAAATTTTTGTACCGAAAAGTTTGACTATCAATTTTACATTCCATAGTTTTGCATCCATCCGTAAAGACTGCAATATTAACACGTATATCTTTAGCATTAGATTCCAGTTTCATAAGAATACTACACTTAGAATCAGCATAAACAAGATGCTACTGTTTTGTAATTGAAGTCCAGTCATTCTCGAAGCCTTGCTAGGGCGTTGATTTCGCAAGCAGTGACTTATGGCCACTCCAGTGATACGTCGCCGGTAACTTATGGACCGACTGGTTTCATTCAAGCCCTCCATTCATGTTCTAGGCTTTAGTTTGTGTAACAATGGCTGTGTTTACGCTGAGTTTGGTTTTTAGGTAAAGTTGAGAGGACAGCTTATTTTTTTGTTGAGGTTTAGTGTTTCGAGTGGTAAGAAATCTTATTTCAGATATATCAACGTGTACAGACAAATACTTTTTGTCAATTCAATGGCAGCTTAGAAAGCTGCGTACTCACAGCTCATATAGAAGAGTCTCTCTGTGATTCGAAACTAGTAGAGCTTTTTAAACTAGTAGTATGTTTATGTGAGTAAATGATTGCTTATTTGTTATTGTTTCAAAACTTTAAAATAAGGTTTATCCAGTTTAGAGGGAAAATGTTATATATGTTTTTCCTTACTCCTGTCATATTTGTGAATTATGTCGAATAAAGTTTATGGTTATTCATGAAAAAAATAGTTTAGGGGCAGACGTGCTCCATCGTAGGCCGCATCATCGTTTACCACCAGTCGAGGCCAAATGCCGCCGTGCTACGTGTTGTCGACGTCAATAGACTGTTGAGATAATTATACATTTTTCTACATGCAAAAGTATACGACATTTCACAAAAGAGATCAAATAGAGTCATTATCACAAGTTACAATAATTCACCTAATGACGCAATGATAAAGGCATTTATTTCAGAAAATTCTATTCTTAGTATATTTTGAAAAATAAAATAGTCGAGTCTAATTTAAGCAAAATCTCACATTTTTTGGCGATCTCTCTTCACATTAGGGTCTGTATAGGCCCTGAACGCATTCGGTTTCATTATCAACTTTACCATCGTAACTAACAACATAATATTATACATCTTTTAAAGTAATATTTCTTTAAGACTTATTTCAGTAAAGCCCAACAACATACATCTAGAATTAAACCTTAGAAATAATAATAACATATTCATAGCAAGAATATCTTCATAATATATTTCTTGGTTCCCAGTTGATCCCCAGTGCTTGCACGCCAACCTTCCATTTTTAGTGCGATCGCGATCTCACCAAAGCGTAGGTGATCATAAATCGAAACTCATATAATATTACATTTTGCGCCACCATTGTCTATCCTTACTCGCGTCGCCATTATGCCGATACCCGTTGTAAAACTTTATTTCTTTACGGGTCTTTATTATTTTACACTTTAAATCGTTGCTTTGTGATACTCTACCCAGTGGTGGTCGGACAATTCGTTTGCGCATTAAAACGTTGATATTGTAGCAAAATGGTGAGTAATCGAATCATATTTATAGGCCTCTAAAGCAATAATAATGTCACTTGAAGTTTTTATAATAAATTTTGTTTATTTCGTTTATTCCTTGTTTAATACATTTCATGTCCGAGTATTTAAATGAAACGGTCAGGGTATAAAGGTGAACACGAATGTTCAGATATGTCGTAAAGTCAGGGTCTGATCCACGTGAGCAGATAGTGCTGGGACGGCTCCCGAGATTGTTGATTTAAGCCCTTTGTTTTAGAGCTATGGGAAAATACAAGATGTACAAAATATGAAATAAAACAATTTGTATTTGAATACCGAGTAGATTTTTGTTTAATTTTTATTATTCTTGTTCAGTTTTACATTGTTACAATGAGGTTTCAAGTGATTTGCAACGACAGCATACTGATAGGTTTCTAGGCTCGATTTATGTACTTTTTGGTGAGCAGTTTCTAATTTTGCTGCACTTTGCATCAAATGTATATAAAAGAAACAAATAGCTGCAAGTATTGAGTACAAGGCAAAGAATGTATAAGATTCCTATTGCGTATGTGATCATGTAGTTACCTACGTTCGACTTATCACGTAGACACAATATTCAATGTCAACTACCCCATGACTTTACAAGTCTTCCTCAAAGTGATTCAGTCTAATTCTTATTATTAATTAAGGAATGCATTGTTTAGTATGTTAGTTCGTTTAGGTATTTATCGGATGCAACTTATTGCGTTAGTCATTGTTTACGTGTGTTACACTAGGTGTAGTTTTTGTGTTTTCTTGTTGTTGCCAATGTGCTATCCTGTCAAATATTGGGCTCGCTGCCATCGCAGCGGTAAGTCCCCTCTTTGAGGAGTGGCTTGAGAGACGCTACGGCGTCCTCACCTACCGCCTGACGCAGGTCCTCACCGGACATGGGAGTTTCGGGAGGTACCTGTGTCTGATGGGGCGGGAGGAAACGCCCGGGTGTCATCACTGCGAGGACCGCCCTGAGGACACGGTGGAACACACGGTGGGAGAATGCCCTGCGTGGGCTGAGCACCGCCGTGTCCTCAGGGAAGTGATCGGCGATGGCGACCTCTCGCGTCCGGGCCTAGTGCGGGCCATGATGCGGAGCGAGGGGGATTGGGATGCCGTCTCCTCCTTTTGCGAAGCAGTCATGCTAGCTAAGGAGGAGGCGGGACGTGTGAGGCAGCGAAGCGCTGCCTCCTCGCAACCCAGCCATCGCGAAGGACACACCGGGCGTCGGGGATCGCGGGACGATCTCCGGCCACCGTAAGCGCGGGCCTGCGGACGGCGAGCATGGGTGGCTCCCCGTCCGACCAGAAACAGACCCGAGCGTACGGCGCGTCGCGTTCCGCGCGCGCCTCAAAGAGCCATCAGACCACCACAGATGGGGCCCAATAGGGCCGATGCCGATTCGGAGTCGCGGAGAACCTAACGGGTAACCGGGGCTCCGGCTCGACGTGCAGGAGAAGGAACGGGGTGGTTTTTAGTCAGTAAGAGTCTGACACTCCCTCCCGCCTCACCCAGGCGGGAGCAGTCATTCGATGATTTTCCCCCCTTAAAAAAAAAAAAAAAAATCCTGTCAAATATACCTATAATGTTCAATAACAACTTACACAAGTAAGTTGTTGTTGTCAATATTTCAAATAGAAATAAGTTTGATATAAAATATTTACACACTTATTCCGTTGGAAAAGTGGATCTAGAGTCCCCCGAATTTATGTGGATTTTTTTTATGGGACACCTAAAATAGCAAACGACCAGACACCACCGCACTTTGGCACAGCACTGAAGTAGCAATGCGCTGCGGGCCTTTTATTGGTTAAGCATTTGACGATGAGGGATTTGGGAATATTAGAGGGATTGGGTTCTTAGCGGTTTCTTACCAATACCAGCTCGAATCTCCTTTAATTCGCATCCACCCCAACATTCCAGCGATACTCTAGTTGATTCATGTCATGGGTCATTGTCCTGTAGTTTTATACACATTTTTCAACCTCTATTAGAAAAGATTTAAAAATAATATTATCGGGGTACAACTTCGTAGCACAAGGAATAAGGATCAAGTAACACAATTCGTCCTAAACCCACGAGGACTTTACTGACCTAGTCCAGTCCATAATAATAATTCATAAAGCTATATACATAACTACCGTAGTTCCGTGTATCCACCATAATTCATCTGACCCATTCAGTTTTGCTGTAAAACGTACGTCGCAACCCGTGGGTGCCGGATACGACCCACGTTGAAACTGCCTTCCGGTTGCAATATGAAATCTAAAAGGAAATCTTTACATGAAATCGAACATTATTGAATTTGTTTTTAGAACTTCTAAGAAGTTTTATTTTATGATTGATAGTTGTGTCAGTTTTCTAATTAATTGGAACATTGTCAACTATTGAATGGTTTAGATGCAAATAGGGTATTTAATCACTGATTATAATTAAAAGAATGATTTCATCGAATGGCTGCCCCCGCCTGGGTGAGGCGGGAGGGAGTGTCAGATTCTTACTGACTAAAAACCACCCCGTTCCTTCTCCTGCGCTTCGAGCCAGAGTCCCGGTAACCCGTTAGGTACTCCACGACTAGAAGAACGGTTAGAAGCTGTTGAATGTAAACATCACCTTTCATGCTTTTGATTTTCTGCATTAGCTGTCATGTTGACGCTGTCATCTGTCAAACGTGACAGATTGGTAAAGTTTGCTGCGTAAAGTATTGTAACGTCTCATGCTTTCGGGTTGGAAGTTTATAAGATTCAGTTTTATAATAAATTTTCAATGTTTAAGTATTGAGTTTTACTTAAAAATACACAACATACCAATACGTACCAAAAGTCATTCATTCATTCATTCTGTGATATTCATTAGAATTAATAAATTGAAATGTCTATTAATGCTATTTTGCATAATCTGTGGATCATATCTGAGACTAATATGAGGAAATTAGAACTTCGTAATGAAATAAACGTATCTTTAACTTTACAACAGAAGTTCACTTCTTATCGTCTTCATTCATGATTTCTTTCAAACAACCTTTGTCCATAACCGAAGATTGTATTCCGAATTCTATACCTTTTATTTTAAAGTCTACATTTATACAGACAAGAATGGGTGTACTATAAAAAGGACAGGAAACAGAAGGCTTCATATTTCATCTAATGTACGTTTATTATCACGACAGTGTCGCAGTAGTGAGCAATTACAAGAGCAAAACCTACTAAATCGTTGCCACCTGTTCTCACTGGAATATTGTTAATAATTTTCTTCAAGAACCAACAGAAACAAAACTAATCTTAAACTCTATCATTTTAAAGTTCAAAATCCAATACAGGTGAACAAAATATTAATGAAATACGAAAATGTATTTTATTTCCTCGATGATTAAGTCCCATTTGGATAAAAGTTCGCTTTACCCAGCGATGTAGGATAGCTGCCCACGCGCTTTCATTCGTAGGAAATCCATATCTTTGTTTTGTAATGAAATTGTTACTTTATTTCTTTAAATAAACGATGTTCGAGAGGGCAGTAGTTCGTCTATATGTTGCCCGGGTGGTCTACACCGTGTTTATTGGACAAAAAGTTTATTATCGCTTGATCGCGTGTTATTACTTGTTATTTCTTTATTTAGGCGGTGAATGATATTATCTTAGAGCATTTATATTGCTTTAAGTGTAAGTGATATGATTTTGAATGACCTATTGGGTTTCATAGGCAATTGTGACGTCATTGTATATTTATGTTTTGTAATTTGCGTTTTTTGTTTGTATAACAAAACTCATTCAAGTTGTTAAGACTTTTCTAGAATGGTTTTAACTTTAAGTAGATAGTAAAATACATTTTTAGTATAAGTAAAGTAATTAAATTAGGAATAAAAATATAGAGTTGACATCACACAAGATTTGCAGACATTAAAGGTGATAATATCAAATAAATAATCACCGTTGAGAAGTTAAGACGAAAACCTTTAATTACCTATCAAATATGATTGTTTTATGTGGGTAATTACATAATTTATGTGAGGCCAAGTTACGATGACACTCATAATACTTTAATATTCATTGTAACCGAACATAAATCAATAATATTCTACTAACAATGCAATTTAGCATACATTCAACACCTCTCATTGACTAGTAGGCGGGTACAACTACGTAAGCATTAGTAAAACCTCGATTTACTAATTCAATTAACATTTTTAACAAAGTATAAGTATTGAAAGAAAGCTTGGGAGTTTTCTTGGGTAAACATTGGTTGCACTTAATCCGTCCCGTTAGAAAAGGTACCAGGCTGACAGAAATTAGAAGCGATGTCCGTCCACTGCGCTCGTAGACATAGACTGCGCTAGCTGCATTCTAATTTGTTTGCATAAACTTAAAACAAAAGGCTGGAGATGACTTAGATTGTTTGTTTCTGGATAAGAATAGATGGGTGAAGAAGGTTTAGCGGTTTTGTTTTGTTTGTTCCAAATTAAAAAATTATTGCAGATTATTTTTCTGCGATTAATTGTTTGTTTTGTATTCTACGATATTGAAACAATGAAATCAAAATAAAACAATACTTGTCTTCTACAAGTCGTTAAATCTATAGTTACATTGTCACATAGCATGTAATCCTTTTGTTAAAACTGAGTCACATAAACAAGATATTTTGACTCACCAATTAAAATAATTACATCGTTATATAAATCACGCAGCAATAAACTTCTAATTAGGATAATGGCTGATTTATTTATAATTTGAATAAAAAGTCTGCTCACCGAAGTTTGCACACGCAAGCATTACGATAAGGGATTATAAATATTAATCTCATTTGCATTATACATTATTTGTAACAAGTTTAGTATTGGTTCAAATTTGCAAAAAGACCGTTGCCAAAACGACTGTCAAGACTTTTTGTGAAGTATCAGTAAGATAAGTACAGTAAAAGGATGCTAATCGTTTTATTTTAGGAAATTTATTATGCCTAAGTATTAGTGATCATTTCAAATTGTATGAATAATGATAAACTCTCTAAGTTTCTTAAATGTCTTGTATCAATGGATTGTATTTTTCACATTAAGTTCACACACCACATATCTAATAACGAAATTTTCTTTATCAGTCCGTAAGCAAATCAATTAACCTTTTCATTAAAGAGTTAAACTACGAAAGTTGATAGTAAAATATTATTTTCCTAAGTAATAGAACAAGTAAGAATGTTTTTTTTTAAACATTGCCCCACACTAGGATTTCCTCCTGTATACTGGGTGCGTTTACAAGCATACAAGTTCACATACACATAACACCCAGACCCGGAACAACTATTTGTGGCTTACACAAAGAGATGTTCCGTGCGGGAATCGAACCCGCGACACATTGCGCGGCAGCCAGTGATCCAACCACCGCGCCAACAGTGCAGTCATCAGTAAGAATGTTTGTTACTAAAACGGTTTCAAGTCAACAAGCATTAACTCTATTCAAATCCAAGTTAAGTGAATCCAAGTAACATCCTACACATAAACCTGGAGATGTTCCCAAGTCCTCTACAGCTTGAAGTATGCTTATAATTTCGGATCACGATGCTATCTACTTGAGAAATATTGTTACTGTACAAACACCTTCGAAAGACGTGTTATTACTTACTTTGTTACTTTAAAATTACTCATGGCTTACCGTTCTGGTGCCACTTGAATTGTTATTTTATATCTTATAGTATTTCTAATTAAGCACATTTTTATTTGAAACTCTAAAAAAGTTACTGTTGTCATCTGACTGCTTAAATAAAATTATCTACAGTATGTATGTTTGTAGGTAAATCAAGTTCTATTGAATGATCCATTCTCTACTTCTGTATTCAAAATACTGTCAAAGTTTATCCGACAAGGAAAAGCAAGAACATTTAGGCTACATTTAAAGACGCTTTCATACCAGCTGTAGGCAATTATTAGGCATATTTCTACCATTATGTTTCTGCTATCAATAATCTTTTTCCCTAGATTAGCTTACTTTGTACATAACATCACGCCTTTTTATCCCCGAAGAGATAGGTAGAGGTGCACATTACGGCACTTAATGCCACTGTATAATGTAACACCCCACTTTTCACTATGTATGTTAAGAGTCACATGTAATAGAGGGTGAGGCTATTGACATATACCGGGCACAATTCCAGACTCCGTGCTACTACTGAGATTTTTTTAAAAAACCTAGTATTACCTTGCCCGATCCGGGAATTGAACCTGGGACCTCTTGCCCGGCAGTCGCACTTGCGACCACTCGGCCAACGAGGCAGTCTTACCTTTACCAACGAGCTTACTTTGTTCTGTAACTGTTTTGTTTGTCATCATGGTCGTATCCAGGTAATTGTAATCGTATTCGCTTATGCGTATAGTATGATTTCGAAGCTGCACTGACTTCTAAGATACATTTTTTTCCTAGTTTAGAAGTCAGGGTCTTTATACTCTGGCCTACATAGCCATGATCCTAAAAATGTTAAAATTGAAATCTTTTTGGTAATAATAAAAAAATATTTATTTATTCAAGATATATACTAAAAGATACTTCTGGTATGTGTCAGGCAGGTGAGGCTAGTAAGAAGATTTAAGCCTGGTTTATCCATGTCCATCTGTCATAATCTTCAAAGAAAAGCTTGCACTAATATAGGCGCCATAGAATTCGTTATTATGATTGTTGCAACTTTGAAACAGAAATAAAATTATACGGAGTGTGCTTTAAACAACACTACTCCAACTAAAATATTTAAATTGACAAAAGATTAAAATAAATACGCGTCCAGTTATAAAGGGCCCCTTACAGAATAATTTACACAAATAGAATAAATTGTCCCGTGTGATATCTCAAAGGGCGAGGCGAGGTGTTTCTAAATGTCAATCAGCGTATATCTCTTGTTTGCACAGAACTATGCGAGTGTCGGCCACTGCATACTTATTACGAATAAATCATTTCGACACAATTAATGGTATATTGTCACCGACCCGTTCTGTTTAATTGCTTCGAACAATTTTGTTTTGATAATGAATTACAAGTACAATTTGTAATTATGTGGTTGTGGATTTATGTGCGGATATGTGTGCCAAGTGGCAAGTGGAGCAAGGGTGTGTTAGTACGATATTGTAATGATTTTGAAGTAAAATTTGATAAACAGGTATCTGTTTTAAATATTAATTGAAATCGGCTGTACATAGGAAGTTTTTAAATAACATAAGTTACATAGACGAAACTGAGCTTGGAAATAATGAATGGTTTGATATGATAAACTATTATGATGTAAGAATTTTTGATAATTTGATTTGATTTGAATGAATAGGTAGAAGACAACGAGACAACGATGAGTTTTGCCTTATAAGACTGTCCTTTTGCAATAATAAGTTTTAAAATCTGGTATACAAACGTATAAACTTAAAGAATTGCAACGCTATCCTAACAAGTAGAGTAGAGACCACGTTGAACCTAATTAAAACAGACATTATTGAGCAATTACTTGATAATCACTAAAAATACTTCAACATATTTAAATGGAACTCACAAGATGACGTTAACCAGAAGAAAATCTCGTTGCATAACGCACGTACGGAAACCGTTTGAATAGCACAAGCGTGCGCGCATACCAATCTTTGCACAAAAACGTTTAGACATGCACAACGCAGCTGAGATCACAACTAAGTGGAATAGTTTTTGATTCCGATGGATTTATTAGAAAGTTGGTATTTATTTTACTGTGTTAGCTAACTATGAATGAGGTAAATTGCGCTTTTACTACCAGTTACAAAACTCAGAACGCGCTAAGTTAAATAAAAAAGCTGCAAATCTGTAGTCTTCTGTACACTATTAGTTCGTGTTCTAGCTAAAGTGATAATGTTTACAGGTGTCGTTGAATGAAATTATCTTCTATATACATGTCGGCAATATCAGGAAACAGCTTTCGGACGCCAGCGCCATCTAGTGGCGTTCGATGGAGTTAGTGTTGGAATGCACCGGGGTGGGGATTGCCAGTGGACCGGGGCAGCGGCCGCTAGCGGAGCACTTGCTGGCTAGAGTTCACCCCGTGCAGACTACACTGAAACTATCACGCGTTCCATCTGCTGTGTAATTTCTATTTGATTGTAATTGAATATTAAAACGATTGCAAAAGTGAAGCCTTGTGTAATTCTCGTGTTAACACTGTCCACGGAGGCCCACAATGAGCGATACCGAACCACTTCCCCCGTCATACATATATTTGACAACGTCCATAAGATAGGTCACAATGTAGGTAAAATAAATTAAACGTGCTATATTAGTGACCAGTAAGGACGAATTTAGTAAATCAAGCACTGCATAACTGACATACACCTTTGATTTGTAAGTCTAAAGTCTGGAATAAAGGCTATTATGTCACCTTTATAATCATTCATTGTTATCAGCTGTTGAATTGGCGAATAGCTGTAAAGTGCACACAGTTCGTTCACATTTGCGCCAGTCTAGAACAATATGCAGCAACCTTGCCAAATAGTTGGTATTAAATTTTAGTTTGCATGTTAAAGGTAACTTTGAACATGTGGGTGTGGTTTGTACTAAAACCCTAGCGTGTATCCTGTTGCTGATATGATTTTGAGCAAAGACAGACTTACTCTAATACATTTAGCACAGAAAAGTTTAAAATCTGAAGAAAACCAAAGTCGGAATACTTAAGGAGACCAAACGATAACTCTGATTTGATGGGACTGACAGGTCAAACTAAAATAATGACTGCGTTTTGTAAATTACAAAGAAGCTTTAACTAAGCTTATCCATCTGCCATTTATCTTAACATGTCTGTACCAAATGCAACCAGAAATATTCCTTTCATAAGTTTTATAATAATTTTAGTAGGTAACAATAAATTTGTCAATTGTCAATTTTCAAAATAATTTTAGTCAATAACAGATAGAGGTTATTAAAACAATCAACAATGGTGTCACTACAGAACACTCCCTAACGAACCAAGAGACAAATGCCACCATATTGTGTTCAAACTATATACCTCTACAAGTCGTTTAAATTTGTCTCCTGCAGTAAGTCACGATCATTAAATAGCATTTCAATTCAGAATAGTATTAAACTATGATATACTGCATAAGTGTGCGCCAAATATGAACCGAATCAATTCTTTGTATTAACATCCGATGCTGTTTGCAATTGCATTAAAAGCTGCACTAATTATGTTCAAATGACGTCAAAAATGGTCTACCACTTAATTAGATTGTTTTTTTTTTGTTTGATTATTATTTAAAACCTTTAATAATAGAGGTAATAATAATAAACTTCTGGGACCATTTTTTAATTATTTTTATATTTGATGGGCTTACGATTGACCACTGTATCGCCTCGTGGTAATGATGCGGTCTACGATGAAGCACGTCGTGGTATAAGCAATCATAATTTCTGAACAAAACTAATTCAAAGAATAAAGGGCATTGATTAAAATTGGTGCCTTTCTTTTTTCTGGCGGCAGTCGATGATTTATGGAAAATATTATCTAGAATGACATTACAAACGAAATTGTTTATGGGCTTATATATGGAAATCTCAGTCTGGACTGAGTTATGAGCGTTGAAAGGAGCTGGAGTCAAACATTTTACTTCGGTTTTTTATTCAAATTATTCATAGTTTTGTCACAATTTCTAACTTCAAATTGCGCGCCACTGTACGGGCACAGGAAAACCATATCACACCACAATATATTCATATTGCCAGGCACTAATTTTTATTACCTATTTTCTCTCAGTCGATAACTTGTGGGATGTTTCTAGGAGTTGTATCATGAAGCTTCATGAGCGTCAGCTGTGGTACCAGTGGTGGGTTGAGTAGTGGTAGCCGTCCAAACATCTAATAAAGTATATTTTTTTTTCTATTGACTCCTGGCGGGACATTCATCTACTTTATAGTTAGCATAATCTTTTGAAGAAAGAAAACCGTCGACTTTTAAAGTGATCAGCGCTATTCAATCCGCTACTGAAGCCGCAGCTGACAAACATAGCATTTCATGACAGGGCTCAGTAAAGTATTTTGCGGGTTTTCGACTGAGAGGAAATTGATCATGAAAATCTGTCATAGGCTATAAACGGTATACATATAAATTGAACACGCTAGCCAATCAAGCGAAATGTTTATTTTTCTTCGGCAGTGGTCAGTTAATGGTTCACTCTGTTCTGATTCAGTGGCCTAATAACAAAAAAAAAAACAAAAAAAAAAATAAGTAAAAAAGTCCACAATAAGCTTTATTATATTCCTTGAAATCGTTTATAAACATTTATTACAAAATATTTCTGACAAGTAAATGAAAAAATATGCGTTGTGTACGGTCACCATCAACAAAATCACAGGGATAATACCTCTATAGCACTATTTTCACATCTTTGAACTGATTTAACTCGATTTGGACTGTGTTTTTGATATAAGACCCCATATATTTTTTTGTTTGTAATGTTATTCTGCATCAGTTTTTCCACATCCGATCAACTGCCGCGAAAAAATGAAAAGGCACCACGCTCCAGACAAATTTGGTCATTGTCATTTGAAACCTTAAACCAAACTTATTGGAATTCAGTAACGAGGTATCGTTCCTAGGCAAGAGTAACTAGTCTTTTGAATAACTTTTTACATCTTAACAGCGGCAATTGCTGCTTACCAAGTTGTGGATATTATGGCCAACTCTATTATGTATATAGAAAAGGCACATAATCTAGCAGCAGACTCTCACGTGGAGTCAGTGCTGATGATGATGATTCTCGTATGGGATGGTGAATATAGAGGTACAATACTTTACTTAGTCACCTCCAAAAAAAATATTTTAAATTCAATTCATGAAAACAATGTCTATACAATTCGAACAATTGTTTTTATTGGTTTAAATATTCGCCTTGTGGTTTACCAGACTGGGACTTCCAAGTATCACTCATTTTACCTGTTATTAATTTGAATATGTTTCAAGTTAGAATAAAAATTTGATACGAATTCGTGTAATTCTAATGTCATCAACCCAGTAAAAATTTAAGCTCGATGACTTTGATAGTTGTCATTGAAGATAATTTAAGGTATTTACAGACATTGCAAGGCGCTACAGACGAAAGCTTTTAACCTAGCGTAGTATACAACAAAGTCTTATACAAAAATAAATGTCCACATTAAATACCTTCAGGTGTTCTTTGAGAAGCATCTTTTAAATACCGATTTGAACGTAACATAACAAACTCATTATTGCAAAGAATTTTATGTAAAGAATTTATATGCTATTTTACTTGTTTGTACACAGGAGTGTCAATACGACACAAAAGTTAGCCTTCAATCGTCCATTAAAATTTACAACTTCATAAATACCAATAATCATTTGTATTGACCACTAATTAATTTCAACACGCTCGTTGTCTTTATAAGCGTTAATCTAAGCTTTATCTTTGTTAAAAGTTTACATTATTCCAGTTTAGTCATTCGTATATTTACCATACTCGACCTATTTAAATACTGATGTCATGACTTGTCTGAAGCCTTCGATCATTGCCATTGACGACTACATTCTCTATGTACGTCGATGGACAAAAATAGCCATGAATGGTGATGGAAGAAGTACGTTTGGCTCAACCTGGACAATGGACATTCTGTATTACATTATTCACCTTAATTGTTGTTCTAGTGGACGTCCGCATGTCGAACTTTCTTGAGGAAAATTGTGAGCAGAATTTCATTCACAATTTTCGTATTTTAGTTTTTTTGAAGCAAACAAACTTATTCGTATTTACGACGCTTTCATGTAATTCTGCATACCTATCACTATGATATCTACATTACTCTTTCCAAAAGTAATCCATATGTACTCGAATCATTTTAAATATCACTTGCCCATTTCCTTTTCAAAGTCTAGCCGTGATTTTCTGATTACCATCTTAATAACTGGATCATCAATTATAGAATTATAAATAAAATAATTAATAATTGATAATCCAACAGGATCTAACTATAAATTGACTTAGTCTAAATCATACTCATTTTCATGCTGATCCTAAGTCAAGAGTCAGTCATGGGGAGAATTAATGAGCCAATACCTTAATCTGAGCAGGTATATTGCACATTAACATAATACGTGCACGTTCAAATTTGATCTCATTAACAATTTATTGGCTATAAATGATATTGTGGCATCTGTAATGGAAGTATATAAGCTGTATGAACAAGCTTTGCAAATGTTGGTATAAAATATATTTTTCTTTACGTGATATTTTGTTATCATTAAGGTTGAAAATGTACCTTACCAGCAAGTTCTAATTAAGAAAACTTTAATATCTTAATGCAGAACATTTGAGACTTTAATATTTCAAGGAATGCAAGGAATGGAGGTTCTTATAGACTGTGTCACCCCGGTTATTGGGGCGGGGAGATCAGGTTCAGGGCGGGATTTCATACAGTTTGCGGTTCTCGCCCTCAAACACAGTGCGCTTGCGGAGTTGTTATGGAACTAAGAGTAAAAATAAACCAACCAAATAAATAAACCAATAATAATAATATTTTTTAGACATCTTTGATTGTAGTGCAATTTTATTGATAGACAAGAATGAACGATACATTTTAGGGTTTATTTTTCTAAAATACTGGTTACATTTGTCAAATACCACGTACTTTTTTTATAGCATAAGCCGGTAAACGAGCAGACGGATCACCTGTTGGTAAGCAATCGGCGCCGCTCATGGACACCCGAAACACTAAGGCGTTACAAGTGCGTTACCGGCCTTTTGGGAATTGGGAATTTGAGGATTGAAACACAACACGACGTTTCACGTCGGTTTTCTGTGAGGCCGTGGTATCACTCCGATCGAGCCGGCACATTCGTGCCGAAGCATGGCTCTCCTATACTTAAACAGTTCAGTATTAAGACAGGTCAGTATTAAGACAGTTCTAGTACCTACCTAATAAAAATTCCTTTATTTGCTCGTCGAAGTATTAAGATGTGTGTATACAGGTTCTAAAACTATAAAGAGTAATAATATAGATCTTTTATCACCCTGTTCCACTTGTTTCTAAGATCTTAAGCTCAAATTCACGACCTTTGACAGTCTATAAATCGAAGTTATTAAGACTGAAGACGTTAAAGTGTATTTTGCAATTCTTATTAATTACCAAGCCTTATTGAACGGTAGTCTATGAATTTTCATGATGCCTTGAGGTCTTAAGCATAATTCGTTAGCCGGTAAACTTATGTTGAAATGAAGTAAACGATTGATTGATCATAAAAGTGTATAATTATATTCATGAAAATGATAAATTAAATATCGGATTATTCACGCATCTATTTGATGAGAAACTCGACTAGTTTCAAGCTATTCTGGCTCAATTCATATTCATGATTAGCATACCACGGCGTACGGCGCGGAGACTGTAGCACTGCTGCTCAAGCAAGTTAAGTCGAAAAATGTAATAGTTAATTTTACAGTACGAATAGGTACAATGATAACTTGATAAAAATAAGGCCCTAATATATTAATATTAAGTACACAGGTTTCTTTTATCACTAGAAATGATTGGTTTACAATATGTAATTTTATGTATTATGCTATTACAATCAACATTTCACTCAAATTAGCTACTGCAGTAGCAGCGCAACAGTCGCCGCGTCGCGGATCGCGAAATTCTGCTCATGAATATGAGCCTCTAGCATGGCTTGAAATTAGTCGAGTTCCTAGTCAAATTACTACGTGGGTAAGCCGAAAACATAATAATTTAGTATGTCGCACGAAAGTTACAATACAAAAATAGAACTTATATTACAGCCACACACTTATTGATAATTTCAATTAAATTAGTTAAAGTTATAGCAAGTTACTCGATACTAAATAGTTACCATAATACCTAATTACGTATTGTAGTACAAAACTAATGGCTCCATATTTCAGACAGCAAACATTAAAGCTGTCTTTATTACACGAATATTATTTACAATCACACACAAACGATTAAGAAATACACTAAAGGGACGTTTACATAATGTTGTATTTATCTCAAATTGAATTTACTAATGAATGTAATGCAATGGTGACAGAAATGAGAATGGGTGAATGAATTGGGTGTGATAATTATCATCTCTATTAAAGGTTTGGTGGGCTTCTGTATGCTTTAGTCACCTTTTAGTCTTGTACAGTATCCAAGTAATATTTTATTGTTTAAATGGTTAAATGAAGATAGGTCAAAGTTGAGCTTTAGGTTGGTATGTGATTGACTTACCATTCTTCATAATCAAATTTTAATCGACTTTAGGCCATTTTTAGCAAGCAAAAGTTCGAGATATGTTTTAATTTAGGTACACTGCCTATGGAATCATTATATATTCAAAATAACACATAACATAACATCACTTCCATCCCCGAAGGGGTAGGCAGAGGTGCACACAGAAGTAACACCCACCCTTCACTATTTATGTTATGAGTCCCATGTAATAGGGGGTGAGCCTATTGCCATATACCGGGAATATTTCCAAATTCCGTGCTACTACTGAGAATTTAAATCCTAGTAATACTTTGCCCGACCCGGGAATCGAACCTGAGACCCTTTGCCCGGCAGTCGCACTTGCGACCACTCGGCCAACGAGGCAGACATATTCAAAAGATTTAAAATTATGTATAAAAATGATATACCTAATTGTCCATTGAAGTTTGGAGGACGATCAACGTTCAAGACATATTGACCAAAAATATTTACCTACCATTTGAAAACTACCAGAAGTAAAAAGATTCAATGAGATCTCATTACATGTAAACCATATCTAAAACCCAATAAGACCAAAGACTTATTAATTGTCTAGACCGCAAGTTCACCATTCCGAAGGGCAAATTCAAATTTCGCATTTGCATTCTCAGACTAGGCTGTCGATTTAAATGGTTGGTCTATGACGTCATCAGTGATGTAATATGATTCACGTCGATTGTATCGGAACTGACAGATCATGTTTATATAATGGCCATTTGAATACCTATGGTCTTTAGGTAGGTCTTCTGTATTTTTGTTGTGATAAAAAGTGCGAGGATTTGGTCTGATACTACGCAGTCTAAAGTTTAAGAGATTTTTCACTCAAAAAGTATTTTTTAAATATTTAAGATAATACAATTATGAAAATAGGGAAATATATCACTTAGTTATGGTCACTCAAACGCATTTAGGACTGCAACTTTTATAATTCTAAATTACAAAAGTTGCAGTTATACTTTTGAAACCAGAACTCGGTCACTTAAGACCAGTTCGCAATCATTAAATGCATCACGATCCATAGATACGAACATGACTTTTAAGTAGCAAGTAGCTTGATTGCATTTCAAATCATTATCTTATCGTTAGTATTTTCATCGGCCAAAATAGGATCAACCGATACAAATTTCAGACTCAACAAGACAAATGCATTAACCAAATTTTTTACCGAACTCAAAGTCACGCTTCTGTAAAGCTGACATAGAAAAACAATGATGCGATCATCATTATTAAAAAACAATAAATTACCAGCTGTAAAAGCAATATTAATAAAATCATACCAATCACCAAAGAGCTTCTAAAAATCGATGACAAATAGTGTCATTGACCTCCCCTGAAGACACGTTTGATCTTTATACAAACGTTCCAAATTCGGATTCGAGAACCATAGAGTATATAATCTACCATAGACTAATACAGATCATGTTTCTAGTTACGCTCACGTTCTCAGGACATTTTGTAAGCATAGACAATTATTTAGATACCGCGTTGGATGTATTTGGCAGGAATAATAGTTTTGATAGATTGGTTTTGATTTTATCTGTGGTGCTCATCGTGTGTAAGATTCAATATATGAGAGGAGACTGAAGAGGTATTGTTTCGCTAATAAGTATAGATCTGAGATAAGAGGTATTTGATTAAAATTTATAGATGAAGTTTCAGAACTGAATATGATGTTGAATACTAGGTTTCGAAAGTCTTGACAGAATGACTGGGGAGTAGGTTTACTATTAATCACATCTTTGATGATATGAGTAAGCTACTTGTTTGAATACAACCCAATAGCACATTTATTAGCAGTAATAACTACTGATAGGCCTGTCAAAGTTCGAATGTAAACTTTGTCACGAAAAAAAATATAAGCAATACACAGGAATGCTCTAAAATCAAGGTAATGAAAAAACGAAAAAGATCAAGTTCCAAATTCGAATGGCAAACATTAAATTCGCATATACATATTATTTCTACACACAAACAACAATGCGAGATGCATGAAGAGTCAACATTTGAGTTGTAACCTAAAGTCTCGCATTCCTAAGATGTTTGCGTCTGTCTGCAAGCTACACATATTATACAGACAAGGAATACAGTGAGGTTTGTTATACATATATCGAACAATACATTAGTTTTATAACAGTGTTGTTGCAGTAATGTAGCGGTTAACAATCTTACTATTAGAAATGCGAAAGTTTATATGTTTGTTACTCGATCACGTCAAAACGGCTAAAGGGATCGGGATAAAATTTAGAACAGTGATAGGTTATGCTCTAAAATAACACATAGGATACTTTTTATCCCACGGGAACGCGGGCGAAGCCGAGGGCAAAAGCTAGTGAAATATAAATATTAGACTAAGAAGTACCTTTTCGGAATAAGAATGGGAGGTCCCGTCAATCACATTTACAGTACTTGACAGTGCACTGCTAAACTACAACAATCCTCTAGGTTTGTGAACCTAGAACCTAGAACACAAAAAGATTTGATATATTCTCCATGCGTGACAGGTGACTTGGACATCATAGTCTCTCTACCAAATATGCTACTTAGTCAGATCATATGACATCCGTGCCGACTGTATGGTTGGCGGAGTGCTTGGGTGGCCAGCTGCTGTGCAACGTTTGATGTTCAACGTTCAACATTCCAAAAAGTGATAATGGCATTTTCTGAATAGAATCACTATTATTAGCCCGGAGTCAGGAAGTTTCAGCGTTGTTTCACCCCCGTGCCTCGGAAAGCAGGTTAAGCTGTTGGTCCTGCGCCTCAGCTCTCTCCGGTCGTGTCAGTCTGCCGTCACATCGGGTTCAGAGAGTAAGGGAACCGAGATTGCACCTGTGTACGCGCACACACTTGTGCACTATAATATCTCCTGCGTAGTGGGCCAGCCTGGTTAGACAGACTAGCCATCATGATCGAAATCGACCGGGACATTTCTGAGACCCGTGAGAAGAGCATTTAAAACAAAGATCCCACTTACGGTATTTTAAATCCATAAGGGTCTATCGTTAACTTGACGCTTACAAATAGCTTCTACAATAACTAATAGCAATTGGCAATGATAATTATTAAAGTTTTATTGCTATCTATATACTTAATGGATTACAATCACGATACGTAGAAATATTAAATGAATTATGGTTCATTTACGTTTACTATACTGATTTAAGTTAAAATTAGTATTGGAGACTTAATTAGTAGTTTCATTTTAGATAAAAATAAAAACATAATAGAGCACTAGATTGTAATGATTTATTACTTAAAATTCAGATACCAATTAAAGCACTGTACATAGAAGGGGTATCCATACTTTATAGCAAGGTAGGCCATAGTCAATCTATGACAGTAAAGATTTTGTATAGATTTAAATGAAAGATATTTTTTTTTAATTATCTCATTCTTAGCTCCTACAATTATTATTTAACTGTAGACTCTAGATACCGCATTATATTATGAAACAGAGATTTTCTATATACAGAATGCTATATTTCATTCTAAGTAATACGAATAGATGGTCAAATTATCATTCTGCATTTGTGGGGTAAGCTTTGCTTACAGGTAACGTGGGTAAATTCATTTACAAAACCAAAGAATCATTTGAAACACAATAATAACTATTAAACAGATTTAAAGAGAAGGATGTAAAGTTATGAAATAGAGGATTGTAATAAAAATAGTATCGATTTTTTCTATAAAACATTCACGACATGCACAAAATAAAGGAATAGTTGGGGAAAACATTAAAAAAAACTGTTTTCCAGCCAGCAGTTTGAAATGTAACAAGATTTTTAAATAGTAAAAAATACCTGCTTCATTGGCCGAGTGGTCGCAAGTGCGACTGCCGGGCAAGGGGTCTCGGGTTCGATTCCCGGGGCGGGCAAAATTGCTGGGTTTTTCAAAAAAAATCACAGTAGTAGCACGGAGTCTGGAATTGTGCCCAGTATAAGGCAATAGGTTCACCCCCTATTACATGGGACTCATAACATAAATAGTGAAAAGTGGGTGTTACAATGCATAATGTACCTCTACAATTGTACACCTCTGCCTACCCCTTCGGGGATAAAAGGCGTGATGTTATGTTTATGTTATATGTTAAAAAATACCTATTTGGGTGACACAAGGCGAAAAATCTCATCTTACTAGAAACAAAAGCAACTATGAAAATTATACATTTGCTGAATGGTTCACCTTAAACCCCAAGGAGCTATTGACATTCAATAATGCTATTATTACTCGCTAACATCCGGGAAAATATAAAAAAAACCGGATTGTTACAGTTAAACCGGATTACCTGTACCTTCGGGGAAGAAGGTCGTGATAATAATAACATATATTTTGTCACCTGTTCTATTCCGGTATGGTAAGCAGACCTGTTAAATTGCTATAACCGCTATTGCTATATCATATATGTGATAACCATAGAATAGAATCTATCACCCCCACTTCCAGTTGGACTCGTAAGGGCCCATTAAAAAATTACACCGATATCGGTGATAGAGATGGGGTAATAAAGTACTCTAAAAGACATGAACTATCTAGAATGCGACCTCAAACTCGCATACCAAGATATTTTTTGTAAGGAAGGAAAATTATTTAATGACTTCTCTCGTCCTGGTGAAGTGAGAGGGAGTGTCAGACTCTTATTGACTAAAAACCACCCCGTTCCTACTACTGCACTTCGAACCGAGATCCCGGCAACCCGTTAAGTCCTCTGCGGCTCCATATCAGCCTCCGGCATCAGCCTTATTGGGCCCCAAAGCTTAGAATGAAAATCTTTATAATATTATTATGTAGTGAAGATCTATACAATGGTGCAGCAACTGACTGCCGCCAGACTTTAGATGATTGTAGAAATAAATCGTAATAGATTGTTAATACGAACGAACGAACCATGAAACATGTTCATGGCAGTACATATAAATACAGAATCAATAGTAAAATGACAAACAGCTTTAATTCAAATATGCGTTAAACAAATGACATAATGTCCACCTTATCAAAGTAATAAGTATTTAATCTAATTCTGTAATAACAATCGGAGCCGCGGGCGTTGACAAATACAACTTGTATTGTTTCTGTCAATTTTCCGTTCTCTTAATAAATCAGAATATCACAGTAAATCAATCGTTGCAATTAACGGAAAATAAATATTTATACCAATTGATAAATGAAATCTGATCTTATCACTCCAGATTAAGCGTGAAATTTGTATGCACTTGAATGCAGAACATTTTTGTAAAGAAACGTTACAAAGTTATTTAAACTAGGAATTTAGTTCGAATGAACTATATTGTGAGCAAAACGTAATTTGTAACATAAATTAATACTGATTTAATACTTTAATGGGTATACACACGCACTACATAAACTCTTTTAAAATAATCTATAAAACAAAACCAAATTAGTAAAATAAGTACCTATAACATGATCGTGCAATTAGAGCATACACATAATTATGTTTTTTTTAAGGGGGGAAAATCATCGAATGATTGCTCCCGCCCGGGTGAGGCGGGAGGGAGTGTCAGACTCTTACTGACTAAAAAACACCTCGTTCCTTCTCCTGCACGTCGAGCCGGAGCCCCGGTAACCCGTTAGGTTCTCCGCGACTCCGAATAGTCATCGGTCCTACTGGGCCCCATCTGTCGTGGTCTGATGGCTATACACATATGTTTGTGAACTTCTTTATACGGTGTGCCGTATAAAGGCATTCCCAAAATTCCAGCGTTAACATGTATGTCCTAAGTACGTTAAACTTAGCAACCTTTAACAAAATAATATACCGTCGTAATTTATGTTTAAAACATATTATTTATGTCTATTTACGTAAAGTCTGTGCTGTTTCCGTGACAATGTTAAAGATAAGCCGAAATCGTTAACGGGTGTGGAGTGGGTTCGGCCAACTGTTTTATATAGCAAACCTATTATATACTTAAGAAAACAACAGTTACTTCATATCCCAACTCTTCCTATATAAGTGGCAGCGCCTGTGTTTTCAGAAGGGTCCAATCTTAGTATTATTTTTTTTTGAGGAATCAAATTCGTTCAACTCTTTCACTCTTACGGACTGAATACTACCGCGTTCATATTCCTGTTTCGCGCCAGAACCCCGATAATCCCTTTAGACCATCCGCAGCTCCAGGAACCTGAAAGTCTTCAAGTCTCTAATGAATAGGTTGCTTATAGGTAGGCGTGATCCGTCGTCAGCCACATATTCGCTTGCCATCAGGCGAGTTAGTAGTCAAATGATGACCCAATAATTTATTGTTATAAAATTTGAAAGTAAGTTTTTTTATAACCGTTTATCCAACCTGTCTTTAATATTACTGCTGTTAGGGATATGAGAGAGTAAATTTTCGTGGCAAAGCCATGGGAAAATATAGTATTATTGAGTCTAGTTCACAGTTACAAACGTAACAGTTGCCTATTTTAAAAGCATGAATACATGCTACAAACTAAGAGTATTACAAGCCTCAAATTCGAACACATTTTCAGTCTGCACGATTTCCAGTTGACAAAACTGCACTCATTTAATTTTGAATTGTAAATACTAACACATAAGGTTTGATTTTTATATGATGGCTGTGTTGCTTCGCATTTGCAAAGTCACGAAATAAACCTAATGAGCTAATAGGAAGTGTGATTTAATTTCATGTTAATGTAGGATACAGGATGATGTTTACACGGAGCTGTTGATTAAAGGATGTTTCTTTTAAATTAATAGTTTTTTGATTGATTTTACATGTCATTTATTATTTTGTTAATGACTGGTACATCACCTATTGCTCATCGTTTCGCATAAGTTCTGCGTTAAAATATTAAATCAATCCTTGATTCTACTACTATCAATGTATACAAACGTGGGAAAATTCTAACCAAGTGATAATTGACTAACACTAAAACTTTGAAGCCAAACATTGGATAAATCTCAACAGACTCTTTTATAATCCTTAAGGTAAAATAGTAAACAAGCTTTTTATTTTTAGGTATCGTCTTACCAAAACTGATTTCAATAAATTACTCCTAATATATAGCCCCAATTACTACACATTCATTTTAGTAGCCATCACAGGATATATCACATAAATCTATACTTAATAACTAGTTGATATAAAGAAGATACTGACAGGACGTTTGGCAATCGGACTACTGAATGCCGAATGATATCATCACCACATACACACAAACATACATACATACCAATAGGTGAACGTCTCGTGATATAACCGAGTCTCCTAGACTGGCTGTCTCAGCCAAGAATTCGACATTATTCCTTGAAGTGGCAAATAACTTAGGCCGCTTATTACGTAATAAAGTGCCGTATTAGATTTTGTGTTCATCCACAATTTCGATGCAAGTAAATCGAAACCCTCCTTGAAATCTTATACCTACTAAAACAGAGTTCGTGTAGATTTCTTATTCCATCTAGTCCTTAAAATTACTTTAAATAATATTCGAAATTCTTACTGTCGTTTTACTTAAGATTTGGTAATCACTTGCGTTCAAAGACCCCTCGAGTCGACATCTATTACCTACTCCATGAATCACTAAGCTCTGTCCAATAAAATGAATTACTTAGTTTCACTTTTGTTTGAAATCGACTACATAAAAGTGATATCAAATGGAAACTCGACCTCACAACCAGTGGCCGCGAGTTAATCATAATCAAAACAAATTGATTGCGGCACTCGCAAAAACGTATTATAGACTCCTTGATTGGAGGCTTAATCGTCAAGCTACATTACTCCGCTCTGACGTCATCAGCTCACCAGACTCACAGGTGCCGATATCATAACTCTCATTTACATTCTTGACACTTTCAATCCCACAAACAAAACCAAACTTTAACTTATAAACAACTAAGTCCAATTTAAAACGTCCTTGTCGCGATTTGAGACGCTTTAGATTTGGACGATTAACGAATTGGCGAAACACTTGGACAGTTTCATTTAGATTAATGATCATAAGATATGGATATTGACGAATGTCGAATAACAGTTGGTAGTAACAATGGCAATAGTACATGCAATGATTCACTACACTAAACACGTGTGGACGCCCACTACTACCAAACAAAACTATGTTGTAAAACGGTAAAAAAGTCAATGAGAAATCAATTATGTGATCGATTATATTCATGAGTTTCTAGCATTAGTAGTCTGACGTATGAGGTTACTACTGTATCTG
The DNA here is from genome assembly GCA_038387885.1 of Spodoptera picta. Lineage (NCBI taxonomy): Eukaryota > Metazoa > Arthropoda > Insecta > Lepidoptera > Noctuidae > Spodoptera > Spodoptera picta. Next base: position 4,217,563 of record JAZHFQ010000733.1, on the reverse strand, counting down.
TTTGCAACGGTACTGATCGGATACCGCTGATCTCCAATTGCGACCGCAAAGCATATGCATGCGACGACTTTTTGCTGGAATCACAGTCGTGCACATGAACGTTAAAGTCGCTTATGGTCATAAAACTTGAGAGATTACTGATAATAATTCATAATCGAAACATAGCAGTAGCGATACGTAGAAATCACGAATTATGATTTAGCATTACAGCTAAATAAAATAATGCATAAAATGTATATCATTTGTTTTTAATAACTTTTCCCCGAGAAATTAAAACTTACAACTAACCAATACGCGTCCTTTCAGTTATTTATATAGGGCATGTCCGTTTTCCAATTTTCCTATTTAAAAAAACAATACACTTAATTTCTTTGTTATTAGATTCAAAATGAGACAAACAACATCAAAAGTTACACAGATGAATAAATAAATTTTCAATTACCGGTAACCATTGTCGCGTATCACCTCAGGCCGCAGTGAAAGGATGTTGCTTGCGCCTACGACCACACATTTACACATTTCCCATTAATTCTACCTCTATAAGATCCTAACAGTATTCGCCAACATATCGTTTTGCTAGTTCAATTAACGTTGGCACATTAGCGTTATTTATTAGCTATAACGATTGCGCCTAAAGGGCAAGTGCCGTGTTAGCAACTGAATAGATGTTTACAAATGCCTCCACAATTAGTCTTCTTAAAGAAAGTATGCTATGGTAAGTATCGAAGATAAGAAGAATATTTATGTAAAATTTTTCTGTAACATATGATAGACATATTTGAGGAACTTTATGATTAAATACACGTATACTCACGGCGTAAATTGATAACCAATCTCAATTCAAAGTCTGTGGATTAAGATTTATTTTTGATAGAAACTCCATAGAACTTTTTTTTTTTATGGAATTAGCCGGTTATCGAGTCCTTGGACACCCGAAATACCACACGTGCGTTACCGTGCTTTTTGCGATTGGGGAGATTGGGATCCGGTAACCGCACTCACACGACGAAACACAACACAAGTGATTTTACGTCGGTTTTCTGTGAGATCGTGGTATCACTCCGGTCGAGCCGGCCCATTCGTGCCGAAGTATGGCTCTCCCATACTTATGTCAAAAATCGATCCATATCGTCTTTCATCTATCGGATCTTATATCGGATCTTCTATCGGATGTCAATGACATAGGTTATTAATTTTGGCCTTTAGTCTATCGTAGCATCTTTGTCAAAATTGGTTTGAACAGGCATATTATGAACCTGCCTAAAATGGCAGTGTCCTTTTTTATTCATCTGTAAAGATCTTTTCATCACATTAACATACTCAAATGTATTTGTTTCTGAGTTAAACTTCAACTACAAATAAAAACATCAAAGTTGCTTTCAATAAAAAAGCAGTTGATCGAGTAGCAAAACAAATTGATTCATCTAAGAGATTCGATACTAAAATAATATTAATATTACGAGTAAGTACTTCAACCGTCTGAGGCCACAAACGCAGACTAAATAGTAAACTCATAAATAACTTCACAGAATATGATTACAACACGTGGAAAAAATAATAAACGTAAAAATCTTATTTCTAATGTTTAAGATAGAGATGTAGAAGATACAAACAAAAAACTATGCAAAGTGATCATAAGCTAGCTTCATTTGAATGTTCTAGAAAATTTTACAACATTTTCTACTAGACTGAAAACATTGGAAAACAAATAGACGAATTTAGTGGCTATAAAGTTTAATAAATTGTGCAATTTCGAAATTTTAGAAATGTGCAGGTGTTCTAAATTTCGCTTTAGCTAAATCTGTGTCATACTTTTGTATAATCTACACATTAAATAAAATTGAAGTGTCTGTTTGTAATATTAAAATAACCGCTTTTTACTATATGCATATGAATACTTATACCCATACCAAAATAACATTTGATACAATTATTCTCTGTGTGTCTGTTTGTACTGGGTAATTATTTGGACTTTTATTGGCAAGTAACTGATGTACTACAGAGTAACTTAAGCTACTTTTATTTTAGAAAATTGAAACAAAAGAAAGTTATGTCCTAAAATTCATATTCTACGCGGACGATGTTGCGGGCTCTATAATAGTGTCTCTATAATAGTTACATAAATCCTTTCAAGTGTTTGCAAGTTCTATTGAAATCAATTTTCCTTATCTTTAAATGAGGTATATATTATGTATCATATTGACCGCCAGTACAGTCTCATCATTATATACCTCTAGTGACCTCTACATCATCATCTTCATCATCATCAGTCCATTTCTGTTCACCGCTGAACTTATTCATCTCTCGTCCCTTCAAATCCTTGCAACTAAACACTGCTAGTCGCTTCAAGTTAAGGTCTACTACTAATGTTTAATTTATCCATCTTCTACCCGAATATCTTGCTGCATTCTTATCTCATATTCATTATTCAATTTGTGGTATACAAACCCAAATGGATCATCAGGTGAATGAGTCTAAGGCGTTCTTCACGTAACGTAAGAGTTATTAGGAAAGTGGCTCAATGGCAAACATAACATTTTCGGTGTCAAAAGCTTCAGCGAAAACAAATGAAGAAAATGTGTAGTGGTGATAGATTTATCGAAGACTTGTTATTTCTTCGTTAACAGATAATGTTGCGTGTTCGTCTCAGTATTACACCGCTTTCAGGTTCTGACTGCTAATAGTTTTCTCTTCAATTTGTCTTCTCCGTTTGTTGCTGCAGTCTAGGTCAGCAATTATTTTATGCGTAACTCTGCGTTTATCTGTGCTCTTGGTTACCTGGTTACAGTTTTTTGGTGGGTATTTTAAATTTGAATTTATTTATATGAGAATTTAATTTGTTGTAAGGAAATTATTAATTCATTACCTCTGTTTCTAAACATTTTTGAAGATAAACAAATAGGTTTTTTTTGGTGTAATAGATGAATAGACCATTATTTCATTGGTCCTTAAAAGTTTTCTTTTGGTTGTGATCTTACTCCATATTATGTTTGTGTGGTTTATAACGTTTCAAACATACGTAATCAGAATGTTCACCTCATACTTCAATTTTGTTATTGTCTGACAGAGTTTAACACCTGAGAACATAGGCGCCACTGATGCCACCATTAAAATGATTTCGACAATATTCCAGATGGATTCCACGAATATATGTAAATGGTTCTTCCCACGGGCTTTCTTGTTTTTTCTTTCATATCCTGTTAGATCACAGTCTATTCAAACCCATCATAAGTTCCCTTTATTAGTTAGTCATCACACAGATTTCGATGGTTCGACATAATGGTACTTTGGCATATTTTTGTGGTGTAGTTTCAACTGTATCACTTGAATCAAATTAACTATTGTTTTCTCCCCTGTTTCTCTAAAATACAAAAGAGAGACCTAATTTGTAAGAAAATCAAATCTGAGTATATTTTCCATTCATACCCAAAACAGTTCTTTAACTTTAACAATGTATTCATCTTCACAGAAAAATCCCACTATTACATCGCGGGTCTCTGCAGTAGCGTTATGAGCATTATAACTTGTTTTGCCAGGAGCTCGAGAGATCGGGACGGTCAAATACTCACGCGTACATATGTGTACGTACTTACCCATAGCCTCGTAATTTTACCCGGCGGCCACATTTTCCTTTAGTACCCACTACTAATTGGCGACTCGTGTCTGAGAGCTAAGGACTTTATGGCGGATTTCTGTAGAGATGATAATCAGAAAGAACGATATCAAATAATTTACGTAGGTTTATTTTTGATGGGAATATCATTTCGGTACAGATTGTAATCTGATTGAAAGTTCCAAAAATACAGTTATTATTTTACTCTCATCATCAGTGCAACTGATCTCATTGTATAAAATTAATGTCATTTTGAGAGAAAAGAGAGCTATTGGATTATAACGTATTATTACGTATACTTACCTACCGCACACCTGTATTCAAGAAACAGCTAGACATAGTATTCAACTTCCAGACAATACAAAATACTATTTATAAATAACTATTGGAAAACAAATTCTTCCTGTTATGATGTATCCCAACTGTGGCCCTGATCTGCTTTAGAACATCGGCCATTTTACTCATTGTTCAATCATTTCTATCGTTTTCCATTGGATTCTAGTCTTATTTCATAAAATCTAGTTTTAGCTAGATTAGTCTTCTTAAAAAAGTTATTTTACATCATACTATTCGACCCGAATCGGTTTTCACTAGATTTGATTTGTTTTTGTAAATTATTAATAAGTAAGCTGTTTCAAATAGCTTCATAATGAAAGTGAAAATACAATTTCGGTCTTACTAGTTTCATAGGACTATTCTGATTAAACAAACGAAATGGTAAAATTAGTTTTAACTAAACCAAACACAAAAATCGATTTACAGTTGTAACAACTCTGAATAATTCGTCATAACATCTCAAAGCTTGCAAGAAATGCAAGTCGAAACTTAACCGACAACTGGGCAGGTACAACTGAGTACCGACATGTAATTTGTCATGCAATTTAAATAATATGCATGATTATATATCTATTAAAGGCATAAGACGTGTTGATATTGAGCTAATGAGACGAACTCTGTAATGGACGGACTCGTTCGATATCGTCAACTTAATAATTAAATACTTCGGGGTAAGTGAAAGTTTTGAAACGGAAAGGTCAGGATTTTCTTTTTATTTCGAGAAAGCCATTATTTTAGGTTGATGTGATTGTTTAATTATATCATTAAATTGTATGATTGCTTGTAATTAATATGCAATGTGACACGGTTTGTACAGATAAGAAAACAGTTATAAATGGATGTTGGTGATTGACATTTTGTCTCAGTGTTGTATGTATGATATAAAGGTTTTTAAGACCAAGTTACTGAACTTGACCATTAACTTTGTGTCTTGAAGTGACTTTGGAAAGACTTTTGTCTAGCAGTGGCAGTAATGGTTCAGGCTTAAGAAAGACACATCTTATTTAAAGCCCTTTATGATTTCTGTATTCAAATAAAGAAGAAAAAATGTTTCCCACGTCTGCCATTACAAGCGAAACTCCGTCGAAGCCGATACGTGTTTATGTCGGCTCGTAATTGACTTGTCGTGTCAAATTACCGTTTATTAGTTGTGTTACGATATCGCCACCGTGCCTTATTATTTTGTCCGACACTGTATTTATTTGCATCTGGTTGTCACTGCTCTTACAAAGTGTACCTACGTTCACACGTCGCCGTCACTTTACACTTTGATAGATTTTCAATAGCTGCCTGTTTATAGTCTATTCGCGTTGAAGTGTAAATGTCACTGCATGTTAAGTGTTACAACTTTGTCATCATTTTGATATGACTATTCTTATTATCTTCTATCGTTAATTATTAATTATACTGAATATAGTATATACTATATTCTGATTGATGCTCAATTATTCTGGAAACTACTTTTACATAATTGGAAAAAATGAAGATAAAGGGGATTGTCTGATGAATGACCTGAATGGAAAAATGTATATATGATCGATTAATATCTAAAAGAAAAGAATGGAAAAGGTTTCACAGATGTAGGGATAGGAGGAAGACCACTTGGGTACCCACCGTTGCTTACAAGTTCAAACTCATAAAATTGCAACATTGTTTGATGTTCTTTAAACTTTTAGGTACTACACTACACGCTACACATATACAAAGATAGCATTGAACCGCAAAACAACGTATTCCAAAGCATTACAATATTCGGGCGTTAGGACAACAAACTAAACTGCACTGAAATCCACAAAACAGGTAATGCTTTGAACTGTCAACTTGTTAGACGTCTCACTAACCACCCACATAAACCACCTAACTGGTCCATATTCATGTGACTCTACGCTATGACTCATGGCATGAACCTCATGAGTAAAGCCCTATCATGGTGATTGCTAAATTGGCAGTTTAGGATCGTTAACCTTCATGTGATAGGCGATTCACATAATATGTTTCGACGATTCTACAAAATAAAGAAATATGAATGAAATGTTTTGCAGCTTTTTTATGGGATAAGCCGGTAAACGACCAAACAGATCACCTGAAGGTACGCTATCGGCACCGCCCTAAAACATCTAAAATACCAGGAGCGTTACAAGTGCGTTGCCATAGTTTTTTCTTCTTCTCCTCTTATAATATCTTCTGATTCACTTCGTTGCGGGAACCAAGACAGTTACTCATGTCCCTGGGACGCGCCGGACTTCAGTGTTCCGGTGTTTTCATGGTTGTATCTACTGTAGATCCTGGCTTACAGGAGTTGCAGCGGTTTTGGGAGGTTGTGGCGGGCTTGCCCCATAAAAAAAAAAAAAAAAGTGCGTTGCCGGCATTTTGGAGAGTAAGAATTTTAGGATTGGGGGTAATTGTGCCTTCGGTAACCTGAGTGAGGATACGATGGAACATGCCTCACACTAAAAAAAAAACGGTACAAGTCTAGTTCAAGAACAATAAAAATACTTTCAGTATTTTACGTACACTGTAGAATTTAATTATGTCAATTGTGGTGATGCTCAAAATTATTTAGATTGATATTTTATCTTATAGGTAAAATGTCTATTTTAGATATTTTCACTTCTAGATTTATGTGTTAATATTTCATTTCATAACGTTACTTTTGTGGACGTAGGTATATTCATTCGTTCGTAAGGAGGAGAGTAAAAGGAGAACGTAAGGTTACTGGGGCTTTGGCTCGTAGTGCAGGAGTAGAAACGGGTTAGTTTTTAGTCAGTGAAGAAAGAAAAAGAAAGAAAAAAAATTGTTTATTTGCACACCGTCACAAAGTATTGTACTTTTACTTTTTACTAAACTCACAAAAAAAAGTAAAACAGTGAAGATGGCACAAAATGAGTAAAAAAGTAAGAGTCTGAAGCTCGGATCCCGGAAACTAAACGTACCAAAAAAGCAAGTAATTTGACAGACTTAATTAGTATAAATATTTCTCAAGAAGAATGGCGAAAAAAGCGTAATGGATATTTAGACAAACATCGCTTTTTGTAAAGTAATGCGCTTACAGTCGATAATGTGCTATGACTAATTCTCAATTGGATTGATAAAGAAGTCGGCTCTAAATTGACAGCAGAACGAATTTGAAACTTCTATCGATTACGCGTTGTCGTAAATCCGGGAGTAACAATCTATATACATGGATGGTGTTATGCAAGAATGAGATAATTTTGTAAGATTAATAACTGCAGTGACATTTTCATTGGAATAAGACGTAAAAAACGACGACGACGTAAAAGAAGACGATAACGTAAAAAAAATATTATTTGTCTGTCTGTCTGTCTGTCTATCAGTGAAACTAGGCTATTTGGGCTGCTTAAACCAGTAGAAAAACTAAAAAAAAAGAGATTAACTATCATTAAAGTCGATAAATACGCTAAACCATTTGGAAAATAATCAAGAATCTACCATAGTGTATTACGATGTGGAAATTAAACCAGTGTCATGAAACAATACAAAAGCAACAGTAGTTTAACGTACTTGTTCACTTCGGCATAATTACATCCTATGTAAGTTCTCGCACTTGCGAATAATGGGATTCCCCCCAAATTATTACATTGGTGACGGATTAACATAATTCATTATGTACTAAATGTTCTGGTGATTTGGGTTTTCGATAAAGGATGTCCGGCCTACGATTTTTGTCACACTATTATTACATTTGTTATCTAACATCTATTTAGAGCTTTGTTTTTATGGTCATACAATTAGTGTCGCACTATTGTATCAAAGAATACCTGGTTTAAAGATCCATATTATAATTGTTTTTTTTAATATTCTTGATCAAGTGTAAGACTTAATGTTTGATTTCCAGCGTTTAAGTAAGGAATCGGTAATAATTTGTTTAGACATATGACTTACCATCTATTTATTTATGTTATAACTTTTGTGAGACATACTAAATAAATTATTATGTTTTCGGCTCACGCGGCGACTGTCGCGCTGCTAATGTCGCCGCGTCGCAGGTCGCGAAATGCTGCTCATGAATATGAACCTCTAGCATGGCTTGAAACTAGTCGAGTTCCTCTTCAAATAATTACGTGAGTAAGCTGAAAATATAATAATTCATTTATTTATTGCGATAGTACTTTGCGATTGCGATTGCGTTATTATGACGCGGAAAAAGTAAGTATCTAATTTATTCCTTATGGGATTCATCATCATCACAATCACTTTAACGATCACTTTGCGATCTCAATACCAAAACTTGTTACGCATAGACAAGACTGCTCTACTGAGGAAAATGTTTTTGATATGGCGCCGCCTACTGTTAACCACATTCCTGATTTATTGAAAAATGAAGCAGAACGATTTTTAAAAAGAAACTTACAGCACTCTTGTTAAACAAATTTTATTACTGTGTCTGATTATTTAGCTGATAAATTATAACTGTGTCATAGTATGTTTGATGAAGAACCTGCATCAATATTTGCATGCCAAAATGGTAGAATGTATAAGGTTACCTTATTAGTTTTTTAATATCACCTTATTGTACATACCAGCCGTGGGCCGGTCACATTTGTCGAAGAACCGATGACCGCCGGGGTAGACGTGTTCTGGAGTGGAGACCGCGTCTAGGCAAACGTAGTGTAGGGCGCCCTCCAGCTAGATGGAGTGACGATATACGTAAAGTGGCTGGTAGTGGTTGGATGCGCAGAGCTGAAGACCGAGCTCAGTGGCGTGCCATTGGAGAGGCGTATGTCCAGCAGTAGACGAAAACAGGCTGTTGATGATGATGTACATACCTGCATTCTAATCAATAATTTTATTATTCCATTCTATTCTATTTAATTTATGCTCACAAACTTAATAACTGCATAGACCTTCTTCTATTTCTGCTATACTTCTCGGTTGTGTGCATCACTTCTCTATCTGCTTCCAACGACTCTGTCAGTACCGTCCACCTAATACATTTTTGGAGAGTCTTTCGTGATTATCTATACACTACACATAATGTTAGTACCTAGAGATTTTCAGTGAGATCATGCATAAAGATATTAAGAAAAGTTTCAACCGAAGCTTATTTTCTTTACATAAAAGTCTTCTTGTTTGGACTACACAATAGATGTTTCAAACATCATAATAATCGTTTAAAAATAACCATAGTTTCACAGCACTTAGGTAAACATTGGATTTTATTACTAGTAACTATGACGATTATATGAATAGAATTGTTACGTTGTTTTTAACCGCAATAGTTAATCGAAAATAGCCCTTTTTACTGAGTCATGTGAACAAATATTACCGTACAAGGTCATTAAGGATCGGATGCGATGAGACATGGACGAGGAATGAATGTTTAAGGAAATGGACTTTTAATATCGCGAACATTATACCCGTTTTAAAACAAGTAAAGAAACATTAGCTTCAAATGAGTGTGGGCCGATGTGCCGATGATGACTTCTGAATTTGTGAATGTGGAAAAAAACACTATATATTAAAATGGGTATTTCATTTTATGAGAAATTTCTTTATGGTGTATATTAATGTAATGGAGATTTACGAAAATATTTCATAAATACGATAGGTATGGAAAAGATAGCATCTACTCAAAAATAGGTTTAATGAATCTTGACTGAGAAACTTTTGATTCGTTGATAGGAAAGAAAGAGATCTGAACTAAATTGTCCCTTAATAAACTACTAAAAAACTAAAACGAATTATATATTAATGAACGTAAATAATATCCTTTTGAAATGGATTAAACACAAAATTACTTTATGAGATGGTGTAAAGCAATGGCTTCCGTATATTTATTAATCACAGGTGCGAGAGTAGGTAGGTATAATTATTGCTAAACTTGTTACATACGTGTAATTTAATTTGTCGATACCTATGTGATAATTATGATACAGTTGCATATTATTATTATTCGGTCTTGATACATTATGATTAAGATTTTATTTCAAACTTTGAATTAGATTTTAAATGTTGACTTTTTCAATTATTTTGACGATACTTTTCTAGAGACGGAAAGTGGGCGATTGAGTAGGTATGGTGATGGTTCATAAAATTGTTTATAGATACAGCAGTTGATAACGATAAACTGATAATTATGAAGACAATAATAATGTTATATAATAACTGTCATGAGATATATTAAATTAACTAAACATCGTGGGTGTGTTCCTCTTTAGTTCGAAACTAGTAGAGCTTTTCTCAATATTTTCACGTCAGTAACCCGTGATTTTAAGCTAACAATAATAATAATTACCAAAAATAATAAACAGGTTTAAAATTAAATATTCTCTAGGCGTCGTCATGTTCTCTGCCGTAAATTGTCGATTCTGTAAGCTCACACCAACTAGCCAAAAAGTATCTATATTTACCTAATGTACTAGAATCGGCTAAAATTTAAATATTTTGGTCAAGTACCGACAGATCAGATAAGAGTATCGTGACCATCAAAAGTACCTTTACAAAAAAACCTCAACAGTTTATAGAAACCGCACATATCTTTGTGTAATACTAAGGGTTTTTACTATAAAAGGAAAAAACAAACATCTCGATGGCTCCCAATCTTGTAGTAACCACATTATGTCAAAACTAACCACATAGGAATCAAATGACAAATCTATGACACAATACATGTATATAGAATTAAACAGCTTGCGAAAATAATAAATGGAGGTTCTTAAGTACCTTACGACATAGACAAGTTAACACGTTTTACAAATCACTATACCTATTGGTTGAAGGAGTTAAGATATTCTATTAAATGTGACTTATAATATAACTGGTGAAAAGTGGGTGGATACATTTAATTGTTTCCTTTACAATATTTCCTGAATCCGTAAGCTCAGGTGTACCAATGAACTAGAAAATAAGGAATATCGCCATATTCAAAGTAAACTTAACGGACGAGCATGCATGACAAGACTGATGACTGTTGATGAAGCGAAAGAGGTATCTAAGAGTCTTTGCGATGGGAAACAAGCTTGAGGTTATGGACCTATGTAGAAGATTAGAACAATACTTATTTTCTTTGTTATTTTTTGTCAAGTCTTAACAAACATAATTGGAAGTAATGGCAAAGTAAGGTTGGAAGCTGTTTGTACTGACAGGCTACGGTGTCATATATCTTTGTTTAAAGGACCGCGTCGTGTGTTAGGTGGCTTTAGAAAGGAGGATATATATATCCATAATTGAACAGTCTTAATGGTCGATGAATAAATAATGCGTATGGTATTTGGTTTAAATTAGATTAGCGGGCGCTTTTGAGACCGCGTGAAGACAAATTAAATACGATTCCTGATTCACGTAAATCTCTACTTTGTTTGGTTATCATGGAGCCTGATAATATATCCTAAGTTTGATAGTAAGATCAGACAATAATCGAACCTATTGTAATAATGAGCTTTCAAATTGTCTAAGAATTGTAGCATGTGTCACTAATCAGAAGTAGAAGTATAGTATACAGATTGATTGAAAACAGGAGTAAAATTATGGTAAGCTGTAAGGAATATTCTCACAGTTAAATTGATTTATAGTTGACCGTTTACTTTAGGTCGTGGTGTCCAGTGGGTTTTAATAGCTGCCTTTCAAAATATATGCTAATGTGAATGCTAAAGTAGACAATACAGAAGTACTTGCTGTCATTTATACTTTATTGTGTACCTACTTAAATGAATGAGAGTAACTTTGTTAGATTTCAAGTTAAATAAATTTAAATAAAGAATTCAATTAAAAGTCATCGCCTGTTAGAATAAAACACAAAATTTCGAGTTAGATGGCGTATCTACAGCTGAAAACGAATATACTGTGATAGTTAATTATCCACAAGTGAACTTAATTATCTTAGATTGTCATTCTATTATCTCCCACTTTTGTTGTCATATCACTTAAAACAGAATAGTCTGTAACTTCAAAATCTTCTAAAATCATAACGCTCAATTGCGTTCTTCGTTTGTACTCAGTTAATAGGCATACGTGAAGCGCATTGTTTGCGCAGTACAGCCGACTATCGTGTCTTATGACAACTGACCACGTGACCTTTTGGACAGGTTCACCATACGACATATAACATATTATGTACTATATTGAAACTAGTTTATACTGACATTCGATTGTGTAGAAAGAATATATAAAGAGAGACCATGATGAACTGGTTTTGTATAGTTCGATGTACAACCATGTGTTCATACACCCGCCATTTTTTATTGCGACATTATTGAATTTGAGGTTTATTGATAGGTTGTTTGAGTACTTATTCAAATGTTTTATTGATTTCGTGATTATATTAGCTGCAACAGACATAAATGTCATTTTCACATTTAATTTCATTTTTGATGCCCTCTGTAAATAGTTATTTTTAGATTTATTTTATTTAATTTTTATCTTTTAATTATAGTGTCTCTTAAGTTGTACATATTTATTTATTTTTTCCTTTCCTTATATTATAGTTGGTTTATTAATAGTGTACTTAGTAGAAAAATCGTAATTCACGGGTTATAAGTCATTAAAAATGGTTACTAGTCTACGGTATTTGCTATTTACTAAGCTTTCCAAAGATGAATAAAATAATTCAAATAGGTTTTGTTTCTATAATCAAATAAATTATCAAAAACTTCAGTAATTTTATGTTTGAGTTGGCAATTTATTAAATTTTCAAACTTCAAAGAATTTAGAGTCTAATAATGTCTAGAAAAATAAAAAAGCTTTTGCTGAGTCATATTTTAAAACTACGAGAACAATTATCACCTCACTACAAAGTCTTGCACAATCCACGTGTATTTTAAAAATAATAAAATGTTAAACATGTCATTTTGTGAATGGAACGTTTATTTATTTAACTTATTCTTTACGGAAGATCACAAGTTTACCTTAGCGTCTCGTTATTTGTTCCGAGTAAATCATTAGTTATAAAACAACCTTAGTTTAAACAAATAGTTTTTTAAATAGCATTGATTGATATTGTAAGTACTTTAAAGCTGTACTATAGAAATAAAGCTGGCGACTATGTGCGTTTCTGCACGTTGACCAAAAGGATGCTCTTGATGTAGCAATGCTGTTGTCACAATATGGAGTTGGTTTGAAGAAAGAATTACTTCCATTGCTATTTTCTATTTGACATTACCTCTACATATTTTTTTTTGGCTATAGCAGGTACTAATCAGACGGATCACCTGATGGTAAGCAATCGGCGTCGCTTATGGACACCTGGACCGCCAGAGGCGTTTCAAGTGCGTTGCTGGTTTTTTGCAGATTAGGAATTTGAGAATTCAAGGATTGTGGAGATTGGGGAGGAGGGGGAGGGGGTAATTGGGCCTCCGGTAACCTCACACTCACGACGTAATACAAAGCAAGCGTTGTTTCACGTTGGTTTTCTCCACCTATTCGTGCCGAAGCATGGTTCTCTCACACTTACAATATCTACATTAATGCCATATTCTAATATAACATAGCAATAATACTATCCAGCTAATATTATAATGAATAGTATCTGTAAGTACCTCGTGCATATATCATTCTATATTCCCTACATGACGCAAGTTCTCAATCTTGCAAGATAACTTAAAATTATATTTTTATCAAAACAATACACTTAATATTGAGCTTCTTGTACTACTTACTACAATAAATACTTCATAATACCAAATCACTTATACTACTGGTCATGACAGCGGTCCTTATGTTTCTAATTCAACACCGAATGATGGATTGAATAAAATACAAAGTCAATAAATTAGAACATTCCGTTATTATATTATTCATCAATAATTGGCACAAAAACTCTTGACAACACTTTTTACACGTGCCACAATGGTTTTTTATCTTCGCCAGTTAGTGTGTCATCCCACTATGTTTTTATTGACATTGACATTTCCTAATTGGATTGTTAAACATAAAAATTAGCGAATGATCATGTATTGATCGGTAGTTTTAAAGTACTGTTAGAAGACCAATCATTTATTTTTTAAAACAACTGTTACCGGTCAGTAAATTCCGCAATGACGTCACACTTCTTGATGTGTCATTCACTATCATAAAATGTATCTTAGATAATATTAGTACAATGATTGCGCACCGATTAAGTTTTTTCCAATGATTGATAGTATCACAATACACACCTCGACACAAGCCGCATCTAGAAAAAAATCTCTCGCCCATAAAGACTAACAGAGCTCTGAAGCTTTAGAAAACAAACATGAGCGGATCATTCTAGAGCTCCTCTTTATCGTTATAGATTTGTTAGTAAACCGAAAAAGAATGCCGTCACCATTAAAATTACATTACATTTTGTAAACCAACTTGCATTTATAAAATTACTTTATCTTAATAATTCAGTCGGAAAACTGGGTTAAACGTAAATAATTTATACAAAAAACATTTCAATGTTTGTGCAAACATAACTTATCACCAGCCATGACTAGTTGCTGGCGCCAGCGATGGAAGAATGATGCCATCAATTCCTATCATATCTTTGAAATATGTATTTACTTTAGTTAGGTATTTATAGGAAACGTATCGAAACACTCACAAAAAAATACATAACTATATTTATTTTATTGCATAGATGTTTATTTCATAATCCCAACTATATAGTCCGGTCAATTTAGACATTGGAAGTTACATAAAGTCCCAACAAGCTGAATTTCTGTGAAGTTGTTCAAAACATAATAATAAACAATGTCTAGAAGTTCCCCATCATTCCCCTGTAAGGAAAAAATTTTATTCAAGGTCAAAGGTTAAAAAAGTGAGTTTTTCGCGATTTTCAGCAAAACGGTAAATTTTATCATAAAAGTACTTCAGACAAAAATTGTAGATCATAAAATTATCCATAAAAAATGTATCAATACTTTTTTCTTACGAGCCATCGTTTCTGAGATAAAACGATTCAAAAAAATATTAAAGTTGTTTTCGTCACAATATGCACACGTTTCCACGCCACCTATGAGGTTAGTGTACTTAGCGCATTTTTTTTAACGTGGTTTCCCCAGTACTACTCCACGGGTCAGTTGTGATCCTGTTTAATGTAAAACTATTGCAAAATAACGGAAATTTTCGAAGATTGGGAAAGATAAAAGCGATGTAAATGAAAAAAAAAGTGTTGCAGTTTATTCGTCTTATTCGTAAGTTTCAAATTCTTGTTCCTCTTCTTGATCTTCTTCTTGTTCCTATTCTCCTGCTTCTTCTACATCTTCATTTTGGATGCAAGTAAATTGCGTCAATAGCGATGTATCGCATGATACTTCGTCGGAGTCAAACGAATACTCCATTGTTTGTGATTCAATATTAGAGCACGACCGGCCTTGACAATTTGTGCATGCCAAAAAACAAGACAGTCCAACTTTTTTGCAACCACATTTAGCACTGCATCCCTTTTTGCAGTTGCAAAAAATAGTGTTCAGCAGTTTTTCCGGCGCAGGTGGAAGTAAAGTTTGAACTGGCTCTAATATATTGTTGACCAACTTCCAACCCCAGTCTGTAGGGTCTAGCTGATAACCAAGCCGCACTTGAACTTGGTAATATACTAGAAAAAGATGTTGGTGAGCAGCAACTGAGGTTGGAGGAAGACAAGCTAATTGAATTTGTTTTTTTTTTCCTTTTTTTATCTTTCCCAATCTTTGAAAATTTCCGTTATTTTGCAATAGTTTTACATTAAACAGGATCACAACCGACCCGTGGAGTAGTACTGGGGAAACCACGTTAAAAAAACGCGCTAAGTACACTACCTCATAGGTGGCGTGGAAACGTGTGCATATTGTGACGAAAACAACTTTTATATTTTTTTTGAATCGTTATATCTCAGAAACGATGGCTCGTAAGAAAAAAAGTATCGATACATTTTTTATAGATAATTTTATGATCTACAATTTTTGTCTGAGGTACTTTTATGATAAAACTTACCGTTTTGCTGAAAATCACGAAAAACTCATTTTTTTTTACCTTTGACCTAAAAATAATTTTTTTCCTCACAGGGGAATGATGGGGAACTTCTAGACATTGCTTATTATTATGTTTTGAACAACTTCACAGGAATTCAGCTTGTTGGGACTTTATGTAACTTCACTCTCATTTTTTGGTCTAAATTGACCGGACTAATAATTCGTTTGGTGTAATCTAGGTAAATATTAATGAAGTTACATCTTTTACAATTGGATCTGACGTAAGCGTTTTATTTTGCAGCGTTTCTTATTATTGTGTCTCAATTACAACGAATTCGTGTACGACAACAATAACATCCACTGGAGGAAAAATAAGCAATAATTTTTGATGAGACCTAACATCAATGACGCGTGTCCATTGTACCTTTCAATGTAGACTGTTGACAATCAAATAAATCAATTGACAGATAATTCTGTGTAAAAACACACAGACGGGCGTCAATGATGGACAAACTATGATTATTAACACCTATTCCTTTGCGTGATAAGATAATCTTTTTATTAGAATTACAGCGAAACGTTCGCTATTTGATGCCACTCACGTCAGCGACTATGCGCCATTATTTGTATTAAATGTTACGTATGACCGAACAACACTACCATTCATTGATATTTTTATAATCAGTGTAAAAATAGATATAGATACACATTTCGATAAAGTTATTAATGTAGATATCGTAATCGTAAGTATAGTACTGATAGATTTGAATCGTTTTACGGAAACAACTGAGTGGTCGTCGATGAAATAATTAATGTTTGATGCATTTAATAACCTTTATTGATTGATTGTTGAGATTCTGTTTGTAATTTTGATATTTGGATTATATTGTAGTATCTTTGTCCTTGCCTTAATGGCTTATTTATTTGTTTGTGTTGTGAGGTAAACTATAACTGCACACTTTGATCTAGATCGTCTGTTTATTGCTTTCTTTATTTCAAACGAAGCATTAGTTAAAGCTTGTCATATGTCTTTCAAACATTTTCATAACTTGTATTCGCTATGACATTAACGTCAATATGTGAAATTGTGAAACTACCTCGAAAAGCAAGGTGAAATATAGTAATAACAGTGGGTCAGTCAGGACTCTCTTAAAACTCATGACCGTTGAGGTAGACTTACTATAATGAAGAAATCAAGTCTGGGCAAACACAGTGTAGAAATCTTTCTGTTCGATTGAGCTACCATATATTATAGTAAAATGTTTAGCAGTGATTGGATATGAAGACCTAAAGATCAGGTTAAATGGCGTGCAATTGGATAGATAGACCCTTGTCAAACTGTGGTCGGTAACTAGCTGGTAATAATGATATCCTATTCCAATAAATCAATAGACGCATTAGCAACAATTCATAAAATTGAGATCAACCAGTTCCGTCAGACGATTTGCCACCACGAATTGAACCGTGATCTCAATCCAGATAAGATCTTGCTATGTCATGAACTGCCACTACTGACGACATGGGTTTCCCCTTAAATGTGCTTAGCGTTCACACATCGCTGACTATTTGCACATATCCGTCTGTAAAGTGATTTGATTCGGTAATTGTTGTTTATCAAAAGTTTTCTGTTTTGAGGTGGAGCCGTGTTTATTTGTTTCCATGTGCGTCTGTTTGTATCTTTTTTGCTAATGTTTGACATGAAATTGTTAATTTGATGTCGATTTTCTCATGTCTAAGCACACAATAATATTGACTGTGCTAACTTGCGTCAAATATTAATTTAAGAAACAGTCTTTCCTTATTTTTTTAGCTCCTGTAGAAAGATTATAATAATACGACTTTATATAGTTTCTATATTTAAATACTTGACTACCATAACAACAGTCAATTAGCCAGCCTCCTTCAATAAAACGGTACTCTTTGTTGACTATAGTTAGAATACTCACTCAAAATGCATGTTTATGTACACAATACATTATCGAGCTTTATGAATCAATCACATCAAACAATTCGTCTTTAACCTCATTTCTGTGTGAAAGATGATCGTTTGCACAAATATTGGCTTCAAACATAGCAAAAAAGGGTTTATTTGTTGTGTTTCTCAGTATCCAGCCCCCGTATCTATTTGTCAAATATTTGGCATACGCCGGCGTAGTCGCGCACTTGGGCAAGCGAATTGCGTCAGAGCAAGTACTTTGACGCATGCGCGCCTCGCCTTCCGAAGTGCGAACAAAATATTAATCTGGGACCAACACGTTAACAGTCTGGCCTTTTATATATTTTTCTAGGAATTAATTTTTACGTGACGGCACTATATTTGTCAGATGTCATAAGCCACGTTGTCACATTTTTCGGCCCGTTCATTTTAAAGTAACCCTTAGCATAGTGCTGAACCAATCATTTAATGCTTAATTCATCTATGAACTGTGTTTAAAGCACACACATATCTGAAGAAAAATGATGAAAACTAAATACAAAACCTCTTTACTAAAACCATCGAAACAATACAATTTATCCAATAATAACGTAACAAATGGAAAGCACTAAAGCACAATGGGTACATATTACGCAACGGTAGCCAAGATTAACATCGAATGTGGGCTGCAGGCGACACATCACTTGAACACCACACAAGTAGGCTTGGCTTGAATAGACACTTTAGAACTATGACAATGAAGGAAACTACAGAAGTTTGACCTTAGGTTCTGTAACTGATATCAATGTGAGCTTATTCTACAAATTGATGATTCAGAATTTAACTTCTCTCCTTTACAGGTGACAGTAGAGGTAGAATTTCTGGATATCGTTTGAACAGCAAAATTCAAATTTATAACGTTTTTTTTAATCGCCAATCGACGTATAAGTGAATTTCAAATACTTAGCATATATTGTATTCTATGTGTTCTCATCTGGAGTCATTATTTTTTTTTTTTTTTTTTTAAGGGGGGAAAATCATCGAATGACTTCTCCCGCCTGGGTGAGGCGGGAGGGAGTGTCAGACTCTTACTGACTAAAAACCACCCCGTTCCTTCTCCTGCACGTCGAGCCGGAGCCCCGGTTACCCGTTAGGTTCTCCGCGACTCCGAATCGGCATCGGCCGTATTGGGCCCCATCTGTGGTGGTCTGATGGCTCTTTGAGGCGCGCGCGGAACGCGACGCGCCGTACGCTCGGGTCTGTTTCTGGTCGGACGGGGAGCCACCCATGCTCGCCGTCCGCAGGCCCGCGCTTACGGTTGCCGGAGATCGTCTCGCGATCCCCGACGCCCGGTGTGTCCTTCGCGATGGCTGGGTTGCGAGGAGGCAGCGCTTCGCTGCCTCACGCGTCCCGCCTCCTCCTTAGCTAGCATGACTGCTTCGCAAAAGGAGGAGACGGCATCCCAGTCCCCCTCGCTCCGCATCATGGCCTGCACTAGGCCCGGACGCGAGAGGTCGCCATCGCCGATCACTTCCCTGAGGACACGGCGGTGCTCAGCCCACGAAGGGCATTCTCCCACCGTGTGTTCCACCGTGTCCTCAGGGCGGTCCTCGCAGTGATGACACCCGGGCGTTTCCTCCCGCCCCATCAGACACAGGTACCTCCCGAAACTTCCATGTCCGGTGAGGACCTGCGTCAGGCGGTAGGTGAGGACGCCGTAGCGTCTCTCAAGCCACTCCTCAAAGAGGGGACTTACCGCTGCGATGGCAGCGAGCCCAGCCCTCGGTTGCGACAGTCGTTGCTGCCATTCCGCCATGAGATCGCGCCGGAGCTCATCCCGCCACGCACCTATTTGGCGCGGCAGCGGGGTTTCACCCCGGCGACGTGCCTCCGCGCGCATGCCGTACACGCGCGCGAGCACCTTCGCCTCCAGATCCCACGGCGGTAATCCGGCAAGGAGGTTCGCCGACTCCCCAGAGATCGTGCGGTATCCGCGGATCATTCGGATCGCCATGACCCTCTGTGCCATGAGCAGCGTCCGAGCGGGACGCCGCAACAGGTTTGGCGCCCAAACAGGGGCGCCGTAGAGGGCCATGGACCGCACGACCCCGGCGTATAACCTCCGGCAGGAGGCGTTTGGCCCCCGAGGTTGGGGAGGATGCGTTTAAACGCAGCCCCCGTCCTCTCCAACTTTGGGGCCAAACGTCGGAAGTGTTCTATGAAGTTCCACCGACTGTCGAGGACGAGTCCTAGGTACTTCATCGTCGTCTCGACGTCGATGGTAACTCCTCCCGCCGTTATTTGGGACCCACCCGGAGGTGGCGCGTTCCCGCGGCCATGAAAACACATGGCCTCGGACTTGTGGAGCGCCACCTCGAGTCCCAACTGCCGGATTCTCTCAACGACTGTCGCAACCGCTGTCGCCATTAAGTCGGCCGCCGCCTGGTGTGACCTCCCGTGCGCTAGCACCAGCGTATCGTCGGCGTAGCATATTGTGCTAACGCCGTTCGGGAGGTCGGTGCGCAGCACCCAGTCATAGCCGATGTTCCACAGGAGCGGCCCCAGAACCGAACCCTGTGGAACACCGCGTGACATCTCTCGCCGGTTCCACTCGCCCCGGTGACCGGGGTAGCTGACGGACCTGTCCGTCAGGTAAGCCTCGATTACACGACGGAGGTAGGTAGGCACCCGATGATATCGGAGTGCCTCCAAGATGCAGCTCCAGGGCAGGGAGTTGAAGGCGTTGGCGATGTCCAGAGACACCGCCACTACGACCTTACCCCTGGACACTGCAGTCCCCGTCGTGAGGTCTCTAACGCGCATGATGGCGTCCACCGTGGAGCGCCCTCTGCGGAAGCCGAACTGGCCGTCCGACAAGTCCGGCCCAATGTCCGTCAGGTGCGCGACGAGGCGGTTCGAAATGATTCTTTCGAAGACTTTCCCCACCTCGTCGAGCAACACTATGGGCCGGTACGCGGACGGAGAGTCCGCAGGGCGCCCCGTCTTCCGCACGAGGACCAGTTTTCCCGCTTTCCAGAGAAACGGGAACTGGCCTCTCTCCAGACATGCGCTGTAGAGACCAATCAATCGAGGCCCGAGAGCCTCTGAGGCCAGGACCCATGCCTTGCCATGCAGGCCGTCGGGTCCTGGGGCGGTGTTCTTGGCGCCCATCCGGCGCACCGCCGCTCTCAATTCTGCCTCGGTCACCTCTGGGACGATGTCGTCCTCGTCGTCGCTGTAGCCCGCGTCGGGCACCGCAGGGGGCGGAGTCATATACGGAGGGGTGAACCCCCTCCACAGTCGAGGGAACAGGGTGCCAATCACCTCCTCCAAGACTTCTTGCCGGAGACTCTGGGTGAGCGGGGAGCCCAAGCGCGGAGCTTGTCGCGTACCATCCGGTACGGGCGTCCCCACGGATCTCTGTCCAGAGTCCCCAGCATCTCTCGGCGGGCCTCCTCCTTGGCCCGCAATATCTCCACCTTGAGGAGGGCCTTGGCCGCTCTGTATCCCTCGTACAACTCCGCCTCTCTCGCCTCCGCATTAGGAGGACGGATGCGGCGCCTGCGGTGCCTAGTGTACTGGCGTCGCGCAGCAGTGCACGCCTTGCGTAGAGCTGCTAGCTCTTGCGACCACCAGTACACCTGGCGCTTTTGTTGCCTCGACCGGATCCGGGGCATCGCCACGTCACAGATCCTGGACATGGCGTCCTGGAGCCACTTGGCCTCATCGTCTATGTCGGCAGGCCTGACCGGTGGTATCACCCAGGCCTGCACGATGGCGGCTTCCAGGAGCAGCTCCCGGTCCAGCTGTTTCAGCGCCCAACGCGGGCCACATGGGGCCTGTCTGACCGGCGGGTCTGCGGACTCGGCGGAGACGTCGAACTGGATATACCGGTGGTCGGAGTACGTCTCCACCTCCTCCATGACGCGCCAGTCAACAATACGCGGTGACAGAGCAGGGCTGGCGAACGAGATGTCCACCACCGACTCGCCCTGCATCCGCACGCACGTGGGGAAGAACCCCGGTTCAGGACGACTAGGCCCGTCTCAAGGGCCCAGTCTTCCACCATCCTACCCCGGACGTCGGTGAACCGGGAACCCCAAGCCAAGTTTTTGGCATTGAAGTCCCCGAGGACGAGCACGGGGAGGGAACGGAACCCGACGACGACGGTGACCAACTCCCTCAAGGAGTTGTGGAACTCGGCGAGAGTTCGGTTCGGAGAGAAGTACACGCCCACCACAGCGAGCTCTCCGAACCGTGCTGCGACACAACCCCGGCCTCTTTGAGCAGCCTCAAGAGTCGGGGTACCGGCGGCGGCCGACGAGATGATGGTCACCGAGCCGTCCAGGTCCGCCACCCAGTGATCCCTGGGCGGGACAAAATACGGCTCGGAGACCACGGCGACATTGATCGACCACTGCGCCATGCTCTGGAGCAGGAGATCCTGAGCAGCGGCGCAGTGGTTGATGTTCGCCTGGAGGAGGCGGAATGGAGCCACTATTGACAGTCCATTCCGACCTCCTCAGTGGCGGCAGCGGCGACTGCGGTGGCAGTGGCGGCGGCGGCGGCGGAAACGGCAGGGGCGGCGGAGGGCCTACCTTTGCCCTTTTTAGCAGGAGGGGAGCAGCCCTTGCTCCCGACCCGGTGATTGGCCGGCTTGCCAGCCGCCGCACATGCGTTGCAGTGCAGCGGGGCGTTGCACGAGCCGGCCTTGTGACCGGGCCGACCGCAGCGGAAGCAACAGTCGCTGCGGTCCACCTCCGAGGTGCATTTGACACTCACGTGCTCCCCCACGTGACAGCGGTAGCACCTCAGAGGCCGGGTCTCGAGCAGCTTGACCTGCGCCGAGACCCATCCCACCAAGAGCCTTTTGCCCTCCTTTAATGTTTTGGCCGCTGTGACGGGGCAGCTCACCACCACCGTGCGCAGCCCCGAGTTGTCCGGACGTATGGTGCCCACCCTGACCTGGTCAGCAGGGCACCCTCCCGTCCTGGCCACAGCGGCCACCACCTCCGTCTCCGTTACGGAGTCGTCCAGGCCCAAGATCCTGACATCCAGGCATTTGGTGGGCCTGGACACGCGGGCCTCGTCCGCACCGAGGCACGCCCTAAGCCTCTCGGCCAGGGCGTCGGCCGATGGGCCGCTGGTCGCGCCGGGGACCTCCAAAAGACGGGCTCCGGTAGCGGTCACCTTGACCGCGAACCCGTCTGGCGCCCCGAACTCCGCAGGAGATACCGCCCCCTTCAATTTGGCGAGGACGTCGCCGTAAGTGACGCCCCTATTGACCGCCTCGGGCTGCAGCGTAATCACTACAGCCGCGGTCTTAGGGGCGAGGAGCAAGGCAGCAGCGCGTTTCTCCCTGCGCTGCTGCTGCCGTCGCTGCCGCTGCGCCTTCTTGCGGCGCTTCCGGCCCTCCCTGGCGACTCTCCTCGCCTCGCCGGCGATTTGCCACCCGCCGCCGTCCTCCGCTCGCGGGGCGGGTTCCACCACCGCTGCCGCAACTCCAGCCTGCCGGGCTGGAGCGCCTCTCCTCTCCTTGCGCCCTGCGGGCGCTGGCGCCGTCGGCGCAGCTGGGGTCTGCGCCGGCGGGGGCGCCGAGGCCCTCGCTGGGGCAGCCGGTCGCGCCCTTGCCGGCGGTTGGGAGCTGCGGCTAGCCTGACTCGAGGTCGAAGGCTTGGCCGCAGCGGCCGCGTACGACCGCGGGACCGCGGGGGCGACCTGACTCGCCGCGAGTGGGGGGCGCAAGAGCCTGCCCTCCAGCACGTCGAAACGTCGCTGGAAGGCAGCCAACTCCGCCCGCAGCAGTCCGACTACGTCGGACTCCGCCGGGGGCTGGGGGCGACTGCCGCGAGCAGCGGCGAGCTCGGCCCTGGCCGTCCGCAGCTCGGCCTCCAGAGCCGCATTGGAGGCCGCCAAGCGCGCCAGCTCTCACCGCATCTCGGCCAGCTCGGAGCGCACCTTTCCCGCAGTGGGCACCGCACACTGCTCCAAGGCCGCCTCCGTTATTGTGGCCGCCGCCGCCTTGAGGAGGCGGAACCTAACCGGCTGGGATTTCCCCATCGCCAGCTTGTAGAGCTCCGCCGTAATGGCCTGTTGGAGGCCCCCGGAGCAGCTCTCGCTCTCAGAGCCGCGCTCGCCCTCCGACATCTCCACGCCGGACATCTCGGCCGCAGAGGACTCCGAACGGGCAGCGCTCGAGAGAGCCCTGCCCTCCGCGGCCAGCCGCTCGGCTGACTCCGCGCAGGCAGCTGGTGCCGGTTTCCGGCGACCGCTGCCCTTGCCGCCCCTACCCCGCGCTGCCGTGGGGACCTTGGGGGGAGGCGCCTCCTGAGCGCCGGAGGACGGGGACAAACTGTCCTCCTCCAGCCTGGGGCGTTTGAACGTCCCCGTCGCGCGGCGGCGTGAGCCTTTCGAGCTCACGCTCAGCCGCTCCGCTAATGTCGCGTCGGACTCTGAGTCCGACCCCCTCCGACTAGACTCCCGTGTGTGGGGCCTGCTGGGCGAGTCCAGCGCCCCACCACGAGTCCCGGAGCCACTTGGGCTCCCTTCTCCTGCTACTGCAGGCGAGCCAAGCTCACCCGCACTCTCCTCCTCCGGTTGTGTGGTTTTTATTTTTGTATTCAACTCCATAAAGTTCCCACGAGTATGGGGGAAATATTCGGTCCACCCAGGCAGTGCCCCCTGTACCTGGGTAAGTGAAAATTTGTTTCCCAACTAGAGGGTCCACTGGTCCCCTAGCTGGGGGTGCGCTCGCGACTGACACTACTCCTCAGCCATGCATACTCTCGCCGCGCACCAGAACTTAGTATTAGAGGAATTTTTTATAGAGGTTATCTTCCTCGCGGTCCGGGCGACCAAGCCAAGACCCTCGTCCCGTTCAGAGTCACAAAACATGACCGTGACCTCCTTACGGATTACGATATCGACGGCTGCAATCGGGGACAGCTTGTGTCCCGATGCTGCTCGCTGGCAGGGTGAGTGCACAACGAGCACCGCCCTTGCCTCTCCGCCACGCTCTCTGCTAAGTTCAGAGAGACAGGCGGAGAAACGCCCCACGGAAGCGCGGGCTATGAGCACACAGCCCGCCGCCTCCAGAACCCTGTCGGGTTCGCCCGCCCAGTCCAGAAGTCTGCTGCGGGCGACAGTCACTCCAACCCTATCACCCCCGCTAGGGAGACTGTCGCCCGCACCCAGGGTGCACCACGGGGAGGTCTTCTGGCACCGCACCCCATCTGGAGTCATTATTGCCGACGGGTCGTTGTGAGCTTGGACCTACTGCCTTTTTTTGTTTAGTTTAGTGAAGCTTTACCTTTGAGCTTCTCTACTCTAGAGGTATAGCATTATCCTTTACTACAACACCAACTCTCCTTAACACCCACGTTTTAACACATTGAACTGGAATATTCATTAAACTATAATATCATATGGGTAGGTTGAGGTACGTCGTGGACGTGGACGTCCTGTGGCTGATATGATGATGATGAGGCAAAGGTACAAAAAATGTACACCTACACGCTCACTTTTTGCTAAATTTCCACTCTCATACATAACTACCTATCTTCTTAAATTTTATAACTATCGTCGCTGCGTCGAGAATGCAGCTCATGAGGAAGAGTATCTCTGTGACTTGAAACTAGCAGAGATTTTCTCAATATATTAAGTTAATAAACCGTTATCTTTATTTAATCATCATGTCAGTGACAAAATGACCAATGCTGCATATAGGCCTCCTCCAATAACTTCCAAATCGATCGGTTGTAAGTGACCATGCATCTAATGACTTCTTGCAACCTTTATCCAGTAATCTTTACATTACATTAAGGGAAACATAAAACTCCATAACCATTGTAAATTTGTAGCACCATTTCTAAAAAAAACTAAATTAAATAAAGCGCAGTTTTTCTTCTTTTTAATCAGCTACTGAAATCCAATACATGTCAACTTCAATGATTGGTTGACTACCCTTTTAAACGAGTCTGATTGGATGACACATCTTTTAACAACCAATCAAATCTTGACATAAGATTAGCACATCGCAAATAAGCTTTCAGCTACCGGTTGTTATTGTTTTGGCTACAAATGGTTCTCGTGTATTCTGGTTAGTGTAACTTTCAGTTAAAAACTGACCTCGGTCATTAAACACTATGTTAGGCCTTGCAGCACAATTATTCTAGAAAACGAACCTTGTTGCTGGGCTAATATAAATATTAGTGTTTTCTTGGACATCACTTTGATATTTGAACAGAGGTGAAGTAAGTAAGCGTTGATTTAATTTAAAACTAATGCGTTTTTCTTTGAATTGTCAATCATTAGAGACAAGCGAAAATAAATTATTCTGTACAGAAATCTAAATTACCTAAACATTAATATCATTCTTACTTTTTTCTATCTCTCGATTAGAAACTTCTGAATAATGTTGGTGTTTATGGCGAGAAAATAGGACGAACCGCATCTTTTGAATGAAAATTGTAACTATACTCATCCATATGAGTAGAGTTAGTTACATGACATGTTGGTGAACTTAGCTGATCATGTCCAGCAAATCCTTACTAATATTATAAATCGGAAAGTGAGTTTGTTTGTTTGTTCCGCTTTCTCGCCATAACTACTAAACCGACTGCTTTGAATTTTTGCAGACGTAAAGTTAGAAGTCCGGATTAAATAATAGAGTACTTTTTATCCCGGAAAAATTTGATATTCCCGAGGGAAAACAAAAGTATTGGTATAGAAGGCGCTGTGTGTATTGGTGTATGTGACATAGGCTACTTTTTATCCTTTTGTGACGCTAGCGAAGCGAAGCGGGTAACAGCGAAGCGGGTAATCGCATGCAGCTGAGTTCTACAGTTCCTGATACCTTTTAGAAATAGTACGAGTCCTAGATGCTATTTTTAATACAGATGTGTAGCAATTAAAAGAGTTCAAATTTTCGTTTCGTATCTGTGGTGAATGGAAGGTAACTCTTCCATTCACCACAGATACCCGCTACAATCATTTGAAATGATGGAATTGAAAATGTTCGATTCGATTTTTGCACTTTCTGGGATGCCCTGCTGGCACTTGAACGTGAGTTCTGGACTTCATTAGAGTTCTTGATTGTAGTTGTTCACCAACATAAAAAAGACCACTAGTTAACCTACCGTCATAGTAGTTTTTTTCTGCCATTATTTCCAATAACTATACAAGATTATTGATTGAAAAATTGAGCCAAGCAAACCATAAATCATACTCCTTTATGATATTGTATTGACTTGCACTACCACTATACAAACTAAACAACATAAGCATTCATTAAATACAAAGTTGTACTAATTCATGAATGAGTAAATATGTGCGCAATACAATAAACATTGACACTTATTAATATAGAAGTGTCATTATACAAACAATTACACGTACGCTCAAGTATTTATTCAATGTATGAGACTAGCATTGTACTCAGTATAAGTGCGTATATCCTTTACGCAACTCGTTCACTTCCACACCGGAAACAAAATATAACGAATTGTATTTAAAGCACTTCTTGTCGCTTATCTGAAAGGATTGTGACGTTGTCACTTCTAGTAATTTTGTTTCTTTGTAATATTTATTTGATTTGGTTTATTGTTTATTTCATTCCTATATGCTTTATATCCCTATAGACAGAAATCAACGAATAAGAGTGTTAAGGCAAGCCATGATTTTACTTCGGTAGATATTTTCGTATTTCTGCACACATTTGAAGACTAAATTGCTTACAACATTCTGTTTCAATTACTCTAATTTTGAATACAAAAAAACCAAGTACGACTTCGACTCATTGTGCGTGACACGTAAGGACCAAAATTTAGTCTTAAAGACCTAACTGCACATTTCTCATTATGATTTCCTGATCAGAAAGACAGTATCATCTGCTGGAAATATTCCTCGTTACACAACTTAAATGAAACTGGTAATTTCTTTTATATGGAATCGGAGGCAAACAAGCTGACGGATCACCTGGTAAACGATCAGCGCTGAACATGGAAATATGCAACACCAGAGGAGTCTCAGGTGCGCTACGAAGTCGAGTCGAAGGTCATTGTTATTTAAAGAAAATACATACAATACACAAACCTTCAGAGTTTCCTCAACTGATGAGGGCATGACGTAACGGCTAGCCTCGTAAAAGATTAAAAGTGCAAACAGTTTATCAGTGCATCACTATAAAAGGAATGTTAGGGGAACCCCGTTACAACTGCATGCAGTTTCAACCATTTCTATGAAATAAATTCATACGAAAATATACCTAGTTGGTATGACGTTAAAGGCATTACCAATATACCGTGGTAGTTTGATTCTCAGTAGTTGACATTTGATTTTGAATTCTAATATGTTTTTATTATCGATGGAAATCGATCGGCTTTTTTGTTGTTGAGGAAAATCTGTACATAAGTTTAATGCAGTTTCTTTTTGGAGAGAGATATAGATTATATGAAGCTGCATTTTTATGTTGAAGTTTTCCGCTGTATTTTTGGCTAGTTTTAGACATACACTCTACTTTCAAATATCGTATTTTCCGATACCGCTAACTGCAATATTTATTTATAGCATTATGACTTAATATAGCCATTGATTTATCAGTGTACGTTCTCGGGTAGTACAGAAATATCACTGTCTATGAAATTGTTCTGTATTTTGACCTGTTTAAAAAGAAAACAGTAGCGTTTATTTCAACACAGTCAATAGATCAAGTGAGCACAGTTGCATTTTCTGTAAGTGGGACTGCAGTGTACGCGCCGCAGTGGGCGTGACCGCGGTAGCGCCGTCCATCTGCCAGTTAGTAACTGTCTGCTATAAACTGTCGAACGTGGAACTAATTGGAGCTGATAAATTGAAACAATAATAAAAAAACAGGTTCAGGTGTAAAAATCACTGGTAATTAAGCCATCTTAATTTATTTATAGTTAATTCTATAGTTAATGTTGATCGATCAGCTCTCTGTCAAAGAGAAAAGGTATTTGGGTATACTTTAGACATAAGCATGATGAATTGAATAGTTAGATTGGACGCAAAGAGCTTTACATACAGAGAAGTGGAAGGAGGTTAGAAAAGCCTTTGCCCCGCAGTGGGACGAGCATGGCTGAAAATGAACTAAAAAAATAATCACCTTATCAGAGAGCTGGTCTTGCTTCTTAAATAGGCAAACGGAAAAATAGTTAAGTACGAATCTGGATAAAATCAAAAGATAAAGTCAAAATGACACTATGTCTCTGTGAATAAAGCCACAACACCCATATACAATCTGCTAAAAAATATCTCGAGACACACTTATTCTATAACGAACACACTACAAACCAACTCCACTCCATACTTAAGCTCCAAGTTATAGTCCATTCATTCGTTCGAACAAATCAAATCGCTCCCGACTGCTTCCTTTCATTCAATAAACGTCAAGTGAGTGACGTCGAACATTCACAGAGTTACATAAAGTGAATACAATCGCGCATACCAAGAGACGCAATGAAAATAAATGGGACTCTCCATTGCTCATTGCTTTGCTGTGCCTACTTTGTTTTGCTACTGGATTTTGTAGCGAAGCTTTGTACCAATTTGTCTTATAACTGTGTACTGGGTTGAGTTAGCCTAGTTCACAGGTATTACTTACTTTTAACCCATCGTATTTCTTCACGCGGATCCACGCGAGACACGATGTGTATTCTATCTATTCTATTCTGTTGTGTCTTATACACGGGCATTCAAGCGGTTAGTTAAGCTCCAAGAGATCTAAATAAATACTGAAACTAAAATCTAAACATACCTACGGTAAAAAGATGATTTGAAAAAGGTCATAGATATGCTGGATGCGAACGCTTCGAATCGCCTTATCGGGGAGGCATTG
This sequence comes from Spodoptera picta, assembly GCA_038387885.1. Lineage (NCBI taxonomy): Eukaryota > Metazoa > Arthropoda > Insecta > Lepidoptera > Noctuidae > Spodoptera > Spodoptera picta. The sequence goes on along the minus strand of JAZHFQ010000733.1, from coordinate 4,187,972 downwards.
ACGATAGTCTTTGTTCAGCAGTGACTGTCATGTGGCTAAATGGCTGACGTGATGATGATAGTAATTTGCTTAATCAAATTCTCTATCAAATCGAGTCATATAATATTTTAACTTTTATTTAATACTTAGAAAATAAACATATTAATTTAACTTAAAAATATTTCATGCTTGGCGAACTCATAGTTTTCGCCTTTAAAAACTTTGTGCGGTTAACGACGAAAGAATAAATAAAATTATCAGTCATCACACTCATTCGAAAAAAGATTCAATTAATTGTTTATTTTTATAATAAAACAAGACGATGACAAATAAAAGTGACATTTGATATTCTTTCAATTCAATTAACATAAACGTAGTTTTTGACCCGACCGCACTTTCAAAACGGAATGAAAGTAAAAACAAAACAGATTTGTTAACAAGATATATTTCGCATAATAATTTAATGTCAGTTCCTATCATTAATTACATTATTTATATCACCGCTAGCACCATATTTGTCATAAGCAATCCGCATGGATAATAAACATCATTTGACATAAAAGTAGATAGTATTTTCACTGTTGGAAATGTTGATTTTATCGTCATAATTCAATATTCACAAAAAGCTAGTACCCTCTAGAAAGCGCTAATTTGGGGCCTTGAAAAAAGCCGTAACGCTAACGTAGTACTGAACCTAATGTCAAAAAAGTAGGAATAAAACACTTCGATAAATACTTAGATTTTTCTATAAATTATTGATAATCCAAACAAGGACTTTAGGGATTTGTTTTCAGATTTCTGTACTCCTAAATAAGTAACAAGAAATACACTAACTTAAAACCCACAGTATGTTGCAGCACTGCCCCAAAAAAAATTAATTACAACTTGTTTGAAAATCTAATTATTGGGGACCGCCTCGTAGGCCAAGTGGTACTGCCGGGCAAGGCCTCTCGGGTTCGATTCCCGGGTCGGGTAAAGTATTCATGGTTTTCTTTTTAGAAATTCTCAGTAATAGCATGGAGTCTGAAAATGTGGCAGGTATATGGCTATAGGCTCACCCCCTATTACATGGGACTCATAACATAAACAGTGAAAAGTGGGTTACATTTTACAGTGGCGTGATGTGCACCCCTGCCTTAGGGGATAAAAGGCGTGATATTATGTTATTGTTACTTAAAAACGCTGTTTTAAGACCCAAACAATTCGTAAGGGAACTAGTTGTAAACGTCAACTAAGTTTACGCGAGCAAACCGACTGTAAATCTAAAACCCGAGTAATAGAACTGATACCATACTAGAGGTACAGTATTACATTTCATGTTGTTTGCGAAATATCCTGTCCACGTATTATCTTCACCTATCAAAGTTATGTAATTTATGAGATTTTTAGTTATATACTATTTGATATATGGAGCTTTCATCTTTTTGAAAGACGGTGTTGATTTTATTATTTCAAATCAAATCAAATCATTTATTTGCATAAAATGTAGGTAATTACAAATAGGTTGTTACAGATATAATATAGTAGCCGTATACATTTTGCCCGTTTATTGGCATGCAAAATATGGTGAAAAAGCTGTCAGATTCAATATAATAGCAAGCAATAATTATGGTTTCCAAATTCAATACAAACAATAATAACAATGTCAAGAAATACATAATGTTAAAATTTATCAATTAGAAAGTCTGTTGTTGAATAATAACATTTGTCAATGAGAACTTTCCGTACAGTCGCTTTAAATTGATTTAAATTCAGTGATTTTACATTGTCTGGTAACTTATTATATAACAGTTGTGCCATGCAAAGAAAACTTTTATTCATGAGGGCTGTTTTGCCATAACGAACCTCGAGTTTTAGTCTGTTTTTATCCCGTAATTTTCTATAGTCACTTTTGAAAGCAACTGTGTATAAATCTTTGTTGGTTCTGACATAAGTTAATGTTTCATATATATAGAGTGATGGAAGTGTCATTAGTTTGAGGCTCTTAAAATACGGTTTACAGCTTGTTGTGCAATCTATACTACATATTGCTCGAATACACTTTTTCTGTGCTCTAAACACAGTATCTTTATTAACAGAGTTACCCCAGTATATTATTGCGTATCTCAATTTTGAAACGACGTATCCATGATAAGCATTCAATACGGCTTCACGATTGACTACTTTTGTTAATTTGCTCAGAGCATAGGCAGAGGTATTTATTTTGCTGCAAATTTCGTCGCAATGGGTCGTCCACGAAAAATTGTGGTCAATATTCAAACCTAAAAATTTGGTAGTATCAGTTGAGGTAATTAGTTCACCTTGGTAATTAACGTCGATGTCTTTAATTTTTGTTCTTTGTCGAAAGTGTATAATTTTAGTTTTTTGTATGTTAATTTTTAAATTATTATATGTCAACCATTCAATTATTAATGTCAGAGTATTATTAATGTCAGCTTCATAATTGTCAGAATTTTCACATTTACATAATTGTGACGGTACTATCGTCAGCAAATAATACAAAAGGATATTGGATATTGTGATGTGATTTTAAGGATTATATCATAATAGTACATATAACATAACATTACGCCTTTTAGCCCCCAAGGGTTAACCAGAGGTGCACATTACGGTACTTCTTGTAATACCGTATGTAATAATAATGTAACACTCACTTTTTACTATTTATATTTGAGTCCCATATAATAGAGGGTCATAATTACCATAATTATACTTAGATTATATTTTTATAAAATACCAGTAGTATTCGTTTATTATTATAGATAACATTGTATTTTAGGTATAAGGAATCTTTGAGGTATTTATAAAATGAAACATAAAGTGTCTCTCTGAGAGACACCAGCTAGGAATTTAGACTTCGTAGCCTAATAATAATTACATTTAAAACTATAATATTATGGCACAATAATGGTATCAAACATTTACAATCTATACCTAGATTAATAGATAAATCAAGTTTACTATAAGTAGATGCAATATAAATTAATCATGGAGTCGCTTCCTTTTGTGAACAAGTCATGTTGGAAAAGGAAGCGGCTGAAAGGGAGAGAGAGGCGTCAAGTCCTCTCCCCTCTCGCCGTAGACGCGCCGGTCGTCAGCGCCGTGAAGCGGCAGCCGATCTGCGACCTCCATGAGAGGAGAGGCCTGCGGGCAACTGACCGGGGGAGTCAGACGTCCGCCATATAGGCGGGAGTAGGCGTTAGCGTAGTGTTCCACGCGCGCTACTCGAAGAAGGAAAGCAGCCTCCTAGGGCCGCTAAGGTGGCGAGACCTGCCGCAAACATAGCGGTATGTCGAGGCCTGCCGGGTGTGGTGATTCCGTAAGGGCAACCCGGGTCACGGTCACAGGCAGTGAAGGAACACCGCGGTGGTTTTAGCCGGTATGAGTCCGGCACGCCCTCTCGTCGTCCCCACGGCGCGGGAAGTCCATGAGGATTTCCATCGCAATAGAAAAAAAAAATATATATATATAAATTAATCACGAACATTCCTCTCGCGCCTTACTGACATTATCAACGTTATCAATTCAAGACACCTTTAGATATGAATCACAATATAACCACTATTAAAATTATAGTAACACTTCATACGTTGATATGGTAGAAAGTTGACACACACAGTGTGGGTTGCAAGCCAATTTAAATAAAATTTTACAGCTGCAAATCGTGTTTAAGGACCATTATCCCGTGCTATTATCATTCATTTAAGACTATTTACAGGCGTGGCATGTGCCACGTGGTCTAGATTAAGACATAATTTGTATACATTTGTGATGCTTTGGACTTTATTTCTATATAATCTACCATACTAGTCTCCTATCCAATACACGAGGTTACCTATCTAAACAAATCTATTGAACACAATAAGAATACCTACCTACAAATAAAGTAAAACCTAAATTCTAATACAAATTTTAAAGTTCATTATAGCTTAAAGCTCTAGTTGTTAGAGGAATTATACATAATTGAATTTGATTACAGAAGGAACATAAACCGGTTATCAACGAACATTGTCTATTATATATCTTCATACTAGGCCCTAGCTGTTCCCACGACTTCGTCCGTGTGGAATAGTGATTCACAGTTCCTCCCCCATAGGTCATAGCGTGATAATATGTAGCCTATATGTGGAACCGACCTGTTTTTTTTTAATTCTGCAGTAATATTAATGCAAAATTTTAAGTAGATAGATACAGTACTTTTTGAGTTTAATCCTGGTATATACTATAGACAAACAGATGGACATTTTAAAACACATATTTTTGGCTTCTATATCGAATGTAGATCACGCCTCAAGCATTATGTATAGATATATAGATAGATAGATATAGAAGAAGATAAATAATAGTGTAACGAATCAAATCCCTAAATAAAATCATGCCATTACCTAATAATATTCACAACAAAGGTGTAATTACATAATTCAAACGGACGTACAGTCAATCATAGTAAAATTAATCATCCTTTAATGCAAGACAATCAATTGAAATAACTTACAATTAAATTATGTAAGTTCATGACTACGTTTAAGTACACCCCTATATTATATAAAATAATAGACAGGTGTAACTAATACAGAAGATGCATATATAAGTTTTTTTTATTGGCATAAGCCAAACGAGCAAACGGATCACCCGATGGTAAGCAATCGGTGCCGCTCATGGAGACCTGAAACCCCAAGGCGTTACAAATGCGTTACCGGCAGATTGGGAGGATTGTGAAAGATTCGGGGATTGGGGAGACTGGGGAGGGGAAGTGATTGGGCCTCCGGTAGCCTCACTTACACGACGGACGAAACACAACGCAAGCATTGTTCCACGTCGGTTTTCTGTGAGGCCGTGGTATCACTCCGGTCGAGCCGGCCCATTCGTGCCGAAGCATGGCTCTTCCACACTTAGCATCGAAGTTCGTCTGTTCGTGTCCACCCATCAGTTCGCATATACCCTGTATCTTGTACCTATGTTTTCAAGTCTATCACGAGGCTAATGAAAATGTTTATGGACAGTAACATAAATATTTCATATTATTAGTAAATACATAAATAGATACCTACCATTCTCTCTATCCTGAAAAATTCTGAAAAACAGAATATACCTATCCATATGAAATGACTTACCCACTTATATTTGGGAATTTCATTCGTAACTGTATATAAAATATTATTCATCTTTGTACATTTACGTAGCGGTGATGACAATACGGTAACATACTTAACAAAACAAGCGGTAATATAAAAAGTCAATTTCTTACACAATTAGAAAAACCAATGACTACATTTCGTGGCTACAAACATTACGCCATCATATACGGAAGGAATGATTTCATACGTCACTAGTTATATTCCTTAATATGTGTATCTACCTAACCTTTTTTTTGTGAGGGCGGAAAATTATCCAATGACTTCTCCCGCCCGGGTGGGGCGAGAGGGAGTGTCAGACTCTTACTGACTAAAAACCACCCCGTTCCTACTCCTGCAACCCGTTAGGTCTTCCGCGGCTCCGTATCTACCTAACCTACCAATACTTATTAATAGGTAGTAGAATTATTTAGATATTCTTTCATGGCATACAAAAACATTGTCCCTTTCCACTTCCACTTTTACATTTTTTCTGCCAAAATAGCAAATATATATATATATATATATATATATATAGATATATATAAATGTATAAATTTAAAATAAATTAATAATATTCATTAAATTAATTTAATTTAAATATTTAATCCTTTCGTACTAAAATATTTTATAATTATTAAAAGATAGAAACCAACCTGGCTTACACCGGTTTGATACGATCGACATTATCTAAATAATCTATGTTTCTGTTGTAACTGGCGTCAGACATTGATATTAAATTAATTACATATTTGAACGACTTACACGCATTACTGTTTATCGAAGGTATCGTCTAGTTTCAAACCACCCTAAGGCCCATAGTCGTAAGCAGCTTTACATGATACCCGTAATCCAAACCACTCTATAAAACGTACGTAAAACTATAAAAAAAATTAAACGTATCATAACGAACCACAGAAAATACCATTTAACTATATAAAACTTACAAGTACCAATAAACAATTGTCTTTAAACATTCATATCCATTCACTGCAATAAAATACAAAACAATTTCTTTATTACAAACACATTTACATGTCTTTGGTTCAAACACATTATCATAATAAAAATTATTATAGATACTAGTCCCCACTAGCCTTAAAGCCAAATGTAGCTATTTTATAGTGCACAATGACTCGCATAACTGCCCATCTTGGAGCATTTAAAGCGTCGTAAACTGTCAAAAGGCTATATACACAAGAGAGAAGATGAAAAACAAGTATCCGGGTTAAGGGAGATCCCGTATGTACAATATGGCTTTACAAATGTTAATTTTCCATACTTTGTAAACTAACCTTTATAATTTAGACTGCTAGGTCGCTTGAAGTATTAAGTTTTAGCTTTGCATAGCTAAGAACCTTTCCGTTTTTCCGTACAGTCGTTTAATTTACATAACATAACATGAAACGGTTTCAAGGTAGCTTACAAGAGAATTTAGAAAAAAATATGGTGCTAGGCAGCACTTACTTGAATCTTGAACTTCAACTAGCAACATAAATTTTATGTATGTGTTGTCCTTTATGTTGTATGTGGGTACATAAATAAATAAAATGAAATAAATAAATTTATAAAATATAATATCAACTTTACTCGGTTATGTCATCATTAACTCTATTGTAACTGAATTATTGATTGAATTAACACGACTGAAAGAACTATAAATCAGGAAAACGAAATTGGGAATATAAGTTTATTCATCAAGACTTCCCTATGATTCTACAGAAATCCTTTCCTCTCTAAGCAAAATTCCTGAAGCAAAATTTTCTAATTCACATACAAAAAACATTACGTACCAGGTAAGAGTAAATTCCGTAGCAAAGAGGGTACTTTTTAATTATTACACCATTTAATTAAATGTCGAAAGTGGGTAATACTATGACGTCTGTAGTCTAAATGTCGTAAGTTCACCAAAATTGGTCACGTACCCCTGATTCATAGACCATGGTGGGCGAATACATACATCATGCTTACTAAGACGATGGTAAGCAGGAAGGTCATGGTTGATTAGTCAGTTGTCTTTCCTTCCTGCGCCATGGGAAACACATATAAAAGGAATTTATAAGTAATTGTTACTATTAGGTAACATTGTTATATTTTGTTGTCATTTTGTATTAAATTTATCAGCGGTGTCCAAATATAGGACTACGTATTTATTCATATTAAACCTTTAATGTAGAAAATATTTACAATAACAAGCAACCATGAATAAATTGTGGAATGGTCTGTCGTCGGCGGTATTTCCGAACCGATATGACCTTCAAACATTCAAGAAAAGAGCGTATTCCATTTTAAAAATCCGGCAACGCACCTGTGACTCCTCTAATGGTGAGGGTGTCCATGGGTGGCGCTGTTCGCTTACCATCAGGTGATCCGTCTAATAGTTTGCCACCTACTCCATAAAATTATACGTGGGTGGAAATTCTTATCACCACTAAAGCTTTATTATTTAGGAAATGATAAATCTCGCCTCTCTATACGAAAATTTTTAAAGAATTGAGAAGAAATCTTCTAATCCTACTCAAATTATGTCGTAGACAAAACTGAAACTTCTTTAATTTGTAGTGTGTGTAACACCTCGCCCTATAAGTAAATAGCGTAAGTTATGCCGGAATACTGAAACGTTACTCAATTTTAAGTCGTGCTCAAATATCGTGCCATCTCTATCATTTTACAAAGAATTTGTAGAGATAGAACTATAATTAAGCACGGCTTAAAATTGAGTAGCGTTTCAGTATTCCGACAATAGTTACAAGACACTTAATTAAAGTAATTCATAAGGGAAACACGTCTCCTTTATTGCTTTACATTGTACCTCTATAGCGACCCTGACAAGATCAGGAACTAAAAATGCAATCTGACAGTTACAAATTATTACACAACAATAATTTATTAAACATCACCCCATTATACGGTACAGTCATTTACAAAAGCATAATGCGAAAAATATGCTTGGAATGTACTAAAAAGCTTTATACAAATAGAAAATATGCAAAATATCATCTCCCCCGCAATGAGGTGAGCAAACCCTGTAATATTTATCAGACGAGACATAACTGATGACGTCATACGCGATCGTCATCTGAAATTTCGTTATACTGTGTGATTCATTTGATTTTAGTGAGCAAGTGTACGATATGACCTCGGACCTTGTCAGGGCTGTCGCGAGCTGTTGGCAATTGTTTGAGTTTAGAAATATGTAAACTATAGGCGTATTAAATATAGTTTCGATTAAAATGATTTATTTTGACTTCAGTCACTGTAACATGTTTTACCCTTGTTTTAGAATGAAGTATTTGTAATAAATTCAATCCAATCTACAATTATGCATTTTATTTGACACAAAAGTAAGACTTCCATCTACAAAACGTGCTATTTTGAATTAAATTTGGTTATACTCAATATTTATATGATTGATGATATAGTGATTTAGCAAGAATAATCACTGAAAAATATAAGCAATTGTGTTATAAACCATTATTTCTTCATTTTAAATCTACCTCTATTGCAACATCCGGAGTTAGGGTATTACCAACACCTGAATAAAATCCAAACTCCATGTTACTCGAATGAATTGCAATGAAATTTGTAACAGGGATAGATTATGGTCTAGAATAACACATATGCTACTTTTATCCCACGAAACCGCGAGCGAAACCACGGACAGATGCTAGTCTTTTCTAAATTCTGTAAACTCTAAATAGCGGTATAATATGACGATTTTATGTAATAAACTGATGGACACGTCATGGAGTCACCGGTCGAATAGCACATTTATGGAAATTAGTAAAACTGTCTCGTTGACCGAATAAATGTCATTGCGAGCGAACACGTGGTTTGCCAATAAATTTACGGATTTCACAAAGTATTCAACGTTAAAGCTACTAGATATTTCGATACATTTAATTGGGTAGTTTCCAGGGTACCAAAATTAAAAATCTAATTAGTCCATCAGTTAGACAATGAAAAAATATTAGACATATATTTTTTTATTTTCTCGTATTAAGTTGCAATAATTAGATAAAATGGCGCTAAGTTTAGGAGTGGGAGGTCGTTACATCATAACGTGCTACAAAATGTGGAACGCTGTGACGTCACACAATATTTCAAATTAATATATCGTAAAAAGTATTTAATTTTGTGAGTAAAGAAAAAATACGTGTCTAAAGTTTTAAATTAATGTACCAGACGGACATTAAAAATGTATGAAAAAAGTTCTTGAAGTTACTCTTCTGATTTTTTGCAACAAGCATTTTCCTTATTACAATGAGACTAGTATGATACATAATATGTATGAGCTTATGGTAAATTTGTCTCTGACTACCCCTCTAAAAAAATACCGGTATGATATTGTATGATATTATGTGTGTATTAAAAATTAATTTTGCTACAGCGTTGGCGTTTAATAACACATTTTTTCATACATAAAATAAATCACTTACGGACCAAATTCGTTTTTGATTACATGAAATTATGTGTATTAAGAATTCATGATCATGACCCTATAATTAGGGACATCAATACGCAACCGGACTTATTTATACCAAAGGTAAAGGAAATGTACCAAAATAAAATTTTCCCAAAATAATTAATTATGATAATAATAATAAACACGGACTTTGTGCAGGATAAGCAATAGGATGTGAAATTAATATACATAATAATGAGTAATAAAATGTATTATTATTTTGTAATGTTTTGTAGTTATTACATCAAAAGTGTTGACAGCTTTGCGTAGTTGAGTGGAACTTCCGATATTTGTCATTATACTCATTATCATAATAGCTCCAAGGCATAACTAATACGTCAAGAGCGTACGATCATGTTGTTAATGGATTCAACTTAACAAATTCCAAGTTAAAATTTAGCTGTAGATATTTTCACGGTCATTGATTTGTTTCAGATACTTTTTAAGATCAGTTACGAGAAATATTCGTCTACATTAATTTTCTTACACACACAGAAGGGTCAGTGCTCTTGTCAAAAGTAATGCCAGCTTATCGCCAATCATGTTACAGAAAGACCTCCTGTAATTGATAGGATGCGAGCAGCTACAATTAGAACTCTCAGCTACTTGGACACATCAATACTTTAATTGCTTCTGGGGCGTTACAACCAGCCGGGACAGGTAGTATTTAAACAAATGATGACTGTTAGCAATATAATATCTTAGTTAAATACATAACGCCTATAAATAACACACCTGCCAATAACCCAACGGAGCGACGCTATTGGACGACGGTAAAACAATTAAAGTCCAAGTTATCAATTATTTTAATAGATAATGTAGTATTTATATACAAATCTCTATTATTTATATTACACAAAATTATTCAATGTATCTAAGATATATCTCGTATAGTAATATTATTGACGTTGACAAATATCATTAATAACATGACAAAATGTAATACTTGATTGTTATTAGAGGTATATAGTAGTTTCTCAAAATAGCAGAATTAAGTTCGTATTTGTGGCCTGAAGACGACAATGTGCTCTCCAATATGACTGAATTTTTCTGAATTAAGTTCACTAAACTCATTAGGTAAATATTACACCTGCCCTTTATATTTCTAATAATCCTATCATATTAAACGAAACAATAATCTTAAAAAGTAACATTCAAGAAATTAACCATTGATTTATTGAATGAAAAATCTGTCTTTAAATTGCAAAGAAAAGTTTCATTTGCGCATCGTCTATTACATTTGACGCACAACTATTTTCATCATGACTGTGTTAAATAGATGACGCCTCCCATCACAGCAATTAAGAGAGCTGCTCACACCAATAAAGGTCTAATCCTAAAACAAATAAAACTTTGTGATATGTACGGCCAGTCATAGAATCATTAGCAATAACTTAGTAGGTGTTAATAAGGATCCACCATCCACCTGTGCAGAGCAATGACTCACAAATCTCCACAATTGGTGAAGATACAAATTGTGATGTGAATTTCACAATAAACCGAAATCACGCTACTGTTGACTTTATTTGTCAATCTTTATTGGGATACGACATGTTTTTCTAATTAAATTTTAAGTTATTTATCAGTTGGGGGCTAATTCCATTGGCAATGAGTTACGAGAAGGATGCCGAGTTTAAAAATTTTAAGGCGTAAGTCAGGGTTTCTCAAGGTGTTTTTTTTTAAGGGGGGAAAATCATCGAATGACGGCTCCCGCTTGGGTGAGGCGGGAGGGAGTGTAAGACTCTTACTGACTAAAAAGCACCCCATTCCTTCTCCTGGACGTCGAGCCGGAGCCCTGGTATCCCGTTAGGTTCTCCATGACTTTCTCAAGGTATAGGTTGCGACCAATTGATGGGTCGCAAGCAAATTTTTGTTAGCCTTGTATGTATATATATTGGTAACGCTTTCATTTCCTAAAAGTGAGTCCTGAGTTTAGTACCTTGATTTAGGTAGGTCGTAGTCCAGACAACTATGGGAACCACTGGCGTAATCAATTTATTTCTTGGTTGGTTACCCACTATAAAATTTAATGCATTATTGTGATTAAGCGTAAGCTCACAGCGGATTATTTTAAAAGATACACGTTTTTAACATTGGCCCAATTATGAGGACTTTTTTTTTTTTTTTATGGGGGGAAAATCATCGAATGACTTCTCCCGCCTGGGTGAGGCGGGAGGGAGTGTCAGACTCTTACTGACTAAAAACCACCCCGTTCCTTCTCCTGCACGTCGAGCCGGAGCCCCGGTTACCCGTTAGGTTCTCCGCGACTCCGAATCGGCATCGGCCGTATTGGGCCCCATCTGTGGTGGTCTGATGGCTCTTTGAGGCGCGCGCGGAACGCGACGCGCCGTACGCTCGGGTCTGTTTCTGCTCCCCATGCTCGCCGTCCGCAGGCCCGCGCTTACGGTGGCCGGAGATCGTCTCGCGATCCCCGACGCCCGGTGTGTCCTTCGCGATGGCTGGGTTGCGAGGAGGCAGCGCTTCGCTGCCTCACGCGTCCCGCCTCCTCCTTAGCTAGCATGACTGCTTCGCAAAAGGAGGAGACGGCATCCCAGTCCCCCTCGCTCCGCATCATGGCCTGCACTAGGCCCGGACGCGAGAGGTCGCCATCGCCGATCACTTCCCTGAGGACACGGCGGTGCTCAGCCCACGAAGGGCATTCTCCCACCGTGTGTTCCACCGTGTCCTCAGGGCGGTCCTCGCAGTGATGACACCCGGGCGTTTCCTCCCGCCCCATCAGACACAGGTACCTCCCGAAACTTCCATGTCCGGTGAGGACCTGCGTCAGGCGGTAGGTGAGGACGCCGTAGCGTCTCTCAAGCCACTCCTCAAAGAGGGGACTTACCGCTGCGATGGCAGCGAGCCCAGCCCTCGGTTGCGACAGTCGTTGCTGCCATTCCGCCATGAGATCGCGCCGGAGCTCATCCCGCCACGCACCTATTTGGCGCGGCAGCGGGGTTTCGCCCCGGCGACGTGCCTCCGCGCGCATGCCGTACACGCGCGCGAGCACCTTCGCCTCCAGATCCCACGGCGGTAATCCGGCAAGGAGGTTCGCCGACTCCCCAGAGATCGTGCGGTATCCGCGGATCATTCGGATCGCCATGACCCTCTGTGCCATGAGCAGCGTCCGAGCGGGACGCCGCAACAGGTTTGGCGCCCAAACAGGGGCGCCGTAGAGGGCCATGGACCGCACGACCCCGGCGTATAACCTCCGGAATTATGAGGACTAAATCCTTGCTGATGTTCTATTGGCATACTTGAAATATTTCACACTGGTTTGTATGTACAAGTAACTGTTTGTCTAGGTAACTCAACTAGTTTCAAGCCAGAGCGGGAACCTTAAGCATGAGTGTTTGACTGCACGGTTGGTGCGGTGGCTGGGCAACCGGCTGCCGTGCAACGTGTCGCGGCTTCGATTCCCGCACGGGACAACACTTTGTGTGATTCACAAAGTGTTGTTTCGGGTCTGGGTGTCATTGTGTATGTGAACTTGTATGTTTGTAAACGCATCCACGACACAGGAGAAAATCCTAGTGTGGGGCAAAGTTTTTTAAAAAAAAAAAAAAATAAGCTACGAGCTCGACATCGATGAGCGTGTTTTAGAGCTTCCTTCAATAACGTTTTTTTTACAATTTATCAATAAAAAAGTGAATAAAACTATGTATAGCAAATACACGTGCTTCTCAAATGTCAAGCAACTATCAAGTATCTACTAATGTCAACGCAATAGGCATTTTTGATAGTCAAGAGTTTCAAAGTGTGTGAAGTCCCCAGTACAAACTCGGGTACTTTTTCATGAATACGTTGGTAAATATTTACTCAGTTTTTATTAGATAATAGGCATAATATCATACGTGTTTAAATGTATGATTCAGATATTCAAATCAATATTTGTAGTACTACAATTGAACCAAGACGAAGAGTAGGTTTACCTGTATATGTATTTGAGTTGGCAAAAAAATTATTTTTATAAATTCCTAAAATACGAAACATACCTACAAATAAACACTTATGTTTTACACATAGAGATTATTCGTATGCCGTCTGTATGTAAAGGCTACCTCTATAAGGAGATAATCAGTAATACCAAACAACAACACCATCAAATTCTTTACCAGACACTCCAGGACAATGACATCATCAGTACAGCAATACCTAAGAGCAATCTCGACTTTATAGCCATATAACAATAAAGCTTATATACCTGTGTATTTAATTCATATATTGGGCACGTATACTTAGTGTCGACTATAGACAAATATATAGCAATCTCGGCTGTATGACCCTATAACAATAGAGCTTATATACCTGTGCATTTAATTCGTATGTTGGGCACGCATACTTGCAACATTTGCACAGTCAATCACACAACACTTTCACGACCTACCACCCACACTGTCTAGTCGAAAATCCTACACAGCGTTGCTCTAATGATTCAAAATTGGGGTAGGTTGAGAAAGGATGTTAGTTCTCTACGTTCTTTCTGAGTAGATTAATTAGAAGTAAAAACAATATTGTTGAAACTTTGAAGGAAGGAGCTTCTTGCTCGTGTTCTCCATAGGAATCTACGCTTTGGAACGAGCTAATAGCTTCACTAGAGGACTGACCGACAAACTGATATTTTTTCTTTAATCACTACATAGTATAAAACAAAGTCGCTATCCTCCGTCTGTCTGTCCCTATGTATGCTTAGATTTTTAAAATTTCAAAACGGATTTAGATGCGGTTTATAAATAAATAGAGTGATTCTTAAGGAATGTTTATATATATTATTATAATACATGCATATTGCACCCGTGCGAAGCCGGGGTGGATCGCTAGTATTTAAATATTTTGTTTTGACGTTCAAAAGTGTCTTCTTGGTCTAATTGAAATAAATGATTTTGACTTTCGACTTTCATGAGACATACTAATCAATTATTTTGTTTTTCGGCTTACTCACGTAATTCATTGACGAGGAACTAGACTAGTTTCAAGCCACGCTAGAGGCTCATTCTCATGAGCAGCATTCCGCTACCCGCGACCCGCGACCCTGCGACTGTCGCGCCGCTACTAGTCGAGTTCTTCATTAAATAATTACGTACGAGTAAGCCGAAAAACATAACACATTATTGAAGTCAGCAATTTTAAAATCATAGTGTTTTTTTACAGAAATGATATAATTAGAAACAGAAGACATCGTTACTTTGTGTATTAATTAATTAACCTATTTATCGTTACTCTTGGTAACGTCTCCTTACTTACATTTTTTCTTATTTCCCTTGCTAATGAAAGCCTTTTTCTCAGAACAATCCTTTGTTGCTATTTAAAAATAGTTATTATTTTTTTGAAACAACACCAAGTCAATAGCTTTGCCTGGGCCAGTATTGTATTTATGATCTATGTACAGTACATAGACTGACTGAACAGCTACCCACAGACTGAATAGTTGCGGAACTATAACGTGACCAATAACACTAAAATAAAATTAGGCATCTACACTATTGTACCCGGTATATTGCAATAGGCTCACCCCCTATTACATGGGACTCAAACCATAAGTAGTGTAAAGCAGCCTTTTTTTTTTTTTTTTTAAGGGGGGAAAATCATCGAATGACTTCTCCCGCCTGGGTGAGGCGGGAGGGAGTGTCAGACTCTTACTGACTAAAAACCACCCCGTTCCTTCTCCTGCACGTCGAGCCGGAGCCCCGGTTACCCGTTAGGTTCTCCGCGACTCCGAATCGGCATCGGCCGTATTGGGCCCCATCTGTGGTGGTCTAATGGCTCTTTGAGGCGCGCGCGGAACGTGACGCGCCGTACGCTCGGGTCTGTTTCTGGTCGGACGGGGAGCCACCCATGCTCGCCGTCCGCAGGCCCGCGCTTACGGTGGCCGGAGATCGTCCCGCGATCCCCGACGCCCGGTGTGTTCTTCGCGATGGCTGGGTTGCGAGGAGGCAGCGCTTCGCTGCCTCACGCGTCCCGCCTCCTCCTTAGCTAGCATGACTGCTTCGCAAAAGGAGGAGACGGCATCCTAATCCCCCTCGCTCCGCATCATGGCCTGCACTAGGCCCGGACGCGAGAGGTCGCCATCGCCGATCACTTCCCTGAGGACACGGCGGTGCTCAGCCCACGAAGGGCATTCTCCCACCGTGTGTTCCACCGTGTCCTCAGGGCGGTCCTCGCAGTGATGACACCCGGGCGTTTCCTCCCGCCCCATCAGACACAGGTACCGCCCGAAACTTCCATGTCCGGTGAGGACCTGCGTCAGGCGGTAGGTGAGGACGCCGTAGCGTCTCTCAAGCCACTCCTCAAAGAGGGGACTTACCGCTGCGATGGCAGCGAGCCCAAGTGTAAAGCAGCCTAAGGTGCACCCGAGCGTACGGCGCGTTGCGTTCCGCGCGCGCCTCAAAGAGCCATCAGACCACCACAGATGGGGCCCAACAGGGCCGATGCCGATTCGGAGTCGAGGAGAACCTAACGGGCAACCGAGGCTCCGGCTCGACGCGCAGGAGTCTGACACTCCCTCCCGCCTCACCCAGACGGGAGCAGTCATTCGATGATTTTCCCCCATTAAAAAAGAAACATATACCTAAGGTGCACTTTTGTCTGCCCCTTGGGGGTAAAAGGCGTGATGTTATGTGATGATTCTGCTAATAAGAGCTAATTTACTAATATAAGTGAGTGTGGTGTGCTAATTTACTAATATAAGTGTGTTCTAAGTGTGGGAGAGCCATGCTTCGGCACGAATGGGCCGGCTCGACCGGAGTGATACCACGGCCTCACAGAAAACCGACGTGAAGCAACGCTTGCGTTGTGTTTCGTCGTGTGAGTGAGGTTACCGGAGGCCCAATTATCCTTCCCTTCCCCAATCTCCCCAATTCCTGAATCCCCAACGATCCTCAAACTCCTAATCTCCAAAAGGCCGGTAACGCACTTGTAACGCCTCTGGTGTTCCAGGTGTCAATGGGCGACGCCGATTGCTTACCATCAGGTGATCCGTCTGCTCGTTTACCGGCTTATGCCATAAAAAATATATATATATATTTTTTAAAATTTTTTCTTTTAAAATTGCAAGAAACAGATGTAACCAAGTGGTACGTAACGCTAAGCGCCGTCATATTCTCAATAATATTTCTTGTTCATCTCCTGCCAATATCTGGAAATTTTTCCGGACTCTTGGTATTGGCAAACCTCAAAATTCAGACCAGTCTATAACAATTGGTTTAGATGACCTTAACCAACATTTCTCCACTGTTCCTACTCTAGATCATCTTACCAGACTAAACACCTTGTCTTTTATCAGTGGTCTGACACGTCCCAACATAAACAATTTCTGTTTCATTCCAGCTGATGCGACGGAGATTCGTAAGATTATCCTTTCCATTGAATCAAAAGCTGTGGGTTGTGACTCCTTATCCCGAGATATGATCACATATATTCTAGACCACGTGCTGTCACCGATTACTCATATTATAAATTTCTCCATGTTCTCCGGTGTATTTCCAGCAGTTTGGCGTAAAGCTTTTGTTCGACCCATACCTAAGGTTAGTACTCCCACTCTGCTGACCCACTTCCGTCCTATCTCAATCCTTCCCTTCCTATCTAAGGTGCTGGAGGCCTGTGTCCATAAACAATTGTCTCACTTTGTTTACAATCATAGCTTAATAAGCCCGTTGCAATCTGGGTTTCGACCTGGCCACAGCACTATAACTTCCCTCCTTAAAGTGACTGGCGATGTTAGGGCTGGTATGGAGGATACCAAAGTAACACTTTTGGTATTGGTTGATTTTTCTAACGCGTTTAATATGGTCAGTCATGATATCCTTTTGGCAATCTTATCCCATCTTGCGATCTCTGGCAAATCACTGGAATGGTTCTCTTCATACCTTCGGGAGCGTCGGCAGTCTGTCCAGTATGATGAGAAGTTCTCTGACTGGTGTGACTTGACGGCAGGCGTTCCTCAGGGCGGCATCCTTTCTCCACTTCTTTTCTCTATTTTTATCAACCTTATCACTCCTGAACTTCAGTGTGCGTGCCATTTGTATGTGGACGACTTGCAGCTGTACCGTCAATCTGTGGTGGACGATCTGCCCAGTGCTATCAGTAAACTTAATAGTGATCTAACAGCTGTTCAAAATTGGTCGGAGAGGTTTGGCATAGCTGTAAACCCAAACAAGTGCCAGGCCATAATCATAGGTAGCTCTCGGAATCTTGGATCGATTGATGGTGCAGCACTGCCCCCTATCTCGTATAATGGTGTGACTGTTCCGTTCAGTCGGGACGTGAAGGATCTGGGCCTGATTATTGACAGTACATAGAGCTGGCGTGCTCAGGTTACAAGTGTTTGCCAAAGGGTGACTGGATCGTTGCGGGCTCTGTATCGTCTGAGGAACTTTCTTCCGTCCTCTGTGAAGACGCAGCTTGTGCAGACCTTGATTTTCCCGATTATTGATTACGCTGATGTCTGTTATTACGACCTGAATGCAGATCTACTCAATAAGTTAGACCGACTTCTAAATAACTGCATTCGATTCGTTTTCAACTTACGTAAATATGATCATATTTCTGCACATAGGATGCAACTGAAGTGGCTGCCCATACGCTTGCGCAGGCAGCAGAGGGCATTAACCACTTTATTCTCTTATCTTGACACTCCTTTTTCACCTACTTACCTTGCTTCTTACTTCCAATATACGTGCGCAAACCACACAAAATTTCTTCGTTCGTCTCAAAACCGACATCTTCAATGTATCTCTCATCGCACTGACTTCTTTCATTCTTCCTTTTTCATTCAAGCTGTTATTCTGTGGAATGCGTTGCCCAAGGAGATCAGAATGGCAACAAGTCGCAATACCTTTAAATTTAAAGTCCGTGAGCAACTACTTAAGCATTGGCAGACTCAAAACAATTAAGGAAACTATTCTAACAACGTTTTCTTTTTATATAATATATTGTAGTATTTATGCAGTATAAGTATTTGTTTAGTAGTATATATTATATGGTATGTATATGTCTATTTATAAAATATTGTATTAATATATTTATTCTATAGGTATTTATGTGTTTGGTATACATATTACATAACTTTTTTTTTATTTTTTGATTGTGTTCTGGCTTCGCAACCACTTCATTTCTCTGCACTTCCCTATGGTTGACTGTAAGAGAATGCCTTAAGGCATTAAGTCCGCCAATCACTGTATTTTGTGAAGAAGAAATAAATAAATAAATAAATAAATAAATATATATATAAACAAAATCTAAAATAAGACAGCAATTACGTATAATTCTCTCAACAATATTTCATTGTCACATGTGCTTTTAATTGTTTTACTTAGACAGATATAATAAACATGATAGCGTGGGCAAGTCAGTGGGTGTGATTTCGGCCTTGTATTGAAAGTAAAAATCATTTGTTCGTGCGTAATTCTTTTGTCATCATTCCAGGCCCTTTATTGACATGAACTATGACGTCATAATGTTAGAAGACCTTTTGAATCTAAACTATAATTATGCAGATTACGTAAATCCTTGATGTCTATGGATAATAAGCACGAATGCGATTTAAGTTATGATGTATGAATGATTTAAGTAAATAAATAAATTGAATTGTTAAGCTGGTCGTATATATGAGTCTCTATTATTAAAGTGAAATATGTAATTGTTATTCAAATTTAACAGTATTGATCTCGTCTACACTTGAAATTCTATATAATATATATATATATATATATATATATATATATACAAACACAGCAGCTTATAAAAATCACAATACAAAGAACAAGTACAAAGAACACAAATTGCCACCCAAAAAAAAAATACAAATAATAATTTTATAGGAATTGCATGCGAAACGTAAATTGCTATCGGCACACATAGTATTAAGGCGTGCCACGAAAACCCAAGCAATAATGATAATAATGATTATAATTATTGCACATCGGTATGCAGAAATTATTTCCTTCGCGTAATAATCGTCAAGTTGAGCTTACTTGTCCCCTTCGAACGAATTAGCGGCTGTAATGAGACTAATTGTGTAAATGGAATTCTGCTTCGCCTTATGAGGCGGGCAAAGAGTTTCTACCGGTTTTCGATATTGTCAACTTCCAATAATTAACTTGTAAATAACCGGGTATGAGCCATGTTCACGACGTTAATAAGACCCTTCTGTATGATGAATCATAACGACACTAGTTCTTGAAAATTAAATGATTTAAATATACATGTTTCGACATAAAACTGTGTATGTTTATTTAGTTTAATATACAGCTTACGAAATAAATAAAAGATATTTATCTTGAAATAACGTCGCAAATATATCATCCCCAGGCAGATTCATAACTTCCTTTATACATAAGTTGTTCTGATAACTAAATCACGTCATTACTCTAAAAGGTACATTCATAACAAACTCAGGGGACCGTTAACACCGAATATCATGAATTCACAACATCCTTGCACCAGTCAGCTTTCACTTCGACACAGGAAACCACTCAAACATACGACACTTATCTCACTACAATGAGCAATTTATCATAAGTTGATTTTAGGCGTTATACTTACCCAGTTAAGAGAGAGTCTGTAACCTTGATACCAATTTGCACCACTACAAATCTAACTATCGGTGTCATTTTTTCTCTCTCGTCTGACCCGTGGATATGCAAATAATGGTACCGCAAATTTCGAGTACATCGACCTTGCGTGGATCGCCCACAGAGCATGAATCAAAGTCGAATCTAGTGTAACCACATCTCGCGGTAAGTAGCTCCTAGTGACCTACTGATTTCCATACAGCACGTGGGCGGAGTACGTGTCGTGTCCCGCCGCCGCGCCGTACTACAACGAAATATGACTGTACCGAAGATGAAGTACTAACAATGTGCGAACAGACGTTTATAAATTAAAAACTGTATAAAATTAAGCGATTTTCAGCTTATCGTCATACAAGCTGAAAATCGGTCATAGGTTTTCCTTCTAATTTTCCTTAACTGTAAAATGTGCTTTACTTGTTTACAAAGTGAGTAGGTCTTCTGTAAATGCCTTTATAATGTGGTATATGGCTCTACGAGCATCGGAGGCTCAACAATCATGTTTGCCTAGATTTATGGCAGCTTGTAAAGATTAGTGGAGTAGTTTATAAACAAAGATTTGCCTATTTGTATTTGCATTGACAGTGATCTTGAATTTGTCTTTCAATTTCTTTTGACACTTATACTTATTAAGCAAAGTTACTTGTAGACTTGTGTGAGAGTGAGATTTGCCTTTAGAAATGAGGAAGGTCAAATAATCTAATTAGCGATGCTAATTGTTTTAAATTAACTATGTTAAACAGTTTATTCGCATTGCTGTACATCGGAGTAACTCAACTAATTTCAAGTCATACCAGGGGCCCAACATTATAAGCAGTCAACAGTAAGTAAGATAAATTAGTAGC
Source organism: Spodoptera picta (assembly GCA_038387885.1). Classification (NCBI taxonomy): domain Eukaryota; kingdom Metazoa; phylum Arthropoda; class Insecta; order Lepidoptera; family Noctuidae; genus Spodoptera; species Spodoptera picta. The sequence goes on along the minus strand of JAZHFQ010000733.1, from coordinate 4,167,001 downwards.
ATTATATTTTACACTAAAGAAAGACACGAAGTCTTGTGTCCCCTTTGAGAACAAAAGGGTACGAAATTAATGAACAATTACGGGTTAGTCACGTGAAAATACTAAGAAAAGCTCTACTAGTTTCGAACCACAGAGGTAACCCGCAATTGTTAGTTAATTTGGTATGTCTCACGATAGTTATTATAAAAACATAGCAAAACGGGTATAGAATTGCCTAAGAATCGGCCTAAAATATGTAGAAAAACAGTGACAGATAACGCTCTTATTTTATGTTTTTATGTGTTAAAATTTCCATATTCACCTTTTCTAAATTAATACCACGATGCACCAATTGTTTCATCTTGATTTATCAATCATTCTCAAGAATAATTGCCTTCAAAAGCAGTTGCAGTCGACTGATTCACTTTACGCTGTCATTATGTCGTCAAATTAACTCGAAGACAAGGGTGCAGTCACATTATACCTCTAGTGACAGGTCAATGAAATCTTTACAATGAATCTCATGTTTTTCTCAAAGCATTTTATATGACATTTTGATATTCTGTAAGATTGAAACGTTATAAAAATATTTGATTCGCAACTAAGAAGAATAGCGAACTAATAGAATATAGCGAATAGAAGGATTTTTATACGAACTGGTGTTAAAAGAATAAAATAACAAGACCTCTTTATATTGTCCCTTGTTTTCTATATATATGTAAGTAATGGGAGAGCCGTGCTTCGGCACGAATGGGCCGGCTCGACAGGAGTGATACCACGGCCTCACAGAAAACCGACGTGAAATAACGCTTGCGTTGTGTTTCGTCATGTGAGTGAGGTTACCGGAAGCCCAATTACTCCCCTCCCTAGTCTCCCGAATCCCCGAATCCTCCACAATCCTCAAAGGCCGGTAACGCACTTGTAACGCCTTAGTGTTTCGGGTATCCATGGGTGGCGCTGATTGCTGACCATCAGATGATTCGTCTGCTCGTTTACCGGCTTATGCTATAAAAAAAATACACAAAAATTACACGGGTTTTTCCTAAAATCAAGACCTATGAACGTTATGGTAAATCTTGCTAAGCAGGAACATAATACCTCTATAATAATATTAATATTTGCTTTATTGTACACCACACAATCGTACTACAGGATAATATCACCTAACAAAAATAGTGTACAATGAGCGGTCTTACATATTTCTGGGAAGCCATAAACACATGTTTACTGAATCTCAAATGAAATAAAATAGCACTTTTACACATAGAAGTCGATTAAAAAATTATAAGAAATTCTAGATGAGATGACTAAAAATATTTGTAACCATATTAGGATAGCTTATTATGCTGCTGTCCGTTCTTGTATTATATTATTATCTTACCATACCTTCGTTCCTTAAAGTTCGCTTACAATATTATGTATTGGTATTTAATGAACCATGAACTTCCTTTGTGGCACGTAGGCTGTTTTATTTTATGACTTGTGGCCTATTATAATTTTATTACAAGTCGGTTCACACTTGACAAAAAGGTGGAAGGAGAGGAACTAACTGTACAGGTCTGCAGCACATCAACCTTACTCAATCTGTCGAATATCTTCGTTACATTTTCAACTATATTCGATTATGATAGAGTTGAAATTTATTTAATGAAATTAAAAAAGTAGAGTATATTGACCTGCTGTCGATAATTATTGTCATAGCAAAAGCATTAATATATGACTTAATGTATTATTATTTATGCTTTTGTCAACTTATAATGTTCCTGTCATTGATTTTTATGACACTGGATTCCATTATCCGATTGCTAATCTATGTAATGCAGTATGTCGTCTTTGAAAAGTCACGCACATTAATATTGTGGAATCGAGAAAAGTTTTATATTCGAACAGTGACTGTCTCGTTCACCGAGTGGTCGCAAGTGCGACTGCCGGGCAAGGGGTCTCGGGTTCGATTCCCGGGTTGGACAAAGTATTAATGGGTTTTTAAAAATCTCAGTAGTAGCACAAAGTCTGGTGTTGTGCCCGGTATATGGCAATAGTGCAATGGCATAATTTTACAGTGTGGGAGAGCCATGCTTCGGCACGAGTGGGCCGGCTCGACCGGAGTGATAACACGGCCTCACAGAAAACCGACGTGAAGCAACGCTTGCGTTGTGTTTCGTCGTGTGAGTGATGTTACCGGAGGCCCAATTACCCTCCCCTTACCAAATCTCCCCAATCCCTGAATTCCCAACGATCCTCAAACTCCTAATCCCCAAAAGGCCAGTAACGCACTTGTAACGCCTCTGGTGTTCCAGGTGTCCATGGGCGACACCGATTGATTACCATCAGGTGATCCATCTGCTCGTTTACCGGCTTAAGCCATAAAAACAATAGGCTCATAACATAAATAGTGAAAAGTGGGTGTTACATTGTACAGTGGCATTAAGTGTGATAATATGCACCTCTGCCTACACTTTCGGGGATAAAAAGGCGTGATGTTATGTTATAACTATAGGGTGAATAGGAATCGAAAGGTAGATAGATACAGAAGAGACACAAATAGAATTGGGATATTCTTTAGAGTGTATATTAAACCCCATTATCTCTACCTTTTGATTTCTACCCACACTGTTTATGTTCGAACAGTGACTGAAACTTATACTGTGTAACTAGATATTATTGAAAATAGAGTACACTTAGGTACTACTGTACTTTACTGTCTAGGTATCGACCACGTATTCCAGATCTGATAAAAAATTGAGACTTTCGCAAGTCACCGAATGACGTATTAAAATAGATATCAGATTTTTTTATAGCTTGTACTACATATTCCAAATGATTATTACGTATATATCGGCCTATGATAAGCAATGATGTGATACTAATACCTAGAAATAACCGTATTCAGTTTCTAGGTAGACCTTTTTTTGGAAATTCTACCGAATTACGAACAGCTGCTCAACAGTTTTCGGAACTCAAAAGAACTATGTACAAAGGACGGAAATGTTCGGCGCCATTGATTTTTTGTGGTCTAGGTATATTTGATAGTAAAATAAAGTTACTGCATAAGTTATATCGTATCCTGATAGTGCATATCCAGGAAACGCGACCGTATTCATGAAGAATTGTGGTGACGAGACACTTTAATGACGTCACAACAAAGTTTTCTTTTAACATTTTTTACTTCTAACAATTGACTGACAACACGAATAGAGTAGATGACTAATATCTGGTAGATTATTTAACAACATTAGCCACGTATTTTTTATTTTCTTACGGAAACAAATAATTTCGACGATATATTGATTTCAAATATCGCGTGACGTCACTTTTGAGTACGGTGTACTCAAAAATAATGCAGCTAGGTCCCATTCCTAAACTGTAATTCGTCTTATCTAAAGTTTCTGACGGACTAATTAGATTTTTAATCAGCATCCCTATTTTTTCTTTGTCACACAATCAAATAATCGATATGTAGGTAATATAATATTGTCGTAACAGGACTCAATAGTAGAAAGCTCTATCTAACCAACCGTAGTTGTTCAGCTGATTTATGCATAATTTCATTATTTTACGACCACACAATAGTAATATTACAATACTTGAGGTGTAAGGAAATTATTAAACTTTCCTTTAGATAATGAAATACTGATATTAAAATATAGGTAATTTAATACTTGATATATTAGAGGTACATTACAAGGAATGAATATTCAATTCTGTAGGTAAATAGATACTCCCTGTAATATGTTACTAAATATATGTAATATTGTTATCAGAAACTGGAATGAATATTCAATTTTGTAAGTAAATAGACATTACATAACACCACGCCTTTTATCCCCGAAGGGGGACGCAAAGGTGCACATTACGACACTTCACAATGTAACACCCACTTTTCACTAATTATGTTATGAGTCTCATGTAATAGGGGTGAGCATATTGCCATATGCCAGGCACATTTCCAGACTCCGTGCTACTACTGAGATTTTTTAAAAAACCCAAAATACTTTGCCCGGCACGGGAATCGAACCCGAGACTCCTTGCCCGACAGTCGCACTTGCGACCACTCGGCCAATGAGGCAGTATATAAATAGAAACACCCTGTAATAGGATAGTAAATTATATTTTTGTTAAGAACTTATTGGTAAACCTGCTATAAGCAGGTTTTCAATAAGTTCCAATAGAGTAGTGTAGATAAGGACTTTACGTAATTAAATAACCTTGAATGCTTTGATTTATTTTTATTTTCTACAAAGATTCCATTCTAAAGCAATATTATTAACAAATTTTATTAATGCAAAAAGTTAGCCCATTTTCCAACAAAATCTTCGAATATCATTTTCATATTTACACAACCGTAGCTTTTCAACATTTTAGACAGTATAACCTGTTCGGTACATCACAATCAATATTTAATGGTCACTAAAATTATTAATGCCAATGTGTACACATCATGGCACATCGCCAACGCGAATGTCAATTGTTATTACAATTAAAAACATAATAAATGTCAGCTTTATACCATACTATTATAAGATGTAGGTAATTCATAACCATGTAGTTGCATTATGTATAGCTAATACATAAAATATAGTTTTATCTATAACTGGATAGACAGTAGCTTCGTTTAATGTTTAAGCAAAATAACTTAGATCCTCAAGCTACCTCAGCGAGGACTATTGCAGATCGTTTCTTAAGAAAAAGGCTATTCAATGTGGATTTATTGAAATTAATAACGATGATGTAGTTCTCAATCTTCTCAATAGATAGTATATCCTAAGTATTTACTGGCTCGTAGAATATCGTACCCGCGAAAAAAATATAGTGACAACTATGTATGTTATCTACGTTGTCATTACTAGCCAAGTCTCATGACAGTAATAACACAAAAATTCTAATTAAAAAACATAATAGACGCATTACTCGCCCCTAGAATTTTCGAAAGTTCCCCTCGGTTTACCTAGGATCCCGTCATCAGATCCTGACCTCATGAAAATGGGACCATCTCGGAAGTATACCCTTTCAAATAAAACAAGAATTTTGGAAATCGGTTCACAAATGGCGGAGTAATGCGTGGACAAACAAAAAAAAACAATCAGCCGAACATAATAATAATGAGATAAGATAAGAAATCAAATACAAAAACAAATTCAAAAAAGAAATCAAATATAATATTTTTTACAAAATAATCACCATAGATCCAATATAAACGAAAAAATATCTCAATGCAAAAATGACAATGACAGCCCCAACAATGAAAATAATTATAATGAAGCAGATTATGAAATTATGTTGACAAGAGCCAGAAATAGACAAGGCGCCCCCCACCACCTCCGGATTCGTCGCTCAGCCCCGCTTCGCCGTCGCCGGAACCCCGCTCCGCAGGATCGCCGGTGACTGCAGTTGCGTCGAGCTCGAGTGACGACTATTTCTCCCCACCTACGTCGCCACCACCTGTACGTCGGCCGGGGAGAGGCCGGCCACCGACTGGCTTGGGAACCAGGGGCCATCAGGCCCTGGGACGGGTCCCCGCTACCAGTGGTTGTGTGCGGTGCATGAAATGGACTCAAACCATAAATGAGAACGTCATGCGCGCATACTACGGTGCTACAGAGGGAGGAACTAACCTCACGGCGTACCGTGAAAGGATGCTGCCTATGTTTCAGGTGCTTGAGCCATCTGTCAACGTCTCGGCCCAACGACTCTCGGATCAAGTGCGGGTCATCCAACGCAATTGTAGATTGGATGAGGCTACGCTTGATCGGCTACGCCTTGAAGCACTGCGCAACCGTGTCGTCCCCGCACCACCACAATTGGTGGCACAGACACCTGTAGTGTCACAACGTGTGACACCAACCACCTCTATCGTTGGAGTGGAGGATGACAGGGTTGAACAAGTGAGTACTCAGTGCAATGAACGACTGAGGAGTGCTTTGGAGGATGCGGTTCGTGAGTACAGACTTGCTCCTAGCAATTTAAGACCAAAATTACCACGTTTGCCCATGTGTAAAAAAATAGGGCGCTGGTGAGCGCCTTGGATTCGCTACTTAAAAAATATTTTGAGAGTAGCGAAAACCTCTATGATACACACTCAATCTTGTACTGTGGGGCGGTAGCTGCTTGTCGAGTGGCTAATGTCAGATTCCCAAATCTTGACGCAGCAGTCCGACCAAAACCAGTAGTACCTGCCTGGCAGTATAGGATAGAGCGTCGTATCAGTCAGGCCAGGGTACTCATCGGCAAACTATCCTGCTTTAGGGAGGGCAATACTCGCCCTAGAGTGATGCGCTTTGTAAGACGTGCATTTGTGGGGACTGAAATCCGTCCTCATGAATACCTGTCGCGTGTTACAGAGCGCATCGACTTCCTGAAGCAGAAAGTTTACGCATGGGCAAACCGTATTAGACGATACAAAAAAAAGAGTGGAGCGCTATACTCAGAATCGCATGTTCCAAAGAGATCAGAGGTGGGTATACAGAGATTGGGAACGATCCAACCAAGAAGTGGCTGACGGGAGGCGACCAGATGATGATGCCACTAACACATTTTGGCGCAACATCTGGTCGGTGCCTGTTAGCCACACAGAAGGTGAATGGATGTTTGATGTTAAGCGAAGGTGTGAGACTATATCAGAGATGGAGGAGGTAGTAATCACCTCCTCTGATGTAGCCAGTGCAGCCTGTTCGGTCCCGAATTGGAAATCACCGGGGCCGGACGGACTGCACAATTTCTGGATTAAATGGCTCAAGAGTTCACACGTTCGCTTAGCATTACACTTCCAGGCAGCTTTGGAAACTGGATCGTTACCACAATTTCTAACAACAGGAGTTACCCACCTGCTCCATAAATCAGGTAGTTCCACTGAGCCCAAAAATTATAGACCAATCACATGTTTACCAACGGTCTATAAACTTCTTACATCCATTTTGAGGACAAAAATAACAAAACATATTGAAAAAAATTCCATCATGTCTGTATCTCAAAATGGATGTAGGGAGGGGTCTCGTGGAACTAAGGAGCTACTCCTCATTGATTTGGTTGTTAGCCAACAGGTTCGTCGGTCCCGAAAAGATTTGTCTACATGCTGGATAGACTACAAAAAATCATATGATTCTGTGCCACATACATGGCTCTTGAAGGTGCTGGAGTTGTATAAAATAGATGCAAGTTTACGCGCCTTCTTGGAGTCATGTATGCGGCAGTGGAGAACTGTGCTTTGCTATCCGGGATGTAGACAAATCCAAGGGAACGAAGAACCTGTAAGGATAGTGCGAGGAATATTCCAGGGTGACAGCCTGAGCCCACTATGGTTCTGCTTGGCCTTGAATCCTCTAAGTACTCTACTGGAGGATTCAGGGCTAGGCTATCCTTTTGCGGAGAAGGGGTCTAGTTATATCCCACTTACTTTACATGGATGACCTCAAGTTGTTTGCTCCAAACAAGAAACAATTGATGGAACTACTGAATATAACTGAAAAATTTAGTAGTTCCATCAGAATGGAGTTTGGAGTGGACAAGTGTGCGGTCATGCATGTAAAGCGAGGAGGGATTGTGGAATCTGAGGGACTAGAACTCTCAGATTTCACAAAGCTGAGATCACTCTCCGCAAACGATACATACAAGTACCTGGGTATGTCAGAAGGATTAGGCATTAATGGACCGGACATGAAGCAATCGTTACAGGAGCGCTTCTTTGGCCGCCTGAATAGGGTACTGAAAAGTTCCTTATAAGGCGGAAACAAGGTGCGAGCCTTTAACGGCTGGGTCATGCCAGTCCTAATGTATTCTTTTAGTATACTCAAGTGGACTCAGACTGAACTTGACACCCTGGATAGGCGAGTCCGGACCCTGCTGACTGCAAATCGCATGCATCACCCTCGTTCGTCGGTCATGAGGTTGTAAATCCCGCGGAAGTGTGGTGGTCGAGGCTTATTAAATGCTAAGACCCTTCACAACCGTGAGGTGTGCAGCCTCAGGGAATATTTCCTGAAAGTCAACGAGGGTATGCATCGAGAAGTAGCAGCGGTGGACAATGGATTCACTCCGCTATCCTTGGCAAAAGAGAACTGGCGCAAACCTGTGGTACTGAGCGTCAATGATCGCAAGGAGGTATGGCATAGCAAGGAGCTCCACGGACGCTTCTTCCGGACCCTTCATGGGCCCAGTGTAGATTTTCTAGCGTCCGTGTCTTGGCTACGATTCAGTAATATCTTTGGAGAAACTGAAGGATTTGTCTGTGCAATTATGGACGAAGTTATCCTTACGAATAACTACCGGAAATATATAATTAAGGATGGGACGGTTGACATATGTCGGGCATGTCATAGTCCTGGTGAATCCATTAGACATATTATTTCTGGTTGTGGTCGTTTGGCTAACAGTGAATATTTGCATAGGCATAATCAAGTAGCCAAGATTATCCATCAGCAACTTGCTTTACACTATCGACTTGTTGAGTCTGAGGTACCGTACTACAAGTATGTGCCCGACCCAGTTCTGGAAAATGACCATATCACATTGTACTGGGACCGGTCTATCATTACTGACAGGACTATTGTAGCCAATAAACCTGACATAGTGGTGATAGACCGACAAGTACGCCGCACGATGATAATTGATGTCACCATTCCCCATGACGAGAACCTCGTGAAAGCTGAGAAAGATAAACAAATAAAATATCTAGACTTAGCTCACGAGGTTGTCGACATGTGGAGTGTGGATTCGGCTATCATTGTGCCGATAGTCGTGTCGGCCAATGGGTTAATCCCTAAAAGCCTCGACATCCATCTTAGGAGGCTGGCGTTAGGTGGATGGATCAAGGGCCTGATACAGAAGGCAGTTCTCCTAGAAACGGCACGTATCGTGAGGAGGTTTCTATCTCTGGCGCCCTAACCACCGGTAGCTTGGACCATGTTCCCGCTACTGGTCGGCGCCTATTTTTTATATTTTTAAATATTATTTTTTTTATTTTGTAAGTAGTATTTAAAAATGTAATTTATAGATAATTTTAAATAAATATATTGAATAATAATAATAATAAGTTTATTTCAGACTCTAGATGATAAGTCCATAGGTTCGTTAGTAATGGTGTGTTAGTAACAAAGAGTGCTTAAATAATTAGGTTAGTATGGTTAGTTATTACAATCTAATATTTGTATTATTAATGACTGTGGCCACCCAGTGTCTCTGCAAGGGACAGTCATAGGACATAGTACCTCCTACTTTTTTTGAAGTCAGTAAAAATAAACGTAACTATAAAAATCGACAAAGTCATAAAATAATAAAACTTTATTTACAGATGCGAAGTTGAGGAGAGATGAAAGAAAACTCGCTTCTCAAGTTCGAGACACGAAATGAAAAAGACACCAAACCGGTAAGTACGGATAACGTTGCAATATTTACCGATAACCAATAGTACAAATTACCCTTTACGATTCGTTAATTAGTATTGTACACACAACTTTGCGGCGAGTGCTCGAAAAAATATAAATAAGTTGTACACCTATATATATATATATATATGTAAGCCATTGAATTAACATTTATGTATAGATGTGTTTATAAATAGCTGCCATACATATTGTGTATGAATGTTCTAATTGATTATGTCCATGATTTGAAAACAAAAGCTGTTGTAAATAGTTTTGCTTCGCAGTACTAAGCCGATTTATACAAATTTTATAAGAGGAATAAGATTGAACTTACGAGGTTATTATGCTTGTTTTTCTATTCACAGCAATAAGCATTCTCGTATTATAACATAACATAACATAACATAACATCACGCCTTTTATCCCCGAAGGGGTAGGCACATGTGTAAATTACGGCACTTAACGCCACTGTATAATGTAACACCCACTTTTCACTATTTGTGAGGTAATAGGGGTGAGCCTATTGCCATTTACCGGGCACAATTCCAGACTCCGTGCTACTACTGAGATTTGTTGAAAAAACCCAGTACTATTTTGCCCGACCCGGGAATCGAACCCGAGACCCCTTGTCTCCTATAACCGTTGGAAATGTTATGGAAAATTACTAAATATTATTATATGATTTGATCATCAAATAAGCGGCATGGATATGATTGTGTACCATACGGAATTTGCAATTATTATATTAGTAAGTATGGGAGAGCCATGCTTCGGCACGAATGGGCCGGTTCGACCGGTGTGATACCACGGCCTCACTGAAAACCGACGTATGAAGCAATGCTTGCGTTGTGTTTCATCGTGTGTGTGAGGTCACTAGAGGCCCAATTACCCCCCCCCCTCCGTGATTTCCCCAATCCCCGAATCTCCAACAATCCTCAAACTCCTAATCCCCGAAAGGCCGGTAACGCACTTGTAACGCCTCTGGTGTTCCAGCTGTCCATAGGTGTCGCCGATTGCTTACCATCAGGTGATCCGTCTGCTCGTTTACCGGCTTATGCCATAAAAACAGAAAACTCAGTATAATATACTAGTATCAGATAATGTCTCTGAAGCATGAATTCAGCACAAGCAAATTTCTATTAGGAACTCGAATTTTCGAAATAAAATTCTGCAACAAAATTTAATCAGTTCTTATCATATCAGTTAGTAAGAACTTTGTTATACATAATAGAGCTATTAAATTTAAGTAGGTAGATGGAGACGCCGTAAGATCCCATGTTCAATTTCCGTATGAGGTCCAATGTTATAAAATGTTCTTATTATACCACGACCAGTGATTACCAATAATAATGTACCAAGTTTAATAATTGAGCTACTTATCCCTCGCAATATCGATAAATTTTACTAAAGAGAATATTTTCAGCACAAAATGTGTATACCTCTTTCTTAGGTAAAACGACGAAAAATCGTGCTCCTTGATCAGATGTTCAGAAATGAGAAATTAGAAATAATTTATTTGCCAAAAATGTAGATAACAAATATGTTGTTTTATAGCTTATGGAGAGTCCCGGTACATTTTGCCTTACAGCATGCAAAATTATTGAGTTATTTGAATACACTGTTTACATCTAGTTAAAATGTTGTGTTACAATGTACCATCACCTTTACAATTTTTTTTTTTTACGTTGCCCCACACTAGGATTTTCTCCTGTGTCGTGGGTGCGTTTACAAACATACAAGTTCACATACACAATGACACCCAGACCCGAAACAACACTTTGTGGATCACACAAAGTGTTGTCTCGTGCGGGAATCGAACCCGCGACACGTTGCACGGCAGCCGGTTGCCCAGCCACCGCACCAACCGTGCAGTCAAATTGATTTGTAATATAAATCCCGTTTAATAAGGGATAAGACTGTTACCGTTGCTGATTTCAAACTCCGCACTATTGTGGAATATTATCGCATTTGACTGCACGGTTGGCGCAGTGGCTGGTCAACAGGCTGTCGTGCAACGTGTCGAACAACTCTTTGTGTGATCCACAGATTGTTGTTCCTGGTCTGGGTGTCATGTGTTTGTGAACTTGTATATCTGTAAACGCAACCACGACACGGGAGAAAATTGTTTAAAAAAAACCTATCAAATCATACACCAACCTCTACACTAAACCATTAACAGTCTTTTGCGACAACTTGACTGACGAAGCAGTCGATAATATTTTGTATTTATTTGTCAATACATATTTCACATTTATTATTATTAAACAAACTCATTCCCTATTGCATGGCACTATGTCCTGATTTTTCGTACCAGGGAACCATTGGTACACCGGTAAATCTAGATTCCAATAAAACATACATTACCTTATTCGGAAATTTTCCATTATCCGATTGCTAATCTATGTAATGCAGTATGTCGTCTTTGAAAAGTCATGCGCTTTAAGATTGTGGAATCGAGAAAAGTTTTATATTCGAACAGTGACTGTCTTGTTCACCGAGTGGTCGCAAGTGCGACTGCTGGGCAAGGGGTCTCGGGTTCGATTCCCGAGTCGGGCAAAGTATAACTAGGTTTTTTAAAATTAAATTCTCAGTAGTAGCACGGAGTCTGGAATAGCACCTACCCGATATGTGGCAATAGACTCATAACATATAGTGAAAAGTGGGTGTTACATTGTACAGTGGTATAATGTGCATCTCTGCCTACCCCTTTGGGGATAAAAGGCGTGATGTTATGTATGTACCTTTCTTTATAATTTTTGTTTAGTATAAAACTTCGACGAACAACTATAGATACTTAATCAATCAATCAATCATAAAATTAGTCTTATTACTCATATAATTAATTCGTTTCTAATTGAGAACAATATGACGGGTAACGGATGGCATTATAATTATTGACAGGTCCACCGCCCCACGCCCACGGCCAGCAGTGGACTCGCCCGAGGACAATAGTGTCTAGAGCATCATTTGGCACTTGACTTATATTAGGGATAATGGCATCGTACTTTTCAGAATTTCTTTTGTATAGACATTTGTCTGAGGACTACTTTCTAAGCCTATTAGACAATTAGTAAAAACGCTAATTGAGATGTATAGAAACATCCATCGCTTGATATATCAAATAATTGATTAGAGCTTAGAAGAGATTAAGTGGTCGTATATACCTCTACACTTAAACACCATACATTTACTTTTATATATTCTTCGACTAGCGTTTACGAATGTCATTAAAGTTTTTCTAGTGCAACTCATACCAAAAACAAGGAATTTTTAGGCAGTAACTCTAGGATCACTATTTTTGAAGAAACAGTGACAAGCTATGATTACATTGTTACTGCTTTTCTTTAACGGCAAGTCCGTTTTTGAAAATAATGTAAAGCATATACTATATCTACGTCTGTACTTGTATAATTCTTTAAACATTCTCTTTATAATAGGGGGACCCAGTAAATTATTTAAATATTAAAATTACATTATCGACCTAAACAGTATCTATAGACAGTTCATCATCAGTTGGATCTGTCGTGAATTATACATGAACATGAACGTGTTACTGAACTCCGGGATCACTGACCACTTTCAGTTCAAAATAGGGTTCCAAGGAACTTTCAAGAAGTTTAAGTTACAAAAAAGTATTACAAAAAAGTAATTTCATATGCAGCATGGGTAGGTCTGATACTTTCCTTATAATTCTTTATCTATATTAAAAAATGTATGTAGAGCGTCCAACGAACCCTCGATATGCCTGGTCCTCATATTAAGATTTGAAAGGGTCAGTTACCCTTCCACATCTTGACCTTTGGTCGCTAGACAAAAGAAAATAAATAGTTATCAATCCAACAATTATCATTCTAGTTTTAGCTGGGAGACAATTACATTAAGACTCATTTTTCAACAATGTATAACATTAAAAATAAGGTTAGGAACCGTCTTATCTCAACTCTCGGGTACTTTTCATACGATCATTATAAAACAAATACCTTTATTTGTTTATTTTATTTTTATTTGTTTATGCAAAATGAGTACTAGAGCGGATGTTTGGAATTATATCTGTGCATTATTGCATTATCTTAAGATTAACGTTAACTAAACGCGAGAGAGCTATGTTTCAGTACATTTAGGTGACATATTTTTCAACTGAAGTGACACTACAGCCTCACAGAAAATAGTTGAGAAACGTTTTTTTTAAGGGGGTAAATCATCCAATGACTTCTTCCGCCTTAGGTGAGGCGAAAGGTAGAGTCAGACTCTTAGTGACTAAAAAACTACTCGATCCGGAGCTTCAGAAACCCGTTGAGTCATCAGAGGCTCCGTGTTTGACATCGGCTATACTGGGGCCTCCTCTGTGGTGGTCTTATCAGACCTATTAGTACTAGAGCGATACTCTTTGAACCACGCGCTGAAAACAATACTTGCATTTCTTGTAACGTGCTAGCTACTCCTCTGGGGTTACGAGCATTCATGGGTGATAATTACTGTAATATTGTGAAGCTGCACTATTGGCAACAGATTGCAGTCATATCAACTATATAATGTTGCCAGGCATTGTTTGCAATCTTGCCAGTCACTATATTGCATCCACACATTGCTCGTTTTAAAACACTTCATTATTATAAACAGATGGGGTTTAATAGGGGACACAGGGGGAATAACTTTTGATACGTTTGTACGTCAGCATTGAGATTTCTTTGCAAACCATCTGTTTAGATAAGTGCAGCTAAATAAACAAGATTAACGTTTTATGGCCGACTTTGTACGTAATAACTTCGTTCTTGTAGTTCCCCGGTAAAATTTACAGAACTATGGTAATTTTCATAAATTATCATAGTTCTGTAAATTAAATTAATATTTTAAACAATTCTGCGTCCCTTGGCTATTACTAAAAATTTCTAATTAATTTTTAATTCATTGATACACACAAAGTTAGAAGGACATATTCAAGGACAATAATTTCAAAACTAAACATATAATAATGTTATGTTTGTATTAACAATACTAGTTTTGCCCCAGTTACATTCATCCGTCTATGAGTACATAGCGCATAAATAACCTTCCTCAAGGAAACTTGAACGTCAAAATCGACAATTGATTAAAGATGTTTTCAACCAATATCTACCATATTTATGATCAGCGAAAATACCTCCAATACTAAACAAAGATGAAGTAAGAGTGATATACATAAACATATTTTAAACGTTTGGTTGACATCTTTGGATCATAGTATTTTTTTATGTGATAAACCGATGAACGTGGGGAGGGGTAATTGGGACTCCGGTAACCGCACACACACGACGAAACACAACGCAAGCTTTGTTTCACGGCAGTCTTCTATAAGACTGTGGTAAATTCACACAACACAACGGTCGAGCCGGCCCATTCGTACTAAAGCATGGCTCTCCCACACTCAATTCTTTTATAGATCTCTATCGTAAAGGATCACTAAAGAACACATTTGGCAGGAGCACTCCCTGATAAACCGAGCGTGACATCCAGGAGTTAAGATTGTAGCAAACCTAATGTAAAGTATTGTAAATCTGGAGAAAATTTTTCTCGTACACAAGTTACCACTAGATGGATCTAGAAAATGATAAAGAGACATCGCGTTGTCGTGATTACGACTGACAGCTGATGAATACAATGAATATTTCAACAACGAATGCATTCCGACCCGACAGACGGGATGGGATACATTATCATTTTAAAGATGCACCGTGTAGTTTGAATATTTCTGGAATCTTCTATGCGTATTTCATAATTCTATTTCTTTGGTGTAACATCACGCCTGTTATCCTCGAAGGTGTAGGCAGAGGTGCACATTATGCCACTGTACAATAACTAACACCCACTTTTCACTATTTATGTTATGAGTCATATGTAATAGGGGGTGAGCCTATTGCCATATACCGGGCACAAATCCAGACTCCGTGCTACTACTGAGAATTTTCTAAAAACCCAGTAATACTTTGCCTGGCCCGGGAATCGAACCCGAGAAACACTTGCAAGCTCTGCCTCGTTGGCCGAGTGGTTCTATGATGTGTTTCACTTAAATCGTAGTATATTTTCGGTTATATTAAATAGGTAATATATTATAAGTACTTAGTCGTCGTCGATTGTCGTAGATAAAACCTAACATTGTAAAGGCACAGAATTTTCCGCCTTTGTGAAGATCAGTATGATTATGATATTTTGATGAAATCTAAGAACTAAAAAGAGTTTTAGAATATTAAGCAAACAATAAACATAATTATGTACATATTTTTCTCTTATTTACCGAAGAGAATACTAGTCGGGTAAGCACCCAAAAGTCAATATTCAATTACAGAGAAAGTTTTATATGTGTATTAATTTCTAAGTTATAGTAGCGATTTTAAATTATACAAAACGAGTATCTCCCAATGAGATAAACGTATCTAGATATTACAACACAATAACGCTTTGTTTACATCGATAACTATTTCACTCAATAACTGAGATGTTCCAGATAATCATATACCAACACGATTATGATTCTGATTAATCGCTACATTATTACATAAAAATCTGCCTGAACATGATAAACTTTAAACAAAAACTAGTAAACGGATTTTCCACGTAGTTTTCATCAACAGAAAAATGATTTACGAAATAAACTAACCTTTGATAATAAATATTATTAATTAACACTGAAATAAATAAAAATACTGGAATTAAAAAAAAACTAACAAACCTTTGTTCCAACATTGGATCACAAACGCAACAAAAACCTGTGAAAATTCATCTCCATTATCTGATTACACAATTAATAAAAGTAAACAAAGCAAATGAATATCTAAGAACTAATTTGCAGATCACAATGGCCGTGATGGAGCAAAACAGATGGAATTTTATATTAGTACAAGAATTTTGCGTAACTACATACGAACAGGAAATACAGGACTGGTGAGTGTGGAGTAAATCGACCGACATCGACAATCATTAGCCGCGTTGTCGTGCTGCCGCCATTTTTTATCTACAAGACGATATGTTTTATATACAGCCAAGTCTTTGTGGCCAGTGTTTTAAACTTCGAACTCTTTGGATTTTACATGACTCTTAATTTGAATTCCTAAAGTAAAAATAAAAACTCTCGTAAATAATTTTATCGACTTAATAAATGTACTATGGTAACAGAAAATTGTAATATTATGTATATATGGTAACAGAAAATTGTAATATACACCTAAATTATATTTTCAACACAAAATGAACACCGTTCAAAATTAACGATCAATCAATCAAATGACACACTGGCGGATAATATAATAATTGAAAATTGATGAAACCAACATTGACACCTGTCATCGTCAATTATGACGTACCAATGACCTGTCAAACTGGACTAAGTGAGAATTATGACCTTCCACAACAATCAAGGGACAATACTATGAAGAAAACCCTGTTTCATGAATAAAGAGGTAGAGATTTGCAATTGCACTTAACTGCAACTTTAAATTATTTTAATATCAAAATATACAAAAGTGTCTTCGATAAACAGATGATTATCGAAACTGGCTTTGTATTTAGCAAAATGTTCAAGAATCCCCAAGTAATAGAACCTTTTCCTTCACACAATTTAACGCAGAAAAAAAACAGCAACATAAACCAATTAATTCAAATCGTTCTCATAATTCTAACACTGGTCCAATAAATGGGACAGCTAACAGATGTAATAACACAACAACAATTACAATTCATACATGGACAAAGACTCATTTGAATATAAAAGTACATCATCTTGTTGAACAATTATTCTAATCTTGTTCCTTTAAATAATTGCAATCTCACAGTACCGGAAAAACTGGAAAGCATTTCCAATAAGTGATATTTTTTTATTTTACACCGATTTGAATACGGCGCGTGAGTCCCACGGTCGATGGTATCTTAGACTATCTCACACTGTGGCTCACAGCAATTATTACTATTATAGTCATGTAATAGAGGTTTTTTCCTCCGTTTATTATTAGAGAGGAAGTCAGATATATTGGCTTTTGTGTTAGAAGAAAACGTGACAAAAATAACTATTCTAGGAAAGGATTCTGGAAAAGTGAAGTTCTTAAATCCGTTTTCTGGACCTTTCCAAACAAAGGTAATGTCAATGAGGATACTACGTTAAGCAACTAGTATTCATCCGAAATACCAAACATGTTGTTTCTAAGACGATCTCTTTCTAGGTACATACCTACAACCAACTAAATAGCAGTAACCGTCGATAACAATCGATTTTATCTAATATCTTTTTGTAGTTTAATCGAAGTTCATCGACTGATCGATATTCATAAGGCGACCCACATACGTTTTTATCCCAATATATCGTGTCCACCGCTTTACTGTGACAATGTCCTTTTTTCTTACATAATCGATATTGACTTAATTATACAAGGACAAAAAAATATCTCGTACACGCGCTCTCCACCTACTGATACACAGAAATAAGTATTATGCAAAAACTAACCGGGTATTCCATAGCGTGACTCTGCTACATCGTCGCAGCACTAATTACACTGACAAAATTATGCACGCAATTGTGACCTTTGTTTTTTAAGCAACAATGTTGAGGACTGTATGAATAAGAGAAGAAAATTTCGTGCGCTTTAATTGGTTAGTAAATAAGGATGCACACATGCGAAATCTTTGGTAACTGTTACTTTGAACTTTTGAAGTACGATTCGGAAATGACTTCAACATGCATAAACATTAGTCATGCGCGGCTAAACATTATATATCCGTTTAGCAATTGGCAAGGCCAGCGTGACTATTTTTACTTGTCGAACTTATTGAAGAAAGAATTATATTAGGTATACCTGTAGTATTAGACTTATGAAAATGAAGTAACTAATATTATTGATGTTATAAAGAGCGAAAGGGTTCAAAGAGCATTCAAATACTGGTTGAATTTAAATCTTATCGATACGTAAATACTAGAAGAATTGACAAAGGAATCAAGTTCAATACGGATTTCGAAATGATAAATTAAAGCATTTCAGGAAATATTATTTCGTTTTTATGATAACTATCGTGAGACATACTAAATTAACTTAAAAACGCGGGTCACTCACGTGAAAATATTGAGAAAACCTCTACAAGTTTCGAGTCACAGAGAGGGCTCTTCTTCATGAGCAGTCATAGCTTGAAACTAGTAGAGCTTATTTCAGTACGATTACTATCAATCAAAAATTCTCCAGATATATACAAAAGTACTTATAGGAGATACTTTGAAAATCTTACTTTATTGATATATATAAAAACTAGCAACCGATATTTTTACAATTATAGAGGTAATAATGATATTTTTAGGTGTGTACTTACTTATGGTTATTTTAAAGCCAGTAATGGCAGCATTCTTATTATTTGGACCACCTACGTCACTACTGCACGTGGTCTCTGAACATCGCTGACATACATAAACCCAGGCTAGGTGCTTAGAGTTCAATCTGGCTAAGCTATTTGTTGATAAAAATAACTGACTTTTTAAAAATAGAACAAAAACAAACATCTTATATTCATCTGAAAAGTAACACACTAACTGTAAGCCTTTTTTTTTTGATGGGGGAAAATCATCCAATGTCTTCTCCCGCCCGGGCGAGGCGGGAGGGAGTGTCAGACTCTTACTGACTAAAAAAACCACCCCGTTCCTACTCCTGCACTTCGAGCCGGAGCCCCGGCAACCCGTTAAGTCTTCCGCGGCTCCTTAAGTCTTCCGCGGCTCCATTAACTGTAAGCCCACAATAATGATTTATTCCTAGTAGATAAGACTACAATTAAAAAATACCCTTCTTAGTTTCCAAATGTAAAATTCACCTGGCCATATTTGTAAGTTAAGTAGGTATTTAGCACATTCGCCGAAAAAAAAGATTTCAACGTCTACGTTGGATAATAAAAAATACAACACAATAACAAATGAAATCAAACTTGTGTACTGTATCGCCAGGTCACTTCAAAAACCCAAATCAATCGGTCCATCCCACTAATAAATCACCAGAACCGTAGATAATACAAACAATCGCACCATAGAAAGTTGCATTCAGTAATAAGGAAAACCGCATACAAAATTTTAACTTAACTAAAGCGACAACGAAATTGAAAAGGATAATGACCGAAATGTTCTACTTAAGAATATTTGCACGACGCGGGATTTCATACAAACTTTGACCTCTTTCATCGATGAAACTTAGTACTCATTATAAGTACATAGTTTTGAATAAAGTCGCTTCCCCATGTCTGTTACCTACATCTTTAAAATTACGCAACGAATTTGATGTTGTTTTTAATAGTTAGAGTGATACAAGAAATAGGTTTCCTATAGAGGTAGTTATAATATTGTTTTACTCTGGACTTAATGCGTGCGAAGCTGCTAGCAAAATCTAATATCAAGGACTAAAATATTAAAGATTTTCAAATTATCGTTTACAAAATAAATGATGATAATTTTGAATAGAAACTTAAAAATTGTCTCTTTTTATCTCCTTAAACTCTTTGTGAAAAGGATAAAAGTTGAAAGTTTTTATGAAAACTCGCGTCTTGTAAACGCTCTTACAACTAATAGCGATGACACAGAATCCACGTGCTTTCTTCAGGTCAACATACTGAAGTTTCATACATTGTTATGACGTCATACAATTTTAATCTATTTCATAGTTATTCTCTCGTCTCGTCCAGATGTTGCGATTTATTTGTTTAATTAGACAACGGCTTAATTAGACAATATGTCTATTTTTGTACAAGAATACATATTGTTAGATTAACTATAGGATTATAGTAAGTGCCTTATAATAAACTAATTTTTCCGAGAGTCTTTCAGTTCTTTATTCTTTACCCTTTCGATATAACTAAGTTAGAGTTAAGCATTAATAATTCGACTTTTCATAATTTGTTTACATAATTTGTACATCCCTTTGCAATCACTTCATCATTGGTAATGACGTCATCCGAAACATTAAATCGCTTAGATAAATGTAATGTTTAAAACAATAGACCGGTACGGTTCCCAGAAACCCTAAAACGTAACTAATTATGGAAAACTTGGTCAAAATCACGTTTGTGCAATGACTAACAAAAAATCATATGCTGTCCTATGAATCCTGTGAAGGCACTTGGACGTCATATATGACGTCTACGGTTCTAGTAGAATCAGGGATTATAAGAATTCCCAAGAATAGTTTAAAATAGAACGATTTATGAGCTAAAAATATTGTAAATGGGTTTGGCCAGGATTTGCGGTATACTTCAGTAGGCATGCGTTTCTTTGAAAAAATGTCTTATCCCAGTTTGAATTTAAGACTCTATGTTTCATCGCTTGCGACAGTTCTATGAGGCAGCATTTGGAGAAAGTACTTATCACAGTCAATATGCTAAAAACTCTAGTATGACTAAATATAACACACTTTCTTATATAATGAAAACGTGGGTGTAAGATTTCCTTGAAAAATTATTATAAAAAATTCGCCAAATACATTATCAAACGCTTACTACATAAAGCATGACCTCACGTCTGTACAATATACATACAGCTCTCGTTGACCTCCTAATACCTGCGTGTGTATACGCAATCCACTGGCATTTCCTTTGCCGGGGTACCTGTGAACAGTTCTCAGAACCTAACCTCCTAAATGTTAGAGGGTTAGTCATCAAAAAATATAAAAATCATACACTAAATCTTATTTGATCGGTATGCTGAACATTCGTAAATTTTTACAGAATGACCCCTATGATTTGGTCATAAGTCACCTTTGAAGGATTGTGCCGACTGATATTTTGATTAGATCTTTTTCTTTTGTCTTTTCCGAGAACAATATTGGGTCGTTTTCCTTAATCGAAAGTGATTATAGCTAACTGTTAAGAACGATAAGTGCGAAATCGATATAAGATTTTGTTTTAACACAATTATAATCACAATGATCAGTGGCTACCTCGTTGGCCGAGTGGTCACAAGTGCGACTGTCGGGCAAGGGGTTTCGGACTCGATTCCCGGGTCAGGCGCAAAGTGTTACTGGGTTTAAAAAAAAAATCAGTTGTAGCGCGAAGTCTGGAATTGTGCCCGGTATATGGCAATAGGCTCACCCATGTTTTATTGTTATTACATGGAACTCAAAACATAAATAGTGAAAAATGAGTGTTACATGGTACAGTAGTATTAAGGGCACCTTTGCCTACCCCTTCGGGGATAAAAGGCGTGATGTTATGTTATGATCAGTGGCATTTCCTTAGATAAAGAAAAACTCAACATAAACTTATAATATTTTTTGAAATATACAGTCTCATACGTAATTATTACCGTAACTAGAATGCTATTATGTCTAGTCACGGCATAGGAACTCTGAACTTTAAACGGAGGTTCAAACAATCGGATATGAGCCACCATAGAATAGCAAATTTGCATAAACAATGACTAATCATTGCATGGGGTTTTCTCTAGCCAAACGTAATAACATTTTCTCAGTAATCGTATGTATCAGGATGTTCGAAATAACCCCTCATTTTGAATGAATTATTTTACATTACGCACACACATTAGGATTCCCTATGAAAGAATTGCTTTTTGTGCGTTCGTAATAAGTTCACTTGGAATGATGTTACACCGAAGCGATCAATTGTGTTTAGATTGCCATTTTATGTCACTTTGAGAAACTCAGTGATGTCATACATAGGTAGGATTATCTTTCTAGTGAAAAACGTGCTGAAACCAAGTGTAATAAATCATTTGACCCGAATTTTAAGATTATAAAATTGTGATAATTATTCAAAACTGTCTATCTACCTACCTCTTAAAATTATTTTGTTTAGTATAAATGTAAATGTTATGTATCGTGAAAAACGACAATCCATTAATTAAAATTACCTAATAAAAATCAGAATTATTTCTATTGTTTATTTAACGTATTTAGATATTTTAATAACAAATTCATTAGAGTATTTTTTATTAACTACGGTGTGATAGAAACTCTAACACGTAATAACGAGTCTTTTGTTCGTATTAGCAGATGAGCGCGATAATTGTCGCGAACAATGCGCCGGAGTCACGAGATATGAGTACTGTGGTGCGTAGGCGCCGTTGTCAAGTTGTGCTACCGAAATGTTTTGTAGCGGGGAACTGTCGGAAGGAAAATATTACTTAAATTACTTCTTTTGTATAATAGCCATAATAAGACATACAAAATTAATTGAAATTAATGGGCTTCAACAAGAAATAATGTACCTCTATTATAAGAAGTTCAACATGTGATCATGCTGTTTCGAAGAGCTTACTTATTAAGAGCCCCGTTGTGACCTGAAATTGGTGCAGGTTTGCTCAATTAACATATTTATAGAATATGTTCAAGAATTATGAAAAAGAAACATTTGAGTTCTCCTGTGTCATCAAATTTATAGTTTCTGGGAGACTGAAATAATAAAGAACTTTTTTCTTATTTTTTTTAGTTCATCCTAACATTTCCATTCGTACGTATGTTAAAAAACATCGTGGGAAAATTAAAAACTTTTTCTCTTATATTTTAGAAATGGCCAGTTACATCACGAACTTGGTCAT
The DNA here is from genome assembly GCA_038387885.1 of Spodoptera picta. Classification (NCBI taxonomy): domain Eukaryota; kingdom Metazoa; phylum Arthropoda; class Insecta; order Lepidoptera; family Noctuidae; genus Spodoptera; species Spodoptera picta. The sequence goes on along the minus strand of JAZHFQ010000733.1, from coordinate 4,144,126 downwards.
AAAGGAAAGAAGTTTTTGGTAAAAGAAGTTTGAATATTTAATTACTCGTTTTCCGAATTAGTCAATGTTACCAAATTGGTACTGATCACGAGGATAAATCAGTTCTTCTTTGATGAAAGTGATTAATTATGTAATCTCATAAGATCAGCAATTAAAACGGTGACAACACGGTAACTTGCTTTACGAATAACAACAGATGTCTATGGAATTTATGATATTTCGTAGACGTCATTGATAGATTAATTAGGTAGTTATAATTATTTTCATTTAAGTTCACAATATATTATTGTATGATTTGGAACTGCATTTTCCTTAATTGCAAATATTTCAAGTTTAAATTATTCCTCTTTATAACTTTAAGATATGCTCAAATTCCGGAAAATCCTATTGGTTAATTATAAATTATTACATACGGAGGTCAATTAAATGAAATGAATAACATAACAATGATTTAAGTACGAGTGATGCACATTAACTATACGTCATAGAAGTTGCGTGTTCTATGAAATATGTGAGGTGTTATAGGAAATTAGTAAATATTTTGCAGTTGACAAACAACTCACAGGTTTAAGGGATTTTTCTTACATCATTCATAACAATAACATCAGAACCGAATTGTAATGTTTACGTTACACGTGGTTAAGGAAAACGGGGAAAAAATCACGTTGCCTCAAAACTTTTACATTGATCGTCTGTCGGTAGAAAACTTATTTAAATCATTAATTTCTAAGAACTTTGTAAATAAACTATCGCAGTGTGTTGTGAAGCTTCAGTCCAAATAACCTTCTGTAACGATACTTTTTGGTTACAGAGAAAAAACTTCCGCATTTTCTTTTCCGTAAACAGTTTACAAAAATTACTACACATTGTACACTAGCGTGCATAGACTTTAACAAACATAAGACTTGTTGAGCGAATGTAATTACGGTATTATTCTGGGACAAAAAACAGAACTCACCTGACCACGTGACTTGCAAGTACTGGCATTATCGAGTGTAAGTTTAAGCGAGTGCATGTACCTAATAGGTGAAGAGATTATTCTGAGCGACCAATCGAATGGGACTATTTCGGGAATGAGGCCGAGAGGCGGACTCGGCCGGAGGCGGGATGGTGGAGCAACACCCCCGCTGAAATTTAAACGCATTTCTAATATGGCCGAAATGGAATTTTAAAAATAAACTCCTAAGAAGGACTTCGCTAGAGCAATGCAGTTAAATGCTGCATCGCCATGTGTGTCTGTGTGAAGCACGCACCCTAGCCTAAGTTATGTATTTAATGTCTTCAAATGTAACTTAAGTTTTGAAATGTACTGAAATTATTTGGACTTAAAATTCAATCATAACTCATTAATGAAATAAATTGTTTGATCGTGTTTTAACAAGCCATCAAAAATATTTTCGTTTGTATTTTTCTTATTCAATTAATATCTATATTATATTAAAATTATAATAAGTACCTACTAACTACATGAGAATATTTTATTGAACCTTACTTGAACTTTACTTAAAAAATGTAATTTGAATAACATTGACAAAAATAATTATTATTTATTTATTATTATTTTTTACGATAAAATAAATTTTATAAATCATTTATAAATTAAACCATCTGTAAAGAAATCTTTATTAACTCTTTAATTGCCTTAATCGCAATAGCATACAATTAAACAATAAGTCCCTATATCCGTGTAGGTAATCTGAAATAATTCTTATCGTAACTGCATTCTTATCAAAATTGACACAGAAACATGTTTAATAGCCAAATTAAAATACAATTATTTTTAATAAAATTTTATCACAAGATACCTAGACCCAGACCGTCAAATGCGACAAGAATCACGTAAACAGCGACCAGGAACGCATTTTCACATACCTTCAGGATCCGGTTGTTGCCACATGTATTTATTTGAACAAGCTATTGCGTAAGAGCATGTGTGAGTTTACGTCCTAATCGCGATCGACGTCGTATCCGTGACGTAATGGCGCATGCCGGGCCCTCTAAATTAAACAATCGGTTTTTTGCACCCTTTATCACGGGAGCGCCGACCGGCCACATAAAAGCCGTGGAAATCCGTTCAGGACACACATTACACGTAACGCGGCGAACTGAACGTATCCGCTCGCGAGATCGTCCTGAACTCGACTCTAACGCGACGCCCGTTAATCACATAAATTAAATTCAATAAACAGAATACGCACGTGTATTACACCTGTTCCAAATTTGAATTGTGAAGTGACAGTGAACTTTTTTTTCATAAGTGACAGTTGTTGTGACAGTTTATGCCAAAGATTTTATTTTTATTATGATCTGTGATAAATCGATTGATACAAAAATGATCGATACGTGCACTTGTTGCTGCAACGGATGTTCCTCAAGGAGACAAGGATATACTTATAGATATAGTAAGTATCTGTTTTGTTTTATTATGTTTTCTTATCTAAATGAAATATTGATAGTTTATAGATCGATAAAGGCTATTAACAAATGTCATAGCGCGTACTCGATAATCGATTTATTTATGCTGTAGTGACTTTTAGCAATAGAAAGTCTTGATGACTTACCCCTATGTAGGATGACTTGAATGATGATCTAATCGTAGAGAGTCATCATCAGGTGATAAAATATTCAAACTGCATACTTACGACTCCAGTTTGTAAGAACTGACCTAATATTACTAGTGAAGGAAGTGATATTTTTATCTTTTCCATTATTTGATATACTTCCGAGGACTTTATTTATTGTGACACCTTCTTCTATTGTATAATGCGTAATCCCAACACTAGTAGTGGCTATTCGACATTCAAATCTTATTTAAACATCGAACGTAGTAACCAGTATTTGAAAAATAAACAAAAACAAAGTGAGGTCGGAAATGTTTTCTAGATAAAATCACTATTATTAAAGTTTTTTATGCTAGACGATCTCAATAACACTAAATAATCGGGTTACATAATTTTGACTTCATAGATAAATAAATCGGTTACCTCAATCGACTATTAGTCATTCGATAATAATTAGTGAAAAGAAGCCATCGAATCAAAAACAACTGCATAATTTAAATTTAGTTTATTTATATTATTAGTTCTCAAGGTAAAAGCGCTTCTATTGTTATTATCACTTACACTCATCGATAAGCTAAAGCTGACACCTGGCTGTCATTCAATTATGTAAATGTCGATAAAACGACTATTGATACTAAATCTCCCGTTTATTCGATTCCCGTTTAGCCACAACACTCAATGGTATTTACTGTGAATTACGCACAAATTGAAACCTGTCTAGGACCACATTGCATTTTATCAACGCTTTTCTTACATACTGAATGGCGTTATCCATTTTGAAGACACAGTATGAGACATTTAGTACCGCGTCACTCGTATACCGAACATTCCTGAGTCGCCTATTGAGTATTTATTTTAGTCTGTGTCATGAAGGGGGTACGCACAACGTGTGATTTATATTGCGGCTCGCAAACAATGCCATTTCGCGTATTGGCAATGTCTAGGCGGCCGCAGGCGGACTCTGTCGCGGAAGCTAGTCTTTAAGTTTACGGTAAACTTAAATTAGCTGCTGAAACTATGTTGGTAAAGGAATTTTACGGTAGATTATCTGCTACGCGTATCCATCCGATGTAATAACGTACACACAGCAACAAAGTCTGCTAGACATCACGAACACAGCTATAAATAATATTAATCCAGCCTTTATCTCACCACCGAACTTGATCTTGAACAATAATTAACTATCATAATTTGCATCCGCCTCTATTCAGGTCAGTATCATGGCAGAGCACTTTAGATTTCAACAAAAAAGCTATTTATGCAGCAATAGCAAACCTTTTATCAGTAATTTTAAAGCCACACTTTTTTAAAAGAGAAACAAATCATCATAAGAGACGTAACGGACGCCGCGGCTGAACGATGGATGGATAATATTTGCTTAAAACAACCTGCAACGTATCAACGTAGTAGTATTAGAAGTTAAATATATTCACTACTAGCGAGCACACGTTACTCTGCCCGTTATATATTTTACGAAATACATCTACATAACGTTCATATTTACAAACATATTTTATGGCTCCCACTACGAAACAAAACGCCACACCACTCCGCGTTCAACACTCATAAATCGTGAAAACTTTCTGACAACCTCTACAGCAATTTTCTATCTTACGTCTTACAAACAGACGGACAATTTTTCTGTTAATTTTACATCAATTGTTTAATGGTCAGGTATCGCGTAAATAATGAAAATGTGAAAAAAACGAATTACGGAAAAGCAAATTTTATTTGTAAGTATAGATCACTGTGTAGCACTTAAAAATTCAATATTTGTGACATGACGAATCGTTTTATGTTACACGGATCTAACGACTTTCTATGGGGAGTGAGTAATGGTGAGCTCATGCGACACGGTCTTGTGGGCTTTCAGGAGGCCGCCAGTATCGCGAACGAATTTACTGTAGCGAAAAATTCGGGAAATCCGTGAGTCATTCATGAGACAAGCGCCGGAAAAGCCTATTTCCATTATAGAGTATCTTCATATAAAAACGCTAATCATGTAATAAATGTAAGTAATGTTATTATGTCAGTAATCGGAAACGATCACGATGGGAATCTCCTTTGTATTGATGGGAGAAATATTGTAAGCGCTAACTAGGTCACTCGGCCTCCGCGCTAGTGGTAGTGACGTAGCCGGTACATAAATCACGTCACCGAGCTCTGAAACTTATGTAATCATGTTTTATTTATTGCATTTATAATTATTTGTAACTTTCCAGAATACATTCGTATAATTGAACAAAATTTAAAATAAACATGGATCTAAAAATAACGAAATAATCACAAATGATCAGGTATTGACACTATCACTAAGCAGAGGTACGATGGCATCGCTTTGTTAACCACGAAACAAAAAACGTGTCAATGTAAACATTGAGACGCTCACTCATATCTCTAAACCGCAGGCTACATGCCACGAAAATCGCCCACGAGCACATTTTAGAACGACCAGTACATCAACAAGATGTGAAGACGATTTCTTATCTGCACCGAAGGATTTGTTTGACCGACGTCGCACGTAGGTTCACCATCTATGTCAGCTTCTTTCCCAGACTTGGCACACTTTTTACTCACAGTTTAGGACTACAAAAGAAAGTCTTTTGTAGTCCTTGGACTCTTTCACTTATTTCTCATGATGACCAGTCATTGACAAGTGAAAAAGAAAACGAAAGTTGTTTATAAATCAAACAACCTCTAAATCTAGGCGCTCATTTACATAAACTCGTTATTGTAGCTACATATTAGCCATCAGTTTAATAGGATAGTTGCTAACAATGTCTCATGTGGTATCGTGAAGTACCAGCAAAGTAATCATTGACTTTAATTATTTTATGACACCTACGCAATAATAATAAAAACAATGGCCATAACAATTTCGAGTGCTTAGTAGTCGCATGTATTTGATATAATTAATTAGATTGCTAAGGGTTTAGTATTGTGTCGGCGCGCCGCGACTAATGCCCGATAAAAACTTACTTTAGGTTAGACTCATCGATGATTCACCAGCGAGGTCTAACCGAATAAATGTTCACTTGCACAAGATGTGGAAACAGACGTCCATGGAGACGCGCCTATACTTTAGATTATTTTTATATCATAATTACGTACGTAATTTATATTCTATAACAATATTATTAGCATTTTTCTACTTAATATTTCGAAAACAGTTTTATTTTCTAGTGTATCCTCGCTGTCCAAAGTGCATGAATATCATGACTAACCACCTCATTAAATCAAGATCGATAACAAGACTAAAATCTCGAGTCATTTGTCCGATAATGAAATAGATAGTAGGAATTCCTTAATTTCGCAACTTCATGTAATTGTATGATGCCATCGATTCATGAACAATAGCAAATGTTAATAATGATGAAAGTTGTAATTTAAATTGGTAACAATTTTTGAAACCGGAAAATATTAGTGATGTTGGAAAAGTTGTAGGTGCAAGGAAGTCTCCGTGAGGGTCGAAGTTCACTTTCCGGCGGGCGGGTAAGGGATTTCGCATAGTGTTTGACCGGCTATTTGACGTACGGTGCCGCATTTCGGTGCCCATTCAACGAGCGGAGGCTGCTCGCGCGCCGGTCTCGCACACTCGCTGCTCGCACCACTCCGGTGACACACGCTCGACAACACAACACTTTATAAATCCAGTGCTAATATTCATACAGTACTTAGTGACTTCCAAATTCGAACATTGTGTTTTTTTAGTGTTGACAGTTCGCGAGTGTTTCGTTCCTGCGGCCAGTGACAATTAGTTCGGTTGGAAAGTTCTTATGTCATTTTCCGACATTTCGTTTATCGGGAATATTTTGTTCGCATGAACATGGACTTGCCCAAAGGAGCTACATCAATGCGTTGTTCATGGATGTCTTTTTAACTGGTGTGTGTTTGTATTCTAATTTTAATTCAAAGCTTTAACGCCTACCTCGTCTTAATTACTTGTTTGACGAACTCAAGTGTGCGGCTCATTCGCGCGTAGAATGTAAACAATTGACATTCATTTTGTGGGTAAGCTTAAATGAACGCAAACTAATAAAGCTATCGTATTACCGTCTACACAGATTTATTGAGTTAAGATTCTTCTCGACTCTTAATTATTTATTTTATTTACGACATTAAAAAGTAAACATTGAAAGGAGATTATTCAAATATGCAGACCAAATTATGGGCAATAACGATTTCATTTCCTTTATATCGTAATATCTGTAATTTAAAACTTCATTTAATTTCATCGATTATAATAATGCGGAATTGTATTTATTACCTATAAGCAACAATAAATAAACTACAATTTATATTAGTAGTAATTTAGCCTACGTAACTTCCTTAGAGAGAAACATATGTTTGCGGTCAAATCTTGATTCACATAAGGTGCAATGAGACATGAGTAAATGCGGCATAAAAATCGTTGTCGAAGCTAATTCGCTGATCATTTTTGGAAGCACAATGTATCAAGAATCGAATGTGGTGCGCGGATCGTGTGAGAATGTTCAACATTCGGCCGTCGGCAATCGATCAAAGGGTTTCTTCGCTGAAACACGCTCGCGATGTCATCTGATACAGACAAGCTTTGCTGTCTGTGTCTCTTACATTTGATCGCACAGTCCACTTTGTTATAACATCAATAATTGTTTAATTTATCCAAAGTTGTATCGTGTTACAACTAACTTAATGACACGAAATTTCGTAAACAGTTCCCCATACAAGATTCCAATTTGAAAATCGTGAGAGAACACAATTGCTACAAACTAATATTATGTTAGGTAACGGACTTGGTTTTGTTGTGAATATAATAAATCAATCATGGCCCGCCGTCATTAAAAATCAAAAACTTTTTACTAAAAATCCATCTCCTTTTTGTAGACGTCGGTTTAAAAATTATAAAGCATGTTTAAAATGATGTGGTTATGTATTATTTATATATTTACTCGTGGTTATTCGAATATAAATGATTGTCTAGATCACCAACGGTTGGGAAAACCCGCGGTGGAAAAGTCACAGTCCGTCCCCGGTTTTCGCGGTAACAATTATGTACGTTAGCATTGTTTGATGATCTCGTCAATGTAGACATCGCTACTGACCAGTCACAATGGTCACAGACTAAAATAATTGTAACACAGCGGCTCCGCCACAACACAGAGTGTCAAGTTTTTACTCTACTTTTTTATCACATATGGACACGTTACGCTGTATTTACTTAACATACATTATATTGTCAACGACACGAATTGACCTAATGATTCACTGCCCATAAACCTCGGTTTATCCTCATGTGACGTAATACTAAAGTGTAAACTCACTGTAACATTCAGTCGATGTGATAATAGACGTAACGTGTTGGATTTGCTATTCTGAAAAACCGCACGGGACTAAATATAATAAACTATCAGTGACCGCACCATCAATCTTGTTGTGGTCACAGGTTTCTGAGCACATCACGACAAACAAACGGACAGCGGTAACTAATCAAATGTTTAATTTTTCAAACAAAGTATGATCGCGATTATTCTGCCTACTTAACGTCGGTACATTTTCTTTGAGGACACACAACGCAACTAATAAAAACTGCAAGTACTTTCTATGTTTTAGCACTCCAACTGAACAAAGCTGCGCTTTCAAAGCCAGTGGTGCTTCCTTTTAAAAGTTTGAAAACATCGCCTCTACAGGCTCTACAGAATTGCTTGGGACATAAAATATATTTTATGGCGTCGGCGCGAAACATCAAAACCTTCAATAACTGTCAAACGTTAAATCGAACAAGGCGAAATATATGTATATTTGTGTAATAACATTAACAATGGGCGTGACACTTTCTGCTTATGCGCATGACGTCAAAATAATTACATGTCACACATAATCTTGCAAATAGTAGATAATATTCATTAGTGAATCATTTCATCTTGTCTTGACTTGTCAATTGAGACGGTATATCGATAAAATTATTCCACCTTATTCATCAATAAATTATTATCATTTGGATAAGTCATAACGTATATAACTGGTACAAAAATCAGACAATTTCCCACAAGCCGAAATTGATTACAAAAATCACGTCCGCCACACGCATCCCACCCCGGACTCATGGTCGGTGTGAAAGTGCTCGGAGATGGAGATCGTACAGACGTGTATGTAGCAACGTTACCATAATCACGCACCTTATTATTTTTTATGTGACCCCACGGATACCACTCTGAAGTCAACAATCTCACAGAATTCGTTCCTCAACGTGCATGATTTTTTTTCCCAAATTATGCAACACATTCAAGGAATCTTCTTACAAAATCCGAACTGACTCGAAACGTGAGCAAGTCACAAACAGTATCTGATTGAAAATATGTTATGTCCCTTTATCGATTATTTTCATAACAATTGTGCAGATAATAACGATATCATTGCAATAAAGATAACACAAGTTATTGCATTATGATAGTAACAATGCATTTTTTGTTGCAGGTTTTCCCAAAAAGCTTTTGGTAGCTACAACAGTACTAGTAGTTATAGCAATGATTGTGATGCCATCCGAAGCGCGGACGTTAGAACACAAAATTAGGCATGAGAGGCGACAGCATGAGGCGTTAGCACCAACCAAAGACTTGAGGATGAAGCTAGAGAGCCGCGTGGTGGAACACAGGAGACGGCCGCACAGAAAGCAAACCGTCCTGCCTCAAGCCAAAGACACAGAAAACGTCAGACAGAAAAACGTCCAATCAGATCGCTTCAAGACAGCAACGAGAAAAATTACAAAAAAGTTGACGAACACGAGGAGGTTCTTCATCGAGGAGCGAAAAGTCCTCAACGAGACGCGGGAGTACAGGGACGGCATGCCTGACTGGCTGCCCACCATCAACTTCGTCGACATTCACTTCTACAACTACAAAAAACGTGGCGCGACCATGTCTGAACGCAAAGTGAGTATCTTTTTGCACTGATTAATTATATACCTTAAGTTTTTGCCTTGACAGTAACACAAGTTCGAAAGCAGTCTATCATTATATTAATAGGTTTAAAGTATCATAATAATCACACAATTCAATGTATGTATAGACATCTATGATGCAAGAAATATCAAATAGTATAGATAAGATTGTTTCTGCTTCCATTTAACAAATGACCTCATTGAATTATCGACAAATTTTAGCACGTTAGTACGGATCTGAATAACACTCTAAATTAAAAATCTTGTCGTTTTCGGTGAATGTGATGCAAACTGTTACAATTAATCACAATACATTACGTTTGATGTAATTTTTGTGCAACTGACAGTGTAATTATTACGGGCGATCACTCGCGTCGAGGGTGTGGTGGTCCGGCCCATCACTCTTTTTACCCGTTCAATGTTTTTACATTATTTTTAATTTATTTTTGCTTTATTTGAGACAAAGGATCCCCGGGTACATTAGCCGTGCTCGAGGCTTCACCGTTGCAACTTAAATGAGGTTCCGACGATCCAAATTACATGTGGTCGGCCTTTGTACCGCGTTTATTTACTTCACATTGTACTTAAGGGCAATAACTAGATGTGCAAGCCCTTAATTTTCAAAAGCCGCACTCGTTTGAAAATCGCAGTATCTTTTAGTCGTTTATAAACTTCATCACTGAGCAGGAAATCATTTAAATAACATCATAATTTCTTAAATTATTTTCTATTGCAAGTGTTTATTCATAAATGTGATATATGTATCCCTAAAAACAAACAATTAATGATTGGAATTAATTAGCAATAAATGAAAACATCACGAAACCCACACCAAATAAAATTATCACCCTCTAATCTAGATGATGGCTTCGAAAAAAGATGACGCCGCCCACAATTCATTACCAAGAAAACTTGACCCCCAATCATCGGTTTACTCGTATTCTTAAATAACACATTCATCTGCAGCTAGTGGTTCATTTAATACTGGCGATATATAAATCAGAGGCTTATGGTTAGCGCTTGTGGGAGCAGAGCAAACTAAGGAGCCAGTTAAATGTTTCAAGGAAATTTGCATAGATTGACACCGCATGATTTCGCTCCGCACACGCGATCCTAAAACCATGGCTCAACACGCATCCTACACGTAGGTATCTCAGCAGAACACCTTATAATTATGATAAAAATTGTATTCAGTTCATCGGCTGCCCGTACCGGTTTCGGTTCGTAAAAATATAAACACACAAGCAATATTTAACGAGCCTTCTATAAGCCTCTCTGTATTATTTACCGAACACACATCTGGAGTTCGAGACTTTCTGTTATGTATTCATATTGGTCACCCACTAATTAGTACACAAAAGTTAATGCGACGCGAGACAATAAGTGTGTGTGCATTCGAAGCGTCACATGTCCTTACACACTCGACGCTGGCCGCGTCTGCGAGTCGGAGATCAAATAATTTCCTAACATAGCGGCCCGCAGACGACCAGTGCACCAACCGATGAATATTAAATATTTCTTACCTATGTCTCGCCAGCCAGTCAATGTACGGCCACTTAAGAAATTTAAATATTTGACATTGGGCAAAGGAAAGCGTTAGAATTCAAGTGATCTCTACGCTCCGGCTTTAGTTGACATACGAACAATTTAAAAATTAAATACTGCTCAAATGAGACGTTAAAATAGAGGGCCCGAAGAAAGACTAATGTGGACACACAATATTCATATTGGTTTAATTTATCGGGCCCTCCAAGTTTCCACGTTAAAGCTTTTGAGTGAAGAGCTCTGTGGATAATTCCGAAGGATACTTTTAATTTGTAGTGGATTTGTTTTCACACAATTCCGCGAGTCACGGCGCGGCCGGTATTTTCAGTATTTGAATAAAGGGCAGAAATTCCACAAGTTGGAACACGGTGCGCTTTCACAGTGACAAGAGGCCGGGGCTTTAGCGGTCGCTCAGTGCTAGTGTTTGTACAGTATTTACGATTTAACAAAACAACACGAAATGTTAAAAACACATTATTTGTCCAAGTGAGACGAATGTGAACTTACGATTCCGGAGTGGCGCGTTTGTCTGCGACACGTCTCGGAGGTTAAGCTCGCCTCTTTAAGGCAAATGTACGGCTTATTGTCGGGTTTTCAGGCTTTTAATACACGACCATATTTGCTCACACAGCCCGACGCTTTTATTATCGTTCGCTCCGACAATTTCTTCGGCGTCGCGCCTTCACAATAGTTGGGAAAACGCAACGACATGTACTCAATGCTTTTATGAACCGTAAAATATTAACGATTAATTTTAGAATCGATTGTTTATTGCCTTTTAAATACTCGGGGAATTAAATAAAGTCTGTATACAAGGATTGGTATCTTTAAGTTTCATAAGGTTGCCTATATGGTGTTGACGAGCGCAATAATAATAGAATTTCAATTCGGTATTTCCTGCCTCCATTCGAGAGCCAGACACAAAATTACCTACTGACTATCCAAATTAAAACAATATGTTAAAATATTGGCTAGACAGCAGCTGAAGTGAATCACTCATTCATTCTGTGGTACTTTAGTAGAGGAAGCTGGTGACATACGAATCGACACAAACAAAAGCCGAACGTCTCAGGTTCATGTTCCTGGAACAATGAGTGATGAGATGAGTTCATTCATTAGCCGCTAAGTGGAAGCAGGAAGAATCGCACGCTAATGTTAGTCATATTAATTTTACGTTATATTCAGGACAAATAAATGGAATTAATATAATATAGTTATAATGCCATAAATATTAGTTATCAAGGAATTAGACGGACATTGCATTCCACAAATATTTTGTTACAAAATATGTACGCGTGGTGACATCATGTGCTGAATGACTGAATGAATAGTGGCAGATGATTAAATACAATTAAAAACTGACATGCATAAAAACACAATCTATATTATTTCAAAACTTATTCTTAATAGATTAATTATATATATATTCACTTACTCTACTTAATAGATTACATTAAAACACAAGAAAATAAAAGCAACTATAGACATTAATAGAGAAATATAAATATGTCGCATTTTTAAAGGACAATAATAAACGATCCATTACAAGTATCGAGGTTAACCGGCTGGTCAGGTACTTATATACAGGTCGTTGTAAACGCATCACTGTCTATAAAGAAACATGATGTGTTTCAGTGATAGAACAACAAAAAGAGATGGAAATAAAAACAAAGACAAAGTAAAAGTTGATATCAATTCTAATACAGATGCAAGAAACATAAAAGATGAAATAAACAACAATTTTAATAAAACAAATGTTAAAAGTAAAGGCTATAATAATAATACGGTTATAATAGCACATGATATAATGGCTTAAGATATAAATGGAGTAGAAAATATTGATGCATGCGCTTGATAAAGGCTGGTCATTGATAACTGCGTGTCTCAGCTACGCCCACACTCAATGGTATGTGACACTGAACTACTTGACGAAAGCTTCTTCAAGCAAAACCAAACAAATCAACAAACTTAGTAGCTAATTAATACAAAACATTTGAAGTGGTTACGATCAAATTTATTATACGACAGTTGAATATTTGTACAAATCAACGATACGAATAATGTCAATATTATTATAATAATCTAGAATTTCAACCTTTGCCAATAAACTATGACAACCATGTAGCAACACTCGATTATGTCATTCAACTACATCTACCTAGTCTATTACAATTCTTTACGTAATTATTTAAAGCAACTCACATACAATTACTTGATTTATTGCATCTCAAAATAAACGTTTAATGCAACGCTTAAGAACGCCATTGTTTGCAACCACAATCTTATAATAATATTGTTAATAATTTATGAGATCGTAAAAATCTAATTTGGCTATACCCACCAAAGTTAAGTTTAGGATATAACAAAATTGCACTGAAGCTCACGTCCTCATCCTTTTAAAATAATCGGTCCATTTAAAAACCAAATGTCCATTAATAGTGTGCGGTTAATAATTGAATATTATTCCTAAGGATAACAGCGGACTTTGAATTTCAAATCTCAGTACATTACATTTTTGCATTGTTTCGTAATAAAGAAAATGGCAACGCGTTCCAGGCACCAAGTTATAAATATGAGGACACAGCCGTGCCGCGTATAATAGATAATGGTCGAGAAAGTGTCATTAAAACGAATTGTTAAGTAAAATTTCATCAATACGCTATTGAAATAAACACATATAGTATGATTGTAGTGTTAATAGCGTCATTTGAATAGTCATACCGATCACAAATGCCCACGGCGCTGTAGCCTCGACACGAATTTGCTGCGACGTAAACTATCCTCGATGTGACGCGCTTAATTCACACATAAGCTTCTTCGCACTCTGACCCTTTTAATAGACAGTTATACAACTGTAAAAGTCTTAATGTTTCTATAAATTTACTTGCGTATTTAATTTCCTTTACATTTGCATTACATGATCATTAAAACTCTTGGGAAAACGTTAACAGCCGTGTAATACCTATAGGGTCAATACTGATGCCACTTACAAATCTATTAAGATAAAAAACTGAATGCTTTTATAATAGTTTTGCATCAGAATAGATAAACCCACGACATTCCGATAAAAAATGTCCAACGTTTATTACGTCGACATTGTGACGTAAACACAATTACGTTTGGGTATAATCGTAACAAACAATGAGCGTATTATCAATGACCGTTGTATCAGGGATTTCATTCATTACTATCATTTGGAAATTCCAATTAGCTGAGCTATTAGCATTCGTCATTAACAATGCTACAGTTCCTTCTCGATCAATGTACTAAATACTTGTTTCTTTTTGTTACAGTTCGCGTACCTGATGCCAAAACTTTACAAGTCGCTTGTAGAGTACCAAGATATCTTCAAACTGCTCATCAAAGTAGAAGTTGAATTCGCCGACGATCCTTTCTGCTCGTACAACAAAACCCGCCACGAATTAATAGGGAAGACTCTTCATAGATTATACAGTACTATAGCCGAAGTAAGGGAGAATATGGTGTCTGTAAATATACCAGTGCCTCAAGTTAGCAAAAACAAGAACTTACAAGTTTTAGAAAAGAAGGTTGATGCGCCCCAGTGTTTGAAGAACGACTACATAGCGTTCAGAGCGTACGGCAACCTTCTCAACAACTGGTACTCAGAATTCAGGTGTCCCCGAGGCAAGAAAGTTATCAGGAATAACAGCAAATGTGCCGACTACGAGGCCAAACTAAAAGAAAAGAAAGATAAAAGATATAAGAACACTGAAAGATGAACAAGTTAGTTGATTGTTGTGACTTAAGATAATCTTCGCTTCGACTAATTATTTATTTAAATTACAATCGATGTAGTCCCCTGTTGTACTTATTTATTGGTAGGTCCGTAACGCACGCTCTCTAACACCAGTCGTTGGTTGTATTCGAAGTGCTTAACGAAACAATTGTTGATTAAGTATTGGGTACTTTCTCTGTGATATTTAGTATTCTGTAGATATTAATCATTAATTTATTGAAAGTTTTAGTATGTAAGCCTTTCTGTTCAGTTCCTTTGTACTTAACTGTTATATTATTCTGTTTCATGTTACGACGAAACTATATTAATAAGTTGATCTTAATTTATTGGAATTTAACCGACAGTATTTATTTAATTTATACTAATAATCTCTTTATTTCAATTGCTGAAATGGAATCTGATTTGTATGCTGTGCATTAACTAAAATGACTTAATATTTCTCTTATTATATCTCGAGTATTATTAGCAGGCAAAACATGCCGTTTTAGCCAAGAAAGACTTTTAGCCTTATATAGTAAGTTGCTTATTTATGTATTGACTAAGTCATATATAAGTCCCTATGTATAGAAATGTGCCGTTAGATGTTAGTGAATAATGAACTGAATACCATGTGAATATTACCGTATATGTTTTATATACGAATTGCCTAATTTTCCAATGCAAAATTTGTTACTAAATGTGAAATATAAGTACATGATTTAAATAATAAAATGAAATAAATGGATTCAATCACGTAAGCTTGTGTTTACTTCATCGACTTTCCCCTTTACACACGATCTGTTGAAAGGAAATCTAAACATAATATTATACACACATAGACAGACATACTTACCAGACATGTCTAGGCTCAGGTACACATTAATTAAATATTCTGTACAACATGTTTTACGCAATATGTGTAATATTAATAACAAGAAGTTTCCATAAATTATTAAGACTTGGTACACGATCTCATCAATTCTAAAGAACCTAGTTTGAATCTTATCTCCTACTTATTTAAGTTGAGAACTATTTCTTCTTAAATTACCAACCCACAATATCAATAAGAATTAATTTGAAATCTACTACTTACACACATCTAATTCACCATAACGTTGCATGGACAATAATACCTCTAGAATATATTTTATTCGCAAACATGGAAATCAAAGAGGTTTTTAATGAAAAAATCAAAGAGACGGCTGAAACGAAATATTCTCCAAGATGTGCTGCATTAGACACAAACAAATATTAAAAAGGATGCGACATATGTATGTCGCTACCCTGAACACGCCCATATTTATAGACAAACCTACTGCTTAATGTCCCACTGGCGACAGATCGCAGTATAGAAGTGTTAAAAATAATAATAATCACATACCTAAATATGATCATTACATATGTAGATATACTAAATATCATTACACACATAGACAGATAATTTGGTATGATTTTGCCAGGTACCTTGCCTCTACAGCACCCGATGATCAATATCGGTCTCACATACATTTCGTACACAGAGAAATGACAGTACTTTAATTTCGGGACTAATGGCTGGTCAAACTCGACTACGAGGCATTAGATTCACTAAATTAGTCTAAGCTGATTTAGTTTCTAAATTGTCTATTTACAGTAAAACGAAGAAATTAGAAATTATATTTCAATACATCAGTGTGTATTCTAATAAAATTCTGTACGTCTACGCTGCGTACGTACAGAATTTTACATAAATCTAAAGGTCCTAAGCTTTCAGTATCTACTAAAACCGCCTGCTAAATATATTAGACGTAACCTTTACTAATAGTCGAACGTGTACAAGTAAATTATGTAGTTATAAGCTAATAACTCGTATCTAATCACTCAGGTATTTGCTTAAATGTTTTATAGAATTTACGAGACATGCATTTTTGAAGACCATATTTGGTGAGAAGCTTTTAGTGTGTTAATACTTAACTTGTTGCCTGCCAGTGGCAAATTTCAGTTTAATAAAGTGTTTAAATTACGAAGAGAACGATTGAAATTATGAAAATTATTAATGTTAATAAACAGTTCCAGACTACTTCTGGAGTTTAAGTATCAACTTCATGATTTTAATTGTTAGGTTGTCGTAATTTTGCAATTAGCAGAGATCGGATTTTAAAAATTTTATGTAAGTCTTTTCTCTTAGACCACCCGCAGGATAAATAAGAGAGAAAATATGGTATATTTAGCCATCACCATAGTTATGGCTAATGTGCAGTCACGTATATAATAAAATTCAATCAATCAATTAAGAGAAATCATCATCAAATAAAAAACCAGTCAATGTCATATCGACCCTAACCTACATAGTTCATGGCGATCCGAATGATCCGCGAATACCGCACGATCTCCCGGGAGTCGGCGAACCTCCTTGCCGGATTGCCGCCGTGGGGTCTGGAGGCGAAGGTGCTCGCGCGCGTGTATAACATGCGCGCGGAGGCACGTCCGTCAGCGAAACTCCGCTGCCGCGCCAGATAAGTGCGTGGCGGGATGAGCTCCGGCGCGATCTCATGGCGGAATGGCAGCAACGACTGTCGCAACCGGGGGCTGGGCTCGCTGCCATTGCAGCGGTAAGTCCCCTCTTTGAGGAGTGGCTTGAGAGACGCTACGGCGTCCTCACCTACCGCCTGACGCAGGTCCTCACCGGACATGGAAGTTTCGGGAGGTACCTGTGTCTGATGGGGCGGGAGGAAACGCCCGGGTGTCATCACTGCGAGGACCGCCCTGAGGACACGGTGGAACACACAGTGGGAGAATGCCCTGCGTGGGCTGAGCACCGCCGTGCCCTCAGGGAAGTGATCGGCGATGGCGACCTCTCGCGTCCGGGCCTAGTGCGGGCCATGATGCGGAGCGAGGGGGATTGGGATGCCGTCTCCTCCTTTTGCGAAGCAGTCATTCTAGCTAAGGAGGAGGCGGGACGCGTGAGGCAGCGAAGCGCTGCCTCCTCGCAACCCAGCCATCGCGAAGGACACACCGGGCGTCGGGGATCGCGAGATGATCTCCGGCCACCGTAAGCGCGGGCCTGCGGACGGCGAGCATGGGTGGCTCCCCGTCCGACCAGAAACAGACCCGAGCGTACGGCGCGTCGCGTTCCGCGCGCGCCTCAAAGAGCCATCAGACCACCACAGATGGGGCCCAATAGGGCCGATGCCGATTCGGAGTCGCGGAGAACCTAACGGATAACCGGGGCTCCGGCTCGACGTGCAGGAGAAGGAACGGGGTGGTTTTTAGTCAGTAAGAGTCTGACACTCCCTTCCGCCTCACCCAGGCGGGAGCAGTCATTCGATGATTTTTCGCCCTTAAAAAAAAAAAAAAAACTTCCAAATTTGTGGAAAGCCCGACAAATGAAGTCTTACTAGATCGGCGGTAATATTCCTCTTCTCAAACCTTGGGGACATTTACTTGGTATTAAACCAATAAGTAGTTGATTAGTCCATTGTAGATATTTATATATGTACCTAAAATAGGTCTCTTCTTCTTTGTCGTTTCGCTGTGATGCTGAGTTCTTGGAATATGGATACCTACGTTTGTGTGAAACTCAGTCCACGATACGCCAAGCATCTTCCTCCACCACCACATCTCTAGAGCATCTATCATTTCCTTTTCCAATTCACGTAAGTACTGTCAAATAGGTCTCACTCAGCTCATTATTAGGAATCTACACATGGCGTAACTACTGCGTGGCAAGTCCGCAAAAGGCCACGGACCCGCAGCTGGAAGGCCCCCCTCCCCTTTCAGAGGTTTTCATCTGAACTTCTCTATTTTCTATTGGTAACGGGGCTCATCCAATGAATTTGTTACGAGCCCCAAACGGTACCCATTATTACGCCACTGGATCTACAGTTGGAAAAAATATTTTCATCAAGGAACTACAGACAGTAAAGTTCATCTTTTAATATTAGTTTATTAATTGCCAATAATGCTACAATGACAAGTTCTATTGATTAATATAATGAAATAACGTGACTTGGCTTTTACGGATCCATTGGGATAACAAGATCTTTGAAAAAATATTTTTAGGTACGTATATTATAATAGAACCGTCAGTTAATTATTTGAAAAAAAAAACGTTACTTACTAAAAAATATGTTTAATAATTCCAGTACCTACGTATTTTTAATGAACTTTAGGCAAGTTGCAAAAAACGTCATAAATGGTCATGTAACACTAACAAAAACAGAATATTAATTATGAAATTTATTACTTACGCGTTTTATATTACCAACCTAAGCACAACATCATTATTTTATTTATTAAATGAAATAAGTATATAAGCTGTAGTTATGATCAAATTATAATATCTCACATTAGTTATGCCATGCTTAGTTTAATACAAAATAACAATAAAATTGCAGTATGTCTTTTTAATCATCTTTAATCATTGTAATTATTAATAATTTTCATAAAATACTTTTAACAGCATTACAACACCTAATTAAAACAATTAGAGTACAGTGCCATCTATATTATTATTTAAAAGTAAACATTGTCGGTTCAGTTCTGCTACTCGACACTAGATGGCAGCTCTAACATAAGTTACTACCGACACCTGTAGAGTTCTGTGTGTACTATAACATTACTTTTAGTACATATTTTACTGTATAGATGTCACTAATCATAATTTCCAAATCTTTAATAATTATTTTTTTTTTGAAAAGAATAGCTAATTTTTTTGATAAGATAGATTAAATTATGTAAACGCTTTATTTATCCTTTAATGTCTAGCGACTCGACCCCGCAGTCAAACCATTGCTACGGTTTTATGGGGCTTAGATTATAAAATACTTACATGTGTGATATAAAGATAAATAAATAATTATTCATTCAGAGATAAATAAATGTGAATGAATTTCCTGTTTCGCAAACTTATAATAATTTGATTCATGTTCTTTATATTTTAATTCATGATAAAAAATATAGATGGCGCTTAGAGAAATAGTCAGAATGAAACATCGTGTCAATTATTTTTTTAACTAATTATATTATTAGGTACACATAAACCATATTTCTTACAGTCAAACGGAACAACTACTAACTACCTATATTGTTTTAGCACTTCTCAGTCTTTCAAATAAGTACTGGCACGCGCGCACACACACATAGTTTACACACTAATGATATACCTATAACTTGAATTTGTTTTTTTATTACTTTTTTTCTGTAATTGTATTATTTTGTATGTTTGTTTTTCCTATGTAATTTTAATTAGTATTTATAGTCTATATCTGAAAGGGAATGCCAGGAGCCCAGGTTATTCTAGTTTGGGTTCCTGCCTTCGATCTTTGCACGGTCAGTTATGCGACGCAAAATCCTGTGTTCTACATAGGGTTTTATAAACTCTCTCACAAGCTTATGTCAATATTATAAGACTAGGTAGTAAGGTCCATATCACTATGTATTAAGACGTAAAATGTATTATGGATTTATTATCTAAGTATAATGTTAACATACCTTATACTTAGATAATAAACCCAAACCCTTTACAGCTTGTGACAGCGGCGTAGAATAATAATATTTCTCACCACCCTTACGTTCTCTTCCGGAAGATGTCCGTGTCATAAGTACCGAAACCATTAGAGACCTATTGTCCAAAAATAGAATACTAAAGGATTCATTGATGTTGCTTTTAAAAATAAATTATGTACTAGATTGTAGTAGATGTCGATGTAGTCGAACCAGTACATATTGTTTACCAAAACACGACCTCCGCAGAACGCACGTGGCTACGGTTCGATGCTCGGCTTCCGTAGTGTTGCAAGCTGCACAGTGCACGGTCGCGGTGGCCAAACCTCTAATATACGTACATTATACTCATTACTGAATTATCATTTACTTTGTGTTGTGACTAGTTATGTGAGCATGAAGTTCCAACATTTGTCTTGTTACACTCATGATGTTTTTCTTTATGGAATAGGAGGCAAACGAGCAGATGGATCACCTGACGGTAAGCGATCAACGCCGTCCATAGACACCCACAACATCAAAGAGTCACAAATGCGTTGTTGGTCTTAACTTAAATTTAAGCCTTTTTGAGCTAAAATCCGGAAAGGGAGCAAGGAATTAACTAAAAATCGCGGGTTACTCACGTGAATATACCGAGAAAAGCTCTACTAGTTTCGAACCACAGTGGGGTTATTCGTCATGAGCAGCGTGCGTGGTCGCGGCGATGTCGCGCAACCTACTCTACTCGTAACTAGTACAGCTATATTCACGTGAGTAACCCGCGATTTTAGTTAATTTAGTATGTCTCACGATAGTTATTATAAAAACGAAGCAAGGAATGTAGAAACTTACTTAAGTACCTACTACAACATGAACTTAGTTTCAAACATCTTCAAATAGTAGATTTCAAAGAAAAGTACAAAAAACCGGCTCCGTAACCATAGCGATAAATTACAAAAAAAAATATTTACAATCAATTTATTTCTACATAGATATTAGATATTCACGAATTCATTATAGGTACAAACAGGTGGTTCGATTTGTTACTAAAATCTATGTCTATTTTTAGTAACCATAAAACATTCTAATTCACATTTTGAATTAAATTTCAACTAGATTGGGTAGGAGCCTACCTATATGATTTTTCAAAATTACTACCTACAAATTTAAAGCTTATAAACCCAATTCTTTTAACTGCGATCTCCAACCGGCTTACCAAGCATAGAATCTATAGCAAACCTATAAAATTGGAGAAGGAGTCTCATAGTCCAGCAGTGGATTATCACAATTGATGACACTAAATATTAGTCGTATATCTAAATATTAGTTAGAGTATAAATATGATAGTTTCTTTGTTTGAATGCTTGGATTTTTTTTTGTACCTCTATGTTTGGATGATTTTATATTTGGATGTTTGGATGATTTGATGATTGGAGGATTGGATGTTTGTCCGTCAATCATACTGACACTACTGGACGGATTTTGGTATAGAGGCAAGGTATGGGCTGACTTAGAGTCAAAGAAGAAAGAAAATTATTTTCGTCGGAATGCTTGAAGTTTTACGAAAGAGATGAATGAACTATGTATCTAATAATGATTGAGTTATTGAAATGTATTTGTTCTTTCAATTATATATATTATTTATTGAGTAGTGTTGGTTGGTTTTTTGTACCCATATATTTGTATAAATAAATAAATAAATTAGGTGATAGGAAACTTTTTACTCGATTAAATGCTCCCATGGGATAAAGTAGGAATCATATTCTACGCCGATGAAATTGCGGGCAACAGCTAGTGTTGTATAAAATCACAGACTATAAAATATTTTGATCACAAACATTAGAACTACAATTTCGACATTTCGACACCACCAATTAAATAAAGGTACCTATATGCACAACAACCTACGCTACGCATATTTCTTAATAAGTCTATTATTATTCATCAGCCACTTATCCATGAAAACGAGGTTAATTGTGTTATATTTTTTCTAAATTACTTGCAACGCTCTGTTTGAATCGCGACAGTTGTTCATAATTGTCTATGATAACTCATATTATTGGTATTTTTATATTAAGTGATGAAGTGATTTTATGAAGCATGGCTAGTGTTGATAAACAGGATTGTCATTTACCTTTACCTTAGCAAAAAACGGCGACAGTTCAAATTAATTTGACCCTTCTAGTCTCACACATATAGGTAACATAACATAACATCACGCCTTTTATCCCCGAAGGGGTAGGCAGAGGTGCACATTACGCCACTATACAATGTAACACCCACTTTTTATGTTATGAGTTCCATGTAATAGGGGGTGAGCTTACTGCCATATACCGGGCACAATACCAGACTCCGTGCTACTACTGAAAACCCAGTAATACTTTGCCCGACCCGGGAATCGAACCCATATCTCTGTCTTAAATTGTCACTGACTTAGGTATTTGAAATTCTGTGGCTTTGAATCACTGCCTACATTTTAGCTCAAATTATAGTCTACAAGCTAAGATTGATTAATTTCTAGGCTGTAGGTATGCAGCTAGTTGAAGTTACAGAAGAAGAACAGATACTTAGGTACATAAACCGAAAAACTGCTTCAAATATTTCATCATAATCATCATCATCAACAGCCTATAAATACCCACTGCTGAGCAAAGCCTCTTCTAACACGGAGATGGTTTGAGCATTAATCACCACGCTTGCTCAATGCGGTTTGGCGATTACACACTTATAATTAGAAATTATACGCCCAGGTTTCCTCTTGACGTTTTCCTTCACCGTTTGTCAGTGGTGGCTAGATAATCTTAGAAAGTACATAACTCGGAAAAAGTCACATTGGTACTTGCCGTTGGTATGTTTCGAAACCGCACCCTCATGCATGAGAAGCGGGCGTCTTAAACCTCCAGTACAAACACAAATATTTCATCAATCCAATCTAATTAGAGCACATGCACGTATATATAACACGAACAAATCTGCATAACTTTAGCCACTAAAAGCTCCATGACTTCTGGTCGCATCACTTAATTTTATGAACAGTAACTCTAACGCCCTTATTGAACGCAAGTCGGTGACCTTGAGGTCAAGAACACGCTTGGAATCTGGTCCTTGGATCCTTCGAAAGGACCCGATACAGCCTTGACCCTTGTGACCTTGAAAAGGACCTTAATTCCTTAACAGATCGTAAAACCAAGTCCTTCTGTGATAATCTTTACGAGTACCCAAATTCTGCGTTAAATTGATATTGTCAGTAATAAATTTTACAACGATAAAATATTTAAGATGTTTGTATTGCGTTTGTAGAGTTTTAATGGGATCTGTATGGTTTTGTTATGAAGATTTCAGTGCAATGCACTTGTAGCGCTCTAATAAACATTTTAGTGAAGAGTCATTACACCACCACAGATAAGGCCTACACTAGAACTGGCGATGGCGGAGAACAAGACGTAGTTACTGTGGGTACGGCTCCAGTTGGAACGTTGACTGATGTCCTAAAGTCTACTGCATAGACTATCCTCACCGGTAGACGATATGCGGTACGAGGTATTAAATACTACACAAAAAAATTAGCCTGATTTTTAACCGACTTCAAAACACATAGGAGGTTCTCGGTTTAACCTATATGTATGTTATACCAATATCGACATACTTTTCTTTTGTCATTTATAGATTTAGGATCGAAAATCATAAACCATATTACTATATTATTACTATAAAAGATCATAACTATTTTTATTGTCACTAGTTAGGTGATCAAATATTTTATTATATACTTAAATAACCTACATTAGTCAGTCTTGACCTACGCGAGATTAAATTAATAACGATTTGATTGTATCCATAATTATGTATCGACTTTTTTCTTTTCATATTTACACACATAAAGGGAATTTAACACAATATCTCTAAAGCAATAAATCTTGAAGACTTAATTATCAACCCAAAACTACTTATTAATACATGCATTTAATTTCATCTACGAAATTCAGACCATAGTTTTCACACATAGTGAAGGCACAAATATATCCTTTGAAACTTAATAGATAGTCCATATCTAGATCAGTAAAAAAATCAACTAATCTATTATTACTTCATTAATATTACGCTAATACTGATATCATTACCACGTAATGTTGTGATTGTACGAAACGACAATGTCGAAGTGTGTAACATTCAGAAAAAATAAGAAGGACCACAACATATACACAAGTTCAAAGGTCTAAGAAAGTATTCCAATAAATTAAACACAGGCAAATATAAAGCTTCATTGATAAAATATCGAATAGTGAGTCATATATTAACGTAATATAATTATCTTATCACAAAAGATGAGTTCATTGTATAAAGTCAATTCTGACAAAGACAAAAAGATCGATATCAAATTGGCTGCTTAGTAAGCCTTCTGTGTTTACCTTTTGATCGCTGCGTCAGCGATGCGGGTGCACCAGACATTGCTCTTGCGCATAAAGCAGATAGAAAGTACCGCACAGAGGTTTAGTCGTTCACAGTGCACGGAGAGGGGAACACGTCAACCTCGACGCAAATGTTACCGAACACACGCGGGAAATAGTTGCATCTTTATCGTGAATTAATATTATATTCATTTTGTAATTTTTTAATTGATTATTACGTGGAAAACTGTTCATAATGGGTGTCAGTGCGCGGATTTACGTCTCGTTCCTTCTGATATCTGCTGTAGTTGCTGTTCCCGCGGGAGACCATAGGAAGGCTACTCTAAATATAGGTTAGTGCTTCCATTATTATATTTTTGTTGCTTTCCTTTTTTACCAAAATAAATAGCAGGACAATATTGAAACCTAAAATTATTTTAGACATCCGAAAAAAGTACACCATAACCATGTTTTGCATTTACAACAGTACAGCATTGTTTCAACAAACCAGTCCAAAATATAGGCCAAACAATTTCGGAATAAACCTACATTTTCCATTGACAAAAATAATGCAAACAATAACTTTACATTACCATTACAAACAGTTTTGATTGCAAATAGAAAAAATTACGCAAGTCTATACGCAAGCTGTTTGAAAACGAAATTGCATAATAGATAAAGAACTTTTACGGATAATTTCACAGTAGATAAAGTTGTCTGCACGCTTTTAGTGACAATGACCTACTGAAAGTGTCGAATCACAGACTTCGACAGAATGCAAAAACTAAGCACGAAGATGTTAATTTAAATAAATCCATAGCAAATAATATTTACGACGAGAATAAAGAAATCGGAAGCACAAGTTGGAAAGCCTTATTCTGATTGGATATCATAATAGCGGAAACTAGATTAAAAGCACGATTGTAGTGAAATTGTGATATACCTCTAGTATTATGGAACAAAGAAAACAAATGCGGATACCGTTCGGATAAAAACATTATGAGTTATTACCTAAATATACAAAGTAATTTTGATCTTTATTGTGAGGAAATGATGATTCAAATTAGACTATTTCCATTCATGCTTATTTACGGCCCTTTGAAGTTTCCAATTTTCGCTAATTAATATGAAACGCTTGGATTATAATCAGCAGAAGTAACCGAAGCAATTTACAGTAAATTATTCATTTATTGGCTAAGCAACAGCAGTAGTTAATGTGCGTGTACGAAATGATTGCTCCAACCAAATAAAGTGCATATCTTTGAAAATCGTTAATTCGTAGTAACAAATTAACTATCCATCATTACCAATATCGACATCATGACCCAGATGTCAACGGCAAACAATTTCATATTTAATAACACCGTGAAAATTCACGGTGTCAATTTGCATACCAAAAGAATCTCTAACTATTGCAATCTAAGTCTCATTTTCCTGTGATCTACCATTCCTATGTCCCAATTCTCCGGAAATAATGATTTAGATTGCATTGTTTATAATAACGGAGTTTTTGCTGGCCTTTTGTTGAACCGTTATTGTCTCATGTCTCTCAATATGGAACTCAATTGAGCTGAAAGTAACCTTAACACCAAAAACAATTCACGATTTCTGCTTCCAAAATGGGATAGAAATGATTATGTCATTATTCTACAATATCATCACTGTATAATTGTCCAAGGTGTATAAAATCAACAGCATACAGAAATGCTAGTAAATCGGTTGGTTGAATATTTACAAGGTTTCCCTTCTTCATTCCTAATATTGCTTAATTGCTTCAACCTCCACTGTAGGACGAGCAACAATAGAAACTCTGCAAGGCTCTTGAACACTTAATGTTTAAGCTGGATAAGTTTTCGGCACCATTGTTAGTTTAGCTGTCGGCGACGCACGGAACCGTTCACTTCCGAAGAACTTTGCTTTCTTGTGCAATCCACGTGAGATACTTCACGGGTCAGCCTCACTTGTTTTTGTTAGTTCAGTTAATGTCTTCACTCATTACCATTTCTATAGTGTCGTAATGGCCGTAACTAGGCTACGAACGTTCGCATGACTTATATTGTCCACGCTTAGTTCTTTTAATTTTTCTCCGCCACCAATGCTGTTGTCGTTGAATTGGCATTCTCGTTCGTATCAACAGGTGGTTTTATGTCGAACGTTATTAGCTTAATCTCGTCGGTCGGCTTAACGAGAATCGTTTGAAAAGGTGTTGCTCAGATCATTGATTGGTACTTTTGATTTCGGAGTTATTCTACCTGAGTGTTAGCGTGCATCCTTCCTCAGTTCAATACCCTCGACTCGTCGGTCCTGACACTCCGATATTGACAATGTGCACCGACATTTATGACTTTTTGCCAAGTTTTAAAACCATGCGCTATGTCTCCGGGGAAAATGTTGTCGCCCGTGCGGCGGCGCCACAATTTTATACGCAAATATTTATTGGACGACCCTCGAAAATTCCAAATTTCGAATTTGATCAGAATTTTGAATGCACATTGTTTTATTTTAGGATGGAGGTAACTGGTTTTAGTTGGTAGCCAATATTTTTATTGCATACCTTTGGGATATGTTTATGAACGAAGGCACTATTCGCCAAGACGACGAAAATGCCATAACTTGCATTCACCCTTCTCAAAATATTTTCGTGTTTCAAGATTAATTTCAATTTAGTCCATTCAATTATTAAGATTGCCTTGAGATGAGGTTTCGTGTATTGACATTTAAATATTGTAAAGAACCTCTACATTTTGTTGGTGCCCTTTTTAGAGTTTATAACAAAAGAATACCTTTAAACTAATATTATTTTCCCACACTTTAGCAGGTGCTTTGTTTATGATGCAAAGGAGTTATAGATAACGGTAGCGATGTGGTAAAGCACGTTTGTCACGATCCACGCTTTATCGATAAAAATCGGTATGTTTTTAATTAATTAACGCAACATCACTATTGAAGCGTTAACAGTAAGTAATAATAGGTAAAGTTATTTGTCATAAATTGTTATGACTTATCATCAAACTAGTGCAATGGTTATGTTATGACAACTATTTCGTTTGGACGAAATAAAACATCGTATGTTTCATTATTATTATGTCATTTAGTAATGTTATAATTATTGTGTAATGCCAATAATCGACGCATTACGATAAAAAATAATCGTCTGTAAATCGATAAAATAATTTGAAAACTGACAGTTTATTTTGCGCAAACATCGTTACAATGTGCTTGTAAGTGTTATGTGGTTAATATTATCGCCATTAACACGTCTATTGTGTTATATATTTTAGTTTATATTTTTATTTGAAATATCAATATGATTGGCCTCAATACTGAAATATTGGTCAGTCATTTTTGAAACATAACCGTTGCTAACGAGTGTATTGCGTTTGTCAGTGTCTACAATCTCATTATTTTGTAGTTAATTAAAAAAATCAATTGACTTTTTTAAATTAAATTAAGAATTTCACGATGCAATGTTTCAACACGGGCAGGACAAAAGGCGGTTCAAATGAAAAGTGGCGTAAGCGAGAACGCAATACTTTAATCTTGAGATAAGTACATGAAACTGGTAGGATTTAGAAACAGATGTTACAGAATGACACTATGTTACCAATTTGCTCGTATGCCTTTGTTTCTAAAACATGCAGATATGAGTGCAGGCAACAACTTTACGAGCGAGCTCATTACTATAGAAAGAAAACATATACTTTTGTTACCTTCATTATTATGGTATAGGGCTTTCTTACGCTACTATTTGACGAGGAACTCGATTATTTTCAAGCTTCACTAGGGGCTCATATTCATTACGAGCATTTCGCGACACACGATGCGGCGAATGGCGCAGTTATAGCAACTTCTCTTGTTTGCACGTATTACTTGCCAAAAAGCTATTAAATATAAACAACAAGCATACATTTAGTAACTTTTAAAAGAACATTAATGCAAATTGCGTTTGCGGTTTTCATATACACACTACACAGTATGCATATTTCTCAATCAATCAGTTCACTCTCAAAATATTGGATACTTTTTCCTTGTGCTTAACTTTGTAACGTATTGATGTGGGGTTCTATATTCTTTTCATATTATAAGGACATTTACATCGACGTTATAATATTTATCCAAATTTTTCCAAAGAAGTTTCATAGTAGAATATCTGACTTTTGTATGAAACCCCTCCAATGAACTTGGCACTCTTTATTGTCACCATCAGCCCACGGCAGTGAACTCTTCAGCTGTTCGCATCAAACCATTATCATACACTTCGCGGATTCTTAAGACGTCTCCTAACTGTAGAGCATCCTAAATTATTTTTATCTAGGCGTTTTCACTATCGGCAATCTACCCCAACAACAAAGTCATGTAACAAGGTCATATTTATCCTGTGCCAAAAAGCTTGAAACGAATACTATTAACAAAGATACAGAACTATTTCATATAAATACTATTTACAAACACACAAAAAAAGTCAAATAACAAGAAGTACACAGCATTCTCCATGAAGCTACTCAACGTGATTTCAATCTCAATCACAAACACAATGCTCATATTACATTCCCCCATTGCAATCAATCAATCAATCGTAATGTTACTCTGCAGGTCAATGCTTCCACACAACTCGGCCCAAGGTGAAGTGAAAGTAAATCGAAAGCGCTATTGCACTGCTCAAATGCTTTTATTGACCATTGTCAATTTTTATGAATAAGGTTTGCATTTCTTTGTCAATGTAAACCCTTGCGTTACTTTTTTTTAAAATGTTGCGTGGTCATCGAAGTTGATTGGTATGTAGGTAGATAAGAAAATAAAAATTGATTCGGTACTCAAAAAGTAACTATCGCTTCTATACAAAGATGGTCAAGGTTACAAAAAAATTTAATATAGAGCTTCGTTAAAAGCATAGAGGTACAATTAGGTATAAAAATAGCTACTATCTCTGGTTTATTCAATATCTGTATTTTCTTATCTGCATAGCAAATAACTTAGCTAGCTATCATATT
Organism: Spodoptera picta; assembly: GCA_038387885.1. Lineage (NCBI taxonomy): Eukaryota > Metazoa > Arthropoda > Insecta > Lepidoptera > Noctuidae > Spodoptera > Spodoptera picta. The sequence goes on along the minus strand of JAZHFQ010000733.1, from coordinate 4,114,523 downwards.
CATAAATAAATCCTGTACACCTGCTGTATACTATCAACACAGAATTTGTTTACACTTTCGATAGAATGATCGAAAACCGAAATACTCAACAAAACTTTGCCTCTCTCGAGTTTACCTATTTCATTGAATTATATTAAAAAAATCCAGAACTAATTTTTAATCAAAACTCAAATATACGCTACATTTGATTTTACAACTATATTATTTTGTTTATATAGTTATATTACGTAACTAATGTAATTTCATTAACCTGAGGAATTTTAATTTTTATAGTTACGTTTTGAATGCACTTCGCAAAAAGGTGGCAGTTGTTGAATATTGTAGAATCCTGTAGCCAGTATCTTAGCAATTGACAGAATGGATGGTGATAATATTGTCTTGCCTTATGATATAGGTAATGAAATAAACGCTGAAAACAACACAGAAATATAACCCTTATTTCTATTCCTGCATAAGATTATAAATGACAAAGTACCAAATGACGATGGCGCTTACTGTTGACGTAATAGAAGATGAACAAACCGTCAATTTTCGCGCGTATTCATCTGGAAGTGGAGCGATTGGTCAATTCACGCTTATATCGAAGTTGTTTCCGAGAATTTCTACATCAACGCGTATTTATGATGATTTACGATATACGAGATGATTTTATAATAGGTTGCCATCACTATTTTTATTTATTTAGAAGATGAAAGTCATAAAGATAATCAATATAGAAAGGTTAATTATTAAAATGTTATATGAACTTTGCATTTGTTAGAGGACATGATAAGCTGGTTGCTGATAGAGGCCAGGGGACAAGGGTGGTTACTCCAAAAACTTGAGGTTAAGCTTCTATTAGACCCCACACAAGTCCCAAAATTATAATTGCAGCCTCTAACAAATGCAGTATTTGGTACTTAAGTTGTAATATTTCAATTGACTATTTTACTGACTTGAATTTTGACGTCTGCATCTCTACATCACTGCAAAAAATAGAAAAACAAAAGCTAGTTTCATGTTGAAGTTAAAAATGTAAATACGAGCTAGACCCATAGGTCTCTTATCTTTCCAACGGGTTCAAAGGTCAGGCAGGTTGAATCATGTCAAAACAACGAGAACGATGTCGAAGCAATAGTTGCATCACTCTACAATTGTATGCCGCAGAGTACCTACAGGTATACCCAAAGAGCCGCTAACAAAAACATCTGATATGAAGAGTTTGCAAATCACACTTCTTCATAATTTAACTGTATCGTTGAATTAGTTGTTTTGTCATAAAATATGGCTGTACTAGCATTTTCTTTGCGACGAAAAATATGTGTATGTCTATAACAAAAATGTTTAGTAGTAGTTATTTCCCTAACATTTTCATTATTATCATCATCTTGAACAATAGAAACGGTTCTATCCTACAACACATCATTGACCTCAATCTTCGGTTCTTCATAACAAACGACTGCCAATCACATACAGCTCATGATTTTTAATCACTTTTATTTTCCTAACATTACAAAGAAGAACAAAAATAGATAACATCAACAGCCTTATAAGTGCCAACTCTTGAACAAAGCCTCTTCTCACACGGAGAAGGTTTGAGCATTAATTACCACGCTTACTCATTGCAGGTTGGCGATTTCAAACTTATAACTGGACATCATTTTAAGTCCAGGTTTCTTTACGATGACTTTTTTCCTTCACCATTTGTCAAAAATAAATTTCAAAGCCATAAATAAAGTGAGTAGCTCAGACAAAACAACAAAACACTGTCACCTAGTCTATTACCCAATCCATTATTCTCAAGATCTACCTCTAGAACACAGTAAATGACTTATCCGACACAATAGTCGATGCATCCGATTAAATGCATATACACGATTATGATAGCTCTTGCAGCAACTGATGTTACAATATTGCTTTAGACTTCTAATAATTATGTTATTTGGATTTAGAAAAACTAGCCTTAAGCTTGATAAATTATCGGATATTTAGACAATTGTTTTTGGGTAATGAAAGAGTAATTAGTTGTAGGTTATAATTGCTGTGTAGCGACCTACATGGTTAATTTCAATGTATTGTCATTATGAATTAAAAAAAAGGTCAATAATCATTTTTGTTCCTCTCAAAAACTAGGGAAATTACTATTATCTTACACTCTTCCTTTCCCTAAATCTTATTATTATTATTTTTATTATTTATGTAATTCAGACAGGCAGTTGAAACAACTGATAAATGCCTGTATCGTATGTAAATAAAACGCATGTTTTAAGTATAAAAATGTACGTACCATATTGTTCATAATTTTCGATTTCCTCTCGGTTTTTCATCATCAAACAGGTGATCTGTAATTGAACTGGATTGGCTTAGTCTGTTTCTACATTACCAATCAGTTGATTAACATACATGCAAATATATAGTTACATAAAAAGTCTAATCACCAATTATTTTTGCTAAACTATTGTGCTAATAGACTTGTGATGACTTAATTTTAATTAACAAAGGAAATAATTATGGAAATTTAAACCAGAGTACTAAAGAGAGCCATTTCATTTCGCTTGTCTAACAACTTTTCAATACAACTCACATTAGTTGTGACAATGACAACTTCTTACTCAACAACACTACTTACAACATTATTTTACACTCTTGTCCAGTGCAATTACAAAACATTTTAAGCACATAAAACTAGTTGAATATAATGTGACATTTTTAATCTAAATGGTCGTACCATTTCTGCGGTCAACTCTTTGCGAAATGCTTTCAAAGGAGCTACGATTGTTATAAAAAAATTCAAAGGAGTTGACGTTAAGCCATTTTATTATCTATTATTATATTGTATAAAGTCTAATATTTGTAATATTACACGTTTCAACACACTGTTGTACGGCACCAACAATTTTGTTGGCGCGAGGCAAAAATCGTGACTGTAGGGACAGAACGCAACACCATCCTAACAATCACTATGATTTGGCAAATCCTCATTATTGTGACGTTTGAAACGTAATCGAAACGGTCAATTATGTCGATGCCATTCAATTGTCCTAAATCGTCATTGGAAAGAACAATTCTTGAGCGGCCTTCGATAATAACAATTCAGTATCTACTTATTGCATACCTACCTGTTCCATTATCAAAAGAAGGATTGATAAGTCTGAAATTTTAGAACTGTATCAGGTAAAATATAGAGAGCATATGTTGGTCTAGCATAACTTAAAACATCTGAACTACTTTTTTTAGATCTTGTTCAACTTGATGTCATGAATACTAACTATGCTAATCACAACAATTTTAAACGGCTTTCACGATTAAGCTTACTGATAGACTTTGTAACCACTATTTTATCAAACAATAATGTTCACGAACCTTATTGGTGACAGTGACACCATAGATCTGAACTGACACCACAATAATTGATCTGAAAACCCGTGACTTAGCTCTAGGCTCCTCAAATTGGAGTTTCTTTAATCGCATTATTTCCAAACCTTAAACTACATAATTTATTTTTGTCGTGATATGAATTTGAAATGGCTTATTACTTTTGCAGGGAACCATAGTTGCAACTTTGCAATTTAGTGACATTACCAATTCGTTCTATTGAACCCGTCCTTTACTTTTACTTGAAGCATTCTTCTGCTGATCACATAAGGAGTTGATGTTTTCTTACTATTTATGGGAATCCAATGCCGTCAAAAGATTAACATGAATAGTTGGAGGTTGTATGTTTAACTTGTTATTTATAGGCGTGTTCAACAGCCTGTTTGATGTAAAAGCTCAGATACAATAGTCTATTGAATACGAGTAAATATAGTATTTAGAACTTGGTTTAATCTGAAACGTGCAACGCAGAATCAACAAAAAGTCAAGGTATAATACTTTATCACTTACATAGGTATGCATTAAGATTTTGTATCAACACTTCAAAAAATATCTTCAGTCATTCAGAACCGCAAATGTTTGTAAAAAGTCTCGATATTGACACTGCATTCGCGACTGCAGGCGACCTTGGCAAAGTTTCGCTTGCAAGCTATGGTGAATTGCAAAGATACTTCTTTGTTAGCGTGCCGGCAAATTAGCAATACGCACCCGAACTGAACTAGTTTAGAGCCGGCCATTTCGAAACGTGTTTATTTAGATTAGATAAGTATAATAGCAGCAATTTATTTGTAAAACTCTACATTGACTGCCTTTGTTTCCGTTACTATATGATTAACATTTACTTCATCTGTTATAACATCAATTTTAATTGGTGTTTCAACAACCTCTTGTTATATATATATATATATATGTATATTCAAATTCTAAAAGCAAGCAATAATAATGAATGGAACCTTCGCAACGCTTTGCAACGTTTGCCTATTGCAATTTATACTTTATTACTGTATCGTTATTGCAATTGTCTATAGATATGTGTGTAGTTAGACATTGAACTTTAATTCGCCTAGAGTTATAATTACAGTCAGTTGTTCAAGTGATTGTCAAAGGCAGATAGTGTTCAAAATGCTAGTCACGAGAATTGAGTAATAAGTATTTTGAACTCACCAGTAGGGACTTTTGATATTATCATTTCCGTCAACTAATTTATTTTCGCTGCACAGCAGTTAAGGCGCCATCTGCGTATGAAGCAATCACATCAAATTGCAATCGAAAGATTCCATGGGTCGGTATAAAATTAAGCATAATTGGAAATGTGACGGATTCCATATGAACGAAATTGCAAAATTGCAAGCATTTTTAATGAAATTTTTTTTGATCAGTTTTTTAAATTTGCATTTTAATTTAGTCTGTAATAAACACTTACATACTCACAAAGTTACATGGAATAATAACACCAGAAAAAAGTGAAGAATGCAACAGATTTCATTTAATACCACTAAAATATTGAGTTGAATAGGATTTGGGTCATGCTAATTTTAGAACAAATAATAATAATTAACGTACCTACGTCATGTACTAGTCTTTATTGAAGAGAATTAGAAAACTACATTTTTCTTTGACCTCTTACCCAACGCGTAACAATGTGAATGCTTTCGTTTACAATTTATACTGATCACGTTGAGAAAGAAAAAATAAACTTGTCTTCTATAAAGTTCCTTGTAGGTATGTCATCTTTTAATTTGGCCGCAACAAGGAAAGTATTTTTTTATTTCGGTGGGGATTAATTAAGACGGTCCCTTATACTTACCTATATGTTACAGGGTGATCGTTGTGTCACAAAAGAATTCAGTGATCTCCATAAATGAGTACGGTCACCATATTTATATTCAAATTAAACGTATAGGTAATTTGATTCATTGGAGAATTCTGTGTTGAGGAAAAATAATATAGGTAAAATTGAAAAACCTCGGACCCAAAAGCATTCGGAATCTTGAACTCTTTTTAGTTCTCTATGAGGCCGTGGTATTACTCCGGTCGAGCCAGCCTATTCGTGCCGAAACATAGCTCTCCCACACTTGAAAAGTTAGCGGAAGATCAACCTCAGTGATGTACATACTATTACGATGCTTACTTCCAACAATGACTGGAAACAAGCTGATGAATATAAACACAAACTCTCTGATTTAATCATTAGTTAGACATAACATTATTGGTTATATTAACTGCTGCTAATCGATAATGCATAAAGACTATAATAAAATCCGTGTAAGAGTAATTAAAATTCCCAACATAATTTTATTGAAATAGTAACGGCAATACACTATTCATAAATGGAATGACGAGCAATAATACTCAATGGTCATAATTATTTTATACATAGGTTAAAATTAATTGCCACTTCGACATGACATTTGGATGCACCATTCAAAATTCAATTTAACGTGATTGACTGTAGTAGGTAAAGATGGAAACATTTATTGGTTTGCACATGTTACAGTCGAACAGCAAAAACAACTTACTACACCCCAGCTAGAGACATGGGTTGGAATGGGGTGGTATCTAGGTAGTGAGAGCCTGGCACACCGATAGCTGGATGTATAGCATTTTCCCCGCAAAAAGCCGAATTTCGTAAAAAATTCGTTCAGACGTCTATAGAGTTACAATATTTTCTTGTCTAATTTAAGCTCCAGTCTAAATATGAAATTTAATATCATGAAATCAAAAGTAACTAACTAGTAAACACAAATACTGAAGCAACAAAAAATGAAGCTTTCCCCACTGTATTTATTTACATACTGCTACTGGCAAAATCCATAAGTAAAAAAAAGGTCATCGAGGTGTTGGGACATTCGATGAAACTAAAATAGCATTGGGCTGACCACATAGCTAGGAATACAGATAACCGGTGGACTTTCCTAACATCTTGGCCAGGCCCGGCAGGCACGAGAGTAATAGAGGTAGAACATACGCGCGGTGGACAGACGACATAACCCAAGTGGCTGGCAAACATTGGATGAATATCGCAAAGAACAGGGACAAATAGAAAGCGACGCCTTTACCTTCGAGTAAAGCGAGGGGCTCTTACTACAAGTACTAACTAACAGAAACTAAGAAGCATGTAAAGTATAGGAAAAATCTTATTACGTAAAATCAATCATTTTTTTTACAAACTTCCTAAATGAGTAAAAAATATCAGGCTTTTTATTTATATTAAGTATTTATTGATTACTGAAAATAACCTCCTAATACATAGGTATATTTGTATGCCTCACGATAGTTATTATAAAAACATAGGTATAAAGTTGCAAGGAAACTCAGAATTTTTCAAAAGCCTTTGTGAAGTCAGGGAATGCAAATAAACGTAACCGCAGGGGTCACAAACCATTGGTTGACAATTGAAAGATGATCGTGAATTTTTTATATGTTCGTGTTGGTATGCGTCATTTTTTTACCGATATCAATATAAACTTAATTTGTAATAATAAATAAACTTTGAGTTACTTTGTAAGCACTTGAAAAGTACCTACCTACTCGAGAATATTTTCCTTCGTCTAATTATTTACGTTCTTATTTTAATAAAGTGATTGACCTTTAATTTACAAACGTGGTACCTTACTTGTAGATTGAATAGTTTATTTAATGTTTCATTAACTGTGTTTTTATGTTCGGACAAATTTAAGAATCTTGACTTCTAATCATTCTTAGTTTGTATGAACCGTTGTTCACGATTCAAGTGCATGCGAAGAATACACAAAATGTTCAAATAATTAATGTCGAAACATGTTGTATTTTCAGTTTAATCTAAAATTAAAAAACAATTATAAGTTACGCCATTGAAGAGTTGCCATAAAAATAAAACATCCACGATGCTAATTCGATTATAATTTGTTTCTTGCAATTCTAAATTTCTAATTCCTATCCTAGATCAAATTACTCCTATCATCCTTTTTGTCCTAAATTCCTCTGTCTCCAATAGAGCTTTCCCTCAGATTTGGAAGGAAGCTCACGTAATTCCTTTTCCCAAGAAAACAAATCCTGCTTCTTTTTCCGATTATCGTCCTATATCCATTCTTCCTTTCCTGTCCAAGATCCTAGAAAAACTTATCCATCATCAACTTAGTTCTTTCCTTACCAAGCACAATTTCCTCAGTCCCTACCAATCTGGTTTTCGTACGGGTCACAGCACTACCACGGCTCTCGTAAACATTACCGATGACATTAGGTCGAGCATGGAGATGGGGAAGTTGACGGTACTTGTCCTGCTCCATTTTAGTAACGCATTTAATACCGTTGACTTCGACATTTTGCTTGCCGTACTCAGCTCTCTTAACGTATCCCCATCGGTAATTGACTGGTTTCGTAGCTACCTATTTGGTCGCCGGCAGCGTATTCATTGTGAGGATCGTTATTCTTCATGGTGTTGTACTGCTTCCGGTGTGCCGCAGGGTGGTGTTCTATCCCCTTTACAGATTTAGGTAGCGCTCTTTGCGCTATTTATCAAATCTATCTCTAATGAACTCTCTTCTTCCTTCCACCTTTATGCCGATGATCTACAGATCTACACAAATGCTTCACTGCATGAGTTACCTGATGCTATTGCGCTGATCAACCGTGATATGGCACGAATTGGTGACTGGAGCATGAAGTTCGGGCTGCATATTAATCTATCTAAAACACAAGTGATGGTTGTCGGCAGCTCAAGGACTGTCTCTAAAATAGACTGGTCTACTCTTCCCCAAGTATGTCTACTTAACACAAAGATTCCTTTTTCCTGTGAAGTCAAGAACTTGGGGATTTACATTGATAGTACTCTGTCCTGGTCTAAACAGGTGCAGGAGGTCAGCCGCAGGGTTTTTGCCTCGGCGGGCGCACTGAGGCGTCTACGGAATTTCTTACCCACTACTACTAAAATTGCATTAGCACAATCCCTACTTCTACCAATTCTCGACTATGCTGATGCCAGCTATCTTGATCACACCCAAGAACAATTAGACAAGCTTGAGCGACTTCAAAATCTTTCCATTAGGTTCATATTTGGATTGCGCAAGTATGACCACGTCTCTGAGTTCCGCAACAAGCTCAAATGGCTGCCTATTCGCCTTCGCCGGAATACTCATATTCTTTCACTTCTTTACAATATACTTTTTAATCCCACTACCCCTACTTATCTAAAAGAACGTTTTACGTACCTTGGCGATACACATTCGAAGTTTCTGAGATCATCGGAGAGTCTGAAATTGAGTATTTGTTTGCATTCCACTTCCTTTTTAGACAAATCCTTTACAGTGCAAGCAGCTCGGTTGTGGAATGCTTTACCGATTGCAGCGAGGCGAGCTCAATCCATATCGCAATTTAAAAAAACTTGTTAAAGAGCATTTCCTCTCTTTATAATTTTATATCCTATCTTAATCACACACACACACATACACACACATGCACAAATACACACCATTATGTAATTTATGTATCATATTGTATATTATTTTATTTTTATTTTTTTTATTTTTTTTTGAGTTATATAAAGTTATTAATTATTGTACACTTGACGACCCATATCAGACTCCTATTACTGCTCCATCCAAAGGTTGTCTGTAAGAAATCGCCTTGTGCGATAAGACCGCCCATTGTGCACTATTTTTGTTAATATTTATCCTATAATGTGATTGTGTGGTGTACAATAAAGCATATATTATTATTATCATTATTAAATTCAAATTCTAGATCATTAGACTTCTGAATTTATTTTTGTTTAAATAACGTTTAATAAGAACTTTGTTAAACAAATACTAATTAATCATTATCTCGATAAAAATAAATCGAAGTAAAAAGTTGTTTATGACTTAATCGATTTGAAACGATTCGAACGTTGACCCATAGTGAGTACTGTAGAAGTTTTGAATATAGTAGGTACCTACATAATTGTAATTTGACCTACTTTATCAATTTGGTATAAACCGGATTTTGGCATACGACATCGCTATATCTACACTAATATTATGAAGAGGAAAGATTTGTACCTATTTTTGTATGTTTGTAATGAATAGGCTCAAAAAGTACTGGGCCGATTTAAAAAATTCTTTCACCAATAGAATGCTACAATCTTCCAATTTGACATAGGCTACATCTTATTTTGAAAAAAATTAGGGTTCCTTGGTAAAATTTGAATAATGTAACCGAAGGTGTAGAAAAATGAGTGTTAAAATGTCTTTCGTCGAATGCGCTGCCGAAACTATTAGCGATAGAACAAAATAATGTACAACAATATTGGAGAACATCATAATGTCTACAAAAAACTCCGCGGTAGCATATGTCCAACTATTAACGAAGCCGGGACGGGCTGCTAGTAAATTATATTTGCTTAATATACTTCATATTTCCTTATATAAAATCATTTTTATCAATCGAGTTTATGCATTTAATATGCAATCCAAACAGATTAAAATACTTTTTTATTAACCAAAACCTTGATAAAAAAAATCATAATTAAATTGAAAAGGTTCAATTGGCACTGTTTTTTTCTATTATTGAATTAGATTTGTGGTTTACGTAAAAAATGAGACCTAAATAATGTCTAGTATTACGCATTGTTATCTAAAATTGTAGGTACGTGTCAAATCTGTTCTAAAGGTCGTGATTTTACCTGTCTTAATCTAAAAACCTAATGATACTATTCAAGACGAGGATCTTGATAACTTACTTGATCAAATGGTTTAACTTTATTGCACGGTTGGTGCGGTGGCTGGGCAACCGGCTGCCGTGCAACGTGTTGCGGGTTCGATTCCCGCACGGAACAACACTTTGTGTGATCCACAAATTGTTGTTTGTGGTCTGGATGTCATGTGTATGTGAACTTGTATGTTTGTAAACGCACCCACGACACAGGAGATAATCCAAGTGTGAGGCAAAGTTTAAAAAAAAGAAACTTCTAGCAGCTGTTCGATATCTCATATCGATGCCCTTAGATATAATCGGCGTCATCTGCTGAGTGATTTCTAAAAGAATTCCCCCTTTTGAGATTGCTCACAGTATTAAATCTTGGTAATGCGACTCATTTAAAATTCTAAGAGATTATTATCCATCAACACATTAAAGATGAGTCCTTTTTTCCACGTGTTATGGTGTTTATTTACCAATTCGTTGGTAAAACCACATAACGTCGATATTTTGGCAAAATTAGACCGAATCAAAATACTTGGAATTAGGTCCTTAAATTATCGAAACTTACACAGATCTTAACTAATGAGTAGGCAATGATTCACTCAGAGATGCTTTTATTTTGTTTAATATTTAGAATTTATCCTGTTTTTCGATTTTCCTTCGATATTACTAATGTTTTTTTTTAATATAAGATACCTTTGTCTGATCTTTAGTGTTACATCGTTCTCGCACAATGCAAACAACAAAACTAAGTAACTAGAGAATTGTATTGTGAACCTGATTGAAAAAGAGTAACCTATGGAGTTTGTTGCTCGTTCTTCTCTATAGGAATCTACACCTTGGAATGAGCAAATAGCTTCACTTTTATTTATTTATTTTTTGTTGACGTTCAAAATTGCCTTTCTGGTCTAATTGAAATAAATGATTTTGACTTTGACTTTGAATACCTACATAATCAGAAGCTTCATCTTCCAATTACAAACGTGACAAAGAAACGATAGTGACCAATCATAAAATCAAGCATTTCAATCGCTAACCAAACATTCACTCTCACTGACACAAGCCCAGCTGACATTTTAATCATAATTAAAATGCCATCGTTTAATAAAATTCTTTACCAGTGCATTTCATGTACTAAGTCACATTTTTACAACTCAAAACATGCTTTATTTCAACGAGAGTAAGTATCACTTTCGTGGTTTAGTACCGAATGACTAATTACCATACGTAACGCACACATATATGTCTTAAGTATACAATGTCTTACGATATCCGGACGAATAGTGTATCTGTGTGTACGGAAAATATGAATGTGTTAATTTGATTGGAAATTGAATATTTTATTTACAACTTCTACCTTCGCTACGGTGGTTGATTGCAACTGCTTGGTTTCATGTTCAAACCTCGATTCGAAGTAAATTAGTACCTATTCCTTTTTCTATAAATGTCATAATAATCTGGTAAATTTCTAAATAACGAAATTTCTTTCGCCTGTACGGACTACGAAATGAAGGGGAAGGGTTCTTTCATGTAGTAATATATGTAGACCACGGTGCAGTGTGTAATTTAGCTATTGATGTCATGGGAAAACATATGGAAACTCAATAGTAAAGCGAATTGAATTTAATGCATTTCCTAGAAAAGTTCATTTTTAAGGAACGTTTTAATAAACAATTTGTTTCACTTGTTGTCATGAAGGAGTCGCTGGCTTTATATTAAAACTTGCAAATGATAAGTTTATCTTTTCATTTCTTATGATGATACGTCTGTCGTCTCAGACCAAAGGGCGTAAAAGCGCATCCAACATCGTAAAACATTTAAGCATCTGTGTAAAAACTTTAATACAACGCATAATTTATTGAAATAAAATACAATGTAGTATTTTATATGACAAGTTTTTAAAGAGAGGAATCCTTATATTTTGTGAATCATGATAAAGGATAACAACGGGCAGAATGCGGGCTCGTTTCAATTAATTGTGGGGGAAAATGTTATGAAAATATATATATTTCCCACACATGTATGCCCGTCATCCTTTTGTAAAGTTAAAGTTGACGATGCCTGCTAAGTTCTTTGCTGCCCTTTGTCGTTCAATTCAGAATCAAATACCGATACCTATAGTACCTACGTTCTGTACAAAAACCCGACTACCCAGTTACCTATAACTCTTGCATTGTACACATACATACATATACATATTAAAGGAATTGCTAACAGGGCAAGCACCGGAGCGGGCGTAACCAACTCCGCCACAATGGGCGCCAACCTTGGACAAATGGCATTTAGTTGCGTTCGTGTCAATCACCCGTAATGTGATAAATGCTTTCACCAATTCTCTGCTCGAATAATGGATCAAACATTTGACATTTGCGATGATCGATGTAGGTCAAGAACAAATTGAAATGATAGCAGTAACATGTGTTTCGCGTGGCCAATGTTTGTACATGCTCATTGTTTTTTTATGTGCTGAATCTATTATAATGGACGTGTTAATTTACCTCGCAGTTTAGAAACTATGTAAATATTGAACTTCTTAAGTATATAGATTTTCTTTAAAATATCATAGATTCACTGTACAATTTCACAATTTCCCGGATATCGAACCCAAGTCCCTTGCCCGGCAGTCACACTTTCAATCACTCGGACGTCGAGTAGCGTTACATTATACAGTGGCATTGAGTGCTGTAATATGCACCTCTGCATAAAATTCCGCCTGTTTACCTTCCCTTCGGGTTACCCTTCGAGTATAAAAGGCGTGATGTTATGTTATGTTATCATAAATTCTTACAAGAGTATTGTAGAATTACAATCCACACATTGTTAAGTGATAATTTATGTTGTAATTTACAAAAAAATGCACGTGGGAATGCAGTTAATAATGTTAGCGCTTATTATACGGTCGTTGTTCTCTAAACGTCACTAATCGCACACTTCGCATATCATTTACATACATAATGGCGTATAGTTTCGTAAACTATTTCACTGCGAACGAGTATTGTTAACAAAAACTTCGGCCTTCGCGGAATGTGCAATCGACTACCGGTTCCCAAATAAAATCGATTCCGATGAGCGTGCGATTCGGAGCATGTACGAGTACGAACGACATACGACGAAACTGTAACTCACGCGAAAGTGAAACTTGGAACATGTGGACCCGACGATGGCTTATTACATAATCGCACATTGGTTGAATCGAGATACACCGCTCGATTACACGATTCAAAACACCATTCCGGGAAAACGAGTGCGGAATCGTAGCTACTACTTAGTGAGCGCATCACTCGCAGTTACTCTACCGATTGAATACTAAGCGTCTACGTGTTAAGAAATCTTTCTATTCTGCAATACGCATTGCAGTTGCTAGTTATCTAAAATAGCTCGAATAAAGTTTTTAAAATACGATCTGTGGCATTGACCTTAATTTACCAGAGCTCATAAATCACTCTCGCTTGTTCAGAGCTGTCAATAGAATAATTTCCTGTCAAATAGATTGTTATCTGACGATTAAATCAGTATCTACTTAATACATGATTTAGCAAAAAATACCGAAAAAGACAAGGAAGTGAATAATTTTAAGCGTAACTAAAACATGCTCCATTTTGAAGTAGTGTGACCAACAACGAGTGTCTAAAGCTAGGTAGGTATTCATGATGTTGGTTTTTATGCGGCTCAGAGCTTTTGTATGCAGTCTGTTGTCTAAGTATAAATCGATCGTATCTCGTCTCAAGGCGCGCAACTATCTCCTTTATTGACTTACATAATTTGTGTAATTGCCATTTCACACAATCTCGTAACTTTATTCTTCCTACTTCGCGCATTCTTCAACTTTTTGTTTGTTCACTTCCGAGTCGGCATTTTTTTCGAACGCCACGTGTGTTCTTTATTTGAACAATTACGCGCCCTTAATTGACAGTGACAGTTCATATTGACCGAGACAATTTTTTGTTGCGTTTAATTATCTATTTTTGAAACGGATTTATTGTAATGAGCGCGTGATGTAAGATTTTTTACTATAAGTACGTGTAATAAGATTGTGTTGCTACTTAACCTTCCTGCTTAATTAATTTAATTATTCATACAAGCGTTTAATGTTTTATTTATATTCCTTGTACCGATACTTGCCTTCATTTATTGTTCAAGTACAAATATAATTAATCGAAATTTCTATGTGATCCATAAACTGATCCACTTACGTATTACGTCCAATTAATATAATCGATTTATAAGGTCCTATTTTAAAACAGCTGTTCATCGACAAAATATTAAACTTGGTCTTTATGCACTTAGTCTTTTAAGTACATATTTCAGTGGCCTGCTTCGTTATTAAAATAGTTGTTAGATGCACACATACATCAAGTTTTATTTGTTATCTGTAAAGTTTCCATAGATCCTACGTCACGATTTAGCCATTTGTATTAATAGTTATTGTAAACTAAGCTCTGGTGATTGAATTTACTTAAATAAAAAAAATGTTTGTTGGTAATTGTTCTGCTTGTACAGAGTGTGTGTATAATTTTATGGGCGGATGCAATAATTGAAGTTTTGTTTGCTATATGAAGGACTACAGCTTTCGGAAATGACAAATGCCTTGTTTTTTTTATGTAATTTAAGTTAATAACTATAGCAAAGTTTTATATTAATAGATATGCTTGTTAAACATTGAACTTAATACAGCTGAATAGACATCATATGATAAGCTGTAAACAATTGTTTTCGGCGTTCGAGAAATCTATTTAGGTATGTCATGCATAGGTACAAGAACAAAATGCTTCTATAGATTTAAATTAAAATCTTTCATCTAGCCCAGTTACTGAATACTAGCTCAGTGTTCATTGCTCATTTTACATACAATTTTCTATTTTATTACATACTGTGTTGTATATCATAATTATTTTTCGTACCATTTGTGTCTGCCAGGTCCACAGGAAGACCTTCCAATAGGAATGAGTCGTACCTGTGTACTTCAATTTTATATATGTGTTGTCATTTATGTTGTATGTTGGTACATTTTTTTTTTTTTTTTTTTTAAGGGGGGAAAATCATCGAATGACTGCCCCCGCCTGGGTGAGGCGGGAGGGAGTGTCAGACTCTTACTGACTAAAAACCACCCCGTTCCTTCTCCTGCACGTCGAGCCGGAGCCCCGGTTACCCGTTAGGTTCTCCGCGACTCCGAATCGGCATCGGCCCTATTGGGCCCCATCTGTGGTGGTCTGATGGCTCTTTGAGGCGCGCGCGGAACGCGACGCGCCGTACGCTCGGGTCTGTTTCTGGTCGGACGGGGAGCCACCCATGCTCGCCGTCCGCAGGCCCGCGCTTACGGTGGCCGGAGATCGTCTCGCGATCCCCGACGCACGGTGTGTCCTTCGCGATGGCTGGGTTGCGAGGAGGCAGCGCTTCGCTGCCTCACGCGTCCCGCCTCCTCCTTAGCTAGCATGACTGCTTCGCAAAAGGAGGAGACGGCATCCCAATCCCCCTCGCTCCGCATCATGGCCTGCACTAGGCCCGGACGCGACAGGTCGCCATCGCCGATCACTTCCCTGAGGACACGGCGGTGCTCAGCCCACGAAGGGCATTCTCCCACCGTGTGTTCCACCGTGTCCTCAGGGCGGTCCTCGCAGTGATGACACCCGGGCGTTTCCTCCCGCCCCATCAGACACAGGTACCTCCCGAAACTTCCATGTCCGGTGAGGACCTGCGTCAGGCGGTAGGTGAGGACGCCGTAGCGTCTCTCAAGCCACTCCTCAAAGAGGGGACTTACCGCTGCGATGGCAGCGAGCCCAGTATGTTGGTACATAAATAATAAATAATTAAATAATAATGAACAGTAACACCGACTTCCACAGTATTTTAATCATTAAATTGTATAACAAATGTGCAAATTGCGGTTTATTAAATAGTAAATCTAGTCTATTATTTAGTCGCGGAGAACCTAACGGGTAACCGGGGCTCCGGCTCGACGTGCAGGAGAAGGAACGGGGTGGTTTTTAGTCAGTAAGAGTCTGACACTCCCTTCCGCCTCACCCAGGCGGGAGCAGTCATTCGATGATTTTCCCCCCTTAAAAAAAAAGTCTATTATTTACAATATACCTACACTTTTACTTGTTAGTTATAATATAGGAATAATAGAATACTTAGAACATTCATAAACTTTATAGTTTCCGTAGAAATGAGTTACGAATAGCAATTATAAAGTATTCAAATTAAAACTATTACATGTATTTACGATGTTAAATAATATCTTATTATCTCAATAGGTAATTTTGTAAGATATAAAGCAACGAATATAATATATGTACAAAAAGAAAGAGAGCGAACGTGATCTGCGCGACGTCGCCGTACCCGCGCACGCTGCTCATGAGGATGAACCCTTTTGTGGATCGAAAATAGTAGAGCTTTTCTCAGTATATTCACGTGAGTAACCCGCGATTTTAGTTAAAAATAAAGAGCTTGATAATATTTATTATTAAAACAGTTAAGTATCATTAAAAATTTTAGGTCAGAATCTGTAAAACTAAATATGAATATATTATTATTATATATTTAATATGTATTGTATTGAATCTACGACACGACGCACTAAAGCTATCGTCTCAGCCACTCGTTATATGGCGATACCTTGACGGTGCACCCAGCCGTTCAAGGTCAGATAATGACAAGGTGACAAACACTAAATTGATGAATATTAGCATCAGTTTTAGTTTTTACAAAAAGATTTTAGATCTGCATAGTATATCTTTTATTTGAGTATATTTTTGTAAATTTCTCTAAAGTATTACAACCTTTACTCCTTTGCCTTTTGATCTCATAAAAAAAGTTTAGTCTTCATTTTATTCCAACTAAATTGTCCTACTGAGCGTTCGTGTATTTTCAACAGTACTGGTAATCTAGATATGTAGGTAAATACAAATAATAACATTGTTATTGTCGAATCAATGTTAAACCGCTTTCGCAATAATCATTATTATTATAAGGATATTGTAAGTCTATTCTATTACATAAGTTACATATTTCTTGACTTGGTTCTCACATACCTACATTTCCGTATTATAAATAAAGTAAGACAACTGACACATTTGTTCACGTAATTATTTACACTACAAAAATTGTAGGTAAACTGCTAGAAAAGAAAATCGATTACAAATATTTACAGACAATTTTGAAGTATTTTAAACTCTATGTGAAACATGACTTTGTTACATAAAGTAATCTAAAAATAATCACGATTGACAAGCAATAAAGACTAATTTACGTTGTCGGTCCCCTAAATACCGATAATTGGAACATCCACCATAAAATTTGCACATTATGCGCGGAAACAACACCCAAAAGTAATAGCATCGTGTAATAACGCTAAATTAAACCTTGTTATGAATATTTAAAGTTTATATTGCCGTATTAACTACTATTTTAAAAACTATGTCGATATTATCATGGTACAACAACCCTGCAAAATTAAAGACACTCAACAAACTAAAATTATAAAATTAAAATACATTAAAAGTTGATAGAAATTTGTGACCCCATAGAAGTTGTGCATGATTTTTCAATTTTTCCTTAACCTACCTCTTAATTGAACGTTTTTTTAAAGTAATAGGATAGTAGACAGCGTATGAAAATTAAAAATCGAATTAAACCGTCAGTCAGATAATGAAAAAATATTAGACACGTATTTTTTTATTTTCTCCTATAAAGTTACAATACTTAGACAAAGGAGTTAAATTTATGAGTAGGAGGTCGTTACGTCACCAAATACTACAAAATAAAGCACGTTGTGACGTCACGCGATATTTCAAATTCATGTATCGTTGAAAGTATTCATATACACCTATCGTATTTTGTGAGAGAAGAAAAAATACGTGTCTAATATTAATGGTAAGTTATCCAACCAAACGGACATTAAAATAAATTTAGAAAACTATACCTCATTATCCGTTTTAGTCCAGAAACATGTAAAACACTTAAAGTCCCCTGAAGTTGTGCATATCCGTGGATGTGACCGTATACCATCTACATTTAACTCGTCTGATATTCCTAAAAAATACAATCATTTCTATTATTCCTTCTTTATACAGATATGAACTAAAGTGAAAATCATACGTACACTGATACAATTAGAGTCTTGCAAGAGAAAAACGATAATTTTCAAAGCCTACGTGAGACAATTATTCCCAAAAATTATGTAAGGAAGTCGTGCTTCCATTGTTTTCGGAACGTGTACCTCATTATGTGTTACAAATCATAAATGTGACGACAAACGTTATATCAGTGGTTGAAATGGACACCGAAGCGGTTAAAGGTTTAAAAAAGTTTGTATCGAAATGGAGATTTTAATTATTTCGTTGAGAATATAAATCAAATGCTTAAAAATATTTTGTTATGGGATTTCCGGTAAACGAGCAGACGGATCACCTGATGGTAAGCAATCGGCGTCGCCCATGGACACCTGGAACACCAGAGGCGTTACCGGCCTTTTGGGATTAGGAATTTGAGGATTGTTGGGGATTCAGGGATTGGGGAAAGGGAGGAGGGGCGGGTAATTGGGCATCCAATAACCTCACTCACACGATGAAATACAACACAACGTTGTTTCACGTCAGTCGTCTGTGAGGCCGTGGTATCACACCGGTTGAGCCGGCCCATGTCCACACTTATGTAAGGATCCTACACATTTAACTGATGTAAGGATATTAGGACGTACTAGAAGGAGCTTTGTAATTTCTATTTGGTCATATTAACTTTAGAACAATTGATTCACTGTAACAGTTAAAGAAAGGATAATGTTTTCATGAAAGAAAAAAGAAATAACCAGATTTTGTAAATAACACTTTATTATTACTTCATTAGAATACGAATTTCACTACCTAAAGTCTAAAAGGAACAGAAACAAAGAAAAACTCTTCTTAACTTAGATCTTAACTTTCTTGATCTCAAATCAATACCCATAGCATTGTAGATTTTTTATCTGATCCCGCTTCAGATAGTAATTAATTTAATTCAATGTGTATTCTATATTCCAAGTATGTCACGACTACAGCTCGATCTTATTTTGTCATTGTATATCATTCATCAGTAATTTATAAATACTGGAATTATTATAAGAAACTCGCATTTACATAATTAATACAGTAATGCATGGAAGTGAGAACGTTATGTATGAAATATGCATTAAATATTAATGTTTTACGTTTTTATTAAACACAGGGAATAATGTGATTAGGTACTTTTTTAAAATCTCTATTAAAATATTCTAAAAGTATTTTAAAAATATGTACATATCTTTTAAACTGTATTACATTGATTAACACACTAAAATCTACATGATAATCTTGTGGTAATTATAATTTGGCAATAAGCTTAGCTTAAAATTTTCAATATATGTGGATGACTGGCTTGTTGGCCGAGTGGTAGCTGGTGCGACTACTGGGCAAGGGGTCTCGGGCTTGATTCCCGGATCGGGCAATGTATTACTAGGTATTTTAAAAATTCTCATATATTCTCTCTCCCGGTATAGGCTCACCCCCTATTAAATGGGACTCATAACATAAATAGTGAAAAGTGGGTGTTACATTGTACCCACAGTGGCATTAGGTACCGTAATGTGCCTACCCCTTCTAGGGTAAAAGGCGTGATGACGATGGTGATATATAGTTTATCCTAGTCATGTGAGAGAAATGGATATTCAAACTAAACATTTACGGCCGTTCCCAATATTCTATCTATCCCTTGTTTTGCCCTACTGGAGATAGAAAAATCTATCTATCTTTAAATTTGCCGTCTCAATAAACTTACTGGCGATAGGCAAACTAATCTATGGTTGTCATTACCTGTGGGAGGACGGATAGGTTATCTACAGATTGCTTTTACTATGAAATTGACAGTTCATGCGTCCCAATAATAACAAAGGTGCTATCTGTCAGTGACTTTGGTTATCCTTAGTAGGCTTTAGCTCTATCGCAGAATTTTGAGGGATAGGAGTATAGTTATCAGTGAAGATCAGTATATATATCTTTTCTATTTTTTAAAAATACAGCAGATTTAAACAAAAAATCATTTCGGACTCCAGTTCAAGTAGTAGTTCAAGTGCTATTGATATTTTGAAACAAATAAGGAACTGGGAATCTGACGAGGACGATGTGCTTACCACAACACGATCATATCAAGAGCGTGTTAATTACATGTACAGATATGACGATTACGACTTTGTGTATAGATATATAGATAGGCTAAGAAGACTAAATTAGAGAATTTTATACTTGTCCGTTATTCATACCTACATCTTTATTTTAATTAAGTGTTCCAGTGGACGAGAAATGAGATAAACATTGAATGTGCAAAATGCATAGTGTAATAAAAAGATGGTTTAGAATAAACTGTTTTATTTTATTTAATTATATGAATTATTATTGGGTTGTTTCTCCTTCTCCAGTATATCTAGCTAGAGTTTCCGTTTCTATTCGTTTGCATGTATTTCTATTCGATCTGTTATTGACTCATATCATCTGCATCAGCTCGTCTTTTCTGTTTTCCTAGAAAAATATTATTTATAATTATAATATAATTTATAGTGTATTATTTTGCTCCTCACCATATAAAAGTTTTATAACTAAACAGTATTGAAAAGTAAATAGTCATAACCAATACCAAACCCCAAAAATTAAATATACAAGAAACTATCTGTGATACCTAATCCTCCAAGTCGCATCCTTGAGCTGGTTATTGCTGGCATTTGTGACTTTGCTGAACATCAATGGATTTGCCTCCACCAATTGTACTAGCTGCATTAAGTACTTCTTCTTTCGTCAATAGCATATTCTTTTGCTACAATGAGTGCACCAAACACGAGTTATTAGTCACATGTATGTTCATGCAAACAACAAAAAATATTCAACAATCCAAGTATAAAAGTTCAGTGAAAGCCATAGAACTTTAAAACTTCAATAGCTTCAATCTAAAGCTAGAAAAGCACAAACTGTAATACTTACTGAGCTCATTTATTATAACAAACAATTCTTTGTTATATTATCATAATTTATTGTAAACAAAATCAACAAACAACAATGTCAAATGTCAATGTTTTAACAAACACGTTCCGTTACAAGTCGCGCACTCATCCAGTCGCAAACATGAAGTTTTCGTTATATTTAACTTAAAAAAATATTGTTTACTATAAAATTTGTGCAAAATATAAGGTTTCGTTAATTAATTCAAAATGTTTGTGATATAAACATGACAAGATGCTTTGAAAACATTATTGTAACTTAGTGGCACTCTGTGGGGCTCTGCATACAATGAAACACATGGGAGGGCTCAGATAGGCACCCTATCTACTGATATCTAGAGATAGCAAAGACACATTTTAGTTATTGGGACGACATCGAAAGATAGATAGCTTTTAACTGACTATCGAGGATAGCTATCTATCTTTACCTATGGATTGAATATTGGGAACGGCCGTTACAGAACTAGAGTAGTTTAGTAGACATTTATTTCCAGTTTAAAAAGTAAAATAATACGTTGGAAAAATACAGCTTGTACAGTAGTACTATATAATATTTAAATTTACATCTATATATCCCAAATAAAGGTCACCCAGATTTAAGTACAAAAACTCTCCTAAACCCTTTCATAAGCTTCTTTTATAATGCAAAATATTTACATAAAAATTGCGTAATAATTCTCAATTGACTTTTTAATAAGCTGCGCAGAGGCAAAGGCGGTGGCAGTGTGGTTTAGTGGTCGGCGTCGGCGCATCGTGACAATGTAGTTACGACACAAAGCTTGCCTAATTAAAATTACTGGCGCAATTTTGTCACGTTTTAATCCGAGAGGTGAGACGACTTGCACTTTTATTCGTGAAATCTCTTTTCTAACTGCACGTTGTAACGTTGTTAACAGTATAAACGGATGAATAGCTGGTTAGGTTTGTAAGAAATGACACACTGACTTATTTCAATTGAAGAATGCGTTAAAACTTGCAGACATTAATACTTGACTGCCTCGTTGGCCGAGTGGTCGCAAGTGCGACTGCAGGGCAAGTGGTCTCGGGTTCAATTCCCGGGTCGGGCAAAGTATTACTGGGTTTTTGAAAAAAAATCTCACGGCACGGAGCCTGACATTGTGCCCGGTATATGGCAATAGGCTTACCCCGTATTACATGGGACTCATAACTTGACTGCGTTACAAGTGCATTTCCAGCCTTTTGGAGATTAGGAATTTGAGGATTGTTGGGGATTTAGGAATTGAGGAGATTGAGGAAGGTGATTGGGTCTCTAGTAATCTCACTCATACGACGAAACACAACGCAAGCTTGCGTTGTTTCACATCGGTTTTCTGTGAGGCCGTGGTATCACTCCGTTTGAGTGAGCATGGCTCTCTCACACTTAAAATTCTTTAGGTATATAAAGTTACCCATTTGACACTACCAACTTCATATTTAACCTAATATTATATTAATAATTAAAAAAACGGCTCTTGAAAGTATAGGTACTATGGTATTTTAAGAACCTGAATTACCATGTAGGTACTTCACTTATTCGTTCACCTCCAAAATAAATAATTCCAAGTAAAATATTTTTATCACGAAAATCGTCAACTTCTCTATAACTAGAAATTAAAACTCAAATACCATTAAGTATTAATCAACAGACGAAAATTGCGAACAGGCCATAACTAAACAGTTATAAATAACCAATTAATGTTAAAACAAAGCAAAATGCAGCGGCGAATAAATTATGATCCTTTTGTAACTGCAGCGGATAGAAAGTTGCAAGAGGATGCGCTTTAATTAATTATGTTTAGCAACACCCAGTTGTTGTCTATTTGTTGGCTGCATTAAATTGGATAGTTTTATAACACATAAATAATGTCGCAGATAATGTCGGTAATTTTTATTTTTGTATGCTAAGCAAATTGGACTCAGATACCCTAAAATAAAACATACATACATAACATCACGCCTTTTATCCCCGAAGGGGTAGGCAGAGGTGCACACAGAAGTAAAACCCACTTTTCACTATTTATGTTACGAGTCCCATGTAATAGGGGGTGACCCTATTGCCATATATCGGGCACATTTCCAGAAACTAGTAGAGCGATTCTCAATATATTCACGTGAGTAACCTGCGATTTTTGGAACAGATGATGATATGCTAATAATAATAATCTATATATAGGGGTATAAAAAAACTCAACTCGTTTCCCGTTGTCACGCCATAACTTGAGAATGGCTGTTTTTTTTTTGTTGTGTTTGTTATTGTCAGGAGAAGGTTCTTGTGATAGAAAAAAATCCTGAAAATCTTATGGAAACGGGATTGCGCGTACGAAGTCGCGGGCAGAAGCTAGTATTATGATAATATGTAAGTGTTCAACTACGTTGTGAAGCTTCACAAAGGTGTTAAAGAGAAATCGAAAGTCATCGTAAATCAAAAAAATAACCTTTGTAATAATTACAAGAGCCAAGTTCGACGTTTTATCAAAGACATAAATAATATCTTAACAACATGCAAGCCATAAATCAATAGCTTTTTTATATAACCATTGTTAAGAATGGCGATGATGGTGACACAGTTTACAAGACTTTTTTCGTCTTAACCTTACTTGCCTCTATACCTCTACATTAGCGAAAAGTTTGTTTCCATATTAATTCAACGCAAATCTTTTATTATTAGCAATTGTTTCTATCTAGAATTAAAATATGTAGGTGACTGCATCATGACACATCACAGTACTATTGCAGAAGCATTTAATATTTTTTTCATTGATAAGGTGCAACCAAAGCAGGGTATAGCGAGGTCTGCACCTAGGGGATTTACTGTAGAGGTAGACCACAATAATAAAACTATGTTTATGGCCCCTAGTATACCAACCGAGATTAAAAAAATAATAATGTCCTTAAATAATACAAGTAGTGTAGGATATGATGGTATTGCTACGGGTATACTGAAACAAGTTGCGGACGAAATCTGCGGTCACTTGAGTCATGTTATAAATCTCAGCATTAGTGCGGGCGTCTATCCTGATGCCCTTAAAGTATCAATAGTTAAGCCACTATTTAAGAAAGCAGATAGGGAATTAATGGAGAATTATAGACATCACTAATACCTATAATTTCTAAAATATTTGAAAAATACATTTGCAAGGAATTAAATTCATTTATAGAAAAACATAATATTCTATGCAAAGAACAGAAAGGATTTAGAGTGGGTAAAACTATTAACATGGCCATCTATGATTTTTTACATAATGTTATACATAATGTTGATAAGAGAAAACCGGTCTGTGGCGTATTTTGTGATATGACTCAAGCCTTTGACTATGTACACTACGGGACACTCTTAAATAAACTTGAGACGTATGGGGTCAGAGGAAATGTAAACAATCTCATTAAATCTTATTTAAATAACAGGACTCAAATTACACACATAAACGCAATTGACATGAAAAGTAAACATGACAACGTGTATCAGTCTAGAGAACGTACAGTTTCATTTGGTGTGCCACAAGGGAGTGTTTTGGGGCCTCTCTTATTCATTTTGTATACAGTATGTTAGGTTAAACGAGGGACATATTCAAACCCATAATAGTGTATACTCACATGAACCTAACAAACATATAAACGAAACGAAAACACTAATAAATAACAGACAGAACCATAAAAACGCTTCCGCTTACGCTTACGGGTTACGGCTTAGCGGGCTAAAGCGCACTCTATCCTTTTCGGCAAGATCGGCGCATGTTTTGCAACGCGACTTACTTTATGTAAGTACTGTTTCTGTTTACAAGTTCACTTGTTGCGCGCTCAGTGTTCATGATGATTTATTTTATTGGACAATTAATTCAAAAATTTTGGTTATAGGTTTTTTACATATTCGGGACGAGAATCGAATACTGAATACCCTCCCTCAATAAGTCCCTCGTTTAACCTAACACACTGTATAAATGATCTGCCAAAAGGCATCCCTCAACCCCTGACACTATTAGCCGATAATAGCACCATAGCAATACCGTGTAAAAGTATCGATACTTATGAGAGTGACATAAATGTATCTATAAATTTAATGGTAAAGTGGCTAGATGATAATAATCTAAAAATTAATCTGACTAAAACTAAATTAATACACTTTAGTCAAAGGATCAATACCAAAAGCAGTCTCAATGTACACTACGCTGACCAACCTATAGAAGAGGTAGAAACAACTAAATTTTTAGGGCTCTACATTGATAAAAAGCTAAACTGGAAGGCCCATATCGAAATCTTATGCAGGAAGTTAAGTAAATCTGCCTACGCCCTACACACGTTATCGTCTATAATAGGTGTAGAGGCATTACTTGCTGCTTACTATGGGTTAACTGAATCCCACCTACGCTATGGTGTAATTTTCTGGGGTAACTCGGCAGAAAAAGACGCGATATTCAAGGCTCAAAAGAGATGCGTACGTTCAATATTTAAAATTAAACCCACTGATAGTTGCCTGCCATACTTTAAGAAAAATAAAATACTCACTTTGCCATGTCTGTACATTTTAGAGGTAGCTGTATGTGTCAAAACGAATCCACACCGATTTAAACTGTCAAACACCAAGCGGTCACCGGTGACCGCAACCTATTGTTCTATAATTGTGTCTACAAAACCGGTACTCGACGAGTTAAACTATTAAATGAAATAGTCCCACGTAACAGGCGCGATAACAGTAGGATATGCACGCATACTGCGAGAACTTCCCTCATGCGTAAAAGTATTTTCTGTATGGCGCCTGTGATATTTAATAAATTACCAAAAATTGTGAGAGAACTACCCTTGACACATTTTAAAAATAAGCTTAGAAGGTTTTTAGTTTATAAAGCCTGTTACAGTGTTCAGGACTTTTTGAATGAAAAAGACTTTCTAATTCAGGCTTCGTATAACATATTTAATGGTGAAGAATAATACCTCTAATAATACAATGTACATTTTTTATAAATTTTTTGTATAATAAGCCAACAAAACTTACAAATAATGAAGGATCTATTATTTATGTATTTTAATAATGAAGCATAAATTTGATGAACCAAATTTAATTATGGAATTTTTAAGTTTAATCAATCTGTTCAAAATCATAATATATTACGAATTTAAGAGCGTAGGTACCTACATTATGTCAACAAACAAAACAATAACAAGCGCGGCCGGCTGTGGCCGAGCCGGGCGAGTCTATGCGGTACATTTGTTATTACTACATTACATAATTATTAATAATAAATTAATATGTGAATCAGTACAACCCGAATCTAAGTTGATATTTTTAAGAATTATCAAACAAAAACCAGAAAATCAAATGAAAGATCCATTATAGTACATATTTACATTACCTACCTTTTACTTGGGTCAATTCTCGTAACTCCAGTACACCTCTGCCTATGGTCATTACCTGAATCTAGTCCGATAAAGGACATTTTCTTGCGAAATCTTACTGCTTTTACTTTCAACAAACACATAAAATTACCTATTATTCACACAAACTTCACAATCGAATAATATAGGTACTTGTACTAGAAACTGATAAACAAATACACTATTTGAAAAACCTACACATATATTTAACTACTACTACACATTTATGCAACTTTATGTGTAAAACTAATTCCTAATAATTTAAACAAAAACATAAACAAAGCGATCGCACATCACATGAAAACAATATGGCCGAAAACATAGGAAATGAATTGAAGTCATTACCAATAGTCAATTGAGTGTTTATTATAAAAAAAAATGTAGCTTAAAAATTAAGGTAATGCAGCGTTTAATTTCAAAAAAACAAAGGTTAATTTAGTAAGTCAAATGAAATTGCATCATCGTCTTAAACCAATATTTCATACTAAAAAACATTCATTCATATAATTTAAAACGTTGTAAATGGCGCCATCTTGACGTTTCAATAACTTCCTTTTAAGTTTTATAATAATAAAGTCAACTCCTCGTTTAAAATTTCTATAAACCGACAACGCGTAAAAATGTTAAGCTTTAATTAAAACACTTGAAACATATTTGTTAAATACGCATTTATGAAAATACATTCGCATTATATCGAACGAGTTCAGAAGTTTCAACAAAAAATTCAATAGATGGCGCTGGTGTACTCCATTCATCAGTACTTTACGATATACAGATTTTATCAATTTCAAACCTTTTATGATTTAATTGTTTTTAAAAATACAATAACTCGTTGCTGTTTTATTGTTTTAGAATTCTTAATAAAATACGATAGTTTTCCAAGTGATGAACGAACGGTCCTCTAATTTTTTAGTTGCTAACATTTTGTCAAGCAACAGGAATCGTGTAATATAATTATGAATGGTTATTCTGTACCGTGACTATGGTCGTGAACTTCACGCATGTGCGGTGCATACTATTGGTACATTACTTTTGTGACGTCACGACTAGCGACCAAGATTTAAGGAATAGCAGCGCATGCGTGGTGCGTGCGGGGCGCATTCATTGCTTTACAAAGGCGCGTATTTATGTTAGCCGTTTTTTTTACAAACTTTTATTATATTATTGGATTTTAATAAACGCGTTTGTACATTTTATGTATGTTATATATTCACGATATTTATAGGTAGGCAAAGCCTTTTCGTCTATATGGACTGCACGCCACCCACATAAAGTGAATTTTTTTTCATATTGTTTTATTTGAAGTCATCCATAACACTGCTTAATATATAATATCGAGTTACTAACGAGTGAAAACAACAATTCAGACGTGCGTTCGTTAGTTCGCTGATGATAAGTCCAGAATCGTTTGCCATTTACACAAGAACAGACATTACTAAGCAACATTTTGTAGAACTACATTACATTCACTAGTTAACCTCTAACTTTGTTCCTATTTACGAGTCTCTACTTCATTACAAAGCAGATTGATATGATTAGAGCAATTTACTTCGCAGATTAAATTACTATGGAGTCCGCATTCGCAGATTGGATAATAACCTATGTATATGAAGCGATTTTTCATTCAGATATGATCTTGTTTCAAAATAAACTAATATTGGACGTAATGCCCATAACTGCAGACCTTCGATGGAATTTTATTAGGCTATTCGTTTAACGTGAACCTATAAATAATAAAGCAATGTTCTGCAATTACATAAATGTATAACTAACGGGTATTTGGGCTATAACTGTTTGTTCGAACAAGGTTTCTTTCGTAAACATCATTAGTATCTTTCAAATGTAAGCACTGAGTATTTAATTCATTAGTTTTTTATTTAAATTAATCTAAACACCAAAAAAAATTTAAAAAATGGCTAATACTTCAGATGACCGAGAAACTAGTAACTACCTCTTCGGAATTCTACCTTTCTATATCAATAGAGAATTTATTTGTGATTGTCTATATACTTCATTTAACTTCTTAATAACAAAACAAATGAAAGGTTAAATGAAAACATTTCATTCTGTGTTGTATACCTATTCATTCGCAGATCAAATAAAACACACAAGTAATATACCACACGCATTCAAGTTTGCAGAAACACTTCCATTAAGCGAGAGCGCGTAAGCGCATACAGTTATCTAACTACCTGAGACGTGAGAAAAACGGAATTAACGATTCACTGATCGACATAACGATTTCTTTACACAATGTATCTTCAAGTACTTCCGAAGATAGTTCATCTTTAGATTTACTTATCGATATAAAATTTTTTAGTTTTGTAAGCTTATTGTTGCTGATAGTTGATCTCATCTGATGATTTAGGTACTGACAACTTTATTTGACATACATTTTTAGTGTTGAGTAAAATCAAAGGGTTTTACTTTAGGAGATCGACCTCATCTACCATATTACTCACAATTGTTAGTGTATGATGTCTTAGTCCAGATTACGATTCAGACCAAAAGACTGAATAGATTCTGGAAATACAGCTGAGTGCTGACGTATGTCCTAGGCACTCTACAATAATTTAACTTTTAATTATGAAAGAGTTGACTTACCATAGCTGTTTCCTAAGTTACAATATAGGTCCGTAATCTTCCATTACTATTCCTAAGCAAAACCTTCCAACAAAGTACTGAAAATTAATGATCGTATATGAGTCTTTCCCCGCCCCTGACTACCCGAGGCTGTAAACCCAACCCAGTATAACCCAAGCAATAAATTAATCAACCCGACACTCATGTATTATTTACTGCTAGAAGCCTAAGGCTTAATGGCTAGGAAAAGCTGATAATCACCTAACTGACGACTTACAACCAGATTGTATGAGGAAGCGGAATTTTAATCCACCATATCATGTGTAGAGAACTTGTTCGTTTGAGAGAGTCTTAGTTTAGGGTTGGTAGAAACGGGTTTTGTATGACGGTCTTCCTATCTTCGTCTTTTACGGTTTATTTGTTTTGTATGGTATAATTTACCAATACTGCTTCGAAATGGTCAATATATCTGGTATTATAATATAATATCGATTTTTTATGGCATAAGCCGGTAATCGAGCAGGACACCTGGAACACCAGAGGCGTTACAAGCGCGTAACCCGCCTTTTGGGGATTAGGAGTTTAAGGATCGTTGGGGATTCAGGGAATAGGGAGATTGGGGAAGGGGACGGTAATTGGGCCTCCGATTTTAATCTGAATTTTTGTGATCGGTGGTTAAAAAAAATCTATTTAAGAATGTATTGCTGGTAAAGCTTTTGATAATTTTAATGACATATTTTATTACAAAAAAATCTAATTACATATCAATCAAGTAACAAGAAATTCATTAACAAATGATTAAAACATTTGTTTTGACATCCATAAAAACATATTTCTATCTTCTTATAAACAACTTCGTACCTAAATACATAATTGTTGCGATGATTAATAGTGAGTTAGTTTAAGTAATTCTAATGGCTACCGCTTCTGTATACAACGTTATGAATTACTGTCAGAACAGATTCTCAATGATAAATCTACATTAATAGCAATCATTACAATTATTCTGGTTTATATAGACTTTAAATCTTTGTCAAAGTCCATAAAACGTCCGTAATGTATTAAAGAACTCTTTTGTTCGTCCGTGTGAAAATACGTCACCTGCGTATCCTCTTAGCTACATAGTTTTCAATTTCTTTCTTCAAGATAATGAACAGTACAGGAGATAATTGTTGAGTCATTTGATTTACAATACGACCTCACAGAAAACCAACGTGAAGCAACGCTTGCGTTGTGTTTCGTCGTGTGAGTGAGGTTACCGGAGGCCCAATAATTATTATTATTATCCCTAGTCTCCCGAATCCCCGAATCCTCCACAATCCTCAAATTCCCAGTTTCCAAAAGGCTGGTAACGCACTTGTAACGCCTTGGTGTTTCAGGTGGCCATGGGCGGCGCCGATTGCTTACCATCAGGATCAGGTGATCCGTCTACTCGTTTACCGGCTTATGCTATGTATAAATATTTAAGTTTGGTATTATTATTAGTCTCATGGTCATGAGTTTTAACACCACAATTCATCTTGGTGATCAATCAATCTCTTTAAACTACACACATCTCTTACTATTCCCGAATTTAAAATACTCTCATCATCAAGCCCAAAGAGTTAGGCAAAGGTGCACATTAAGGCACTGAATGCCACTGTACCTCTACAATGTAACACCCACTTTTCATTAATTATGTTTGAGTCCCATGTAATAGGGGGTGAGCCTATTGCCATATTATTATATCGGGCACTATTCCAGACTCCGTGCTACTGACTAATGCCTCGTTGGCCGAGTGTAGTCGCAAGTGCGATTGCCGGGCAAAGGCTCTTAGGTTCGATTCCCGGATCGGGAAAAATATTGCTAGGTTTTTAAAGAGAATCTCAGTAGTAGCATGCATTTAAAATATTCAATCATCAATCATATATCAATTTAAAAATGTAAATTAGAGATCAAATGAATAAAAAGTTAAAGACAAACAGTAAAAAATGCATTTAACACAAAATCACGAACTGCAATAAACCTCGGTGTCAATGTAAGTAACACAAACAAATCCACAAAGGATCTGACTCAGTGACTCACTATTTGACTAGAAGAATAAATTATTGCATAAAATATATTGTCCGCATCAAATATCTAACTGTTCGTTAAGCCACTAAACTGTGTCACGGAGAAACATTGACAGAAGGCCCGCTTCAATTTATGACTCATACATAATTTAAATAAATATGTTATGAATTGAAATAAATTATAACAGTTAAACGTTACCTGGACCATCTAATCTACCTCTATAGTTCAATTATGCATAATATAAATCGCAATAGTCCAAAATGAACGCAAACAAAATGATGAATGAAATTAATAAAAGTGTAACCTTATTTAATGACATGACATTGATTAATTTCCCTATGAATGACTGTACAAGTACAATGAACTCTTCTGTAACTTAATTTGAGTATAAGCACATAATGAAATAAACAATACAATAATAAACCGCTAAGTAAGTTTAACAAAAAATGCCTCAACTGACATTATGGACCTTCTGGTTATTTCATTATAACTTTACTTTGTATACCTAGAATATTACACTCTTACTATAGTGGTCCATTAAACTACTGCGTGTCTGGCACAATAATACTCAAATTATATTAAATGTAACTTAGTAGGTATCTGAATTACCTAATATTATTTAGATACTGGGACAAGATATCTATTATCATTTCAGATTTTGATGAAAATAAGTGTATCTTAAAAATGTATGAAAAGAATCACAGAATGCCTCATTGGCCGAGTGATCGTAAGTGCGACTGCCCGGCACGGGATCTTGGGTTTGATTACCGGGTCGGGCAAAGTATTACTGGGATTTATAAAAATTCTCAGTAGTAGCGCGGAGTCTGAAATTGTGCCCGGTATATGGCAATAGGCTCACCCCCTATTATATGGGACTCATAACATGAATAGTGAAAAGTGGGTGTTACATTGTACAATGGCATAATGTGCAGCTATGCATACCCATTCAGAGGTAAAAGGCGTGATATTATGTTATAAAAGAATACCTACAATTCAATTTTCAGTAAGCACACAACTCGAACAATTTACTGTGCTCATTTTGTCCACCACAATAAAAAATGAAATGAAATGGAATTAAACACTACTTGTAAAAAAATATTAAGTTTTTTTGCAATTGAAAGCTTTCCTTGACCAACCATCTTGATGTTTGTCTAACTCTTTGATATATCTTAGGCATAGTTTTTCATACTACACAATCTAGGCAACAAACTCCTATCCGATAATATTCTCCTATAGTAAACTCCTATAGTCTCTGAAGACTTAAAGTACCAATAAACCACTCAAGATAAGCAACTAAATTCAATTTTACCGTAAGAAATTGAATCATAAACATGACAATGCGGGTTTTACCAATAGACATATACATAGGTACTTATATACCTATATTACCAAAAGCAACTGTAATAAACTAGTTACCGATATCTTGCGGTACCTATAAGTACTTGTAGCAATGGAATATATAAATACATAATGTAGAATCCTGTTATAAAGTAACGTTAAGGAGTGATGGTGGTATTTAATCTCTTTACATTTTAATGACTTTGGAGTATTCAGTGAACCGAGACCTCAGAATTAAGAAAGTACTATTATAATCATCCCATCACTTGTGTATTATAAAACATTGTCTAGAATGATGATTACATTCTAGACAATGTTTAGTACTAATACTAATAAAAATAATAAATAATACATGAGTGTCAAGTTCTAGAATGGCAATATATTGGCAAACAAGGCGCATATTCAAGATTCTAGATTAAAAAAGACATCAACGAGCACCTTCAAAAGATTTTTTCTTTTAAAAAAGCTTATGTTAAAAATAGAAATGTTATCGAACCTACAGATATGCCATAAGAAAACTGAAAAAAAAAACTGAAAACGGATGAATTGGATTCTTTGACGATATAATGACGCACTTTATGCGAGATAAAGATGAAACAAAAATTACTTCTATAAGACATAATTCCAATATAATGGCGTTATTAAATGAATTTGTATCATTAAATTATTGTAAAGCAGAGGGAATTATATTCAATAAGATTTATATTATCATAATTAATATTTTATTTTTCTGGGCATGATTTTCATTATGAACTATAAATCATTTTTAACATATTGGATGCTATGTCGGACATTGATGTCCGACGCTAGCGGAGGATTAGCCTTTAACAGTTTTTGTCGGAAGTAATAGGCTTAAGGAATGAAACAATGTGGATCGACATTTTTTACTGCCTATTGATTTTTTTCTTTGAAAAGCAAATATGATTTACTCGATTACCAAAGAAAAAGTATATTTGTTGACTTAGGGCATGTTTTACAGTTTCTATCGTTAGCAGCACTAACTCTATATTACACAGCGTTTGATTTGTTAAAATCTTTGAGCAAATCATCATGTTTCACATTTTATTTATGAACGCTGGAATACCGGGTCGTGTATATGGTTTACACAACTTCTTCATGAATGTAATATTCAGCAGTGTAATATTTTATAGGTACATACAAAGCCACTGTACTAAGAGAATACGTTCCCAGCCGTTAATTGCCTTTGATGATGAGAGTCAAGAGTCACCTGAAGGATGGTTCTAGTACCAGCTATAGCATGTTGTGCAGTAGGAACTTGTCACTTTACACTATACGATTAGCGATCTCTGAACTTAGGAGTTTATTGCTTTACTTCATTCCATGTACATGTGTTTATGGTCTGTTTTAATGGCATTTTCTGTCAAGACTCTCTTTGTATTAGGATTCTTTATAGATAATAGAGTAACATCTCAAACTTTTTTTTGTGTCGTTGTGGCCCGAGGGTTTAAGACGCCCACTTCTCATGCTTGAGGGTTTGAAACCTACCAACGGCAAGAACCAATGTGACTATTTCCGAGTTATAAGTACTTTCTAATATCATTCAGACACCACTGACAAACGGTGAAGGAACACATCGTGAGGAAACCTGAGCTTAAAATTTCTAATTATAGGTTTGAAATCGCCAACCTGCATTGAACAAGCGTGGTGATTGATGTTCAAACCTTCTCGTGTGAAAAGAGGCTTTGCTCAGCAGTGGGCATTATAGGCTGTTGATGATGATGATGATGATCTTAAATTTTTATAAAAGAAGTCTTAGTTCTAGCTATGACGTGACGTTTTTAAGTGTTGTATTCTGAGTATTAAGCTAAAGCAGTTTTTTATACCTAGTATTAAATATATTATTATAAAGTCAAAGTCAAAATCATTTATTTCAATTAGGCCAGAATGGCACTTTTGAACGACAAAAAAAATATTAAAAGTGAAGCTATTTGCTCATTCCAAGGTGTAGATTCCTATGGAGAAGAACGAGCAAGAAACTCCATAGGTTACTCTTTTTCATATTTTATATCTTATATCTGAGACTAAAATAGTAAAATGTTTATTTAAAAAAGTCCCATCGGTTTTCCTTATATTTTATTATCAGACATCAGTCATCAGTTACTTTGAAAGTTTATTGTGTGGTCAATTTACAGTGCTAGTCTTTAAGGTTACTACACTTTGACCTAGTTAAAAAGTCATATAGGTACAAAGGTCTAGCCCTAAAATCAATATCTACCTTCACCCTTGAGACATAGTAAGTAAAGTAATACTGTTTTCTAAGCGATTTCTTTAACATAACATCACGCCTTTTTATCCCCGAAGGGGTAGGCACATTGCGGCACTTAGTGCCACCTTGAAATGTAACGCCTACTTAGGGGGGGGTTAGGCTCACCCCCTATATACCCCAGTATATTCACAATTCCAGACTCTGTGCTACCACTGAGATTTTTTTTAAACCCAGCTATACTTTGCCTGACTCGGGAATCGACCCGAGACCCCTTGCCCGGCAGTCACACTTGCAACTACTCGGCCAATGAGGCAGCGATTTCTATTAACTCAATTAAACAAACACCTGTCTTCTAGATGTTCATAGTCACCTAGATGTTCATAGTCACAAAGTATCAGTTACTCTCAGTCTCATAAGCACTAACAACATGACACCTCAACTAAAGACATGCTGTGTGAATCCATACATTATTGTACGTCCCAAATAGCCAACAACCACAACCAAGTTCTCACAGTGAGTTATGACTAAGGCAGAGTACACACCATTGTTCCCCGCGGTCAAGGCCACGATGTAACCACTCTTTATAACTCTAAGTATCACTTACATTATGTTCTTACTTTCTAATTACTAATTGTTTGACACACACGTTCATGAGTGTGAAAAGTTAATTGTTTAGGATTTTATTGATAGTTTCTTTTTAGTTTGGGATTTAGTTTAGAGACTTTACAATGTGTTATTCATG
This sequence comes from Spodoptera picta, assembly GCA_038387885.1. Lineage (NCBI taxonomy): Eukaryota > Metazoa > Arthropoda > Insecta > Lepidoptera > Noctuidae > Spodoptera > Spodoptera picta. The sequence continues at coordinate 4,079,201 of JAZHFQ010000733.1, read as the reverse complement.
TTTTGATTTGATTACATACAGACATTTTTCGTGATTACCTCTAGGTATATTGTATTCTTTGAAATTCCTTGACTTTTTGTTTTTAACAACTTTACTAGCGAAGGACATCAGAAACTTCTAAACTCCATGTCGTAGCAAACGCCATATTTCTCCTGTTTCACACAGCAGTTGAAATTAAAATCATTAAGGTTATTGAAACTTTAGCAACTTATGTGTAACTAAATATAAATCATGCTGAAATAAAGAAGTTAGAAATGAATCCTAGGCATTTTCATATTTTATTACCTAGCAATATCTAAGCAGATTGTTGCTATTCGTCATGTTACATATACCTTGAATGTAATAATTTCTATGTTCACACCTCTGTTGGGTAACCTGTCCTTGAGTTAAGTGAAATAGTTTCTTACGCATGAAGGTTTTGTTGTTTTCACAAACAATAGAAAATGTTGCTATTCATTTACTCGCACCTTATGTTGCCTTATGCCGGAATACTGAAACGTTACTCAATTTTAAGTCGTGCTCAAATATCGTGCCATCTCTGTCATTTTACAAAGAATTTGTAAAGATAGAACTATACTAAGCACGACTTAAAATTGAGTAGCGTTTCAGTATTCCGACATTAGAGTTATTTCTTCAGAGTTTCATGTCGTAGTGATGATTTCTATAACCATTATCAAATAAGTTTAGGTACCTATTGTTATATTGTTGATTTAAGATCTAAGAAACAATGGATGAAATTAATTGGACCTTTAAGTAAAATTAGAAATTACGTCATTAAACTAGAAACTTTTTCGAAATAAAAAAAAGTTATTCTAGAGGTATTAACATTTTGTGCAGATACCTACAAAGCCATATTATTATCGACGTCACGTATTTCGAGGTCATACGACTCATTTAATTTATACACGTATTTGTATTTATAGTGCATAATTATAAAACAAAACCCTGAGTAAAAGTTGTTACCAAGAGAACAAATATAAATGTTTTGTTGAATGTACGTATCTTAATGAAAGTAATTTGTTTAACACATAATATGGCTATTACCATCTGCTATGACGACAAAACTAACGAAGTAACACACACATTGATGTAATATAACAAAATTTACCATAATTATAATTACCTACTATTAACAAACTGTTTCGTGTGAAAGTTATAAATTAATTACACGGTAATTACAGAAGCGGTTGGAATGGAACCAGCGCTGTATTACTTGATATTGATCGAAATACCGACGATGTGTTCAAAAACTGCAACATTGCACAAGTGATAGGTTGCTGACCCATCGCTTGCAGGCAATTTTGCAACTCGCTTTCCTCACTTGAATCAGAGAACTAGACTTGCTTCAAATACCTAGGTCAGACTATTGACAAAGGTTTGTTGCACTTCTGATAGTAAATAGTCGTTTTATTGGCTGGATAGTGACACGGTAATTAGAGACGATGACTTAAGCTTTTTGTTAGACAAATTAAAGTAAGATAATTTCAATACTTTTTATTAATACCTTTCATCGTACAGTAGTACATTTACTGAGAAATCTGGGAGATTGACTGTAGCTAATTTCATTTAGAAGCAAACTACAATACCTGGCTCAAGTACCTACAGACCATAAACATTCTAAAGCTTTGATGCACTGCAGTAAAACAATACTCTATCCTGATCAAACTAATAGACAAAACAAAAATACAAGCAATTAGAAAGCCACCGAGCAATTAGTCCAAGGTTAATGGATAGCGTAAAAAGTTGTAGATAAAAAGTGGCGTGACGAACACGGGGCGGCGCACGCGGCTATTCCGCAACGACCTACGATTATTTTAAAAGAAAAAAAAATGCCGGAACAATTTGACACTAGGCTTGTCACGAAACAACGTATTTTGTACACATTTTTATAATAACTGCGTTTGCTAATCGACTGTGTGACACCGTTTCTTAATGGTGTTCGAAAAGTCAATGAGAATTTGGGTCATATAAACATTGTATGCTGGTAAGGCTATGCTACAATCATGTTTTCGTCTTATGATGTCAGAGCTGTTATCCTAGTTTAATTACATTACCCTATCCATTGAAAACATTTAACATACTAGCTATGAACCACTTAAGTCAAAAAATTAGCAAAGCGGATGCAATTTAGTCCAAAATAACAAAATGTCATAAAGTATTGTTTTATTGTTCACTTGAATGCGGCAATTTTAAGTTGTTTTATCAATTAAATCAGTCATCTATTTGGCATTGAATCAAGTAAATGTATATCTATTTACTCTGAAGTTTGATTAATCTATACAAGCGCGATTATCGCATAGCGACCTCAAAATAGAGTATAAACAATTCGCAGCCTTTGCTTTTTTTTACAAACACATGCGACATTATTCTGATGTATCATTAAAATCAGTTAACATAGCTGTTCTTAAAACAAACATAGTACCGCATCTAAGTGTCATCTTGACATTCATAAAGTAGTAGACATTTGTCCAATAGTTCAAGGACCTTGTTTTCGTATGGTTCACAGTGCACAGATAAATAATGTTGAATGAACGATAAGTTCACACATTAACGTCTTTAGTAGTTACGTTCACTGAGTTAGTGCCAATTAGTTTAATACTGGCCACTAATAACATTCAAGTGTTTGAAAAGTGGAACATTCTGCCAAGAATCGTAGTATACGTATGCTTCGATGCTTAAAAAGACGTCTTCTTAAGGCCTAATTTCAAATTTGAATGTAAATTTAAAATGGCGATATCAAAAAGTTCGTATAAACGGATGTTTTTAAAACTCTTTTTCCTTTACTGCAACTTACCTAGCGTAAGCATATTTAAGCGAGGTAACTACGTCATTTTTTTATTTAAGAACCATGTCTATCAAAATAGTGCTTCCATCCTATACCATTTTATATCGCTTATCTTGATGGTACTATATGGAAAATAATTGCAATAACCATTCTTAGTCGATGGATAATTACACTACATTTGTGTTCTTCGTGTTGCAACTTCAAGTACACTTGTAAGTCCTTACTTGGCCATTGTATCAAATGTCTTCAGTGTATTTTGGACTTTATGGCAAAGCAATAGAGTGGCAAGTATATCAAGAAGTTGCACCATTTGGGGTGGTTTAATATGCGGCGTCTGAACGTTTAAGATATAAATAATCACCATTATTATTATTGACAAATAATTTATTGTTAAAATTAAATTTAATTACTAACGTACCTTATTGTGACAGTAAAAGAATGTGGAATATTTTTAAACATATCACAAAAGTGAATTAAAATGAAATCTTAAAAAAAAACATTCCCACGGAAGATATTTTTATTTGTGTCAAAGACTTTTAATAATCTTGAAGTATTACAAAATATTTTTAAAAGGTCATGCGTAGCTACATGCAAGTGGCAATTTAAAATTATTGTCAAAGTTCTGTCCATACATACGGATTATACTTTACGTATATTGTTGAATGTAATTCTTACTGCACTAATTAAAGGTTTCTTTGAAAACATGTTAACATAATTTTTTATTTTCAGTATGCTAACATTTTTCATTATAACGCTATTTTTTATTAAAACATCATATATGTTGTTCTTCGTATCTTTATCAACTAGAATTAGGTACTTAGAATTCTTGCATTCTCTCATAAAAAATGTCACTAGAGAAAAGAGAAACGTTACTTAAAAATTTTATAAACAAATAAAATGAATGTGTATGTAAAATTAATATACAAGTTACTTTAAAATCGGCCCTTTGTAGGCGGTGATCAGAGTGACATTCAACTGTGTGCTGCGCTGACCTAACATAAGCGTTCGATCGACGAGTACACCACTGCTAGGGGCTTTGTTTTATGTCAGTAGGCACATTTTGAATATTCATTATTCAAAGACTTCCTATAATAGAGGTATATGAAAATATCTTAATAGTATTTTTTATAACTCTTTACCTGGATCAAATTGTAATTCGTAAGCGTAACAACAAAATTCCCATTATATGTAGAGGTAGATTGCAAGCTGCTTTGAAGAAAAAATTTAGTTTGTTTAAATTTCAACTTACAGTCACAAATGTTAAAAACCAATTACAGATCTAGAAGAATGGAATGATGTTCTGTCTATCATTTTATTCTTAGGTAATAATGTGACTTAACCCATAAATCACCAAGCGGTCACCGGTGACCGCTTTCCACTAATATTACATTACATTATAGACCTTATTTCTAATGTTTAGAGAATACTTTTGTATGACCAAATTTAGGGGATGGATATCAACGGGACAAACCAAAGTTTATTGAAACTAATGACAGTGTTAGAGGTTTAAATTTCATCTACAATTTAGCTCAACAGATAAATCCAACGAGAAAGTGTGGATAATGAAGCAATTGGCAAGACAGACAGACAGGTTGACGATACGCCGGAATATTTAGAACATTTTGTCTACCTTATCGTAGACGTTAATGAAGTAATATGGGCTTCTTGAATCTTACGGATAAGATTTAAATTTTAATTGAAGTAGGTAGTAGGTACATTTGGGAAATTTCAGTTGAGCAAAGACAACCCTATATTTTTAACAATATGACAAAAATACGGACATATAACCAACACAAACACATTCCTTCACACTATTGCGAAGTAATTTCCTAATCCTAAGGATTCATATCTTAAATTAAGACGCGCCCAATTCAATTATCTTGCAAAGTATAAACCTTGAGAGATGTGAACTTTACCAGCCACTGCCCATTGTTATTGTTTTATAATAAAAATTAACGTTTAAGCTACAACAATCGTTCACAAGGCAATAATAGAACATTTTTTGCAAGTCTTTATACTTTTCACATGGTGTTAGGAAATAGAATTAATCGACATGCTAAACAAATACTGTGACTATTAAGTAGTTATTCAAGTAAACTAGAGTACTATAAATAAATAGATTTGCGGTTATTTGGGGCTCGATCGTTCAGCCTGGTTCTTTACCAAACTATTTGGATTCGACACTGCATTATATTGTTTTTTATCATTCTCCTCCATCAGACGTCCTTTTCGTAGTACACTCCCATCCACCTAATAACTTCTGACAATCCAGCCACCTTCCTTTCTATCTTCCTCTACACCCTAATTCATTGACTTTATTGAGAGATCATTGACTAGTAAAAACATAGAATGAGCAACTATTTGTTATATCTAGTACCTATAGGTTGTTTTATTTTTGTGGAAATTCTATACTCACAACTTTTTACACATTTACCTCATGCCTACAGACACCGTGATTCCATTGTATGCAATATATCAAATCAATTATTACCATAAATCTACATACTAACAATATCAAACAACATGAATGTGCACTAATTTGAACATTGTAGTTATCCGTAACAAACATCGGTCGCGTGTCAACCCATCAAACCGTAACCACACCGTAACGGTCTGTTGTAAACTGTGACCTACTGTTTCGAAAAAAACAACGGTTGCTAAGCAACAGCCTTGGTGATTTCTCAAAGCATCACGAAGTTTAACAATAGTATTTAAATTGTGTAGTAAATACGGTTGAAAAGTTTAGAAAACTTTCCGTGACTTCCGATAAAAAGTGCGTTGAGAAAATAGTTTTCTTTTACAATTTTTTTTAATTGATTCGATCTAAGATTTACGAACGAAATATCCAATTGTAGAGTAGCTTAATGGTAGTACCTGATAGAATAACTTTGAGAATCCTAAAAATAGTATTTTTATAATGATAATAAAAGATAAGATGCGATGCAGAAGTTTTAATTAACAACAAAATATCGGTGCATTAGGTACACGAAAAATTCTAAAAAAACATACATCCTCATATTTTTAACACCTGCTTAAACAAATATTTGCGCCATTGTTTAATACCCCATTCAAAACAAACTCTCAAGGTATCAGCTTTAACTCTTCATATTCATATGAATTAATCCTGTGTATGATCTCTCATTGTTCTCTCCATGATTGACATTCCCATACACTGTTGATGACGATGCCTGATAACTATTTACGTAGGCAGTAGGCACCCATTGTGGGATGCAAATACATCCTTGCGATATGCCTACACCCTGTATATCGTTATGGGTTTAATTATATATTTATCGGTTTTTGTATTAATTATGTTTTATAGGTAAGATAAAATGTTGCGAGTGAGTAAAGGTGAGGTATTCTTTGGTTTCCGGTAAAGACAATAATGTCATTATAAAATAACGCTTGTTTTTTCCACAATGATGTAGGATAGGTATTTATGGATATTTATAAAATATCTAAGTATTTAAATAACATTGTATACTAACATATAATACAGATAACAGATTTGTCAACAACGTTAATATCAAGTTGCATAGAATATAAAGAACATTATCGCGTTCTGCAAAAAAACCTGTAAAATCATTAAAAAATACTGGCAAGCAGTCAACCAACCTTACCATCTGTGTGTCTTAAAAACCTACAAGAATGAGTGCAAGCAAGGCGTCTCCTTGACTCGCCTTGACATAACAATATTAAACTTACTAAGGTCATTGGGTTAACTGATTCACTCTTACTGTGTTCTGGTGCCTCTGGTACCTTACCGATCAAACATGACATGCGCTTAAGGTCAAGTATATACGTAGAAAATATTTATTTAATATTGAAAGGGAAAATTGGTTTAGAAGGGCCTTTATTGTTTGGTAAGTAGCTCGATCTTAGTTTGTACATCATAAAGAAGTCAATACTTTTGATTTTGTAGATTATTATTTCGATTTACTTTTAAGTTAAAAATTACTGCGTTGATGACATGTAACTGAAGGCTAAGAAAGCCTAATCTAATCATAAATGCTATAACAAAAATGCATCTGCATTTTTGCCCGTTACAATAATGTACGTTAAAGCTATCAATAAATATTATCTGAAACATAATAATATGCTTCGAAATCAGGAAAAATGTCCAACTAAAACATCGCGGAAAAGTGTCCTATCTATAGTCCATTAACACGTACCATATAGGTGCAGCGAAATCAGAACGTTGCACCCATACCTACGTTTGCATGTAAGTCAATTACTATAATTAATTGCCACCATAGTTCCTGCTTCGACACTCCTCTAATTAATATCTTAACCATATTTAATTAGCCAAGGCCAGTAATCAAGTGCTTAATCACTCTTATATAATGTAGGCTATTATTTTTATGTCCCAGGTCTACTAATTTATAACTGGATGAACAAGATTGTAGACACACCTTAGATATATACACAGATGGTATGGATCCTTTTGAATGTTGCCTTTAGTGGCAAAAGCCAATAACGGGAGATTGATACGAATACTTACTTTTGTAATGGACTTTTTTGTCGTATAGGTAATCTATATTTTACAAAGCTAAACGACTTTTCCTAAACGTAATTGTTCGTATTATTTAACTAACGTAACATTATACGTATTGAAATCAAATATTTGTACCAATTCGAAAAGATGCATTTAGACTGATAACAGACAGAAGGGGATGATGCATTGACTACTATTATTGAGTGATATCAGAAACTGCTCGCTGGCCAGTAATCGCTAACGGGTAACCGGGGCTCCGGCTCGATTCCGTGTCAGGCAGAAGGATTACGGGGTGGTTAAATAATTTCAGTCAGTACAGAGTCTGGACACTCCCGTGCCCGGTATGGCAATGGCTCACCCTATGACATGGGACTGTAACGTACATAGTGAACAGTAGGTGATTACTCTGCCTCCCCTTCAAAAAAAAAAAACATGATGTTAGTGATAATTGTATCAGAAACTTAAACAATGTTCATGTTCATTCATAGTGTTTGATTGCTGTCAATCATATTTTATATTTTACACTTAATTTGAAAAATGAATTGGTCATTAAGGTCTCCATCATTATTTATCACTCATAGACCACCGTGAAGGCTCACTAAATTACTTATTTAGTTTGCATAATCGTAATTTTGCTAACTTCGCATATAATCTTTTAACATTAGTGTTTTTTTAGATTACTAGTCTATGTAGCATTCTAAATTACACTTCAGAACTTAAACAATAAAGTTGAAATTCCAATAAATTCACTAAAACGCAACTAAAAAAGACAAAGACATAGATACTTTTCAAAGTCTTTTCAGGTTTTCTTCTACTAAACGATATAACATCACTACAACTAAACACGTCAACAGTTAAAGCAACTGCAACTAATGGAGCAATTTATTATTTATTAAATGCAATCATCGCAACAGTTACGCACTTATTACATTTAATTATGTTCAGTAGGGGGAACGGGGTTACTTATTAACAATTTAAATTGTTTAGTAAATAATTTAAAGGGTTATTCCTTTATTTAGTGTAATATATAAAAAAATGCGCGGAATAAGTATCGTTTTAACCACAAATTAAAACCTTTTACATAACTTAAGTCTTAATTTTAGAATCAAGTTACGATGGAATGTCTGTAAAAATGTTTTTGCTGTTTTCATATATATTATTAATTTTTAATATAATCATGTCAATATGTAGAGGTATTTAGAATTTTCTCTTAGCACAAGGACATGATAACCAGGGCTTTATTTTTCTCCTTAGCAAAAAACTAGCTGTTGCCCGCGACTCCGTTTGCGTAGAATATGATTACTATTTTATTCCATGGGAACATTTGATCGGGATAAAAGTATCCTATCACCTAAGTCAGCCTATACCCTGCCTGTATACGAAATTTCATCAAAATCCGTTCAGTAGTTTCAGCGTGATTGGTGGAAACCATCCAAACAAAGAAACTTTCATATTTAAAATACATAATACATAACATCACGGCTTTTATCCTCGAAGGGGCAGGCAGAGGAGCACATTACGGCACATAATGCTACTGTACAATGTAACACCCACTTTTCACTATTTTATGTTTTTTTTTAAGTGGGGAAAATCATCGAATGACTTCTCCCGCCTGGGTGAGGCGGGAGGGAACACTCCCTCCCGCCTCACCCAGGCGGGACTCACCGACTAAAAACCACCCTGTTCCTTCTCCTGCACGTCGAGCCTTTATGTTATGAATCCCATATATATTAGGGGCACATCCTATTGCCATATACCGGGCACATCCAGACTCCGTGATACCACTGAGATTTTTTTTAGAAAACCTAGTAGGTAATACTTTGCTCGACCAGGGAATCGAACCCCTTGTTCGGCAGTCGCACTTGCGACCACATGGCCAACGAGGCAGATATTTGTAATATTAGTGCGATATTCCGAAATAAACTTTTAATCGTTTCAAAAACTAGGTCATCAATTAAGTAGGATACTTAGAACAAATTGTACTAAAAAGTCACCGTTATGGGATTACAGTCAGTAGCTCAAACGCCTTAGACAGTTATTAAACAAACTATTTTCATATTCCTACTGGCTTTATACAAAGCCTTTACAGTTATTCTAACACTTAAACGAATGTTATACTACCACTAAAACATGTAGAATTAACATAGATGTATAATAGAGGTAAATAGGTTAACGAAACATGGTAGTCTTGCAACGTGGAAGTGCGAAAACCACTTTTACTGCAACGACTTAAAGATGATGTTTGTAATGAGTTGCTAAAATAAGTTTAACGATGTACAGTTGACAAATATTGTTCTATGCATGTTTTTATTTCGATACTTTATGAAGAATTTTCATGATTTTATTGCGTTTAATTAGATACCTATTAATATTTGCGTATCAAAATATTAAAGTTCATGATCAGTACCTACTTCACCAATTATGTGTTTTAGTAACACTTTTGTTTCCATTGTTTACAGGTATGTATCAGAACGTGAACAACTACCTACTGGACTACCTTCCGGCCATCGACTCTTTGTCGTGGAAAATGGAGAAAAAAATTAAAATGAAGAGGTATCTGGAGAGGTATGACACATATTCACACTCATGTCAAAAAAATTCCAAAACACCGCTTGACTATACAAATATATATTATACTAGCGACCCACCCCGGCTTCGTACGGGTGCAATATGCATGTATTATATATATAAACCTTCCTTAAGAATCACTCTATCTTTTAAAAAAAAAACGCAAATCCGTTGCGTAGTTTTAAAGATCTAAGCATACATAGGGACAGATAGACGGCGGATAGCAACTTTGTTTTATACTATGTAGTAATAACCAAAAATAAATTCGTAAAAATAGTCTCATTCCTACCATTAATTAATATACCATACACATTTTCATAAAACCAAAATTAAACACCAGAATCATAGGTACAACTAACAACTCGAAAGCTCAATTCACGCAAATCATTGTCATTTCAACATAACGCAATCATGTCGAATGTCATCCAACCTCTCTTCGCGTAATGTATACGTCTACTAATAATAATGAATAGGCAACCGATGATTGTCCAATAGAAAGCTGAAAATGACCTATCATTAGGTACAAAGTGACCTCTGCCCGGAACTTACAACTATTGTATGAACTTCGCCCTATCTTAACCTTCGAAGAATACGTAATGAAAGACTTCCTATTATTTGAGTTAAAAAACTTAACATTTGCCTACAACAGTTTTGTATTGGTAGCTTTACTGCTCTAGTGGTAATCGGATTTACAAAATTAAATTCGGTCTGGCCAGTCACATAAGGGCACACGACAGGAGATAGCTAGTAAGGGTCGCCGTTACCGAAATCGGTAAGGAGGACTATATATTATATTGGCGATTGACGTTTTTTAGTAAATTCTTATATATAATAATAGTAAATAAAAAAAAAATAATAAATAAAAAAAAAATTAAAAAAAAAAAAAAAAAATACACATCAGATTACATTAGGTATCAAAATTTTCACAAGATTCTCTTTGTTACTAGGTGTAATGTAGGATTCTAACGGTAAAAGAATTTTTCAAATCGGTCCGGTAGTTTCGGAGCCTATTCAATTCGAACAAACAAAACGTTTTCGTATATTGATATTAATCGATTTCAAACAAAAACGGGGTTGAAATCGATTTTTTTAAACGGAGTTTATAAAAAATAATTAATTGCTACACTATTGAAGAGAAATCAGATTAAATAATATAGAACATGTAGGTAAGACTGTTGCCTATTGAAGTGCAGTTCAGAGGCCTTAGTACGATTTGATTTACGTGTAAAGTATTCGAAATGAGTATGCGTTCGGCACTCTGATTGGCCGGCGCCAATGAAGCAACCAATCTCAGCGCCGAACGCGAACTCGTTACGATTACTTTAAATAAATGTAATAGAAACTCGTACTAAGGCCTCAGGAACTTTTTTCCAATAAATCAATATGTTGATGCAAGTACAGTTAGTTCCTAATTTTTTCAAACAAAACACTTCTATGAATACACATAGTAATAGGTACGTAATAGACTAGAGGAAGCCAAAACAGTAGCACACAAAAATGCACCTTGAATACATTATTAACAATAAGTCTGAGAATCCAGTAAACAATATATTAGGTAAACCGATACTAAGGAGAAAGTTTCATTGTATAACTTGTGATATAACTGAGGAATGTATTCAAGGCACAGTATGCAAATGTCGCGACCTATAAGGACGCGGGCAGATGGGCAAATTCGGCCCGTACTAAAATGGATTGGACTGGTAAACATATTGACCAATGACCGATCATCATAATCGCCGTAATATCATCGTTAGTTCGTCGAAGGGTTAAGACATCTTAGTGTCGGACATAATACTCGAATTGACTAACCACAGATCTTTCATAGGTATTAAATAAAATAGTAGCCATACACTAGAAAAATAATAACATAACATCATAACATCACGCCTTTTATTCACACACCATTTCTCACCATTTATATTATGTGCCCCATGTAATAGGTGGTGAGCCTATTGCCATATACCGGGCACAATTCCAGACTCCGTGCTCCCACTGAGAATTTCTTCTAAACCCCGTAATACTTTGTCCGACCCGGGAATCGAACCCGAGACCCCTTGCCCAGCACTTGTGACCACTCGGCCAACCACGCAGTCATAGAAAAATCATAATACAAATAAAGATGTATAGGCATACGATTGTCCAATAGAAAGCCGAAATGACCTATCATTAAGCACAAACTGGAACTTATAAGCCCCCCGGAACTTATAAGCTATTGTGTGAACTTTACTCTATTTAAAAGAGTAAAGTAACATAATGGAGCTTCTAGATAAACATGTATTATTTTGTACTTGGATTCGTAGCTGTGAACTAAAATTGACTAAGATTTGCATTTAGCTATTGTATTATAGTATTCACACAAGAAATAAACCTGTGAGACTCCTTTACTGGACTATTCTCCAAAAAAGGGGTTTTCTGACATATTCATGCTCGCTTGGCAACCAGGTTTAAGATCGCATTTTAAACATTAGGTATATCAGAGTAGAGTGTACTTTACGTAGTTGAGTGCTTCTTAATAAATATCATAAATCAATCATGTCACAATAAAATCGAGCTACGATTAAATCCGGTCTGGTCATGGCCGAACTAGCTGCAAAGACGATCGGATAGAAACAATAACGAATCGATTTCGCACGCTACGACATTACTGGCCTAATTAACTTTAATTAAAAAAACAATCAATGTTATTTACAGAAGTATTCGAAGTATTTGTTTTAACATCGCGTAATATGTTTTTTTTTATATAAATTATTTATAGGCAACACGCATAGTTTTGTCTTGTCTGTTTAAACTAGATTAAAAACTAATAAAAATCAGAACTTATAAAAACGAATGCCATTTTTTTTTTTTTTTAAGGGGGGAAAATCATCGAATGACTTCTCCCGCCTGGGTGAGGCGGGAGGGAGTGTCAGACTCTTACTGACTAAAAACCACCCCGTTCCTTCTCCTGCACGTCGAGCCGGAGCCCCGGTTACCCGTTAGGTTCTCCGCGACTCCGAATCGGCATCGGCCGTATTGGGCCCCATCTGTGGTGGTCTGATGGCTCTTTGAGGCGCGCGCGGAACGCGACGCGCCGTACGCTCGGGTCTGTTTCTGGTCGGACGGGGAGCCACCCATGCTCGCCGTCCGCAGGCCCGCGCTTACGGTGGCCGGAGATCGTCTCGCGATCCCCGACGCCCGGTGTGTCCTTCGCGATGGCTGGGTTGCGAGGAGGCAGCGCTTCGCTGCCTCACGCGTCCCGCCTCCTCCTTAGCTAGCATCACTGCTTCGCAAAAGGAGGAGACGGCATCCCAGTCCCCCTCGCTCCGCATCATGGCCTGCACTAGGCCCGGACGCGAGAGGTCGCCATCGCCGATAAACGAATGCCATAATTAATCAATACCAAGGATTAATTTATACATTCTTTGCGTTTGTGAATAAAAAAATAGAATAAGTACCAAAGAGCAACATATACTTCTTTCATACTTCTTAAAGTAAGGCAACAAAGCTTACAGGTTATATGATGGTATTCGGTTACTGTACGTTACTCCATTTTATTGGAAAAAGTCAGTCAACAAAGCAGAATAACACTTGGAAAATTAGATACTACAATAATATCATTCGTCAACTTTTTCAAAAGTTCGTAACGGTCATCTATCATTTTAAAAAGCAAATTCGTACATTTCCGAAGTTCTCCGACCTCACACGAAGACGGTCATTCGGTTACGGACACATTAAGACGTCAAAAACCTCATTGACCCACATCGATACATTGTTCGTTATATAATCGAATCAATTAACATAATCTTTCGAAATGCCATTGGTCGATACTCGTTTCTCACCCAGTGAACCAGTAAACTTGTTAATTTTACCGGTTATTTTAAACCGAATGTTTGTTTTTGAAATGCGAATATTGTTTTCAAACTTCCTTCGTAGCCTTCCTTTAAAAATATTAAATTATTTAAAATCTGAAGTCTATTTTAGTAATGAAATAAAATGTTATTACCTTAGTAATATCAATACTGTGGTCTAAATGATTAAATTTACATGTAATAATTATATTACGAATTAAATCTGAAAATATTGCTGCCTTTTTCTGGCAAAATCTAGCTGTTTCACTAGGTATATCATTCTATTCCATTAGACGATAACTCCTTTTGTGTTGGTGGTGTGTTGTCATTTGAGAAATTGAGCCCAAGAAATAGTGAAGTCCCTATTGCTTTTAATTACAATTAACAAGTTACTAAGAGATTCCGTTGAGAAAGCTTACTATCACAAGATATAGAGCACCATATTATAAAAAAAACGTGGGAGGTAAAAATATGAAGTACAATTGCGAATAAAAAGCTTATCTTTAAGAAATTGCATCCATAAAAAGCGAAACTTTTCGAATTCGTGATTCACGTAAAAGAGTATGAAATTCGGTGAAATTCAGTATTACGTGAACCGATGTCCGGATACGATATTTTAAGATCTTATAAGTAAAAGACATATTCGGTTAAAGACCTGATTTTAGTAGCAGACATTTTGTTATATTTGGGTTTTATTATTTCTTTATAAACACGTAACTTGAATTATGAAGTACCGCCGTAAAGCTGGGAAAGGAATTGTATTACAATTAAAATTATAATAGTTTCCTTTTATAACACTTTTATAGCGACTTTTTAATATACTTTTAAAACGTACCATTACTTATTACTATTATTATAGGTACAAATGAAAAAAGTTTCGAGAAACAAATGGCATGAGGAACAAATCGAAAATGCAAATCGAAGATCAGGGCCTGCGGACGGCGAGCATGGGTGGCTCTCCGTCCGACCAGAAACAGACCCGACCGTACGGCGCGTCGCGTTCAACGCGCGCCTCAAAGAGCCATCAGACCACCACGGATGGGGCCCAACAGGGCTGATGCCGATTCAGAGTCGCGGAGAAACTAAGCGGTTACCGGGGCTCTGGGTCGACGTGCAGGAGAAGGAACGGGGTGGTTTTTAGTCAGTAAGAGTCTGACACTCCCTCCCTCCCTCCCGTCTCACCCAGGCGGGAGCAGAGATTGAATGATTTTCCCCCCTTAAAAAAAAAAAATCGAAGATCAAGGTATCCGCATTTTTTTTATCATATGACGCTTGGGTCGTACTATTGTCACCTATTTAAGTTACTTCTCTTCACAAGTTAAACAGAATACTTTATCAATCGGAAACATCAATGTCATGAGCTAATATCTTGTATACTAACCTCATAGAAGGCTTTTCTATACAAATGACTCTGTAATGTTCTCAAATTATTCAACATTTTGAGATTCATGGACTAACTAATCAAATGTTTACAAAAACGATGAACATAAGAGCGAGTTTACACCAGCAACTGTTAAACCACAGTTTACTAATCTCGGTTAAACTTGCACTTTTGTTATATCACGATCGTGAGCTAATATTAACCCTTCAACGGTTACGTGTACCTTAGATTGATGTTATGTTATTTTCATATCGCATCGTCTTAGCGTGGTTAACGTAATGATCGCTTCATCTTTCGTAGTAAACGGCGGTTTAGGTAACATTACTAGTTGTAATTCAGGCTGATGTGAGTATCGTTTTGGTATTAAACCTTTATGGCATTATACTCACTTCATGGTTGCTTTTTATAGGAATGGTAGCAAGTGTGGGAGAGCCATGCTTCGGCACGAATTGGCCGGAGTGATACCACGGCCTCACAGAAAACCGACGTGAAGCAACGCTTGCGTTGTATTTCGTCATGTGAGTGAGGTTATCGGAAGCCCAATTACCCTTCCCTTCCTCAATCTCCACAATTCCTGAATCCCCAATGGTCCTCAAACTCTTAATCCCCAAAAGGCCGGTAACGCACTTGTAACGCCTCTGGTGTTCCAGGTGTCCATGGGCGACGCCGATTGCTTACCATCAGGTGATCCGACTGCTCACTTACCGGCTTATGCCATAAAATAAAAAAAATGGGAAGAACTTTACCTTAGATGTTGACTAACGATATTTTGTAGAATCCTGAAAAAGAGTATGTCATAAACTATTTCTATAGTCATTAGATCTTTAGATCTCTTACTTTGTCTACTCACTTTTTAATCAATAGCTAATATATGTCATCCTACTTACATTAGGTACTTACTTCATCTTTAATGTTCTTCTTCGTTATGTTGTTAATCTTCTTTATAATCTATTACAGTTTTGATACATCTAGAACATATAAGGAACATAATATCTACCAGTACCAAAAACACAAAACTATGCGACGTAATACGACAGTCAGTACACACTTACACAGTATCTCAATAATTATTAGAAAAACGTGGAACATTTCGCTTCACATCCGTCTTCCGTGAGAGGTTCCGTAGCAAGTACTTGGTAAATACCGGTATAAGCAGAGAGGTATTTGAACGTCTACTGTTACGTTATGTCATAATAATGTGACAGCTTACTGGCTTAGGGCTCGAACACATCGAGGAGGTTGACACGAACTAAATAACATTACATCAATTCCATTTTTCCCTTGAATTGGAAATTCCTTTTAAGAATAAGAGAGAAATCCCTAGTACCTTAATTTACATTGGTTTAATAAAAGCTAAACTCTTAGATTGCCAGATGCCCGCCCACATTACTGAAAAAGTCGTGAAGCTATCAGAATTCACGACGTGAGCTTCAAAGACCATGCCATACCATTCACTATACTACGCTTAATTGCCTAAAAGGTAGGTAGGTAGGTCAGAGTACTAATTTCATGTGCATGGTTACATTTAAAGAAAAATATGTACTATCATCGCCGCGACTGCGCACGCTGCTCATGAAGAAGAACCACTCTGTGGTTCGAAACTAGTAGAGCTTTTCTCAGTACATTCACATGAGTAACCAATGATTTTTAGTTAATTTGAGTATGTCCCACAATAGTTATTATAAAAACAAAAATATGTACCAACCCTATTAAAACTAACTGCGTTAAAAGGCGTGGTTCACACAGGAAACACTCGAACATAAAACTTACGTTATTTACACATGTGCACGCCTTTACCAGTTCCCTGTCCTTTCCTTTAAAGATACCGCTATCTTTTCATTAACCTACAATCATATTTACTAGTTTTACTACGTATTACATAACTTGTATGACAACAAACATTACTTAACGCATGAATAGTAGAAAACTATGTTTGTCACAAACACTTTATCCGACTTTGTCAGTAGGAATTTCAAGTAATAAGTGAACAACTATTCAAGCAATTTTCGTCTTTGTAAACTCGTTATTTAGAGTTCATTTTTAGTGGACTCAGACCCGAGAAAATAAACTAAAAAAAGTCATGTTAACCAAAATCAAAAAATTGTAATATTTAAACAAATATTTTGCTAGTTTAATACAGTGCTTGACAAAAATGAACCAAACAGTAACAAGTGAATTGACGACGAAAGACATTTCTGGCCCGAAAATCAAACTCTAAGTCGTAACATAATAAGTACCGTAATGTTTACAAACAGTAAAAGCCTTGATTTGTAATGACATCAAACATCCGGCCTGTAATCGATCAATCAACGCATAAAATCGATGTCATAATCATTTCACGTCACTCCGGCTTTGTGAGTCCTTATGTAACACATGTAAGTAAGTAGATTACATAGATTCACTGTTTATCCTCGTGTTTTATGACGGATCGCTGTTTGTATAATATTATTTATTAAAATAAATAAATCAGCCATGTTATTTTGATAGGTCTTTCGTTTTTATGGAGATTTGCATCACTAGTGATTAGCATCACTTATGAGTTGTGAAAGCAGTGACATTTCGGAAGCATAATTTTAAGACATTAAAATAAAATAAAACCCTCTTTTATGTTTCCTTCCTTCAATTACAAAAGTAATTATTAGTCGGTCCTAATAATTACTTTTTGTTACTGACAAATAGCTATCAAAAACTACATTTAAAAACAAAGACCTAGATCCAATTAAGACAAGATACGTCACGATCACCGTATCACATCTAGCAAACGCAGTCAAAATTATCTCGATGGAAACGAATTGTCAGTTGTCAATGTGTCATTATTTTTGATGTTATCTGTGGAGACAGTTTTTTTTTTCTTTAATTAAATTAATCTGACCTCATTTTCTCATTGAACAGGTCATATGGACTATGATTGTGGTTAGTGAACGTAATATAAAAGGCATAAACAGGGCTATTAATAAAACATAAAGCGACTAAGATTATTCCGCATATTAATCTAGTATTAAATATGACCGATGTCCTGTTGTTATAATTCCATTTTACATTTATTTATAGCACAAAAGGAACCTGGTTAATCTTGGTGCTAAAATGAGATAGATAATACAACCGATTTATTACTTCCTTCTGTTTTGTTAAATATTTCGATAATTCAAAATAATAAAAAAGGATGTCGAAAACAAATACAGTTTCATTAATTAACCTTGAAGCCAAGATCACAAGCTATACTAAGATTTTCGAAATAAACCTAGTTTACTTACAAAGGTCAACATAATTAATATTTTAATTACAATCTGGTGTTAGTAGGTTTCAGTCTAATGTTTTTAAAATTATAAAGATACAAGTAGTTTAAGTACACAGCTATAATATAATTAGGTTTTTTATACCTAACTTCCAAATAGTTAACCTCATAATGATATTGTGTAACTACTATGAATGGAAATTATTTAGTCTCCAAAACCTATCTCGTTTCCTATGTATTACGTTTATGTATTACAAACAAAGTCATAAACTTTATCAGTGCGATTATTCTCGTAGCAAATTTCTCGAGTAAAATTTCTCCAACCTAGGCGTATGAGTATGGGGTCAAGTTGTACAACAATAAATAACATTACACAGATACTACCTTTCCTGCGCCTATAGTTTTCATCATAAACCTTACAACACAAAACATCAAATGAACAATTTCCTCGTATAATAACAACAAAACAATTAGACATCAATTTTGTTTAGACACGCCTGCGCTATAAATAATAGAGGTAATTGTCAGCCAATTTGAAGTATGAAAATTAAACTGATCAAAGGGCAGAGTGAATCTCATAAGGGCCTTTCTATTGAAGGTTATGCAATTTCTAGCAGCAAGAGTAGGAAGTTTTAACCTGTAAATGAAAATTATAGTGGTATACTAGTTCGTAAATATTAAAATTTTATGATGACTTTCTTATTGGACATCGTTAGTCTGAGAATGAAAGTTTCTATTTGCCACGATGATAACACTACCTTTTTAAACATAAAACAGCATTTAGACAGTAAGGTACCCCATAATCAATCAAAGTATAATTTTATTAATATTTTAAGTATATATATATATATATATATTTGAAGAAGGTTTACTATTGAAATCCTATTGCGATAGTAACGTAGTTTTTTCGGAAATTGTCTACCACATACGAAGAATTGTTCAATTGATTATTGTTTCGGAATAGTCAACACATCGCGTCATACATTAGTCAGTTGCTCAACCATAACACCAAAGAGTTAGCAAAAAAATAAGGACACTAAAAGCCACCTCTGCCCTCTTATAAAGATATTTAGAATAGCAGATACAACGCTATGATGTAACTTGACTTCTGAAAACAAGGAAGCTATCAACAAAAACATCTAATAAATACATTCTAGATCAAATCTAGTCAAATATCTGACAGCTCAAATTAACCAGCCTCAATTTACTTGGGTAAAGCACATGATCAATTAACTATTATATAATTCCTCTATGACTGTTTCAATGGTTAGTTTTAAATATTTAGTGTTTCATCATGACAATTATTATGATTAAAATCTCGAAATGTTAGACAAAAATGTAATTTATTTAAGTTATGATGCAAGCTAGGTAGAACAATGCAATTAATGTTTATTTTACGTTGGTTGGTTACCTTTCCTTTATAATTTCTTGTTCATTCTCCTAACATATCATTTTCATATATGTAATAGGTACTTTTATTAATTGTTATTCCCTTTTACTTAGCTCAAATTTTATCTAATTCATTAACACATCTATTTTATTATCTTTTTACCATCGCCAATCTCTCTATCATTTCTTTTTATTACTTTAATATCTTTAATAATTACAATAACGATTTCTGCACAAATTTCTCATTTCGTGTCATTAAACTATGTTTATTATTTTGTCTCTTCACTTTGACTTTTACGTTAAAGATCTGCTTCATTACTCAGCACTTTAAAATAAAAAGTACAGTCATGATTACATTCTCTAGCATTATCTAGCTGCTATTTTATATCTTACTTAATAATTACGAAGTAAGAGCTAATTCAATGATCTGATCTTAGAATCAGCTTGTGAGTGTAACCATGACTATCCTACATCTTAACGGTCATGTTTCCTTTAACTGCTTAGTTAACTTCATCCGCCTAGATATTACTTGACGTTTTTGGTATTATAGAATCAATTCCTCTGATTCGACATCTCATCTTTTGACCTTATATTGCCATCATTGTCATAGCTAGACTACACTTTTAGATCCATTACTGAAGTTAGATATCTCCAATAGCACGCGACTTAGCTTCATTTTTATCTCTCTCTCTCTCTCTCTCTCTCTCTCTCTCTCTCTCTGGCTCTCTTTATCTTTTTTATTCAACTGGTGTCGTATTAATGAAATTCAAATACTTACACATTCGGTTTCTTACAAAAGTATTGTAAAAGTTGGTCACATAAAGCCGACAACATTACTCCTAAGTGAGAGCTATCAGTCGCTTTATTCCACCATATTACTTCACAACTAAGTGACAAATGCATTCAAATAACAACACAACGCCGCCCACGTAATATTAACATATTCTTCATACTAAGCTTTGTAGCCCATGCTAACACAAATTCATTAAATTAACTTAAGAGATCACGGTTCAATGATTTGACAAATGAGATCAATTATTTACCTTACGTCATCGGGAAGTAAGCTTACTTCGACATAGATACAGCTGCTTATCAACCTATACTTAACAAACCAATCTCTTTAAAAGAGTTCCAACCTTATCGTTCAGTGATAAAATTCGAAATCTATTGTTGTATATTAACAGATTAGGATAGTATTATGTGCTGTCATATGTACTTTCTACCATTGTGATGGGTCTGTGCTGTGGGATATGTACCATCTTCATAAGCTTTCGAAATATTTGAACGAAGTCGTGACTGCATTAGTGGTGATGATTTAATCCTTCGTCGTCTTTTTTGGTATTGCAACTAGGTAGTCTACTTTCTCAATTTCTTGTTTGGATTCTGTGGGAAATACCATCGGTGTTATAGTAGAGAGCCTTTGTTTTAGAGTTTATTGTTTTTCTTTGAGTTAGTAAAAAAATAAACATGAGACGGAAAATTAAGAAATGAAAGTGAAGGAATTACTGATCGGGTTGTACCCAAAAAGTACATGCACAAAATTAATATTCAACCAAAAGAAGAAGACAATCAAAATGTGAGTGGACCCAGTAAAGCGTGGGTGCAACGAAGGCGCAGATTTATATAATCCGCAAACAATGACTTTAATACAAAATTCGTTCATCCATAAGTAACAAAAAAATTCATAACATGCATTCTAACACCCACATTTCCCAGTTATGAATCCTATGTTATAGACAGCGAACCAATTACCATACAATACTGGTCATATACCTATAGTTCCGATTTTCACTTTAGCTCAAGTGATTCTTGAAGATTACTGGTATAACGGCAAATAATAAATCAGTGCGTTGTCACCATTGTAATAAGGATTAGGTACAACATTTTGTAGACAGTTTGAAGCAGTATCAGTTCGGGAATAGCGCTCAATCGAAAGTATAGTTCGATAGTACACGCAAGTGTATGTGTAACCTTTGGTGTATGTACGTATGTAATGCATAGTGTAGGTCTGTCAGTAAATACATTTTAGGTCCCACTTGGTAAACAAAGCGTTAGGAAACACTACATAGAGACGTATTATTTTAACAGTCACGTTCAATAGTGCGACACAATAAATTCAGTTCTAAGCAATGCATCCTTGAGCGTGGTCCTCTCTAATGCCAAAGATGAGGTAACGTACGCAGAACCGTCAATAGTATTTCCATTGGTAGCTACATTGTTGCTATAGAAAGACTTGCAGCATACTTTTGCAGTTATATACTTTGTTATAAGCGTATAAGGTCTGATTTCGAAGTGCAAGCTAACCTTTCTTACGTACTTTCTTAAAACAATTGGGTAGTTTCCTAGTAAAAAATAAATTATTTTGACTTTTCAGTCTAAGCAAGTATTAAAAAATAGTTACACTTTCATTTATTGATTTGCCGATATACTTAATTTTCGATTTATTCTAGCATTTTATTCATAAAACAGTAGTGTTTTTGACATTTCGATAAAAGTGTTGAATTTGACTAGTTGTCAACTACCGTATTGAAGGTTTGTTAAAAATTTATTTGCTTGGGATTTTAGTTAAATATACTTATCAGTTAAAAAAAACAAACAATTTACGTCTATAATAAATACATTAATATTTACTGCGATAGGTACACAAAATACATAGCTATTGTATGCCGTAAACAATAATACCTACTTGCAGGTCGATTAAGTAATTTTATGTAGCTTCGAGGCAAAGTCATCTTATCTTCTATTATGAATATGTAATCATCTTTCCTTAGTGTAAATATAATAATAAACATCTATCTATAATACTCTTTATTGCTTTTGTTCTAACATGTACTTAAACTTAGTTATTAAAATTTCTTTCACGATATTACCTCTAGAGTATTACCTAAAAACGCTGAGTTCATGATAATAGGTCTGGAACTTAGGTATCTACTGTTTTACTGTAGGTATTAGTAAGTAGAATTAAATTGTATAATCGATCCATTTCGATGAAAACAAAACAATGTGTATAAATCGTTTGTTAATCACCGAACAGCAGTTTTCACTCAATAAAAACGAAATACTAACTTTTATTTACACTCAATATCCGCAAGTATGCACGCAATAGTAAATCCCTAATCGAGATACAAAACGCAGACACAATGACATAGTGATGTTCCTTAATGTTACCGCAATGTAACATGTAACATCGTGTTACATAATGTAACATCGGATTATTGGCGCGGAAAAAATCGTCGACTACGACTCACTGACTCATCAACGCATGTCCGACCTAGAAAGGGAAACTGATTTAATGATATTGTGTGCTTTATGTACCTATCTATGTATGTTGACATTTTTGTTGGAATTTTAATAAGTGAAACAGGGACGCTGTCTAAATTAATGCTAGGTATGAGCCTCTCGTTCTTGATCGAACCCGGAAGTAGCCAGTGTCACGTCATTAGACGTTCAATAGACGACAGCTGCTGTGATAGGGCAAAAAAACCTCTTCTTACATTTGCGTCATCTGGTAAGTAAAAATACGGTAGCTGTGATTGTTATTGTACTGAAGCTGCGAATGTGGGGCCGGCCTCTTATGCATGAGGGTGCGGGTTCGCAACCTACCATCGGCAAGTACCAATGTGACTTTTTCCGAGTTATATGTACTTTCTAAGATTATCTAGACACCACTGACAAACGGTGAAGGAAAATATCGTGAGAAAACCTGGACTTATAGTTTCTAATTATAAATTTGTAAATGTAAATGCTCAAATCTTCTCCGTGTGAGAAGAGGCTTTGCTCAGCATTGGGCATTTATAGACTGATGATGATGATGATGAAGCTGGCGAAGACTATTAAAAAATCGACCAAAATCAAATTCTTCCTCCACAACATTAAATAAACCTCTGAGAAAAACCGAATATAAAAATTGAAGCCATAAGTATAACATGTCACATCACCATCCAACAAAACCAGTACATCATCAAAAATTAATTCAAAACCCGAATTAGATACAAGAACCCGATTCACATTCCTTTAAACCACTTTCATTACTCGATATAGGAATCGACACCCACAAAATTTATTGGTATGCGAATTTGGACCCAAATCGATAAGTACCCGGTTTTATCGGTTGTCTGACCTTCACGGTTCACATTATCGGTTCAGGAATGTTGGGACAGGCTTCTTGTGGTAGGTCTTACCCTAATACGCCTTTTAAGTTCTTAATAAAAGCTGTGATAACTTCGTTTTGGTTAGATAAAGATGACCGAAATATATCGGTCCAAATAAACAGTCGAACAGGAATTGATTGTTGAAGATAAATATAATTATATGTATTTCTAAAAGAATAGTATTTCTTGAAGATTGTTTCGGTATACTTTATTTATACTCCCTTTTTTAAGATTCAATGCTGCGCTGGTAGATAGACTGGACTATAAAAGGCCTTACAAAAGACGTGAAAAATGAAATAACTATAATTTGAAAACAGAAGATTATAAAAATGATTATTATAATCCAATAAAAATATTAGACTAAAACTTAAACTTTCAAACACAATTTTCATGGAAGGTAATAATATTTTCTTATTTGTAAGCATTGACCTTATAATTATCTTGACTGCATTTTTACAAACTCTTTCAATAGGTCTATAATTCTCATTAATACGCATACAACAAAATTATCGCGATCACTTTCTCACTATAATGAATTTAATTGACGATGCGGAAAATGCATAGCAGACGTAATCAATATAGTGATTTGTTGAATGTTTCCTCAAACTTTATTTATGTTCAAATACTTAATACGTACCTATCTATTTTACTTCAAATGTAATGTTTTTTGACAACGCGGATACAGGATACTGATCGTTCGCGATCGTGGTGTAATGGAATCCATTTATAGACAAGGAATTTAGTTCAAAATCGCATTATCATGAAGTTTAGTACGTAAAGCATTTTATTATTCTTTTTAAAATACATCACTATTTACTTTTTATTTATAATTTTGTTCACGAATATAAATATAGATAGATAAAGCAAATATGGGCACCTAATGAGAAGTACTTAGAATAGGTTTTTAGTTTCAGAGAAAATGTTCTTCAGACAATAGCTTTGAGCTTAGTATGCTTCTAATGTATGTACACCAATACGCCATACACTTCCCGAAAATCGAACCCGAGACACTTTGCCCGGCAGTTGCACTAATGACCCCTCGACTCTACCAACGAGGCAGGACCTATTACAAGGAGTTGTAAATACAACAGGAAAATTAGCCGCAGAATAGTGTCACACCTTCACATCCGCAGAAGGTGCACATTTCGGTATTTAATACCATTGTACAATTTTCACTATTTATGTTTTGAGTCCCATGTAATAGGGGGTGCCTATTGCCATATACCGGGCACATTTCCAGACTCCATGCTACTACTGAGATTTTTAAAAACCCAGTAATACTTTGCCCGACCCGGGAATCGAACCCGAGACCCCTTGCCACTCAGCCAAAGACTGCCGTCTTTATGTATTATTTTTTAAATATTAAACAATATACCTCTAGTTATACCGTTTAATTATACGCACGTACCGGCCGGTGTTTCTCGGTGTAATAACTAAGTACTTATTTTATCGCACAAAAAATTCATAGATAAACTATACATATATTTATGAACTGTAAAAAACCTTAACTGTAAGTTAAACGGCTATCATAATAATGTCCGCTTACTAATTAGTTTCGCTTTACCTTTTTCTACAATAATGTTTAATGTTAGTAACACACTATTAGATTTTACCTTGACAATAATTATTGCCTAAAATTTGTAACAAATGGACCAGGAAAGGTATTATTATTAATAGTCGTACATGAGCTTTTATTAAGTGACTGTAATAGAGGTAACATGCGTCATATCATAGTCATAGTCCCATTATGTCTATGTATGAGTTCCGTATTTCTTTATGTTATAGCTTACGACATTGAAATGTCGTGATGATTTTATACTTGCACTAATAGTGACTTAAATAGTACCTAATGTACGTAGGTATGTATTTAAACAATGGATAAACGATTACATATGTTCTAAATAATGGTGTTTACATGCGTGCATTTATAATAAAAAATGTAGGTATTGGATAACAGCAACATAAGAATTCAATTGTATATGTTACCGGCCAAACCCGATTTCAGGACAGACTAGTTTTGCCTAGGCTAAACTAGTTCTTCCTATAAGCGTTAGGATTAACTAGTATAGCCTAGTACAAACTAATTTGTCCTAACCAAGATAGGACAAACCAGTTTAGGCTAGGACAAACTAGTTGATCCTGATATAAATACGCACACTCTAGGATAAACTGGTATGGACTAGTCTAAACATTCAAATACATCTAGAAAGTCGGAATAAATAGATAAATTGAATAAAATACTCCGTAATTGAAAAAAATATCATTTAAAAATATAAGTCCCATGTAATAGAGGGTGAGTCTATCGCCATATTTTTTTTTTTGGGACAAGCCCGCCACAACCTCCCATAACCGCTGCAACTCCTGTAAGCCAGGATCTACAGTAGATACAACCATGAAAACACCGGAACACTGAAGTCCGGCGCGTCCCAGGGACATGAGTAACTGTCTTGGTTCCCGCAACGAAGTGAATCAGAAGATATTATAAGAGGAGAAGAAGAAAAAACTATGGTTTTCACTTCCCTCGGTGAATTATTGCAGGAGACAGAATGAATTAA
The DNA here is from genome assembly GCA_038387885.1 of Spodoptera picta. NCBI lineage: Eukaryota > Metazoa > Arthropoda > Insecta > Lepidoptera > Noctuidae > Spodoptera > Spodoptera picta. Next base: position 4,052,815 of record JAZHFQ010000733.1, on the reverse strand, counting down.
GCCTAAAGGCACAAAGAAGAGACTGTACAACTGGGTGAAGCCCAGTCGCCAAGCACCACGGAAATTTGACTAAAAACTAAGTGGGTCCTATGTGTGAGCTGTTATACTTGCTTCCAATAATAAGTATGGCAAAAACGCCTAAACGCACGGAAATTCGTTCTAGATTCCACAAGGTCCGTATAATAAACTACACCTGACGAAACAATTAAATTATTTAACATAGTGTTACGTTCATATTGCCAGAGATCACACTTCCAGAGTATGTGATGGGCCGACTGCTCGTATCGCAACTCCTCTGTCGAACATTGGCACCATGGTGAATCAATAAGTTTAAATGAGAACAATTTGCTTTTAAAGTTTTTAAAGTTGCCGTGGCCAGTAAGAAAATGGGTATCGCCATATACCGGGTATAATTCCAGACTCCGTGCTACTACTGGGATTTTTTAAATACCCAGAGTAATACTTTGCCCGACCAGGGAATCGAACCCGAGACCCCCTTGCCGTTGCCCGGCAGTCGCACTTGCGATCACTCGGCCAACGAGGCAGTTTTTTTATTTGCCAAGATTATTTCGAGGTTTAGATCATATATTTTTTACTTAAAGACGGTAAGACATAGGTACCTAGCTAACGAATCTCACCGAAACAAAGTCTTACAAAAATCCTATACAACCTTAGCTCAAATACGCAACGTGTCACATAAGTGTGGAAAACAAGATGAACGCTTAAATGTCCCAAGAGTAGGTAACGCCTGCACCAGTGCACCATTTCACAACATTAACTCGTCGAGTACCGGTTTTGTAGACACAATTATAGAACAATAGGTTGCGGTCACTGGTGACCGCTTGGTATTTGACAGTTTAAACCGTTTACGTAAAGTAAATACAAATGTGATGCATTTGCGATACAAGAACAAGAACAAGAGCAACGACTCATTAAGCTAGTGTGAGTTAAGAAAATAGGGACGTGACATTGTAAAAAAATCCGTAAGGCTTGCAAGCCAAGTGACAACAGAGTAAAACACATACATTTTCAAAAATATCTTCAGTCAATGTCCCTATCACTAGTCTTCCCGCGTGTATCGTAACTTACTAAGAAGATATATTTGACAGAGTTCAGACCTGAACCATTTAAACAACGATCTTCAACCAACACCACCAAGTCAACATCAAAGTTAAGAAGGACTCTTTTATGCAAATAGGCAAGGTAGGGGTTATTATATTATGTAGCCACGGAAGACTTAACGGTGTGGTTTTTAGTCAGTAAGAGTCTTACACTCCCTCTCGCCTCACCGGGGCGGGAGAAGTCATTGGATGATTTTCCCCCATCAAAAAAAAGGGTTTATTTATATTATGTAGAAAAGCCCGCTTACTCGTCCAGTTGACTGTCACTGACAAACCGTTGTTGACTGTTTGAAAAGCATAAAAAAATTAATTTGAAATTCGAATCACTAAAAGTACACACAACTACTTCACAAATTCACACTTTACGTAAACGCAAACTTGGAGAGCAGCTTGACGCGTACAACACGTTACGATTTGTCACATAACTAGTGTACACGCGAGCACAAAATCGATGTCACGCTCCATATAGCTCACTATGTACAGATGAGTACAGTATTGAGAAATGTCACGTCATTTGCACAATAGCGAATATAATAGCTAATGTGTTGAGTGAGAGTTTCTACGTGTGTTTGAAAGATTATTCATATTTTTAGTTTTGTATAAGAGTATAAGTAATTAAAGTGACTGCCTCGTTGGCCGAGTAGTCGCAATTGCGACAAGGGGTGTCGGGTTCGATTTCCGGATAGGGTAAAGTATTACTGGGCTTTAACATAATAACATCACGCCTTTTTATCCCCGAAGGAGTAGGCAGAGATGCACATTATACGGCACTTAATGCTACTGTACAATATAACACCCACTTTTCACTATTTATTTTATGAGTCCTATTCCTATGTAATAGAGGATGAGCCTTCTGCCATAATACCGGGCACAATTCGAGACTCCGTGATGCCGATACGATAAAAATTGTAAAAACTATATTTTTTGTCAGCATTCTGTTTACACCTTGTATACTCACGTGAAAAAACATATATGAAAGAAGATAGAGATTTTTTTACATCTTTTGCGGAAACCCCTACAAGTGTCAAGTCGCACCGGGGCTACTAACTTATGAGCAAGCAGTTCGCACACCGACAGTAAACTTTTACATTTTCTTGTATATTAAATATCAACATTTTAATAAATCATAATCGTAATAATAAGATAAAAATGCATATTATTATAATATTTTTCACGTTATTTTTCAGTGTCATGTTTACCTACAATAAGCTATCTCATTGATGAATCATTCGAGATAAAAAATTCTGAGTTCTGTATAGGTACCTAATTTATTACCAACTAGCAGCCCTTCCCGGCTTTGCACGGGGAAGACAATTATTATTTTTTCAAATGTAGGTAGCCTATGTCAAATTGGAAGAATGTTGCATTCTATTGGTGAAAGAATTTTTTAAATCAGCCCAGTACTTTTTGACCCTATTCATTACAAACATACAAAAATAGGTACAAATATTTCCTCTTTATAATATTAGTATAGATATGTTAAATTTCATTCAATGAAGAAAGATAGAATAACCAAGGCTTCGAGTAAAGTCGCATAAGGACAAACCAAGGAAACATCGCCGTTAGCAATGCATTAAAGCAGTAATATGATACTTAATATTAATCACAAACACTCATTAGTTAAATGTCGGAAACAATGCAAGTACAACACTATCAATTTGTCGCTTCACCTCAGGTCGCCAGGAAAACATGGCATTCTCATCAGATTAGCAAAGGGAAGTCATTTTATACGAGAATCATAGAAATCCCATCACATTAAAATACCTATATCGCAGTCATTTTAGGTATTTATTACAATAATATGATAATTCTGTATTGCGGAAATGTAAAAATATAATATTCATTGTTTAAGATAAGTCTCTGTGGATTATTGTGTTTGTGCGTCGTATAATTAATTGTTGTATGTCGAGTAAGCGGGTTGTAATTACCGTTTTATATTGTTGTATTTACGGCGGCGTGGGATTTCAAAATAGTTTTATAGTTCCATTCACTAACAACGTAAGATGTACAATTGTAGAGGTACAATAAAACGGGAGTTATTGTAGTACACGATATGGTTATTAGGAAAATGATTAATCAATGAAACATCACAAATACATTAAAAAGAAATCAGTTACCATATACGCATACCGAAAAAATAATAAATGTATGGATTAAATCCCTTAATGACATGCAGTAGTTTGTCGAAACTTTCGTAGTGATTTCAGAAGCGATGTTAATCGTCCAAGTAAGTTTTTATACGAATTTGATCAATTGATTTCGAATTAAACAAAAACAAAAGTAGGAGATCCTCGATTTGTCACAATTTTCTAGGTAAGTAATAACGGCAACTTTTTGCAACATACCTATAAAAAATAACAATGCATATTTTAAAATTCACAGACAATAAAAAGAACAACATACTTTTTTAAATAGAGATTCCATCTAAATTTATGACTAAACCGAATGACGACCTATGACCGAAATTTAAAAACAAAAAAATTACCGTTAGTACCGCAAACTAATATTTATGTTCTTGATTATACGTTTGATAATAGATTATTTTACAGTTTATATATTAGTTGGACGCGTAAGGTCAAATCATGTTCATTGAATGACCCTAGAATGAACGGCCCTGCCGCGGTTCACTGCACTCGCGAATGATTTCATCAACCGATGAGTATTATAATTCGGAATCCGCATTTATGTATCATCGAAGGTACTTTTAAACAAATAACTAGTGATGTGAATGACTCGTTATTGCTTTTTATTGCCATCTTTGTGAGTAATGAAATTAGATATGTTTGTATTCTTCGTATATTTATCGTTTTTCAATTGAATATTTGAAGGTCTGTTTACAATCGATTTTTTACAAAAAATTTGACCAATATGCATTGATTTTAAACCTAACAAAGAGTCACTGCCTTGTTGCTATGTTAACAAAAGGAAACAATGTATTCAAAAATGTTTGTTTCTGTTATAAATTCGCAGTAGCATATTTTGGTTTTTGGAGTTAATCGGGAGACTAGAGGGATAGTGATACCTATAAATAGATTAGTTTAAATGCTACAGCTATTAGTTTAAATGCTATGCTACTAAATTAAATGCTATGCTACTAAATTAGATCTTAATTAAATTGAGAAACATTTCCTTCTCCTCCAACTGTCAAATATATGACCAGCCTATTACGAATCAATGTTCTTAATTTCTTGTACCATTGTTCAACTGACATTAATTGATTGAATGATTTGATTGATCAATCTTATTGCTAGTACCTCTATAAGATATGTAGAACATTCAGACTGTAGTTTACATTTTGCAGTTCATTGATCATGATTTATTTAGTTTATTTATTTCCTATATAGATACTTAATGTAAAAAACAAAGTTGTAATGTAGAGATTTTATATCTGAATAGGTTGCTTATGGGCAGATGTGCTCCATCGTAGGCCAAATGTCGGCCCATAAAAATACTTAAAAAAATATATGATTTTATGTCTGATGATACCTAGGTAGAAGGGAAGCTTGAGATCGAGAATCACATAGAGCGAAACATGGGCAAAATAGCTAGTTAGGTAAATAAATAAAAGATGCACATAATATTATGAAAGAATAACATACACATTATGTATCTAACTAGACTAGCTACAACATCACATCACTAGCTGCCTTCATAATAACGACATAGTTCATCGTTTTAAAAAAAGCATAATAATTCATGTCCAAAATTCGTATAATTATGTGACTTATGTCATAGGTAATAAAGATGCATATCATTATATTATGTGGCTAAGGTTACCAGTTAACGCGGTCAATCCCAGCATTTTTGGTCAAGTTCTGACTTTCTATACGTAGGAATTGTGTTTATGGATATGTCATATCAAACTTGCGTAGGTTTTTTTTAGTTTCTAATGTTACTTATTTTGGTATTTTTGTTAAATATAATGGTTATGATCGCGATTGCATAGCAAGAACTCTTGTTGTCGATTCCCGAGAAGGAAAATGGCATTCCTAAGAAATATTAATTTTTGAAAAATATTTGTTGGTTAGATAATATAATTAGGAACAGATAATATTCAGTACAATTTGTTGTGCCGTGAGCTTAACAAAATACCTATGTATTATATAACAGGGAAAATACATTAAGTCAAAAGTGTTGTAAATATTTTACTGGCGCTTTCACATAAATAGGCATATTACGTACAAGATAGGTACACATAGGTGTCTTAGGTGAGAATCTTACTAAATTAAAAAGAACTAAATAGAAGTACAGACTGCAATAACTTAGTTACAAATTACTTATTACACAATAACTTCTGAATATACCAATAATTTGCCTACTTATGTAAGTCCGATTGGGAAATTCTACTTCAAAAATTTTGTCTCTTTACTGATGTTCTGCACGATTTCTCTCTATTTGCAATAGAATCGGAAGTATGATATATATAGGTATGTCTTGTTAAATATCACAAGACTGTAACTAAATCACAGTACCTAAATTGTAAAATTGAATGATGCCATAAAAAATAACTTCTTGAATAGTTTTCATCTTGTAGATACATACAATACGATACAGTTTAATTTTTATGACGTTGCATATGAAAACAGAATTTACGAATTTCATAAATCATTATCATATAACCTTGTTTGAAATTTAAATTAAATGCACAGTTCCAACCGTAATTAAGCTTTATTTACTACAGCTTAAGTTATCTAAGCTTAAACACAAAACCATATTCAAGACAAAATCCTCCTAGGCTGGCCAGCTGACACAATTTCGCAAATACTACAAAATGAACCCTATCAAACTGTCGTATCGTCCCATACTTTCTCCAAAACCTTACAAAACAAACTTATTTATATTTTCTTTTGAAAAATATGCGTTTTTAGAACACCTATGTTAGTAGGCCGGGTTAGAGGTTAGTGGCATGAATAACGATTATTATAGAGGTAAACACGTAATATGTAAAAACTTATGTTGCAAACAACTATGATGTAAAAAGGTTTCAATAACAACGTTTAACTACTTTTTTTATTAATGATTCACCGCTGATTACTTACTTTGCATGTAAGTTATGTATTTGCATCAATACTTTTAACGCAATGAAATCACGAACTGATAATATAACTGACGAATTGCTTTTCCAATTAAAACATCGATGCTGTAATATGGATATTGATTTCCAATTTTACATACCACTGTCGCAGTCAATAAAGTTTTTTTTTAATATTACTATTACCTATAGGGTTACATGGTATACCTACCTTTAATAGGGTTGTTGACTTATGAAGTGTGTATAGGTACATAAATACCTAAATAAATAATATTGTTTTTATATTATGAACCAAATGTTTTTGACAATGTCCTAATCCTAATCTGTTATTAGTATTACTATGCCAGATTAGTACGTCACTAACATCATTTTAATACCAAAGGACCATTAACAAAAAAAAATGAACAAAATCTTAATGTACTTATTTTACACAACTCTGCGTCATATTTTACCTCTTACCATCCTACAATTTACGTCGTCAAATTGTACGCTAACATTCATTACTATTTCTATTGATATTTATTGGTAAAAATGTCCAAATTTAACGTGGAAACGGCATTTATTGAGTTATCAAAGAAGCTAACAACATTGACATCTAAAATTAGTGCTCAATCTGCCACCATAGAAGCACAAAATAAGAAAATAGATGACCAGCAAAGGTTGATTGAAAAATGTTCGATTACAATAAATGAACAAAATAAGGTAATCGAAGATTTGTCTACAAAAATTAATGCATTGCTTGACTCAAAATGCAACCCGAAGAGCGAAACAGAAACTTGGCCCAAACTGGTGCGAGGGAGCGAGACCAATATAGTGCTTGATGATGCGGTATCAACAGTGGCAACGGTGACGGAACGCGCCCGGCGTGCGGAGGAGCGGGCCAAGAAGAATAAGGACGCGGCTATACTGCATAGGCGACAGCGGGTTAAAGAAATCGAAAATTCAAATGCAATTATTGATTTCAATAATTCTAGCAATGAAGAGGAGGAATGGAAAGAGGTAACCAGTAAAAAGAAAAAATCTAAGGCCTATCCTAAAGTCATCAGTAAGGGAGGGAATATGCAAATTTCGTCAATTCAAGCGATTGAGAAGAAGAAGTTTTTGCATGTCTGGTCACTTCATATTGATACGTCTGAGGACACTATTATAGAACACGTGACTAAAGTATGTGATTCAAAGGATGTGAAGGTGGAAAAAATTATTCCAAAAACTAAAAGAGACTATTCGTCATTCATGGTGGGAGTCCCTGAATCAAAATTTGAATTAATAAATAACTCTGAAAATTGGCCGTTGAATACTCGTTTTAATGAGTGGGTGTGGTTTCGGAACTACCGAAACAAATCTGAAAATGCCAAAAATGGCCAATAATGTCTTAAAATTATTTTATCAAAATGTGAGAGGATTAAGGACCAAAACACAAACTTTTAATAACAATTTGGCAGCATCGAACTATGACATCGTGGCCATAACTGAGACAGGCCTCAATTCGTCAATGCATGATGGGGAATTAATCCCGCCCGGATTTAACGTGCTTCGGTGTGATCGGATGGACGGAAGAAAACAGGGAGGTGTGTTGTTGGCGGTTAGATCGAGGTTTCAACTTGCACGGCTTCCCGCTGACAATGTGGACACCGCCTTATTTGAACTTGTGTGCGCGACAGTAAATTCTCGGAATAACAACTGTTTATTTTTATGTTGTGTTGTATATATTCCTCCTAAGTGTGATGCTGAACAATATATGCACTTATTCCGTATTTTAGAAAACATTTGCATTAAATATGAGAAAGTGGTGGTGATCGGTGATTTCAATATGCCTTCGGCAACTTTGGAGGTAAACAGTTATTTTGAATATATGAGCGCTTTCTGTGGATTTCAACAGGTAAATGAGATTGTTAATATTAATAACTGTAAGTTAGACCTACTATTGACAACACTATTGCCCGGCGACATAAAGGTACATTTAGCTGACGAGTCGTTAGTGAGTGTAGATGTGCAACATCCACCGTTAATGGTGACCTTATGTTTTAATGGACATTTTGGAGGGTCGTCATCATCGCAGACTTCTTTCGACAGTAGTCAACACAATGATAACCATTCAATGTGGAATTTTAAAAAAGCAAACCTTTGTCAACTGTATCATGATTTACAATTGATGAATTGGGATTTGATTTATGACACACAAAGTTCAAACTTAGCATTAAATTATTTTTATGACATAGTTAACAATTGTATTAATTTATGCGTTCCTAGGAAAAATGCCAGTAAATCGTACAAAAATAAGAGGACTTATCCCGAATGGTACACGTCGGATATAATAAAGGATATTAGGACCAAATGGAGACATCACAAATTATTTAAAATTACGTCATCTTTAAGTGATTACGAAACGTTTTCTCGTTACCGGTCAATAGTGAAACGTAAAATATCAGCTGCATATCAGGAGTATCAACATAAGATGCAAATAAATTTTAAGGACGATCCAAGGTCATTTTGGACATTTGTTCGAACTAAACAAATGCGTAGGAATAAACCCAAGATAACCAAGGACAATTTAGTGATTACGGAGGAAGAATCTGCGGAATGTTTTGCTACATATTTCCACTCGGTATATAGTAAAAAGCGACCGGCGCTTGATACTCATGCGGCGGAGCGAGCTGCGAGAGGTGGTTGCGCAGGTGCGGACTCTGCACGCGTACACATTGACTATCTTACCAGGAGAGATTTATGTACGGCTTTTCAGCGACTTAAGCCTAAGTACTCAGTGGGTCCAGATGGAATACCACCATTCGTAGTGAAGGACTGTAGTTCTGTTTTTCTGAAACCGTTGCTACACATTTTTAATTTGTGTTTGAGTGAAGGCCGCTATCCGGATTGCTGGAAAATAACACGAGTAATTCCGGTTCCAAAGGGAGGTCAAGGGTCAGATATCGAAGGATATCGCCCGGTAGCAGTGTTGTCGGCCTTTGCTAAGATTTTTGAGTCTATTTTACAAAAACGGATTTACTCACAGGTTGGGCAAACATTTTCTGAGGCTCAACACGGTTTTCGGGTGGCACGTGGGACGGGGAGTAACCTTCTCTCTTTTATGTCATACGTGACGCTAGCTGTAGACGCCGGTGGGCAGGTAGACGTCGCTTATTTTGATTTCAGGAAAGCATTTGATACAGTAAACAACGATATTTTACTTGCGAAATTGTCCAAAATAGGTTTCACCCCTCATTTGCTTAAGTTTTTTGCAAGCTATCTGGGGGATCGTCGCCAGTTTGTGGAATACGCAGGGCGAAGGTCTAAACCGTATTATACATACTCGGGCGTCAGTCAAGGGAGTAATCTTGGTCCACTGGAGTTTTTAATTATGGTTAATGATCTCCCTGAGGTCGTGCGCAGTGCGCGGTGCTTGCTATTCGCGGATGACCTAAAGGTCTTTCTACAGGTCGAGGACTCCGGGGGCTGTGCTCGGCTTCAGCGAGATCTTGATCAAGTAGTACAATGGAGCCGGGATAATGAGCTGTATTTTAACGTGGCCAAATGTTGTGTGATGACGTACACTCGCGCCCGCTCTTCAATTTGCTATCAGTATCAAATAGATGGTGCAATAATGCCACGTGTCTCAAACATCCGAGATCTAGGGGTTCACATGGTGACCGAGCTAACGTTTCGCAAACACGTCACGGATCTATGTAGCAAATCTTTTAGACATTTAGGGTTTATATTGAGACAGGGTCATGATTTTAAAAATATAGCGGTACTTAAAATTCTATATAATGCATTGGTTAGAAGCCATCTTGAAAATTGTGCTATTATTTGGAATCCACATGAGGACAAATACATTAAGATGTTGGAAAAAATACAGAACAAGTTCACAAGATTTTTGTATTTGAAATTGTATGGGATTTATCCATTTTTCCCATTGATGTACCCAAGTTTATTCGTCCTGGGGACAGTTGGGTACAATACACTAGAGGTGCGGAGAGATGTGGCACTAGTTAAATATATCGCCAGGGTACTACGAGGATTGGTCCATCACCCGGAAGTGTTGGAGATGTTGGGATTGCGTGTGCCAGACGGATACGTAGGGGCTCGTCGACGCCCCACCCTGTTGGAAGTGCCAAGGGCTAGGACTAATCTTCTTAAATATGCTCCTATTTCGCGTGCTATTCGGATTATAAATAGTGTACCGGAGCATGATTTGTTCCACAACCTACCAAGGTTTATTGAAGCAGTACAAAGGCATATTGAATATCACCGTATTGAGTAATTGGGTCTGTAGGGTTATAATATGTATGTCATACTGAGAGTATGTAACTCTTATAAGTCTAATAATTAAGGTGAAATTTTTATTAATTAAGTTACGTGTTAGACTTAAATGTGTCAGGAAATGTGATATTGCATTGGAATAAACTGTAAGATGTCATATTGTAAGGTGTTATAATAAATAAATAAATAAATAAATAAATACAAATATCATAATTATAGGTACCTATACATATCATCATATCCGCTAAATAACGGCTTAGGGTTTGGGAAGGTGTCGCAGAGAACCTAACGGGTTACCAGGGCTCCGGCTTCACGTGCAGGAGAAGGAACGGGGTGGTTTTTAGTCAGTAGGTAATAATCTGACACTCCCTCCCGCCTCACCCAGGCGGGAGCAGTCATTCGATGATTTTCCCACTTAAAAAAAGGGTATGGGAAGGTTGGCTCTAATCCCATATTTGATAACTGTTGTGTAGGTATGTGGTATACTCTATGGTCATAGTCTATGGTGATAGATTATCTATATGCGTGACGGAGCCCGCGAATTTGTAAAACAATTGAAGACGTAATAAACGTGTGTGTCGATAGTCTTCTCTCTTTTTACTTATATTTCGTTTGCTTATAACATACCTAACAATAACTTACTTTTGAGGAGGGAAATAATCAATTGACTCAAGAGCCCTGCCCTGGATGACGCAAGAGCGAGTATCAAACTACCACGTTCTACTCCTGCTTCGAGCCGCAGTCCCGGTTGGGCACTTTTATTAACTTTGTTTGTATTTGTATCACACGTAACCATAACGTCCATAAGCCATAACCAGACAACAAAATTCTCAATCTATTGCTGAACAAAAACCTCCCTCTTCAGAGATCGTAAGTAACCCCCACTTTTTCGCCTTGGATTGTATCATACGTTACGTAACTCCAGCCATAATTCCAAGTAACCACACAAAATCCATCCCGGTAGCATTAAAAGCATGCCCCCAATTAATCCGGGGTCGCAACACAATATTCAGTTCCATGCCATTTCATTCGAATTGTCTAAAGTAGTTTTTAGTAGGAAATATAAAGCCAAAACCACAAACCACAGCCTGGACGAAGGTAGATATGACCCAGCAAGTCAACATCATTGTCAACATCTGTCATTTTACTCATTGGATTTTTGACTTTATTTTAAAATTATAGAGTTGAAAATCTAATAAAGGAATATGACAGACAGGGGCAGGTTAACCTGCAGGTCTCTGTATCTGTATGACGTAATAGCGTCGTTTTCACTCACTGCAGGTTTCTATATTTGAGCCTATAATAGGACATTGATCTATTAAGAGATAATTGTAATGATCGAATGCAGCTGCTGAAACAAAATAGATGAAACAAACCCAGTACATCTGTAAGTGATTGATGAAGTAAGCAAATGGTGACTTAGGTACAAGCAACTCACATCTGAAACTCCTAGTTCTAAAGCTGTATTTCGGAATGTGCCTATGTGCCATGGGAACAGTGAGAAAGAGAAAATTGGGATCAAATAAAAAAAACTCATTTTCGTGTTGCATTGACAGAATAAGACTATAGTGTGTATGCACCCTGAAGCGTGGGAACTAGCATAATTATCATAATTTAACCAAATTTAAGATATGATGAGAACAAAGTGCAATGAACATTATACCTACCACCTATTATAGATTATATACTAATTTGAAAGTCTCGACACTCGACAGCTATTGTTAGGTTGACTATGAAACCGAAAGCACTTTCTCACCGCATCAATAAGACACAAAAGTTTCTAATATAAAGCAGAGTAATGACTAATATCAAACTAGACACACACACACACACACGCGGTGGTCGTGATCACACATTTACGAACTACTCAACAGGAAACCACAAAATAGCCGGCAGACATGTAATAGCACGTAACTAGACTCTAATGGGAAATTATTGCCACATAGATAATATAATATTATGTACACACATCAAGTTATGGAATACCAATATAAACTGACCGCCGAATGTGCAAAAAGATCATACAAGGCGAGATAATGATAAATTGGTATTGTATAGGTTGACGTGAATCCATCTAAATGTAATCAATAGGTACAAACAAATTAATGCGTACATTAATCTGGACAGTTCATCGGATAGGTTCTCCAATGAAATACGTCATAGACACGCACGAATAGTGATACAACCTATTTAGATACCATTTTCGACTATGCTAATACGAAACCACTTCTAGTACCACTGAGGCAATGAACAGTGGAAACTAATAATGGAACGCAGCTACCGTAACCTATTGAAGAGAGAAAGAAAAATAGCATTTTCATCATAGTACCTATCAGCCATAAAATGTCCACATAGCTCTACCACGAGGACTTCCGAAGAATAGCTTTAAGATGCGTTAGGAGTAGATATAAATAGCGGTGGGATACGAATAATACGAAGTACTCTAAGAAAATCAATTCAACCTGACGATTACATAATATGTATTTACATTTCTAAAGGAACAGTTTGCATTAAACTTTGATGGCTAAACGAGTAAACGGGTAAGCATACGTAATATAGACGATAATGATAAATTAATGTGACATGTACATTAAGAATAATCGCGTAATAGTTCTATTCTATTTTACACGTGTTACTTTTGAATGTAAATGAAATGACAGATGACTAAGGAAAGATTTAATTATTTATGGTACAACAATGCAAGCTAATGAATTATGTAGGAAGTGGTATGGAATGAAAAGAAAATACTCATATGACATCAAAGAACGAAAACCGAACTGCATTTCATGATGAACAGTGTAAAGGTAAAGACAGTATGTAGGTATCTAACCGAGAACAAAGAATGAGTTACTAGGGGTATCACCAGTCAGTTCTTTTACAATCTCCCACAAAGTAATGCATTTCCATACTTCAATTTGAATTGGGCGATAGTAGTCAATCAGGTGTTCACAGGTCACAATTAGTGCAAATAGTGTAATGTTGGGAGGAAATGCTCCTAACAACATTAAACATGATAAAATTAAAACATACATAATTACTAATAACAAGAACTTATAGGAAGATACGATAGGAAATAAGAATCTTGTAGATGTAGACAATGAGATAATTACTTCTCAAGCTCTAGCGCCATATATGGCTACGGTAACTGTCTGTGTATATTCCTGTTATGGAAACATTCGCGTAAATGCGGTAATAAATGCCACTGAGGCGCTTATTATAAATACTTTTGTTCGTCTAAATTGTTGATTAGTACAAATTAGAAAATGTTTTAATAAGACTGTCTATGAAGCAAATCTGGAGATTGTTTTGTTCTTTATTTTAATTTAGCCTTATGTTATGTTATAGACTCATAATTTCAACTATTGCTGAGAATTTCTTAATCGAAAATACTCATGTACTACAATCATACTTCAGTATCGAGATCATATAAACGCTTAACATTATTTTTTATGGCCAATTCGGAAATGAAGGCAAAAAGTAACTATTGCATGCAACTAAATTAATCGATTAGTATACCATCAATGCAATCAATCTGTACTGCCTATAAATCAGAATATTTAGTTTTAACGAGTCAATTTATCAATAAAGTTATTAGACTCACATACTCGTAAACCAAGAAGGTTACTATTAAGACCGCACACTACATGCAATGCAAACACCAATAACCATTCAAAGCGGATTTTTTCTTATTTCTGCCTCTGTCTCAAGCTGCTTGATCTTAACAATATGTACCTACCTTCTTTTCCATTCTCCCTAATCAGATGTTTCTCTTTCATATTATTATCATTCTTCAAATTATCCCTTCCCTTCCCTTCCATACCATTCTTTACATTTTTCATCATTTACAGTTTTATTTTTCCACATTTTGATAAAATACAAGAATTAACTGTTCAAAGTTCCCTTACATTCAGCGTATTAGTAGTTTTAAATAAATTTAAAAAGAAATTGATACGACTAATAATAGTCTTGATCACCCTTTCCAACTTCTCGATCTCGATCATCATTACATTGACCACGTTTCTATGCGACATCAACAAACCACTGACCACATGAACAGACACGTAATGACACATAACTAGAGACGCCATTATAGCAAATTATTGCAACACTACCTCTCGAATATATTTCCATACATTGCCTGGCTTTTACTGACAATCATTTTGTTCCGTAGTTACACCACGCAATGTCTTTGTTTACATTTTGTCACGGTATCGTCAGTAGCTTTTTAATGTTTATTGATTGACATGGTAGCAACTGTTGTTTCTAAAGATGTAGAATGGGCATGTATTGTGACTTGAGTGAAGGTATAATGTCAATCTATTCTATTGCATGACAACGCACTTTGTAAGTCTTCTAGTATTGGAACTGTCAATCCACTTTAGATACGATCAGATGATGGGTCTGCTCATTTGGCTTATATCCTCAGATATAATTGGCGGAGAACCTAACGGGTTACCGGGGCTCCGGCTCGACGTTCAGGAGAAGGAACGGGGTGGTTTTTAGTCAGTAAGAGTTTGACTCTAAGGCGGGAGCAGTCATTCGATGATTTTCCCCCCTTTAAAAAAATCCTTAGATATAATAAAGATCCTATCCCATAAAAATGGCTCGACGAGGTGGGAAAAGTCTTCGAAAGAATCATTTCGAACCGCCTCGTCGCGCACCTGACGGACATTGTGCCGGACTTGTCGGACGGCCAGTTCGGCTTCCGCAGAGGGCGCTCCACGGTGGACGCCATCATGCGCGTTAGAGACCTCACGACGGGGACTGCAGTGTCCAGGGGTAAGGTCGTAGTGGCGGTGTCTCTGGACATCGCCAACGCCTTCAACTCCCTGCCCTGGAGCTGCATCTTGGAGGCACTCCGATATCATCGGGTGCCTACCTACCTCCGTCGTGTAATCGAGGCTTACCTGACGGACAGGTCCGTCAGCTACCCCGGTCACCGGGGCGAGTGGAACCGGCGAGAGATGTCACGCGGTGTTCCACAGGGTTCGGTTCTGGGGCCGCTCCTGTGGAACATCGGCTATGACTGGGTGCTGCGCACCGACCTCCCGAACGGCGCTAGCACAATATGCTACGCCGACGATACGCTGGTGCTAGCGCACGGGAGGTCACACCAGGCGGCGGCCGACTTAATGGCGACAGCGGTTGCGACAGTCGTTGAGAGAATCCGGCAGTTGGGACTCGAGGTGGCGCTCCACAAGTCCGAGGCCATGTGTTTTCATGGTCGCGTTCCCGCGACCGCACCTCCGGGTGGGTCCCAAATAACGGCGGGAGGAGTTACCATCGACGTCGAGACGACGATGAAGTACCTAGGACTCGTCCTCGACAGTCGGTGGAACTTCATAGAACACTTCCGACGTTTGGCCCCAAAGTTGGAGAGGACGGGGGCTGCGTTTAAACGCATCCTCCCCAACCTCGGGGGGCCAAACGCCTCCTGCCGGAGGTTATACGCCGGGGTCGTGCGGTCCATGGCCCTCTACGGCGCCCCTGTTTGGGCGCCAAACCTGTTGCGGCGTCCCGCTCGGACGCTGCTCATGGCACAGAGGGTCATGGCGATCCGAATGATCCGCGGATACCGCACGATCTCTGGGGAGTCGGCGAACCTCCTTGCCGGATTACCGCCGTGGGATCTGGAGGCGAAGGTGCTCGCGCGCGTGTACGGCATGCGCGCGGAGGCACGTCGCCGGGGCGAAACCCCGCTGCCGCGCCAAATAGGTGCGTGGCGGGATGAGCTCCGGCGCGATCTCATGGCGGAATGGCAGCAACGACTGTCGCAACCGAGGGCTGGGCTCGCTGCCATCGCAGCGGTAAGTCCCCTCTTTGAGGAGTGGCTTGAGAGACGCTACGGCGTCCTCACCTACCGCCTGACGCAGGTCCTCACCGGACATGGAAGTTTCGGGAGGTACCTGTGTCTGATGGGGCGGGAAGAAACGCCCGGGTGTCATCACTGCGAGGACCGCCCTGAGGACACGGTGGAACACACGGTGGGAGAATGCCCTTCGTGGGCTGAGCACCGCTGTGTCCTCAGGGAAGTGATCGGCGATGGCGACCTCTCGCGTCCGGGCCTAGTGCAGGCCATGATGCGGAGCGAGGGGGACTGGGATGCCGTCTCCTCCTTTTGCGAAGCAGTCATGCTAGCTAAGGAGGAGGCGGGACGCGTGAGGCAGCGAAGCGCTGCCTCCTCGCAACCCAGCCATCGCGAAGGACACACCGGGCGTCGGGGATCGCGAGACGATCTCCGGCCACCGTAAGCGCGGGCCTGCGGACGGCGAGCATGGGTGGCTCCCCGTCCGACCAGAAACAGACCCGAGCGTACGGCGCGTCGCGTTCCGCGCGCGCCTCAAAGAGCCATCAGACCACCACAGATGGGGCCCAATACGGCCGATGCCGATTCGGAGTCGCGGAGAACCTAACGGGTAACCGGGGCTCCGGCTCGACGTGCAGGAGAAGGAACGGGGTGGTTTTTAGTCAGTAAGAGTCTGACACTCCCTCCCGCCTCACCCAGGCGGGAGAAGTCATTCGATGATTTTCCGCCCTTAAAAAAAAAAAAAAATCCCATAAAAATGACATCTAATTGTTTCTAATCTATAAAATTTTGTTTTCTGACGATCTCGTTGGTCAAGTAACTATTACCTACTAATAAGTGAAGTGATAGATATTTTTTATCTAAATTCTTAGTTATCGCACTGACTGTGGTTTGCCCCGTGTGTCTTGTAATTTGCAAGTGTGACTACTATTTTTGAGGGAAGAAATTCATCCAATGACTTCTCCAGCATCGGATGGGACGAGAGAGTGAGCTTGTTCAAGCAACCCTTTAAGTTGTCCGTATAGCTTCGGGAACTAATAAGTCTTATAGTTACATAATACTTATGCCTAGACAATACTTAGTCTTAATGATGACATAAACAAAACCCATTATCAACAATGTCAGACAAGTTTATTCAAACGAGAACATATCTATCAAAAAGGATTTATAGTTCGCACTACACTTCATTCAATCTTATTGACTATTCATAAGAGAAATTCAACAATCGGCTCGACATTGTGACACAAAGTTAGACAATATACGAGTAAAAGCATTTTGTGGTTACAACACCCTGTTAATGCAATTGTAATGTGTAACATGTGTCAATGTGCGCTTGTGTAGTTTATTGGGTTCTTTTCTTTATGACTAGTTTGTACACTATTGCTTCTTAACATTGTATTTATAACTAAGCCATCAACGCACCGACTGCCTCGTTGGCCGATTGGTCGCAAGTGCGACTACCGGGCAATGGGTCTCGTGGTCGATTCCTGGGTTGGGCAAAGTATTAATGAGTTTTTAAAAAGAATCTCTGTAGTAGCGCGGAGTCTGGAATTGTGTCCGGTATTGCCGGTATATGGCAATAGGCTCTCCCCCTATTATATGGGACTAATAACATAAATAGTGAAAAGTGAGTGTTACTTTATATAGTGGCATTAAATGCCATAATGTGTACCCCTACCTACCCCTCCGGGGATAAAAGGCGTGGCCGTGACGTTATGTTATGCCACTAACGCAATCACTTAGATACCATCTGGTCTTTTTTGTCTCTATCCCACGAAAACACATATTTAGTCCAAAACTATAGTATTACTTCATAAACTAATCTGTTAAAGACATGACTCAGAATCCTTTAAAACAATTCCAATATTATATCAATTTCTTCGTGATGTTATGTATTATGAAAAGCGTAACTAATCACAGAAGTCACCTACATGTTATACTTGTTACGTTAAACGTTAAACACAGCTAATCTGTATCGATCACTTACATAATCGAGAGTGAATCGATTCATTTCACTTGTCAACCCTATGACAACCATAGCATACGTTCAGAAACTTTAAACTGATTAGACATCGAGAACCTAACCAACCGGTTTGTGACTCGTTGTTAAATATGGACAGTTGACAGCTGCTCTACAAAATAATTATTATACTCTTCCTATTAAGAAGGTTGTTCTACCATTGTTATTACCTACTATCATATGTATAGTAGATGAAAAGATCAGGAAGAGACTTACGCCCGAATACTGAAATGCTACTCTTTAAGTTGTGCTTTAATATCATGCGATCTCTGTCACTTTCCAAAGAAGTTGTAGTGACAGAACTATAGTTAAGCGCGTCTTTAAATTGAGTAGTCTTTCAGTATTGGGGCGTTAATCTGATGATGAAATGAACTGATTAGATTCCAAAATGTTTACAACTCTTTTCAAGAAAAAAGCGTATTTTTATAAGGCCGGCAACGCACCTGTGACTCCTCTGGTGTTGCGGGTGTCCATGGGCGGCGCTGATCGCTTACCATCAGGCGATCCGTCTGCTCGTTTCCATAAAAAAACTGTGACGTCACATTTTTATAGAATCGTAATAAAAGCCTTAATAATGTCTCTTATAAGTTTAAAAACACTCGACAACCAGTTAAAAAAAAACTAACGAAATACTAACTTTGTTGAACATAATTTAAAGCGCTCAAGTAGAGGTATTTCATATACCATATAAAAAAACTTCGTATAAATCCGCCTTCTTTCATAAACCTTCACCGACGTGATACCATTCATTAATTAAATTTATTCAAACAGGAACCATGCAAGTCTACTGTTTAAGGCGACAGATTTCTTTATTAAAACGTCATACACATTATATACGCAAGTACTTATATTGTTACAAGAACATGTAGCTAGCTACACAACGTCAATCGCTTTTTTACGCCCACAAAATTAGCATGAACTAAAGCTACCTGAATATCTAATAGAATGGATAGTATTCAATATCGGTAGATACTCGTATCAATATCATTTGTATTGTTCCTTAATGAAACTGATCAGTCAAGGTCCAGACTGATTGTTAGAGATCAACGACTGAGTCCTTGTTTGTCATGTAACTGCTGACCTCTTATGTTATATGTCCAGTTTCTGATAAGTTCAAACACAAACAAGAAGAAGACACATTCTCATACAACTTACTTTATTTGTTTCAGATGACACAAAAGACTTGAATGCAGAATCATCAGAAATAATATCAGAAGCAGTGGCACCACCTCCTGGTCTTGTACAACAGTACCAGGAGCCTGAAGCTGCAGCCACAGACGACCACACTGACCACTCCATAGAACTCGTTGGAGGCTCACAGACTTTCTTCCCGACGTTCGCTAACCTCTTCGAACCACGCCAACAAAACAACTTCAGACTCGGCGGCTTCGGCAACCAAGAAGGAGCCTACAGTCAAAGACCTAACTCCTACAGATCTTTACTAAATTATCCTCTGTTCGGAGGCTACAATAGGAACTTAGAAAACTTCGGTAAACACAGCACACCCACCGCAGCTCCGCTCGTCGAAGCGAGCTCAAGTTTGCTTGGTTCAGGAAACTTTGGAATCATCAGAGGCGGAACATTCTTCGCTCAGAACGATGAGGATGAATTCGGAGACGGATACAACTCTTACTACAATAACGGACATGGTAGACCTTCATACGAACTTGGTTACATAGCGAATCCTAGACCGAATTACAACCAAGACCAGTTTGCAAACTTCAGAGACTTCGCGGACATCAACACTCCCTCTAACTCAGCTTACTCTCACTACGTAGTTGTGTACGCAAACAAGAATTCCACAATGGACGAAATCAGTGAAGAAACGAGAAGAGTATTATCCAAGCCTAAGAATATAATTGAGACGCTAGAAAGAATTGACAAAACAACAAGCGCACCAAAGTTATCGAAAGCCAAATCAAAATTGGAGGCGACAAAGCAGAAAATGTTGAACAAAAAAGAGCAATGGAAAAAAACTAACTCAAAATTCGTCAGTCAAAAACATGATGCGGAAGAACCTTTACTAGCGTTAAGTTAATTTAGTGTAAATACAAAGACTTGCGTTATGTAAGTGATTGAATTAAGTGAAGTACCAGTAGATGATGTCAGTGAAGTGTCGCACTCTGAGTGTGATGAGAGAGCTGGTTGTCTAAATTTAATTATAAATATAAGTTTGTGGACAAATTGTGTAAATGGCTCCGTGCACATGCGATGAATGTTTGCAGATGGTTGTAAATGTATTAATATTAAAGACGAATAATAAATTAATTTTTAAATATGTGTTCCTACAATTATTTGTGTAACTGATCCTCTGTAGGTGCTTATTATTGTACCTTGTTAGCGATGTACACACGAACAGTAACGTCTATTTATCAAATATGTTGTAAGTAGACTGCAGTTACAAAAGTGATCTAGATTCAACGAACCAAGGTGTTGCTAACGATAATTACAATTTAGGGGTAGTTTTATATAGAGGGGTTGGGGTAGGGGGGGTTTTATTAAGAAGAGCAAAATATAGTTGGGCGTACCAACTATATTTTGCTCTTCTTAATAAAAAGTCGTCATAACGTTGACGTTAAAAAATTATAATGACAACATCAATAAATATTCTTTAATTTATTTATTTGTCTCAGGCATCTTGTCCCATAGTAAAAATACGATAATACAATACAAATAATTAAAGTTACAAAATACTAGTCATACATCTACGTCTAATATAACTATATAATCTCGTCAAATTTAATAAGGGGATAGTTAATCAAACATAACATAACATCACGCCTTTTATCCTCGAAGGGGTAGGCAGAGGTGCACATGATACCACTGTACAATGTAACACCCACTTTTCACTATTTATGTTATGAGTCCCATGTAATAGGGGGTGAGCCTATTGCCATATACCGGGCACAGTTCCAGACTCCGTGCTACTACTGAGAATTTTTAAAAACTCAGTAATACTTTGCCCGACCCGGGAATCGAACCCGAGACCCCTTACCCGGCAGTCGCAATTGCGACCACTCGGCCAACGAGGCAGGCAGTTAATCAAACACCTGGCATAATTCCTAACTCCGTGCCTACTACTGATGAGAAATTTTGAAAACACGAAAATGGTCTTTAACTAAGGTCACTAACCAAACCCGGAATCGATGTCAAGGGTCTCACTTACACAGCACAGCAGTCGCGCTAGCAGCCACTTTAAGGAACATCCTTCCATCCATCTATTTTGAATCCATAGTAAAGAAACATTGTGTCGAACGAGTTAATAACGAATACCTATTACCATTAATATCTTGACGGAAGCGATTTAAAAAAAAATGTATTGTCAGTAAAATACATCTTTTATTACATAAAATCTTTACTTTCAAAGTCAAAGTCAAAGTCAAAATCATTTATTTCAATTAGACCAGGATGGCACTTTTGAACGTCAAACAACAAAAATTTAAAAGTGAAGCTAGTTGCTCATTCCAAGGCGTAGATTCCTATGGAGAAGAACGAGCAAGAAACTCCATAGGTTACTCTTTTTCAATCAGGTTTTCAATACAATTCTCTAGTAAAATAGTTTTATTGGTTCGATTATGTGAGAACAATGCAACACCTAAATCCAGTCAGAAAGACTGAAAAAGAAAATAACCTTGAGGATAATAAAATAAAATGATACAGTCTGGAGCTGACCAGTTCCAATCGACGGTGCCCGTTCACGAACATTTGGCGAAACCTAGCACCGCCCAACTCAACCATTTTGTAGGGAATCGAGCGATCCAATGCACGTGCCACCGCCAACGAGATCTTTGAGTGAGCATGACAACTCCAAGCTGACATAAATGCAATCTACTAGTCTAATTTGATTTAATTAATTACAGGGCTCTCACATTTACAATAAATTGTGCAACGTTTTAAACTATACAAATATTTAAGCAGCATGATTATATTATTACACAAATAGAATTCATTGAACATCACTGTGTTTCATGTATTATCCTGCGGAGCCGGACCAGCCTGCCTCCAAGCACTTTTATCCTCTATATAATCATTTAGTTTGTAGTATGCTTGTGTACATAACGTTTTTTTAATACATAGTTTAAATTTTCTTTCATTTAGATGCAGTATTTCTTGGGGGATTTTGTTATAACATTTAACACCGATTCCCATGAACGACTTATGTACTTTTGACAATCTAAAAAACGGCGGACTTAATCTATTCTTATGTCTAGTTTCATAATTGTGTCTGTCAGACACTTTACTAAATAAATGTAGGTTTTTCCTAACATACATAATATTTTCATAAATAAATTGACATGGAACGGTCATAATATTGATCTCCCTAAACCTTTCTCTGAGAGATTCACGACGACCTAGGTTGTATATAGCTCTGACGGCGCGCTTCTGCAAGACAAAGATAGACTCAATGTCAGCAGCGTGTCCCCACAGCAGAATGCCATACGACATGATGCTATGGAAGTAACTAAAGTACACCAGTCTTGCCGTGTCTATATCGGTTAACTGACGGATTTTCCAGACAGCATAAGCTGCAGAGCTTAATCGTCCCGCTAGAGATGTAATATGAGGACCCCATTGTAATTTGTCGTCTACAGTAATTCCCAGGAAAATAGTCTCTTTTACAAATTCCAATTTCTCACTATTCAGTAATATGTCACATTCGTTATTTTTAACGTTTGGCAAAACAAATCTAACGCATTTTGTCTTTTTATCATTCAGCACTAAATTATTTATTGTAAACCAGTTTTGAACCTTCATCAGAGCACTATTTACATCGTCATAATTATTTGTACGTCTATTTATTTTAAAAACCAGTGATGTGTCATCAGCAAATAATACCATCTGTGGTTCATTCCGGAATAAATGCGGCAAGTCATTTATGTAAGCCAAAAATAGAAAAGGGCCTAGTATTGATCCCTGCGGTACACCCATAGATATGCTAGCACCCTGTGAATTTACCATATTTACTTGCACCTTAAGTTGCCTATCCCGAAGGTATGACTTTAATAGATTTAGCGATACCCCTCTAATGCCGTAGTGTTCCAGCTTCAGCAAAAGCGTTTCGTGCTCAACACAGTCAAATGCCTTCGAAAGATCACAGAATATTCCAATTGCATCCTGTGCTTCTTCCCATGAGGCAACAACACGTTTTATCAAAGCTACTCCTGCGTCAGTAGTGCAGCGTCCCCTGGTGAACCCGTATTGTTGATCATGAAAGATAGAATTCGTGTTAAAGTGGCGCAGCATCTGAACAAGCATCAGTCTTTCAAACACTTAACTAAGCACTGGTAAAATAGAAACCGGCCTATAGTTATTAGGTTCCGCGCTATCACCGGATTTAAACAATGGAACTACTTTACTGTGCTTCATCAAATCCGGAAAAACCCCTTGATCTATGCTTTTATTAAAAATGAAAGCTAAATGAGGCGCTATAGTCTCTATAAAAGCCCTACACACCCTAACCGACATTCCTCAGAGATCTTCAGTCGACTTAACTTTGATATCTTTAAACGCTTTAATGACTGCTTGGGGGTTTGTGTACTGAAACCGAAAAACAGAAGGGCATTCTTTAACATTACTTTTAAGAAGCTCCACTGAAAGAGTTGGAGATGATTTCAACGCTTCTGTAGTTTTAAGCGGTATATTTTTAAAAAAATTTTCAAATTCCTGGGCAACTTTCGAATTTGTACTAATGCGTCCATTTTAAACAAATAATTCGATAAAGGAAGGGTAAATGTTTGTAATTTATAACTTATCCTTTTTAAATAAAGAGTCTACTTTTTATAATGTTAAAAACATAGTATAGGTGGCATATGGGACGACGTGCCCCATCGTAGACCGCATCATCGCTCACTAACAGGCGAGATGGTGGTCAAACGTCGACCCATCAAAATTCAAATATAGATAAAAAAAATAAAAAACGCACATACGATGTACTCTGACATCTATTGTCGAATAGCTGAACTGAAATATGAATTATACCAGTGTCGCCATCTATGTAGCTTAAAGTCAAACACTGATCTAACCATATGAAAAAATTAATTCATGCTCACAAATATTTAATTATTTTAATAGTTCGATTTATTTCTTAAATAAATTTAATTTACACTATTTTAAGAACATGGTATTCATAAAAATCTATTTGACCATAAACAAACGAGGTATCATGACAACAATATGTTCGAGAAAAAAAACAGATTAGTCTATGAAAAATGTGCTACAGTGAAGACAGATGAACTGAAATGAATTTTTCTAATGAATTTTGCATAAATATAGTGTAAGAAATAACCAAATTTTATTCACACAAGGTGTTTAGTGTTCTTAGTGATATGCTAGCTTAAGAAGATAGCGTATTGTTGTGTAATTCGGCGTACGTATTTGAAGAATCATGTACTCCGGTAGGGATGCCGCAAATACTGCGTATCCCACGCAGTGGGCTCTAAATCCCACAGCATATCAGAATGTTGATACTAGTCATGTTGATTGGGCCGCTTTAGCGCAGCAATGGATTGCAATGAAGGAAGCGGCGGCGATTGTAACCGCACCGCCGCCTCCTGCCCTGAGGGCGGAGGAAGAGGGCGAAGCGCCCATGGAAGTTGAGAACCCAGATAACAACTCAGACGGCCCTCCCGGTGCCGAGTGGAACTCCACAACCAACTCATGGGGTGGATCTTGGAATCAATGGGGTATGGTATTATTATAAAATGTCTAGTAAAAATATCATTACTTTTTAAGTGCTTCAGTCTTACATCTAAAAGTCATTAGAGATTTTGGTTTAATAGCAAATGATTATACTAGATTCCAGATTAAAGTAAAAATATCAAAACATATGAATTTGTAGTTTGATCTGAATGTTTAAAATTGTACAATAAATAATGATTTACTGTTGTAACAACCTTCAAGTCAACCTGCTATCAGGAATTGGACTTGTTTTGAATTATACACATGAATTTGAATTATACCTTCAGTTATGTAAATAACATATAAACTGCATTGACAATACTTCATTCTATAACTGATTTGAACTCAGGATGTAATCAAAATATTATAGTATTAACTAATGAGAATTTGGAAATTGAAAGAACCTATTAATTAAACTAATATCTGTGTAGGATATCAAATCAGAAATTCCTACTAAACTATAGACCAACTAATCCGTGAAAGACAAATTAATAATTTCTAGGTAATCTATCTATCTGTATATATAAATAAATATCTAGAAATATTTCTCTAAATGAATAATTATATTCTTAGGTTGGGGATGGTCAGGTTCAGGGCCAGTGGAGCCTAAAATACCACCAGACCCTGCTATAGGTATACCTCCCCTCGTAGAAGGGTATACCGTACCCCCAGAAACAGATGCTCCGATACCTGGGTAAGATATTTTTCACTCTTATTATATTTATTACCACAAAATACACACTCAATAATTACTTTATACAACTGTTTGCTTAAACTGTCAAACACCAAGCGGTCACCGGTGACCGCAACCTATTGTTCTATAATTGAAAATGAAAATATTTATTTGTAAACATAGGTACAATGGGATGTTACATTTCATGGTATAATATTGACCATCTATGTTTTGTGATATGTCACATACAAATTAGGTTAAACATTTAAGTATTTAATTTAATAACGTCATTAATATTAATTTCATTCGAATAAATTATTACAATAGTCACGAATGTATATAAAAATAAATATAATGTCCTTGATGAAAATTTTAAATACTTATTAATCATTAGCGGATGTCAAGATGAACGTGAAACAGTACATTTTTTTTAAGGCATATTACCTAGTCAGTGGGTACAACATACTAAAAGTTTTACTGATAATTTCGTTGTTTCTATATAAATCAAAACAAATGCCACCAATGCAAATCGGATTGTGTCTACAAAACCGGTACTCGACGAGTTAATAGTGTAAAAATAATATATTATGTGTCTACTGTAAACAATACCAAGACTCTGTGGAAAAAACCTTGTTAATATACTACACAGTGAATAAACTTACAATTTATCAAATACAGATAATTTTGAAATGGAAACACCCTTACAACAACCATAGATCATAACAATCATGGTCATGGATATGTCAAACGTCACAGCACCAAAAATGGCTAAAATTTTGAAATTGAAAACTTCATAAACAATCTTAAACAATAGGGACATCCCTATTGTTTAGATATTATTGTTGTTTAGTTTAGATTGCATATTCTAAACATCCATGTTCATCCAGCCTTTATCTCGATTCACAAGAATCAATATCTGACCTAGAAAATGTTAACAAATAGTGTTCTACTCCAATAACAATCTAACAAAAGATCTGAAGCTAGTTCTGTCCCTAACTGATGACTCATCTACATATTGTATACACTCCATCTTCAGCGAATATGGTAACAATGCCAACAATGAATGGAGTTGTGTAAATTGATCAAGGTAATCTTTACACAACTGAATGGAATTCTACTTTGATATTGTTAAGAGTAAAAGAGATCTGTGGATTTTATACTACTATGGTAGCAAACAAAACAGCCAACTGATATAACATTATTGTAGGATTAGAATTTAGTCATTTTCCAATAAAGTTTTTGTTGTAAGAGTTAAGTGTGACTTATTTGTTATGAAACCAAGATAATATTCATAATTAGGTATAGTCCCAATACAGTGTCATAGTCATAGTCTCTGCCTACCCCCATGGGAAACAGGGGTGAGGTTATGTATGTATGCCAATATGCATACAATGCATCTAGAAACTTATTAGAATTCTTAATTGTTGTTGAGTTTGAAATCTAAAAGCTGCCATTTTTTATAACTTTACAGATAATCAATTGTGGATTGATGGATTTATGATTTATATTAATTGTGTCTATAAAGATATTTTCTATCTAGATAGGTAATTAGAAGTGAACCTATATCTATAACTGCATAGTTGACCTATATAATTTCTAGAAACAGTAAGGTACTTGAAGTAGTGCTGCCCCAGTTAAATCTGATTACAAATTACAAATCAAAAATGATAGCATAAAATTCGATGGTACATTCTAGTTCAAGTGCAACAAACTGAATCACTATTTTAAATAACACCTATTATGTATATAGTGAGAGTGTTTGTCATAATCCTAGATAGGTACAAAAATATCTGTAATAACACTAGATATAGATTACTATAAACTTGTCATGTTGTTGTATGCATGTCTCCAAAGTAAAAATATTTGATTAAATTACGTGAAACATTCAAGGTCTCATAAGCTGATTGAAAAGGCTAGATTTCATAAAACAAGCAAGTTTTTCATTAAAATTACAAGTAAAGATTATTACTATTTAATAATTATGTCCCATAATCATTATCACATCAATTAAGTCGATTTCATAATTAAAATACCATTTTATGATTGTGTTTGATAATGCTTCAACATGGTTGTAACATGCTGTAAGATAATTAGGGATGTAAGTGAATTCCAGAAAGTTGTTACAATGCATAAAATTGTCCCCTAATAGATCCAAGCAGTCACCAGTTACTGCTCTCCACTTACACCATTATAAACCTTATTTCTTATGTTAAGGGACTACTTTTCTATGAAAAAATGTTGTGGATTTTTCATAAGCCTTAATGTCCTTAAGAAGTTAGACAGGTCATGATAACATAATTATTTCATACATTTTACATGTCAATAATTCTATGAATCTGCCTGTTTCACCTGCTGCTTGAAATGGTGTGCTTAAAGCCTTCCTCCACATATAAAACCAAAACAAAAATAATACAAAGATGTACAAGCTATAATATACTTTATGAATACTAAACATAAGTTTAAATATTACAGATACACAACAGGCACTCCTGCCCCAACATTTCAGCATGGCTACTGGACTGCACCGCAAGTGGAACAGAATAACAGCAGGAGCAGTAGTTCCAGTCGAGACCGGCGATCTAAGAGCAAGAATAGAGAACACAAGCCAACTAGAACTTCCAGGTCACAGAGGTAAACATAAGAATTTTGTGACTAGTTATTAATTTCTAAATTCCAAAGGCCAATAACAGCGTTTATGAAACTGGAATTTGAAATAGGTAAACAGTATTAGCATAGTTTCGAATTATAAAGTCGGTGAATAGACTACTGCACTAATTGGAACAAACTTTCAATTCGCTTATTTTATTATGTATGCATAATTGTTGCCAGCTGATTTCGTTAAAGAAATACCTTTACCGTTTAAGTGGTCAAACTTGTTACTGCGCTAGTTGATCTTATCTATTAATTTGAGTAAAATTATCATAATTTTATTATCGCTATGTCACGTATTTCCTTGTTAAATGTAAACTTATTTAATTATCATCGACAACAGACATTAATGCAATGTGTACTTTAAAAAAAAAATGTGAATCATACTTGTTTTAAGCCTTGAGATTAATGAGATTGATACTACATACATACATACATACATACATAACATCACGCCCGTCTCCCATGGGGGTAGGAAAGGACTATGGAACGATACTATTTTTTATAATAATGTATTGATTTGTCTGCCTCATTGGCCGAGTGGTCGCAAATGCGACTGCCGGACAAGGGGTCTCGGGTTCGATTCCCGGGTCGGGCAAAGTATTACTGGGTTTTTAAAAATATTAGTTGTAGCACGGACTCTAGAAATGTGACCAGTATATGGCAATAGGCTCACCCTCTATTACATGGGACTCGTAACATAAATAGTGAAAAGTGGGTGTTACATTGTACAGTGGCATTAAGTGCCATAAGGTGCACCTCTGCCTACCCCTTTGGGGATAAAAGGCGGGATGTTATGTATGTATGTATTGATTTGTGTGTCCAAGGAATAAGAGCTAAAATCCATTATCATCTATACCAGAAAAGAATTGTTCCATAATAATCACAGTACCTATGTAAAAATCTATGTACGCTTGTTAGCATATTTAACAAATACAGCTAGTCGGACGCAAATATATAGGTAGGTATACCAAGGTCATCTATTCAGTATACTGCATTCAGGCATTCCATGTGATGACGTCACACTCTTTACACATTTGTACACCAGAAATGGTCAAACATGTTGATACTATGCTCACTGCTCATCTGTACAACTTATAATGTGCATTTATGATGTATTATTATTTAACACGTGTTTTTGCAAATAAATAATCTTTGTCTTTGTAATCTTTGTCTTTGTCTTTAATATTATGCAAAACGTTTGCACACAAAATAGGTCACTTAGCTATTGTATGACAAAACCATGGAAGACAGATTGGTTTAAAATAATCATGAGTTTTAGAACTACTGGTAATATCGTGACTGTATTAACTCGAATTTGATTTGCTTTGCTTTGCTAGATTAATCTTATTTACTTTTGAGTTAAAATAATGCTTAGAAATTGTGCATTATTAAATACTGTTTTATATTTTTCTGTTGTGGCCCTTTATCATCTATGAAGGGTTCTACAATGAGTCTCATACAGAAAATATATGGCTATGAGGAATCTGCTAAGGTTGTATTTTTTAAATAAATTGTTATAACTTACATAGTTAATAATGAATTTTTGTATAAATAAGAAGCACCATTCTACCTCCTGTATTTGACTGCCTACTATCTAAACAAATCTTCTAACACACGAAATGGTATCAAACCAAGTTCATGATTTAGGTACGTAGTAACCAATCGACCAACTGCCTGTTAGAACTAACGCAATAGTATTTCTAAGGGATGTACCAAAAAATGTGAAATGTGTTTTCATCGATGATAAATATAAATTTCAAATTTTCCAGGGATAAAGCGCCCGCTATACCCCCCGTAATCGAGCCAATAGTTATGCCCACGACTATGGTGACATCTACAATTGATGCAGCTAAGCGGCGTCAGCTTCCAGCATGGATTAGGGAAGGTGGGTTCTTGCTCCTATTACTTATTTCTATGATTAGTGCAATACTTGCATTATGTTGATCTCAGAAGAGGCAAAACAATTGCGATTATACTCCACACACACTCCTCTAGTATTACTAGTGTCGTTGAGAGACGCTGATTGCTTATCAACAAGTACTCAGTTTGCTCGTTAACATGATTCCAGATTTGATGATAAAAGACAATCATGACGAATTGGCAGTTTAAAACTTATGACTTGAAATTAAAAATCTCGATTTTCTCACATACGATATTCACTATATTTCAGTCGATTCAAATGATGCCAAGTTATAATGTTAATAGCTGATTGAAACTGAGAGCCTGGAGCTGAATTTTCTTAATTTTATTACATTCCAGGTTTAGAAAAAATGGAGCGTGAGAAGCAGAAGGCAATAGAAAGAGAGCAAGAGTTGAAGGCAAGAGAAGAAGCAGAGAAAGAAAAGAAGAGATTAGAAGAAGAGGAATTAGAACGAATGAAAGCAGAGGCCGGAGGCCAACCGGTCATGCCACCTAAGAGTAAATTCGTAAGTACCATAATATTGTAGCTTTCTGTCTCGCACAACAAAACTGGAGAGTGCCAATGGTATATCTAAACCAATATGATCTTCAAATCTTCAAAAAAAGAGTGTATTCTTACTTTAAAATTCCAGCAAGGCACTAATAATTCCTCTGATATTACTGCGGTCCATGGTTGACGCTGGTTGTTTACCATTTGCTGTTATATGCCATAAAAAAATAACACCAAGGCTCCTGACTCTTGATGACCACAGTAAACCTTTCTGCCCATATTACTTTCTGTGGTTACTGCCGAATATTTTTTTAATAGACATGTATATGGGCAAAGCGCCTGACAGAAGCTAGTATTATTTAAATAACGAGACTTGTTGGCAAGAATAATTATTGGCAAAGTCTTATCTAAGATATTTGAACAGGAGCAGAAAGTAGGGCAAACTAATGAAATTAGTTTAACAGTTTATTAATAGGCAATCCTCCTTTTGGCCTCTTCTCAAATAACTTTAAGGCCAGCATTGATTCTTAACCAGATATTCTAAATATTATAAGAATATTAAAAAATTACATATATTCCAGATATTGATTTATATCAAAAGAGAAAGTTGTCTATAGTGCTCTAAAATATAAATATTTTAACTAAATAAGAACTTCACGCCTTTTATCTCAAAAGGGGTAGGCAGAGGTGCACATTACGCCACTTAATGCCACTGTCCTAATCCCAAAGGGCCGGCCGAGCACTTGTAAGGCCTCTGGTGAAGTCCGGACCAGGGCCTTTAGCCAAATGCCACTTTAGCGCTTGTCTATAGAGAGAGTAGAAATCAAAATGGATGACACTGACAAGTGTCAAAACTTACGTCAATTCCATATAATTTGGTTTTCTATTCTACATGTAGACAAGCGCTAAATGGCATTTTGCTACAGCTGCTTGATATATATTATAAGACCGGGCACATTTCCAGACTTCGTGCTACTACTGACACTTTTTTAAAAGCCCAGTAATACTTTGTCTGACCCGGGAATCGACCCCGAGATGCCTTGCGCGGCAGTCGCACTTGCATCTACTCGGCCAACGAGGCAATCAAAATAAGAAATATCAAATAAATACCATGAACTTAAAACAAAACTCGAGGACTTGTATCTTGTGTTTCCCCAAGAACTGAACTGATTGAACATAACTTAATTAAATGATATGCATGTAATTTTTTTATACAATAAAAATACTACTGCTGTATACACAATTATAAATATTGACTTAGTCAAGTACAATAACAGTGTGGTTTTTCTGGGTTTCAACTGACCCATGAAGATGAAAAAGAAACCTCTTCAACAAACAAAAAATTTATAAATTATTAATTAGGGTACAATATCTATCTGAATTAAGTTTATTATTGAAAATAATCATGATACTGTTGAACTGCTTCATTGGCCGAATGGTCGTAAGTGCGACTGCCGGGCAAGGAGTCTCGGGTTCGATTCCTGGGTTGATCAAACTATTACTGTTTTTTTAAAATTCTCAGTAGTAGCACGGAGCGTGTAATCGTGCCCGGTATATGGCTGTACCCTCTATTACATAGGACTCATAACATAAATAGTGAAAAGTGGGTGTTACATTGTACAGTGGCATAATGTGCAGCTCTGCCTACTCCTTCGGGGATAAAAAACGTGATGTTATGTTATGTAAACTGTTTAAATGAGAAAAATGTAATCAAACATACATAAACCCATGCCTAACCTACTTACTACCTACTAGACTAGAACCTACATACACTAGGTACTTAATATTATTTCAAAAAGGCATAAATCATGAAACTAAGCAAACCAAACGAGATGCAATACAGATTATAAAATTCCTCATACTCTGCAAATATACTTTAATACAAAATTATTTTTGTGACAGGAATCGGATTCCGAAGGTGAAGACCAGGAGAAGGAGCCAGCGTCGTCGAGTCCAGTGAAGGAGGAGCCACCGGACGAGGCCAACGCTCCGCCTGACGAGAGAGAGGAACCTCCCGCTCTCGTCAAGAGGAGTAAAGAGGAGATCATGCAAGAAGTGGTAACATACTGATGGTTGATTTACGTTGAGGTTGTGGGATGAAGAAGGGATCTTATCCCTTCCTTCTTCCCCACCTCTTTTTTCATCCTTTCTCTCCCTTCTCTTTCTTTCTCCTTTTTGTTCTTCCTTTCCCTTTCTTTCTATTCCCCCCCCCCATTGTTCTTACTTTCTTGGATTCTTAACCCCTTCAGACACAAAATGAGAAATTGATACATTCTTGTGTGAAGGATCTTCTAATGAAAATTGCTGCATTTGATACAGTTTTAATGTCATTGATGTGAACTCTAAAATTATGAATATTCGACTGAGTGCATCAAAAGCCCATTGAAATCCGAAATCTGTTTACAGATTATGCTTACCTACCATAATAATCAAAACAGGTTTAACAAATTAGCATTAAATCTGATATTACATTACTTTTAATCACATTAATATTGTAAAAATGTAATTTATGAGATAAACATAACAATTATAAATTTAAATGCCCAAGGTGTTTATGGAACCATGTTTTCTGCGATATAATATACTACTTTTCATTATTAGTATTTTTCTTTAGGTATTTTTAGTAGTAACTGGTCTTGTGATTAATCACCAGACCAGTCAATTATTTCCCATCTATTATAAACGATAGTTATGATAGCTATGTTTTTCATAACAAATGGGAAATGATTTAACAATTTCAGCGCAGTCAGTGAAGGAAAGATTAAGTATGATCGAGTCGTGAAAGATGATGAACGTGTATTATATAAATCTTAAAAAACATTCACAGATGCTTGCAGTCCGTCGCTCCCTAACAGAAATCCTCCTTGAGGTGACGGACCAGGAGATTCAAACGGTGAGCCAGGAAGAATTGGCCCGATATACCGCCCTACAAGGTATTTCCACTCATCTAAGCTTATCCCAAACGGACCGACGGTCTCCGTCAAGACATTACTTTGTACCACGAGAAACTATCGCGTACTGACTCTAAATGTGATATACACTCTGTGATACACCGTCTCGTATCGAGATATAGACTAGGCTGTGAACACGAAGAACTGTGATGTGCAAAAATGTGTTATATATTATCGCTAATAAAGTCTTATTTCAGATGTTGCCAGTTTGACAATTGAATACATGTGGTGTGTGTGATTAATGTTGGTTTTATTTATATGGTAAAAGCATCGCGCCTCAACGCCATGAAGGCGAGCAAGTCGAAGGCACTGACCGCTATCGCCAGTGGGCTCGGTGAGTTACGTTCCTATTGCCGAGCGAGCGTAAGTATCTCGCAAACTTACTCGCGCCCTGCTACTGTCCGCATCCTAATTGATCCCCAAGTATACTCTTAACAAGTATACAGCACCGATACACAAGATAGCAGTTTGCCAGATATTTGCGTACAAAACATAAATGGTGGTTTTTCTCTTAGTTTCGCCGAAAAACTATCAAAAATGTTTGTTGTTGAAGTCGTTTGCGAACCGCCATGTATGTTACTCCCAAGTTTCTCATTTCAGCAGCCCAGCATCATAATTAGTAATTTAGTGTTGACCTTATTGGCAATACGTTGTATCAACAGTGTTTAAATGCATTGTTTTTAGTGGATGTTTGGTAAGAAATGTACAGAATTTTTATAGATGTTATATACCTAAATTAATTATAATTATACAAAATACTTTTAACGGTGAATTATTTAAGGAACTTTATTTACTGTTTGTGTGATTTGTTTCATTGGTTTCGAAGGTCGTTTCGCATTATTTTTTTTATATAAATGTACCTATATACAAGTACACTTCCCTATTATTGTAATAGATGCTTTATTCTTACTTAAGGTGGTATCTATTCTTGATTATTGATCTACAAAAATGATACACAAACAATTGTCTTCTGTGGTTTGAAGTAGGTGGTATTGTATGTTACGTCATTAGTTATGTGTGAGTTAGGCTGGATACTATGTAGTGTGTGTGTGTGCAGGGCTGGGCGCATACGAGAGCAGCTCCGACGACAGCGCGGAAGAGGACCAGGATGAACTTTCTGATCAACAGCTACAGGTAAATACCACATGACATAATATACCATCATATCTTATTATATAGGATAAACCGGTAAACGAGCAGACGGATCACCTGATGGTAAGCAATCGGCGACGCCCATGGACATCTGGAACACCAGAAGAAGTGCGTTACCGGCCTTTTGAGGAATAGGAATTTGAGGAATTTCGGGGCCTCAGGAATTGGGGTAGAGGGGGATAGGAGTTAGACCTCCGGTAACCTCACTCACACGACGAAACACAACGCAAGCGTTTTTTCACGTCGGTTTCTTGTGAGGCCGAAGCATAGCTCTCCCACACTTAAATATTAAAGAAGGAACTAAATAACAGCGAGGTAGCGATACCACTTGCAAGGACATGTTCCCAGGTTCAATTTCCGGGTCGGGCAACATCTGTCTGGGTCTGGAATGGTATCTAGTATAACACATCTAATGAAAACTGGGCAATTAAATTATATTAACTAAAATCGGGGTTACTCACGTGAATATACTGAGAATAGCTCTACTAGATACGAACCACAGAGGGGTTCTTCCTTATGAGCAGCGTGCGCGGTCGCGGCGATGTCGCGCAGCGCTGGTTCGAATTTAGTATGGCCTACGATAGTTATTATAATTTACAAATTATTTGGTAATAATGTTGATGCATCGCACAATCTGCACTTGTGTGATAACGATACGAGTTACGCTATTGAAAAACTTGACCTTATTTAAAACAATGTAATGTTACTACTTACGACGGTAAAGTACATATAAGTATGTTAATTAACTTTATATTTAAGTATATACGCACCTGCAGGATAATCTGCATTGTAAATCGTCAATTAATTTTAATTAGTAGTATGTTTTTGTTTTGCCTATTACCTACTGATAAACCTTGGGGATTTCCGTGTACATTTTCGCCCCTTCCCCCATCCAATATGTGTTTATTCGTAGGATTTTCGACTCTATTCTAAACGTATTATGTTTCAATCTAAGAGATGCCTTTTAACATCATAAGATATCTAAAACCTGCTGCTGTCAATGGAATGCCTACTGTGTTATATACAACACAATTTTTTAAGCTTTTTAATCAAAGTCAAAGTCAAAATCATTTATTTCAATTAGACCAGGATGGCACTTTTGAACGTCAAACAACAAAAATTTATAAGTGAAACTAGTTGCTCATTCCAAAGCGTAGATTCCTATAGAGAAGAACGAGCAAGAAACTCCATAGGTTACTCTTTTTCAATCAGGTTTACAATACAATTCTCTAGTTACATAGTTTTATTGGTTCGATTATGTGAGAACAATGCAACACCTAAATCCAGTCAGAAAGACTGAAGAAGAAAATAACCTTGAGGATAATAAAATAAAATGATACAGTCTGGAGCTGACCAGTTCCAATCGACGGTGCCCGTTCACGAACATTTGGCGAAACCTAGCACCGCCCAACTCAACCATTTTGTAAGGAATCGAGCGATCCAATGCACGTGCCACCGCCAACGAGATCTTTGAGTGAGCATGACAACTCCAAGCTGACATAAATGCAATCTACTAGTCTAATTTGATTTAATTAATTACAGGGCTCTCACATTTACAATAAATTGTGCAACGTTTTAAACTATACAAATATTTAAGTAGCATGATTATATTATTACACAAATAGAATTCATAGAACATCACTGTGTTTCATGTATTATCCTGCGGAGCCGGACCAGCCTGCCTCCAAGCACTTTTATCCTCTATATAATCATTTAGTTTGTAGTATGTTTGTGTACATAACGTTTTTTTAATAATATAATAATTTTTAATAATATCTGAATTATCAAAGAAAAACATAACCAATATTTCTTCTTGTTATCAGGATATCATCAAGCGCAAGAGGTTGGACTTCGAGCGCACTGCACGAGAGATAGAAGCTGAAGTACGGCGTGCTGAAGCAAGAGAAGCTATTGAAGAGTCTTCCACTCCCAACAACACTACGCCGGAGCGACCAAGGCGATCACGTTAGTATTAGAATATTCTTACCTATGTACTTGCTTGGACTGACTCACAAATTATCTACCTGTTGCTGCATATATATGTATATAAATATTTCTTCTATTACCTTTCCAGGTTCATCTGCTACACCACCACCAGACAGTGACACCCCTGATAAGTTACCTGAACGTCGCCTCTCGAAGGACAAAAGAAATCATAAGTCAGAGAAAACTGATGGAGTCAGAAAATTAGACACTATTCTAGAGGAAAAAGTTAAGAAATCAAGTAAAAGAGATCGAACACCTAGCCCCTATTCAAAATCTTCCAGTAAAGCCAACAAAGAAAGCTCTTCGTCCACCAGTGACTCTGAAGATGATTCCTCATCCAGCTCAAGCGAATCCTCGTCGGAAACTGAACAAGATTCCACAGCCCATTCTAAATCCAAAAAACGCAAACGTCGGGGCTCCAGTTCTAGTGGGTCGCGTAGAAAATCAAAGAAAGACAAACATAGAAAAGACAAATCTCACAAATCAAGCGATAGGAGTTATTCCAAGTCTAAATACTACGACGACTCTGAGAAATCCGACAAGTTTAGGTCCAAGAAAAAAGATGATTACTACGATAGACACAAATCTTCTAGGAGTAGGGACTACGACAAACATAAATATCGTGATGACTCCGAGGAGGAGCGTCCTAGGAAGCGTACGAAGCGGTCGCGTTCCATCAGCTACGAATCGCGCTCGGGGCGCAAGAAGGCATCGCGGGATCGGTCGGAAGAGCGTTCGCACAAGAGGGACAAGAGGTCATACGACAGGGATAGCTCCAAGCGGGACAGGTCTTACGACAGGTCGGGCCGAGACTACGACAAGTACGATAGGTATGAGCGGTCTAGGGACTACGACCGGCGTCGATCGCGCAGCGGCAGTCACTCCCGCCACCGCCGGTGAACATCAGGTTACACAGCGAACAGGTTGTACTTCCATCTATCTTGTAAACTTGTGTGTTCGACTTAGACAAAAGAACGATTCAATCATTATCATACTGCTTAAGATAATGCAGTCTATATTAAGCATACTATATTTTTATTATTTTTGTGTATATTATTTCTAAAACAAGTCTACCTCGAGCTATTTAGGTACTGATATAAATATTAGGATGATGTCAGAAATGTTATTAAACTTTGCATAATATTATTCTTATTGTCCAGAAAACTACAATTGAAATGCTCAGTATATTTTTATTACAATCAGTATATACTTTGGTTATTATGTATTTTAAACTAGCATTGAACTTAATAGAGCTATATGTAATAAAGACGTATTACAAATAAGTACATATCATTTGAATAAATTAAAACATCCATCTACTTCAAAGTACTTAGTGACAAATCGAATTGAACGTGTAAATAAAACTTGCAAGCAGTAAATTAATAAATTTAACATCCGTGACAATATCCGGTTGTTTCAATGATCCATCATCTTTCGGTTCCATTTCGTTAGATAACAATCACGACACATTTATCATGTCCGAAACGTTTAGTACGTTACGCATTAGAACATCCGTCCTTTATCACATGTTAGGAGCTATCAGCTTTATTATTACCGAATGCATTTCTGACATCAAAAAAAGCTATAAGGCTGTGATATATTATTTTTTAATTTTTCTCTTGCAGGTGGGAGCAATCATAAGTACGTGCAAGATGTAAATATTAGTCCCTTGTGTATAGTATTTTAGTGTGCACTATTATTCGCGTATAACTTTAATAAACACTTCACATTTACCTTTATTGTTTCATTTCTAAATGTTTAGTCACACCCAGTTATATGCGGTACCTTGCCATGAACCTATATAAATTTGGAGTCACCGTTACGCGACGCCTCACATAAACAATCCAAAAAGAATGAGTAGGTGCTCACCTATCTGCCTTTATTATTGCTCAAAAAAACTATTCATAATATCAACTTCCCTGGTTTCTATAGCGCAGTTCATAGCATATTTGATAACGTAACCACTACTTTAATATCATTAACCATTAATTTTCTTTTGCCATTATATGGCTTTTTTTTCTTAATCATTCATGTCCGAGTTTTATTACCCAGCTCGTATACAACCCTAAGAAACAAGTCTGTCTAACCCAGTAAATTGACTAGTGCAGTTATATAATTATAACAAAAATATTTAATTATAAAATACCTAATAAAAATAAATATCCATTTAGGAAGTCATAAGTTGTCTTGCTTACGTATTATTCGAATTGTTTTCATGGATGGAGCGTTAAGTACCTAACATTCTTAGCGCATACCTATCTAATATTATAGCCCTTGTTTGGATAGTAGGTAAGAGAACCGGCAAACATTTTTGTTTTAAACTCTTTTTATAACTGACCTATTCATTGAAATAGATAGGTTACCTACCTATATCGAGCACAATATGAGTTGTTAATTTCATGGAAAAGTCAGAAAATAATGATTCTCTAATACAATATTAGAATGAATATTATGTAAATCATACAAAACAAATAACTAGTGCAGTAATTGCTTCCCTAACTAGCTAACTAGTTTTCCTATAGGAAAACTAGAATAGTAGTTTTACTATTAGTAGTATAGTTTTCCTATAGGAAAACTAGAATAGTGGTTTTCCTGTAGGAAAACTAGTTAGCTAGGAAAAATATTTAGTTTTAATTCCACTACGAAAATAAAACTGTTGATTGATTTGGTATGCTATTTCGCAAAGTAACTCCTGATTCTACTAGTTATGTGGAATAGATATCTGTCATGTACTTAATGGTAATAATCCATGGTAACCAGTCACCATAATCTGAGTAGATACAATTGCAACACCGAGGTTGCTAATAAGTGCTTATGGAATTATTCTCTGCCATAAATTTCAAAAATGAAAATGAAACATGATAATCAAATTTAAATAATTTTTATTTAAAATTATAAATATTTCACTTTCAATCAATCTAGTTATTGCTCACTGTTTGTAATGTAGTACATCTAATTTTTATATAAAAATTAAAATCTATACAATTCAAAAGACAACATAATTTTAGTAATATACCAATTTATATTGATGACAATATTTATATGAATCACATAGGCCAGGCTAAAGATAAGAATATGAATGCATATGATGTAAAATGACTAAAATATTTTCCATTAATGAAAATGATGTTATTTAAAGCACCTATATACACATACATACACTCAAGATGTTGTCCAACATTGGCATAACAGTATTAAATTAAACTTAGGCCTATCACTGTCGCTAACCCAACCTCACTTACCAAATCTTTGATCACATTTATTGTATCTGAACAATGCTCCTATGAAATTATCAATACTTACACTATGGTCCAATGAAAGTTGTATAAATTCTGTTAGTCTTATTTGCCATGGCAGTAACCCATGGGTAAGACAACATGGACCAGTATATAAAACTAATTCTGGATCAGGAATGGAAGGGTACTTTAACATTAGAACATCATTTAATTCTTGTGCTGTATACTCATCTGATTCTCTATTACATTTAAGTCTATCTTCAGCTATCTGGCGAATACATTGTGCTATGTATGGTTTACCATCTTTACTATCAAAAATATTTATGTACACCGTGTGGGCTTGCATGCCATTTGTGTAACCATTTAAGTCTGGCTTTCTACCCCATTTTATGCAACCTGGCACACCTTTTTTATTTCTTTCTACTTCAAGAAATAGTTTTTCTTCGTTTTCTTTTAATTCGCCTGAAAAAAAATTAAATAATTAGTAAAAAAATATTTTAAGTGATAAAAGGAAACCTGTACATAAGGGATTTGAATATTTTCTACCTACCATTGCAAATATAAAGTAGATATTTCATCAATCTTGTGTTATCTAATATCAAAGCATCATCTTTATCTGGAACCTGTTTATGTAGTAATAATGTATAATATGTGACATTATTTTGCATTGCTACAGTTTTTTATAGGTCTACCCTATTAAATAAAAAACATTTTTATTAACAAAATTATTAAGACTTGCTTTTTATTCTCTGGTTAATGATAGGTTGATTGCTTGAGATATATGACGAGAAATCTAATAAGATAATGAATGGTCCTTCCTTCGAAGGATATTACCTGTTATATCGTAAAAGCTCACGTAAGATATCCCAGCTACGAGGCTCCATATAACCATGCGAGCCAGGTCACTGAAAGAGTGGTGATCTGTGTCCGTCAGTATCACCAAATGCTTGAGTTTCTTGGTAACTCTTGGCAAATGTTCTAATATAACTTTAATATCACTTTTAGTTACCACATTTGGAGCCAAAAAGCACTTTTTGTTCCGGAATCGGGAATAAACATTTTGAACAGCAACAAGTATATTCACAACCAAATGAACTAATATATTCAAGACCTGACGGACCGGCTGAGACAGCATGATAAAGAATTAACAAAGGAGTAATGTGTATCCGTAGTAACAATATAATTTATTTAACCATTTTTCGGCAAAAGAAATCACAGCACAATCAGACAGATCACACGGTACAGTCAGCCGCTTTTTTCAGACAGCCAATCACGAGCTTTAGGGTGGACAGAATGATTGCCAACGTTTAGAAAACGATTGTCAGTGTCAAATGCATCCTGTTTATTTTGTTTTTCACCCTAAATATAAAGCTAGCCATAAAATGTTACTATTACTAATGTAACTAGTCATCCGTTGATTATATAGGTGACTTGTAACTCGACGTATTCCTCTTGGAAGGTGATAATACAACTAATTTTCTACAAAATTAGCCCTGAGGTCCCTGATCTGCATCGAAGGTGGCTAGTTTCTGAGATATTCAGCATTTTCGAGTTTGGTGAAAAAATCCCGAACGAACTACAAAACTAAAAAACTACTATAAAATCTTCAAAAGTAAATTGATAACTACATGTATTTTTGTTTCGTTCGTGTCCTGAAACGCAATGGGGGCTAACGTTTTTTTGCTCACCAGATTAGTGCAAACATTTTTTAAGAAGGAAATTTTTGTCCAATCACAGCAACTGTGAAATGTATAACTTCCAATGGTATGACAAGAGCCAATTCCTTATTAGACGACGATGAATGGTGTATATTGATTTTTTTTTTAAGGAGGGAAAATCATCGAATGACTGCTCCCGCCTGGGTGAGGGAGGGAGTGTCAGACTATTACTGACTAAAAACCACCCCGTTCCTTCTCCTGCACGTCAAGCCGGAGCCCCGGTTACCTGTTAGGTTCTCCGCGACTCCAAATCGGCAACAGCCCTATTGGGCTTGGGCCCCATCTGTGGTGGTCTGATGGCTCTTTGAGGCGCGCGCGGAACGCGACGCGCCGTACGCTCGGGTCTGTTTCTGGTCGGACGGGGAGCCACCCATGCTCGCCGTCCGCAGTCCCGCGCTTACGGTGGCCGGAGATTGTCCCGCGATCCCTGACGCCCGGTGTGTCTTTCGCAATGGCTGAGTTGCGAGGAGACAGCGCTTCGCTGCCTCACGCGTCCCGCTTCCTCCTTAGCTAGCATGACTGCTTCGCAAAAGGAGGAGACGGCATCCCAGTCCCCCTCGTTCCGCATCATGGCCTGCACTAGGCCCGGACGCGAGAGGTCGCCATCGCCGATCACTTCCCTGAGGGCACGACGGTGCTCAGCCCACGCAGGGCATTCCGCTACAATGATGTACACTAGCGCTATCTGGTGAACAAAACTACAGTTTTTTTTAAGGAGGGAAAAACATCGAATGTCTGCTCCAGCCTGGGTGAGGCGGGAGGGAGTGTCAGATCAGTCTCTTATAAAAACCACCCCGTTCCTTCTTCTGCATGTCGAGCCGGAGCCCCGTTTACCCGAACAAAACTACGGTAGACCCACGGCAGACCCCATTCATTATATTGACCTGATGACTATTAAAATAATTATATAAATTTTATATTAATATTTTACAAAATTCATAAATTACTCATCCTTATTCAAGTACACGAAACGTGTAAAGTAAATGTCAAATTATTTTCTGTTCCATAGACTAGAATCGACTAAAAGATGATAAATATTCTATTTCCTTTTCCTCCCACCATCTTTGTTAATTTTTCTTATTCTCTTTGGTTTTACTCTTTCGCTTGTCAGACTTGCCTGATAAGGTTAGTATTTCTCACATTTACAATTTTTTTGATTTATTTTAGTGATTTTCTAGGCCAAACGTAATTTTAGTGTTAGTATTTGTGTTAATATTGGATATTGAATGACAAAATGTGTTAATTAATCTTTCTCTGTGCATTTTATGAAAAGTTTGTTGTAGTGCTCTTGGACCACGCCGTTGAATATTACGTTTTCATTTCAGAAGCCTTCAAAATGCAGTTGTTCATCCAAGGAGGGTCCGTCTCGGTGATAGACGTTG
This sequence comes from Spodoptera picta, assembly GCA_038387885.1. NCBI lineage: Eukaryota > Metazoa > Arthropoda > Insecta > Lepidoptera > Noctuidae > Spodoptera > Spodoptera picta. The sequence continues at coordinate 4,009,741 of JAZHFQ010000733.1, read as the reverse complement.
ATGGGCAGGAGACGATAGCCCAGATTAAGGTAATTTCAAGAACTTTTCTATTTAAATTGGTCCAAATGTAACCACTTGATAATCGTGGTATTTTTTTTTTACCATGATATTGTTTCATATGTTTTTCTAATACACAACCCTTCTTAAGCCTAGTAAATGCTTTAATTGTTTACTCTTTATAGATAGCTGAATGTACTATTAAATTCGCAGACATCAGTTTACGATCAAAATAATAATTTAGAGGTTATGTCGAAACAGTGAACAATTTGTTGATCGGTTACTTGACTTCATTTTTCAGGACCGCCTTCGTAGTGTAGAAAATGCTGCGAATGATGAGCATCTGACCGTGTGGGTCAACGGAGTCGCTGTAGAAGATTCCTGCTTGGCTTCAGAATTAGCTTCCGACCATCTTGATATCACAGTATCACTTCCTGGTGGTAAAGTCCACGGTTCCCTGGCTCGTGCTGGTAAGCAAATTGATTTAATTGGTTATATTTATTTAATTTGCTAGAGACTTCATATTGTGTATACATTTTTAGTTTTGTCCTAGGGTGAACAACATCTCTATGTAAATATTTGAAAATATCTAGTAAATATTGGTTTCGGAATACTGTTTGGATTGTATGCATACACCTGTTTCACAGAATTAGATTACTCCCAGTACTTAATTCTGAATTATTATTGATAGATAGTTTTTATTGAGCTCTATGGTTGTCAATAAAGTCGCTGAGATTTTTAATATATTAAGTACTACATCTTAAAGAAAACTTTAATTTAAATAATTTTAATTATCAATCTGATTTTCTCTCCTTCTCTGCCGCTTTCCTCTTGGCAGAGCAGTCGTGGTCATATTGAGGCGGCCGTATTTGTGTTGGAGGCCGATACAGCTTTCATCATGATCTGCCGCCATCTCTTTCTGTTTGTGGATTGTCTGGCACAGTCTGACACTGGGTTTCCCATTGCCGATTTGACTTGATCAGTCCAGCGCATAGGTGATCGGCCTCATGATCTGGTTCCCTCTACCCTCCCCTGATTTTAGAGAGGTAGTATTATCTAATAATTTACTAAGAATCAATAATGATCAAGTTATTTCATCATAATTTATAAGTAAAATCTATAGAAACATTTAATACATTTAACTGTAGATAATGAAATATTTACTTTACATTCTAAATGGATAATGTCAACCAAGTTGTAAAAATATTAGCTTGTTAAGCATTATCTATATATAAATTAAACTTAGTATCCAGCATTATACTTAAAAGGACTCTTGATCAGCAAACTTGTTCTTACATATAATATTTGATGATATAAGTACCTAGATAATAAGAGAAATAAAATGGGCCAAGAATTGATCCCTGCAAAACACCCATCTCAACAAGAAATCTTGTTATAAATTTTTCATTTACTTTAACTCTATGAACCATGTTACTCAAGTATGATTTAAAGAAGTCTAAAGGGCACTTTGCATTCTGTAGTAGGATAGCATTCTGATCAATGTATGATGAAGAACACAATCAAAGGCCTTAGACAAATTACAAAATATTTCCAAAGCATTGTTTTTATTCTCATTAATTTTAAGAGGCAAATAATGCCACTAAATAGGAGGAAGTTACCATCTATTCTGTCTTGCATAAGTTACTTTATTTATTTACATGATGAATTTCCCAATTTCCAGACCTTAGACAATTCTCACTGAGATAACAACTAATTGCTTGTGTAGTTAAGTCTGTGGGTTATTGTTTAGCCTGAAGCTGATTTAAGGGTACAAATACTAGCTTTTCCTACAATAAACTTTATAAAAGATTAGTTCGAATAAAGGTACATACATACATGTAACTCAATCTACTTTTTTTTACAGGTAAGGTTAAGGGGCAAACCCCAAAAGTGGAAAAACAACAGAAGAAAAAGAAGAAGACCGGACGTGCCAAGCGCCGAATTCAGTACAACAGACGGTAAATATTTATTGATCCTTATAAGCCCAATCAACTTGAATTACCAATCCTCAATTTCATGATATACAATGCATAATTTATGAATTGGATTGTTGCTGCTGTACTTAAACCACGTTTTAATCGTAGTTCGCGAATGAGAGATTGTCAGTAATAATTACTTGTACATTTATTTTTACCAACTAAAACTTGTCTCAAACCTACCTATGGATATGGGAAGATGGCTGCGATCACTGATTTTATGAAAATTTTATTCACAGAATAATAGACTATTCTTTCCATGTTTCTCTTCTAGCTAATTAATCTCCTAGTATACTGGCTGGCTATACAAACAGATAAATAAGCTGTTACAATTAAACAACTTTTTGTGGCTTTCTCTGCTATCCCTTTTATTTAGTTTTGATATTGATATTATGTATGACAACTCATATCAATACAAAAGCAAATCATCATAAGTAGTTTCAAAAACTTATAGCAATGAATATTTTCCTAAACATATGAATCGGTTGAGATACTCGAGATAACAATGTTTTTTATTTACAGATTCGTTAACGTTGTGCAGACATTTGGACGCAGACGCGGACCCAACTCCAACTCATAGACATGTTTTGTAAATAAAATGCAAATATAACATCTTTTTGCGCCAATATTTGTTTTACTAAAATAACCTACCTATTAACTTTTTATGTGGCTGGGCTGAATTAACTTTTAACAAATTCTTTGTGTCAATATCAAAATTCACAATATCTCAATAAGTAGAGGTCGTAGCCAAAAAATTACGATAATTTTGAAGACTTTTATGATTGATCCATCAATCAAGCTAACTTTAGCTGGTAGGTTACCTATTAACTTTTTATGTGGCTGGGCTGAATTAACTTTTAACAAATTCTTTGTGTCAATATCAAAATTCACAATATCTCAATAAGTAGAGGTCGTAGCCAAAAAATTACGATAATTTTGAAGACTTTTATGATTGATCCATCAATCAAGCTAACTTTATTTTCACATTCATTGTATTGTCTATTCTATAGACATTATGAAAGTACCACCCACTTAACCCATAAATCCCCACGGGTTAACCCGTTGATATCCATCCCCTAAATTTGGTCATACAAAAGTATTATCTAAACATTAGAAATAAGGTCTATAATGTAATGTAATATTAGTGGAAAGCGGTCACCTGTAACCGCTTGGGGATTTATAACCTAAACATTCAAAAATCCGATATTGGCGTCAGTAAAGCGGGCGATAAATGGTGGACCTAAAGCTGACCTGATTTAAGCTTTGATTATATTATTATAATGTCGAGATAGAGTGAGTGTTCGTTCACAAAAAGCGTCCCAAAGATTGCAGTGAACTGTTCACTGCCCTGCACTTTCCCGTCATGTAGTACCTACCAATCGAGTCACCTATGCGTCACTACGTGCATGCACGCTATAAAATAAACAAAAAGTACACTGCAAAGATGGCCACGTGGACTTAATGCCGCAGGCAGCCAGTCTACCAGTCTGACCCTTGGGTGATGCAGAAAAAGTAATCAACGGGTGCAAGAGCATGCGTTGAATTTAACTATTTAAAATATGACTTTAGTTAACCTTGACCTTGAAAACTTTTGAAATAGGTATTGTTATGTTATGGAAGAGCGGAGTCTCCTAATACAGGCATTATTTACCTAAAAGGAGGCTCCAATCACAATCTATTGTTAAAAAATATTTGGTTCAGAAATAAAATATTTTTGTATTTGTACTTGAGCCGTACGTAAAATTAAGGCGACGGCGTTCGCGGATCGCCTGCATTAGTGACGTTCTGGAATAAGTGGGTAATTTTTATTGCTTTGTTGATTTCTAAACTCCAACTCAAAAGCATTTATTTGAATTAAACCATAATTTGATACTTTTGAAACGTCAACAAATATGAAATATATAATAGTCTGTCAGTCTGTCCGTCAGTGAAGCTAGGCGCTCGTTCCAAAAGTCGATTCGAGTGGAGAAGAACGAGCAAGATATTCCATTCGTTACTCTTTTTAAAAAAAGTCTGTTTTACAATTCTCTGATACATATTCCAATATTGTACACACATGGGAGAATAAGGTAAAGACATACCTGACGGTCCTGACGCAACATACAAATAACAGAATATACTAAAATAAAAAAAAACAAAACCAAGAGAATACAAATATCTTAAGTCTGACATGGTCCTCTCATATGTATACTGAGTAACCAGTAACCAGTCTTACATATGTATACTGTCTACATATTATAACACTGGTTACTCGAGTCTGTGGGCCCAGCGCGCCCTCTAGCATGGCTTGAAACTAGTTGTCTACCTCGTACTAACCTCGTCAAATTATTCAAAGTCAAAGTCAAAATCATTTATTTCAATTAGACCAGGATGGCACTTTTGAACGTCAAACAACAAAAATTTATAAGTAGCTAGTTGCGTGAGTAAGCCGAAAACATAATAATTTATTTAGTAGGTATGTCTCACGAAAGTTACAATACAAATAAGGTTTATATGTATGTGTACCTACTTAATACACGCATATACCACACGTGCGAAGCCGGGTCGCTAGTAAAATAATATTTTTATTATTTACTAGCTACTTCCGCGCGGTTTCACACGCTCTGCTCAGCTCCTATTGGTCGTAGCGTGATGTTTTAGCCTATAGCCATCCTCGATAAATGCGCTATCCAATACAAAAATAATTATTCAAATCAAACTTGTAGTTACGGAGATTAGCGCGTTCAAACAAACAAAACAACAAACTCTTCCGCTTTATATAATAAGTAATAAGAAAGATATTTTTTTTTTTTTTTTAAGGGGGGAAAATCATCGAATGACTGCCCCCGCCTGGGTGAGGCGGGAGGGAGTGTCAGACTCTTACTGACTAAAAACCACCCCGTTCCTTCTCCTGCACGTCGAGCCGGAGCCCCGGTTACCCGTTAGGTTCTCCGCGACTCCGAATCGGCATCGGCCGTATTGGGCCCCATCTGTGGTGGTCTGATGGCTCTTTGAGGCGCGCGCGGAACGCGACGCGCCGTACGCTCGGGTCTGTTTCTGGTCGGACGGGGAGCCACCCATGCTCGCCGTCCGCAGGCCCGCGCTTACGGTGGCCGGAGATCGTCTCGCGATCCCCGACGCCCGGTGTGTCCTTCGCGATGGCTGGGTTGCGAGGAGGTAGCGCTTCGCTGCCTCACGCGTCCCGCCTCCTCCTTAGCTAGCATCACTGCTTCGCAAAAGGAGGAGACGGCATCCCAGTCCCCCTCGCTCCGCATCATGGCCTGCACTAGGCCCGGACGCGAGAGGTCGCCATCGCCGATCACTTCCCTGAGGACACGGCGGTGCTCAGCCCACGAAGGGCATTCTCCCACCGTGTGTTCCACCGTGTCCTCAGGGCGGTCCTCGCAGTGATGACACCCGGGCGTTTCCTCCCGCCCCATCAGACACAGGTACCTCCCGAAACTTCCATGTCCGGTGAGGACCTGCGTCAGGCGGTAGGTGAGGACGCCGTAGCGTCTCTCAAGCCACTCCTCAAAGAGGGGACTTACCGCTGCGATGGCAGCGAGCCCAAATAAGAAAGATATAAGATTGAAACAACATGCTTTAAGGAGGTACTATTTATTCTGACCGACTAAAAATAAGGTACGTTTCGATACGTACGTACGTTTAGGCGGAATTCCGACTTAAGAGAATATTAGCGCCTGTGTTGACTCCAATCCTGATATCCCTGTTTTGCCTATCCTTGAAGATTGATCAAGTGCTAACTCGTCCTAGAAGGCGGTCCGTTTACAACTGGTGTATCGAAAACTATGTAAGAACATAGAGTCGAAAGCAAAACTGGCTGGTAGGAAGTTGGGTATCGTGCTGAGAGTGAAACGATACTAAACACCGTAGCAATGACTGAAACTATATCCATCGCAAGCCCTGTATGGAGTATTGCTCTCATTTTTGAGATGACTTTGCTAAATACTAGCTAGCGGATTTAACATCAAGAGGCGTGCCAAAAGGTTCATCAACGATGATATATTTGTGGAATCCTTTCGTTTTATTTTCCGGTGAATGTGCAGGGTTGAATAATAATAAACCAACTTTTTTTTTATTTAAAGGGGTGCCATTTTTATTTGGCGTACCAATTAAAAATGTTCTTAGGCCCGGCACTGAATCTTTGTACCATTTTAAAATATCTAGGATTTAATGAAAAAGTAATCATTTTTTCGACCAGTTATTTTGGATAAAGACTGGTTAAGTTTTAATTTTATATGTGCATCTCTAGTTATCTCATAAAGAACTAAGTATCTAGAGGTATAAGTGAAGGTATGTTGTAATGTTGAATTCAATGTACTATCTCGTACCATGTAGAAGCACGATAGGATTGACATCGTCACAAAATGTGTACAAAAATCCCTTACAATAAATGAGATTAAAAAAAAAAATCTCGTACCAAGCTTCAATTACCTAATTGCATTCTGCCCAGTCAATCAAGAACATCCTATATATAGGCTTTTAAATATTTAGGTACTTACGGACTAACTTACCTCCTACCTATAGTTAGTAGGTAGCTATTGTATAGCAGGGGTGGCCAATCATCGATCGTGACCATTAGTACAGTCGATCATGACAGTATGATTATGGAAGTACACTATGATATCTCATTTAAAATTTCATGAATTATGTAAGTGGTAGATCGCACAGGGTTTCGTTAATAAAAAGTAGATCTTATGACTAATCTAGACACCACTGACAAACGGTGACGGAAAACATCGTGAGGAAACCTGGGCTTATATAATTTCTAAAATTAAGTTTATAATCGCTAACCCGCATTGAGCAAGCGTGGTGATTAATGCTCAAACCTTCCCCGTGTGAGAATTTGCTCAGCAGTGGGCACTTATAGGCTGTTGATGATGACTAATCAAGTTGGCCACCTCTGTTCAGGATTATGGTAAAAAATAAAACGATACAAACGTTTATTTGGCAAATATCGTGTATTTCAAAAAGGCCAAGGAAGACTATAGTGTATACACACTATTTGTCATAAAACAGTTATTAAATGGACACATTTCAATTGACAATTTGTACGTTGTCATGATTTACGGCAAGACAATAGTCCATACGCGTTCTTATTGATAATTCCTTAAATAATGTTTACTCTATATGGCACTGTGGCATCGATAAATAAAAAAACAACTCAAAAATCATAGTCACCATCATAAAATCTCACAAATTCTTATTTATAAACAACATTGTACTTTTGGAAGTACTCGGTCCTTTACAAAATGGAAGGAATAGTTAAGTACGTGTATAAGTACATATTCGCATCATAACAAATTCATGTCATTATACACAAAAATGTAAGTATATCTACGAAACTAGGTATAGGTAATCATAATCTATGATTGCAATAAATAAAACCATTGCCACAAAAATGGGCAGACCAAACAAACATTTGATATGTAGATAAAGTTTCGAATTTAATGACTATGATTTCTTAATTAGGTACACAATTTAAGCATATACATACGCTAGAAGACCACAGCCACAGTAATAGTCCTTAAACTAAATAAAATACGTTAGTAACATATTACCTACAATCATTGCATGTACTTATTGTGCAGTTATTTGGAAAAATATTACCAATTTATTTACAATAAAACATCTTCAATAATAACAATAACTATCGAGAGATTAATTTGTTTACGTAAAGAGAAATATTTCCAGAAAAATAAAGTTAGTTCACACGATAAGGCACGATTTCTAAAAATTTCATCCCTTCATTCTTTCGTCATCAGTCGTCACATATTTAGTACCTGGGTACCTACTGATTAACAGTAAACCATTAAAACGAATTAATCTATACAATAGTAGTCTTATATTATGCACCACTTACGCCTGGAACACTGAAACACTACTCAATTTTAAGTTGCGAATTAGTCAAAGTCTCTCTGCCACTTTTCTGTAGTGACAGAACACAAAATTAACGTAACATCATTACATGGAGTACATGGTGCCAGCACTATTTAAAATACCTCAATGTTTAGACAGAAATAATAATATTCTCGAACCCTTTTGCCTAACTCCCAAAAATATTTGAAGATTAGATAATGGACAGCAGATTAATGGAGTTCTTACAACTGGATTATAGCCCTATTTACAATAGGCTATATACAAAAGGCGAGGTATTAGTCAGGCTTATATTAAATTCCTATACGGAGAAACGCGAGATAAAAATTCGTTCTCTAAAAATAGTTCTGCCGGCACCCATGCATCATTGAGAGGCGTTTGAGTATTTGGGCATTAGAATAACTAGGCACACGCAACATTATCTAGTTAAATGTAACACAACTAAAATTTAAAGTATATTTTGGCTTCAGATCTCCTTCAATGGGCCCTAATTGAGACAAAACTGCGAAACTATAATATGTATATTTCGAGTCTTTGTACTTTTAAAACCTCTAAACCTATTTTAAATGCATTTATCTGACTTAATCGAATTATTGCAAATAACTCTTGCAGTTTTGACAAAGATTTAAGGACTGGTCAAAGGATACAAAAACTCAATACAGGGAACATAATCATGTAAGGTATAGACCTTACATGATGTATGTTCCTATAGAGGAAGAGTGTCTACAAGTTTCCTTCATTTTTTCTTCGTTCAAAAAATATCTCGTTGCATGCAAGATTCACTGGATTTGGCCAATCCTTAACTATGGGAATGTATCTATATTGATAATTTCGTATTCGAGGTACATATTTAGGACTGTAAACATTAATTAAATTATTCATTACATGTAACTTGATCTCTCCAAATTTTTCCGATACAACTAAAATAACACTAGTACATTTTGTAAATAAATGTAGAATAAAAAATCCGAGTCTTACAGAATATTAATTTCCATATTCATGAACGAATGCGCCAAGGCAATGTTAAACCATTACAATGGCGGCGAGTGCATTCACTTACATTTAAGGTCATTCATGAATACGGGAATAAGGCTGGTATTCACACTATGCAGATACATAATTTATTATTCATCACATGCATTAGTGCACACTCATTCTTCGGCAGACGGTACATTTGAATGCCAGCTACCTATGCTTCGTTCACACACTCATCCGGCAGCTACCAAACTGCTTGAACTATTTTTCAATAGAGTCCATTTGGCAACAATGTGTTGTCCGCAACAATTTGTGTCTTCGGTTATACTTTGTCGATTAAACTTGTTGGGACAGTGCTCTTCAACTTCTCATTCTCTTCAGCGCGTTTCTTCTCCCACTTGCTAATCCTATTGATAGGATAGCACATAACTGCTGATAGGAGTATAAATGCGCCGGATACATAGAATGATATAGCATAGCTTTTTGTGGCATCGTACAGCATTCCTGTGAAAAACAAAAACATATTTTAATAGGTCGGTACGATGAAATCTACTAATGGTGCATAATTAATCATAATAATCAGTAAAAATAGAAGCACTATGAACACATGACTGACCCACATCATAAAATACTTCCATTAATAAGTTTTTATTGGACTACTACTAGTCTGTTAACTGAATTTAATAACTATGCGGGTGCTATCGTTTACTATCGAAGGTCAGAATTTTACAAAGAAATGCTGCATGAGATCGAAGCAAAACTTATTGAATAAATATTGATCTTTTAACCACAACAAATATAAAAATCTTACCAGCAATTGGTGAACCTATTAAAGCACCAATTCCTTGGAAGAGGAGGAAAAGGCCAAAGCAATTGGTCAATCGTTCGAGTCCAAGGAATTCAACAACGACGATGGAACGCAGAGCAGCGAAGCAAGCTGAAAATAAATCGAATGTTACTTGACTAAATTTAAAATACAAAAATAGAGATAATGAGTACCTACGAGAACCGGTGGAATAGTAGAAAATATAAATAAGAATTTAATAAATAAAAGAAGTCAACATTCTCAGCTCAACAAAGTACCAAAAGTTTGAACTTACCCACAGAAAGACCGAATATGACGCAGTATCCGTACTGGAAGTAGGTGTCGAAGCACAAGTTACTAAGCATAGTAGCAAGACCGCCCATGGTGAGAGCAATGTTGGTGACCAACAACGGGGACACCTTTGGCATGGATGACACCAGTCCACATACCAATCGTCCAACAATGTTTGCTACTCCAATCGAAGACACCAACCATTCAATAGCCTCGGGTGGTACATCATTTTCACGCGCTCTATTTTGCACGTACACGAAGGGCACAAAGAAACCAGTCATTGTGAAGAAACCACTGAGAGCCAGAATCACGAAAGTTACAGACTTGAATAGGCTGACGTCCAAGAGGGTGGCCAAAGCTCTGCGCACGGCTACTGGGCAAATTCGGCATTTCTTTGTTTCTTCTTCCTTTGCGTCTTCGGGTGACGGTACGTGTGTTACAGCCAAATGATATCCAAGAGATGTTCGTGACGTATATTGAGGAAGTCTGGCCAAACTAGCTCCGAAAAAGATGTCTTCACGGTATAGGGGTCTGGCAACCAAGTCAGCTGTTGAGCGGCGTTGCTGACTGAAGTCGTTGCGAGACATGACTCGGAGTACTGATCCAATTAAAGGTTGAGTTGCCTTGTCAGGAGTAGTGTTAGAGTCTTCTTGTTCGTCTTTTTCGCTGACCGTGGCATAAACGGGTTTAGGTCCCAGATTACTTTTAATCGTTCCTGCAGTAGCGGAGGATCGTCGCTGACCATTTATGTATGTACTGCTTCCACGGAAGACCTCTTCTGCTGTGGGGTAACGCGTGTTATTAGAAACGCCCATCCATGTGTGAGGGCTGGATTTGGTTGCGAATTTCATGTCAGGTGGCATTCTTATGCCGGAGTCGAGTCTGTTTTCGAGTTTCATCATATTCTTCTCCGCTAACTTCTCCGCCGCTATTTTTTTACGTTCCACTTCATCTTCTTCAGATGTCGCGGCTTCTTCTTCTACTACAACATGTACGGGCTCGATTGGTTTGAAGGTCAATCCAAAAAGAATACACAGCAACATCATACCTGAAAATAGATGTAACAATATTAGAACTGGGATAATAGCTCACATTTTTCCTTAATTAGCTTACTATTGAAGTGGAGAACTTCCAAATGTGACATATTAATTCAATAATATCTCACCGGACTGACTGAAGATTGTCATCCTCCAACCATAATTATCAACAAGCGACTTGGTGATGGGCGACATGACAAAGACTCCAACTCCTGAGCCGCAGAGAGCTATTCCTGTGGCGAGAGCCCTCCATTTCTCGAAGTAGAATCCGACGGTCAGCACAGCTGGCATGAATATCAGACATACTCCAAATCCTAAAAATAAACAATAAAACTTGGTTTTAGTGCTTCTCAAAGACCAATACCAATAAGACGCTTCATAAAGGATGCTTTATGGATTTTAATCCCATCAGAAGTTGTAACTGGTAACCCATAAGGTAAGGTGATTTTTTTTATGGCATTAACCGGTAAACGAGCAGACGGATCACCTGATGGTAAGCAATCGGCGTCGCCCATGGAAACCTGGAACACCGGAGGCGTTACAAGTGCGTTACCGGCCTTTTGGGGATTAGGAGTTTGAGGATCGTTGGGAATTCAGGGATTGGGGAGATTGGGGAAGGGGAGGGTAATTAGGCTTCCGGTAACCTCACTCACACGACGAAACACAACGCAAGCGTTGCTTCACGTCGGTTTTCTGTGAGGCCGTGGTATCACTCCGGTCGAGCCAGCATTCGTGCCGAAGCATGGCTCTCCCACACTTATATAGTGATAGTTTAATATTAATATCTTTCACGATCCTTACCTCCGATTACTCCATAAGTAACGTACAGATATTGAGGACTAGTGGCGTAGTAGGAGATAGCGAAGCCAGCTGCGGAGATCAAACTCCCTAGGATAGTCACCTTTCGGAATCCGTATCTGCAAAATAAATAATATTAGTTTAAAATCCCTTTCTAGCTATAAAACCAGTGTTTGTTAAGGAACAGTTTCTATTTTAAAGTTTGTTTATTTTGAGTTTCAAGTTCGTTCTGACTTACAGATGTTAGCTAGTTTTATTGTTTTCACAGTTGCAATAATGAGGCATTTTTGATTTAATTTACCAGTAAGAAATTGTATCAGAGGAAGTTATTTTATATCTGTTCAATGAATTAAAACTCACTTGTTTGCCAAGGCCGAGGCAATAGGTCCAAGAAGAAGGTAAAATCCAGCAAGCAAGGAGTTGATCGGAGCCACTTCGATTTCAGTCGCCTGCAAAGCAAAAAAGAAAAAGGTTCAAAATAATTATAAGTACCTAATATCTATTAGATTCATTATTGTAACGAAAATTTACGTTAAATAAATTAAATCAGCTTTTACGAGCAAGTAATTAAAACGAAGTCTAAAACCATTACACTTCAGTCGCAAATCATATTGAACTCTATCCTTGACACAAATGACACAGAATTATTTGGCACGCTATTGCTAGAACAAAACCTAGCTAGCTTAAAATATATTATATTGTAGAACCGTATTTCGTATAGGTCATATCAACCCACATATAATTTGTGCGAAATTCTAAACCAACATGTAAGTTTAAAGAAATTACAATAATAATTACCGTTTACCGTTAATATGTAAATTGAGTGTGGAACGTAATATAGAATCACGTTTGTACGACACTACTGGATGCAGAAAGCATGGCTCATAGAAATCTTTATTCTCAGAAAGCACGTTTCGCCGAAAACTTTATTGGTAGAAAATATTGTTCGTAGATAACTCGTTCCATAGAAAGCACTAGCCATAGAAATCTCTATTCCTAGACAGCTCATTTTGTCGAAAACTTTGTTGGTAGAAAATACTATTCGTAGATATCTCGTTCCATAGAAAGCACTATGGATAGATAATTCTGTTCATAGATAGCATTTTTCACATAAACATCGTCTTTAGAAACAGCTTTTTCCGGAAACATTGGTTCACAGAAAGCAGAGGTAACTATGAATAAAAACAACGACTGAAAATATCTTTTACATTTAATTTCGACATACCGAAATATCTATGAAAAATTGGAGATGAGCAATTTTTATTCGGACAGTATATATCTGACAAAATGAGAGTGTTATCATATTTTATACTAAAAATAATTTCAAACGACTAACATGTTGGATAATGGATGGCACGTTTTCTACATGTCCAGCGCCATTTTCTCAAGTATATACAATACATACTTCTATTGGATCTATTGCTTCTATTCTTCTATTGATTATTTTTAAAATTACCCTAATTTTTATGGACTTGTATGCATGGTAATGATTATTTTGTGTGTTAAGTGGAATTTTGTAACTCAATTTTGAAGTAAATATATTTAACCGATTGAGATGAAATTGCGTGTACACGTTAAATTCATCTCAATCGGTCGATCAAATATGCAGTTGCAGCTTAGCATTTATGCGTGATCATAAATGCTAAGCTGCATATTTGTTTTTTTTTGTTGCTATTTCTATCAGAGTATTATCTAACCTACGTAGATACAGACAGTGCAACTTATTATCCGAAGACTGTATTTTTTTTATATCAAAATGTAATGCCCCAAGTGTTGCAGGCTTACATAGGCCACGGTAACCGCTTACCATCAGGTGGGCCGTGTGCTTTTTTGCCACAGTCGTGATATAAAAAAAATACAGTCTTCGGATAATAAGTTGCACTGTCTGTATCTACATAGGTTAGATAATACTCTGATAGAAATAGCAACAAAAAAAAACAAATATGCAGCTTAGCATTTATGATCACGCATAAATGCTAAGCTGCAACTGCATATTTGATCGACCGATTGAGATGAATTTAACGTGTACACGCAATTTCATCTCAATCGGTTAAATATATTTACTTCAAAATTGAGTTACAAAATTCCACTTAACACACAAAATAATCATTACCATGCATACAAGTCCATAAAAATTAGGGTAATTTTAAAAATAATCAATAGAATAATAGAAGCAATAGATCCAATAGAAGTATGTACTTGAGAAAATGGCGCTGGACATGTAGAAAACGTGCCATCCATTATCCAACATGTTAGTCGTTTGAAATTATTTTTAGTATAAAATATGATAACACTCTCATATTGTCAGATATATACTGTCCGAATAAAAATTGCTCATCTCCAATTTTTCATAGATATTTCGGTATGTCGAAATTAAATGTAAAAGATATTTTCAGTCGTTGTTTTTATTCATAGTTACCTCTGCTTTCTGTGAACCAATGTTTCCGGAAAAAGCTGTTTCTATAGACGATGTTTATGTGAAAAATGCTATCTATGAACAGAATTATCTATCCATAGTGCTTTCTATGGAACGAGATATCTACGAATAGTATTTTCTACCAACAAAGTTTTCGACAAAATGAGCTGTCTAGGAATAGAGATTTCTATGGCTAGTGCTTTCTATGGAACGAGTTATCTACGAACAATATTTTCTACCAATAAAGTTTTCGGCGAAACGTGCTTTCTGAGAATAAAGATTTCTATGAGCCATGCTTTCTGCATCCAGTAGTGTCGTACAAACGTGATTCTATATTACGTTCCACACTCATGTAAATTATTCGCAAACACTACAGGAAGTAACCGCTAAGGATATTGGCGATGAATACTTAATACGACAAATTCCCACAGCAGTCATTCAAGGCAAGCAGTCGAAGATATTGTACAAAATAACTTCAATAAAAAAATGTTAGCGTTGCATTGATTAGTGTTTATGCAGGTTGAATGGACACAGTCGCATAAAGCATTCAATGTACATGTACAGGTATCACCGCTTTCAAATCGTTACAAATGAATGATTCGAGTGCGATGTGGAACTTGGAAGTAAATGGTTGACTTCCCGTCGCCAAATAGCGAATAAGTTTACGTCGTCATATATAAGCTTCACTGCGTCCTTATTTCCTAAGTCCTAAGAGCTATTATCGTTGTGTTCATTTGAGCATACTCTGATCGAGTGGCCCACTGGCCTTCTTGTGCGACAGACATGTGACAGATGTACGATCTATGCACTTTTAATTTTAATTAAAGTGACATTTAAATGGATAGCTGTGGTTGCGTCTTGTTAGCCCAGTTTAGAGTATAGGTATGTACTCAGAATATCAGATTCACTTGGAAATACTTCCGCTTGAGAATATTAGAACATAACACAACCAAATAACCTGTTTTTTCCAGTTGACACAAGATTAGTCAAACGCTTTCTGCGTTCTAGAGCACGCAGTGCAAAAAATCCAAATAAAAAAGCGAGGTGATCGTCCGCTAAAATTGCAATCAACAGAGTAAGTTTATGCAAATCACAAGTTGAATATCGGATATCGACACATACCGCCATGAGAAAATGACGGGGAATTTCCGAACCCCGGATCCCAAGCTAATTTTCCTCAAACATACCTAACATTTCAAAATATTCGGACATTAAGACATCTCATTTGTGTATGTAACTGTGTATAAGGTAAACACAAGTTAGCTACACGGGAAAACTAAGTACCGTAGCTCTTTACAGCGTCTAGGCACGTTCATTTAGTTAGTCTGTGTGGTCCTATTTGCTTAAACAAGATGCATAGGCTTCTCAGGCGTGCGACTCTGAATGTCAGCATAACGGTGCAGTGAGCTTACGTTATAGATATTGAATTACAACGAGGCCCTTAGTCCAAAGGGCATTGTACTTGCTTTTAAGTACATGGCTACTGTTACAGTTGCGTATTAAGGTATTTAGTTACAACTATTAGATACGTTTTGTAAACCAATCTCAAGTGTTATTGTTTACAAAACAATGATATCTACTTTCATTCATATCTGTATAAAATTAATACGAATTATTCATCCTTCATTCATAATCGCAAATCAATTTGGTAATCAGACTTATAATTATAAACAGTTGCAACTAATATGGCAATAGGCTCACCCCCTATTATATGGGACTCATAACATAAATAGTGAAAAGTGGGTGTTACATTGTACAGTCGTATAATGTGCACCTCTGCCTACCCCTTCGAGGATAAAAGGCGTGATGTTATGTTATGTTGCAACAAAGTCGCAAAACCAAGAGATCGTTAGTTAGTTCAAAGCATAACTCATAACAATCAATAACAGCCTTTCTAAACTAAAGTCTATATTGGAAACGTACCAGTCAATAACAATAATAGACTATCAAAAAGTATAATAAAGGACATTGTTACAAGTTCAACCATTAGCTGAACGTGATTGAAATGACCTAGCCATCTTAAGTGGTTTAGTTCTTTAATAATTTGACTAGATAACCCTCTAGGCACAAACTATCAAGCTGTATTATTGTATTGTACGCAACGCACTTGTAACTGCCCTCGTGTTGCGGGTGCTCATGGGCGGTGCTAATTGCTTACCATCAGGTTCCGTTTACCACCCTTTCCCATAGTTTAGTTTTTGTAGGTGTTGTGTGGAGTATTGTCATCCGTCTAAGAGTAGGTAACTAATTGTCCCGCTACAGGGCAAAAACCTATTCTTACACGAAGAAGGAATGAGGTTTATATCATCAAGTTTGTTCAAGAGAAGATGAATAACGATCAGTTATAGCATTTCAAACAATGTCTGAAGAAAATAAAGATCACGTTTTGTCAGTATCTTTCCATAAATATCTATTTTTGTAGAATAGGGTGCAAATAAGCAAATGACCATCACCCACCTGATAGATCAAACGCCTTATCATTTAAAACTTCTTAAGTTCTCTTAAAAAATATGTATTCGTATATAGTAAACTAGCGACCCGACCCAGCTTCGCACGGGTGCAATACAATATGCATGTGTTATACATATAAACCTTCCTTAAGAATCACTCTATCTATTAATTAAAACAAACCGCATCAAAATCTGTTGCGTAGTTTGAAAGATCGAAGCATACATAAGGACAGACAGACGGCGGATAGCGACTTTGTTTTATACTATGTAGTTATAGTAAATTATGGATATAATACATATTCAGGTAATTCAGGGCTAGTGCGTAATAAGCTAAGTTTAATTGGCCAAGGTAAGAAACATCGCAGCTCCAGTCTATATTTAGTAAGATTATATAGTTTCTAGCAATTACAGTTCATGCGATATAATTAGTTAGACTTCATAGCGGTTTAATTTCTCTTCGGCTATTTTTAACATTATCTCGATGTTCTAGTATTTGAAGATTAATGGTAATTAAGCAAGTCGTGAACGTAATTTTAATGAATTGAGTTCTATTGGGTACCGACTAAGAATTTGGAAATTGAAAGCCCTTATTTTAAACGTAGCTAAAACCATTAAGTTAATCTAGTGTGGCTTGTCCCCTTTTTTATAAACTCAATTTAAAATATTCTGTACTAGCGACCTATGCGACCGTGCGACCCCGGCTTCACACGGGTGCAATATGCATGTATTAAACATATAAACCTTGCTTAACTCATCGAGTACCGGTTTTGTAGACACAACTATAGAACAATAGGTTGCGGTCACCAGTGACCGCTTGGTGTTTGACAGTTTAAGAATCCTTTTATCTATTAAAAAAAAACATCAAAATCCGTTGCGTAGTTTTAAAGATCTAAGCATACCTACATAGGGACAGACAGACAGCTGATAGCGACTTTATTTTATACTATGTAGTGATAACTCCCTTTTTTAATGAATTCCACAATAAAAAATAATTTAGAACTGCGCCTTAAACATAACCTTATGGAATTTTACAAACGAAAGTTTCGCTGGACCCGTGCGCGCGGACTTATCGCGCCGAACGTATCACAACGAGGTGGCGCTTACGCACTTTGCCATTACGTCGCCGTCGCCCGTATAATCACTGGCATTCCATCAAATACATTGTATATTTTGAACCTTAAGCGTATTGATAAAAAGATACTAATATCTGATGTACAAACAAGAGACGCAAATTGTTGTTGTTTTCGTAACTGTAAAGCGGTTGACGCTAACTTGCATACTTGACCCTGCTATTACCAATGCAAAATTGTAGACTTCTATGTGACTAGGAAGACTTTGTTTCGAAACTAGCTTCTTGTTCCTAACATTGTTTACCCGACTTGTGACGAGGGTAATGTTTGTCAATAATGTGAACAGATTATACATAGATATTACGTACTTACCTATATTTATATTTTGAACAAGTTCTATATTGAGTAGTTCCCGGGTTAGACAAAAAATTTGTGAGTATTTTCCTCCTCTGCTTCTTCGTACCATTGACCACTTCTACTATTGTGTAACACTGCAGTATTACAAAACATAGCTAAAAAAAATATTTGTTTTGCTCAAAAAATTTGGCAGTTACCCAGCGATTGCGTTCACACGTGGACAGATCTATTTATTTTCATACGCGTTGCGTTATCAGACGAAGTTTATTTCGATTACATAATACAAGGCAGACAAAACAAGAAAATAATTTCTTCTCATAAAAAGTTCAGAACATATCATAATTCCTTCAAAATCTTGTCATCTCGCCTTTCTTTTTTGGAAGTTACACAATAGGTGCACATTTTAAATGTGTCACCCGTTTTTGCCCAAGGGGGCTAATCAATAATCTCATGCCGAACTTGAGTCTTATCAAGTTCGAATTCTCTTACTGAATAATCCAAAAATAGAAAAATCTAACCGTATTTGCCTGACCGACCCTAGAATCCAACCTGAAACCTTTTACTCAGCTCAGGCGCTTGCGACCACTCAACGAACGAGTTTAAAAAATGCATTCAATGAATCGATCTCTACCAAAACATTCGCTAATCGATAAACTGCATTCAATTCGATTTGATCCAAAACGTAGGACATTAAAAATGCAACCTGTTTTGTTAAATGGCGTCTCGAGGCCGAGATCGTTCGTTGACCCCGCACTGTTATGTGGGAACTTTATGTACTTTAGTATTGCAAGGGTTAGTGCACTTGCGATAGTGGAAAACTTTTAATAGAGCTGTTCTACTGGACTCGACTATACATTCATCATGTCACTAGAGAATGCGACAAGCTATTCCGACGATTTGTTTCTTGTTTGCTTCTCAAATTGGATATTGGGAATTTCCTTTAAGGTTTTACAGTTGGAAAGCACTCACTAGATCCCTTTGAAGATAGATAGTATAAAACATAGTAGTCTTAAATTTGAAATGACTTGGTTTCAGGATACCGAATTGAAACCGTCATGTACATAAGCAATGCAACAGCAATTGGGTACCTACTTTCCTTAATCAAAAATAAATTATTTCGACTGTTCAATAAAATAAAATATTAAAAAATAATTACACTTACATTCAATGATTTTATGACCAACTTAATTTTAGTATTTTTCCAACAATTTTTAAAGAAATAAGTATGATGTTTGACGCTAAAAAACCGTGACGTCACAAATTCACAATGAACAATTGCGTGTAAAATTCATAGAAAACTGTAGTTTTTGACAGTTCGAAAAAAGTATTGAATTTGACTAGTTAGCAAGTACCCAATTGCAACATAGGTAATAAAGACTAAATAAGGAGATTTGCAACCCTTCTTATGTAGATAGAGGAGGCCCATAGTAAGTGTAGCAGTGGATATCAAATGATATTATTGTCATCATATCATTCGGAAATCCGGTGACCAACAAAAAAGGCACAACGGACAACCCTAGATAATACTGTTCGCGGCAATTTCCATTAGCTAGTCTCGATTTGACATCGAACTGGTGTAAATTGTGTAATGAATTGCCTTCAAACCGAGTGCGGGCTTCTGTGACGTACACAGAATACTAACATGATTTATGGAGCTGTTGACTTTTAATAATAGAAGTGCTTTAGACTCGTTTAGCGGTTAACGCACACCCCCATTATTAATTAATAGGTCAAATAAATGTTGGTGCAGTTCAAACATTTCTCGGCAATGATTTTGATGTAGTGTACAATACACTTCTTTTTCATTCTCTATGGCAAGCTGAGGGTTGAATCGTAGACCAGTCCAAACAAGTGAAGAATTTAAATGTTGGAAGAACAGAGGACAATCAGGGATGAATCAATTTATACAAGAGGAATTTGGGACCAAAATAAAGCTGGAATGGATTTCGGAAAAACAAGGCTAAAGTACAGACCCTAAACATAACATCAAACTTCGTCCAATAAAACCATTAAACTAATGGAAATCCCCACAAATAAGTACTTTAAGTGCAATAAATGTACCAACATAGATTGAATGAGTGACTGAATGAATGGATCGTTGTAATGAAGCCTTGGCCTTAACATTATGATAATTTTATTGTCCAATACTACATTGAGACGGTCAAGACGTAATTCACTGTAAAACCACAATTAGATAAGTAAGTATTGCATCAAAGTAACTTTGGTGAGAAGGGACTGTTCACTTGTGATACAAAATAAATAATTTATGATGAGAAATATATTAAGCTAGTGACACCCCTAAAATTTGCAACGCCTGAAAAAGGCCGTTAAGCTGTGCCTGTTATTTCATAAGACCTGTAATGACCTGTATGTATTACCTTAACATGCAAATTAAGAGTTTGAGTTTGAGTTTTGAGTTTGAAATTATCTTTCTTCTGCCTAGGGGTAAGTGAATGCCGTAAGTTTAAGATCTACTATCTATTTAACACCAACCGTATCAAAAGTGCATTTATTTTGTTTGTGAAGCATGTAGGAAACTTCTTAATTACATTTTCCAACGTAGAAACAGTATCGCACATCGTAAAAACAGCAATTTACAAGAAACCAAAACAAACCATTACGAATTCAAAAGAGGTCAGTAGAAGAGGTCATTTGTTTTGCTTATAAACCAAAAATAAAAAAGAAACTTCTCTTATTTTTTATTTTTGGTACAAAATCGAAAGCATTGAAATGAAATGATGTCCAGGGAAAACCCAAACAGTACCGTATGATATTTCGATACAAAGAATTCAAAATATAACCAGATTCGTCCAGTTTTAGTCAGACTTGATATTCTAGTCACATTGTAGTGTTTTCGTTTTAGATTTTGAATTTGAGTAGACTTGATACTTAGGTCTTGTGTTAGGCGTTAGACTGAAGTCTGTTCAACGAATTCTATGCAGTCAAATATCGGGTAATTAACAGAAAGACACAGGTACAATCGTATAATGATTCCTTTCTGACTGCCACTCCAGCAGTAGTAATTTTATCTTTCAAAATAAGACGAAAAATCAAGACCTATGAGTTGCTTCTCACATCGGTATAACAGTAGATGACGATATCGAAAACAAAAGTAACTTCCGCATTTAATATTCAATATTTTTAGAATAAATAAATAACTTTTTCTCAGAGCATTTCAATAAAATATTCTGCATCAGCGATTCAAGCTGAATTATCTTTAATTGATGCGTCAAGACGGCGCCATTAACAAATTGCGTCGAATTCTCAGGTATCCTCATAACAATCGTAAAAAACCATAATAAATTTGCAGTGAAATTGCAAATTTATTATGTCAAAACTCGCAAGGTAGGTAATAGCGAATTAAAACTTCATAATACCTACTACAAGTTTTTCTAGTAAGCATAATTTCGCATGGAACTGTTGAAAGCTTATTTTTTTCTAACACTAATTACATTGTCGCTGTTTTTTACCCGCAAAAAATTGTATACCTCAACATTTTTTGTTTGTCAATTAAGTCAATTTATTTAATTCATATATTAAAATTAATCATCAAAATAGAATGTTAACTGTACACTGCATCAATTTTGATTTAAAGTCAAAACAAGACTTGAATGAAAGAAAAAAAGCGCCAAGTGCAACAGTGCAAAGCCGGGCCGGGCCACTCCGCTAGTTCCAACCAAAAACACGTGATTGTAAAGCTAAATGTAGCACGATGACCCGACATGTGCTGGCTGATATGACATTAGATTTCACACTCGCTCGATAATCATCAGTATTCGTTTTCTTAGCGACCCACTTGAGCTTACTTCTAGTAACCTTGGCGACCTCCACGTACTCGTGGGATACATATATATGTAATTTTATTATCCTTCATAATTTGTTCATTGATCTCACATCCTAATATTAGTTTTTACTACCTTATGAATTGGATTATGTTTGTTTCAATTTACGCTAAATTTCAAAAAAAAAATAAATATAGTTAATTAAAGTTGCGTCTCAACATAGAAGTGAAGAAATAAGTTTTCATTGTGACACTGATGAGAAAGTTCATAACAAAAAAAGCAATAATTACAGCAACAATGCGTGAGAGATTAAACTTCAACAGGATATGAGTGCACAACAACACCAGACATCTGGTAACACTAACACAGTTCAAAACGAAGTGACCAAAATAGAAAGAGCTGTCATTTTTCGCGGTGTTATTAAAGTTGTACGTTATTCTAAGGGTCTATTGATATTGGTTATATAGTTGAGTTATAAAACGGAATACGGAGGCATGGCAGTGACGCAATGCTTAGTGTGTAATAATACTGCTCATGTGAGGGTGTGGACGACAGAAATAGAAGCGCACGAGACTTCCATCCGTTGGCGTCTAGCGATAATTTTTTAAAGCTTTTTGCAGTGTAGCTAGCCAATGTTATATAGGAGGATAATAAATTTTCCGTTTTATTCTTCATACAATACAGTGTGGGTTGGATCTATTTAAGCCATTGATGTATTTAACCTGCACTACGTATAATATTGAAGATCTAGAGGAGTTCTAGTTTATAGACGTCGATTTTTTTCTAAAGTGACCACTCTGGCAAAGAATTCCACCCCATTTGTTTTTTTAAACTTAAATAGTTTTAGACTTACATTAAATTCTTTTCTAATGGCTGGAAGTATGGCTCCGTTGGATAAGATAACACCGTCCACCATGAAATTGCAGCAGAAGGATGCAATCATGACGACCCATCCCCAACCGCCATCTGGAGGTACGACCTGAAAGAAAATAAAATAGTTATAATGAAAAGAGAATATAAGTAATAAAGAATGAGTTGATCGAGAAAGAAAGATAAAATGAATAAATGAATGAAGAAGAAGGAGATATAAATAGATGAGTTGATTATATTGTTATACTTGAACAAATGGAATCAATAAATTAAAGTCTTCTTCCCTAAAGAGTATTATTTAGATACGCTTTATTCCGCTGTAAAATTACTACCAAAACAAATAACCGATGTTTACTTAAGAATAAATAAATGATACTTCACGATATCTTCTTGAGTTTCTGTTTTCACATCACCTTTGCCTTTCCTCTTTAATAGATCTTCCAACCCAAAAATTATTCTATCTATCATTGTAGTTTAGTATTAACTTTTACAACTTATTGATTGTATATCTTGTGATTGATTGATTGAGCTGAGTTTTGTCAAAACTGACAGCTCACACCAATGAGTTTATAAGAAAGAGATACACGACGTTTTTAAGTGCACGTTGCACTATGTTTATAGTTGGCTGCACGGTTGGTGCGGTGGCTGGGCAACCGGCTGCCGTGCAACGTGCTGAAACTTTTTTTTGTTTTTTTTTAAAAAAACGTGCCCCACACTAGGATTTTCTCCTGTGTCGTGGGTGCGTTTACAAACATACAAGTTCACATACACGATGACACCCAGACCCGAAACCACAATTTGTGGATCACACAAAGAGTTGTTCTGTGCGGGAATCGAACCGGTTGCCCAGCCACCGCGTCAACTGTGCAGTTAAACAGAACCGTACAGTGATCACAGGTCTTCTCTAACGACTTCCAAATCAGTGGATTGGAAATGGATATGCATCCAGCAGTTCCTTGCGACCTTAAAAGGTCATCTGGACCTCTATGCACCTTGAGGCTAAGTGTTTTCTCTATGAAGACTATTAGTCATGATAGCCGTCACCCCTAACATACATATAATGAAGTAGCGCTAAGTTCTGACGGTTATTTCGAAGAACTGGCTGATTGGAAAGGTTTCCTTGACCTAATATGAACAGTAGACGACAATATTCTCGTTGTGTGATACACTTGACCGCTAACACTATCAGTTATTTGGTAGGTATATCATCAGCTATTAATTACCAAATTACTCCAATTTGTAGAAAGACAGAAAACTCTGGGTTTTTAAACATTTTATTTAAGATAAAATATACAAAAGTGATGACCTCAGATCAAATAGGATGTATTTATTTTTTGTGATGAATGTTTCCTCTTCCTCTTTGGGGCGTGGAAAAGGTGTGAGTTTGGTATTTTGAACATTCTGAAAACTTATTTGTATTAGAATAATTCAATTAAGGCAAAGTTTCTGTTTTTATTACAAAGAGTAGGTATTGGATCAAGAAAGTTGTAAATTCCTTTAAAATAAAAAAAAAAACTACTTCACATGGAATTCGATAAAGCAAGACAATCCAATTTGTATCTTTCCGATATAACTGGGTTTTCGTTATCGGGATCCGTTGGTTTTCTTCTGTTGTTGTAGAATCTAGTTCCAAGCCCAGTATTTAGCAAGCCAATAAAATATACGTGCCCAATACAAGTGTAGCCCATGCTAAAGCATCTAAAACCACCTCCGCTGCTTTCTGGACTATTTGTTTCCTTCTTTGCCACAGTCTGTTCAAAGCCATCGTTACTTATAAGTTTCGTTCACCGCCAAAAGTTATTATAATTCGATTACAATAAAAATATCAAGACTGTCATAGTAATCTCAGCGAAAGCGAAAGAAATTGTAGCCAGAAGACAAACGTTTATAAAGCGTGCTGCGACATTACGAATTATTCTTCTCCTTCTAAGCTTCTTTTCGAGGGCTGACATTTTAGGCTATTTACTAGAATTCTTCTATCTTTATTGCATACCTGGCTACATTATATCGACATGGTCTGTTGATATATTGATATCTAAACGTCCCCGCAAGTGCAGACGCTAACACATTCAGATTTTACTTCTATAACATCAGTCTGACATTGGGTGGAACACTGTCCAAAGTTACCGCAACCCACTGGTTCAAAACCCGATATTACCCAGCAGATATGTGCACCAACTACTAAAGCTATACATGTATTAATACATGACAGTTTGAACATATCCAGATTTGGATAATCGGGGACATCTCGCTTCGCCCCATTTGATCTGCTTGGTCTCAGTTACATAAATCTGTTGGCCATGTATAATTTTCACTGTCACAAATGACACTGAACACCAGTTGCTTGTCATTTTTATTTTATTTTTAACTTCATTGTCTATTGACAATGTATGAATGATGTAAGGTTTTAATCTCATTTCTCATTTTTTGTGATAGTGATTTTAGAAATGGCTTGGCCATCTAGCTTATCTTTAATTAAAAGTTTAAGAACAAAGAACTTTGTGTAGTTGTCAGCGTAAGGTGCAGTTTTTTTTCTCAACTGTTCTAGTATTGGGAGAATGATTACCAATGCTGCTGCTGGTTCCTCTTCACTGGGGGTTTCATCAGTGGATCCCGTTTTAAAGGGCCGCTCATCCGTCGCCACTCGTTGCTTCATCGTGTTTCAATCCTGCAACAATATAATACTTCTATTAAAGTAAACAAGATAATTAAAAGTCTCAAACTGGGAAGTACGTGTTAAACGGCTTTTAAAATAAGAAAAATCAAGAACTAAGGTGCACATAATACTGCAGAAGCATAATAATATACTATTGTAACTAGTATCAAATTAGTCTTCAATTATACAAGTAAGTTGCACAATTTAGAATTTAAGTGACCAACTTTTGATGATGTATAATCGGAAGGGAATATGATTCAATTTGGTTAAGATGACCGGGTTGTCATGAGACAATATGCACCAGGGAAGGTCATTAACCTAGCCACGTACTAACCAAGAGAAGATTAATAGTCCCAGTAGTGTTGTCGGCTAATAAATAATAAGTAGAAATAGTAGAATGATTAAATGAGAGTTCAGTACCGAACTATTGGATGCTGATAATATTATTTTGTTAAAGATTTGATATTTGGTCAATTGTTTACTTGATATCATCAAGTTAGGATACAAAGCAACTAAGGTCCTAAGTATCTATCCTACCTTTTTAGAGGCATACAGAAGTCTGTAGCCTTCACAAATTTAGCTTCTTAATGCAGTTTAGGAATACGATTTTAGATCTTAATCCGGTCCAGCATGCCTTGACTAAAGTTAAGTAATCTTTCGATTTCTACCTATAAACTAACGCCTTCGCAAAGTTTTATGAATTACAAGTGTATTAGACTATTAGAATTACTTTGTGACGTTGTAAATTCTATTTCATGTTTTACAATTAGGTATGATAACTAAGTTTTCATTACTGTTTTAGGAATGTGTTAATAAAAATAAAGAGACTGGTTTCGATTAGAGCTATCAAAAAATTGGTTCTATAAATCCATTTCCTTCGTACATTAATATATTTAGGGTCTGTTGTGCCCATTTTTTTTGGTCCTACTTTTCCCTACTTACCTAGTAATTACTTTTATAGCTATAAATATTTATCGATCTCCGACAAATCCTCGTTTCAAGTTCTTTTTATTACATCTTTACGACTGTCTTAGAATCCGTTTCACTTTATTATTATTGACAAACTAGATATCTAGATAAAGTTATTAAATAAGATCATTTACTTGAAGTAAATCAAGTATATTATACTATGCTTAAGTCAAGGAACGACAGCCTTTTTAAATGCAAGTAAAAACAGTGACCCATAATCTGAATCGGTTAACTATGATAAAATGGTCCTATAAAGTAAGTAAAATTAGAAGCTAATTTAGCAAATAACATATAACATTCCTGGCTATGTATCGCAATAAACATAAGTATGTATTTATGAATAAATAAATAAGTACATATAATAAGTAAACGATTTAAATATATGCGAGTGCGTTGTTGTATAGTCCACGTAGTTACAATAGTGTGAACCAACCGGTATTAATTTATGATAAAAACGATGCGTGATAGACTATTGCAAAAACAATGTTTGTTCAGGCGAAACTAAAGTACGCCATTCAATGGTATCTAGTCAACCAGAAAATATACGCACTTAGGTCTATATTTACTACGCCATACTGTGTCGAATGTTTGTTAAGAATTTGCGTACAGGTGTACGCAAATTGAGCAAATTAAATGGTCGTCTGGATTTTTGGAATAACTATTATCGAAAAGAAACATAAAAGACGTAATATTATGCATATTGCGAATTCCCAAAATTATCTATACATTGTTTTTAGGGCTTCAGAACTGAATAGGTACTTAATGAAAACGCTGTTGAAATGCAGAGTGTAACTTTAAAGTTACAATCTGAATGAGCTACGCTACGAACTTTATTCAGGATTGTCGGTGATTTTACAGTCTATATTTTAAGAATAAGTATTAGAGTTGCTCTTTAGAATTTTATTGCATTATCAAAGTTATTCGGACTATGTGTCTCCTACATAGAAAAGAATAGATACAATTTCCAATTGTATGACCAGTTCAAGCTAGATGTCCATTACCTTGTTATACAGAGATTGACTCCTTTTACTGTTATAGCTCTAGAATTATCATAAAAACAATAAGGTATAAATATCGGTAAATATTATTATGTAATCGCTATTTACATTTGTCATAGATTCCGTAAGGTCAACACTGATGTTGTACAATAAATGCTTGACCCATATTCATCTAAGACGTTGTTTACAATAGAAAACTTTGATAGAATAATACTAATCAAGTTTGTATTTAAATAACGTGTTTTGTGTTGTTGTCTATAGTGTTTGTAAACAAAAACAAGAACAAGGTGAGATAAACCCTTATTAAAATCTTGAGTAATGATAGTTGGGGCAAATTATCGTGAAGTGCTTCGAAGAGTATAGAGATGGCATAAAGAAAAAATCAGATGGCTCTTTTCAACAAATTTAAACGAAAGGTTGAATGAAAATAATTGTGAATAGAACAGGATAAATAAATACACAGATTATAATTATATGACTGCCTCGTTGGCCGAGTGGTCGCAAGTGCGACTGCCGGGCAAGGGGTCTCGGGTTCGACTCCCGGGTCGGGCAAAGTATTACTGGGATTTTTCAAAAATCTCAGTGGTAGCACGGAGTCTGGAATTGTGCCCGGTATATGGCAATAGGCTCACCCCCTATTACATGGGACTCATGACATAAATAGTGAAAAGTGGGTGTTACATTGTTCAGTGGCATTAAGTGCCGTAATGTGCACCTCTGCCTACCCCTTCGGGGATAAAAAGGCGTGATGTTATGTTATGCTATGTTAGATTATAATTATTTCGCTTTCAGACGAATATCAAACATCTGGAGATTATAATTATGATATTTTTTTACAAAATAAATGAATGCGAAGTAAAAGCTTGTGATTGCTCACGCTTAAGTAATGCGAATATATCTTACAATAGTTTATATAGTAAAATTACGATAGATACACTCCAAAGGAAGCTCCAAACTTGAGGTCAATGATTTTAGATTTCAATAGCACCAAGCAATGTATTTGTTTTCTGTCCCACTATTGGTCGGGTTTGGTTATACAGCCTTGGCCAAAAGTATTGTGCACCTTACAAATTTCGCTCATTTACGGTAAGTGTGGGAGAAAACCATATCTATTGTTGATGAACTATTTTGTCGGTCATCTACAAAGGTTTAAAAACAATGACTCACGCCGCAGCTAGCAACAAAACACCTGGGTGCAATAAAATGTGTATTTTAAAATTTTTGTATTTATTTATCAGTTCGTTACCATCGCTCGTTGTGAACACATTCAGTGATCTACTGCGCTTTTTGTATTTTATTTCGGAAGTTATTAGTATTATCGTTGCAAAATGCCTAAACGAAACGAACTTTCTTTAGAAAAACGTGTACAGATACAGCTTCTGTATAAGCAAGGGAAATCGCAAGTAGAGATTTCCAAAACTGTGAAATGGTCGCGTCGATCCGTGCATATACTATTTAGCAGTTCTCTACTACCGGATCACATGACAATAAACCAAGAACCGGGCGCAAACGCAGCACCACAGACCGTCAGGATCGTCAGTTTCTGAGAGAGTCATTAAGAAATAGGAAAAAAAACATCTTCCGAGCTTGTTGCTGAGTTGTCAGAACAAATTATGAAACCAATTTCTGCTCGAACTACTCGTAGAAGGCTTCAAGAAGCTGGTCTGAAAGGATGTAAAGCTAGGAAGAATCCATGGCTCTCAGACAACAACAAAAAAGCTCGGTATGAATGGACCTTAAAACACCGAACTTTTGCCGCTGAAGATTGGTCAAATACTGTGTGGTCCGACGAATCAAACTTTGAGGTAAGTACGTCAATTTAATGTCCTAATACAATTTTATAAAATGGTTGAAAAACCAAACGTATGAAAGAAGTAATTTTAGTTTTACAAAACTCAATATTTTTTCCTTTATTACAGATTTTTGATACACCTGGTGTGACCTTCGTGCGTCGCCGTATGGGCGAAGAATTTTAGCCAAAGTGTGTGATCCCCACCGCTAAACACGGCGGCGGCAGCATAATGGTCTGGGGTTGCATGATCGATTCTGGAGTTGGCAAATTGTTCGTGCGGCCAGAGGGCCGCGATGCGAGAGCGCATGGACTCAAGTACATAAATGTACTAGAAACTGCGTTCCTGCCTTCATTCACGAAACTTTTTGGTGACACGAAAATGGATGGTGTAAAATCCAGCAACATAATGCACCATGCCACAAATCTGCCCGCACAATGTCATGGTTTAGGGAAAACAACACGGAGCTTCTTGACTGGCCTGCCCAGTCTCCAGATCTGAACCCCAAAGAATATTTATGGGGTTTATTAAAGCGTAGTATTAGACGCCACACAATCAACAACAAAAAGATCTAAAACGCTGCCTGCGCCTAGAATGGAACGCAATTACTTCTGAAGACTGTAAAAATCTCGTTAATAATTTACCAAAAAGAATTTCTGCTGTAATTACGGCAAAGGGTGGACCAACTAAATATTGATTTTCTATTAATAAATAGTAAAATAAACCCATATACAATGTTTTGTTTTATTTCGATTTGATACTCAGCTTAAAACTTAAAGATGTCATGGGTGCTCAATACTTTTGGCCAAGGCTGTACATTCAAGGCCATGGACTATCTGTTCCAACCACGTGTACCAGCGACGCGTAAACAAAGCTACGGTAACATCATTTTGCTTAAAACTTTAAACAAAAATAACGTAACATTTGTTCAAACAAAAATACGTTACAATAACTTCGTTAGTTAGTGACGTGTATACTTCGATAAATATAATTAAAATGCGGTTTATACTGGTTTTGCTCCAATTTAGTTATTCATTGTTATGGGTGCTTTTGAAATATTTGCTGATAGTCGAATGAATTGCGTGTTTTTCCTGAAACATGAGACCAACTTCCGAAGTTACCTATTCGTGGAAATATTTATAAATAATATTTTAATTTAATGTTTTCCGTTATCCTTATTGTTTAAAGGAATGATTTGTTTGTTATTGTTTGTTTTTAGATGGGATAGATGTAGAGCGTCTTTACATGAGCCTGAAAGTTCAAAAAGATTTAGCGGTATATTCACATTCTGAAAATTCACATAAAATGATAGACAAAATTGTCTACAATATACATAATCAGAAACATTATCATTATATTTCTTATAAAATAAAAATAACACAATTTACAGAATTGTTCTAGAAACTCGCATTTGAATAGCATAACCAAGTTGATTTCTATCGCAGACGAAATCGTACGATACAATGAAAACATGACGCACGCGTACTAGGTAGGTATATTTATTAAAATTTTTTCGACAGTTGACCTTGTGCACACTTTTTATTATGTTTTTCGGCCAAAGTATTTGCTGAACTGGCTCAAGTGTCAGTTTGTTGTGGTTTGTTTAAGATTCAAAATGTTCCCAAATAGGTATTTGGTTACTCAATTCGTTTAAGTTTTATGTACGGAACTACTGTAAAGAAGTTGACGTTACACCAAAGGTATTTGTCTAACTTCCGTTGCTTAACCATACGGCAAGTCCCTGTACTTTTTTTGGTTCGATGTGAACCTTTTTGGTCAGTTGGTCAGCTTTTTCAGTATGAAAAGATCGTAACCTTTTCAAAACCTTGATTTAAGATTAGCTCATAAATACCGAGTCTTCCAAATCAGATTGAATGTCAGTATATTAAGGCAGAAGTCCCTGGCTAGCCTATTCAAATAATGATTCGACATACGATCGTTTGTCCTTCATCAATTAATACATCGAACCAATGAGCCTAACAATGAACGTTTTTTCATAAAAAAAGCTTTTAATCTCACTGAATTGCTACTAAATATTAATTAGTAAGTATATGAGCTGTTTGTGTATAATTCTGATAAAGGAAAAAAGCAAATCATAAAAATACGTTTTTCTAAATATGAGAGACATTTCACTGAAAGTATTTGTGTGAATATTGTGAATTTTCGTAAACTGACTTCATTAAGTAATAGAGCCGTTGTCTAGCTCATGTTAGACATTTAAAGTTATCGGTTATTCGATAAAAATGGCCTAATGTAGCCTAACTACCATCATACTGTTACATGACCATACACGTGACGTGAATATACTTTTATCCCCAACAAAGCAAATAAGTAAGTAGTTAATAACTTGCTCCAATATCTGATACGGGCGTTCGTTGGTCGACCCGGCTGACACAACTACTTACTGGTGTAAATCATGACCATTGCGCACTGATAACAGTGATAAGAGCGGACGTGGCGACCTCTGGCAACATTACTTGACTCTTGACTGTTTACAAGCAAAACATTCGAGCTTCTGGCGCCTTTATTATCTGTCATATTGTCCAGTATAAGCTGATACGTGTTAAAACATTCGTTATGTAGAATGATAGATCAGGGTAATTGGTAATGAGTAGCTTGATTTGTCATCGGATATATATCGTATGGGCGAAGTAAAGGCCTCTAAACATTAGCAAAGCATGGCTTATCATGTGACCTTGTAATGTGGTGATTACAAAATTCATGTAATGTGGTTATGCCAATTTTTCCTTAAATAGGAGTCACACATACTTGTATTTTGTATATTACATGTATACGACATATCATGTCTGACTGACATTTTAATTATATTTTTTTATATATTTAATTCGAAGACAGGTCAACATCTATATAGACCTTTACGTTAGTCATACTAAATTTGCTCTACATGTTACAATCACGGTCTTACGTTGTACCATTCATGTGATGTTGTATGATTCATTTCAGTGCATGTATGCCTGATATAGGAGTTCAATGGCGAAATGAGCAAAGGTCATAATCACGTGGGTGTCCCGAAACTAATCGATTCGGTGATAAAGGTGTGATAAAGTTATTGAGCATCTCTCGATCAAAGTACAGAAAAATATTAGCAGAAACTGGGTGCTACTTTGAGCAGACTAGCTGTTGCTAACGGGATCACCTGAAGAAGAAGTTGTCTATGTGTTTTTCCAGATTATAATTTCTCTATGTCTTCCTAATCAAAAACTTTTAAGCTTCAAATTACTATATTGGGGTATGTTACATTTAACGTTAAGTTAGATGCATTAACAAATGTGATAGAAGCTAAATAAGTTTGCCAAGATGGGAAGGTAATAGGTGGCGCTCACTGAGTGTCTCACATCTTTGCATGAGGTATGAATACGACCTTTTATTATACCATCGTGTATATCGTTAGCGTATAGTAATATAATTTTGCTTAGCATGTAGTTAATGATCAATCCTATGATAATAATAACCAGCATCATGTAAGTATTCATTATCACTGTAAGGGGCACGATTGTGGTATATGATTTCGTTTCATTTACCTATGTATATACATCACTATTTTCATGCATGCTCGTCAGTTTGGGATTAGAGGTTAAACATCTAGATAATTATAATTGATTGAAAATTTTCCTAACTATGTGTTAGTTAGGAAGTTTTATTCAGGCGCTATTTACGAAGGTAGACGAAACCACGTGTTTGAATGAAGATTCAAACACGTGGTTTCGTCTGTTATCTAAAAGGAAAAGCTCTAATCAAAGCTTTTATGATTCGGCACGTGATAACGAAGTTATTATCGTTTTATCAACACAATTATCGTTATCTACGGCGCCTACACGGAAATATCACATGCAACTCATCATTTTCGTGTGTGTTCATATATAGCCCGAACTCATTTTAGTTACTCTAATTAAAGTAGCTTATAAACACCAATATGAAATGGATATAAGCAGGAAGTTTTAAGTAAAAAAGTAAAACATTAAAAAACATATTTAAAACAGAATCCTTCATGGGCATGGAATAATCGTTTAAACTCTCAAATCCGAATGAACGTTGCATCTCTTTGCGCGGGAAACTTTATTAGTCTATCACATTATACAGATGACAGCGTAAAAATGACAGCTAGTGTTGCTGATAACACAGATTATACTAGAGACGTTCATTTAGCTGATTTTCATCGTCTATCAGTAGGTACCTAATGATCAGAATTAGAAAAAGAGAACAATGATCTATTATTAATATATAGTTTCAACGAACATTTGCTATCAAATTTCTTGAGTAGATACTTATAAAACCCATGATCATGTTGATATTGAAAAATAAAGAGATAGATATACCTACATTTGTATTTCGGTTACAGTAGTGGGTACCTAGGTACACGATTATTCACCATGCTAGCATTCAAGTGACTATTGTATTCAATGAAATAATACTCAAGTACATAGCGTTTCAATTTTGCATATCTATGTGTGTTATGCAATCACAGATTCGGTGTGTCGTGTAAACAATAGACTGACGGTGCATGCATAGTAAATAATATCGGTGCAGCGTACTGATGCCCTTATTCGGAATAGACTTGCATTATTCTAAGATCTTAGGTGGTCTTTGATACTTTTATAACGTCTTACAGTTATATGCTGAAGACTTTACCACAAATTTCTATAGGCTTTCCAGTAGTTTTTAAAGTCTATGCAAATGGTAAGGAGGAAAATCAATTGCTCTTCTTTAGTATAGTTTTAATTCGACGACAACAAACTGCTGGCCTTTGAATTGATATTATGGTGAAGTAATTTATGTGAAATTCTCAGAGACACACCAATTTATGTATGTAAGTGAAGAAATTGAAGAAAAATTGATGACTTATTTATGTGTTATTCGTAGTTTAATACTCTGATCACTGTATTTAAATAATCAACAACCAAAAAATCTACATTTTATTAGATAGCTATATGTACGCGTACACGGTTCGACCTCTACGGTTCTAACAAACACTTACTGACATTTGTTTAACCCTACAGCTCAGTATTACAGTTTATTTAAGTAAATATCAGTTGGCAACAGTTTATATTCCTTATTAATACATTTAAGTAATTTAATATTGTTTACAATCCCAAGGGGGCCCTTTAGTTGACGTTAATGGTCATTGCACTTCTGATAACAAGATAATTTATTATGCAAAAAAGGAAAACAATGTGTTTATCATATCTCTTTTGTGTTCGTGGTAAATTTCCATCGACACGGTTGAGAAATTTAGTAGGAATACTGAATATAAAGTTAATTTTTTTTTAAGAACGTAGAACGTTTTTATTTCAATTGCATTGTAAATGGATGAATTTAACGCGGGAAAACGGTACATTTTGTACATCGTGGCTTAGTTAGTTCTACAAACATAATATGAACATTTTTAAGGAGGAAATGTTTAGTAAATACGTACATAATTATAAATAAAGAACTTTTTTTCTAAAGTATATAAATTTAGAAAAAAGTATATAACTTTAGAAAAAAGTTCTTGGGCGAGATTTCATTCCCTCCTCCTTCAAGATCCTTAGATTGTATTTGTATTATCATAACAGATTTTATTGTAACTTCTGACTCTGTGAAAGTTGTCTGTAATGAACAAATGTTGTTTGTTCTAGGTTCAGTTTAATAATAAGTTTCACATTACTATTACGCGTTTAACCTCCGACATTTTAGTAGATAAGTGGGGGAAGTATTGTGTGGAAAAGTTATTATTGGTATCTCATTTTGTTATCAGTCCGTCCTTTGGTATATTGGGATTTTGTTCATTATTATTACTCGCGTTTGAAGTGTTTTAATGTGAATGAAAAATAATGAAGTACCTAATATGGTTAAAGTTGCTCTAACATCAGTTTAAAGTGTAATTGTACCGAAGTAATTGAGAAATTATTAAAAACAATGATTGTTTATTTACTACCTAGGTACGTTTGTAAAAAATCACATAAAAGCAAAAATAATCGGTACGTACATTTGATTTCTCGAAAAATCACAAAATATGGCGTCCATCGTGGTTAATTAAAAATATCAATTCTTTTGAGAGATACGAAATATTGTAAATGCACATCGTATACTTGTATTGTAAATAATACTCGTCTCAAAATACAAGGCCCCATTTGACGTCTGTCACTCTACATCTCGCTATAACTTTGGATAAACGTCTGCGTAAGAAATTTAATAAAACCTCTTTCAAAAATACTAATATTCAGTGATTAATATTCTGATACGATGCCATTGTAAAGTCATATCTTCGGGTTGGTTACCATAGTTATGTGACCCGTCAGACATAATGACATAATAGCTTTCCCATGTAATGTCAAGTACGGCAATTATCCGCTCATGATTCGGAACACACAGACTGTACATATTTGATGGGCGTGGCAATGACGGCATCCAGCATTGTTTGATTTGAATTCGGAATCAAACAGTGACAATTAAAGAAAAAAGGAGTTTGGCTGTGTCCACAGATTATGTTGAATAACAACGCGTAGCTATTGACTTGCTAATTTTATCATTTACTTGTCTATTCTTGAAATTAAATTCTCTCACGTCACTCTTCAAGTTTCTAGCAAACGAGGAAATCAAACGAGTGTGTTGGAATTACAAACATAAAAGTATTTAAAAATATAAAACCAGTTAAAATATTAGAAGGTGCGACGGACGACGACCGATGTAAGGACGCGTCTTGAACTTGACAATCACCACGAAGCAAAGTCGTCTGCAGATAATATATGCTAAGTATTTGGTATATGTATATTTAAATATACGTGTCTTCCGTTTAAATAAAAACTTACCTATAAAATCCTAATCCGAATTCTCGTCACAATAAAAATATAAGCAAGGAGGTTATAAGTATTATGCCTTATATTATGTATTGTTTATGGTCAAGTACACAAATCACTAGCTGTACGTATGGCAGTAGATCGGTTACTGCGTTAAATAATCTTATGATAATGTATATATCTCATAATACTATGTTAATTTTCAAGTTCTATGTCATTCAGAACACCGGTGTAGCAGGTTTTGTAGATCGGGAACCCACAGACCTTTGATTTGACGTATTGTGGAAATCTACAATTTATTATACTATACTAACATTTTTTGGTGATAAAGTAAAGCCTCTCTACCGCAATGGGGGCTACCGTATTTTTGCTCACCATGTGGCGCAAATTTAGGAAGACGTTTTTTGTCCAATCACAGCAGACGTTAAATATTGACGTGAAACTAGCTAATTCCTTATTGGACGAAGAACGAAAGGTTCAGATTAGCGTCATCTAGTGAGCAAAAATATTGTAGGCCCCATTACCAAGTATCGATGTTAGTTAATTGCTTCATCTACCATTATTGTAATTTAAGTGTCAGAGAGACATGCTTCGGCACAAATGGGCCGGCTTGATCAGAGTGATACCACGGCCTCACAGAAAATCAACGTGAAGAAACGCTTGCGTTGTGTTTCGTCGCGTGAGTGAGGTTACCAGAGGCCTAATTACACCCCCTCGCCCCTTCCCCCAATCTCCCCAATCCCTGAATCCCCAACAGTCTTCAAATTCCTAATCCCAAAAGGTCGGTAACACACCTCTGGCGTTCCAGGTGTCCATGGCCGATTTCATACCATCAGGTGTCTGCTCGTTTGCCGGCTTATTCCATAAAAAATTTTATAGCCTAATATAAACTAGGTCTCCGATGTTCTAGTAACAATTTAAGAGTTTTTAATAGGTATAGAGAGAGTTTCGTACCAACTAATTTTCAGGATATTTTTTTACATATCTGAAACTTAATAACAAATACTTATTTAACAGATTACGCTTGCTGGCACTTGCTCCTGTTCTAGAGTTGTAGAATAAATAATGAAGAAATATTCAATATCTTATAAGCTTATTGCAAACTCGTGGAGATTTCCATATCACGTTGCACTGTTGCAAAACATTGTGAAATATCATTTAAGAATCAAGAGGCTTTAAAAAGCCTTCTGAGCTTTATCTAAGTATAAAAATAAATATAGGTATTTGATCATTTAGGGATACAAAGGTTAATTTGTTTGCCCTCTACTTTAATTCATTGAATGATAATGTTAAATTGTAAGCGTGAACCAACGTGAACCATTATCATAAGTACAAAAAAACTTAAGTGCTTCTTATGTGCTTCCTTTGCAATTTATTGTTATTATAAATAAATAATGATTTTGTTGTCTTTATTATTATTTTATGAAAACTACAAAAAACTGAACACGTGTATCATAAATCCGAGTTTGATTTTGGAATAGATAATATAATTATTCTATGCACCTGGTGATAAATAAATAATTGAATCAGGTTTTGTTTTTAATTTGCGGCCAGTTTTTTATTTTCATGTCTATAGAAACTCTTTCGTTTAACTTTGGCGAGAAAAAAGTTTGTAAACGTTTACACGTTTGTTTCAAGGTCTGCGGTATTCATAAAGGACTGTGCAGATAATCGTAACTACCTCAATAATGAAACTGGTATCATATAAATCATCGTGTGCTGCCCATAAATATGACAAGTCAATTTTACACAGTCTATAAGCGAGTAGAGCCTTCTATGGTGATAAAGAATCCTTGTTGAAAGATATTATATCGATTACCAGACTGGTTTCAAGTCTAGGGCATTGATCATGTCGTGTATTAAGATGGAGTAAATTATGAAAGTGCTTTTTGTTACATTTATTTTACTTACGAGACCTTTGTTTAATCAATGAATAGGATTACTTACAATGTTAGCATAATTATGTTTTCTCGATTAACTTATAACGTGTATGGCAGATCATATTAATTATTAATTTGAATTTAGTTATCTCCTGGAACTCTATAAAGCTGCGGTCAACAGATCTATAAATTATTTTTTATGGGAATCGCACTCTAATCATCTTGTCCTAATAATTCACGCGTCATCGGTACATTTCATACTACTTATTTATGTTTATACGTAAGCTGCGCTAGAATTTTTCTCAAGCTATTGGAAACTTTGGAAAGTCCACACATTTTGAAGTAGATTATCATTTATCAAATCGTTTTATATTCTCCGTTTCTCGAATAATCCGATAAATTTCTGTTACTTTGGAATTTGATCTTTTGACACCGATTTCGAAATCCGAACGAGATTTGTTTTTATTTATTTTTACTGTATCGAGCATCTTGTCTTTGTTCTATTTTCTTTTTTAATATATATTACTTTGTCGCATTGGCTCTAAATAGGTTTTTACGTCAAAAAACAAAACGAATATAGGTGTCGCCCATCACTAGGCTATAGGTTGGTGACCGTCGACCATCTGACATAGGTATACCATACATGTCTGAATGTATGTAGGTACGTATGAATTTCAGTCAACATGAGCAGTCGTGCCAATATATTTCTGTCTAGCGTACAATGTTCTAATTACTCCAGTTTTTTGCAGCATATGTCTTAGTCAGAGGCCATTCATATTTATCCAAAGTCGTAGCTTTAATTCAGATACTGTTCAAGATGCCTTGCGTGTCACGTCTTTTTAAGAAAAAAGAAAGTCATAGAATTAAACAAACTGGATCGGCCACATGCTGTGTGAAACAAACAGCTTAAAGAAAATTTTCCAAATTATTTTCAAGTACGCTCAATTGACTTATAAATCCCTGATCTAGTTTATTAATATCAATTATGTTTTCGTTATGAAACAAAATAATGATAACATAGATGTTGTTACGTTGATTGATGTCAAACAATGACGTATTGAATGCTAGGTCACTTTTGACGTCAGATAATTTTCGTTGGAATGTCAGCCGAGGTCAATGGGAAACATATTGGGTGTTATGATGAGTATTATATTTTTTCATCAGAAGTTAATTAGTGATTATCTTTTAGGTTCTTTGCAAACCGATTTTGTGTAAGATAGATTAACAATGACATTGTTGCAAATTTTAAAGAATTTTATAACTATGAATACTGTGATCTATTCTTATATGTAATATTACATATATGAATGAAATAAATATTGGTTTTAAAAAAATCGATGTTCTTCTAAATAAGTGTTAGATACGGCTAGGTAGAGACCAAACAGAACTACGGAAAACAGTAGGTATGACCAAACCGTTTCGAACCTAACCCACACATCAATGATGAAACCATCAAATTAGTATAATGTAAAGACAAATATATTACATGCAAATCTTAAACAATGAGTCAGGGTGCAATAAATTGGTATTTGGCAAAACCCGATATACCTATTTCCCTTAAAAGGGGTCTTAAAACACGTGTAGTAATGACACGTGAGTCCCACACACACATGCACGTGTGTTGTGGTGTAGTTACACTACACCACAACACACGTGCACTCATATAAAATGCATGCACACGGGTACACATAATAAAAAACCAGTTTATCATGATCTCGCACATGTATGATCTTCTTGCACATTCTACGTTCAGCTAATACTGGTTGTGCATAGTTTGACGTGTAACCTTTAGTTTGTACTAAATGATCGTTAGACTTTATGTCTATGTGGTGAGTTTTTTATGTGAGAGGGGTAATTGTCCCATTATGGCATGACATGTGCTGTGTAAGTGCGTACCCCCCTATTTGATACTTTACTTAGGTATGAGTCATTCGTAACGATGTTCAATTCTAAGTTTAAACTCAAATGTTGTGTTGTCGCTTCCAGGTAGTTTTATTTGAGTGGTTTTATTTTGTATGGGATTTTAGTGTTAATAATTAAGTTATTTATTATTATGGTGGCTCTAGCTATAACTAGTTTTTCATAATAATTTTTACCCTAAACTGCTTAGGTTTGTCAATTTGCATGAAGACGTAAGTAAGTCTGATTAATCTACGTATAGGTATTTATTTAATAGGATTTTAAATGTAGACGTTTTATACTTTATAGAGGTACAATTTTTATTGTCCATCACGTTAATAGTTAATCTGAGAATTTACGACTTTTAATAATAGTGTTTCGATCTATGGGAGGAAGGTTTTATATTTTTAATAGTTTATAATTACCTCTTTTTCTAATAATCTCATAATACAAAATTTTATCTACAAAATGAAACGTTCTGAATTTTAAAATTCGAATGGGGCCCGATATTCGATGGAGCTCCTTCTTAACGGTTTTTTTAATAATATCATATTTAGAAAAATCTAGTTACATAATGATAGCTACTATATTCGTTTGTGTACAAATACTTATGCATAAATATATATATATAATAATAAAATCTAAACATTATGCGAGGAATGTAGTCGAAGCGACTTTCCATGCATTCAACGAGATCTTGATTGAGGGATTTAGTAGCTTCGAGATCTTTTATCCTTTACTTTGGAAATACAAAAGAGAGAGAAAAATATATATCTACGAAATGTATGTCAATTGAAAATGAATTTTACCTAAGTATTTATAATTACATTTTACAGTGACACTTCCTTCTTGCTGTTAAAATATCGAGATATTAAAATATTTGAACAATTGTTACATTTTAAACAGTTTTGTATTCAGTGGAAGTTTCCAATCTATTTCTTTGTCGAAGTTTTAGATTACATAACATTATAATAAGGTACATACCTACTTTTTTATTTCGGTAATGTATGTTCCTACCGACATGTAGTGGGAAAGAGTGAAAATCAATTATAAACTTAAATAATAATAATGACGTTTTGCACTTGTTATGATTATGAAGACGATTAAATACTAATTAAGGAAAGAAAAACAAGTCTAAACAACTAATTAATTAAGTTCTAATCAAAATAAACTGTAATTGATTTAAACAGTTCTTCATTAAATGTCAAAGCCGTGGTAAACATTTGCCTAAGTATTTAATATTGAAGACTTCTTTCAAAATTGACGCGCCTACAAATACAAGAATTAAATAGCATTAACTACATAAATTAGTATTTTATTCATAAATAATATAAAAAGAGAATAATTTAACCCCTGTAAAGACTTCAATGCCACTTATATAATATGTTGCAGGAAATGAAATTATGTAAATAGAAATGTCACTACAGCTATAAGGTGCATTATTGCAGGGGCCCGTGGACAATTAATTAGGGGCCCGTGGAAAATGAGCAGGGACCCGGTGGTCAATCGCGGAAAATAAAACCGTTTTTATTACTTATTGATGATTGCATTTTCGTGGTTATATTTTTTGTCATTCTTATTACCCTATTGTTATGAGCATATAACAAAAACAAGGCTAAGCTACAAAAAATAAGAAATAAATTGCACAGAGATGATGAAATAAATAAAGCGCTTATTTAAAATAACAATTTCAATAAACCTTCATCGCGATTACATTGAAAAATCCACGTTATCATACATTTTGAAACTACGTATTTTGTTTAAGTTATCTTAGGTTCGCAACCCCTGACATTACATTTATTAGTTGTATGATAAACGGAGATTTAATAATAACTATATTTTGTTTTTAAAAGATTTCGTTGTGCTTTGTTTTTGTATGAAGAAACTAAATAAAACATTACTGTCTGTATGTGGCATTTCAGAGGTCAAATGTTGGTGATTCCAGATCTTCAATGCTATAATGTTGTACTGTGTAGGTACAACATTTTATTATTTTTTACGACCCGCCCCGGCTTCGCACGGATGCAATATTTATGAAACTTCCTTATACATATTATGAAACTTCCTTAAGAATCACCCTATCTATTAAAAATTATGCATGTAAACCTTCCTTAAGAATCACTCTATCTTTAAAAAAAAAACGCATCAAAATCCATTGCGTAGTTTTAAAGATCTAAGCATACATAGGGATAGACAGACGGCGGATAGCGACTTTGTTTTAAAATATGTAGTGATAGACTGGGTATTCGTTTGTATTATAACAGTGCTAGGAATGGTCAATCGGACTCCCATAAGTTGCTATTCCTAAGTTGTTATATCTACTTAAGCTGTGTCTAAAACTAAAGGCAAGTTTTCAGTGATACTCAAATCGCAGTCTATATAATATGCAGATTGTCACGGTTCTATGTTCACAGCAAAACCAATGGGTATTGATTGACAATTTCATTTTTCCACCATTCACACTTCGCTAGTTTTACGACTAGTCTCATCTATCATTATCTAAAATTAGTCTATTCTATGGCAAGATAATTTAAGTCTGCATTATTCATTAAAACAACGGGTTTTTCAACAGGTCTTAGTCGACGCAAATTTTCCATTCCATATCGAATTTAAATAGATCAATGCATAAAATATTCGTAGGTACGACAATTTCAAAACACGTGTTTCAAAATAAAGGTGAATAAGTAGAATCATATCAAGTTAATTGCAATAATAAAAATAAATATTTTTTTTTAATTCCTTTCCATTCCTTTCCATTTGACGTATTTTAAAAATATATTAACTCTAATCTATGTGCTATTTATTAGACTCAATGAATTATAGCCAGATAAAAAGATACATAACTGCAATTTAATATTTTATTGTACAGATAAACAATAAGCCAAAAAATTGCGCTACATTTAAGAAATTTTAGATTAGATACTGGCTGTAAATAAAATAACAATTCTATAGCGTAAGTACATAGACCGTTCAAAATTAGAATCGAAAC
Source organism: Spodoptera picta (assembly GCA_038387885.1). Lineage (NCBI taxonomy): Eukaryota > Metazoa > Arthropoda > Insecta > Lepidoptera > Noctuidae > Spodoptera > Spodoptera picta. Next base: position 3,967,062 of record JAZHFQ010000733.1, on the reverse strand, counting down.
GACGACGAACGTGATTGAATCAAAATTAAACTGGTTTTGCCCAGTTTTGACTTGGTAATTTATTCATCAAACGAAAATAGTCGATTCACACCAGTTTTGCTAATTAAATTTTAGACCCGTACGACTTGAAAATTCATGTATGATAATAAGAAAAGCTTGTTCATTGAACATACTGATCATCATCGATGTTGATTGAATAATATTTGGTAAGTACCCGTGTTTGATTTTCACACGCTATTCACACAAAATACACTGCCATATAATCTTTTGTACACAGTTCTATTATCCATATGTATTAAAGTCAACAGATTATATCACGCAAAAATAATATTTGGACACAAACCTGTGATTATCTATAGCTTCATGCTTTGAATAAAACCGGGACATAATTATAGGAAAGCATAAATTTTATGTAAATTAAAAATCTGTGAATGGTGTCTAAAAAAGTATGAGTTCAGGGTAAAAAAGTGCGTACCCTGTTTGTCGGTAATAAAAAAAAACTGAATGGCCTTTAACACCCATAGAATTTGGCGCCAAACACACTGTTTATTCTTGAAGGATTACATTTTTTTTTGTGTCCCACGCTAGGGTCGGTTACTTCGTAGAATTAGCGCCATCGATATACGGTTTAGGGTGAAACTTTTTTTTATTAATATATCATAGACTATGAATGAGATGGCGGTGTTTCTATTTATTTATGAAGACTTGCCGCTAGCTGACTTTTTCTCCCTCATACAACATTTAAGGGCAATTAAAACATTTCCTATTTTGGAATTTGATAGATTATAGCTAAGCTCAAGAATTCGATGTAAGCTATTTAAATATAACACTAACAGAGATATTTTTGACGATGCTAGTGAATTGTAACTTGTTATTTTCAAAATGCCGTCTATTTTGCAGCTTCCGTAACAGTTTTTGCAATCATTGTCAAGGCCAGTAATTTGGCAACAAAAAACTATATATTTCGCGTAAAAAAGCATAATAAAAAGTGAATTTATCTAACTTTATAGTCTTTGTAATATTTCGAGACAGACAACATTAGTGATGCCGCGGTCGAAAAGATGATAATTCAAATACAATTCGTTGAATGATCTCAGAACCCAAATTTGAATAGGCTACCGTATGATATAATGCAATATCATATGCAAGTCCTCAGTTTTTATTGCTTCCTTGTAAAAATTATGACGAAGTAGCAAATGATAAAATTATTAAAATAGATGATAAAACCATTTATCCTTATATTTTTTCATTCTTCGTACGATTAGGCAGTTACTAAACAGTTGTAAAAGTCAATCCTATTATAATCTATACTAATATTTTGGTATGTGCAAAATGCGTGCAAAGCCATCGAACCAAACCTAATTTATTTGGATTTAGCCGTCTTATCTCTGAGTCTATAATCGTCTTTATAACCAGAAAACTCCAGTTTGTGCATTCTTTAATTTCATTCATTTCATTCATCAATACATACATTCAATCCTGGATATACATCCAGGTTAGCTTATACAGGCTACATGATGTATTAGTGAAGCCATAGAAATGTAGGAATGCAAGAAACATAAAGCCCATGTGACTACCCCTTAAGGCAAATCCTCATTAGGCACCGATTACCGATAACAGAAAACTTTTTCAGTTCGAGTACTATAGGTATCAAATCTGCTGTATTTTTCTTGGAAGATATAGAGGTATAAAGTCTTACATGGCATATCGTAAACGTAAATATATGTTCAAATGGTTTTAACAGATACCTATCTAAATGACGCTAAAGGCAGACTGGGATTTCCGTTTTGGGTGCAATTATTACTGAAATTATTATTTTAGTTTTGTTTTAGTTTTACACACAAACATCTAAATTGAAGTGTTTCAAAATTACACATATACCTATATAGTTAGATAAATGTGAAAGGCTGATGTATTAGGTATACCTACTAATTGATCGATTTTGCAAAATAGATGGTAAACATTTAAAGCCCCACTCCCATAATATCCAAACCAGTGGAACCACGCCACGTAAAAAGCCAGTTACATCTAAATCTTTTAATCTACAACACAGATTACCATAATTACTTCAAATAGCAACTTAAGTGGCCGTAATCACTTTGAAATTACAGTTAGTCTTTGGAATTCCCTGGTTGAAGACAATTTTCGTTTTTTATAAATCTTCTTGAGTCTATCAAATCGTCAAGATCTGCTTTGACTAGTGGCTGACGTCAAAAGTATTATATTATTATTTAGATTTATTTATTAATTCTTAATACTTAATACTAATTAAGTATTATAAAGGTTTTTGATAGGTAGTATTTTTTAAATATTTAGTATAGGTAGGTACTGGCTTAAGTTTGTTTCTTATATGACGATCAATTGCAATCAGAGGTCACTATTATCTTTTCTTCTAGTCATCAGATTGATCGATCAATTCTTCAGTCAATATCAAGGACTTGTAGCCATCGGATTGATGAAAGACTATTAAGCAATCAGACTAGAGATAAAAGTTGCAAATGAATGATGATAGGACGTATATCAAGTTTTAATTTTATATACTAAGTACTCTTGCAATATGCTCTTGTGTCATTGACTTAGCAATCATTATTTATTGTTAATGCATTTCTTTCTGCATAGGTAACTAGTTTAGTTAACTAGTAAGTTTTTAATAACGCCCCTCCGCCCCCCGCAGCCACTTTTATTTATTTATTAACTCTTTAATACACACAAAATAAGGTACATTTTCAGATGCCAGTGGAGATTTTGTGGCAAATGTTTCGATGGTGATGATGACGTAAAAATAATTATCTAATTTATCTTCTTGAAGTGACTGCAAACGACGGACTTTCCTATTAATTATTATCTACTGACACCGATATCTGCCTTATTAAATTCTAAATACCATCAGTTACCGAACTGATTATTTTTTTATCTATTTATTTTGGAGCCATGAATCACACACATGCTGTATAAGAATGCAATGTAGGCCATAAATAGTGATTGCAATCCTTATGTTACGATTGTGAGTGGGTATAATGATAAAAAAAACAATAAGAAACTGCAATTTATTTCTTTTACTGTTCTATAGAAGGTAAGGTTTAGTAGCATACTTAGTCATCAGAGATATTTGGCGAGATGAATGTGGTATGTTTTAGTTAATGTGGTATTAGGTATTTATGCTCAAAGGATCTATCGATTGAGCTGCCTCATTGGTCGAGTGATTCCCGAAACGGACAAAGTATTACAGGGTTTTTTGAAAATTTTCTCAGTAGTAGCACGGAGTCAAGAATTGTGCCCGGTATATGGCAATACGCTCACCGCCTATTACATGGGACGCATGACTTAAATACCTAGTGAAAAGTGGGTACATTGAATAGTGGTATTAAGTGCCGTAATAAAGAAAGAAAGAAAGAAGAAAAGAAAAATCGTTTATTTGCACACCGTCACAATCTGCGTAATGTGCACCTTTGCCTACTCCTTCGAGGATATAAGACATTAAGCTATCTATGGATCAATCAATAAAATCATTTTATTAGCAGGTAAAGTGATTTCTCGATAAATATACTTACATACATATTATCTAGAGCTATTAAACTAAGGTATACCGTTAACATGGTCGATTAACTAAATTAGTAAGCTTAGTTAACTATGTATTAGATATTCTCATTTCGCTCCTTACCTAAATAGATAGGTAGTATGTTCAGGTCATCAGACTCGTAAACTCGACTAGCAAATATTTAAAGGTTTAAGATAAGTGGTGTTGGTACAGACTGAAGACAGTGGACTTGTGATGGGTTTAACCTCGTAGGGATTAGGAAGAGTTGCCATATTTAAATTAAATGTGACATGTAAGACATTTTATGCAAGGCAATTTGACAAATCAAAGAAACAATAATTAATATGTGATGATCTGTAAATAATATGTATGATGTATGTAAAACATAATTAGTTCTTTGGAATATGAAAACAAGCGACATATACCCGATTAAAACTTAAATTTTGATGGATCTTAAAAAATAAAGCATCTACGTAATCTGTTAGTCAATCAGTTTCAGTAGGACTATTGTATTCTTCACAGAAAAATGATAGTGCCATGTGAAAATAAACAGTGACAATTTCAAAATGATTCTTATCTTTTTAGGACGACAGTTCATTTTATCTTAACTCATGTAAACATGAAAATTACCTCGGTGTGAGATTTAGGACTCTTAATAAATAATGGTATCATTAAAAAATATGGTATTTACCTGAGTTACCATATTTTTAATGAATTTTGAGCAGATAATGCTATTTCCATATATTCTTAAAAATTAAATTTTACGCGTTGTGTACTATTAAATTATTAAATGTGTAAGTTATCCTGTTAAAGTCATTAAAGCGACTGACATTGAATGTATAGCGCCGGTTTATTATAGCTACATAAGTAGTTAAATCATATTAATGTAACGCAGTGTATATTTTTGTATAAACTACTACTTACGAGTTACAAAATTAAGTGCCATGATTCATATAATTACAGCAATTAACGAAAAATTTCTTTTGTAAGTAAATTAAAATGTGAATCTTTCGTCAGCAAAGGTCGCACTGAACCGGGTCGCGCCCACAAACTTTAAATTTAAATTAAAACATCGCAGTTTAGCGCGTTCACGAAAAAAACTAGTTTTTTTTTCACTCAAGGTCTCGTTCGAGCTTCGCGCGGATTTTTTATCTGTATCCCACATGACAGTGTTATAATGGCTACTGGCTGGCTATAAAATGTTTAAAAAACGCATTCTTTTTTTATCAACGTATTTAAATTTAAAAAGTTATTGTGAATACGTAAATAAATAATAGAACATGAATAATAAAATTAATAATATATGAAAGAAACCTGTAAAAAAATATTCTTCCTATTTCCTGAAATGCGGAACAAAATTACTGCGGCGCGTTTTCAGCGGATTAACAATGGAGTTTAAACTTTCTGTTTTCAGTATTCAGATTATTCTATTTCAGTTCATTGACTTGTTAGGTAACATTTCTTGTTTAAATGAAATCGTTAGAAACTTGACATCAATTTTATTTAAATATTTTTCCATCGTGTAATTTATGATTTACAATGATTAAAACATAAAAACTCTGTATTTCTGAAGTATCTCACGCAATTATAAAAGTACAGTTGCATTTTAATTACATTTAATTACATACAGGATGTGATATATTTACTTATAATTATAAATTTAAATTAAATGTACAGTATTTATAATAACATAACATAACATCACGCCTTTTATCCCCGAAGAGGTAGGCAGAGGTGCACATTCTACCACAGTACAATGTAACACCCACTTTTCACTAGTTGTTATGAGTCCCATGTAATAGGGGGTGAGCCTATTGCCATATACCGGGCACATTTCCAGACTCCGTGCTACTACTGAGAATTTTAAAATATTAATTATATTTATTTATAATATAAATTACAATATAAAATTTAGAACCCCTTGGAGTAGTAGTCTATAGAAGTGAACTTAACAACTTAATTTGAAACAAATTTAAAGTCAAAGTTACTTTAAATATAAAACTTTTTTTGTCTAATTTGTTGTAGAGAGTTAACATTTTGAACCCAACGTAATATATTATTTAACTAACGTGTTACTATTTAAATTTAACGGTATTTTGTAAATATGTGTTCGTTTACAAACATGTGTCTTGCAGCACAGGTAGTACACTAACTGAATTCTTGTTAATCGCTCATTGAAGTGAACGAACTCATTAGTAATGCGCTTAGATTGTGTACAGACCAATCAATATTTATTTTATTTATATGGCTCATTAAGATTATACATTAGTTTATATTGTTCTTGCTCCCATTTTTACGATATTTACTTATTGTTTTTATCAATGACGTCAAAAATGCAATGTAATTAAAGACTTAAAAAATAAGACATAAAAATTATTTTGGTAATATTTTTTTTTACTAAAAATAATCCATTGAAAATCAACGACAATGGCGCCAGAATATGAAACTGACAAATATTAATGGCTACCGGATTTTCAGTTTAGCAAAAACAATGGTCCATTAGATACATTGTAATGAATGCAAATAATTTTTTTGACAATGACTTAATAATTTTTCGTCCAGTTTCTTCTAGAAGTTGGCAGTGTTCCTATTTATTTTACGATCCGTCTATAAAATGGCATCTTTATGAGTTATGAGTAATTGTGTCAGAAAAATTAGGCTCAAGACATATAACTTGTAACATGGACATGTAACTTTCTCCTGTAACATGAGAATGTAGTTTAGAATATAGGTGTGAACGCTCTGTGAACCAAAAATAGTTGCGGGCGCGCATCCTAACGTTCTTGTGTTAAAAATAAAGCTGTGACTAGACTAGCCTTACGAGATGTCACTCACCTATGGAACACGTGAATCAGGATACGAAACCGCACAATTTCACACCAATATACGCCAATCTTTATACGGACCTTGACCAATACGAATTATTTGGAATGCTCCGTATCGCCGGCTAGTTATGATCCATACGAACGCGTCCAACACACACTCGCGCGCTTTTAGTCCTTTTTTAAACACGTAAAGTTTTTAAAACTGGAATAAAATTCCTTTGGCACATTTGTGTTAAAGTTTTTTTTTATTTATTTATTGATGTCCGCAATTTGTTATCGAACGCGTTGACGCGTGCCTCCGTCACCGGTTGCGAGTGTACTAAACGGCGGCGCCCGCTCGCAGCCATGTTTAAAAGCACACGCCAGTTAGCTCAGAAAAAAAAACCGATAGATTTCAGCGTGCAGTTGCATATTGTTTACAGTGAGCGGTGATAGGTTAGACTTGGCGATCTTTACCTTTGAATAAAATGAAAAAAAACATGATGAAGATATACTAATATATTTCGTAGTTTATCGATGTCGATAAAAATTAAAATTGTCAGCCCTATCGCATTGACCTTGAATTTATATGTAGTACAAATGTTACTGATGCGGTCTACTCTACATGTTTAGCTTTTTTTTTTTTTTAATGGGGGAATTTCATCGAATGACTGCTTCCGCCTGGGAGAGGCGGGAGGGAGTGTCAGACTCTTACTGACTAAAAACCACCCCGTTCCTTCTCCTGCACGTCGAGCCGGAGCCCCGGTTACCCGTTAGGTTCTCCGCGTTTATTCGTAAGTATGCTTTTTACTTTGGCAAATAAAGGAAGTATTTATTACTATTTATTGTGACAACACTTAATTTTAGGGCTAAAAACAAACTCGCTAAACGTAACTGTACGGGACCCACCATATGTTACTTAATACAGAGGGTGCTTATTATTTTGCGTTGTTTTACAAAATACAAATTAATGTTACTTTTAGTGTGGTTTTTATCAAGTTTATCACTTGTTGGAAAATATTTATAGTGTGTGGTTTTCGTTATCAGGGCGGAACTTGATAGAATTTGATAAACATGTTACAAAAAAGGATACTATGCTTACCATGAAGTTCATTTATATCTGTGTGTGTGTGGGTCCTCATAAGGGTTTGGGGATTTTCCTATCCTATACGTATGAATGTAAATTATGTGTTAGTTTTTATGCCTGCTCACCTAAAGGTTGAACCGATTATGATGGAAGTTAGATAAAGCTTCTATGGTAGACATTAAAGTGGACACGGTTAGAACTGTTTTGTTTGTAAGTATTTTTTTTGTTTTATACCTTATAGCTGTCTTGATAGTAATTTGGAACTTAAGAGTAAAATAGTGCATTAGTAAAATCTTGAATAAAAGTTATTATCTTCGTACGCTCCTGAATCCAAATTGAAAGGACTGTAGTTGCATGGTCATGAACCAAGTCACTTCTTCAACTTCTTCTTAGGCACTAGGTCCTCGGCACCTCAGACCTATTATTACCAAATAGCGTTCGTCTAACAGCAAGGTGCTATGACCGGAGCTATTATCGTCTACATGAGCCTAACATAAACACTAAATAGACAGTGGTGGATTAATCAAACGTGGGGCCCCGACGCCAATTCTTATTGTTCTTGTATTGTAGGGCCTTTGATTTTATACATAATGGAAGATGACTTAATTAAATTGAATAGAGTGGGAAGGTTATTTCTAAACTTTTTAGTATGGGAGAGCCATGCTGCGGCATGAATGTGCCGGCTCGACCGGAGTGATACCACGGCCTCACAGAAAACCGTCGTGAAACAACGCTTCCATTGTGTTTCATCGGCACAATTACCGGAGCCAATTACAAATTGCTTCTTTGATGTATAGTTTGATTAATACCCTAAAGTGGAGATGAATATGGCTACGCGGGGCCCAATTTCTCGCGGGGCCTCTAGCAAATGTTACTCTTGCTATTTAGTTAATTCGGCACTGTACAGACTATAGTTAGTGCTTGGCACATGAAATTAGATCACGCAGGTGTCACAATTACCTCCTATGAAATTATTTTTAAAGTGGCTTAGTTGCTTCTTTAAATAGTCTCAATTGGTATTTTAATTACATTTGGTTAAAAATAGACATGAGGGATGATGACATAAAATTTTAATTTAAAATTTTCGTAAATATATTTTGTAGATAAAAACATGAAACACAAACAACATACCTATGTCTATTATGTTTGCCTTTTAGTAATCTATTGTAGTCGATTCTTCTAATTCAAATAAATCAAACAAAGTAGGACAGTTGTTTATTTTTCGACGAGCCAATGTATGTAATTGTAGTCATGGGGTGTTTTCGATCCACGGCTATTTTACTGCTGAACCAATTTATGCGTAGACATTTTACGAGACAGACTGTACTGTGTCTGTTTGTAGAAATGTAAATGTATTTCTTTTTTGAACATGATTCAAGAATAAAAATTGTATCTGGATAGAGTAAATCTCTCTTTCGATTACAAAACAAAATACATTAGGTAAAGTTGTGTTGTGTGAGCTCGCTACATATTACCTTAGTTACGTTACATTAGGTTTAAGAGTAAGTTCCACGGATCGATGTCCTGCGATATTTCAAATTAATTATTATTATCATCATGCAAATAAGTTTTCGATTCTGTGAAAAAAGAAAAAATGTGTCCAATATTTTTAATAAATATTCCAGAAATGTATAGTCGACATCCCTATTATAAAGTGTGCAAGAATAGAACATAATTTGTACTCTATTTTTACATTGATGCAATCGATGTTTCCGGTTTATAAACATTTCAGAGATTCTAAAAATATGCAATTATGTAATCTTATTCTTGGCGGATATTTTGGTTTACTTAGTTCATCGTGAGTTATTTAACATTAGATCAAGCAAAACTGGGAAAAATAGTAAAGCAGTGTCGTTTGTTTTAAGACGAACGGGCAACAAGCTAAATGTTTATCTAGTTAACGAGTTTTTTTTTCGCCTATGGGACTATTCATATCTAAATTTAATGATGGGGTTACACTTTACTAAAGTAGTAGGTTGACGAGGTAACCCGCATAGTTTCAAGCAACGCTAGGGGCTCATAGTCATGAACAGCATTTTTTTTTAAGGGGGGAAAATCATCGAATGGCTGCTCCCGCCTGGGTGAGGCGGGAGGGAGTGTCAGACACTTACTGACTAAAAACCACCCCGTTCCTTCTCCTGCACATCGAGTCGGAGCCCCGGTTACCCGTTAGTTTCTCCGCGACTCCGAATCGGCGTCATGAACAGCATAAATGCTACAGACGACTCGTCCGTTAGGCTTTACAAAAGTTATTTATGTCTAGTTTGAAGAAGAAAATTGCGTGCTAATTTCTACTTATAATCTTAACACCACAAGTGTCATTTTTTGTAATGTCTTAACCTGGTTCTTTAAGTATGGGTGGAATTATTTACATTGGGTCACAATTAGTCATCGGATAAGTGGAGCATAAATGACATTTGACGAAACTCGTCCTCGATTGTCCACTTTTAATCATTACTCAGTGCCGACAAATAAACGATGTAAGTATACCTTATTTGTAGCAGATTAATAAAATTGTACTTTCTTATAAACGCCTACATAAACTGCGAGCTAAAAATAACTTCAGGTTTTAGTATCTAACTTTTGATTAATCTGTAGTTATTTTCGTAACTTTAAAAGCTTTTTCGAACGCTATATTTATCTCTGATACCTAAACTAAGTGTAGTGAATAAAATTAAATGAGATATAATTAATTTTCGGTGTTAATTATAACTTCACTCAAAGGCCCGGTACCTGTAGTGGTTACAAATAAGGGTTTCTTTGACATTTAGAGACGTTTAAAATAACATTGCTGGCGTCAATTTATGGTACAGTTACGACAAATTATTTGCATAATTGCATATACATTGGTTAAATAAAAAAAAGTAAACCACAGCTATTTACTTTCACTAGTTTTTGATATTGCTTATTGTGTAATTAATTAATTAAGTTGCTTTTTTCTAAAGATCCACTTTTCGATTGTTTGTTGTTTGTTCTGTGAAATTGGGCGATCGTATGCAAAACTTTTCGTTAACTACACATAATTGATTTCGACATAAAAAATCTAGGTACTTAGGTATTGTAAGCCGTTTAAATTGGGACCAAAATATTTATCTATAAAACTCTACAAAAATACACTTAAATATAGGTACCTACACTAATTTATAAGTCTCCAATTTCCAAGATCTAATTAACACGTTAACCGCCGCGTGGGACACCGGTGACCTACGTTAACGTAGGATTTGTCTTCAAGAGTTTTCTGTCAGCAGTCAATGGCTATCGTTATCTAAGCTAATGTATTTAAAAAAATATTACCAATTAACCGTTTGTATTCTCATAGCTTTACGTGTTCTTCCAGCCATACTAACTTCCAGATTATTTTTTTCTAGGAAAAGCCCAGAACCTTCCGACACTATAAAATTTACTTCCATCTCTTTGACAATTAAATCTAGACATGTCACGTAGGTACTACTTGCTTATCTATCATCATCACATCTCTGCTATTAATTTATGGAATTAATATTTTATTTGTTATTAACGAGTATGATACGCCTGCGGTTTCGCCCATAAGGAATTAAAATAACTTTTCCTCCTAAGTCCCTATCCTACAAGAATGTAAATATATAACGTAACATAACAACATAACATCACGCCTTTTATTCCCGAAGCGGTAGGCAGAGGTGCACATTATGCTACTGCGTAAAATGTAACACCCACTTCTCACTATTTATGTTATGAGTCCCATGCAATTGGGAGTGAGCCTATTGCTATATACCGGGCACAATTCCGGACTCCGTGCTACTACTGAGATTTTTTTAAAAACCCAGTAATACTTTGCCCGACTCGGTAATCGAACCCGGGACCCCTTGCTGTCGTACTTGCGACCACTCGACTAACGAGGCATATAACGTAACCTATGTAACTAATATAAAAGTAAGTATTCTAATAGTGCAAAAATTTTTCAAATAGTTTCGAAGCTCACTCTATGCAAATAAACAATTAATGATTTCCTCTTATAATATTAGCACTTATACCTAGACTAAGCGTCAAATAATACTTTCGGTTTTGTGGGTGTGGTCAGTACCTGTTATATATTAGCATACATTATGACATATATACTTCGCAAAGATCACATGACTTACCAAAAACTAGTTGTTTAACTTGTGTTTCCATCGTTTTAGTCGAGACAGAGTGTCCTTCAAGTTTTTTTACATTTGTTCTAATCGAAGGCTCGTTCGTTGATGTCTTTTGTAACGTGAATGTTATTCAACACTCGATGTGGTTTGTCTCATTTGTTTCTGACGTTTCATTTTACTTTTTATAGCATCGAGATTTTTCTACTGATCATTATTATGTTATTTATGGTAAACATTTAATTTGTTTCGTGCGAATGGATACTGATGGATTATTTGTTATTTTTTGTTGGAGTTAAAAATAAATCGTGGTATTTTGTGTTAAATTCTAGAATTCGAATAGACTTTTGAATGAGCTGTTGATAGTGCTCATATTTATATTATTAACCTAATCAATGGATCAATAATAAAGTGTAACAGAACTGCCATATTATGTAGTACAATTTGTACGTCACATACAGACAGATCGGACACATATTTTCCTGGTTATAAATGGCATTGTTGAATTCCAAACTTTAATAGCTACTGTAAAACAATTCTAACCAAATGTTTTAATTAACTTGCAGATAAGACGACCAATTTAGTTACTAACACAAAACATGTTTGCCCAATTACAAAGCTTCTCACATACGAGTTTCCTGTAATACTAAAATTAGGTAACATGCTGTCAATAAATTACGTAGTGGCTGGTGTTAGGAATAAAGTAATTACCATTAACGTTACTTATTGGTATGCCTATCGTCCGAAGTTAGGCACTAAGGCCTTAGCTCGTGATCAGGGATCTTAGTATTCTATGGATGTGCAATGGTTAATGGCATTGCGACCTCTTACTACCGTGCGAAGTTGTAAGTTTACTTACTTAGTACATACCTACAATAGAAGTTACTACATAACAAGTCAATCTTTAGGCCATCGTAGTTGAAACTGTTACCTTAATTTTAATTTAAACTTATCCTTTTCTCTTGCGGCATCACTCGCATCGAGTATACGAGATTGTTTCCGCAGGAACTAGAATCTGGACTAAAGTTGCTTTTATAAAATAATGAAGAGATGAGGTTTCTAGTGGCAAAAGATTTTTCAAATGAGTCCAATAGTCGTGATTGAAACTATCGAATTATTTCATTATTAACTTTATTTCTCTATCAGAGTTCAAGTACCTATCTCTTGAAAGGAAGATTTGAATCAAAGCCATCTGAATTGCCTAGATTATGTATAATATTAGTTTAGGCTTTATTAAGATCTAATAAGTTAATAAACCAAGATCTTAACAAAGAGAAGAAAGAGTATGTTAGAGAATGGGTGGCCCTGTATTTGAGGCCATGTGAGATGAAAAATACCATTTGTAATACGAGTAAATTCATTTAAATTATGTGATATTATGTTGCTAACTATTTGCTTAATAAGTAGAGAGTATTTATAGTGTAACAGTAAAAAGGCCAGGTTTCAAACCCCGCTCTCTGCTTGCTTGAGAAGTGTCCAATACCTTACAAAAAATATCTCAATCTGCATAATTATTTTGATAGTTGCATTTATCCATTATAGAGGTATTACATGGCATCATCAAGATTCATCGTAATCGGACCGGTACTTTTTGCGTGATGCGTGAACACGCAAGACAAAAAAATGTTTAACCCATTTCGTGTTCGGTGTCTATCCACCATAAGATTTTTTTTTTTAATTTTCAATGTCTAGAATTTACACTTCTGCAGTTCTGTTACTACTACGTGAGTTTGGAATTACTACGAGGCTGTCCACCGTATGCCTGCAGCTAATATTAACTTATTTTGGCCACATTGCGCGTAGAGACCCCAACAACCTGGAGAAGCTTGTGGTTGTGGGTCGGGTTAACGGGAAAAGACCTCGTGGTCGATCACCTACCCGGTGGTTGGATGCTGTAAAAAACTTAACCGGCCTGACAGTTCCACAAGCCATAAAGACCGCAGAGGACAGGGGCGTTGGGGGAGGGTTGTGCATCAAGTGACGCGTGCACCAGACTAGACACGACCTTCAGTAATGAAGAAGACGACTAAGAAGAAGAGTTCTATTACATGGGTAGATGTTTTACTTATCCACACAATCGTTTATCACACGATGATCGCATAAATATTGCGTTCTATAAAGACTACGGCCTTTCATTCATTAATTGAACAATAGTCACATATTATAATAATAATAAGTACTTTTAGGTACACATATGATAAGTACCAATGTTTTATAACGAATGATAAGACTGTTATTAGCTCTTGAAAGAAATATCTAGAATTGACCACCCGGGTGTCAAACGTCAAACATCAATAGGTTAGGTTCAAATAGATAACCGCACTTCATCGATATTCATAACACTATAAAGTTTATTTTTGAATTAAATCAAATGAATAATATTCTAACTACGTAAGCTGCTAGGCGACTACGTAACAGCTGTTATTCTCCTAAGGAAAAGATGTTTCGAAACTTAATAGTTATGTTAAAGTCAAAGTCAAGTTAAAATCATTTATTTCAATTAGACCAGGAAACTACTTTTGAACGTCAACAAAAAAAAATTAAACGTGTAGCTATTTGCTCATTCCAAGGTGTAGATTCCTATGGAGAAGAACGACCAAGAAACTCCATAAGTTATTAATTAATTTTCAATCAGGTTCACAATATAATTCTCTAGTTACATAGTTTTGTTGGTTCGATTGCGCGAGAACAATGTAACACCAAAATCCAGTCAAAGATATCGAATAAGAAAATAATCTTAAGAACAATAATTAACACAGTCTGGAGCTGACCAGTCCCAGTTGCCAGTGCCCGTTCTCGAACATGACACGGACACTAGCACCGCCCAACTCAACCATATTGTAGGGAATTGAGTCATTACTATGGGACACTGATTTCCAAATATCATCGTTATGGACTCGATAGGTACGGAACTCCACGAAAACTTTTTTCTTTTTAAATACGTTGCCCCACACTAGGATTTCCACTTAGGATCCTACGTCATGGGTGCGTTTACAAACATACAAGTTCACACACACATACATGACACCCAGACCCGGAACAACAATCTGTGGATCACACATAGAGTTGTTTCGTGCGGGAATCAATCGTCAAAAAAAGTCAATAACTAAAAAAACCTAGAAATATCTTTTCCTAATTGTACCTGAAACTTCATCAAACAATATACATATATATTACTGATTAATTAAAAGATTGTAGAGAAAATTTAATGATTGCAGAGAGGGTCTTATCTAGTTAATTTGCCTTAATACTGATCTAGGTTCAAAAACACCCGTACGTTTGAACCACTTTGACAATGATTTGTATTAAAATATTGTTTCACTTATAACTAGAAATAAATAAACTAGTAAAAAAAAATGAAATAAATCTCTCTTTAGTATCTATCAGTCAAAGTTAGCTTGAACTGATAATTATACCCTACACCGACTTTGGAACAAAAATCAATCTTGTCATCTTAGATTTAAATTCGAAAGTAAATACTTTAACTAGTAGGACCTACCCCAACATCTAGGTTTAGAATTCTAACAGTTTTTCCTCAATTATTGCCAGAATGCAATTATTGCGAGAAAAACTAGAATGACGTAAATGTTGCCAGCAATTGGCTTTAATGCAGGTTACTTTATTCTAACTATGACAGATTTACTTACTGATGAGGATTTGAAACTAGTAATTTATTTTAGTATTTTCCCTTTAGAAAACTAGGCTTATTACTAGGCTTTTCCCTGAGTCAGAGTTTTGGTACCTATACGGGTACAGTTTCAGGGCCATTAATTTTTATAAACTTTAAAAGATTATGAACCCATCATTTTCTCAATTCCCAAAAGCGAGCGGAAAAACGACTATTTTATGTTGAAAACTCGCATAATAGGTAATATAAAAACCTAATATAATCAAAAGACTGTTAGTCTCTATAGATTTTGCGGTTATCCATCAAATACGAACTGTTACAGAAAGCAATCAGGTTGGCAGGTTAATACTGAGAAATGAACTAGGATCAAGGACGTTGAAATAAAAGGTGGACTCAGACTATAGACTTACACGCAGAACATACACACATTGACACGAAGGACATCTGTCATTTTCTCAAGTTTGGTAACGTGGTAACCTATTACACACGCACACATAAATAACCCACTGACATTTTAGAGCTTCAATTAGTTCTAAGTGACATTATGTCCACCCTTTTTTCAACATCCTTGACTAAGATGACTGGGATGACAAAAGGAAAAAATAATAAAAAAATAACAATAATAGGAACAATAGATGAATATTTATTTTCCCACGTTATGTTACTATTAACATTAAACATCACAAGTTCTGCAGTCATTTCGCAATCTCGTAATAATTGATCAGTATTGCACCAGACACAAGATATTGCAATAGAATTATATAAATCAGTATCCGTCAATATTAGCTTAGATAAATAGTATGTAGTTTGGATACCCGAAACACCAAAGGCCACCAGTTGCAAGTGCGGTGCCGGTCTTTTGGGGGTTAGGAATTTGAGGATTGTTAAGGATTCGGGGATTAGGAAACATTATAGAAAGAGATTAGTTAAAATAGTCTATGGATGTAAAAAATAAGAATAGTTTTCAAACAACTAAAGCCTAACTAGAAAATTGTTTTGTAAACCTGATTGAAAAAGACCTATAGAGTTTTTTGCTCGTTCTTTTCCATGAGAATCGACAACTTGGAATGAGCAAATAACTTCACTTTTAAATTTTTGGTTAACGTTCAAAGTACCTCCCTGGTTTAATTCAAATAAATATTTTTTTACTTTGATTTGAACACTATTATAAACTCACCTCCTATCACCTATAAGGAATCATAACACAAAATTTGAAAAATGGGTCGTACTTTGTATACTTTTGTGGACCTCTGCCATTAGGATTAAAAGGGACGAAGCAAGGTTTTTTTTTTAATATTATAGATATTTCTCCACGGACTCTAGGTCCATGCCCTTGTCATACAGTTTTTTAATTATAATACATCTAGTCAATTTTTATAAAGTAAAGAGGGAACCTAGTTACACACTACAATTAACTACATCTATAGTTATTACCAAAAGTATAGGTTACATAATAATTAGGCACTATTTATTTATTTCTATTTCAAAGGCTTTATGAAACCAGCCCACCAACAAGATGGGAGAGCCGACCTGACCCAGCAGAAGGCACCCGTTCACGAGTATGACGTGTGTGTCAGCAATTGGTCCGGTCAACCTTTTTATTGGGAACGGAACAACCCAACACACAGCGCCACCGACTGTAGGAAATTTATGTGTGCATGACGCCTCAACCCTTGCCACGTGGGCCGATTCCAATAAAGCGTACAATAGTCCAAAGTCAATTGGTTATATTCTATTTCTACATGACGAAGCAAGGTTACGCTTCGTTCAAGTCCTTAATTAAAAAATCAGACCTATACGCAACCAAATTCAAGATTTTTGCATAGATGTATTCGAGGATAAACGCATTGCACGTAACATGAACTTGGCAAATTCAAAAAGGTCACTTTCGAACCTTATAGAAATCACATGTTACGGAACTTCAGTTTGGCAGCAAAAACAATGTCAAGGCGTAAATGAGTGATCAGTATTCTTAGTTAAAATCTCCTGTCGTGTCCTTTACAATGTAGCCTTAAGGGACCAAGGAAACAATTGTGCATTGTGCTTATTTATTTATGATGCCCTGCGTAGGGAAAACATGGTGAGGAATGTCATGTAAGATTTTATTTAAGTTGGTAGTTGATTGTTTTATGATCTTATTCTATGTATTACACCTTATCAGTCTTTCTAAGCTACTGTGTATTAGTAGCTTAAGTTGACATGTATCCTTTCTTATGGGACACAATTGTAACTGTATCACAACGTAAAGAAATCTGCTAGGCTTAGGTATAATAAAACTTAAAACATGGCTAACTGCCATACACAGAGTAGATAATTACAGAGATTAAATATGTAGACATATTTGTGAATCATTTTTCCACGACTCCTTAATCACTTGTTAAATCGTCTTAAGGAATAATGTGTTTCTTTACTGAATACAAACTCAACCACTATTATCCAAGCTACGAATAAACAATACACGTCTCCCGGACTTCAATATTATAAATTATAACTAAAATTAGACCTAATTAGC
The DNA here is from genome assembly GCA_038387885.1 of Spodoptera picta. Taxonomy (NCBI): domain Eukaryota; kingdom Metazoa; phylum Arthropoda; class Insecta; order Lepidoptera; family Noctuidae; genus Spodoptera; species Spodoptera picta. Next base: position 3,949,381 of record JAZHFQ010000733.1, on the reverse strand, counting down.
TACTTTTAGCAGGAAGTCTAAATATTTCGAAATAATTCTTGGCATTGGTATAGCAAAACAATTAAACAATGCCTGTTAATTTTCAATTAAGTTTATATATTTTTTTACAAGTAAAATAGGTAATTTGTCTCAGACGACGCGGAAAATTCGACTTGAATGCTGATAATCAACTAACTCGTTTATTTTTATTGCCGAAACCTGCAAAAAGTGCGATTCATTAAGTAATTAAAAAAAAACTCGTTTTCAACAAATGAAAACTTGTTGGATTTGGTGTTGAATATTTAGTTACTACATTATGTTGAATGAACACAAAGTTGATAAAGTATTTGTTTCAAACAAAAACGAGTAAGTAACAGGTGCTGTCTGTCTATCATGGTACATTGAGTAAATTCAGTGGGTAATACGGACTGTATTGATTAACATTTACTTAAACCTAAAAATTTTAATACACATAATAGTAAATAAGAAGGATGTATTGCCACATAGTATTCTCTAATAATAACAAAAGTTTCATTTATTGGCCATATCATTATTATTAAATTTTTCACCAGCACCAAGTTTTATTTCACAATACATAGTAGAAAATACTTAATCTAGGGTCTAGGAAGCTAAAATTTTATATTTAGGTATGTAAATATGTAAATATGTTCCCTCTTAACTCGTCGAGTACCGTCATTATAGACACAATTAAAGAACAATAGGTTGCGGTCACCGGTGTCATCGCAGTGCTTAACAGTTTAAGAGGATTTTTCAAAATTCTTACAGAACAGTTATAAACAACAAGAAATTGATTTGATAGGTATGTGTGCAAAGTCGCAGGCCAAAGCTAGTATAATATAAACTATTTTAAAGCAATGGTGCAAGGGTTACAAAGGCCCACATTCCAGAGAGGCGCGATGCGATGCACGGCGTACGCGTCTATTTCCGTCCCTTTAATTACACCACACATTATCTCACATTCCTTGCTTCGTGCATGGATGTGTTGAAAAGTGATAGATTTAAAGTACATTCGTTTTCCAATTGAATTGGGATGACGACAGAATATGAAAATTAAAAATATAATTAGTCCATAAGTAAAGTAATGAAAAAATATTAGACACGTATTTCTTTATTTTGTTGTATAATAAAACAATACTTAGATAAAACGAATTACAGTTTAGGAGTGGGGGCTAGAACGTCACTTCTACGTATAAAGTGACGTCACACGACATTTCAAATCAATATATCGTCGAAAGTATTCGTTTCTGTAAGAAAATAAAAATACGTGTATTAAAATAATATAATATAATCTATTTAAAATAATCTACCAGACGAACATTAAAATAAAAATTAGGCATCTACCCTACGATATAAGGAACCTACCAATTTTTTTTAATATTAACACATATTCGGATTTAAATTTATTTGTTTTCATCCGAAATTATTTTCTATAGGAGCGTTATATAACAAAAAAAAACACTACTTCGCTAATTTAAATCCTCAGTTACAAGATTTGGCAATTTCGATGGCAGATGGGTAGCTGCACCCAATTAATTTTTTTCCATTTTCAGTGACATATTTATTATACTTACATGAAAAATTCTATGAAAATATAAATGCAAGTTTTCTTTAAAATAATATGCAAGTAAGATTTGTTTTCGAAAAGAATTACCTGATCCGGCAATCAGAGGGAATTAACTACGGATAAACTTAGGGTAAAGCTAAAAAAATACACTGTATTTTTACCTTATCATAATTTAGGTTTCGACATTTCAATGCTTTTTTATTTGCTACTTCTACGGTCAAGTGATACTTAATGCGACTGTTTTACAGACATCCCAGGTATGTGATAATGTTGACATTCGTGCCTTCTTTAACGTTTTTACACGTGTTACATAATACCCCATGCTTTCTTACGTAACGTAACGTAACAATTTTTACTTGGACGTGTAACATAGGAATAACACATAAATAGTATAACAAAATCTAAACGAAGAGCTTGAACACATTCCTGGCTGTCCCTTTAGGGAATCACAGACATGTTCTATTTATAAGTGGCGCCCACTTGTAGACTACAGTTGTGGTTTACGGAGTTCATACTTCTTGAAGAAAACCTGTACAACTTCCTTGTAAGGTTTATATGCACATCTATCTACTCTAAGCTGTCTTGTTATTTCATAAATAGCTTTTTATTCAAAGTGTTGGATTCAGGTACCTACTAAATAAGTAACTTTAACTTTCATACAGTTAATGATAACTTCAACTATTCACACTACGGAATTACCGCTGTACAATGTAACACCCACTTTTCACTATATATGTTATGAGTCCCAAGTATTAGGGAGTGAGCCTATTGCCATATACCGGGCACAATTCCAGACTCCGTGCTACCACTGAGAATTTTTAAAAAACCTAGTAGTACTTTGCCAGACCCGCGAATCGAACCCGATACCTCCTGCCCGACATTCGCACTTGCGACCACTCGGCCAACGACGCAGTCAAAGTTTAACGATTTTATTCCGAAAATAATCACTCAGAACTGGGTTGAAAAATCAATAAATGACTCTAAGTATGGCGATAATAGATACATTAGAAGAACGAACGAAGAACTTAGAACCTTAGAAGTTTGTTTATAGTCGATTATTTTATGGTATAAGGCGGTCAACTAGCTGACGAATTACCTGATGGTAAGCAATCGGCACCGCTCATGGATACCTGAAACACCAGAGGCGTTACACGTGGGTTACCGACCTTTTGGGAATTTGAGGTTTGTGGTGGATTTGGGGATTACGGGGTAACCTCACTCATACGACGAAACACAACGCAAGCGTTGTTCCACGTCTGTTTTCTGTGAGGCCGTGGTATCACTTCGGTCGAGCCGGCCCATTCGTGCGGAAGCATGGCTCTCCCACACTTATGCATTCTTTTACTCCAATGCACAAAGAAATCGGTCTACAAGCTGTTGTGACCCATAGAAACTGTAAACTATAGATAATCTTATCTAGTTAAAAGTAATAAAAAACGAAGGTTGTAAGTAAATACTTAGTTGTTGTTTACACATTTAACTGTGACATAGATACTAAAATAATGGGGCAATCAACTCATATGTCGTGTTCTATAATTACCTCTATATCATTAGTAGAACCTATTTATGTTTATTTACCTGTATATTAACATAATGAGTAAGTTTACCTACAAACCTACATAATATTTTCTTATAGGTACTTGTTGTAGACAATCGGTTTAAAAAAAAAATAGGTTAATGGTTTTAAGTTTACTAAGTGGCGCTAAATTACGCTTTGGTACTAGGTTCTATAGTGATGGGGCCCAATAGGGTTGATACCGATACGGAGCCGCGGAAGACTTAACGGGTTGCCGGGGCTCCGGCTCGAAGGGCAGGAGTAGGAACGGGGTGGTTTTTAGTCCGTAAGAGTCTGACTCTCCCCCGGGCTCACTTAGGCGGTAGAAGTCATTCGATTTTTTCATTCATTTCATTATCCGCCCTTAAAAAAGGGGTCTCGGGTTCTACTACTGGTTTTAAAACATTCTGATTAGTAGGACGGAGTCTGGAATTATGCCCGGTGTGTGGCAATAGGGTCACCCCCTATTACATGGGAATCATGATACAAATAGTGAAATGTGGGTCATTGTAATTATGTGCCCTCTGCCTACACCTTCGGGGATAAATGGCGAAATGTTTTGTTATGTGGTTTATAGTATAGTTACTGACTTTACTGTAGGTGTTCAAAAAGTTTAATGATCCGAACTAATCCAAAGTTCAAGTACTTAATTCTCTTCTAGATTCCTTTTTGAGTGCCGCTAGAAGTATAATAGATAAAATTGCTCTAACCGCATGACGAATCAAATTGTAGTAATCTAAAACATAGAAAATAACCACTAATAAAGCGGTATTTCCCGTAAAGACGTGCGTAGAACTTTTATTTGATTAACTAATTGACAATTTACCTACGTCAGTTTTATTTAACGAAATCGACATACTTTTGACGATACGTTGAACCGCAGAATAGAAATCATAACATAAATGAAACCAAGTACCAAGATTTTTGTATCTCAATAAACTATATAATAAGTAACTAGAGCTAAGTTAAATAAAAACTAAAGTATTAAAATTATGAAGTACTAGCGACCCGCCCCGGCTTCCCACGGGTGCAATATGTATGTATTATACATATAAACCTTCCTTAAGAATCAGTATATCAATTTAAAAAACTGCATCAAAATCCGTAAAAGTTTTAAAGATCTAAGCATACATAGGGACGGACAGACGGCGGATATTGACTTTGTTTTATACTATGTAGTGAGTCTCGTTAAAATGAATAAGTTTAAAAATAGGTCGACTATGATCGCCAAACATGGTGTGATTTTTATAGATTTCTAGCAAAGAACTACGGTTTCTTCAACTAGGCACTAAACAACAGGAAATCCAATATAGTGCGACACGTCATATTAACAAAAAAATAATAATAAAATAATTACGGAATCAAATTCTTTAAATACATCACTGTCAACGGAAATAATTACGATGTAGGAAATAAAATAATGACAGACCACTTCCATTCAATATTTTATTGCATTATTATATGCAGTTACAATGACATTGACTACGTTAGTACCTTGGGAGTCTGTTATAAGTGAAACAAGCTGATTTTATCACAAATCCGTGCATTGTTAGCAATAGTCATAAGCTTAACTTTATATTATCTCATTTTCCATGAAAAACGTGACCGGTGAGTTAAGATAAAAGCGGGTTTAAGGAAAACCCAAGCTCTCGAAGTATTCGCTAGATTAGCGCCGCCATCTGAAACCTAAATGGCCTTGATGACACACCGATCTAATTCTTGTGTGATTAATGTAGATTTGCATTGACAATCATTTATCATTCGATTCTGTGAAGAACACTGAAGTAATAAAATATTACTAAGAAATTCGATACCGGAAAAATCTACGACATGTCGTTTACTTGGAATCTAATCGAGCCGCAATTGCCTACTCGGAATTAGATCGAATCAGTAAATTTAATATCAAAGTAAATGTCCCAAACTAGGGACATTTTTGTATGACTCAGTAATGATTGGATTGTTTTTTCAATATTTTTGAGAATTAAATTCCGGTTTCATGAAAAAAAAAACACCTCGAGATTTACAATTAATTTGTTAGTAATATGCCCTTGTTTGTACTTAAAGGTCAGTAAACCTAAAGGTAGATAATTACGCACTAAACAAGTCGCATCTGTTCTCAGTTGGAGAGAAATAAGAGGAAAACCCAGGGGCTTTTTAACCCGTAGAATTTCTATAAATATGTAGGTACTGTGTAGGTACACTTGTAGATAACATATTTTCTGGCTTATTTGTTTATATACTGAAAATGTATAAAATAGAAATACTCACATGGAAAGGAAATTTTATAAATTCAATAGGTAAGAAAAACAATGTCTGTCCTTCAGCTAAAAGCCTACTTACGCATTAAAACAATGGCATATAAAATTAAATGAAATTTGTAAATAATAGAATTTAACTTAATATAGAAAATAGTGCGTTTCAGAACTTGCAGACATAACCATACTGGTTATTACTATAAATAGTCTAGAACAAATGAATAACATGCTAATGTTAAACTTAGAAGTCTATCGCCCGAATACTGAAAGAAAACTGAAAGGCTACTTAATATTAAGCCATATCCTTAATCACTACAAAGATATTGTAGTGACGAAGCGCGGCTTAAAATTAAGTAGCGTTAGAGTATTTGGACATATGTATATCATAGTGGCTACTGTCAGCGGCTTCGCTCGCGTACCCGTGGAATAAAAAGTAACCTATGTGTTATTTATTCCAGACCACAATCTACCACGGGCCTGCGGACGGCGAGCACGGGTGACTCGCCGCCCGACCAGAACCAGCCCCGAGCGTACCCGCACGTCGCGTTCTGCGCGCGCCTCAAGGAGCCATCAGACCACCACAGATGGGGCCTAACAGGGCTGATGCCGTTACGGAGCCGCGGAAGACTTAACGGGTTGCCGGGGCTCCGGCTCGAAGTGCAGGAGTAGGAACGAGGTGGTTTTTAGTCAGTAAGAGTCTGACACTCCCTCCCGCCTCACCCGGGCGGGAGAAGTAATTGGATGATTTTCCCCCCTCAAAAAAAAAAAAAAAGACCACAATCTACCCCTCTTCCAAATTTCATCTCGATCCCTTCAGCCGTTTTGACGTGAAAGAGTAACAAACACACATACATCCTCACAAACATTCGTATTTCTAATGTAAGTAGGATAGGAAGTAGAATTGAAACGAAAGAGATAACAATTAAGATTTTGTATATTAATATAATATACCAAAAGATTTCTTTTTAGAAAAGGGGATCAGGGGTTAAGGTAAATCCCATGTTAAGGAAATAAACAGTAATAATCTCCTTTGGTTCAGAGAATTAGCGACCGGTTTATCATCTCGAGGTCTTGCCCCAATAATAATATTATTATCAACGTTAATTAACTGTTTTCATAAAATTCGCTTTATTAATTATTATTATATGATATTTTCCTTAGTTTATTATGGTATATTTTTAGAAGATAAAAATGTGTTTGTTTTGTTTTCTTAAACAACGAAAGTAATAAAAATATTGCGTTCTATGTTTTTCGTTATGCATTTGACTTTTACGAAAACGTTGCTTTATAATTGCTAATAGAGAGTAACAGTTTATGTTATTATAATATTTATGTGTAAGTAAAAGCCTGAATTACAGCAGTACGGTACTTAACTTAATTAAAAATAAATCATTTCGACTCTTCAATTGAATAAAATAAAAAAATAATCACACTTTCATTAAGTAATTGATTTTATGACCAACTTAATTTTAGTAGTTTTCCAGAATTTTTTTAATGAAACCTGTATGCTTTTTTTTTTTTCTTCTTTGGCAACCGAGTATCTGTATGCTGTTTACTCTTTAAAAACGTGCCTCTAAAAAAACAATGTCAATCGTTTTTAACAGTTAAAAGTCGTTTTTAAAAGTATTTAATTTCATCTCTATCTAATTAGTAAGATAATGAAAAAACAATAGACAGGCATTTTTAGTCTCGTAAGAAGGTACTTGGTTCAGTTTAGGAGTGCTTAGGTCGTCACGTTACCCTATAAAATTTATAGTAACGTTAGCAAACCCAAAAGTTCATATGAGACTAATTGTTTAACTTTACAGGAGTTAAGTGACACATACGCTGGTTGGTATAAATTGTTTACTGATGGTTCAAAGAGCTCTAATATTGGTGCGGCTTACTATGATCCGGTGGCTAAAACAAGCGGAGGTTTCAGCATTATATCCGAGGTTTCAATTATGACAGCAGAGTTGTTAGCTATCTCCGAGGTTCTATCTTACGCAACCACAATTCAACACACTAGTACAATATAGTGATATGCACGGACAGTAAGAGCTCACTCCAACATCTGGCTCGATGCGCCACTGGACACAGAGGTGTACCAATAGCCTTTACAATTTTGAATAAAATATATACCATTCTTTCAAAAAACGTCAATTTAGTTTTACAGTGGATACCGTCACATGTTGGTCTGCGAGGAAATGAGGAGGCTGATAGACTAGTTAAGATAGCAGCAACGTCGGGTATTGAGATTTATGTGCTACCAGTTTATTCTGAAAGACTTAACAAATTTAAAAACTTATGTAATTATGAATGGGCAAAATACTTCAGTGAGAAATCAAAAGTCAAAGGTATCTGGTATAAAACTATACAATATGAGCCTCCTCAAGTCCCTTGGTTTTGTAATTTTAAAGTAAAGAGAAATGTCTTAGTAACTGCTCTCAGAATTCGTTCCGGATGTGTCCGAAACGAACGGAACGAACGCCACTACGATTCTTTGCTTTCCTTATGAAAAAGGTGGATTCTCCGATATGTCCAGTTTGTAGTAATAAAATAGAGGATGTCTACCATCGTCTAGTGGAGTGTGTCGGGAATGATCCTGAGAGAAAGATTTTGATTAATTTATTGAATATTAATAAGTTAGATGTAGGAGTATTTAATAGTATCTTAGCCAAACCAATGTCGACAGAGGCTAAGTTTATTCAGTAGTTACTATGTAATTAAGTCTTAAGTGATTCCAGCAAGTTACAATGGAACTGGCGTAACATATTGTTAAAAGTTCCTAAATAAATAAAGATTAAAAAAAAAATTATAGTAGGTAAATCGTGACGTCACACTATATTTCAAATCTACATATATAATTATTATACATAAGTATCGTGGAAAGTATTTTATTTAGTAAGTAAAAACAAAAAACACGTGTCTAATTGTTTTTTAAATAATCGACCACACTAACATTAAACCCATCTTAGGAAGCCTCTTCATAATATTTTCTAGTAAATATTAATCTAAGATGAACAAAATAACATACGGGCTTAACAAAATAACATCCATTTACTTAGATAAACTGAATAAACTGTTAGGTACCTATACTATATTTGGGAATGAATGAGTTGGCTGGACAAAGGCAGATCTTTATCACATCATTTTAAGGTACTTATTACTCCGATTTGCGTACGTCTTGAATTATTCAATAGACCATTATGACGTTAACTTCCGCTGCGTCAGAAAATTGGCCATTGTTTATATGTTCTAGTATGTCTATAAAATAATACAAGTCCATTATTTGCATAATATATAAGTAGTAGATTGGTCATCTTCATTTGTGTTAAATTTGATTCATTTTGATTTCTATAAGTAATTTACTTCTCCGAGTCTCCGAGTATTTCAAAAGTAGCGCACCTTTTTGTTACAATTGTATAAATGTAACCGTAAATGATGTATAATTATGAAAATGTAGAACAACATTCATAATTTTACTTCTATGATGAAACAAAAACCAAATTCCTAACACCAAAATCACAACCATTAAAATTTTTACATAATCATCGCGACTCTCAAATGGGTAACATTAATGTATCTACCAATTGTGGAGGTATACAATAATAATAAGTACAATACAATACAAATAAATACAATACATTAGTAGCACCATAATACATGTGATCGGAACTACGGTTCCGGTTGTAAAGGTCTATGATGTGATGACAGAAACAACTTCACATTATTTTTCTATATTAGGTGATTGTGTATAAAATAATTTATATTTGTCGTTATACGATTGAATAAGCACTGCGTGTGGTATTGTGTATTGTATCATATAATGTATGTACCTCTAGGTATTGTATTGTTTGTACAGATGGTTATATAATTTTAGTGACGTTTTAAAACTCGATGTGAATAGCAAATGAATGAATTTTTTGTTCAATGTGTCTTTTTTAAACACTCTGTTGTGAAAGGTCTGTAAAAAGGTTCGTTTGTAAGTAAAATATTACTGCATTGCTGCCACAACGTTATACGCTGCTTATATTCCATAATTGCTTGAATTTTAACGTATCCATGATGACTAAAAAGATTGACATGCGATGAAAATTAAACACGAATCAATGAACAAATGACAACATTTGAAAAAAAACTATGTTCTTAAAATAAAATAAATTTGAAATTAGAACTCTTAGCCAAACAAAAAATATTTTTATTTGAAATGGCCAGTATTGTAGAACGCCAATTTAATATGTAAAGACCTATAAATATTGTTTTAATTAATGCGCAGCAGGTGTAAGAAATAATTTCAATTTTATTTTATTGTAATAAACTTAAATCGACTGTTATTCTACTTTTCCTATGACACATCACACAATCTATCAAGCCTTAGCTTGAAATAAAAATGATAACGTATAACATTGTGTAGGTACCTACAGTTTAATTTAATTGATGAAATAGTTAAATTATTTCATCGTAAGTCTGAATAAGCACTTAATTAGTACGGAATTGATAATACCTAAAGAAAATGCCTAACGAGTAATTGTTCAGTATCTGCTGACCTCCTCAGGTCGCCTTGGCCGAATTACCCACTTGGTGGAAAATCTTCTAATGATATTACGGTTTTGAGTTAAAGTATTACGATCGTAAAAAAATCTTGCGTGTTGTCGACGTTTATCGACGAAAGTATCGATTACTAGTTCAAGCTAACTCGATCTGACGGTGTAGGGCTACCATGAACGTTAATGAAAAATTTAAGGACATTTTTTTAAGATACCTATTCGATTTTTAGCGATGTGACGTCGTTCAGATCTAAAAATCGTGTTTAAGATCTGATTCAGAGATACAACGCTCATTTTGTTTGTAACGGTTACTTCCCGCTTTAGTTTTCATGTTATTTTTTAATTGCCTCCGGGCGATTTATTGACGGAGCTGTCAACCGCCAAGGCTGATGCAGACCAGTTGCATTTTTTTGCTAATAAAACTTCAAATGTTTCATTCACAAGAATTCGTCTGGTGTAAGTTTGAAAGATGTTACATCATCCACGTGAGTCAGCGATGTTTTACTGATGAATTTGTTTTGATCTTCATTGCCGTTAATATTTGAGACATTTGTATGCAAAACGAGGCTGTAGTGTTCAATGGAAGGCGTGTCTTGTTGATGTTGTCGTCACTGTGTGGTCGTAGTACGAGTGTATGTGATGTTTGGCATCACATTGCGTGTTCTCTTTTGTTCACAGCTATTCGGAATTTCATCCGAGAGTTGTTGACATACGACCGTGCTATTTTCGTTGGATAGTTAAGCTGAGCATGCATTTTTCTGTTCCCTATATCCGCATTCATCAGCGTATTGTCCGACTCTAGTAGATATTTCACTTGCCGCAAACGCGAATGTGAACGATTAACCTTCAACTATTTACTAACAATGAATGTAGGATTTAATTAATTTTAACTACACAGCAATCGTGGAAGGAAAATCCAATCCGGTTGATGTAATTTAATTATAAAATTACGTGATATATTACCTGGTTCTTCACAGTTATTGAACATGGTGTAAAACAATTTATTTAAAGCAAAAAGTTTAACTTAATAGCTGACGCAGGAACCTAATTAGTCGCGGTTTTAAAAATAAAGACATTGAAATAAAAACACTCGCTGTTTGCCTGAAAGATAAGATAATTAACAATTAATTTATATTTTACTTGACGAGACTACGACGTTTTGAAGACATTCACTTAATTTTATATAATTCAGTACCTACCTAACACTTGCACTAAATACATGTAAGTACGTAAGTTCTTATTTAGTACAAGTTTAAACATGTATTTTCCAACTTTCACTTTTAACAGCAAGTCTGGAATTTCTCAGTACAAAATACCCGTGGCATTGTCGCAGAGGCAATACCCTTTAGATTAGTAATAGCCGAGATGTTATGTTATGTTAATTAGGAATATAGAAATGTCTTTTCTTAGCTTTGCTTTCACTTGTCAATCAGATGTGAATTCGTTTGATTCAAAGAAATGGTTCGTTGTTTGAATGTGGTTATATTTTAGGGAACAGAGAGTATAGTTCCCTAAGATCGGAAAAGGAGGATCTCCGACCAGGCGAGGTGATCGTGTCTGGCGGGCTTTCTGCCCAACAGTTGCTCGTTGGGATTTTCTATTCGTGTTAAATCGAATGTAAACTTCGCATGTGCGATGTAGGATTTTATGACGTCATCCGTTGACTTGTGACATGTGTCGCCACATCACTCCCTCCCAAGACCGGAGGTCGATCCCGCTGAGACGGCTGTCGATGCTTGAGATGAGCATCGACAGCCGTCGATCTGCCATCGGTGCCAGAGCCAGTGTAGAAAGTCCCTAGTTCCAGTGAGTCGGAACTGTGCCGCTGAGTGCCCAGTGAGTCGGGTGAGCGGTGCAGGGCGATACTCCAGTGAGTCGGAGAGATGAGTTCGCAGTGTCCCACGGTGAGTCGGGGAAGAGATGCTGCGAGGGTAGGTGCGTAGTGGCTGGCGTCTGCGTTGACGGGAGGAGATGTCCTTCAGAACCGTGTGCAGAAGTGCTGTGCCTAGACGCTGGTGAGGCCGTAGGGAAGAACCAGGCTGCACAACTTCATTGCAGGCGATGGTGGTCCCTGATGAGGCTGAGGATGCTGGTTGGCTGCGACTTGATTACCGCTCAGCGGAGAAATGATGAATGAGAGGGATGGCGATACGGATGACGGTGCTGATCTGCTCCGTTAAGTGAAGGTTACTTCCAATCACGTCGGGGTCACCACTTTAGGGAACAGAGAGTATAGTTCCCTAACATCGGAAAAGGAGGATCCTCCGACCAGGCGAGGTGATCGTGTCTGGCGGGCTTTCTGCCCAACAGTTGCTCATTGGGATTTTCTATTCGTGTTAAATCGAATGTAAACTTCGCATGTGCGATGTAGGATTTTATGACGTCATCCGTTGACTTGTGACATGTGTCGCCACAATATCACGAGAATGAGCATAACAGAACTGCCATAACTATTAAATGACAAGTTGATCATGTTCCACTGAAATCAAATATCGAATGTTACTCGTATATTGGGTAAAGTGCAAGTGAATTCTAAAATCGAATATCCTAGTCGAGGGACTTTTATGAGAGACAAAAATCAATTCAAAATTGTGACAAAGATCTAAGGAAGACTTTAACAAACTGGACTCTAAAACGATACCTTGTGATGCAGCTAGGTGTAGATAAGTCTTAAAACAGCCTCTCATCAACAAGTCTTTACCAATATAAGGTATTAGGTAAGTTAAGTTCATTAAGTTAAAAACCCCATGTTCAGAACTTTATCTGGACTCAAACTCAAAGTCAGCCAAATCCAAAAACTTCATCAATCGTCATGAGGTCAAATACTCCTGTACCGTTTCAAAGGCATTCAACTCCCAAGCAAGATCATCACAAACATCTGATTAGGTACCAGTTTTTCTCAACAGAACTTTATTTACAAAACACCAATATGACTCATAGTGTAAAAGGTGAGGTCAGAACAGATTATGTATGAATTACAAGATTTAAAAAGGGGTTTTGGAAATCCTTAGGCATCTATGACGTAGGTAGTTAAGACTCTAATGAGTTGCAAAAGATTCAATCAGCCTGCGGTTTTCTCGATAGCGTCGGTACCTAACCTGATTTTATCTCTATGCAAAGACTGCCTCGTTGGCCGAGTGGTCGCAAGAGCGACTGCCGGACAAGGGGTCTCGGGTTCGATTCCCGGGTCGGCCAAAGTATTACTGGGTTTTTAAAAATCTCAGTAGTAGCACCGAGTCTGGAATTGTGCCCGGTATATGGCAATAGGCTCACCCCCTATTACATGGGACTCCTAATAGTGAAAAGTGGGTGTTACATTGTACAGTGGCATTAAGTGCCGAAATGTGCACCTCTGCCTACTCCTTCAGGGATAAAAAGGCGTGATGTTATGTTATGTTATGTAAAGAATGTTAAAATATTATGTAGAAAGACTATCTATCTACCTACTTATAACACGAAAGATTATGAATATTGAATTTCCACAACGAGTTTTCTTTCTGATATAATTTCTAGTTTTACATTTAAATAATATTATGTATTTTTAGCATTTGTAATGAATAGAGAAATAATGTATCCTTGTGTCATCAGAATCAAAAGTTTAATTCTTGATATAACTCTTATGTAAATCGAACACGAGTTTTAATATTACAATTTCCAAATAAGTCATTTAGATTGATATTTAATTCATTGTTCCTTCAAGTTAAGTGTGGAAGAGCCATGCTTCGGCACGAATGGGCCGGCTCGACCGGAGTGATACCACGGCGTTACAGAAAACCGACGTGAAGCAACGCTTGCGTTGTGTTTCGTCGTGTGAGTGAGGTTACCGGAGGCCCAATTGCCCTCCCCTTCCCCAATATCCCCAATCCCTGAATCCCCAACGATCCTCAAACTCCTAATCCTCAAAAGGCCGGTAACGCACTTGTAACATTTCTGATGTTCCAGGTGTCCATGGGTGACGCCGATTGCTTACCATCAGGTGATCCGTCTGCTCGTTTACCGGCTTATGCCATAAAAAAAGTATCAAGAATAAATCTCATAGGTAAATAAATCCACATTATGTTTAGTTTTTATAAACTAAGCGAAGTTTTTATACGTCTGCGAGAAATGACGTTATGTACAAAACATAAGAGGTGTGTCGGTACTATAAATGAATTTGCGTATTTCTGATTGGATGCGAGGCGAAACATTCAAGTGGCGAAGTGACGACAATTGATTCTGACGAGACGTTCAACAAACGTGACCTTGAGTAGGGTGCCCATGCCAGAAAATTTCGATAGACTGTCCCTTCTTTAAATTTCAGTCGGTTGATTGTTTTGACATAATTTAGAGGAAATTCATTGATTTGATTGATCGTTGACTCTGTAATGGAGACAAATGTGACAAATGTCGATATAAAATATTATATATTCAGATAATAGTTTTATATTTTATTTAACTTAATTATTTTTATTAACTTAATTTTTCTTCAATGTTACGATACGAAATGCTATTGTTGTTATATTTTTTTTTTGGTCTCGACTTAAATAAATTAATTCCAAGAATATTCTAGACAGAGAGATATTTAGCAAGGCCTAAGCTAGGGCCGCTGAAAACCAGGGGCGCTATTACAGTGGCTGTCATTGTTCCGTGTCGGGCAAGGCCGGCTGATGTAATAAACGCGCTCATTGCACCAGACGCGCCGGTCAATGACCTTGCGACCGGCACGGTCTATCGTAAATGGAAATTATGGTGAACATCGTGAATGTTAATGTGTAAGAGAGTCTGACTTGATAATGCTTATTGTATATTTTGCGTGTAATTGACTACTTGACTAGTGATTTCATGGTAGTCATGGCCATGGGATTTGCTGGTCGGGTTAAGGTCAATGACTCATCTTAATTTGGTTACATAATTATGTTTTTCACTTTTTATCGATAACTTTCTAGTGTAATTGGTTTTATAGTGCGTGCCTATACAACTATAGCGACATATGACAGCTCACGCGCATAGGCGATCGATGAAAACAAATCAACGGATGACGTCACAAAAATCTTATATCGCACATGTGAAGTTTACTTTCGAATTAACACGGATAGAAAATCCCAACGTACTACTGTGGGGCAGAAAGCCCGCCAGCCACGAACAACTCGCCTTGTCGGAGGATCCTCCTTTATCGATCTTATGGAATAGGGAATTCTACTCATTGTTGCCTAAACAACTTCTTGGCATATTCTGATATCAACTTCCAGATCACTATTGCGCAAAAAATGTTACAATTTTTTTTTAAATTAGGTATCACTTTTCCTTAAGTTTGATTCAGTAACAATATGAGACCCAGTTAACCGAAAATGGTATCGATTACTTATGTTTTTCGTAGTAAGTAATTGAGATCGTTTGTGTATGTCTAAAAGAATGGATCTAATTAAGAATTTTGCATAGCCCTTGCAGTTTAAATTGTGAGATGCAGAATTGGAGATGCTGTCCATTAAAATAATCTATAAGTTTTACTCATTTTCACTATCTTTTGAGAACGATGCTTAACTTTGTAAGAAATTATTTTCATAATTGTGCATGTAAATTCCATTTCATTTTCAGCATCATCGGTAGCCTATAACTGGGCCACTGCTGACCAAAAGCCTCTTCTCGCACGGAAAAGGTTTGAGCATTAATTACTGCGCTTGCTGCGAGTTGGCGATTTCAAATTTATAATTAGAAATTACTAGCGACCCGCCCTGGCTTCGCACGGGTGCAATATGCATGTATTATACATATAAACCTTCCTTAAGAATTACTCTATCTATTAAAAAAAACGTATCATAATCCGTTGCGTAGTTTTAAAGATCTAATAAGCATACATAGGACAGACAGACGGCGGATAGAGTTTGTTTTATACTATGTAGTGATAAAGTCCAGGTTTCCTCACGATGTCTTCACGATGATATGGAATAAAGCTTAACATACCTCTTCATTTCCTCGCAGCACAGATCTCCATAATGTCACACCACAAACATTATCCCGGTTACAAAAGACGGAACCAAGTAAGGTCAAATTCAGTTATTTTCTATGAACTTTTAATCACTTGTAATGTACGAACTAAATTCGCAATACACTTTTACGTCACCTTGAGAAACTGCCGACACAATCGTAATCTTTTTCGGAAGTAAATATTTATCTGCAAGATCGGACTCAGTCTGCAATTCTCATAACTACCCAACCCACTTAGTACGGAACTAAAAGTAGGAAGCGATATAAGGAAAGACCTAATGATATCTTTGTATGCGTATGTATAAAAATATATTGTCTTGTCATCAGAGCAAACCGTCGACCACACATTTAAAAATCAGATCGTAAAAGAACCTTAACACTATTGTAATTAGGGTGATATTTTAATGGTAAATGGGTGGACTGTATGTATCAGGTAAATAAATAAATAGTAGGTACGATCAATCAAAGAACGTTAGTCGGTATAAATTATTATTTATTTACAGGTTCTAACAAGTATATTAATAAATTCTACATAAGGCTTTATGTGGGCTGGTTTGAGCTGTAATTGATAGTATTGCTTCTTATAAATTGCAGTGTTCGAGAAATCCCGTAGACATAGTAAACTTAGCTATAAACTTTATTCAATTTATTCTATGCTTTATTCAGTATATTTTCCATCAGAGAGTCAAAATTGAAGACCCTCGTAAAGCAAAAGCAATAGTTCAGTGCCAACGATGTCAGCAGTACGGTCACTCAAAGAACAATTGCATGAGGCCATATCGTTGTGTCAAATGTGGAAAGGGACACAGAACGTCAGACTGCCCAAAAACAGACAGAAATACCCCCGCAAAGTGTGCTCTGTGTGACAGCGACCATCCTGCCAACTATAAAGGCTGTCATGTCTATAAAGAAATTTTAGCTAGAAAAACTAAGCGAAGGAGTCAAAATGTGCAACGAAATATTGGTCCTAACCTCAATACCAATCCAGTTACAGAAAACAGAGACACTCCAGGATTGATAAATAACTCAACAAAGACATCAGCTAATATCTCATACGCAGAAGTAACGAAAAGTACTAAAGGCCAACAACCAAATTCCTCTAGTGATAACAATCACGGTCAACAAACTAGTACAGTTGAACTGATACTAATCAAACAAACTGAGAAGATTGATCTGCTCTTACAACAAATCAGCACGTTGCTGAATCTCCTTACCACAATCATTCCTAAACTTGCAAAATAAAATGGCATCGCTTAGGGTTGCAGCCTGGAACATTAACGGTCTATCACCCAACATAAACGAACTTGAAGCTTTTATTACCTACAACAAACTGGATGTGGTTTTGATATCTGAATCGCATTGCACAAACAGGAGTTCTTTCCATCTGAAAGGATATCAAATCTACCACACTCCTCATCCAGATGGCGGCGCTCACGCTGGGTCAGCTCTAGTAATAAAATGTAAACTGAAACATTGCCTACTGGAACCTTACTCAAGTAGCCATTTACAGGCCACTAGTATCAGACTTGAAGATCGAACAGGGTCCATTGTTCTTTCAGCGATCTATTGTCCACCTAAGCATATTATCACTGACAATATGTTCGCAGAATATTTCAAAACTCTAGGCAATAGATTCATAGCCGGTGGTGACTGGAATGCCAAACACACATTCTGGGGCTCTAGACTCACTGTTACCAGGGGCAGACAATTAAAAAAGTGTATTGATCATTACAAGTACTATCCGCTATCTACTGGGAAGCCTACTTACTGGCCGACTAATCCAAATAAATTACCAGATCTGTTGGACTTCTTTGTCATCCAGGGTCTAAGTCATGTTTTCACTGACATTGAACCCAGCCTAGATGGAACGTCGGACCACACTCCAATTATCCTAACGGTGCATTCTACCGTTGCAGTACGTGAAAGACCTATATTCCTCCATAACGAGAAAACGGACTGGGATGGTTTTCGTTCATATATTGATAGTCACATCAACCTTCGAATCCCACTCAAATCACAAGAAGATATAGAAACAGCATGCAAATATATTACAAACCTTATTCAGGTAGCAGCATGGGAAAATACCCCTTCGACAAATTTAGTACTGAACCCTACATCAACCCAGTCTATGGAAATCCAAAATAAAATAGCGGAAAAACGGCGTCTCCGCAGAAATTGGCAGCAGTCGCGTCACTGCTCTGACAAAAGATTGCTCAATAAAGCAATTAAAGATTTAAGGTTGTGCCTTAGGAAATGCAGGAATGAGAATATAAAAAGTACACTTGAATTACTTTCTCCATCAGAACTTGGACAGCACTCTTTGTGGAAAGCCTGCAAGCATATAAACAGACCCCAACAACCATCTTATCCCATAAGATGGCAGTTGTCCTGGGCACGAACTGACCAAGACAAATCTCAGGCGTTTGCCATGCATCTGGCCCAAGTGTTCAAACCGAACGAAGGCAGTGACGAAAGTGGTAACTTGAACATCATACTGCAACAGGATATCCAATTGTGTCTACCCATGAAACCAACGTCACCCAGAGAAATAGCAAAAGAAATTAAATTCCTTAGTCCTAAAAAAGCGCCAGGTTTTGATTTAGTCACTCCGCAAATTCTTAAGAAGCTGCCAAGAAAATGTATCACCTTCCTGGCTTGCTTGTTTAACGCCATCTTTAGAAAGTCCTATTTCCCAAATCTATGGAAGGTGTCAGAAATAGTGATGATCCATAAGGAGGGTAAACCACCACACGAATGCTCGTCTTATCGACCAATAAGTCTTACTCCAGTCATTTCTAAACTGTGGGAAAGGATATTCGTGAAACGACTCAACGATATAATGGATGAACATGCTACTATACCTTGCTACCAGTTTGGGTTCCGTAAGGCACATTCCGCCATAGAACAGGTACATCGAGTGTACCACACAATCAGACAATGCTTCGAAAATAAACAGTATTGCTCTGCTGCATTCTTGGACGTTCAACAAGCCTTTGATCGCGTTTGGCACAAGGGACTGCTCTTTAAAATCAAGGATAAGCTGCCACATTCTGTTTTTCATATTCTGGTGTCCTATCTCACGGATAGATTATTTAGAGTTAAAGTAGGAGAGGCACGATCATCATTGTTCCCGATTGAAGCTGGGGTGCCTCAGGGCTCGGTACTGGGTCCGGTATTATACAGCCTGTTTACGTCAGACCTACCAACTACAGATGATGTCACTGTTGCTACCTATGCTGATGACATAGCCTTTCTAGCAGTGGACAGTCATGCCACAATAGCGAGTGAAAAACTTCAAAGACTTCTCAATTACACCTCGGATTGGCTTAGCAAATGGGGTATCGAAGCTAGTGCCCAGAAATCGACCCACATAACCTCCACACTGCGAAAAGGAGACTGTCCCCCGGTGTGCCTGAAGAACAACATATTACCTCAAACGGAATGTGTTAAATACCTGGGTTTCCACCTTGATAGACGATTAACATGGAAAAGTCACATAAAGGCAAAAAGTGACCAAATCAACCACAAATTTAGAAGTTTAAATTGGATGATGGGTAGAAATTCTGCGCTCAGCATTGACAACAAAATTTTAATCTATAACTCCGTACTGAAACCTATATGGACATATGGTATTCAGTTGTGGGGAGTAGCCAGCAAATCTAATATAACATGCATACAAAGGGTCCAAAACATTATTTTGAAAAACATTGCAAATGCTCCGTGGTTTACGAAAAATGATGAAATTCACGAGTACCTGAACATACCAACTGTAGCGTCAGAAATAGACCTCTATAAAAAACAACATCGTGAGCGTCTCGCCCACCACCCCAATCCACTGGTCATGGAATTACTTGACAATGCTAAAATTGTGAAAAGGTTAAAGCGACACCTTATAATATAAGTGACAACAGGCGTTGGCCTGTTGTACTCAAAAGCCACATCTCACTTCACCACATCTGATTATAGTCTGGCGACTGATTGCAGATCCATAAATTATAAAAAAAAAAAAAAAAAAAAAAAAAAAAAAATTATTCTATGCCAATCTAGTTCAAGTTCGTATCGTAAATTACTTTGTGACGTGATTTTCTATAAAAGGGTGTTTGAAGCAACTTATGGATTAAACTGAATTGACGGAAGCCGAGCACACCATCGAACTCGATTCTCCATTGTATATTTTTAGTTCTGAAAGTCAAAGTCAAAGTCAAATTCATTTATTTCAATTAGGCCAGAATGGCACTTTTGAACGTCAACAAAAAAAATAATAAGAAGTGAAGCTATTTGCTCATTCCAAGGTGTAGATTCCTATGGAGAAGAACGAGCAAGAAACTCCATAGGTTACTCTTTTTCAATCAGGTTCACAATTCCTATGGAGAAGAACGAGCAAGAAACTCCATAGGTTACTCTTTTTCAATCAGGTTCACAATACAATTTACTAGTTACATAGTTTTGCTGAATTTAGTAGGACCCAACCGACGACCCGAAAAAATTCTGATCCGACCTTAACTAACAAGATAGACAATAAATTAATTTAATTCGTTCAAAAAAGGCCAATTGCAATGCAATATAAATCAAACACACTTAACAAATAGTAAATGCGTTGTTTAATTAAAATTCCTAACCCTTGGAGGCCGGAGGAAACAATTGAAAGTGTTGAACTGCTGATGTAATGAATTAACCCGTTACAGCAGACAATTGAATGTATCAATGTAATGGGCGGGTCAAAAGTACCATTGCTCCGTTAGACATTATTGATAGATATGTTCTACGACAGACGCGAAGGCTGTTCCGTTGACCTGAGGGTGATTTGTACCTCTAAATGAGTATTTATTTACATACGATAACTCGTGACATGCCGTGATTTTAGTTGTTTTTTTGCATAAGTTGTCTGTCTAGTTTGATCATGTTAAATGCTACTGACTGGTGACTGGTGGTAATTCGTATTACCTATTCTAACCGTATAATAATATCACGGCATATCATTATACTAAAAATCGAAATACCGAGAACCGAAGCTGATACAAACACGTGCACCGGTAATTGCGTAGAGCAATTTTTATTATTTCCACCAAACTCACAAAAATGTGCCCTGTGTAGGAATATGAGCTTAATATACCTAGTCCAGCAATTTATTTACACGCCCAGTCCCATTTCATGGGTATGCGCTCAAATAACATAAGTACATACAAAACAAAGCTTATTATAATCTCTACGTATCGTTTGTTATATAACAACAATAATAATAATTATGGTCATTATATGATAGTCATGAACATGAACATAATGAACACAGTGAAGCTCAAGGCCTTCAAATGGCCACGTTTTGCTACAATAGGTAAAGGTTGTAGTCATATGACTACAAATTGATGATCTACTTGAATTATGTTTTTTATGGTATTTGTATCGTTTATCACAAATCCTGATTTGTACGAGTTTGTTTTACGTTTAAAGTAATCGTAACGTGTACGCGTTCGGTGGTCTGATTGGTTGGGTCATTGGCGCCGGCCAATCAGAGTGCCGAACGCGTACTCGTCCAATAGTCCATCGGTTAGATAATGAAAAAATATTAGACACATATAAAAATATTTTCTCATATTGCAACTGCATTACTTAGATAAAAAGGCGCTAAGTTTAGGAGTGGGAGGTCGTTACGTCATAATGTACTACAAAATGTGACACGCTGTGACGTCACACGATATTTCAAATTAATATATCGTCGAAAGTATTGAATTTTGTGAGCAAAGAAAAAATACGGGTCTAAAGTTTTAAATTAATGTACCAGACGGATATTACAATAAAATTTAGGAAACTACCCTATTCTGTAGCTACGATGGTATCTGGTATGCAAAATAAAAATTGACGGAGAAATTCACGAGTAAAGCTCGAGATGTAAAAGTTTCAACAAAGGTTCAACAAATAAAACTGCGAATATCAGTCATCATTATCATTTAATGAATCTGTTATTTACAAAAGATTTCGGTGGACATTGTCAACAATAAGCTTCTTTGCATCATGTACCATTAGCGCAAGCCAGCGTGCGCTAGGCTCCATTGAATTAACATCGTTTTTATTTAGGTAATTAACATTTTAACTGAATGTAGTTCGAATCTCGACTTACAATTTTTAATAGAGCAATGCTTAGATTTAAATACCTGACATTGTTTTTTCTATTTATAGTAATATAAGAAACCAAAATTTTATATACAAACATTTGATTCTGTGTAAATATAAGAATTGTTAAAACAACTTTTAGTAGGATAGTCCTGTTAGAAGAGAATGGAGAAGACAGTGTACTGACCCCGATTAACTTGGGAGAAGGGCAAGAAGAAGATAAGTATTCTTTGAAGCTCCATATTGGCAAATATAATGTGGAGTATAGCCATGATAGCTAAAAAGACAGGTTTGTGACTTAAATCTGTTCTCTTTGTACAAATTGAGCTGATGAGAACGGTAATGAAGAATACAAGTTAAAAGAAAAAAAAAGAGCAATTCTGACTCCAAAAATATTAAGTTACTGTCACCATGTTAGTTTTATATTACACGATAATAAACATGCCTAAGGCAAAGTACTTCTTAAAAACACGATATAATACTACACACAGTTAAAATGCTAACTACAAAATACATCCACTGAGCTGTTTACACACACGAGTCAAAATAAAACTATTATACCGATTTCATCATTTAATTATTCATAATTTAATGCATGCGCTCATCAAAACATATCTAACGAATACACAATCACATGTTAAACTAATAGGTAAACAGCTCAATAACACGTCACGTGAATAAACAATACTTTGAGCCAATACTGAATAAAAATGTTATTAAACAATATAAAGACATTCACTTAGAATGACACCATATGTATAATGTGCTTCTCCGTTCAAGTTAATACATAAAAATCGCCTCTAAAAATAATCATGAGATATTACAAGTTCATGATTGTATTCACGGTCGTAGAAATTAGACCAAAATGTGTAATCAACAGAGTTGGTTTTGCTTTGTCATATTACGACCAACTATAAACTCTTCGGTTACATCGATACTCCGGTTATCTCCATTCGACACCTAAATAATTTTTAATCTTAAAAACATAATAACACTTTTGGTTTTTACATAAAGCTATATAACAACAGTAACATTAATTCATATTTTTTCTGAATATTTCTTAATACGTTCTATACACTTTGTAACGTCATATCAGATTACATTATCTTATAAAAGAAACTTCATTAAAATTATCATTTACTTATAGGCATACAATACAGGTTGTTAAAAAAAGAAATATAATATTCTCAATATTTTTTTCACTTTTATCACATAATACCATCTCCTAACATCTAATTCCTTTCACGTTTCTAATGATAGAGTACACCTAACGCTTAAAGCTAAATTATGCAGTTTATTGACAGAAAAAATATCTATGACAAAAATATATATCCTATAGTTCAGATATATACATACTAATGTGGCAAGTACATACGCCTATGACGACACCTAACAGTCGAGTGTTTGGTATTGAGTTAGATGCTCGTACAAATTGACTGCGTTACATTCCCTCACTTCTATGTAAACTCACTTAATATTAGCAGATTTACACAAGTACTTGTTCGACACAATGGCACTACAGGAGTTCTATACAATGTCAAAGATTTAGTGGGAGAGGTCACTATGCGCATTGTACTTTATAAAATAACTGTACGCAAATGACGCTTAAGATCTGCTTCATACATTTCTCTCGTCGTTGAGTCGTATAGAAAAAAGCCAAGCTCGAAAAGTTAACATATTCTAGCAAGTTTAAAGGCAAAATGCTACATTAAAACGATATACACACACTATGGAATATGTTAATAGGGTTTAATCGTATAAATTGATAGTCCCTTGCCTCATTTCAAAATTCATACCATACCAAGAAGGAGACATATTGAAAACCGGCAATACCTAACTGTAAAATAAGACCATATTCATATTATAAGGGTTAATTTCGTCTATCCATAAACACGAACTATAGGTCGAAGGCTATTCATAGCTACTCTAATAAAATGTTTGAAGTAACTATAGTCCATTTTCGTGTAAATGGATGACCCCTTAAAATATGAACACTTCTATTATACATCCTACTACTGTCAGTACATTCATCAACCGTCGACGAAAGAGTCCTAACATTAAGCCACTTCATACCAACGGGACATAAAATTTGATTCACTAAGTACCCGACGCCTAACCGCAACTTATATTTACATCTGTGCATCTATTTACATTGTTATATTTGTATAAATCGATTTAAAACTTTTGTCAATGAAAACATGAATAAATTTAGACCTCTTCATATAATCTTATTGTCAGTTTCGAAATAAATCAATCCAGTATGATATGATTGTATAGAAGGTGAGAATAGTGCCTACATATCTATGTATCTTTCTATATCTTCTAAGTACTTAATAGCCTATAAGTACTAACATTATTGCTAATGACAATTATGGACATTTTTAGTTTCTGATCACAAAAACTGCAGTTTGAGTATTAGTTACACATGAATGTTTAAACATCGCTTGTTGACGTAGCACCACGACACATATATGGCACGTTGGAATACAGAACCTCAGATATCCCTTCTATTTTCGAAATGCAAAGCGAATATACATAGACGCTTTATTGCTTGCAGTCAATTCCAGTTATTATTTATGTCATTAACTTATGGTAACTTCGAATAAATCTTCGCATTTATGTTTCATAATATTTACTTTAACAAAATGAGTTATTTTCTAATATTAACTTAATATTTAATAGCACTGTACATTACTGTTAGAAAATAATTCATTTCGTTGGCTCCATTCTGCGTCGTACATATACGACCAAATAATAAATACCTAATGGATTTCAAGAAACCTTATCACAGCATCTCCAATGTATTGAGATCGTATTGTTTTAGTAATTGGAGAATAAAAAGGGTTCGTGAAATCTAATTGTATATCAAATCACCTATATTTTCGTTATACGCCCAATATTTGGAGGTAGAATACCGTCGGCTAATCGGCATTAACGTAGCATCAATTTGGCGATATCAAATCGACCTACAAATCGATAATTTCGAATAATCAGTACACAAGCGTACTGGTCGATAGGAAGACAAAGTATAATTTCATGAAAAGTAAAGTAAGTACTACGTTTCAAAATTTAAAACACATCAGAGATCGTTGACGAAAAAATGAAAAACAATGTTTCTTTCTCTCCCAATCAGCCGACTACTCTTCATAACAGTTCATCTTATAAGATTATTTGTTTCCAGATCTACTGGTCAAAGTAGACTTTATAACCACCGTTGTAGATGTCAATTTTGAATACCCTCTGATAAACGCTAAAAGTTATTAAGGTAACCGTTATTTGTTAACTCGATAACTTTCTTTAGCATCAACTACTCAACACGAACAAAATATTGCACTATTTTCAAGTGATATTGATACAAAAATGCAGGTTTACTATCTAAATTTCATTTTGTGACTTATAAATCAGACACGCCAAACGATTATCACAAGAGAGTTTATCAGTAACATTTTGTACTCAATTAATATTTGCTAATAGGACACTTATAGAAACTGTCTTTGAATAATAGTGCAATATTTTTCCACTAGCCAAGCGTGGGGAGTATTACAATACCCCTTCCCCCTTTAAAGGAAGGCGTTCAGTACTGGACTTTCGTGATGATCAGAGGGTAAGCTCAAACATTACAAAATCCAATCAAACGGTGGAATTGTGTGTTCTAAAAATTAATACTCGAGCTCAATCGGAAACCTCTAGATCAATTTTGACAAAAACTCCATATACAAGTGATATCAGAAATTTATCTTAATAAACAGATTTTAGAATGAGATTGGTTATTAATTTCGGGTATGAGTGGTTTAAAGGTTTAGAGTACACTTTCTCTTTGGGGTGTTGGTTGGTCGGGGGATGGGGGATCGGAAGGGGATGCCGCAGTGCGGACTATGGCGGGGGGACGTTGTGCCAGCGCGGCACCCATCGTGATGGGAGTGTCATCCTCGTCCTCCTCCTCACCTTCTTCCAAATCCTCGTCAATAGGGGTCAACACGTCCATCGGTTGTTGGACTTCTTCTTGTTTTCTGAAAGATTAAGTGTTATATTGTTTAATGTTATGTTTTTAAATAGGTGATGCGCTAACGTTTTGTGAATTTTCTTCTTACTTCAAGCAACAAGTACCTACTATTTAATTTTTGAAAGAAACTTTTAATATATTGTACGAAGAGACAGTCAAACACCAAATAATTTCTAGCATATTTTTTCAAACCATCTTTAAGCATACTTATCGTTTGAGAGATTTATGGTATACTATACTCGTTTAGATTTCCGTTACTTTTACACCTTAAGTTGCAACTTTATTTCCCACATAATGAAATAAATAGTTATTTCCTTCTATTTACAGTTAATATCTTTAAAATAAAATCTTACCTGCGGAACAAAGGCGCAGCGAAAGACGTGAGTGTACTAGCTAAAAAGAATGCGGCGGCCATGTAGAAGGATGCATCATAATTCTTTGTAGCGTCGTACACAGCACCGGCCAGGGGGGAACCTATCATGGCGGCCGCGCCACGGAACAAGATCAGAAGACCGAAGGCATTCGTTAACTTGTCCAGACCAAGTAAGTCTACTAGAATGATCGATGTCAGAGAGATGTAGCCAGCTGGAAAAGTAGATATCATTGGTTAAGTAACCGTAAATAAAATAACTAATTTCCTTACTAAAAAATGGACGTTTTGTGTAAGCATCTTAAGGCTTCATTTACATTTACTGTAGTGGTAAAAGAAAAACTAGATCGATGACACTGTTTCAACCACATAATATTTGTCAAGACACGTTTAAATTATCGCAAAGTTATATATATGGAAACAAAGCGTTTAATTCTAGAAACAAAATTTCGAAAAGTAATTACGTCAGATTATAGGAAATTAATTTAAAAACAATCATTGTTTATACCTAATTAGGAAATTAAAATACTTACAAATGGCGATACCGAAGGCGATAGCAATAGCGACGTACGTGGCGTATGTGGTGCAGAAAGGTGTCAGTCCAACTGATATCTGGAACATAATTGCACGCATATTTAGAGCTTTATTTGATTGATTTACCTTCAAAATTATTTATATGGGTATGTGAGAAGTTTATTGACATTTCACACGACATGATTTTTTTTTAAAGGCTGAATATCATCGAATGACTGCTCCCGCCTGGGTGAAGCAGGAGGGAGTGTCAGACTCTTACTGACTATAAACCACCCCGTTCCTTCTCCTGCACTTCGAGTCGGAGCCCCGGCAATCCTCCGCGGCTCCGTATCGGCATCAGCCCTATTGGGCCCCATCCGTAGTGGTCTGATACTCTTTGAGGCGCGCGCGGAACACAAGATAAGTTGGCTCCAACAAATTAAAATTATTTTTAAGGCTATCGATGTCACATAACAGTTAAAATAAGAAAAAGGTTTTTACATCTTTCAATGGAGATATTTCAGCGAATATCTATTACACATACGTTTTCATGATCCTTTTTAGGATTCCCAGAATAATGTGGTCTTTATTAATTGTACAAGTAACTCACTGTGGCGATAACAAGGCAGACATTATTGAGCAACAGCGAGTCCATCCAGGGGAAGTCGGCCACCCAGCCACACGCGATACGACCGATCGTGTTCGTTATACCGATGATTGACAACAGGAACGACGCTTGAGACGGTTCTACACCCTGGAAAATATATAAAAACATATGTTAAGATTTGCGCTTCATGGATTTTTAAAAAGTAGAAAGGTATTAAGAAAAATGACGTGACGAAGAGCTGATACTTATATACGTGTTTATTTTATACAGACTGCATCGTTGACCGAGTGGTCGCAAGTGCGACTGCCGGGCAAGGGGTCTCGGGTTCGATTCCCGGGTCGGGCAAAGTATTACTGGGTTTTTAAAAAAAACTCAGTAGTAGGACGGAGTCTGGAAATGTGCCCGGTATATGGCAATAGGCTCACCCCCTATTCCATGGGACTCATAACATCAATAGTGAAAAGCGGGTGTTACTTGTGTGTGCACCTCTGCCTACCCCTTCGGGGATAAAAGGCGTGATGTTATGATGTTATGTATTTTATACAGATACAAAGATGAGTTGGGAAAACCAATTGCTTAAAATGTCGTTGATTGAATGATCTCAATTGTATTGTAATTGACGAACGTGGCTAAAATACATAAATGAAAAAGGTGAAAAATACTTAAATGAAGTTGGTCATATAATCAATTAATGAAAGTGTGATTGATGAAATGATGATTAATTTATTTTTGATTAAGAAATAAGGAAGGAATGTACTCAATTGACAGACAAAATACAGTACAGAAAAGGGCTATTAACGCGGCCAAACGCTAACTTTGTGGTTGGTTACAAAAACACTACATATTTGACTAAAGTATGGACAAACATTATCTCTATGTAAATGTAGACTGAAACTTTAAAAACAATCTTACACTAAGCCGGGCAGCATCGACGATGTACACGAAAGGTACGTAGAGCCCCGCCATGCCGAATATATTGGACACTCCGATCAACATGAAGGCAGGGTCGCGGAGTAAGCTGACGTCCAACATTGATGATAGAGCCGATTTGAATGAGTCAGGAAGCGATAGGCACGGGCATAGATCGTATTCTAAAAATTACAGAAAAAAACATTAGACTTATTATTCAAATATTTAGAAAAAATTTTAGCTGTGCCTATACCTTCTATAATCTGATTGTTTCATATTATCTTATTCTTATTTTAATTGTTCTTTCTAAAGGTAATTGAAAAGAGGGCCAAGTTACAATCAAATTCGGTCAACTTTCGTTTATTCAAACCCTGCGATAACATTTAACCCTAGAACATATGTATATTACACATGTAATTAATTTATTCTATAACTGTGTGCTTACATTTACATGCCTTATAGAGGCAGAGTGTGCAAGCACATGACCTATTCTATGCAAATATTCTATGGTGTCTTGACACGAGTCCAAGTGTGTCAGCGATGAACTCAACCTACTGCCATAGTCATAATAATTACAAATTATGTATTTATCTTAATAAAATAGTAATTTAGCATTAGAATAGTGCAATAATTTATCATATTTCTATATCTTATCTGTGATCAGAAACCACAGCCTATAAATAGAACTAAAGTACACTTACGTTCTTGTCTCTCCAAGTCCCCAGTTTGCCTACTCTGAGGCAGACTTAATACAGAGTTCCTATATCCTTGCAGGGACTTCTGGCTTTGGTACTGAGGTAGATTAAGCACAGATCCTGAATAGAAGATATCTTTCCTAGACATTGGGCGAACCATGCGAGAAGGCTCCTTAGGACCAGACACCGAGAGTTTAGAGTTGTACATCATGCTTTCTGTGTCACCCTGAAATAGAAAAAAAGGGTTTATTGTAGTCATGATTATTACAATTACCGAGTTTTCCAAAGCGGTCCGAGTTTCAACGGTACCTCATGGCATAACCTGATAGTTTCATAACCCAAGTTTTGTTTTCCTCTAAATATCAGTCACTAGCTCAAATTCAAAATTAAAATTTTCTAAAAAAAGTCTAGAATGATTGACGACATGTATATTCGAGTAAACTAATGACATCTATATTCGAATTTTTCGCTATATACACAAAGACTGGCACATATTTGGAACTCTATTACGGGAGTATAAGATTGAAAATGTTTTAAAGAAAATTGGCAGAAAGGTGTAGTTTGATGTGCGGTATCTGTACACAGGAACAGTTTCCTTGGATGTTTGCCAGTCGACTATTTGGCAGACAATTACAAAAGTTCAAGGTCACGTGTATTGAGGAACACATTATTATCACATGTCAGTATTATGACCATATGTACGCCCTTGACAACAATTCCGTTGTCATATCTGAACCAGGTCAATTGGTTTGAACTAAATACAATTTCAACACCGACATATTTAGTTGCTTAAGTGTTTACATGAATTAGTTGTGATTAGTGTCTGTGTAAACAAAGTACTTTCGTTGTTTAGTTGAAATTACCTTACAAGGTTAAACTCAAAAGCATTTATTTCAATTAAACCATAATTTAGTACTTTTGAAACGTAAATAAATAAATAATAGCCTGTCAGTCTGTCCGTCAGTGAAGCTAGGCACTCGTTCCAAAATGTAGAAGAACGAGTAATCAGTCTGTCCGTCAGTGAAGCTAGGCGCTCGTTCCAAAATGTAGAAGAACGAGTAAGACACTCTATTCGTTACTCTTTTAAAAAAAGTCTGTTTTACAATGTCTCTGATACATATTCCAATATTGTACATATATATGTGAGAACAATGTAAAGACACGTTTGACGCATAATACAAATTATAATTTCAGTTTAAGATTTGGTATTACAAAGCGAACTACATATATTTGATGGGCCGACGTTAGGCCACTATCTCGCCTGGCGGTAAGATGATGCGGTCTACGATGGAGCACGTCAGCCCATAAGCAACCTATTTACTCGGGCCTTCAATTACTGATACTTATCGGTTCTAAGACTACTTTGACCAACGCAGCAAGAGGGAGAAACAGTCTCTTCTCTGTAGATGAGCTTTAGGATTATTTGTCTGTATAGTAATGACACAATAGAAGTCTGAAAAGCGACTTGTTCATTATTATGCATCATTTTTGTGGTCTGTGTACAATTTTTCGCAAAGAAACAATGAAGTCGGCGTCTATTATACCCAGTAATGTTCATATATGTAGTAATTAAGTTCATGCGAATAACTTACATCTGCATTCCTGTATTGACTGTTCATTGAAGTTTTGGACGTAGCTTTGATAGCAGCCAGGGACGGTTTGAATCTGAAATTACAAACAAATCATAATTAGTACTTATTAATTTTGTCACGATCCACAAAGGGAAAACCGAAATTCATTTTGGACTGTGTGATGTTTAAAAATACTGTCCATATAAGGCGTAAGGGAATCAAATTCAGGACCTTTCCTTGATCTCTATATCAGTATACTTCATTAAAAGTCATCATTGACAACAAAATAAATAAATTTCTCATCGACACACACACACACGTACATGCATTACACTAACTTACATCTAGTTGTTACCAATTTCTAGTAATTTCCTACATGAACAAAACATACAATAATATTATGTGACAAACCAACTAATAGAATGACTCATTACAATAAACATGCAAAATTAAATACCACCGATCACCTATAAACACAAAATCTAACATAAAATGTTTACATATAAAGCGTCTCCATTGATTTCTATGTTATACACTACGCAGCGTGTTCAATCAAAACATTTGTAGAATTAAATCAAAACGTTACGGCGCCATTCATGCTTGTATTCTCCAATCAATTCTACTATTGACCGTCTGTCGTTATACATTGACAATTGATCTTGAGAAATGCAAATAAAACATCTATTGTGAATGCGCAATTTTTAAATCAGTATTGGGACATTAGTAGGAGAATTGATAGGAGAATTCTCTTGTAGGTATATCTTTTGATAACATTGGGAAGTGAGTTAACGAAAATCGATCTACTGCTACTATTTGACAAGCTAAAGTTAACTACGATAACACCACATCTACATCTACCAGCAAACAAACTACATACTTTTACCACAGCATACATTAAATAGTTTTGACTGTCAACTGAGTGGGAAAAGTGCAGAAATAGAACTTAAGACACTGTTACAAAACCTAAATTATAAAAATGTACTGCTATATCATGTTAATCTCATTACAGTGCATTTAATAAAACCCACTTAACAGTCAAGTCTTTTTAGAACAGTGGTGAACAAACTACGGCTCTTTGGTCAACAACAAAACTACATAATGTAAAGCAATACTGTGTAGTGTAACACTCGAAATGCTATTCACGACTATGAGCCCCTAGCTGGTTTGAAATTAGTCGAGTTACTTTATTAAAAACGTACGTGAGTATGTCATAGAACATTCTAGCTAACTTTTGCAATCTTTTAAACTCCTTAGAAAGAAAAGTTTGTCCACCACAGTTCTAGAACATAGTTACTTCCACCACCGAACATCCCACGAAGACCAGACCCCTGTCCAGAATACCCTATAAAGAAAAACTATCTACTACCTATCACCGGACCTGTCGCCAGTGCTCTGTTTGCGCTGCCTGTCGAAGAATGGTACGGAGCCGTTCTTGGGTAGACCGGGCGCGTGCGCACTGAACGCGGGCGAGGACACGTTGCGGGACATCAACTGCTGTTGCGGGTTCACTGTTACGTTGCCGTTTTCGCCCTGAAAAAGGAATAAAAATAGTTATGCAGTCACGGCAACGGTTTGGTGCTCAACTCATACGGGGTTCGTATAAATAATATTTTTAATTGCACGCGTGCAGCTCGCGGGCGGTTCGCGAGCTGCGCATACGCGGAGCATTCGCCAGATGTGGACGCACCCTATCAACTAAATGGTGTACAGACACTTTTGAAACCTCATGAAATGTCTATTAATGAATCTTTTAGCTTTTTCTAAAGCGTGGTATTGCATGCTGTAAGGAAAAGAATGAGTAACAACTCTCTTGTTTATATATATTGTTCGATTTTAGGTTCATGTTAAGAGTGAAAACTCAAAAGTGTGATTAGGTTCATTGGGTTGCTCTGATCATTTTGTTTTTCTCTTTGTATATTTATTTAAAAGACAACCAATATATTGTCAGTTAATCCTTAACGATAGAATAATTTTTATTATACGTTGTTGGATATAAAATACAGATTAAGGGTTATAAATAAAGACCTAATTCTAATTTATCACATGTTTTTTATGAATGATATATTGCTACATAGGTATGTTTGACAAAAATTCCCCAATAGCACTTATCATACAAACATTTATCATTCGGTTGGAGAATTCGAGTCACGTGCGTATTGAATTTATTTTAATCAGAAAAACACCTATACATTAATGGACAATGTGATTGTTTGTAATTTGACTCACTGTCTAGATATAACGTTTTATTATTTATAGGTATTATTATCTACATACACACATAACAATATGCCTTTTATCCCCGAAGGGTTAGTACACTGTACCCCACTATACATTGTAACACCCACTTTTCACTATGTATGTTATGAGTCCCATGTAATAGGGGGTGAGCCTTTTACCATATACCGCACCACTATTCCGGACTCCGTGCTACTACTGAGAATTTTTTAAAAACCCAGTAATACTTTGCCCGACCTGGGAATCGAACCCGAGACCCCTTGCCCGGCAGTCGCACTTGCGACCACTCGGCCAGGGAGGCAGTCAGTATTATAATGTGTTTATATTAAAATGTATAATGTTGTGTTTACTTAGTTTTCTTTTTGTGGAATAGGAGGCAAACGAGCAGACGGATCATCTGATGGTAAGCGCGGCCCATAAAAATAGCGACTAGGACATAACGAGGGGTGCCCAAGACGAAATCTCTGTGTGTTTCATCAGAAACAGCTAAGGACAGGCGATTATGGCAAGTTGCTAAAGTATGTATTATGATCAGATAATGGAGTTTTATTAGATTACTATTTGTTTATTACAAAGTATAGGTTATTTATTGCCATATTAGTTACCTACTTAGGTAGAAAGTATCAATTGGATATTGAATACATTCTGAAATGAGTCTTCTAATGTTTGCTATAAGACAATTTATCAAAACGAACAATAACTAACAAAACTCCATTCTACAGATCATAACATCTAGAAGCTAGATTAAAAATTTCACGTTACCGTTTCCTGCACCGCAAATTAAGGTCATTTCACCCGTATAAGGTTTGACTCCAATTCGCCAACTCAAAACAGATCTACATAATGTTGTCTAGACATTAATAAAAGTTTCTCGTATCAGATGTTTGATGAGATATAGGTACATTACAAAGAACTTAGTATGAATCAATATGGTAAAATGGGGTGAATAGGGATTGAGAGGTGAATAGAGATCGAAGAGGAGTGAATCGATATTGGGAAATTTTTCATAGTATCAAAAACTAAATGAAACCAACCAAACCAAAGGAGTCTGGAACTGTGCTCAGTGTATGCCAATGGGCTTACCTAGGGGGTGTATGGGACGGTATCAATTCACCACTCTTCTGTCCCTATTCACATCTCGATCCCTAACCCATTTGACGGTACGTATGGGATGAATCTTATTCTTTATTTGTTTATCTATAGCCATAGACACCCGGAACAACAGATTACAGAGGAGATACTAGTGCGGTTCCGGCCGATTTGAAAAAGATGAACGCTTTTTCTTGAAGGATCCTGCATATACAGAAAATCAACAATCTACATCCTAGCCTTATAAAGCAGACTAATCAATTAGAGCTACAAACTGAAACTTAGATTGCCAATTAACATTTAAATAAGAAAACTTTTACACCCAAAGTTCATTAATATTCTCTTAAGGGTGAGTATTTTACGTCAACCATAATTATCGCTGTATTTTCTTTAATTATAACTTCAGGTAAACAGTAAACAGCTACATTGGTACATTGGTCAAAATATTTATGCCTAAAATTAAGTCACATTTACATATTATGTCTATGTATGTATGTTTTAAAACATACAAAAATCCAAGAATAGATGCTGAGAACAAGACTTATTAATATTCGCGAATATCTTGCCGAATCATGTCTGTCCTGGCATCGTGCGATCTTACTGAAGGACTTTCAAAGGCATTTTCTACGCAGACAACGTCCCAGACCTGCCTCAATAATATTTATTTTTAACTTTATTTCTTCTGCTTTACAGTGGGTTTACTTTAAACAAATCTTGTTATGAACAAAGAGGTCGAGTCAGAGACTAAGAAAATATTTGTTTCGTGCGTAATGTTCCACAAATCGTCCAGTGTACGCTTTGTTATGAGCACAGGTATGTATTACAGGTAATTTAAAGTAAGTTAGTTGTCTATATGAAAATTTGGTTCTGGGTTAACGACCTTTAGAACCTTATTATTATCTACACACATTTATAAAGGTAGATTTTAAGATTTATAATTAAATTCCTATGCACTGTTAGATAATTTTGATACAGAAACAGTGTAGGCGTTCTTCACACATGGATCAAATTAGCCTGGTCATGTAATACAGGTGCACCGCCCACATAAATATCTTTGACCCGTGGAAGTGCGAAACACGTGTAGAGAAGTACATAACCTACGTAACTTGCATTCTTGCAAGTGTAAATATTTGCTGGCAAATGGTGTACAACTATGTTATATGATTTGAGATCGTCTATGAGCAAGTAAGGGTAGGTTCAACAAAGTTTAGAGTAATGATGTTTGATTTTATTCTGAGTGGCATATGGAAGTCGTAGGGGGACTCTAGTGGCTGACATGATGGTGATGATGTGAAAACTACTCAGAAGTAAGCTAGTTTTTTATTTTAACCTTTATGCATGTATGCATTAAGTGGTAAATGGCTATTTATTGATAGCTTCTGGTATAAGCTATACAAAATTTGAAGGAAGAGCGATGCCCTCAACAATTTATAACCTCGCTGTAACTCTACAGACTTCATACTATTAATTCAACGTGCCTCATAATCACGTACAAATTAAGCTCAAAATTAGTTTGAACTATACGAAGTTTTCTTGGGTAGATACTAGAGGTCATATCCAAAACGTAATTTCACCCCTGTAATTTTTCGTAAGCGTAGGAGGATGTTTATATTATAAACCATATTATATTTCGAACAGTGAAATTTCCAATCTCATTTCGGTTGACAGTGACTAGGCGACAGCCAATAATGTGTGACGAGTTCGATATCTGAATAATTGTTTTATCGCATTTACGATACATGGGAAATACATTTTTTTTTTTGCAAAGTATTACTGGGTTTTAAAAAATTCTCAGTAGTAGCACGGAGTCTGGAATTGTGCCCGGTATATGGCAATAGGCTCACCCTCTATTACATGGGACTCATAACATAACAAGTGAAAAGTGGGTGTACAGTGGTATAATGTGCACCTCTGCCTACCCCTTCGGGGATAAAAGGCGTTGTGTTATGTAGGTTATGTAGGGAAATTCTTTGTAAGAGGAAAAGGCTATTGGCATTGCCTCTGTTTTGTAATGATAGAGAACATACTACGTACCTTCTTTTTCTCCTCGCCGTCATCAGCAACTTTAGCCTCAGTAATAGTGGGTAACGTAGGCACAGTCGGCACTCCAGGCATATTAGGAACAGTCGGTACTCGTGCCAACGCTTCCAAGTTTAGCGAAGAGTGCACTCCAGGATCAATGTTTAGCGGCGCCTGGTAATAACAACTTTATGTTCAGTAATCAAGGTCGATTTTAGTTTGGGAAGTCATACTTCGAATTGTGGATATAAGTCCTTTCGGAAGATATAGGTAAACGTTACTTAAATTGCACTTTCATGCAATTGCCTTGTATTTGCATCTGTGTTTTAATTGTAATGGACACTGTAGCGATGTTATCATGGTATGGTATCGACGATTAAGTTTGACTAAAGCACTCTTTTAGTAACGTTCACTTATTTCGACCATAGATCTCGGAGTAACTTATTTTCTTTATTATTGTCTCTCCTGTTTACAACCTCATATAGGGTCACTTGTATTATAGAGGTATAACTATTGTAACTACTTAAAGATCGTCTATCATTAAAATTTAATTCTAATTGACCACTGAATTAGGTTCAATTTTGTATTTCGCAATTCATAATAGAGTTAAAAATTTCGAGGTATGACTGTATTACAATCACGGAGCAAATGCTTATACTTGCTCCATGATTCCAACTACCAATCGGTAGACACTTCATGCACCACAATATCCAATGCGACAGTAGAATTTGAAAGATAGCATTCACAGAAAATGTTCGCGTGCTTCCCGTACAGGTAGAAAAGTTTGTAGAAATACAATCAATACCAGACTACTCACTTAGCGATAATAACAGCGACAAAGAAAGGGGGAATAAAGCTTGCCAATCGTACGAAGCCATTGCCCTCAATATGGCATACAAATACTGCATAATATATGAACATTGTCCACAAAAGACGCGATTTGCTAAATAATTTTCATTATAAAATATTAATAATTTATATGAAATCTGTGGTCGTCCTCTATTATGCAGCATTTTAGAGCTTCAGCATAAAATAAATTTTGCTATTAATTCTAGCTAATCTGATACATCGACCGAAACTAAAAAATATTAGGGTTGAAATGTGCTAAGAGCATCAAAAGCCAATTTTTCTAATGATTCCCACTTTGGAAGGATAAAGGCGTAAATATTATAATTTGTTAAATAAAGACCCACCATGCAATTTTATAGTCCCATCGATTTAAAGTTGTTCCCCAAATGAACGATGAAATTTTGCAATTGTGATTCCTATGACATGAAAATACCTGGCACTTTCAAGATCTACAATGAACGGTTTGGAGTCTGAAAGTGATGTAGGTATGAGTGAAATTCATAATTATACCCATTCAGAACTTTTCATGTATCAGATAAAAGAAAAAAATATAGTATAAAAAAATAACAGAACACTTCAATTTCATAAAATATTTCTTTACAAGGTTTCTTTACGCCCTTATTCCTCACCCAGTGCAAAATCAAGTAAAATTTTCATGCACAAAGTACGTACGCTGCCAAAACATGCTTCCTAATAATTTTGTTAGCACATCAAGCCGAGAGACAGGACTTAAAGTACCTAGCAGTCTGCTAGATATAGTATACCACCACCTCAAGGGGGGGATGCGTTTCGTCTGCATTTAATAAAAAAAGAATGTTGTATAAATGTCCTAATAAAGAGTTATTGTTGTATAAATGTCCTAATAAGGATCTATTGTTGTATAAATGTCCTAGTAAAGAGCTAATGTTGTATAGATCTATCTTTTTTATTATAAGGACTGATTAGTAGTTTAACGTAAGTTTTCAATGCGGATAAATGTAATATTGATAGTCTAAACAATTAACATTTACCAATTTGTATCTACATAATAATAAAATAGCCAATTCAATGATTAATTAGAATTAATTGTGATAATACTAAAATTGAATGTGTTCAAAAATATCAAATATCAAAATCGAAGCATCTAAGTAATTTACTAATTTGGTCAAATGTAGGTAATTCGAAAACTTGGGATAGTTTTCGAATAATTATTGAGTAGAGTTTAAAACAATCGTCCAAAACCCCACAGCTAACTTAACATTACTGTTTTAATTACAGCAAAGAGTTTCAAAACTTACAGACAACGAAACTCATTTCTACTCAAACTCCTTTCGCAAGACGAAACGCATCACCTTAAAAAAAAGTACTTAGAATAGTAATATTAGTGAAAAGCATCTACATACAGTATCGTCTACAACGTTCACCTTCAACCGCTTCTCCATAGTACCGTCTGGGAGCTGGACCACGAAGTATGAACCTCCTATTGACCCTCGTTCCATTTGCAACCTTTTTTCTTCAGCCATACGTTGCAATAGCGGCTTTTCGCCAGATGTCTGTAAGTTTTAGGTAGTGTTTATGATAGTAAGAAAATCACAATAACTAATCAAAAAATGTCTAATTAGTGTGAGTTTAATTTAGGATTTCTGCTTTTTAATAGTTGGTCATCACAGTACCTAATCATCATCATCGTCAAGATCATCAAGAAATTGTATCAAATATTTTATTATATTTGTCTTGTTTATCTTTTTATTATATTTGTCTTATTTACACTATCGTTAGACATCTAAATTAATTATGTTTTCAGCTTACTCACGTAACTGTTTGACGAGGAACTCGACTAGTTTCAAGCCATGCTAGAGGCTCATATTTATGAGCATCTGATGTTCCTCGTCAAACAGTTGAACATACATAACACAACATCACGCCTTTTATCCCCGAAGGATAGGCAGAAGTGAACATTATGCCACTATTCAATGTAACACCCACTTTTCACTATTTATGTTATGAATCCCATGTAATAGGGGTGAGCCTGTTGCCATATACCGGGAACAATTCCAGACTCCGTGCTACTACTGAGATAAAAAAAAACCCTTTAATACTTTGCCCGTCCGGGAATCGAACCCGAGGCCCTTTGCTAGTCGCACATGCGACCACTCAGTCTACGAGACAGTCGTTCAATCGGTTGAGTAAGCCGAAAACATAATGATTAATATATTATTCTTATTTTCATTTGGAGACAAGTACTAAAGACATCCAAACAACAAAGTCTGAAGCCGAAGTATCACTATTGGATAATAATGAGCTAGAACTGTAGAAGTCAGCTAAAAAGGTTATCGATGGGGTCATCAATAAATTACTATAATTAATTACAAGCATTTCCATGTAAAGAAATTAATTAATAAAGCCAAATAATGATGATCAGCAAATCAATCTGTTTATCATTTAATTACATTGAAACAATTAAACCTACTTATAACTGAACTATTTACCTACTACACACATACC
This sequence comes from Spodoptera picta, assembly GCA_038387885.1. Lineage (NCBI taxonomy): Eukaryota > Metazoa > Arthropoda > Insecta > Lepidoptera > Noctuidae > Spodoptera > Spodoptera picta. The sequence continues at coordinate 3,910,062 of JAZHFQ010000733.1, read as the reverse complement.
TATATTTTTTCTAACAACTACATTATGTAAACAATATAAAGAGTAAATTCCAAACAAATAACGTAGGTATATAAAATAATAGATGAGCAATAGTTTCCTTGTATTTTTGCATTGAGGTTTGTGGTAAAACACAAACTATTAACTAATAGTCTTAAGTACTTTGAAGAATAAGTATTTACTGTATCTAGGTGGAACAAAGTAATTGACTTCATTTCCTTCTAGTGAAGATATACCTCACTTGCTGATGGAATGTATCAGAAATAAGAATGAGAGAGAATCATTAATTAAAGAGTTTAAACTAAATGTTTTAGATGTTGGGTTAGTACAGACAGTTTTGGCAAGTCCTAAATCCAAGTTAGCAGTTAAATTAAGTAGATTAGCAAAAATACCTAATTGATGATTCTCTCTCGATAAATTAATTTAGTTATATTATTAATTAAGGTAGTGTAATTAAAACTAAAAGGGTACGATGGGGTTGGCATATCCATGTGGATAAAAACCCCAAAATAAATAAATAGAAAAAAAAAAATTCCTTCTAGGTTCATAGAGGACTGAAATGAAATCATTTATACCATACCAATATTATAAATGGGAAAGATTTAAATATTTGTTTGCATTAAATTGACTGTTATTTGATACGAAATTATTGGACTGATGTAAAAAAAAACCCATTTCAAAAGTAATTTTTCAAAGAATAATGTAGGCTACTTTTATTTAGATATTCCTACAGGATTCGGAGTATAATTTAAGTGAAATATCCTATATTCCACCTGGGTGAAACCGCAGTTTATAAATATAATATTTATACATGCTAGATTTCCATAGTATGTATAATTATTATATTTATAGAGTCATTACAAGTTGTATGAGTTATTTCATGATGGAATATACCTATAGACTATAAATCGAATGGGTATTTCCTTAAGTATGTATGTACGATTCTATTTTATGTGTCTAATATAAAGAACATTTACAAACTGCTATACCTAGCTGCTCCTACTAGCTTAACTAACTTAGGACAGAGACCGAGTGTATACAGCTGTATAGTAAGACCGAGAAATCCTTATTAATTGACATGGAATACCCAGCTTAATGAACACATTAACTCAGTAAGCTAGGCTATCTTACGTCTATCTTAACATTGTACCTTTTATCTATAAAGAGTATGCAGAGGTGACCAAACAATGTGTAATATAGTTGACCCTATCTTGCTAATAATGGAACTTTAATTCATGTAAAAGTAGTACAAACCTTAGGATAGACCAACGGTCTCATTAGGGCACCGAAAACAGCACAGTTAAGGATCAGGCCAGCCAACAACAAGTTAGCATTTTGCCAGGATCCGAATTCATTGAGCAGTAGGGCGGCTAAGGGTGCAAAACTGAAGGTTCCCACTCCTGAGCCACATACAGCGATACCCGTAGCAAGGGATCGCCGGGACTCGAAGTAGTAACCCACGGCAACCACAGATGGAAGGTAGATCATACCGAAGCCGAGGCCTGAAACAAAGTTCATGTTTAATCGAGGAGGAAAATAACATATTTATTTACTTTGCTGATAATAACTTGATGAACCTAATTCATAACAAATAATAAATGTTATAACCTACTTTGCAGTTCATGTATTCCTACTGCGTAATTTGAATTGACATACTGAAGTATTGGATAAAAGTGTGACTGCTTCCATGTGTTTGTATAGAGGTAATATGTGTATGACGGGTCAAGCAAATTGTGCCATTAGGTTTTTCTGTCAAAAGCACTAGTAGCCAAAATAGGTTTTTGTCAAAAAAAGCACCAGTAGCAATTAAAAAGCAAAGTATTTTTTTAAAACTACGCCATAAATGATCGTAAGGGGATTGATGACAGTCATTATGTTACAGACATAAGAGGGTCAGATGTGACAAAACCTTCAGTAAAATAAACTCTGCCCCAATTAAACCAGGAGTTCATTCATCCGTGACTCACAAAAGTCCAGTACATTTTCGCAGACTAAGTAGGAACCGACATCACAAGTTCACAACCGGCATTTGCATATGTTTGGAACTCGCGCCGCTATGCAAAACAAAATCTTCAAAGAGGTGAAACACTATGATTAGTGGCAGTTGCTCAATTTGGCACACTCCCAAATTACAGAGAACTTTGACCAATTTGCCTGAGATGCCTACGTCACATAATTTGGCTTGCGATAAAAAACACAAACCGTCATCCAGTCGCCAGTATTTCACTGGTCTGACTCGTGGGCATTGACATCAGATTCGGATCGTTAGGACCAAGGCATCGAAACTTGATAAACAAAGAAATCTTACATTTCATGAATAAAAAATACTTTCACACTCCACTCCAACGATAAACTCCTTCGAAAGAATACATTATGCTACATTAGGTACAAACAATATGCTAACGAACTCCTTATCGATTATTCAAATATACCTATAACATAATAATATTTCGTTTAATAATTAGAGCAAAATGGGTCAGATAAGATATGAGAGTTATTCACTTGTCACAATTATGCAATTATCGTACATCCTCAGCACTATATTCTAGTCGCATTATTTCTATTACACGATTTTTACTAAAGCCGCTACAGACGTTCCCACGTTTATCCCCATTGATTCTCAAACAAATAACATCCCCTTTTGACTTCGTTCCTGTAGACGGCCTTGGCTAGTTACCGAGCAACATCTTAATGTAGTCGTTAAAAGCCGTTAACGACATAAAGTGAATAGGAAAAACATTATTTCATAACGTTTAATTTTATGATACCATTTTAGTACCTCTACAGTATAAGTTTCATAATACGTGAAAATAATTCAGAATATGATATGTGAGTGAGTCAGTGTTTGTTGTCGGCCCACAAATCAGTATTTGAAACCACACAAAGGAGCATATGGATTGTTGGCTGCTACAAAGAGGTCGTCGCCACTTTATAAACGCATGCGTCACTTCCCAGTACAATATTCCACATTTCTCATCAAATAAATTAATCATCAATTTACACACAATGTTGCCAGCTGGAGACGGTACAATGAATCGACATTTCACCCAGATTCTTTTCAAACGAAGAAAACTATGTAAACCACTATGTTTATAGGTTAGGTGTAATTACTCAACAAAGTAATACTAAGTAATTACCTTACCAATGCAAATACTTGATTTAAGTGAGCATTTATTTATACCTACGTAAAATGTTTAAAATCACAAAGAGATAAGAAGATTCTCTTCAAAACAACCACAAACACACTGACCTATTTCCGTACGTTAGTCAGCGTGATACGAATGCGAAATAAAAACAAACTTTAATTTAAAGTTCAACCATTCTACCGAGGAAATAATGAAAAACTCCAAGTGTTTCAAAGTAAATTTCCAATAGACTTGTTTGTAAACAAATTAAATAATTGGCAGCAAAATTGAAAAGTTGTACGAATTTTTTGAACTGCTTCTTGGAAACTTCGGACAACAGAAGCAATCGACATCGAGGTCAAAAGAGTCTTTGTGAAGAAAATGTTTCTTTGGCGTCTCGTGTTTTCTTTTTTCAAGACTTAAGACCAGACTCTTTTCTTTTGCAGGCTACAATCTTTGTGCGCGTTTCTACTCAGAGGATTTAAAAACTTTTTCTGATATTGGATAAGATTAGGTGCGATCAAACAGATGCATGTATTCACGATTTATTTTGTTTCTGTTAGCAACTGGCGATAAGGTATTTTCCTATCGAATTATATACAGCGCGTCAAGTTGTCAATGTTTACTTAGTGCCACTTTAGGAATATAATGGGCAAATAGAATAAGTTTGATCAACACCTCACACACGAAACTATTATGGATCTTTTGTTTCATCTCTAATGGGTAAATTTTTTTAACAAATTGCCTTACATACAATTTTGAAAAGTCGGCCTATATTACTGTCGACATTGAGACTTGATGACCTCACCGTTTGGTTCCGAACTGGGATCACTAAAATTGGTGTTAAATAGACGTGCTAATCATTGAAACCTTTATGATTTACTAACAAGATGATATCTTTGTGTACTTCTCGGGATTTTGATAGAACTACTGATTTCATATTCACGATTTTCTTTACAACTTGGAAAATGGATCATAATCTTACGCTTTATGCGACAGTGACATAACCATAACATGAATAATATTTTAGACGAGAATATTTGAACTGGGAACGAAGACGACGTATTTTTCCATCGTTAAAACCTTGAATGGCCGGCCGTACGATATAAGAATTAGGTCACATTGGAAATTCTATAAACGATCCCGTGCGGGATTGAAAATAATCATTTGCCAGCTATTAAATTTCAAAATAGATGAAGTGTGTAAGTTGTAACGTGTGTACAATTAAAGACAATATAATATTCTAGCCTAGTAAGGCGCCATGTTGTCTGCAACAGTTGGCAGTTTGCCAAGCGTCCCATATTCTTAATGACCTTGAAGTTGTTTCAATGTACACCACAGACTCTTCATTTGTCATGTAATTAAGCCAATCGGATGAACGAAGATTAATTCACTACCAATTAGAGAAATGTCTATTCTTGAATAAGAAAACTATCTATGAGTATTGACTGTCTCGTTTATAAGTAATAAAGGGTTCTTTGAACACTTTTTCAGAAATACAACCTTCTTGCAACCTCTTTACCATTCAGGCAGTCGAACAAACTAAAAGTATCCCGTAAAGTTCTGCGAATATAGAGTCTATTTCCAAGAAACTTTCCCCTTTCATAAAACAGGGACTTATACTACTAAGCGGCATCCATAGCTGTAGTCTAGCGTCCCTGTATTAGTTATTTAAATCGTCGGGCGACAGCAGTACATTCTGCGAATGGAAAAGCCCGCTTTTCTTCGAATTCAGTTAATTGCCAGAAGGGCTTAACACTTCGAACTAAAACGTCATTTAAACCTTTTCGTTTACATAAGTGTCAGTTGGCAAATGTCCAATTTTACACTCGGGCTGTTGCCTCTGTTTTCAAGGGTTTGAGAGAACAAAGAACGTGTCGAAACTCTTTAATATTTGAAGCATCTCGGTTTATCGAACAAAAGACAGGATAAAATGCGAATGAATATTTCTCGAGGTACAAGTTTATTTGAATAAAGGACAAATATTGTCTCTTCTGAGGGTCGACGGTACGGATTACATACAAACATACCTAAATCTTCTTTTACAAGTTTCGCAAAATGTGCGGTGAGAGAAAAGTTCACGCAAAGGCCGTCCCGTTTTTCGAATGCTAACGAGGAACATGTAACCAGCTGTCAAATCTCACATCCAATACTGTGACTGGTTGTTATTTTTTGGTCAACCTATCATATTGGTAGTCATTGGATGCGACAACAGATTAAATTGATCAGCCAACTAGAAAGGGATATATACCTTTTTAGTTGCGTTTGCTATTCGTATTGTGTCCTTGGCACTTCAACCCCTTACAGTTTATAGTGGCCATGACAGTGACATACAAGTAATTACAGTAGTGGAAAGCCATACGTTTGCGTAATTAACAAGTTGCAACACTCCCATATCGATCCCTATATAGTAATTTCCTATGGGATCTCGAAGGTTATCAGACAATATTGTTATAACATCACTATCAGGTTTATCCTTCAACGACATTTATAAATCGATTGAAAGAATTACAAACGTACACAGTTTCCCTAAGGGCGTACAATTTAAATATTTAAATAGAATTCCAATTGGTGTTAAAATTTCCTGCATTCAAATGAACCGACAAATGATTCGCAATAAAGATTTCGCGCTCAATTGAATAGCGAAATATGCAGTAGATCGTCGGAATAGTCGAAACATGTACACAGGCGAGGCTTAGTTAACAGAAGCATTGTAAAACTCTATAACTATTTTCTTTTTATAAAAGTAATCTAACTTAGACAATAAGGACAAACTTCAATCAAATCGCCATAAACCGTATTCACGTGGACATAAGAAGCATTGTCAGAAAACTTTCTCGTGTAAATACAATAAAAGTTTTCAAGTACAATCTTACACTCGTCATACGAATTGTATTCTCAACGATGAAGCTGTAAACATTTGTAACAAAGGACATGTTGAATAGCATCACGACAATGCATTTTCAAAAATAAATTGTCTCTGTATTTAATACAATACATTGTTTCTAAATGAAATAATTGTACAAAACAAATGTTTTCCAGAAGAGATAGTCATGTAGGAAAATAAATTATGCCGTATGCACCATTTGCAAAACACTACATACCAGGAATATTATTAGGCGACGGGACTTTAGTAAAAGGTAATGATCAGGTAATGGTCAGTCAACGACTAATTACAAAAATTAAATTGCACGCACATATTATTGCAATTTTACTCTCATGAATTCATTGTCTATTTGACTCATGTGTTGATGACGGAAATAATTTGAGTCATGACTATGAGTGAGCTGTTATAATAATTAATCTGTATATGTATTCGCATAAATATGATAATAATTTGTTGCTACGTCGAATTTGAAACCTGAAGCGTTAATTATTCATGTACGTGTCGCCATATTGTACCTATGTATCTCAATACCGACATTACCAGTTGTATAATTATTATCTAACAGTCACAGAATGGTACCGTTTGACCTTATTTACATCTGTTATTATGGCCATTTGCGGGTAATGTCAGTCAGATGTAAGTACGTACAAACGGGTATATCCTTTAAGTCTGTGGTTCGAAGGACGGTTGGCCGCGACATGGTGACGCCACCCCATAACTGTGCTAACGTGTCAAGGCCAGCGGGCATTTACATAACTCACACGTTCCACATGAGTCCTGCAAGCCATTTTATTGCCAAGCCATTCTAAATATACTTGAAGTAGTGTGTTTACAGCTCAAACTTAATTACCGACAAAAGAATTTTAGTTCAGTAACAGAAAATCCCTGTAGCTTTTTTCTGAAGAAAATTGTTCCAGAGAAATGGTTCGGTTTGACAATACATTTCACAATGCTAATCTGTTTGTCTCTCCGACGTAAACTGAATGACGTGTTTCCGCTCGGGTGAAATATTTCAGCCATTTTATGCTAGAAATTCCAGTAAATTTTTATGTGGATATCAGAGTACATACTTAAACTTGACGTGGGTAAGCATGCTAGGTATACGAGCATTCTTGGAATTCTCGATCAATATCTAATTTCAGTGAAACACAATATTTTAATCACATAATCTGAGAATTCATCCCAGTTAAGGTCCTAATAGATAATAAAATTGTGTATTTCTAATTGCTGTAGGGCAACGAAGCGAATGAGGAACATGTAAATATTTTTATTTGATGTATAATGTGTGAGGAAGATAAAAGATATAAAATTGCCAAAAGATTTTCTTTTCCATAAGTGACAATACCTTAGCAGGTATTGTCACTAATAAATACGTAATACGTTAGCACGTATTACGTCATCGTAACCCCGACATTGATTGATGGCAACATTGACAACACATGAGATTATTCCAGGTTCTTATAGTTTCACTTCCCACGTCGTTGATTTATCAAGAAATATCAATAAAATCAAACGCTTCCGCAGTTTTTAGTTCTAAGAATGGATTGCCAAGTAAAGTAAAATTTTACTTCTATCAATACGTATTATTTCATCTCTGTAGCGGAGTTCCATCTACGCTATTACTAGAAAAACTATAATTAATCCTGTTTGACTTCATTGTTGCTGTAACAACATTTGTTATATCCCCACCGTAGCCCATCATACTATTTGTCAGCAAATTGAGAAAGAGATACATATTTTTATATTGCTTTACACATAGGTCTATTTTAAGTCCACTCGCAACGATACTCTGATTGTGTTCACGATAATTCAAAAAGTGCAGAATCATCATGAAAAGCAAAGAAATTGAAAACTCACCTCCGATTAACCCGTACGTGATCATCATCATAGTGACACTTTTACTGAACGTGGATAGGACGAAAGCAGCAGCAGCTACAAACGACCCAGCCACGCACACTGCTCGGCAACCGAACTTGTTGCATAACGCCGAAACAACAGGACCTGCGAACAACATTCATATACAGAATATACTTCAAAAACAGCCCCCAAGAAAACGGAACTCTACGTAACTGCCGATTTACATAACTCCAATCTCGAAGGGTTCCATTTAAATAAACAACTGAATATACTACTTTGATTAATGCTCCAGTTTTAATCAAATCGCAATTAATTAAGAAAAAATGAATTTTGCTAACAGTAAAACTAATTAAGAAAACTATGCTTCAGAAGCGTAGAAATGTTTATGTAAGCACGACTTCAAGAATTATGGAGAACTAATAAAATTGTTGCAATTTAGACTTGTTTATTTTCTTGTTAAGGATTCTCTTAGTGGGTCATTGATATTGTGGCAATAAAGTAAATGATACTTTGTAGATATAAGCTTAAATATACAATTAACATGTCAAATGTAATATCGGTTTCTCATGCGAGGTATGGTATGAAGATATTAAGAAGGATCATTATCAATAACAGCCAGGTGACCACCTTGGTACTGAAACCTACATTACAAACTTGATCTGAGTTACTCGGATTATTTAAATACATTCTTAGAATCGAGTCCAAGGAATCGATGAGTCGTCGCAAAGGATGTACTTTGTTGTAAAAATGAGATTTTATTCTTGTTAAGACTTTTATTTGCTGTGCGTGACAATCGAACTTTCATGGAATTTTGTAAGATTGTGAATGAAACCAGTTTCTGTTTTCAAGTGAAATGAGTGTCTAAATTGGTCTCAAAATCAAAGTCAAAGCATTTATTTCAATTAATTCTTAATCATGCACTTTTGAAACGTTAAAATTTGAATTGTCCGTCCGTCTGTCCGTCAGTGAACCTAGGCGCTCGGTGTAGTTTCGATTGGAGAAGAACGAGCAAGAACAATGAACTGATGCAGTCAATCAGTTTTCTAAACTAGACAATGTCGAACACCTTGTCACTGGTAAAATGAGAAATTCTCAATCCTCTTACAAGAGAAACTAATTTTGTTTATCGTGAATATCAGTAGCAACAAATTAATCTATAATCACGAGGGATACGATTACGTCATGTTAAATATACGACAAGCATTATTTTTGATATTAGTAAAGATAATTATATTAATCATGTGTTACCGAGTAGATAAACTTACGAAACTACGTAAAGACAAGATCTAAATTACTGATTGACGAAAACGCTGGGACTTACTGACGAAAATTTAACCAGGATTTGTTTTTTGATTACGTAAGTTAGGGCCAATATAAGAATTCCCGACAAAAAGTGAAAACTTATTTTAATAAAAACGTAGGCAAATTTGTACAGTACATTATTTACACACGTCATAATCATACTATTTACATAATATATCCTAAATCAAAGTTCGCACAAAGATAAGAGTTCATTGAAATGTTGGGTCAGTGTGCTAGGTCATCCTGTTTCAGATACCTTTGTTGCGATACACAAAATTATATAATAAAACAACTTCTACATAGCAAAATTGTTTTCTAGGACACATTTTTTATCAGGCCAGACCCGTATCTACGATCGTAATCGAGTACTTTCAATCAGGTCAATGGCAATTTAAAATAGATAAACTATGATAGCGTTCGACGGATAAAATACTGATGGGTAAGCCTACAAAACGATGACAGTCAACAATTAAGTTGATAAGCAATTTCTACCACTTTTACATAGAAACAAATAAAATTATCGATCTTTGAGTCATGGGTTTAGTCGCAGATTGATTTGATTGTGCGATTTATGAACCGCAACGTGATATAATTAATATTTCTATGTTAAGTGTTACATAAAACTTGTTAGCGTGGGCCTTTTCTAACTAATCCTGATGGATTTACGTGTCTGCCACTAATGCTGTGTACTTACTTAGTTATCACAACGGCATCGAGGTACTCATAATGAACTACGTTTAACATCGACACGGTTATTTCATTTTAGTGCATACGCTTCAAATGTAAATTACTACACCTACGTAGGTACACGATATCAGTGGAACAGATTTAAGTATATATCTTTCTAGATAATCTTGTGTAAAAACGCAAACACGAGTAATCAAAGGAATGACATGTTTTATAAATATTTGTTGTAGGCTACTGGGTATTCTAGATTTTATAGATATGAAGCTTTTGGAGGTCAATACATAAGTAGAGCATAGTAGGGACGTAAAAAACTACAATAAATTGGAACCTACACAAACTACACATGCAATAAACCGAGGTTGTGGAGCGGTTTATTTACTACTTCTTGAATATGCTAATACCGCAATTTATTACAATATTAATGGACTGGTGTCCTCATGAACACTAGATGCATACATTTCTAGTTAAATACATAGGTATAAACAAGCTACACATGAATAATGGATAGATGCACGTGACAACGTGACCCGAATTGATAGGAAATGAACGAACGATTCGATTGCAATGTCGTCCAAAAAGGAGGAATTTAAAGGTAAAGCCAATTACCGTTAGTCAATTTAGATCCATCCGTCAGATGAACATACATCCTTCATATATTACTTCCTACGTATGAGTAGAGTAGAAATAAGTAATGGCATCTGCACTACTCTAATAGACCTAGAATACAGATGTTCGTGTTACACGAACGCACTTAGTATCGGCAATTACAACACAAAGGGTAAGCAATAAATTATTATCAATCATAATAAATCTTACCAGCCGCTAGATAGAATCCTGATAGAAGACTGCCGACCCACGCGACAGTGCCTTTACCCTCGCCGAAGTACGTCACTAATTCTGGTAGGAATATGCCGAATGTGTAGGCTATGCCGTCCACAATCATGTTACACATGAAGGATGCGAAGACCACGACCCAGCCGTAGCCCCCGTCGGGGGGAGGGGGCAGGGCTCCATAGTCGTAGGCCTCATCGTCGTCGGCGTCTGCGGCTGCGCCTTCCGCCGTCAGTCTTGCTGCTTCTTCGCATGACGTCTCACTTTCCGTCTGTAACAAAGACATAATAGTTTAAAAACATATATTTATAATCACCACTGCGGCTCTCGATAATGGCGACGCGCGCACCCTTAACCACAATGCAGTTACGTTGCAGTATTCTGAATAGTGCTATAGGGAAGTCACAAGCACTATGTGAGCGGCCATTGATTTTTCTGGAAATATTGACGATAGGTATTAATTTCAAATACACGGAAGAAGTCATAGCTATGACTTATCATGCCCACCCAAAGTGCCAGTTTCAACGATCAAAATTAATTTGCGCAAACATTCCAGTCATTTCATGGACGAGTCGTATCATACCGGCAAACAAAATCATCTAAAAATAAACCGCTGAGACGTTATGTTTAGGGTATCATATCAATCATCGGAATAGTTTCAGTCCTTTTCCATTAACATGATAAAATATTATTTTCAACCGGGTTTACAAACATTTATGGCTGACAAGTACAAAAATATGTCATAGCATAGCTGTTTCCAAACAATTACACATTAGTTTTACTTTGTCATTAAAATTAACGCGTCGTAAATTCAAATATATGACGTAATGTACGATTTCATTATTATTGTTCGTATTTAGCTTGCTTTATTATTGTCGTCTGTCGTAAATTTAATATACGTCAGTAATAAAACGTTTGCTCTTAACGAGCCTCCGGAATTTTACCGTAGCCTGTCGGTAACTTAATTTCCTTAGCCTGGTAAACTTTTATTTTGAGCTGCGTCGCTAACACCTACGTGGAAAACTCCACGATCAATATGCTACCAAGTTTCAATATACGAAAAAGGACTATCAGCGTATGTTAATAAGGTTGTTCGTTAATTTCACGGCCATTGTCACTACCATTGCCAAAGGTTTTATTATGATTAACATGTATGTTGAATATTAAATGCGCGCAACTACATGCATCTATAATAGATAACTTGAAAACAATGAGACCATTTTATACGCGCTGGCAATCAGTTCTTTGTTCGTATTAAAAACAACAAGTTGTGGATGGAAAAGTGTGGAATAAGCTTTGTAAGAAATTGAATACAACACAAATTAATATAGATAATACAATATGTGCTACTACAGGAAGTTTCAAAGCGCAGTGTATAAATAATGCTAGAATTGTAAACATTCTTACGTATTATCTGTTTCCAACCTAGTTCTAACTGCAATAACTGTACAAAGAGGCATGTTTACAATAAACACTAGATAAAACAATCTAGCAGTACATGTGTCGTTTAGTCACTCATGTCACAGTTGAAAATACTAATGTGGACATCCCTTTGTTGGCAGCATGAGCGGCGTTTCATTATCGTTTTATCATTTCTTTGTTTGCGGCCGTGGCAATAACAGTTGTCATGTTGGAAGCTACAACTATCTGACACTTGGACGTACGAATAAAGAGGACACACACATATACACGTTATCAAATATGAATAGCCGTTACAGGATAGCAACACAATAATGTGCCGAAGTAAAACTATTCAGATAGGAATATGTTAGAAATGTTCGTACAAAATTCATCCTTTATTACATCACGCAGAATACCATTTCCCTGCCGAAGGTAACGTTACCTACTGAAATACGAGTAGTTCGCTACAGCTTATTAGTTTGGCGCGGTTGTTTACATTGAAGTTCGAACACGTGCTGCCAACCTGCTGTTTCTATACGGCGTATCTCCAATGATAGTTACCAATTTAAAATAATATAAACAATGCGGCAGCGGTGACTCACGACGCCAGAGGAAAATTACTCTAGTCCGAACCGCGAAGTGTTTACTAAGCGCGGATTAGTGTGAACTTTGGTGTTTGTGAACGGCATATTATAGGTATTAGATATTATCAAGGAAAACAGTTTACAGATAACAAACAATAATGAATTGAAACTGTTAAACAATTCAGCGTTTATTGCTGCTGATAAAAGAAGAGCAAAGGAACAATTGGGCAATGAACGAACCAAGTTCAACATAAATGATAAAAATGAATGAAATTTTTTATTAATTATCAGGATTAACGAGTTAGGTAACAGCTTAAACATAAGTAGCAATTAAAATTACACATACGATAATCTTTAATCACTTTTAAGAAAACGAACTGCGAATTAGGTCGAGGCGTTAATAATATTATGGATATCGATATATTAGAAATGAAAGCTAAATAAAGATTTTATAAATATGATGAACGTATTCAGTTTGTCCTTTTTCCATTTATCGTTTTAACTAAAATTGGCAGCTATTCATTCGTAAATGTATCCATGGGTTTCTCATGGTGTCCAGAACAGAACGGGTTTGGTTTGAACGCATGAATACAGCTGCCATTGTAACAATCTATCACTTTATTTGCTGCAGACGGGTGCTCGACCTTGTCCGTGTTTACTCCACAAACCGCTCCGGCATAGTGATTTATTTTGTTAACATAGATTATGGAATACGTATACACTTCCTAGTTTTCACTTACGTAATGTACAAATTTGTGAAGTCGTTGAAATCTTATAAGAATCGAATCGAATCGTTGAATTGAAACTATGTGTTAAAATTATGGAGTATTTCTATGATTTCCATATGTCGCTAAAGGAGTAGATAATAGGCAAGTATGAAGCATAATTATTTCTATCCATTATGAACAATTAAAACGAGCATGACATGAGGAATAAACACTGACAGTTGAAATTAAAATAACTCCATGCCTCATAGCAATGTGTGAAGGCGGAAAATTCGATCAAATCGAACGAGGAAGCCCAAATGGCCTTAGCACTTTGTACTTCAACATACCGAGACAAAGAATCTGTAAGGTTCGATTAGAATTCATTATGGGAAAGATTCCGCGTTGCTATAGAATTGATACAATTTAATAATAATTCCTGGTGCCCTTCGATACAACACTTTCGTTTTTGTCGCATGTAGACTAACTATTTGAATAAATATTGTAAGATACCAGTTAAAATACCATTTTCGTTGTTAGGGATGATGCTTTAACATAAGTACTGTGACATATTTTTTGTTTTTTGGAACGTAGCTACAAAAAATTTGTTTAAACAATTTTTTCAATATAATGACCTGAAATAAATACAACAGTGGGTAATGGGTATCTTCCAAAATTTTTGCACAACCTATAGAACAAGAAATATAATCATACAGGTGAGCCAACAAGATGAGTATTAAAAGATTTATCTAAGCCCAAGCAAAATATTAACAAAGAGCGTTTATACAAGGATATCTGAGAATATTGACTTACAAATATTCATTCAACAGATGGTATACGCAATTTCACTTTAAAATTTACAACCTCGGTCGGCAGTTGGTGATGTTCACCTAAGATTTACATATGGGTAGGTACCAAGTCTTAAATAAAATTTCACTGCAGCAACCTGTTTTACACTCTGAAACGCAACTACATTAAAATAAATATAAGGGAGACGAAAAATACTTAGAACTTTATCTATAAGGAGTCGTTACTACACCAACTACAGCGAAGCTCTAATTGAATTCACAGAATCGTTTAAAGCATAAAAGGCTATGTTTGTACTCGTAACGTTTAATAAATAGAACTAACATCGCACTTTTACAGATTGAAACTAGTTAAGGACAACATGAATCGGCTTAAAAATGAATATTACTTTGAATAATGAAATAAAATGTTTTTTTCTCAAACTATTCATAGTGAAAAATAGGATGAACAATGGCCGAATTACAGTGCCAAAATCTTTTTCTTCTTAATCATTCAAAGTCTTTCCAGTTCTAAACCTAGCAAACTATTTTAATCTCTTCAAAACATGAATTTAAAGACTTTGTCATTTAGTAAATTATTTATTTTAGTTAATTATATCTTCATAATTGTATTAAACTGGAGCACTGCGTACAATAGAAGGCAACGTGGTCGCGGTGCCGGCGCACGTGATCTCGATTGCCATTAATTGATTAGTGCCGCACGCCGGCACGCCTGTCACAGGCTGCTTCTTTCAACCTATTATAACTATACGAAGACTTACTGGGGGCTCAATTATGAGTAGAAAATGAAATATTTGACCCTTTAAGAGCCCTATGCTCGTTAAGGGTCCCTTATTTCAATTTTAGCATAGACCAGACTCCGAGGTCAGTTACACTTCCAATAATAGGTACTTTTATGGGTACGTTTAAATTAGTAGATAAAAATAAAATTTTAGGTGTTTCAAGGAAGCATTAAATATGACTATAAGTTGGAAACATCCCTATTGTAATTTTACTCTAGAAGCCAAAGCCAAATAATATGAGTAAAGAAAAAATATGTAGCGAAAATATTTTACACAAGCATATATCTAATAGCTGGCTAATGATGTAGGTCAAAATGATGGTCTTTGAATGGAATATGTCGCCCGTGCTCAGTTTAATTAAGTGAGCTCTTTCATCTAAGCATCATTCTGAAAGAACGTGTGACTCTGGGGTTTATTTCTCGGTGAGAACTTCGTTTGCAAAAAAAACCTCGGTTAATTAGACGGTGAAGAAGGTAGAAAATTTCAAACGTGTTACTAAATTGTGCACACTTTTAACTACATACGTACGAATAATTATTCGTTAAGATTATGAGAGAACGAAAAGTGGTCGATGGTTTAACTGTAGAAAAATAGAAATTATGCCAATTAGAATATATAGGCTAATGAATGCTAATGCAATACAATTACATGTCTCACTTCTGTAACCTAGTATAGAAGAATGTAATGAACAATCGCTAATTGTTGAGTAGTTAACTCATTATAATGACAATTTATTCCTAATCAGTAAAATAAGCCAGTAAACGTTTTATAACTCTATTTTCTTTTTAAACACGACTATAGAGGTTAAATCATTCAACAAATAAAATGCACTCACCCTCTTTTTTGCACTCATATTTCAAGAAGCACTTAATAAATAGCACAGTTCAATTACACAGCACCCACTTCAGTTGCAATACCAACCGACAATGCGAGTGATAAGCCTTGAGTCTTTATACTAGATAATTCGATATCTTAATCAACACGTCTTGATAATAACAAAACATTAATTATTTCGATATCTTGAAGATCCGGCCGACTACCTATAAAAGTCATTATAAAGGACTGACTGTATTTGAGGAACATAATCTTAGTAGAGCCATTAAATAATGTAGTCATACAGTACAGTGGACAATTAAACCGTCATTAATAATAAATTCATCGTGTTACACGTGCGCTACAGATTTAAATGCACCTTGAACACCTATGAATCTAAAGTAAATAATATAGATGTACTCGCTTGTCGGTTTATGGTTAAAGTAAGCAGTGTCTTGGCATCGTCTACTATTAAATTATTATTAAGTTTATGTTAGTATCCGCGCCATGTTTCCATTGTCTGTCAGTATTCGAATGCTTACAATTAATCTGAAATTCGATACGAGTGAATTTATAGAAATTCACTCGTATCGAATCCACAATCCATAGGGATTGTTTCATTTGATAATCACGTGAAAAGTCGTTAGTTATAAATGTCTTAAGTTCAAAATGTGTCTCTGAATGTCCTGTTTTTATCACCACTGCACAATTTATGGGAAGTTTACAAATACAGAAATAGATCGCAGTTAACGTTTAAACACGAAATTGCATGCATGATATTTATAACGAATTGAACTGCTGCATGCCGGTGGCTCACTGGCTCTGTGCCCGTTGGTTTTCACAACTCAATTTGAGGTAAGTCGGACGAAGAGACAATATTTCCACACTTCTCTACTATCATTTAACTACGTACACACAAAACGATTTGCACGACACAAAAATGGACAACAGCCGTCACCAATGTCCAAACTGAACTGATCAAAAATCTCCAAAGAACTTTCAGTCTCTAAATAATTTGCAAACAATACAAAATCGGAGCTAGTGATAATAGACATGTGCACCAAACAAGGAGACGGCCGGATGAACACGAAGGTTATAAAAATAAGACGTGACATATCAACTGAAACTTTAAACACAATTTTATTACAGCAGGTACCTATTAGAGATTTATTTAAACGATATCTGATATTACGTCAGAACGTTTTGAAAGCTAGTAATGTTTCTAGCACAGGATTTCGGACTGGATTTTAAGGAAGCTACAGAATTTTCGTTTGGTACGGTTTAGAATTTCCCATTTGATTGAAGATAACTTCTGCAGCTCTTAAAACAATTACAAGAATAGAATAAGAACAAGAGAAGTCAATAAGTACAACACCCAACTACTAATTTAGACCAAAGCAACACCATGGACCAACGGATAAAGAATTGACACAGATGTTGACCTAGCAATCAGTTACTATTAACCCATATATTGTTGGTTGCTTATCCAAAGGACAAGAACGTGACTGATTCATAAACAACACTGTTTCCTTTAACAACGACACTAAGTAGTTAGAAGAAAAATGTAGATTAAAGAGAACTATGCGCGCATTTTTTCAAAAAGATTTAGCAATAATACTTTAAGATTTGTTTGCAATAATTTGGACATCCGCATCGGTCGAATTAGTCACTCAATGGACGGAAATGTAGATAATCATTAAAACGCCCACTTTTGTCAGTTATATTACGAGTCCCGAGTATTAGGGGACGAAAATTGTCCTATTGCCTATTATACTATATACATTGATTAATTGAGAAAAAGCCCATTTTATAAATTATTTTATATGGGACAAGACCGCCACAACCTCTCAAAACCGCTGCTGTTTACAAGAGTAAACCAGGATCTACAGTAAATACAACAATGAAAACACCTGAACACTGAAGTCCAGCGCGTCCCAGGGACATGAATAACTGCCTTGGTTCCCGCAACGAAGTGAATCAGAATATATTATAAGAGGAGAAAAAATATAAAACGATAGTTTCCACTTCTCTCGGTGAATTACTGCAGGAGACGGAATGAATTAAGCCTGAAGGCACAAAAAAGAGACTGTACAACTACTACTAAACAATTTTACAAATTAGTGGATATTTCTATTGTTAATGCTAGTTATTTGATATGAGCTCCTGAACTAGTGACAGATATTTTACACAACAATACCGATCCCGTCGGAGTGCAGTGACCCAAATTAATCACTACGATTGTTTAGCCAAGCGCTTCGCAGATAGACATTGTTAAAATATAGTTATTAATTCATTGTCCCATTCTTACTAATATTATAAATCGGAAATTGAGTTTGTTTGTTTGTTCCGTTTTCACGCCGTAACTACTGAGCCGATTGCTTTGAATTTTTGCAGACGTAAAGTTAGAAGTCTGGGTTAAATAATAGAAAAACGAAGTCATTGGTATAGATGGCACTGTGTGTAATGTGTATATGTCACATAGGCTACTTTTTATCATTTTGTGACGCGAGTGAAGCCGCGGGTAAAAGCTAGTAAAAAATAAGTATAACAATTATTCCGATACAAACGACATTGTAAAAGAAACCAAGATAAATAACTGATTAACTATTTTTATAATTCCGTCCTTAGCGACAAAATAGAACGATAAATGGCTTACAATAATAATGTAGATAATATATTATATGTTTTATCAACAGTATCAGGTATTAAATCTTTTTCACCGTCTGCAAAACGTGTTAACGTTTACCTAATCGTAATTTATAAGCAATCATTAGGTTTTGGGGATCAAGTTTGACTTTCGTACGGCGATTTTGTATAACTTATAATCTGTTTAACTTTTCGGAAATAGAACTAAGACGCGGTTCAATTATCTTTTTCATCATTGATTAATTCTAGTTCAAGAAATTAGAAAAATCGGGTGAAAAGTACCTCTATAAGTGATTATTAAGGTATACATGAGAACAGTTAGACAAGTACTCTTGCATTTAATCAACAGTACATTTTGTGTTCAGGCCGGTGCAAAGATTAACAAGATTGTAGTTCAGATAATCTAGAGTAATTGAAATTAATTAGTGATAAGAATTTTATTACTATTGGTTGGATAGATACAAGAGACAATACTGTAATAAGGAACTATAATCAGTATTATTAAAAAATAAGTTTCACTGCCACTTTTATTTTGGTATAGGGTGTAGTAGACAATTTATATTTACTTATATAAGTTGATCACAATTTTTCTTTCGCCTACATTGACAGCTATGACGTATCCACGAAAACAGCGATGCGATTTTGTTACACACACCCTAAACACGGAATTACGAAGCCATAATCGTTTGTCAATGAAACAAAAATAGATTCAGAACATTTTACTAAATGCAGAAAAAGAATAATAGCTCAATTAAGTACAAACGGTGTACACGATTCAATAAAATATAGATTATGGAAAAAAATGCAAAAACGTATAACCTTTGAAAATGATCTGATTCTTTTGCTTAGGGTCGTTTAGCAGTGGGAACTAGATTTACCGAATCAAATCAGTACGTTTACATGGAGAGATTACCATTCACCAATGGTGACACAGTTTGCTCATAATATTTTAATACTTGATACTAAATCATCGTTTTACCTAATGTAATGTGCTATTCTTGGAATGGAACAATAAATATTGTCATTCTACAACAGAATAATATTTATTACTATACTAATGAAATGATGTGAAAATTGGTAAATCCCATGATACTGATTCCGTCACGATTGTATAAGTATTAAGTACTATGACACGTATTTTAATTACTTTATTTTTATAACAGTGAATTACTTAATAGTTCTTTGTTAGTTAAAATATTCTGTCTTTAACTTAGTCAATTAAAAGTACCTAGTCTATTTTTATTCTAATCGGAACACGGGCGTTGCTATCGATTATTCTCATTTTAATAATTCAATACAACGTAGCTATGTTACTTATCCCTATGAGGAATCTCCATGAACTTTGTTGGGTAACTGTGAAGAGCTTAACTATAAATCTTTCTTCGATAGCGATAGAGTCTAGTTTGCCTTGTGATCGATGTATAAAACCTTGAACAGTCCTCAGTCTTCACGAAGGTTTTCCTATAGCCTTGTGGGACTGTCATTGTCAAAGACACGAGCGTGCTTTGATAGTCATTTATAGGATACTTTTACGGAACTCATAAATACTGGTGGTTACTCAGTAGACAATGTATTTTTCTTTATGGATGCAACAAAGTATAGGCATGGATTTTCAATATTACGGTCTTGCGATAAAATTTAACATCTCTTAAATAATTTTGGCCGTTTGGAGAACCTGCCTCATTTTTTTAAGAGAAAACTTGCAATCAGGTCTGCTATGCACATTGGTTGTTTCGTAACCCCTGTTTTGTTATGTATCATCCTTGCCATATAAAGTGTGTTGGCGACAATAACCATAATTTTTAAATTTTATATTCTGTGTTTGTCATGGATGACTAACGATTACATTTTTTATCTGCAGCGAAGTCTCTACGTAATAAAATATTCTGAAATTATTTTTAAGTGCAAACAGTAACACATTATTACGTATTATATGAATTAAAATAAAGCATTATTCAAGAATGATAGGGACTTAAGTACACGTTTTTATTGTACTTTCTCGCAAACAAGTTTATCTTTTTTTGCGTATTGTATTATCCTTGATAATTAAGATAAGATGCCCGAGCACTTGTTTTGTTTGTGATAAGAAATATTTTTACGAAATCACCTATGGCCACTTGATACTTCTACGATATCAATGATTATTAGTATTGCATAGACTGCAGATTGCTTCAGTACATGACTACTGTTGGGTCTTGGTAATTGCTTACCAGAAAATATATTCCCAGTGTTTGCTTGCCAGCAAATGACTGCTACTTTAGATAGGTAGTTTTTTTCAAGCAAATAATTATGGTAGAAAGACACTCCGCATAAAGACCTGTCTAGACAGTAAATTAAGAGCCCGAATAAAGCAAAGTCTGAGTCTCTAATCCGAGGGAACGTGGGTACATTAAGGTTTCTAAGAGTAAAATTTTAGCTAGACATAAACCACGTTCATATTTGCCGACACAACGTTGATTTGATACACGTAGTGCTTTCTGAATTCCGAATTCAGAAGAATATTTTCGCAGCAAATACCTTGTATAAAATTTGTGCGCGCCACAAATGCCGATTCGAGACAAAATCTCATTTGTGTGGGTATACGGCTATATGCGAATATTCACTGGAATGAATTTATGACACATTTCTCATTTGTACACACGGTTTTATTCGTATAAAGAACAACTGAAAATATTTCACATATGATTCTTTGAAAAAGCTGCGATTCTTTTTCTATACTTTTAGGTAGTTAAGTCTAAAACGTGAGACCCCAATTTTAAAACAAAACCAGCGAACCGGATAATCATAAATCCGTATAACTCGGAACATGACTGTCTAGAATCCCTACAAAAAACCGCAACAGTAAAATTCCTTCTATTTATAAGTAAAGGGAAATATCTAAGAATATTTTTACTACACAATTCGAAATACCGAAAATTGGCAACTAGCGCCGGACTATTACTCAGTCATTGATAAAACGGTGACCGCATAACAGTTTGTGCCAATTGCCGGCACCCGCATGCCACTAGAGCTGATTATTACGACACCGGTCAGAGTAAACCGCGTCAAACAAAATAATGGAGTTAATAGAGTTTCGGGGACACTCACAGGAAGGATGGAATGTCGAGCCGAGTACTCTATCTGACTCATAAACATCAGTATGTTTTCCTATTGAAATCATCAGAAGATATCGATGTAACCGTTGAATACTATCAGGTACAACAGATAAGTCATGTCGGCAGTCAAAGACCCTTAACAATATCTTTTTTCGGTACCTAGTTCACGTATTTTTGGTAACCATAGGTGCCTACCTACAGTCAAATCCCTATATCCAGCCAGTGTCTCTGGCACCTAGTTGGTGCAAAATATGACTATAAAAATCATAAGAATTTTTTCATCATTTTTATCTTTTGGATTTTCTCTTTTGTGTTTATTTGTGAAGTTATCCCCAAAGAAGAACAGGTTATTTTCCCGCTTTAATTGAACTAAAACAATTCATTCTTACAGTTGCTCTATACGGTTATTTCGATTTAAAGAATCCATTTGAGTGAGTAGGTACACTAATGGATATTGATTGAAATGTGAAAATGGATACATCCATCACATCACATCACATCTAAGTATTAACATGAAATTGATGATTGCAAGGTATGTTATATGGAAACTAGTTTATGTATCAGTATCAATAAATGCACTCATCACTATCTATGGACATCTATCTATACATTATATGTACTACCATAAATTGTTTCGTTGCATGTTTCTGCTATTAGATTTTAATCTGTGGGCAATTCGGCATAATTTAGAAAGAACTAGTTAGATATTGTATTAATAAATTAGAGTAAAACTTTTTTTAAGATTAAAATATGATAAAAAGAACTTTCGCGTTATTTATAAGTTAAGCTGTAACTGAATGAATAGATTTAAATGTTTTAATTTTTCCTACTCTTTTATCATGGAACTAATAAAAAATAATAATCTAAGGAAATGAAATAATAATATGTCGCATAGCAATAGAGAATTGCAGGAAGCTATAATAATAATAGAGTCAAAGGAATATTTCCACTCCTTTTATTTCATTTACTTCAGATGTACTCCGTTCCTTTCAATTTAACGACACTTATTCATCTTATTCATGCCTTATCACTCATCATTTTCATAAGAAGTGCTCCTATATTGGAAGATTCAATTCTATACCTACTTCACCAGAAATTATCTCTATTTTTAGTACCTACATTCAATTTTCTTATTTTTTTTATTGATAATAAAATATATTATTCATTTTATTCATTTATTCAACAAAAAACAAAAGATTTTAATATACAAAAAGTTGTTATACACTGATTATAAATTATAATGACTTTACATAAATCATTTTTCATAGTTTATGACCTTAACCCATATATCCCCAAGCAGTCACCGGTGACCGCTCTCCACTAACTACATTATAGACCTTATTTCCAACGTTTAGAGACTACTTTTGTATGACCAAATTTAGGAGATGAATTTTAACAGGTTAAACCATATGAAATACCTTTTCGAGTGTTGGTGGCGGAGGTAGTACTACAACCATTTCCATGTTTAAGAACTCACTCTAACGAATTAACGGAATGCGTGCAACACAAGTCTGATTTACAAATGAAAAGGCCATTAGCATAATACCTATACTATTATCAGTTCCATTGCAGAATGCAGTTATGTTGATTAGACCTGATCATGATATGAAGTGTTGCGTGGTTAATGTCTTTAGAACAAAGTGGATATGATCGATATCACATACGACATGACACGAGTAGACGTAACTACAGAGGCGTATATTATTTGTATTTTTTTATGTTAAATTGTAGTTTATTCATCAGAAACATTAACAAGTGGCACACACGCAAAGATATTTTTAAATACATAAGCTGAGATATAAAATATATAGGTAGTAAAATAACGTACTTTTAACATAACAATAGACTCGCATAAAAATGCATTATTTGTTATTGTTAAAATTAAATAGAGGGTTCAGCCGAAATATAAGAATTATTTTAGTATGCTAAACTAACCTTTACCATCGTTATTTATACCACTCAACCACTCACAAGCACTGCTCTATATTATTGATGAAGAATACAAACAAGATGTGTACTAAGCAACAGTTAAAGAAATACTAACTTATTTCAATTTCAAAATACATATTTATATAAAAGTGATAATAAAGTCGTTAGTAACATCCCCAAATGACTTCTTTGTAATTTAATGGAGTGCTATCTCATTATCAATTACTAAATATATGTAAATATAATATTTAGAATATGATTCTTAAAGGGTTTTTAATGGTTATGTGTGTAAAGTAAACAATGGTATAAATAAGTAATGTAGAGTATTTAACATCAATGAAAACTAGACAATAGTGATTATTTCTTACACTAAATATAAAACTTGACTTAGTTTTAAAATCCAATACTGGCACCATTGTAGTTACTAGGGTCAGTGAGTATTGATACTTTTTACTGGTACAAAAAAAAACGAAAGATATAAGCTTAAAATATTCACAAATAGAATTCAGAGACAAAAATAATTTTGATTAAGACTTTGACAGATGGCTAGTTGAGTATATAGATGTTTGGAAAAGAATATCCAAGATAAAAACATGGAAAATAAATGTAATAACTTGAGATAAAAACGTCTGTTTTGATGTCACGGTTTAGATAACCCTAACACGAAAACTTATAGCTTTACGTACGTAACCTCAAAATTATTCTAATATTAGCTCAATCTCTGGTCTGTTTTCATGTAAAGAGAATAACAGTATTTATTATGTTGAATACTCACCCTAGAAAATGTTCTCAAACGATTGATACGAGGATTCGATGGCACATTATTCAGGGAGACCTTCGACATATTTCTTCAGTTATTTTCTTACTTCTCACACAACAACAGAAAATAGAACGTTTAGTCACTTTCCAGCTGGCACTGGCTGGTTTGAAATTACACCAAGTTCAAGGGAAAACAGATGAATATTAACACCTTACTTTACAATAACAAAAGTTTAATTTTGACAGCACAAAAACGAGTTGCACAATCCCATATTTAACAGTTTATGTTTGATATACTGTTCTAATATATACACTGATCGAAATTAATTATGCTTCGAATTTTACAAATAGAGATAACCTTTTTAATTCATTACAAAAACATTGGAAAATTAAATAAATTCAATTTGACAGATGTGCTTACGAGTCTGTGACGTTTCGTTTCACAGTACGCACGCGGTTAGACCGTTCTTCCTGCCGCCAGGCCGACAACTGCTAAACGTCAAACAAAAACGCGCGAAGTGCGTATGTACGGCGCGAAAATTGTTTTCGAGCGCATGTCTTTTATAATATTTCCACATTCATTATACTTGGTGATTAAATACCTCGTTAAGCACATTAAAAATTCCGTCAACAGTTTATTGTTGACCATAGATTTAATGGCAGATTTATTAATAGCAATCAACAAAGAATTACTTTCAGTTTTCATTCGGTCAATCTGTTTCGTATACAATAATTATTATATTTTTTATGTTATATTGTATATATTAGTTTGTGTAATGTATTAATAATTTTCTTTTTACTGCATTTGTGGCTGGTTTTTGATATGTACCATGGCCTGAAATAAAGGAATAATAAATAAATAAACATTATCTACCTATTTGAAAAATTCTATGGTCTAACATTTGTTTATTACTTAAAGAATTGTTATTAAAATACTGAATAATACCCACAAGTCTACCTAAACTCTAAAGATAACCAGAGGTTTAGCGTAAGCAGGATATTCTATTTATAATCCGGGCTCTCATTGAATTATACGGATTCATGACGAAGGGCAATTTTCGATTGCTCCCTTTTAGGCGTAGGTCGTAAAATCCTACTTGGTTTTATTTCCTTGTTGTCGAGGTATAGAACAATTGGTTAGATTGTATGAATATGGTTAGCTTCCAAATAATGATATCTTTAATCTTTACAGTTAACTATATAATAGGCCATGCTATACGTAACTTAGGCATCTCTTAGGTAAGTCACGGGGCACCCAACTACATAAGGCCAAAAATACTTAGGGTTAGGCACGTGACAAGTTAGTCAATGATATACGTATCTATAGCATTTTCTTGTCACCTACAATTCTTTGTTCACTATTTTTATCCTAAAAAGACCTTCTAAAGTCTTTTTTAATGCCCCGAAAGCTTTTGAATTAGAAACTTAAACCTTCCACCTTTCGACCTTTCGGCCTGACCGAGGCACATAAAAATTAAATTAGTAAAAACACTAAACAGTAAATGTCAGTAAACTGCTTTAAAATTTTAAAGCTATCAAAAGCGTGATATAGGTCCCTACGTACTCGTGTTTTTAATTGAACCGGTTCAATTTTGGTCGAGATTTTTCAATCCATTCATCCTTTGTTTTCGAAGCTCTTAATTTTTTTTATCGTTTTGTGTGCGTAATAAAACATCGTCGAAGTAGGTACCTACATAATAAACGTGTCTACACCACACGTGTCATTCTTATTGATTTTCTATATCTGCAGAAAGAAGAAAATAAAACAGCTGCGGACTACTTAAGTAACGATTTTCTGATGAATAAAAACTTAGGACCTAAGTATATTTACCTAACAAGAAAATTGTAACTGAAATAATACGATTAAGTAATATTTAAATAACTATAAAGCTACTGCTTTAGAAGCGAAAGTAAAACCTATATCAATTAAAAAGTTAGCTTACTCGTTGAAATTTCAAGAACCTAAGTACGTACACCTATAAAAGCTACAGAATGTGTACCCTGACTAATGTGCCTATTACGTAAATGATTTTATGAACACATTAATGTTAAATAATTTCAGCAATTAGCTCAGTTTTAAAGTTAAAAGCCTCATTAACATTGAACGTCTGATTAAAAGTTTTCTAATGCGTGAATGCGGCTCATTTTGTGTGTGGAAAAAGAAAGTTTTCTGGGTAGGACTTACCAGTGATTTTTCCGTGGGATTGACACGAATGCGTGGCTCTGAGTCTTCGTCTTCAGGCGTGCATTCGGCGCCGGCTGTTTGGCCCATGGTGACGGTTTCTGGGCGTGTGGTGTGGGCCGAAGCGGGGCCGCGTAGAGCAGCCCGCGCGTCTGTCGCGCGTCCACTGCCGCGCCGCCTTGGCTCCTCACAATTCACACGTATGGCGGGGAAAACTATCGACATTAGAAAAAAGTTTGTGAAAATGTTTCGCTGTCACGGCATTTGAGTTGGTGCTTGTAGATAGTAAAGGAGTTACCTACTTATTCTGTAGGTACGAAGTTTGTATACTTTATGTACCTACTTACCTAAATGCTATACCAAAACTTGGATAAGTACATATTGACAGATCTTAAGAATACTACTGTAACTAGATACCTAAGAAGAAAGTTCTGAAAAAATATAATGCAATTATCTATGTAGGCACTTATATTATATTATTTTAAGGAACTTGCAGTTTTTTAAGTGTGAGCTTCTTCCGTAAGATAATTATAATTGTCCTAATCCAACGATAAGATTATCTTACACTGACACTCACACTTACACTTACATTACAACAGTAAATTAAACTTAACTCCAACAAAAAATCGTCAAACATCACATTTGCCTATGTAAGGAACAAAAAAAGTAACAAACCGTTGTCCCTAATAACGGTTTATCGATACCAACCCATCCCTAAAGGTTGGCGCGGTCGATACAGCGAGCGCAGGTCCGCAACATACAGCTGGGACCTCTGACAGTTCGAACATGCCAACTTAACCACTTATGTGTTTTAAACGTTTGAAAAAAGAATAGAACATGCAGAAAAGATGTTTAAAAAAATAAATTGATTGCCCACGTAGAAAAAAATGTGATTTTACAAGTAGACCTAATCTGTCCATCCGTCCCTGGGTAATGAGTAATTTTCCAAGGGGGTGGATAAAACTCATATATGATATTAACTTATATATGATTTAATTAAAGCGGCTTAATTAAACTAAGTCAATAAGTTATTGTATATTATGTAAACTGAATTTATTATAATAATTAAGTAAAATTCATTAATCAAAGCTTATTGGCTTTATTGTATTGAAAGTAAGTAATTCCCATTCTCGTTTAAAGTATTGTTTTTTCCTAAAGTCCAAATAAGTAATTGCTTATAAATTGATAACTATATTTCAAAAGTATCTCCTTAACTTGTCAAACAACAGACTAATATAGTTAATCTAATAGTTAAAATGTTGGACCAACAGTGCCTCAGTCTCTCCGACTCATTGCATTGCAAACTGCAACAAAACGTGCCGCGAGTTCAATTCCCGCACGGAATAAATATTGGCCCTAGTAATATTTTTAAAAATTATATATTGCGAAAGTACAGTACTGTGTATTTAATTATTGGTCATTTCGTAACATAAAAAAAAATGTGTTGTGCATACGAACGTAAAAGCTTATTACCGACTTCATTTGGACTGTTACAAATTTCTTACAAAATTTAAAAAAGTAATTATATTATTTATCTGTTCTATTTCTGCCAAATTTTGAAATAAATCTTTTTAATTTTCCACATTCAACGACTAATGTAATTTAACTTTTTGTAACATTTAGCGACATCTGGTATTTATTAGCAGAACTATAATGATAACGCCATCTACAATTACCGTTATTAATAATAGTAAACGATTATAGATGGCTCTGATGGCTTATAAACAGCCTCAAAGAAATAATATAGGTACTTACAAAAAGTCGTAAGATATAAAAATAAATAGGTAAAATTAAGAGGTTATTTTGTCGCACTAACTTAAACTAAGTAATAAGAGCATAGTATATGTATTTGTAATTATTTAAATCTCAAAACGTATTTGCGTGTTTTTTTAGGAACAAGAAATTACCGTAGTTACCTAAGTACCTACCTACTTGTTCCAACAAATCCACTTTAGTAGGTAGGAAGTACCTAAATAAATAACCTATGTAAATTCACAGAAACCTAGGCATTGTGTCATTATGAAAACATCAGTCTACTTAGATACCTATTCTGACAGCTGATAGATATCGACGTATTTACCCATCAATCATCGAAACATAATTTTAGTAAGTAATTACCTATACTTATACCATATCTACAAATGTTATTATATACGAAAATATAGGTACTCCGCCTAATTGCAAACACAAATATCGGTGTTATTGAATCAACTTACACTTATTTTTAATTTGATAAGGTATGGGTAGGTATGGGTACTTCATAGTAAAACAGTTGTAACAAATTGTATTAATTCATTCATCGAGAGTTCCATCAAACTCTTAATTATACTAATGGATTTTTTATTTCATTAAACGATATAACTCAGTGCTGGCAAAAACTTTAGTACAATATCAGCTTTGGCATAGGTATACAAAAACGGACGTCCTTCCCGGTTCCCCTAAGCGAAATGGCTAAACAAAAATTCATCGATTCAAAGTTAGAGAACCCGCGAGTATACAAGAATGCGTTGTGTAATGTGATCTACTCAATAAAACCGTTATTATTCATCGAATACCTATATGGAATATACAGATTTTACTTCACTTCTGGAGAGCTTCGCCTATGTAATCGGAAAATGAAAACTTACAGCGTTTTAACTATTATTAGCTTCCTCATCACAATCCTCGCTTCTATTGACTTCAAGACCCTCATGTCTGGCACAGCTAAATCCGTTGTCGTGATGGAAGAAATTCCCGTGTTCGTAGTCCTCATCCAGTACACTACATCCACAATAACAGCTTCTTTCCTAGTCAACTCAGCCAACATCGGCATTTTCAATAAACTTGCCAAAATAGACGCAGTGTTGGAAGCAGAATCAATCAGTGACTACTACAAAAGATCCCGTATGGAAACCTATGGATTTCTATTTTTTCTAGTTTTATCTCATTTAATCAATATCATAATAGAATTAGTGACCGCAGAAGACGTTACAGTACATGCATTGATCGTTCTTCCTTTATACTTCATACAAAAACTGGAAATAGTAGCTTTTTGCAAGTACATTGCATTGGTGAAACGCAGATTGGTATTGATAAATGACCATTTGAAAGTATTTGTTCAAGAGCAAGAGAAAAAGAAGAATAATAAGACAATATTTAGTGTATTGAAAAGTAATCCTGATCCCAAAGAGAATGTTGAAATCAAGTTTATTGGTCGAGCCGTAGATGGCAATACCAAAATACGGGATCTAGCATCGATGTACGATGTGATTGGAAGGATTTGTTCAGTGATCAATGAAGTGTTTAACTTCCAGATATTTATGACCCTTGTATCAACATTTACTTATGTGGTAATAACGATATGGTCTTCATTGTACTACTATCGGACGCCTGCAAGTAATTCAGGAGAACTGATTAACACTGCTATTTGGTGTTTCAGCGCAATCTATACTATTGGTGTTATGTCATTGGCTTGTGAACAATTGCTTCTAGTACGAAATGAGACTAGAGTACTAGTAAACAAGATTATAATGAACTATGATCTCCCGAACTCCATGAGGGTGCAGGCTAAAGCGTTCATGGAGCTGGTCGAAGCTTGGTCGTTACGTATTTACATTTACGACCTCTTTTCAGTCGACATAACTTTGATGTTAAAGTTCATTAGCGTTGCCACTACATATTTGATTGTCATTATACAAATTTCTCATTTCGTTTAAATCAAGGGCAATTCTAAAAAATTATAGGTCTTCACCTACTGTTATTACTGCACATTAACTGTGGGATTTAGCAATGATCGCTTTTTTAATAAATGGTGAAGATCGATTAGGTTTTATTGCCCCAGAATAAATTATCTAATATTTTATACTTTTCCGTCTGGCCAATGACAAGGACCAATTCAAAAAGTTGACGGCAACCTTCAGGAATGAAGTGGCATCATAAGAAGAAGAAGAATATTGACAGTATTTTTGTATAAAGTTACTACATAATACGTAATAATACGTATATACTCCGGTGTATACGTATTCAAAATTGTGTAATTAATTTTATTGTCCTCGAAAACTGTTAAATCAATATCTTTTTTTTAATTTATGTAGGTTAAATATTTCAATGAACTACAAACGATGAGAAATGTATTCAGTATTTATATGTTTCTATAGCAACTAGCATGCGTAACATTTGTTCTATAAGCACATATTTCTTACTGTAGTAAATGAGTACATAATAATTGAAAGCAAGTAACCATGTTTCTGACATTCACTGAGTTCATCTCACCTTACATAGATGAAGCGTTATATCTTCTACATTACAATAAAACAAAAACGGTTCTTTTACTTCAAATTAAGATTTCAGAAGCACACGTTTTTATTTTGGCTTTCTGATATTGCATATGAGCTGTCAATAATATCAAAATAATTCTACTAAACCGCTTTGATGTTTTCAGTCGGCCTAGCAAACGGTTAAAGGTCGATATGAAAAAGGTAATAACTTTAATAGTTTATCAAACAGTTTCATGTTTAATAACTTAATAAGTGATATTACTCTTCATTTCTCACAGTCATACATATTGAAGTAGACGTCTCAAAGTGTATCCTTGTATTTATTCAGACAATTTGTAATATGACAAACGCAAAAAGGCAATCAAATAAAACAAACATCGAGGAGACAGAAAACAGTATTGAAGAAAATGGAGTAGAAAAAGTTATGCACATATTGAAACCCATTACAATAACAGAATATTTCTTCGGAATATATAAGTGTCATCTAGTGAACGGGCAGTTGCTGTCGCCAAGCTGGAATATGAAAATGTTTGCGATTTTGTACATGGGAACGTACGGTTCACTGTTCTTGAAAACCAATTACGATCTGAACCTGATAAACCAGATGAGAGGTTTGCAGGAGGTTTCCGCCTTAGTGGTGCTTAGCCAATATGTGACCACATCAGTTTTGGCTGGTTTCCCCGTCTACTCGGTGCCGTACATTCGTATGTACACTTTATTTACAGAATTAGACCAGAAGCTGCAAAGAGAAACTCTCGATGTGTTTTATAAAAAATCGCGCGGTCGAACTTATTTATACTTATGCATACTTTTCATCTATAATTTTTTAAATTTCTTGTTAGACATTTTCAGCGAAACTAACTACGCATGGGCGGTCATAATATTCCACATATATTTCTTTCAAAAGTTAGTAGTCTTGTCATTTTCAAATCATATCAATATGATAACTTGTAGACTGGAGGTTATTAACAAATGTTTAAAAACGTTTGTTTTCGAACAAGATATCAGACAGACCACAATATTTATTATGAAGAATAGGAAGAAGGAAATGGAAGACAAAATTGATTTTATTGGACGTCCATCAAAGAGCAATATGCAAATCCGAGACTTGGCACGAATGTATAACATCATGGGAAAGATTAGTTTTCTGATCAACGAAGTTTACAACTTTCATCTTTTCATGATTCTGATAACTGCATTTGCATACATTATATTTACGATATGGACGGCACTTTACATTTATCGTATTCTTGAGTTTTCTGTAAAAGATATTGTGATTCTTACCATTTGGTGTATTGGCGCATTTATCAACCCTGCAATATTCGCCTTTGTTTGCGAGACGCTACTTCGAGTGGGTAATGAGACAAAGGTTTTTGTAAACAAAATAATAATGAACTATGATCTACCAAGGACCATGAGAATCCAGGCTAAAGTGTTCATGGAGCTTCTCGAAGCGGGTATTTGTTTATGATTTGTTTTCTGTAGACATAACAATAATATTAAGGTTTATAAGTGTTGGGACGACATATTTGATAATTATTATTCAATTATTTCATTTGATTTAAATATTCTGTAGTGCATTGGTGCGTCCGCAACTGGTATCACTCACGGACGGCGGTGCACTACAAGATTCTTATTCAATATTGTTCTTATAAAATGTACTTTTAAAATGGAAATAAATTATATTCCTAAATCAGTTTTGTTTCATTTATTTTAACCGCTTGAATGCCTGTATATGAGACACAATAAAAATACATTGTGTCTCGCCTGGATCCAGACGTTTAGACACTCGAAAGGTTAATTAATCACCTTAAAGAAAAACTTTGATCAATTAATGACTTTGATATCAAAATAAAAGATTAAATTATCGAAAGACATACAAATTCTAACAGAAAAATATTCTACAGAGAATGATGCCAACCTATATTAGCTTATAATAATTTGAAACCGAACACTAATAGAAATCCTATTCCTGAAATGGGAGTTAGGTATACCACAGAATAAATATTTAGTTAATACAAGTGCTTCCATCATGAATTGTCATTGTATATAGTATTATTATGTACACCTAACATGGACCCTCCATCTAAGGGAATAGTATGCGTGATACCTATAACAGAGACTGTAGTAACATCGTACACCTAACAGGCACAACTCCGACATGGCGTCGTTTCGAATTTGCTGACCTACCGCTAGCCACCGCAGACCGCGCGCTGACGGCGAGTTGTAAGACCGCCGCTTAGGTGTGCGATGACCTTTAAAGAGTCCACACGTAGGTCTGTATGTGATATATTCGTCGTCGCCAATATAACCTATCAATTACAAGTCTGTATTGATGGAACTAATAACTAAATGCTCGTCCTGCCCATTTATCAAAATAGGGCAGGATTCCGTAGGATGAGAGATGTTCCTAGCTTTAATAAAGAATACTCTTTTTTTGATAGGATAGGAAGCATGTGAGAAAATTCCTCGTCTGAAGGTAAGCGATCAGCGCCGCCCATGAATACTCACTACACCAGAGGAGTTTAGTCGATAACCGAATCTGAAAATGATAATCAGTCCATTCAAAATAATAACACCGCAATTCAGTTAAGACTAGACTGTCTGTCCTAATCTAGAGGTAGTTTAGAAACACCAAAACAAAAACCACAAATGACAACAAGTCACAAAGTCAATAAATTTTATTCTCATTCATTTGATCACGACCATGATGAGTGACCACTTCATTATCGTAATGGAAACTTATTTAACTAATCATTGTTACTTTCAATTTTATATTGCGTTGGAATTCAATGCTAACAAATAGATACGAAGTACCGGACGTCTTTTAAAAAACCTTATTGAAGCTCTCGTGTCTGATGGAAGAAGTAAAAGAAGGAGACAATGAATCGAATGGAGAGAAGAAAAACGCCAGCGTTAACGAAAAGAAAAAAATCATAGCAATATTCAACAATTTTAAACCAGAAATTTTAATAGAGTACTGCTTCGGTATCTACAGATTTCAAAACATCGATGGAGAACTACGCCCACCAAACTGGAAAATGAAAGTTTGCGGAATCTTCATTTTCTTTATATATACCATTGTGTTTTCTTGGTTTATGTTCTTTGTTCCAGATCCAGAAGCTTCGAATTCATTAGAACAGAGTGAGATCATGACAACTCTGGACTCCATCCCCTCCTTCGTCGTTCTTTTCCAATACGCAGCTCTGATAGTAACCACCAACTTTTTCAGCTCAATGAACATCCGCATCATCACTTTGCTTGCAGAAGTAGACAAAACGTTACAATTAGAGATCTGTACTTGTGACTTCTACAAAAAAATGAGTTCTCGTATCAGTAAATTCTTGATATTTATAACTATCTCACATGTAGTCAATGGCTTGATGGATCTCATCACTGTCGCAGATAGAGCTTGGGCGATAACCATTTTCCCACTATACTTTGTTCAAAGATTCGAAGTATTCATTTTCTGTGCATACGTACTTGCTGTAAACGGGAGGTTGGCTGTTATCAATAACTATTTGAAGGAGTTTAATCAAGAACAGGACAAGAAGAATGTCACAGTTTTTACAGTTAAAGACACGAAAATAAAAACAGAAAAGTCTTTTAACTATATTGGGCGTCCATCAGTAAGGAATATGAAAATACGCGATCTGGCAACGACGTACGATAACATTGGGGAGATTTGTTTCATGATGAACGACGTTTTTAACTTCCAAATCTTTCTGACCCTCGTGTCTGCATTCATTTACATTGTTATAACTATTTGGACGTCGCTAAGTTTCTATCGTGCAACAGCTTATAGCGCAAACACACTGATAAATAATGCAATTTGGTGTTTTTACACTATTTGCAATGTTGCCACTATGTCTTTTACTTGTGAACGACTCCTTATTTCTCGCAATGAGACTAGGATACTAGTAAACAAGATAATTATGAACTATGACTTGCCGAAGACGATGAGGGTGCAGGCGAAAGCGTTCATGGAACTAGTTGAGGCTTGGCCGCTGAGGATTTACGTCTATGACATGTTTTCAGTTGATATTAAACTTATGCTGAAGTTTATTAGCGTTGCAACGACGTACTTGATTGTTATCATACAGATTTCGCACTTCGTTTAAATTGTTATTGATATGTATTTAATTGGAGTGTTATAGACACCCTACAAAATTATTATATCAGGACAACCTTTTGGAATCAGCCGTTGGCTGTCAACAAGGCGATCCCCTTGGGCCAGTGATTTTTAGCCTGGCCATTAATCCTATTATACGACAGCTAAATTCTAAATTTAATGTGTGGTACCTCGATGACGGTACCCTGAGAGGCGATGCAGATACAGTTTTAAATGATTTCCAATTTTTAAAAAACGAACTTCATGCTATTGGCCTTGACCTAAATTATTCCAAGTGTGAGATATTTTTACATGACTCTACCGACAGACAGATCATATCAAAATTTACTACTTTTGCGCCTAATATCTCGGTTGTCGATAAATGTTCGCCTCGCCTCCTAGGTGCGCCCGTCTTCGAGGACTCTTTTCAAAGTTTTATTGATGAAAAAATTCAAAATTTTTCTGTCGTTTCAGATAGACTGTATCGCATTAGAATGCATTCGGCCTATATATACTATTATCCGTTTTTGTTGTTTTGGTCCCAAATTTATGTATTATCTGCGCTCGACCCATCGCTGGTCAGCACCCCTTCTTTTGGGAAAAATTGACCGAAGCATTAGACAAACTTTATCCTTAATTTTGAATGTGGCTCTCGACGACCGAGCCTGGACACAAGCTACTCTGCCTGTCCGCATGGGTGGGCTTGGCGTCCGTAAAATTTCCAGTGTAAGCCTACCAGCTTTCATATCTTCCGCCCATGGTACTTAATTTTGATGTACCATTTTTAGTGGAAGCTGTGAAAGCTTGGCAAATCGCTTGCCTAAATATTGACCCCCCCGTCAAATCTCTCTCCCAGAGACAATGGGACGAGCCGCTCTGCAGGAAAGTGAATCTGTTGAACTCCGCTTGTTCAACTGCAGAGCGCGCTCGCCTTTTGGCTGTGGGTGAGTGGGAGTCAGGGTTATGGCTTCTTGCTTTGCCTTCGTCCAACTTAGGTACTTTGTTGGCCGACACCACATTCCGCGCTGCAATTTGTTTAAGGCTTGGGGCTTCATTTTGTTCACCTCATCGTTGTCGTTGTGGTGAAGATGTCAACAGCCTTGGACACCACGGCTTGTCGTGTAGCCGTAGTGCGGGTCGTTTTGCTCGACACGCGAGTATTAATGACATAATTCGTCGAGCTCTTGTCTCCGTTGGCGTGCCAGCTACTTTAGAACCTAATGGCTTGGTACGCAACGATGGCAAGAGACCCGACGGTATGTCATCATTCCCTTGGAAGATGGGTAGGCCTTTAGTATGGGACGCCACTTGCGTTGATACTCTGGCGCCATCCCATCTTCCAAACTCAGCGTGTCGAGCCGGTGCTGCCGCTGCTGCTGCCGAGAACCTCAAACGGCGAAAGTATGATAGCCTGATGGGCAATTATGCTTTCGAACCGTTTGGGGTTGAAACTTTAGGGCCGTGGGGCCCAAGTGCACATCTTCTTTACAAAGATATTGTAAGGAGGATGGTTGACACTTCCGGTGATCGAAGGGCTGGCTTCTACCTTGGACAAAGGTTAAGCATTGCCATTCAACGTGGTAATGCTGCCAGTGTTTTGGGCACCCTACCTCACGATAATGATGAGGAAAATTTTTTAAGGTGTAAATATTTTAGTTCATAGTTATTTATATTTTAAGTTGTATATATTTTCATTTAGTTATAGTTAATATTAATTGTATATACCTCTATAATAAATTTTCATAGATTTAATTAATTATTAAATTGGTGTGTTAATAAAATAATTCGCACAATACTCAAGTTGTGAAATCTAAACTTTGTAATATCACCGTAATTTTCAGATTTGTTGAATTTACGTATTTATAGTTTTGATTGATTTATGCGTTTTTTTTTAAATTTTAATAACAATAAATATATTTTACGTTGAATTAATGTTATATTAATTTTTATCATATTTCCACTCTATTTAAATAAATTCAGCTATTAAAGTAACATTAAAAACATAGACAACCAGTTCCATTAAGTCTAAAAGAGCAATGTGACTGGAGTTCGATTTTCAAGTCGGACAATGACTTATTTATTTTTCAGATTTTTATTTTTTAGTCTTGCTACGTATGATATAATTAATTGCCAAAAGGTGTTTTGAACTCCATAGAAAATAATTTGTGGCCCATTACTACTGCTAAAAACTTCTCCTGACCTGACGATTATGTTTTTATAATAACTATCGTGAGACATACTAAATTAAGTAAAAAAGGGGGTTACTCACGTGAACATATATACTGAGAAAACTAGTAGAGCTACTAGTTTCGAACCACAGAGGGATTCTTCCTCATGAGCAGCGAGCGCGGTCGCGGCGACGTCGCGCAGCACACCGAGTGAGCCCCGAAGAACCCCTCTGTGGTTCGAAACTAGTAGAGCTTTTCTCGGTATATTCACGTGACTAACCTGCGTTTTTACTTAACCTGACGATTAATTAATACTTGTAGATGTTAAGAGGTGATAAAGATAAGAACAAGTAGAAAGATGAAAAAATAGAAGCAATATTTCATGTTAGATTACAGGTTCATGCAATATCATAAATTGTGGTGTTCTTTTTCTGGATGAGGTTAGTTCAAACTCAAACTCAAAAGCATTTATTTCAATTAAACCATAATTTGGTACTTTTGAAACGTCAACAAATATGAGATATATAATAGTCTGTCAGTCTGTCCGTCAGTGAAGCTAGGCGCTCGTTCCAAAATGTCGATTCGAGTGGAGAAGAACGAGCAAGAAACTCCATTCGTTACTCTTTTAAAAAAAAGTCTGTTTTACATTGCTCTGATACATATTCCAATATTGTACACACATGTGAGAATAATGTAAAGACATACCTGACGCAACATACAAATAACAGAACATACTAAAATATAAAAAAAAACAAAACCAAGAAAAAGAGAAAACAAATATCTTAAGTCTGACATGGTCCTCACATATGTATACTGACAATCCATATAAAATAGTGCTTCTATACAAGAAAAAAATAAAAAATATACTCTTGTTTAAATAAAGAAAGAAATGCTCGATGCCACAAGAAAAATAGATTGCCTTCATCGGAATCAAAGTGTTAAATTACCTATAATCGTAATCTGAACTAGGTACTGACTACATTTGAGTATTGTCCAGTGGAGCCGAACCAACACGCTGCCAAGCATTCCTATCCTCAAGATAATCAATCACCCTGTAGTACGCTTGTTTACATAATTCGCGCTTAATATATGTTTTAAATTTACTTTCATTTAGATCTAGTATGCTATTTGGTATTTTATTATAGCATTTAATACCTAACCCCATAAAGGATTTCTGCACCTTGGACAGTCTGAATTGCAGTACAGCTAACTTATTCTTGCCTCTAGTATTAAGATTGTGTCTATCGCTTCTTTTTTCGAACAATTGCCTATTCTTTCTTACATACATTATATTTTCATATATGTATTGACAGGGCACTGTTAAGATGTTTATCGTTTTAAACAATTCTCTTAGCGATTCGCAACGGCGTAAGTTATATATTGCTCGGATAGCCCGCTTTTGAAGAATAAAAATTGATTCTATTTCTGCAGCTCGACCCCACAACAAAATGCCGTACGACATAATGCTGTGAAAGTAACTAAAATAGACAAGCCTTGCCGTATCTACGTCCGTGAGCTGTCTAATCTGTCTAACTGCAAAAGCAGCTGAGCTTAATCTCCCCGAAAGCGCCTTTATATGCGGGCCCCATTGTAGTCTATTGTCTAATGTAATGCCTAAAAATACCGTCTCGTCGACAAATTCTAACTTTTGGCCGTTTAAAACAACATCACAATCATTACTTCGGACGTTTGGTAAACTAAATTTAATACATTTTGTTTTTTTCTCATTAAGCGCTAGATTATTAATGGTGAACCAGTTTTGCACTCGAAGAATGGAGCTGTTTACGTCGTCAAGATTATTAGCACGTCGATCTATTTTAAAAATTAATGAGGTATCATCTGCAAAAAGCACCATTCTTGGTTCATTCTTGAATATAAATGGCAAATCATTTATATAGACTAAAAAGAGAAAGGGACCCAATATTGAACCCTGTGGAACGCCCATATTCATCGTAGAGCCCTGCGAGTTAATATAAAACCATTAACATGAACCTTTAATTGCCTATCTTCTAACTTCTAACTAGTTATTAACTGGCTACCGTAAACTCTGTCTATCGTAACAAGTAAAATTTATTAAAAATAAATATGTCTTGGTATCGATTTACATTAAAAAATACGTTTAATTATAGACCTCGTTATGAATATACCACGTGTAAAAGACAAACTCATTAATGATATTAGAGTAAGCCATGGAACATAAGAGGTTTAGGTAGAATGAATATTTTATGTAGAAGTAAGACTTCATTAAAATAATGGAGTATAACATAAATAAAGCCCTGACAAGAAAATAATATTAGTCACATTCAAATACTCAACTACGAACAAACGTTTCAGTTCTTTAAAAGCTAAAAAAATTGAGGCAACTATCACCATGGAAGCAGAAAAAGAAGATAAAAAGAAATCTCCAGGAGAAAAGAAGAAAGTAACAGATGAAAGCGAGAAGCAAATTGTGGAATCCATAAACGTAATCATATTTATTGAATACATTCATGGCATTTTTAGATTCTCTCTAGTAAATGAGAAACTACGTACACCAGATTGGAAAATGAAGGCGTTCACTGTTTTTATTATAGCCGCTTTTATTGTATTATTCACTACTTACTTCTTACTGCCAACTGATATCACGCATTATGACAGTGAAAATTACGTTCAGGCTGCTGATAAGGTGCGCATCATCATACTTTTTATCCAATACGCAGTTTGCACCTTCACTGCTTCTTTCCTCGTCAACACCAACAACATCCGCATTATAACTACCCTTGCTAACTTGGATAACATGTTGCAAGTTGGAAAATCCAAAAACTTCTATAGCAAGTCACGTTGGGAAACTTATAAGTACATGGTTCTTGTCATTATCAGCCAACTGGCTACCAGCATACTAGATTTTGTTGCTATCGGAGATGTTGCTTGGGCAATAGCAGCTACACCTTTAAACTTTATCCAAAAACTAGAAATTATAACTTTTTGCAAGTACGTGGACTTCTTAAGACGCAGACTGCTAATGATCAACAGCTATTTAAAGACATTTGTCGATGAACAAGATCAAGAAACTGCTACAGTCTTTACTATACGATCTAGGAATGTGGACACCACAGAAAAGTTTAATTTTATTGGACGTGCGTCTGATAACAATACTAAAATAAGAGATGCTGCGAAGATGTATGACGTCATTGGGCAAATATCTACCATGGTTAATGAAGTGTTCAACTTCCAAATCCTGACAATCCTCATGAGTACTTTTGCCTTTATCATTATTATCATGTGGACCTCTCTATACTACTACCGATCAGCCATAAGTGATTTGAGCTTACTGATGAATGTTATAGTATCTTCATTCTTTTGGATTTGCTATGTTGCTATCATGTCGATTGCCTGTGAACGACTGCTTCTTGTCCGCAACGAAACGAAGATTCTTGTGAATAAGGTGATCATGAACTATGATCTACCTAAGACGATGAGGGTGCAGGCTAAAGCATTCATGGAGCTTGTCGAAGCTTGGACTCTACGTATCTACATTTACGACATGTTTTCAGTTGATATTACATTGATGTTAAAGTTTATCAGTGTTGCGACCACTTATTTGATTGTTGTTATTCAAATATTCAACTTCTTCTAAGCTTGGATTTGTATTACTCTCGCACTTTAGTGTATGCAATTTGTGTGAGTGTATGTACGAATTTTCAAATAAAAATATTGTACTTGGATATATATTTTTTTAATTTTCACTTATTTTATGGTCACAGGTATTACAAAATTATATAGAATTATTATATACTAAAACTTAATTACAATTTTTCAAGATCATCTATGGGTAGTGCGTCAAAAAGTCGTTTTACGTTTTTCATTATTGATTGGACGCCGAATTCGACCATAGGAGTACCAAATTCTTCAGCCACCATTTTCCAGTTGTTATTCATGAAGTCGAGGACAGCGTTACCTGGGAGATTGTCTTTATTTATGAGTTCAAATGAATTTTACCTTAAAAAATTATTATATTTAATAAGACAATAGGCTAAATTTAATTATGACTCATAGTTGCTTAATAGAAAATAAATATTAGTAGATTACGTTACATAGAAACAATTAAAAGCTCTGTAGGAAGAGAAAACATCAGGGAATCTAATTTAGTTAATTGGTAGACCAAAAATGAATACATGAAACGAACATGAAGCCTACATTACTAAAAACAAGTTTAAACAAATTAAATAATACTCACTCATTTCGGGGCTTCCCTTGAACAGGTTAGTCATGCTGTACTTGACTCTGCCATCATAACCGTGTTCGATTCTGGAATCCTTGATATCGAAGTACCGACGTCCGTCTGACCTTACAACTGACCCCAGTTGTAAAAGACTATGCAGTTTAAGGTTTCCTAAAATGTATGGGTATAAAATTAACAAAGGTTGCTAATTGAGGAAAAAAGTTCGTGCATTATTTTAGTATTGTTTCATATGATAATGTTTGTAACAAATTAACAAAGACTAGAACGATTAACTGTTTATAAATGTTTGGTAAATCATAGTTAGTTTTAATTTGGTTTTAAAATTTAATCGAAATTAATGTCAGTTAACGTTTTCAATTTTGAAATTGAGGCAGACATAGGTACACATAACGAAATAATTGAAATCATAGAAATATAGGTTTGGTGATACTTACTGCACTTAATAACGGAATCTCCATCTCCATTTATGGGGAACAATAGAAGTCTTCCAGAAGATCTGTACTTTCCTTTGATAGTCAGATTACAATGCATCTGACTCTCAAATAAACCTCCTCCATAGCTGTAAATACAATTAATAAATAAACCATCAGATCAGGATATCGTTGAACTTTATGAAATGTATCTTAGACGGATATAGTAGCAAAAAATATACTACAAATTAAGTGTTGAATTCATCCGATTACACAAAGTTTATAAAGAGAATTATTAGTCATCGACAATTAACTGTGCAGCAATTTTAGAAATAAAGTTAAAAACTGACAATGTTGTATAAAAATCCAGTTTTGCACCAATATGCACATCCTTTAAGAAGCAAATGCTTTGAAATAAAATAGATTTAAAAACTTTTACATCGAATGGTACAGAAATTCTCACCTTGCATAATCCACATTGCATGTCTTCAATCCTTTAGCGTACCCATTGCTAAAGGCTATGTTGAGACCACCAGGTAGTTTCAATTGTAGCTTCTTCAGTTCGTAAGGATCCAAAGACTCGATGCCTAAGTCAGGGATTCCATCAGCAATGGTCGGTAAGGCTGCTTGCACTGTTTTCCTTAAACATTCTGGTGATAGGTCTCTGCATGGTCTTCTGAATGATACTGTAATACAAGAATTTTAGAACAAAATAAGTAAAATATTAAAGCTTATAATGCAACCAATGACGCAGTCTAAATAGTACACAAAAGAGAAAACTTACTTGTATAAGCTGACGATAATCCAATAATCGATGCGAGTGCAACACTGTAAAATAACACGTCACCAACCATTTTTTCAAATATGTTTAAAATTAAGAGAAGGTAAGGACTCCAGTAGAGTAAATTCAGAACTGATAAACCTAATACTGCCCTTTCAATTTATATAGATACTAATGATGTACAATTAGAAATAATTTGCATTAATTTCACAAATGACACCATAAGTTAATTAAAATTTCATGCGGGTATGAATAATAGTATTGCAATATCCTTAATGGTTTAAATAAAAATGCGTTTTAAGTCTAATTAGTCTTTATTCGGGGAATGTTATATTACTACTGCTTCTGCCTTGTTCTTTGTCAGACTTATCTTGGTCAGGCTTATCTGTTTCTATTTTATCTTTGTCAACTTTATTTTTGTCAGTCTCATCTTTGTTAGATTCAACTTTGCCAGATTTATCCGTTTCAGACTTATCTGATATAATTTCATGGCCTGGACCAAACCTAGAATCTAAATCGAGATCTTCATCTTCATCGTCAGGATTCTTAGTTGTATGTGGTTTTTTTGTTCCAAATATGTCATCTAGTACATCAGGTGGAATGGTAAAACCGAGCGTTGTAGACCATTTGGGAGTGACTGGCGGAGTATTGGTGGTCGGTTCTGTTTTCCAAGTTTGAGTCACCTCCTTATTGCCATCAACCTCAGGAGTGGTAGGTCGGAGATCAAATTCGTCGGAACATCTTGATTTATATTTAAATCTCACGTCTGAAACAAAGATATATAAGTTAGTGAACCAAACAAAAAAACTAAAAAAAAAGACTAGTAGACGTAAATTTTTACTTTAGTGAATTTAGTACTTGTTTTTGATAAAAAAAAACTTGTTTACTTACCTACACCACAATATTTAGAACACTCCAGATTTCCCATATTAGTGTAAGTAAGACCGTCTGTCCCGCAGACTGGGTCATACTCAGATGTTACGGGGCAATTCCGTATACAAGTCACGACATTAGGAGGCAGAGTGACTGGAGGAGGTTCAATAGTCGTTGGTGGCTTAGGGGTCGGTGGTTGAGGTGTTGGAGGCTGAGGTGTTGGTGGCTGAGGTGTTGGCTCTAAGGTGCATG
Organism: Spodoptera picta; assembly: GCA_038387885.1. Lineage (NCBI taxonomy): Eukaryota > Metazoa > Arthropoda > Insecta > Lepidoptera > Noctuidae > Spodoptera > Spodoptera picta. The sequence continues at coordinate 3,866,602 of JAZHFQ010000733.1, read as the reverse complement.
GAGCAAATTTAGCTGCCCACACATCTGAAATAAAAATTAATTATATGAAATAGAGTATAGGTAGAATTGCTGTATAAACATTAACAATATGCTACAGGAAGGTAACAAAATTACTTACCAATTCCACACATTTGAGCACACAACAAGTATCCAGGATTCTTGAATGTAACGCCATTTGTTCCACAAACAGGGTTAAATTCTTGTGTTAAAGGACAATTTTTAATACACCTGTGTACATCTGGATCCGGAATGACTCTACCACATGGATTCTTTGTTACTGGTGGTTGCACTGTTGGTGGTGGATTAGTTGATGGTGGAATTGTTGGTGGCGGGTATGTCGTTGGTTTTACCGTCGTTGTAGTCGTCGTTTTAGGCACGAAACCACAAGCAATACACGCTTTGTCACACAAAACTTGGACATCTGCAGACAAACATTCAGTAAAAGTTAAAGTTAAATTAACGTTAAAGTCATTCGCTAAGGTGCTCCCATACAGTAGTTGTTTAACGTTATATCACATTGTGTAACATGATAACAATTTGTAACATACTTTACAACATGTCAAGATACTACTACAAATTTGTTGTAATTTGTTTAAAAACAAATGATAACTAAGTCTCTAATGTTATAAAACTGCTGCGTAGGAGCACCTTAACAGAATAAACTAAATAAAATGCAATTTAAGGAAACTGATAATAAATTTCTCAGAGCGAAGAAAGTATACGAAATACTTATTAAAGAAAAGTCTAACCTTGACCGCAATTTTGAGCGCATCTTAATCGATCTATGTTCATGTAAGTTATAAGGTCTGAACCACAAACAGGTTGGAATGTCGAAGTTATGCGACAACTCTTCATGCAATGTTGGAATTCGGAGAAAGGTGTGGTTCGGCCCACGGGAGGTGTTGGTGAAGGACGAACCGTGGACCCCTGGGTAGGAGGCGAACCATTATCGATGGGCGGTGGGCAAGCAGATCTCCGTCTTATCTCTACGTCTGAAATTAGAAATTATTATTGTATTGTCAGTTAGCACATAAGTATAAGTATTATGCGGTATGATAACTAAGTTCAATTTTTAATCAACAGCTGTTAGTCAGTTAAGCTGTCCATTTTTCTGATTCAAAAAATTTCTCTAAACTGATATGTATCAGAAACCTAAAGGGTACATAAAAATAAACCTAAAATTCAAGTTTTCAATTTATACAAAAATATTATTAATATTTTTTTACTCATACACATGAAAACTAAGTGCACATTATTTTGACTGCAGTAAGTATCATACTGTCTCAACAGCGGCTTATGCGAGAGAACTGATAACTGGGTACTTACTCTGAATTAAGAGTTGAACCTGCATAATTGAATATTTCCTGAATATGAAAAGTTGTTATGATAACTTTAGTAAAATGTAGGAGTGCCTCCAAGTTATTTCATGTCTATAATTGTTTTATAATATTTATAATTTCAACTTACTGACTCCGCAGCTTTTAGCACAGAACAGTTTTCCTTCATTAGGATAAGTTTCTCCATTAGTACCACAGACAGGATTAAACTCAGGCGTCGAGGGACAGGACTCTATGCAACTTTCGATCTCTGGTGATAAGGTAGTAAATACTTCTTCTGCATCCGTAGTTGTTTCAGGAATGACTTCAGTTGTGGGCTCCCATGTGGGCCGTGTGGGCCATGTGGGTCCTGTGGGCCAGGTGCCTGTTGTGGGCCATAGGGGTGGAGCCTTATTTGTGGGAGATGGATGCGGATGAGGGTGAGGGTGAGGATCAGGATGCATAGTTGGCCATGTAGGTTCTGAAGGTACAGTTCTTGTAGGACGGGGTTTTTCTGAGGTCACAGGAGGTATGGTTGGTGGCTCTGTTGGTGAAGTGAATCGAGGATGGTAGGTGGTGATTGGCGGTTCTTTTGTTGGTGACTTTGTTGGTTCCGTTAGTGGTTTAGTAGGTGCAGTTATGGGTTTCGTTGGTGCAGTTGTTGATTGTGTAGTTTTGTCTGGTCTTCCGCAACTGTACAAGAAATATCATGTTGTTATTGTAGTGCAATGTAAATTCTATAAATTGAGATAGGGATGTTGCTAAGTTATTTTCATCTTCTTTAGAAATTTAGCAAAGATCATTTTCGAAATATGTCGATGACGTCACATTTTTTGCTATAATAACATTATTTAAGTAGTAATTAGTAATGCTTATTGTGTGATCCAATTAATTAACGACAATGTAGTTATCTTAATAGCTCGTAAGGTTGATGAGGCATTTTAAAATACCGAGGGGTTCCTGCTATTGGCAAGCATGGGGATATTTATATGATGATGATCCTTTGCTGATGTGTCGTTGTTGTAAAAGAGTGGATTATTTAAGTCCAAAATTAATGAAGGCTCGAGGGTATAAGAATGTTGTCAGTTAACAAATACATTTACCTTGATCCTTTACAAGGTTTGTGCCAATTATCGTCTGGATCATATTTTTCGAAGCTATCTTCACTAGAACCATCGGGCCCACTATGATTTTCATCGGAATCTCCCCACATATGTCCATGGCCGTGAGGTCCTCCAGGTCCATGACCCCACGGATGACCGTGAGGACCGCCGTGTCCCCACGGACCGGGATGACCTCCAGGGCCCCAAGGGCCGCCAGGCCCACCAGGGCCCCAAGGGCCGCCATGTCCTCCATGACCCCAACCTCGTCCGGGGCCTCCGCCACCACCCCCTGGACCGTAACTTTCTACGACTACCAGCCCTAATACTGCAAACGCTTAAAATCATAACTCAACTTAGTCAGGTGCTTATATTAAATTGACAAATTCACATTCAAATATGTGCAGCAATGATCAGATAAAAAATTTAAGTTTTCTAAAGTTTTGCTAGTCTGCAGACTAAGAATTAAAAAATACTAATTGTGGTTACACAATTAATTAACAAACAAATTAAATTAATAATTCTCAACATAATTCCTTCATTAAGTAGATGATAGTGAACTTCCTTCATCTGGGTCTACATATTATGGAATTTAGTTTAAGTTGCAGAAAGGATTCAGGCTAAAAATTATAACTTTACATGCAACATGTCTGCCTCGTTAGCCAAGTGGTCGGAAGTGCGACTACCGGGCAAGGGGTCTTGGGTTCGATTCTCGGGTCGGGCAAAGTATTACTGGGTTACTAGTACAAAGTATTATTGGGATCGGGCAAAGTATTAAAAATCAGTTGTAGCACGGAGTCTAGAATTTTGCCCGGTATATGGCAATAGGCTCACCCCCTATTACATGGGACTCATAACATAAATAGTGAAAAGTGGTTGTTACATTGTACAGTGGCATTTAGTGCCGCAATGTGCACCTCTGCCTACGCATTCGGAGATAAAAGACGTTGTGTTATGTTAACATAACATTACATTACATTACATTCAAGAACATGGGTATAATTTTTCAGCAATAACTTTTAAAGAGAAAAACAGAACAATAAAATTTTGCAACTTCATTATTTGAATGATTAGAACAACGTCAAAACGGTCATACGTTATTTTGAGGGTAATAAGTAGGCAGTTTATTTTTAATGTTCGAAAATCATCGAATGACTGCTCTCGCCTGGGTGGGAGGGTGTGTCAGATTCTTACTGACTAAAAACCACCCTGTTCCTTCTCCTGCACGTCGAACCGGAGCCCCGGTAACCCGTTAGGTTCTCCGCGACAAGTAGGTAGGTGTAACATAAAACTTTAAAGATATTTAACTACATTTTAAAAATACCTATAATATTGTGAAAACATGTAGGTGGTATACTTTAATCAATCAGTCCCTATTTCTATATTTCATAAATAAATACGACTTTGTGTTTGCGTGTCTTTCAAATTCACAAAGAACTCTTCAGATTAGATATATGAATATTAAATCTGAAGACATACATATAAGACAAGTTGTAAATAGTTTCTTTGTAAATAAAGAAAGAATAGAAGACGAATAAGTCCGTTTAGCCAACACAATTTCGCATTTATGCTTAATATAATATATAACACCTTGCATGTTCGTATAGTACGAGTATAGCAAGTATTCTAGCTAGTATATAACATATTTTTTACTGTTAAACGCAAATGTTCATGGTTCAATTGGATGCAAATTACAAAGGACACATTGCGTTGCGCCATAACAGTGCGAGATTAATCTCTATACTTTTAATTTTTTACAATTCACTTTCGCTGATCACATTATTATTGCAGTGTCATAATTAATTACATGAATCAAGACAATCGATTGTAATAGGGTAGTTTTCTAATTTTTATTATAATGTCCGTCGGGTAGATTATTTTAAAAGACACGTATTTTTTCTTTTCTCAATAAATTAAATTCTTTCGACGATATATTGATTTGAAATGTCGTGTGATGTCACAGCGTGCTATAAAATGTAGCACGTCGTGACGTAACTACCTCCCACTCCTAAACTTAACTCCATTTTATCTAAGTATTGTAAATAAAAAATTACGTGACTAATATTTTTTCATTATCTAACTGACGGACTAATTAGATTTTTAATTTTCTTACCCTGGAAACTACCCTATTAAGTATATGCACAAGTATCTTAAAATCATGTTTAACTACACACCAAAAGTAAAGAAAATGTTTAGTAGTGTTTCTTTTTTGTAACCTGAAATTAGTTTGAAAGTTCGAAACAGAGGCCTTAGTACGGGTTTGTTTTACGTTTAAAGTAATCGTAACGAGTACGCGTTCGGCGCTGTAATTGGTTGTTTCATTGGCGCCGGCCAATCAGATTGCCGAACGCGTACTCGTTTCGAATACTTTAAACGTAAATGAAACTCGTACTAAGGCCTCTGTTTTCTGTTTGATGATGGCGATGACGATAACATTGGTGATAATGATGATGACGCTGGTGATGAAGATGATGATGTACCGAAGGCATTTATAAATCACAAGATACATGATCGAGTTTCACTTTGGTCACAAGTTAACAAATGCAACACGATCGATGCATCGTGCAAAATATAATTCGAAGAAAACTTGCGATGTGATGGAACAAAATACAACTAGAAAGTTTGGAGTACAGATACCAATAGACTAGAAGCTACTTTATTGTAAAGTCATAAGGTAGAAAATTGATTAAAAGATAGAATGGGGTACTTTAATCTATTGGCACCTGTAACTACAGAATAACAATAATTATCAGCGACGTAGTAGATTGTATTGAGTTTTTGTCAGATCAATCCTGTCATTATGAATTTAGATCCATGTTAAAAATAGGCTGTAAGTGAAGATTTTAAAACCACTTATCATCTACTTTTATCACCAACCTGAATCCATTTCCCTGGATTTTGACATTTATTGTAGGTAAGTAGGTAGCTATAAAGCTTTTGTGAAACCGATGTCCACAAATGAATGAATGAATGGAATGGAATTCTGTATAAAAATAATTTCGACCATTAAGATCTATACAGATTTGTTTGACAATTATAAAAAGGTTTAGCACCATTTTTAGTCACTTTGGCTAAACGCCGCAAGTCGTTGACCATTAGTTCTAAGTAAAGAATATCATTACAATAATATAACCGTACTTCGATTTCAAGCCTGCCATATAATAATATTATTCGCATACTTATAGGTACCCTCAAGTACAGACACACTTTTTGTTACTGAATATGAAAACCTATATAATCTCTATATCGTAAACTTTTTTTATTGCTGATGTTCGTTAATTTGTTTGAACGCAATAATCTCCGGCACCACTTGTCCGATTTGAATAATTCTTCTTGTGCAATAGTGCATTTGTCAAGGCTATAAAAGATCAGGGTTTGATCAATGGCAGAGTGCCGAGCAGAACGAGTAAAACGCGCGGAAGAAGCTAGTCACCAATAAAACATATCGGAGTACAGTCACATTATAGACTACCCCCTCATCAACAGCGACATAGGCCTCTACAATGGCACGCCACTGTTATATTACATTACATTTAGGAACATGGGTATAATTTTTCAGCACTAACTTTTAGTTAAGATCTACAAAACAAAAAAGAGAAAAACAGAACAGTAAAATTTTACAACTCCATTATTTGAATGATTAGAACAACGTCAAAACGGCCATACGTCATTTTGAGGGTACCATCTTAGTTAAAATACTATTAAGTAGGTAGTTTTTTTTTAATGTTCGAAAATCATCGAATCACTGCTTCCGCCTGGGTGAGGCGGAAGTGTCAGCTCGATCTCCATCTCTACGCTTGCAACCACTACCAGCCACTTTGCGGATACCGTCACTCCACCTAGCTGGAGGGCGCCCTACACTACATTTGCCTATAGGCGATCTACACTCCAGAACACGTCTTCCCCAAGTGACCCCAACAGTCATCGGTTCTTCGACAACAAATGTCTTCCTTATACATACTGCTAAGGACTGAAATTTCTTTGCCATTCGCTTACCACCAGGCAAGATAGCGGTCAAACATCGTCCCATCAAATATAAAAACATGTGACTACCCCCTATTAATAAAAAAAATGTATGCTTAAATATTATTATGAAAGAAGGTGAAAACACAATTATCAATAAGAAAGGCGGAAGTATTAAACTGTCAAACACCAAGCGGTCACCGGTGACCGCAACCTATTGTTCTATAATTGTATCTATAATGACGGTACTCGACGAGTTAAGTATAAATTTAAAATCTGATGCACCAGATAGAAAGGAAAGGACAATGCATTACATAATTGTATTTTCTTTAACACGTAACACACGGTGCTTTATTCTCTGAACGAGAATCCTTACTGCCTAAAAAGATTCAGTACCTAGGTCGAATAAAGTATTTTTCGGATTTTCTAGTGTTTAGCAACAGATGTTCTTGGGCGACGCCGATTGCTTACCGTCAGGTGATCTGTCCGATCGTTTACAGTCTTATCTCAAAAAAAAAACAGGGTCAGCTCCCGTTACTTAAATCTTAAGACATAAATAGTGAAAAGTGGGCATTACATTGTTTGTATGCATTTTATCTCTGCCTACCTATTAACGCTTATTAAAAGACGTGGCGTTGTATAGGTAGACAAAAGATCCTTCCAGTAAAACCTCAGGCTACCTTCGTGTATCAAATTATATTAAAAACTGTTGTTTTAAATTTATTATAGAACTTATTAATAAATATGATAATATATATTCGATTTCATCAATATCGGTTTTTCCGTGAATTTAGCTATATCTTCGTTGATGTGTGCATCAATGGTTATTCAATTTATAGGTGACATTGACCGCAAATTATGACATTTGCCGGTAAAGCCAAACTGCATAAATATTCTCGGAAGGTTGTATGTAAGGTTTCTTTGTTATTGTATTTCATAGACCAATCTTCAAAGAAGCCTTTATTTATCTAACGTTAATATAAATAGGTTAGTGAATGATAAACCGCATTTTAAATTACTAAGGAGTGTAATCGCTTACGATATTCTTTCAAATACCAACTAAAACCGAAAATCGCAATATACAGAGTGTAAAAAACTCCGGCAGGTGTAAATAAATTTTATTTTCTTAAGAAATGCAATGTTACTTTTATGTAATAATAATTGTAATCAACTGCTCAAGGCTGATGTTGCATGAATAGCAAGAAAAAAACCATTAAAATTATAAAAACAATTATAACAACAATTTCGTTTTGCCAACGTTTGGGAGTGTTCGATTTACACCCTGTATAGGTAATGTAATAAAACTTACAAAAACAAACGAGTTACGACTATAAATATAAAGCGAGGGTATAAAAACGTCTACTGCAAATGCAAACATGTGAGAAAATAACGTAACTATTTTTAACTGCAAGAAAATAATATGGAGGTAGGTCAGTTACCCTCAGTGGCCATCTGTAATTACCTGTATCTACTGTACAATCAGGTTTAGTAATTAAGATTCTCTAGCTGATATTATAAAACATTATATAAAAGTCGTACCTACATACATACTATAAAACACTGAACATTAGTAACCCATATAGGATAATTAGTAATTACACGATTGTCAGTCCTAAAGTATAAAACGTTTGATTCAAATTGCTATGCACGTTTGATTAATAAGAAATCATAACAGGTAAATCACAAATAAGTATGTATCTAAAAACTTGACCATCCTTGAATGTCTATTTTATTTTTAATTAGATTCCGGTTTTTAAGCACAGATACTACCAATAATGTTGAGATAGCACGAACATATAACAAGAAATGACTTACCTATATACAAAAACGTCTTCATTTTTTCCTCTGTGGCACTATGTAGTTATTGTAAATAAGTCTTAGAGGTATAATATTAAATGCTAAACACAGTCACCCAATTCGAGGTCGATTCACAAAATGAGCTGTGTCTTCAAAACACGGGCGATCATATTTAGTTCTTTAAACAAATCCCCTCTCCATTTTCCTCTTACAACCCGTTTTCATCTTGTATCATTTTCGTTAAATATTAATAACCAATCAAAATATTTATTTCAAATTAATTAATTTATCAGACTTTTTTTTTTATTTTTTTTTTTTAAGGGGGGAAAATCATCGAATGACTGCTCCCGCCTGGGTGAGACGGAAGGGAGTGTCAGACTCTTACTGACTAAAAACCACCCCGTTCCTTCTCCTGCACGTCGAGCCGGAGCCCCGGTTACCCGTTAGGTTCTCCGCGACCGTTAGGTTCTCCGCGACAATTTATCAGTCTAGGTAACAATTTCATCCACAAATTCTAAGTTTACGGTCAATCAAAAATTATTCTTGTGTCAAATGTAATAAATGTCAATTTAATTATCACTACTTAAATTATTCTATGTTTGATTTGAAGTATTTTATAAATTATTCCGTGGATTTATGAAGTCCGTCCGTCACTCGCCACTTAAAGTCGTAAACTCGAAGGAGACACAATGTAAAAACTCTGATTATAAACTCTGTTTCAACAGGTTTAAAAAAAAACGAAGTGTAGGACTCAACTCGCGAGTTTTCAACGCACTAATGACATCAACCAGTTCTATTGCAGCTTTTTTAAATAGGTGCATTGATAGTTTTACTAAAAAAAAGGTATTATATTTTTACTACTACCCTTTACCCGCGACTCCTGTTACTAAGATTAAAACTATTCTCAATATTAGATGATATACACTAGGTCTAATTTTTTCACAAGGCGAAATCCATTGTCCAATGTTAACGCATAGAATAACAATTTCATTTTTACAATTTCTGTTACCACGAATTTGATTAATATTACAAAATTAAAAAAGCAGACGAAAAATATTTATCTATAAATCTGCTCAGTTCCTAAATCAAAAGACCTCAGTGAGTTTCCTCGCTGACACCTAAAAAGCCGATGTCTCTGCATATCCCTGAATTGCATATACCAATACCATTCAGTACCATCAGAAATTATACCGGTTGGTGACTATCACTTTTTTTATTAGAAGGAATCTTACGGTTTTCCTTGCTTTAAACAAAGTGATGAATTAAGGAGGTTCCCGAAAATTCCCTTTGTCGACAAGAAAAATTGTCTTTATAAGCATACTTCAAAAATACAGCGTTTTGTCTCCAAACGTTAACAAATTTTTATTCGTTCACCGACAAAAAAAATATGGAAAAGAAGTAACATACTAAAGAAGTAACTACTTTCAAACGCATTGTTTCACAAAAAATCTTCTAATATGTGCAATATTCATTCATAGGTATAAAACAAATACCTATTTGAAAATTAATCCTTGACATATCAATTTAAGATGAAAAAACGGCACATTTTCTAAAGTTTTTTTTTAAGGGGGGAAAATCATCGAATGACTGCTCCTGCCTGGGTGAGGCGGGAGGGAGTATCAGACTCTTACTGACTAAAAACCACCCCGTTCCTTCTCCTGCACGTCGAGCCGGAGCCCCGGTTACCTGTTACTTGTTAGGTTCTCCGCGACTACATTTTCTAAAGTTTAAGTATACGTTCCGGCAAACAACGGTTTAATTTTTTCATGAAAACATTCATTATGTACCTTAGTATATGTAGCATCAATTAATACATTTACATTACATACATTTTCCTCAATTAAACAATTTCTTCCAAAAGTCATCAACCCTATATCAGTTAATTAAAACCTTTTTGAACATATTTTTCAAAATTTTTAATTGGGTTAGATACCTCCAAGTCATGTAATGGATAATTGGATATTTGTAAGTCCGCTTTATCTTTGTTATCAAAATGGCACCGTAAAAATAAATGTGATATAAGGTAGTAGAAGTTCGGTCTCCATTTTGCATGCAAGACATATAGATGATGGTAAACCCTCTTATGTGCAGGATTTCTTTAGTCTACCGGTGGACTGTCACGTCATCACAATGAAGGAAGAAGTGCAATAAGTATTATTATATTAGTGGGTATTAATACTGACAACGTAGAAAATAATTGGATTTGCATATTAAACCTTATGCGAATAAAATTAAACTTTAGTTTCAATAAATTTTTAATTAGATTCGCCTCATTAAGATCAATTGATAATTAAAACGCATTTTAACGACCATTGAATTTAAACGTTTTATTAATATACGTGAACTGTTTGTCAAGGGTCGCCATACATGTGTAAATCATGTCCAGATATGTACCTGGCCTTATCACAAAAAAAAATACTTATGCCAAATACCGAATACCAACGAACAAATGATAATCGCTCATAGTACATAATAGATGTATTAAATTACACCTAAATCTGTTGAGTAGTTTTCAAGTTAAATAATACCTCTAACAAATACTTATACCCACTAAACATGTGATGTCAACGAGTTATAAGCAATTAATTTACAAGTTTGTTCAAACGTTGGGACGCACACCACTCGACTAACTTTTGTAGGAAAATAATCACTCCAAATGGTGGGGCCAATGCTCAATTCTAGCTGCAAACATGGGCCAAGGGGCATTGGTGCCATTTTTGATGACATTTGGTCCAATATACGGAACCGGCTTTAACATTGTAGTGACCGCTATTCCGCACAGGTCAAGGAAGTATTTTGACCATAAATTTAGACTAAACAGCGAAGGGTTATCTGAAATCTACACAGAACCCATTTTATTTTTTTGCTTTTTCGATGAGCGCGCATCTGCTCAGCGCAGTAGGCCGATTCCGATCCAGGCAATATGTAAATTTTTTCTTTGGAGAAGTTCAGTGTTTCTGGGTTTGCCCGTTGTTCTGATTTTTACGATTTTTGTTCCAAAACGAAACAAAAAATGTCAGCAAAACATACTGTACTGTTTTATTTCCTTGTATTGTTAGCGGTATATTAACCTTATGGTGGTTACCGGTTGTTGGTTTAGTATATCACTGAATTTTGAAACCTTAAAACTTTGCACAACTTTGATGTTTGTGTTACCTGCGATTCTGCAATTTATGTTATATACCGTTATGAACTTTTGTTCCGTTTTTACTTCCAAATTTAAAACTTTTTTTCATTTACTTGTGTCACTTACAGGTACTTCGTAAATTAATATTATAAGGTATGAACCTACTTACATTATACCTCTAGAAATACTTACCCGTTACGTGATTTCCACAAGAACCACTATCTATCCTATTATCATCATAATTTCAGCCAAAAGGCGTCCTCTTCTGAGCATAGGCAACCACTCTATGGTTACATAACATCACGCCTTTTAACCCCGAAGGGGTAGGCAGAGGTGCATATTATGCCACTGTACAATGTAACACCCACTTTTCACTATTTATGTTATGAGTCCCATGTAATAGGTGGTGAGCGTATTGCCATATACCGGAGACTCCGTGCTACTACTGAGAATTAAAACCCAATAATACTTTGCCCGACCCGGAATCGAACCCGGGAGTCCTTGCTCGGCAGTCGCACTTGCGACCACTTGGCCACAAAATGTTACACATTGTTCCTTATTGTCTTTAACACTGCTTATTGATCTGACAAATAATAGTTCCTTTGTAGAACATTCTCCATACTGCTAAGGAGTGAATTCTTTGCCATAGTCTGTGTTTCCTGAAGGGTGTGATGTGGTATGACCTGGGCATCTTCACGGCCCGAGTGAATAGGTTGCTTATGATGGTTGAAAGGATGATGCTCCATCGTAGGCCGCATCATCCCTTACCAACGAGATAGTGGCCAGACGTCGACCAATCAAATGTATAAAGAAATATATTTATTTACATAATAATATCGTATCTGTATAACATTTCTAATCAATGAATACATAGCCGCATAATTCCTTTTAAAACAGTTCATTACAAATGCTAGTAATTTGACCTTATAACCATGTAAAACATTATTACTCACTAACTCAATAGGAATTTCATCAAAATCTACAAATGGATGCCGGTGAACCCAAGTGCATAACCTTCAGTATACAGCCAGTCGGGTTTCCCATACCGGTATCCGGTACCAACAAGTTAACTTAATTTTAACATTTATTAGTCACTTGAACGAGTAGTGACCATATTTTAATTTATATTCGCGCGAAATAAAACAAAATGCAACGCGCCATTTTAAAATCTTAATGTGTGTTCGTAATTTCGTATGAATCATCACATGTAACAGCGATTGTAACATTTTTTTTGCGTGTCTGGATAGATCGCCTTTTGTTTTAAGGTCTCAAAATCTTGTAGAGAAAAGATTAATTACCTCAATTAAATAATGGTATAGATTGTAACATAATAACTCAAGCATGAATTTTCGAAATCAAAAATTATCTATGAACTGTTTTTTTTCTGGATTTGTATCCATGTAGATACACACACTAATGTAATCCTAAAGTCAAGCTGGTAACCTGCAGCTGTAGCCAAATGTCATTAGCGTCGCGGAGAACCTAACGGGTAACCGGGGCTTCGGCTCGATGTGCAGGAGAAGGAACGGGGTGGTTTTTAGTCAGTAAGAGTCTGACACTCTTTTCCGCCTCACCCAGGCGGGAGCAGTCATTCGATGATTTTCCCCCCTTAAAAAAAAATGTCATTTAGCGCTTGTCTACTTGTAGAATAGAAAACTAAATTATATGGAATTGACGTAAGTTTTGACACTTGTCAGTGTCATCTCCATACATTTAGTTTTCTACTCTCTCTGTAGACAAGCGCTAAAATGGTTTTTGGCTAAAGGCACTGGTTATTATACTGGTTATCATAGAAAAATAATAAAAACGATATTTTTTTTACAATAGGGTAGATGACTAATTTTTATTTTAATGTCCGTGTGGTAGATTATTTTAAACCATTGGACACTTATTTTATATTTTCTTACGTAAACGAATAGTTTCGAAGATATGATTTGAAATATCGCATGACGTTGAACGACGACGAATGACTCTAAAACGTAGCTACCACCCAGTCCTAAACTTTGATTAGTTTTATCTAAGTATTGTTTTCTAATACGACAAAACCACAAAATACGTATCTAATATTTTTTCATTACCTAATTGACGGACTAATTAGATTTTAAAATTTCATACCCTCTCATCATTTACAAATTAGGAGAGCGTTTTCAAATTCAAAAAGTATTTATTTGCGTAAATAAAGTACGGATAGTTGTCATTTTATAATAACTTAGGTCCTCTTATTTTGCCTTCAACATCGCCGTGCAAAAATAATGTACTGTATAAACTTGGCAAAATTTTGTTATAAGGCTATCTCCAAGAAAATTAATATTAAAAGAGAATTATATAATAGAGAAAAATGTTACAAAATTAACCAGAAATGTCATAAATGTCAAACTGTAAATGTCAATTTTACAGAAAAATCACACATATTATTGTCATAAATGTCACACCTAATATTATCATAAATATTTCTCAAATAGATCATATTATGTGTAAACTGTGTATTTCAATCCGGGCATTAAATTCGAGACACCATGTTTGGCTGTCATACTTACAATATTTTTAGCTTTGGGCTAATCGTTTACCTCATTTTGGGAAAAACATAAAAGTTTAAGGTAAAATGTGGACAGTGGAAGGTGTAGTATTAAACAAATTACGAAGGTACAAGATAAAAAATAAAATTATGTTTGTACGTGTTTCCAGTTTGTTTTAGAAATTATTTTTATTCTACCTTGCGTTTAGCTTCGTTTTATGGCAACGCCTGCGTTGGTTGATAAATCAAAAGCAAACTATGCGTAAACCATACTCCTTTTTAAAAGGCCGGCAACGCACCTATGACTCCTCTAGTGCTGCGGGTGTCCATGGGCGGCGCTGATCGCTTACCATCAGGTGATCCGTCTGCTCGTTTGCCTCCTATTCCATAAAAAAAAATTGATACCAAAAATCCATGCGATGTCTTTACAAGTTCTGTTCAGTTTCGAATAGTTTCGATAGATTTAAAAAAATACATCTGAGGCCTTAGTACGAGTTTTTTTTTCGTTTAAAGTAATCGTAACGAGTACGCAACCAATCTGAGGCCTTAGTATGAGTTTCATTTACGTTTAAAGTATTCGAAATGAGTATGCGTTAGGCAATCTGATTGGCCGGCGCCAATGAACCAACCAATCAGAGGCCTTAGTACAAGTTTGTTTCACGTATAAAGTAATCGAAACGAGTATGCGTTCGCCACTCTGATTGGCCGGCACCAATGAAGCAACCAATCACAGCGCCGAACGCGTACTCGTTACGATTACTTTAAACGTAAAACAAACTCGTACTAAGGCCTCAGAGCGCTGAACGCGTACTCGTTACGATTACTTTAAACGTAAATCAAACTCGTACTAAGGCCTCAGAGGCCTTAGTACGAGTTTGATTTACGTTTAAAGTATTCGAAACGAGTATGCGTTCGGCATTCTGATTGGCCGGCGCCAATGAAGCAACCAATCACAGCGCCGAACGCGTACTCGTTACGATTACTTTAAACGTAAAACAAACTCATACTAAGGCCTCAGAGCGCCGAACGCGTACTCGTTACGATTACTTTAAACGTAAAACAAACTTGTACTAAGGCCTCTGATATAACTTCTGACTGATTGAGACTCGGTTGCTATAAGATATAACTATATAATATATTTTGTATAGCAATCGATTATATAAATTAATATAATAACGAAATAGCTTCACTGTAGTGAAGTGACTGACTGACAGACTGACATTTTTTCTTTAATATTTCAATATTATGTTACGACGTTCAAAAGTACCTTCCTGGTCTAATTGAAATGATTTTGACTTTGATCATAACTTCGCCTATAGCCATTTGTGAAGCCACATTTAAAAATTTAGAATTATCAATGAACTCAAACCACGCAATTAATTATTTAGTCTGGGATTCGAACCCACAACCCGAAAATAATACGTGAACAAGTAACATGTCAGTCGAGCTGTCAGCCTTCAGGATCTTTTACTGAAAAGGGTTTTCAAAAACATGTATTTTTCATACTAACAAAAAAAACCTGTATTGAACTCCTATTCTTAGCAAAGTGTATTTAAATCCCCGAAAGGGTAGGCAGAGATACACATTACACTCGGCCAACGACATAGAAATAGAAATACGAATAGTCGTATTATATCCCATTTAGTATTATGTTAATGACAATCTTATTCCTGGTATGCAGGTACCCGTCTAAATTATACTGCTTTGCTGTCGCCCTTAACATTTTGCATTTTGAATACGCCTATATAAACATAGAACCACCCCACACCTTTATACCAAAATCAAACATAAACGAAATCAGAGATACAGAGCGCCATCTACTACGATACTTGCATAATATTTTAGCTTCGTTTAAATCATGCAGAATAAAGTATCGTAAAATAAATGTCAGGATATAAAAATAATACTCAGTAGCAGCACGGAGTCTGGAATTGTGCTCGGTGTATGGGAATAGGCTCACCCCCTATTACATGGGACTCATTACATAAAGAGGTGGTGAAGTGGGTATTACTTAGTGGCAGTGGCATTAGTGCCGTAGTGTGCACCTCTGTCTACCCCTGCGAGGATAAAAGGCGTGATGTCGTGTTTTGTTCAATGTCAGAAAAATTTATTTCTTCCTGAGCTTTCGAATGTTCAAGTAGAATATAAAAATAAAACAATAGATTATATGTCAAAAATATTTATATTATAATTTATTCAGTCCTATTTTTAAATTAATATAATAAATTAATTGGTTTGGGGGACGCCGTCGACGGTCGGTGGCGGGGTGGGACAGGGCGATGATCTCTGGAGGTTGACAGCTGAAATTAAAGAAAAATATATATGTTAGAAATTATATTATGAATGATAATATAAGTCAAACATCCTATGCCATATGTACCATTACTGTTGTAATGGTGTTCCTTGTATACAAAGATATGTAAAATACCAATAGTTTTTAGGAGCATAAGTAATAATGTATTTTTCTTTAATTAAGTTTTCTAGAATATTGATTAGTTGTAGTATAACCTAATGCTACGGGATAAACTTATACGATTCTATCTGAATCAAACAAAGCTCACACATATATTTTCACAAAATAAAATTGCATCTACCCACACAAAGGGAAAAAATATTCTATTCAGTTCTGCCTAACTCTATAAGGAATCAGAAGCTTTATATTACGCCACAATATTATTATCCTTATAATTTACAAATAGGAAAACATTTATAACAAGTTGAAACTATTAGTTTAAATGTTTCGTCTATGTCATATAGTATCTTTTTTTTTTTTTTTTTTTTTATATATTTGATGGGGCGACGTTTGACCACTATCTCGCCTGGTGGTAAGCGATGATGCGGTCTACGATGTAGCACGTCGTCCCATAAGCAACCTATTCACTCGGGCCTTGAAGACTCCCAGGTTGTACCCTTCAGGAAACACAGATTCTGGCAAAGAATTCCACTCTACACAGTATCTACTTCATAACATACTATTAATTTGCTATTTAGATATCTTTTTATATATTTTCCTTATTATTATTGTATGCTAGGCAACAATTGGTCGTTTAACTATAATGGTCATATGTAATTAACGTTATATGTATGTGGTCATAACTATTGATTGAAATGATGACTTGAACTTGTAATTCTATATACTTAAACCATACACAAATTGCTTGTAAAGTTATAATATAATATTTACTATTAGCTTGCCTTTATAACTATGAAAGCTTAATAATAGCTGTATATAAAATAACGGGATGCTTCATCAGTCAGTAGATTTGTTTATAGCCAATGCATTTTAGTAGAACTTACAAAAAAACTACTATTTATAAGGCTTTGACTGCCAATAAAAAACTGTTGAAGGTAAATCCCTCGCTAACGCCGGTCACCTGTGACCCCCATGGCGTTTAACGTATTAAGTAGTTATTTTAAGATTCTAAAGTTATTTTAAGAATCCATTTATTTCAGTAACTTTAAATTTTAACACTATTTTGCCCTATCTCAATCGAACAAGGAGACAGACTTAAACTTGACATACTTAAATTACTCATTTAACCAGATCGAAATAGTTGACTAATCTATTTACATTGTGATCGATGTTCTAGGTCGTAACGCAATGAGATCACTTAGTAAATCCCAGACTACTCAAACACCCACGTCAGATCTCTCTAAGGTCACATGACGTTCAAACAATTTAATTCATTAAAAATAAAGTATTTCTTTGTCACCAGTGTGACACACAAGGTCTTTAAATAATCGAGAATCGATTACAAAACACAATTCCAATATTTTACCTGTATTTTCAAGGAAAATATTTCAACGTCGAATGTCAAGAATACCGGATTTTGAAATGTAGAATGTGATGATATTTATGTAAATTCGGGGTTTATTACACGTTTACCTGTTGTTCCTATAACTTAGGTATTAATTAAACTTTTAGTCTAAACTTATTATTTAGACGTATAATAATAATTACATTTAGCTCAAGATAAGATGACCTCTACTAATTGGGAGAGGATCAAGAGTATTGAAATATAGAAATTATTGAATCTTTAAATACTTTGGTGATCTTTAGAACCTCAAAATATGGTATCAAATTTGAGATAGGATCGACGGACATATTTGCGATACTTCTGACTAAGGTAGATACTGATTCTGACTGAAGATATGACTAACTTGACATCTGATTCTGACTGGGGATCGGTTTCTGACTGGCGATCTGTTTCTAACTTTAGAATCTCAATCTAAACAATGAAATGACCACTACATGAACGAGGTTATCTAGAATTTACCTTAATAATTGTCTTTATCTAAAATATATTTTAAGTATATTGTTTCTTAACAGTTTTCAGATACTTACAGACACCACACATTTGAGCACAGGTCAGTCTTCCAGGGTTAGTGTAAGTGACACCGTCGGAACCGCAGACAGGGTTGTATTCAGCTGTCACAGGACAAGAGCTGATGCACTGACGTTGAGCGGGCGACATGGTTGTGCTACTGGAATGGCAAAACATTTTCATTATTTATTTATATTTAGAACTGTAAATGTAATTGGACGAAGTGCATCGGTAGATATCAAGTCAAGTTTTGGAAAATGCAGAGAGGGTTCGCTAAGCCAATATGCATTATAATCATTTGTTATTTTTATCCATTTATTAAAATCCTACATTTATACCACGAGTATATACATAGTTCTAACAAAGTTATATTATTTAATAACAAAATGTTAGCTTTTTATTTCATCGATGTTCGACCTAAATAGATAACATCGATTGATGTCCGTCACTACCAATGCCATTCAGTTATAGTTCAGTTCAATAAAAATATGTCAAGTCAAACTTATGATTTTAAATGAAAATACGCAACAATAATATAACATGTAAACTTGCTTAGTCTTCAGGTGATAAGTAAAATAAAAAAATATATCTTTATTATTACTACTCACCCACTGGCAGGAGTAGTGGTAGTTTGTGGCCTCTGGGTAGTCCATCCAGGGAATAGGTTTTGACCGGGGAACTGATTCTGACCGGGGAACTGATTCTGACCGGGGAACTGATTCTGACCGGGGAACTGATTCTGACCGGGGAACTGATTCTGACCGGGGAACTGATTCTGACCGGGGAACTGATTCTGACCGGGGAACTGATTCTGACCGGGGAACTGATTCTGACCGGGGAATTGATTTTGACCGGGGAATTGTCCTGGGAATTGGTTCTGACCGGGGAATTGATTCTGACCAGGGAATTGTGGGAATCCGTTTGGCCTCTGTTGGCCTGGGAACCAATTTTGGTTAAAGCCATATCTGTCTTCTAAGTCGTCGGGATTTTGTGCATCTTGACCCAGAGTGTTTGCGAAAAGAGCTGAAATAACCAAAAAATATAATTAATAGTAGTAGTTTTTCTTACCATAAAATGTCGGGATCGTCTGGCCTAACTGACTACAATTTGAGTAAGTTTAGTTACCTAATTTAGTCAATTTTTAAACCTTTGGACTACCCTCAACAACTTTTGTAGATGATTTTTAAGTACTTTTTATGTACAAGATATCATTCTGATCTAATTTAGGCATGTTTTATCTAATGACTTAGACAAATTATTCAAAAGCTATTTACTTTTTAACATTATGCCTATATTAAGGTTCAGGTTATTGATTTTTATTAATTATGTATGATTCGTTCAACATAAGTTTTGCATCACAAGTAAATGAATTTTATATATTGCTACATAAGAAATGAATAATATAATATTGTCGAGAAGTAGGAAGCGAGGATAAATGAACATTACGAGTCATCTAAATTAATGAACATGGCCGTTATATTCAACGTCATAAGTATAGGTACTATGGGAATCCCCAAAATAGTTAAGTGTTTTATTGAATGGGCCCATTGTCTCTATAGAGTCTATTTGTACTTTAAAAAAAGTTTAGGCGTTGCATGGTCCACTTTCTTTTGGTCTAAGTTCTTGCACGTTTGTATTTGAAAGGCACCGTCTTGAAATAACCGCCTTTACTCGCATATGAAACAAAACTGTAAAAATATAAAAATGTCGTGGTGGCCCAGAGGTTAAGACGCCCGCTTCTAATGCATGAGAGTGAGGGTTGCGAAACCCACAAACGGCAAGTGTGAGTATTTTCGAGTTATATGTACTTTCTAAGATTATTGAGACACCACAAACGGTGATGGAAAAGATCGTGAGGAAACCTAATTATTAGTTTGCAATCACCAACCCGCAATGAGCAAGCGTAGTGATTAATGCTCAAACCTTCTCCGTGTGAGAAGAGGCTTTGCTCAGCAGTGGGCACTTAACTATAGGCGGTTGATGATGATTGATGATGACTCGCACGTGATATGATAAAATATTAAACTAACTGTAATTACATAGTTATAGTATTAATTTTTGTTTATTTCGCTGCTAATTATATCATCTTCCCCTCTTTTTCAAATGCTAAATTCGAGCATAAGGTTTTCGATTTCTTTTGGTGTGACCAATGATTACATGGCTGGCCCTTATGTTAAGCAATTTATTATGTTCCTAACTAATCTAGCAGACAATGTTCGTTTATAAACAAATATTGCGGTTTCTGCTTCTAACAGATTACATTGAATTATTCACAAAAAGAAACAACAAAAACTCGTTAAAGTACAAAACTGACGTTTGTGTGCTACCTGCCTCTGCGGATCGGATTAATAAACGATATTAACATTCAAAAACGTGCTTCAGCTTAATTTAAATAAAAACCAGTTTCGCAAAATCTAGTTTTAATGACTTATTTAGTCCAAAATATTAATTAGCATAAATATTGGCCAAATAATACGTTTTCGTGTTAATAGATCACGACTACGTATGCAGATTTTAAGAAAAGGGTACAATCAAATGATTATCACTAAAAATGACTTCCCTCTAATTCATATTTGTACAATTATATAAAACTGGGAATTCTATTGTTATTTAAATTAAATAGTGACCCTTGCCCTTAATTATCAACTACCAAACATTAAACAAAAGAGGTTAAAAACAAAAAACATTTAAAAAAAAATAACTTACCAATTACGAAAAAAAGGCACAGCTTGTCCATTTTTTTTTAATAATTATGTTACGTTGATCGTAGTGTGTTAAAAGTTTTTGTCGTATAAATAAGTACAACGTTCGAGACGCTCGTCGGCCACTGACTGTCCACTAGGAGACACCGGTTTTGTTTATAAACTCACGCGCATACGACCAACGTGTATGCGTCCGAGAATTAGTGCTGGGGTACAGTTATTCGATGTGAATTTCCCATTCCCTGTGACGTTTTTCCTTATAATTATTGAAAGATGTAAATGAGGAAAAGTTAATTGTTATCTTTAACTCGTCGAGTACCGGTTTTGTAGACACAATTATAGAACAATAGGTTGCGGTCACCGGTGACCGCTTGGTGTTTGACAGTTTAAATGAGTAATCTTTCTTGGTAAGTCGTTTATGTGTTTTAAATATATCTATCGCAATGCAATTGTTGTAAGTATCGATAAATAGGAACTACAATTTCAATTAATTTATATATTATATATTTAAAATTTTGTATTATAGATAATTTTACAGAGGCCGATTTAATGTCACAGTCATTTCCACTTGTCAACATTTAATTGTAATGCAGAGACATTATCAGACATATGGAATTATATCTTGGTTAGATTACGCTTTTTTCTGGTAAACGGGTCTGCCAGACTTTTACTGATTAAAACCCTAGTATCCCATCTCAACAATAGGTACGGAAAACTATAAAAATTTCGAGGTAACCTGAAGCTGTAGCCAAATGCCATTTAGCGCTTGTCTACATGTAGAATAGGAAACCAAATTATATGGAATTGACGTAAATTTTGACAGTTGTCAGTGTCATTCCCAAACATTTTGACTCTCTCTATAGACTATAGTTTGGCTAAAGGCCCTGGAACTCTAGTGTTCAATTCATGCGTCGGCGAAGCGTATTAAAATCTTAGAGAAAAGAGCGTATTACTTTTAAAAGGCCGGCAACGTACCAATTACTACTCCATTGACTCCTCTGGTGTTGCAGGTGTCCATGGGTGGCGCTGATCGCTTACCATCAGGTGATCCGTCTGCTCGCTCGCCTCCTATTCCATAAAAAAACTGGTTTTGATGAAACGTGGGTGTTACATTTTATGTATGTTTGTAGGTAAGTACCTATGTGATGTATGTGAACCTCTTTCTACTATGTCGAGGATTTCAAACTGCGAAATCATTATTGACATTACTTATACATCAAATTATTATCGATAACTTCTCAACACTAATGTGTTAATTAATCGTCACCTGTTCTCAGGAACTCCTGAGAACATTTTTCCTTCAAAGGGGGATGAACCTTTATATTGCTGTATGCATCAGACCAGATCTGCAACTGGTCGGACTGCTATATAAATAGCATTTGAATTAGACGCATGTTCACAGCACTGCATGGTGTCAATAGAAGTACCTACACCTTTTCTGGTTTTAATTTGAAAAGAAGGAAGGGTATTTGTCATATTGTAAGTTAAATAAAAACGAGACCACCCGCAATGTTAACCTCCTCTTTTTTGAAGTCGGTTAAAAATGTAACCCATTTGAAAAGATATATTTTTTGTTTTAGACCTTTTCAAAAAAGTATCTAAGTATCAGTAGTAATTTATTACATATTAAAATTGACATATTATGTAGGTACTTATTAGACAATTTTGCGATAACACCACCACAATATAGTTAAAAAATGATACCCTCTATATGTCTCAAACAAGGAAAATACAAAAAATGTATCAGGCATTTTATTATTAAACCCGACGACATTGTTAATTTATTTGGATGCCTTGACTATCTTTTTAGGCATTGTGTTGTGTTTGCACGCTGGAAATTCCTGAATTTTGTTTTAAATGACCAGTTTTTTTATTTCTACACTCAAAATATATGCATTCAAAAGAGAAGATGAAGATTTCAACCTACAATTTGGCCGGTAACATTATAACTCTCTAATGCAGGTAAGACAAGTCGTTAGTTACAACAGTCGTCTAACCATCATCATCATCAACAGCCTATATGTACAATGCCCATTGCTGAGCAAAGCCTCTTCTGACATGAAGAAGATTTGAGCATTCATCACCACGCTTGCTCAATGCGTGTTAGCGATTACAAACTAATAATTTGAAAGGAGATAATTTCGCCTCCATACATTTTTGGGCGCGGGATGATCTCCGGCCACGGTGTAAGCGCGGGCCTGCGGACGGCGAGCATGGGCTCTCTGTCCGACCAGGAACATACCCGAGCGTACGGCGCGTCGCATTCCGCACGCGTCTCAAAGACCCATCAGACCACCACGAATGGGGTCCAACAGGGCTGATACCGATTAATACACCTACCTACTTCGCAATTCGGCTAATGATAGGAACGATACGTCGGGTCAGGTTAGGAATAGGGTTACGTTCGGAATAAATATCAATTATTTTTTCAAATTCCTAACCTAACCCTGAATAATCAAAAATAATCATCGATATTGCTAGAATAATGAATCTGGGGCAATTGTGATGAATTCACCGATGATGATGTCTTCACCGTTAGTCAGTGGTGTCTAGATAATCTTAGCAAGTACATAATATAACTCGGAAAAAGTCACATTGGTACTAGCCGTTGGTAGGTTTCTTAACCGCACCCTCATGCATGAGAAGTGGGTGTCTTGAACCTTCGGGCCACCACAACATAGCATAGTATAGTATTGTCCTATTGGCTTGGGAAGACGTCCACAGAATTATGTAAAATTCATATTTAACAATAGACTCGTCCTTATTGCAACACTTATTGAAGGACTGACTTCATGGTATGTCTCATGAGTAGTCTTTATTACAATGCCTGTAGACTGTAATTACCTTATCTGGTAAAGCGTGATGATACCATTATAAAACCAGTAAACAACAGGATCTCCGTAAAACAATATACCTTAATCTGTAATTTTGTTCGCATATAATCGTTGTTTACTTCAATATTGAATCGAATACATAAACTATATTTATTTAAATTAATAGATACTAAACAGTAATTGCAAAAATAAAATCATACTATCAAACAAAACATTTAATAGTTTCCTTGATCATAATGCCTAAGTACAGCATCTTAACTATTGTACTATATTATGTACAAACCTCATTTACGTCTCGTGGCATCAATATAATAACAAATATATTACATATCTACTTATATTAAATAAAGCGATACCTGGACATAAACATTCTTTTATATAAGTAGGTAGGTACCTGCGAATTTGTTTTTGGTCCTAACGATAAACTACATGATGCCAAACTACGTTCCTACATAGTTTAAGAGCCGATTTGTCCAACGCCAGATAAAGTTTAACTGAGGAATAACTTTGAATATTTGACAATTCTTCCATACTTAAAACTCTCAAATGTCAATTTTATTCTACAGTTTAGAGTTAACTGATGATTGAAAATCAGCCCTAAATGTATTCGACTTACAAACATAATTTAAATTCATAATTGTTGTATTTTATTGTAATTTAAAGTGAGCAATAATCTTCATTTAAACTAATAACGAAATAAACTGAAAATAGTCCAATTTAATGAATATTTTGACGTTGATTTTAGTACAAACCTAGACATTTGACACCCGTCCCCCAATGGAGTAGGCAGAGACAGTTGCACGCCAAATAACGCCCTGTTTTCTTTAATTTATGTAGGCAAATTAATAAAATCAATATCGCTCTCCACTTACTCCATTGTCCATTATAGACCTTACTTCCTATGTTTAGAGACTACTTTTGTATGAACAAATGTTGTGGAATCGGGGATTAAGAAGTTAACACAATAGTGTAGGCACCTGATTACTAAAGCCCTTTAAACTCAAACCGTCACAGATACACAAAGGTGTTAACCTTATGTTATTTTATCATAATATGTAGTTTCTACATACTTTAGGTACATATCATATATGTATTATGTATCTTGGTGACGTCAATGAACATGATTCGCTAGCAAAGTATCGATGTCTCAGTAACTGTTGACCTCTAGCCTAAGTAATTATTATCACGCCTATTAGCACATTTTCATTATTTTTAATATTCTTATAGTGAACTTCATATTGTTTTTTGTTCAGAGTTTTGTGCTTATTGGTTTTTGTTTGCTTAATAGTGTTAATAAGTGATATTTTAGTGTTATGACGGAGATATTATGGTTTATTTACCTGTGGGTACAGGTTTAGAAAAAATTTATGTATAAGATACTACAGTTTGTAAACTTTATTGTTTTCGCAAAAGAAAGAAATTTAATTTCTAGGTACAGTGTTATTCGCGAATTTTACGAAAAATAAAATTAAAAATTCGATCTTGTTATCAAATATCGAGTAAAGGAAGGTTGTGAGAAATATGAAATAGATTCAAGTGTGGTATGAATGATGACCAGGTGTTATAGGGAAGAATGGAATAAAACTAATATGGGATTAACTCCAAGTTCCAGGCACAGTCAACAGCAAAAGTTGCTAACCAATTTTGGCAGCAAGTACAACAAGCTTCTCTCGAGTGACGGGGAGTGCCTGATATCCACAATACCTCGCTTCACAATTTAAAAATATTATTAGGAAATTGTTATTTGCTCGGTCTGATGATGAAAATAATATTGAGTAATGTATCTAATGTTTAATTGCATTGTTAATTTTCTTTATTATTCCTATTTATCCCTAATTTATGTCGTAGTGGCTCGGAGGTTGAAGACGTCTGCTTCTCATGCACGAGGGTGCGGGTTCGAAACCTACCAACGGCAAGTACCAATGCGACTTTTTCCGAGTTATATGTACTTTCTAAGATTATTTAGACATCCCTGACCAACGGTGAAGGAGAACATCGTGAGGAAACCTGGGGTTATAATTTCTAATTGTAAGTTTGAAATCGCCAACCCGCATTGAGCAAGCGTGGTGATTAGGTAATCCTCTAACCTTCTCCATGTGAGAAGAGGCTTTGCTCAGTAGTGGGCATTTATAAGCTGTTGATGATCTCTAATTTCGTTCTGAATTAACAAATAATTCACGTCATGTTGTGTGCACATACTTGTGGAATGGTCTGCCATTTACTGTTTTATGTTGTTACTCTGTTGTGTATAACGCTGTGTTTCCTAAACGCTAAACCTATTGAATAAATAAGCTGTTAGTTCTTATGCTCTTGGGAATAAGAGTCAACAGCTGCCAAAATTCTCCATCAACTTTTGCTTGTATCCTGCAGACACATGTAATTTTAATATGGAAAACGGACTAACTTGTAGCATTGACTTCTTGAATACATATTGTATAACAGCCTGCAACATGTCTTGGCTAGAGACGACCTTAAGTCCAATAACCAGTTAGTTAGCATTATTATCATAACACTAACAGATAATGACACTGTTTAATCTTTTTATTGTAACTGGTTTTCTGCATATGTTTTTTATGAAAACAAGTACATGTTCTGAATGGGTGTCCATGGGCGGCGCTGATCGCTTACCATCGGGTGATCCGTCAGCTCGTTTGCCTCCTATTCCAAAAAAAAAGAAAGAATAACATCAATATGCAGGAAGGTTACATCTATAGACGATTAATTTTGAATTAATTGACAGCACGGTTGGCACGGTGGCTGGGCAACTGGCTGCCGCGCAACGTTTCGCGGGTTCGATTCCGCACGGAACAACACTTCGTGTGATCCATAAATTGTTTTTTCGGGTCTGACTGTTATATGTAAGTGAACGTGTATATTTATAAAAGCACCCACGACACAGGAGAAACACCTAGTGTGGGGCATGTTTAAAAAAAAAGAAGACGAAGACTTCACCTTTTTAAGTTTCCAAAATTATATATAGAGGTACTTAATACAATATGAAATGCAAAACAAATAAACCAGAGATATTACCGCAAAATGATAGTCTAAACTTTTAAATGACGCCTTTGTTTCGCAAATAAAGATCAATATTGGATTTCCCATTCATCATTTATCACAGCTTGAATTACTCACCTACTAGGAATTACATTGTCATAAAGATAATACTAAATGGTATATACCACTATTCATATTTCTTTTTATAGTTATGACCAACTGCCTCGTTGGCCGAGTTGTCGCAAGCGCGACTGCTAGGTTCCCGGGTCGGGCAAAGTGCTACTTAGTTTTAAAAAACAAAATCTCATCTGTAGCACGGAGTGAAAATCGGTATATGGCTATAGGCTCACTCACCCCCTATTACATGAGACTCATAACATAGTGATGTTATGTGTATGTGTCGTTCCTACTCTTGCACTTCGAGCTGGAGCCCCGGCAACCCGTTAAGTCCTTATCGGCTCCATATCGGCATCATCCCTACTGGGCCCCACTTGGTATCTTGCTTGCTTGTAAAAAAGAAACCAAAAATACTTTATGACGTAGGTGCGTTATGTACTACCTATATACGTCATAATATTAATGATTTATTATCAAAATCATGTTATGACGTATACTGTGGCTTTGAACGTCATAGTTTGTTTTTATTACGTGACATAGATTTACTGGCAGGTTTAATAAAAAATTAAAACTAAATTAAGTTTAAGGAATTAACTTGCACATATCGATTGTTGTTACTATTTCAGCCTTATGTTTGAATGCGTGTATTTATTTGTTCATGATATGTGATTGGTAAACCTCAACACCCAATAAGATTTTTTTTTAAACATCGAAACAATAGTTATGGAAACAATTCACACTTTACTTCACAATTAAAATTTGTAATCAAACAGATCTCAGAACCAAATGTGAAACCTCGAACTCAGTACCTATCAGTGCTTATCAGCGGTCGACCAAGAAAACGACAATATAATTTAATAAACAATGTCCGGACACCTACGCACTTCATAACCATACTAATTAACGCGTTCCACGAACAGATTCTAGTATAAAAAACAAAACTTATTATGAGATAAAATAATATTACTCATAATACCTGAACTAAAAAGTAAAGTAACCACACAGAATAACTTATTAAAAAACTGCAGTCATCGACCTCTAAAAAAACCATTAATTAAAATTAAAAGATTAAAAAACAATCCTCGAAGTCGTTCCTTTATCTGTAGCGAAAGAATACTCGCTCTCATTTGAAAGTCGAAGCCGTTATCAGCGGTTCGTCCTCCGGCCGAGTCAGAGGTTATCGCTGCCACCACTACTGTCATCCCCCCTTCCGCCCATCCTGGAACAGTCACTGATGCACCAGTGAACAGATAAGTTCTATACAACGTCGCTTACAATAAAAAAAAACAATTCAAATCTTCTAATACTTTTGACAGACGTTCGAATTTTGTCACAGATAAAAAATAAAAATATCAAAAGAGGTTTTAACAATAGTAGTGTCGCGACAGTGGTGTCTCAAACATTTGGACTGAATTAGTTGGAAATGTTAAACGGGAAGTTTTTGTTGTGTCTAGTGTTAGTTGCTGGTGAGTTATTTGAAGTGGTTTTTTATCTTTTTAATGGAATTATTTAAATGATTAAACTTTTTTGTTGTTGCTTTTTAATAAAACGAATGAGGAAAATGCAGTATTATTAGGTCAGGTTTATAAACATCATTATTACACCTCCACTGTGCATGAAATTAACCTACAGTACCATGTATAAGGAAAAACACAACAATGTATGATATTTTAATTAATTTGCAATAAAAGGACATAGAAACACAGAAATACTTTTAATTAATTGTTGATACAACGTTGAATGTTATTATATTATTTTATAAAGGTTCGTAAACATTGTTTTATTTCTTTGTTTGAATGGTGAACGGATTTATTATTGTTACCACTACAATACATTATGTACTTAATCGACGTTTGCTTTCATAGATTACAGTTTACTATTAAAAGATTTTACTCAATATGTAACAAAAGTAACTCATCAACTTACCCTTTAGAAATATCATATACTCATCAACAAAAAGGTCCTAACCATTACAAAGATCTTATATTTACTATAAAGCAACACAAAGACGGTTACTTGAAGTAGAAACGAGTGAAACATTAGACCGTTTGGCGGCTTGAGCCTAAGGTTATCGTAACACGCCCACCGAGGGCAGCGCACATTTATTATTAGCTGTGAGTAATCGATCATAGGGCAGACATACGGACGACGGCAACTGCAATCACTTTATACTCACTACTTCGAAAATCATCTCAATTTAAAATATTTATATTCATACTAACGTCGTGGTAGCGAAGAGGTTTAAGACACCCGCTTCTCATGCATGAAGGCGCCGGATCGAAATCTAGCAACGGCAAGTACCAATATGACTTCTTAAGAGTTATATATACATACATTCTAAGGTTATTTAGACACCACTGACGAACAGTGAAGGAAAACATCGTGAGGAAACCTGGGCTTTATAATGTCTTATTATAAGTTTGAAAGCCAACCCGCATTGAGTTTGTCGCGGAGAACCTAACGGGTAACCGGGGCTCCGGCTCGACGTGCAGGAGAAGGAACGGGGAGGTTTTTAGTCAGTAAGAGTCTGACACTCTCTCCCGCCTCACCCACGCGGGGGCAGTCATTCGATGATTTTTTGAGCCAACGTGGTGATTGATGCTCAAACCTTCTTCATGTGACAAGAGGCTTTGCTCAGCAGTGGGCATTTATAGGCTGTTGATAATGAT
Organism: Spodoptera picta; assembly: GCA_038387885.1. Lineage (NCBI taxonomy): Eukaryota > Metazoa > Arthropoda > Insecta > Lepidoptera > Noctuidae > Spodoptera > Spodoptera picta. The sequence goes on along the minus strand of JAZHFQ010000733.1, from coordinate 3,837,143 downwards.
GATGATGATGAAGTGGTGATGCCAGAGAGTAGAATCAACTTGTCCCTCATCTTCCCAAGAGACGAGACTACAAATTTAACAAAGATAGAGGAACGTTCTCTGATAAACATATTCCTTTTTTACTACGATTTCCAATCCACTTTCCTTGCCTTTTTTTGAGGGTACCTAAATCATCTAATGACTTCTGCCACCTTGGGTGAGGCAAGAGAGAGTGTTAGACTTACAAACTAAAAACCAACCCGTTCCTACTCCTGCACTTCAGCAGCCAGAGCCCCGGTAACCCTAGTACCTTAATGGCCGCTTATCACCAGGCGAGTTCGTGGCCAAATGTTAACCTACCAAGCATAACGATAAACTTGCCAAGCGTGGAAGTTAGGGTACTCACCTGTTTTGTAGGGAATGTTCATAGTCCGTAAATGGACTATCACAATATGTACATATACCATACTCTTCGAAGAACGTTGATTAGTACCGCGACGTTTGCTTCCCATTCTGAGAATAAATTGTTAACATGTTGTTTGTCATTGTTTCGGGACTGTTTTCTTAGTCGGGACTCTATAATACATAGAATTTGAGTTTTGACGTCAACGTTGATTCTGAATCAGGTAGTCAAAGTTTAGTTTTTATCTATATGGAGGTGACTGGTCAGCCAAAACTTATTAGTATAAAGATTCCTTTTAATGAGCTTGTTGACAAAAAAAAACAAATGACAAACATGAGGAAAGATTGACCATAAATTATTACCTACCATACCAATCAAAACCAAGCTCCTGAATTGACACAAAAACACTAATCATCGTCAAATTATCTCTGTCATACAGCCTCTTTTTTGCGGCCATTGTTTTTTTATAGCATCATAAATATAATCATGTTCTTAAACCACAGATTACATATGGATAAGTGATGACGTGATAAGATCTATGTATGCGTGAGATACTACCTTGTCGTTGGAATGATCGCAAGTGCGGCTTGCCAAGCAAGTGGTCTAGGGTGCGATTCCCCGATTAGGCAAGGTATTATTGGGTTTATTTTTTATGTTTCGAAAATATTCTCAGTAATAATAGCATAGAGTCTAGAATTGAATAATTCAATAGGGTCACATCCATGGGACTTATAACATAGCTGGTGAAGAATCGGAGATACATTGTAGTGGCATTATAATACGACCCTCTGAAGTCAGGAAAAATGTGTGCTACTTGTATTAAGCCCAGTCACCTATCATCCTTCTGTTAATGGTTATTAGATTGCATTTACGTCATCACTATTTATTTCGTTTGATCGTTAGTCGAAATGTGTTATGACGATTGATAAATCTTGCATTGAGCTTTGTACATAAAAGTCATCTCGATATGAGCTGTTATATATTTATTTAAAATTAATTAACATGATTAAATAAGGAATATCATGGATTGCCGTGCCACTCCATGACGCGTAACTCAAACTAAAGCCATTCGTCCTATCTTAGCAAAACAACACATATAGAAAAAATAATAAAACGTAGTTACTACACAAGCGTTCGTAAAAATAAATCAAAACGTAGCTATGTCTACGCCGTAGCTGCTACGGCGTAGCTAAATGTGGGACCCACTACGAAAATATTCAAACTTTTTTTTTACTTGTGCGTAATAAACTAAAAGTATGTACTACCTCTATATTCAAGCCATCTTTTTCATTTCATTACTTTTAAAACCTATTAAAACTCAAACTCATCCAATTACTTAAGTAATGCAAAACCTGTCCAGACTATTTGAACTTTCTTTTAGACTTTTCAGTTATACATATATATATATTGATGCAGGAAAATAAAAATAACTATTGACATGTATATAAGTTTTCTTCCATGTTTAACCCCAAGTAAATTATACCTACGCTGTCTTTCATTAATTTTCGAACTTATCATTAAACTCAAACAAAGTTAGCTTGTAAAGCAAGCGGCGTTAATTCTCACCTCTATAATTAATCCCATTTAAAACAGATTCTTATTATGTAGGTAACATGTTATAATATTAAGCAAACATAAGGAGGTTAACAGCCTACATTGGACTGTAGACTGCAAAGTCATTATGTATGTTCATGTACCCACATGTCCGGGTCATATTCCTCCGGTTGTAGATCGTCAGCATAATACGACATCAGGCGTATCTCTAGGCACAAGCCAGATTGCTTGATTAATTGCAAAGTCTAAGTCAATGAACTAGTGCACACGTGACCAACTCTCGGCTTGAAACCATTTGTCATGTGACAGGCTTTAGACCGTATTGGATTTAGAAAATGAAACTTGTGTAATAACTATATTATTTTTATTATTTTTACCGTAATATAATGTTTTGTTATTTTGATTTACTAATGTCCGAATACTGAAAGATTGAAGCGCCACTGAATTTTAAGTCGCGCTAAGTATAGTTCTGTCCCTACAAAGTCTTTTTAATGACAGAGATGACACGATACAGGTACAACTTAAAATTGAGTAACCTTTCATTATTATTTCATATTCGGGCGTAACTTGATAAAAGACTTTATTTTGGAACATCCATGAATAAATTGACAAATTACACGTGTGCTACGACTCAAATTGAATTTCGATTGAGATGTTTTTGAAATTATTTATATTCTGCTATTTGTTTATATTAAGATTAGAAGCAATATTATATGTGCTAGGACTACAATCCGGTGACATTCCTTTAATGTGACTTGCCCCCAGTAACATTTAAACGTTGAAAGCACCAATAGATATTTCAATGAGACCTGTTAGAAGCAAATAGTTGCAATATATATCTATCTGTAGGTATTTGTCTACCAGGAAGTCTTAAAGCTTAAAACTTTTACTAACTTTCCACGGATTTGTCGTATTGTTATAAAAACTGTAAGTTAATCTTATATCTTATACTATTATATAAAGCGGAAAAAATGGTTTTTTGTTTGAAGCGCGCTTTGTGTTAGATAGCGCATTTATCGAGAATGGCTATAGGCTATAAAACATGACGCTACGACCAATAGGAGCTGAGCAGAGCGTGTGAAACCGTGCGGAAGTAGCTAGTATATTATAATACATTTAAATACAATATACTCCATGAGGTTAATTTCTAATCTGTCTAGGCACAGAGATAATGGAAATCCAAAAGTATGAAATTAATGGACCAGATATAATTCTGACCTGGAAAGTGCTTTAGCAATCTTATATGTATACTCTTAGGACTACTACTCACATGCCAAGGCGGCAATGCCGCCGGGTTCATGGCGAGCGGGAACACAAGCCGTACAAGCCGTCAAGCATCATTCCGGTTGTGACAGCCACATAGAACGCTAGTGAAGTGAAATTTTTTTAACCCGCCAGCACACCCGGCGGCCATGCCGGCGGCTCCTTTGTGCGGCAAAACCGGCGGCTTTGTATGTCGCCGGGTGCACGGCAGCTTAGCCGACGGCTTACCCGGCGACCCTACCACCGGCACTATGTGTAGGAGCCTTTATTCATAGTCTTTATGGAGCTAACAAAGTAACTTTAAATTAAAACCATCATTATAAGAATAAAATTACTTACAATCTTTCAAAAATTAATTATAATATCTTTGTACTTCACATTTATAAAGCTAGCAAGGCTTTTTACCTTCAGCTTAATATATTTCGGATAGAAATTAGCGTACTTTTGTAAATAAACTAGTTAGGTACCTAATATATGTTATATACATTATCAATGGCATAATATCAAACAATTGTATTAATACATCCGTTAACCCAGTTGATTGCACGACAATGCATTATTAATATACTAAGTAAATATTAGTTTTGACGCGATTGACATAAATACATCGTTTCTAATGTAAACGAGTTTTAACCGGATTTAATCGATACTATCGATTAACTAATTGTTATTTTGATACTACTCCTTTTCTAAAAATGAGCTTCAGTATGTGAGAAAGATACTTAAATTATTTGTCTAATAGGGTAGATGACTAATTTTACTTTAATGTCCGTCTGGTACATTATTTTAAAATATTACACACGTATTTTTTATTTTCTTACAGAAACGAACACTTTCGACGATGTATTGATTTGAAATGTCGCATGACGTCACTTCTATGTACATTTTATATCTACGTAGAAATGACGTTTTAGCCCCCACTCGTAAACTTTGATTCGTTATATCTAAGTATATTTAATTATAAATCAAAATAAAAAATACGTTTCTAATATTTTTTCAATACCTAACTGACGGACTAATTAGTTTTTGTAGAGGTAATTATCGAACCCCATCATCATGCCTACTGTCGTGAGACATACTAAGTTAATTAAACATGGTTCCGTTTCACTCATGAAAATATGAGATTTTTTTTTATTTTGAAATAAAAATCATAGTAAAATATCATTTTTGTTAGGACAAATCTACATTATAAAAGTACCTACTTTGACGTCGAAATCTATGTAAAACCCCATATTCGATAGTTTATTGTAACCACACCATCAAAAGAGCTATGAAACATAAACTATACACATAAAAAACCTCAATGACCCATACATAGATACATGTACCTATACACTTATAGAATTGCCTGGGAAATTTAACAAATGACAATCAACTTAGAGATTAGTCACATACGTAATTATTTAACGCGTAGTACAACCGGTGAGTCACTGAGGAAGTGACCCTTATCTAGATATGTATTACCCTTTCTGGAAACCAAACCGACATAGTATGATAAAAAAAATCATAGTCATTACTTCATCCTGGGTCACTGCGCAGTTAGTGAAGCTTCATACGATGTTATGCAATTGTTTTTATCTACAATACTACGGATCGCTTTGGATTTTTACGCGACTGCCACAAAGAGGGTCGTGTTTTCATCGTGTATGTTTGTATGTGTCTATGTCCGTTTCTTTGTGCCCTGCTATATCCTAAACGGCTTGGTGGATTTAGACAAGTAATGTACCGTTGGATTTGTCTTAAAGCGCGAGTGACATAGGTACAAAAATATTATTAAATATTGGATACTTAGGTATGCCTAAATTTCACGGCGAACTTTAAGATCGCTTAAATTGAGCTAAGCATTTAGGTCATACAAACTACGCGTCTATCTAGACTAAATTTCAGCTCAATCGGTTGAAGGTATCAGCTTCAAAATTCAGTTGCAAGATTCCATTTCACACCCATACATTACCTGGATGCAAAAAAGAACAAAATGGGATATTTCTAATAAAATCGCGGGTTTCTCACGTGAATATACTGAGAAATGAACTGCGCCTGAGCTGCGTGACATCGCCGCGACCGCGCACGCTGCTCTTGAGGAAGAACACCTCTGTAGTTCGGAAACTAGTAGAGCTTTTCTCAGTATATTCACGTGATAATCCCGCGATTTTTGTTAAATTAGTATGTCTCCCGACAGTTATCATAAAAACATATTTCTAATTAATTATAGTTATTCATTATTTGTTATTCATTATTACTTCATCCTGGGTCACTGCGCAGTTAGTGAAGCTTCGTTTGATATTATGCAATTGTTTTATCAACACTGCTACGGATCGCTTGGGATTTCTGATAATTTTTAATGGACTGTTGGATTGGGTGTGGAGGAAGGTCGTACGATGTTTATGTAGCCATTGGGCAATGGAAGGTCATAGGGAATTGATAAGGATATTTGGTCAATAAAGTGAAAATACGTATGATACTGGTGATTTCACTTTATATAAAAAATATGAGGTTCCTTTTTTGTGTAGTGACTACAATTGTAATTATTATTGTTAAAAGGATTTTATTAGTATACTAGCTGCTGCCTGCGATTTCGTTCGCGTTGAATAAGAGTTTAAGGACATAATAATATTTTTTTTTGTTTCATAAAAGTGCCATCAAACTGGGTAAAGTCAAACTGAAAGACAGACAACAATTTAAAAAATGTTATGTATCGGCTGCATATTCATATGCATGTAGTAAAAAACAGTTATTTCAATATTTTATATATTTCAAACAGACGCTCCAATTTTATTTATCTGTATAGATTTATACTTTGGCTTTAAATCAGAATGCAATAGTAGAATGATGTCAATATCGTGTATGTGTATGCAAAAGTTCTATTAAAAAAATTGACAAGTTATATAAGTTTTGGTGCCCATATGTGATCAATTTTCATTGTTATATGTGCTTTACAATAAATAAATTATGTTGTAACTATTGGCCATGGAATATTTCCTTCACTTCATTTAATGGAAACCTTAACCTCTTATCAAGGTCGCCGATGCCTGATAGCACATTCAATGATTAATTACAGTTTTACAAATAAACATAGAAAAAATGTAAACAACAAGTTGATCAAACAAATTACTGCATATACTATACAATACCACTTTATCATGAATTCGCTTTGTATGACCTTTCTCCACAGTCGACGATCAGTTTATACTGGTTTTCATAGTTTGATGTATAGTTGTGAGTACTAATATCCATAGATTAGTTCAAAGCACTTTACATTGCAATTAAAAGATAAAGACTAATGCTAAGTCATTGCCAATTGACCTATACACTAGACCAAAGTTTAGAACGTAATAACTCGTAAATCTAAACATTGAGTAAAGTGCAATATTCAAACTCATACACATCTTTTTTAGTTCCCGACACGAACTATGGTAAGATTTTGTCGCGGCGAGGTTAAGTGAAGTTAAGTCGCGCATTTTATTTGTCGTTATGGTCGGTTTTTGCCTTCATTTACTATTAATAATATCAACTTGGAAAAAAATTGTTTACATGAGAATAAGAAAACAAGTTTGTATTCAGGATTAAATGAGAAAATCCACGATATACGAATTTCACACCATCTAGACTCCATATTGGCAAAATCTTGTCATGATTCGTGCCGTATATTCCACGTAATGCCTATTTATTGGACTCTTGTGATTACAGATGATGTCTAAGAAACGATTATTAACAAATAAGCGACATTTCTAGGCATGTTTGTCCATCAAATGCGAGTCAATGAGAGGGGGCGTGTGCACGATGCATTACAAACAATGTTTACATATTGTACGGACCCGATAGGACATAACAAATGCGTAATATGAGGATGAGATCACAGGAAAAGTTTAGGAAAATAAATAACACTGATTAGATTGAGAGGTCAAATGAAATGTCAAACAGTAATCAAGAACAACTGTTGAAAAACAATAATGGAATAAAACAAGAAACAATTAAGCTACGTTTATGTCCCCATTAATTTTATTATCATCGGTTAAGTAGTTATCGCGAATGAGTTGAGCGGCGTGCGCGCTTTGTTTTGATGGAGATTTGCGTGTGTTTGGTTGCAGGTCAAATTATGTCATAGTTTTATTTAGTCATTGTTTATGTCTTCGTTGTTTAACGTTTGTCTTGTTTGAATTAATTCTTATCTATTTATTTCAAATCCTGTTTTAATTAAAATGATAATACTCACAGTAAACATATTGATTCAAATCAACTGCGACTTTTATTTGAGTTATACTTTATTGACAAAACTATTCAACTCGAAATATCTTGTAGTACTATAGAATAAAGTAAGAAGAGTTTCTTTAATATCTCATTTGTAATTAACAAGATACTTATCCAAAACTATTTCATCTTTCCAGCATGGAACGAAGTACAACCAGCAAGCGTCCCGTTCCTGCCATCCCGCATCGGTGACGCAAATGAAATCGGGGAGGCTCCTGATATGAGAGCACCGGCTGAGCTGATGAGGGCACGAGTGAGGGAGGGCGTCCCTCCTCCTCTCTGTGCTGGCAGATGTGTGTCACCACCAGCAGGACCAGTGTGTGCTGTCGATGCTACGGGAACTGCTCGGACGTTTGAAACTCTGTGCGAATTAGAAGAGGTGTCTTGTCGCGAGAGCACGTGTAAGTTCGCGTTTTTATAAGATTTTTGTCATCTAAAACATGATCACTTTCCTAAACAGCAACAATGTCAGTTATTCTTACATCAAATAAGTATTCCTTGTGTATACGATGCTAACATCAGATAAAAGCTTTTATAACATCTAAATGATGACCGCCATTTTCCTCATTCCAGATTACGCGATCACGGGTCTCGGTGAATGCTGATGCGGCGACAGAACACGCAAAGTGCATTGGTTCTCATATAAGTGTAAGCATTACGTACCGCACAGCCTGAGGACGGTCGTTATATTTAATATTCAACTATAATGTATTACTATTAAGTGTCAAATTGGCACAGAATCTATCTCATAACAGTGGCAAACACGTCAAAATGACGTCACAATTTCTCTCTCATCACGCAATCCATAAAATATTTCTTCATTTAAATCGATATCGTCAAAAGCTTGCTACCAAAATAAACTGACGTCAACATTGACCTCATTATTAAATTGAAAAGGTCTTAATTGTCACAGTGTCTTCTGAATAAGCCAGATATTGACAACTCAAATGTCAGATGTCATACGTCCCACTTCCAAGATGACTGCCGTTGATTATTTGTGGCGCGAAAAATTTACATTGTTAAACTATTTTGAGTTGGGCAAACTGTGATGTGTACCTATTTTTGATCAAAACATATAATGTATATAGAAAGCTGAAACTCAAAATCGCTAATTAAGCTAGGATGTACCTACTTACAATATTGAATATTTTGATACTTTTTTTGGTTTAAATTTTCTTGATTGCAAATGTCTTTTCGACTAATTGAATGAACTACCCATTAATAATAACATGTGACGTAATATAGAGGTAATATAAGGTATTCAGGTAGAATAATGCTTACGCTCTAAAATATTGTTCTTGTAATAACATATGATAATTTAGTCTAATATGTCTACATAAGTTGGTATGATATCTTTGATTTCTTATCTTGATGGCCAAAGCTTTGATAACAAGATTTCTAGATGTTATAACCAAAACAATTTACCTACAATGCTTTATGTATATGAAAATTGAAAAAGTTGTCTGTAGTTTTTATTTTAAACTACTGTAGCAGACTTAGCAAAACTGATTCGAAATAGAGATCAGGGATTTCATTTAGTTATTTGTAGACAACTTTTAACACCAGCCTCTTAACTATCAGTAGATTCAAAAATCAGATCATAAAAACGCTATGTGATGATGTGGAAAAAAACAAGTACCTACATTGTCATATTTATGACAACATAAGATAACATAACATCACGCCTTTTATCCCCGAAGGGGTAAGCAGAGGTGCACATAACAGCACTTAATGCCAATGTAACACACTTTTCACTATTTATGTTATGAGTCCCATGTAATAGGGATTGAGCCTATTGCCATATACCGGGCACAGTTCTAAACTCCGTGCTACTACTGAGCATTTTTTTTAAACCCAGTAATACTTTGCCCGACCCGGGACTCGAACCCTCTGGGGTTCCCTTGCCCGGCAGTAGCCCTTGCAACCACTCGGCCAACGAGGCAGTCATATTTATGATTGTAATGTTGAGGCACCTGTCTCAACATCGCCGGGCGCGCCCGCGCGCCAGCGGCAGTGAACGAGGGACGCGGGGGGGCTGCGGCTCGCCGGCCGGTCTACAGCCGAGCCCGCGCCCCGCGTCGCGCCAGTCAGCTGTTGCATGCTTAGACGCACGGCTGCGCTTACGCATTTTTTTTTACTTGTTGCTAATTTCATATCTACATCTTGTTATTCCGTTCTTATTCAATTCATTACATTTTATATACAGTCCACTCGCATTTTTATTTTATCACATCGACAAGAGCTATCGTCGCGTTTAGTAAGGAATAAGGATTATTGTGTATTTTATTAAATATTCTAGTGATCTGTAAAGAACATCAAAATAACTTGAAAGAAATCTGCAAAGGACATCAACCAACCAATCTTTGAAGAATTTATGTGTTCGACACTTTTTACTATTAGTACTAAGACTTTGGTCGAAAAGTTCCTAAAAATTCCAAATTTTTATTTTATTGCCTTAAGAAAATTAGTATGTAAGTAGTTTTAAAATTAATGCCAAAGTCATGTTCAAATAAAATAAAATACTTTAGTAATTTTTGTATTTGTAAGGTAAATGTTTAAGTCAATATATTTTTTCTATTTATTTTGTACAAAGTACGGATTACCATGACTGTAGAGGTATACACTGGCTAGTAAGCCAGTTGCAACGATGTCATCATGGACAAAATTTAGCTTCAATAAAGATTTTACAACTTACAGAATTTGATTTTTATTTATTACTATGCCATTCATACATCTATACATCCAATACGTCCATATATACATACATCCATACATCCATACATCCATACACACATACATCCATACAGCCATCCATCCATCCATACGTCCATATATACATACATCCAAATATACCTTTTCAAACCCCCTTAAGTGCAGACCAGACCACCTGTAAAGCTTTGCTGATTAATCTGACTTGACGAAGTTGGAATAACACTTCATTTGGTTAGGGTTGGACTTTCGAATCTTTTTTTTTTAAGGGGGGAAAATCATCGAATGACTGCTCCCGTCTGGGTGAGGCGGGAGGGAGTGTTAGACTCTTACTGACTAAAAACCACCCATTTTCTTCTCCTGCACGTCGAGCTGGAGCCCCGGTTACTCGTTAGGTTTTCCGCGACTCCGAATCGGCATCGGCCCTGTTGGGCCCCATCTATGGTGGCCTGATGGCTCCTTGAGGCGCGCGCGGAACGCGACGCGCCGTACGCTCGGGTGGAATTTCGAATCTTACGTAAACTTTACGTTTTCAAGGATCAGTGATAGTGTAATGATCAATTCGGATCGGATGAAGTATTATAATTATTCTCGGTTATTCAAAAATTTCTCAGTCAAAAATGTCTCAGAGTCTGAACTTGTATCAAGTGTAATAAAACTTACCCTCTATTACACCCGACTCATAACATACCTGATTAAATGTGGGTGTGTTATGTTACATTGTACACATACAATGTCTTTCTCTGCCTTAAAGTTATTGTTTTGTTGCACTGTGCACATGCTCTAACAGCATGCTAAAGTGTTCTATTGAGCATGTTCAAAAATGTTTAAAAATCGAACGCCACTCGATTTGCAAACATGGCCGAAATTAGCATGCAAATTTTGAGCAAAATTCCGACAGACATGCAAGTGATAAGTGTTTAATTGAAGCGTATTTTCGTGCTTGAAATTAGAATGTGTAATAATACCTAACCCTTGTGGGGATTAAGAGGTTATCACGTTTTCAAAATATCAAATAACAGAACTTTACCATAAAAACGTGACTGATTCGTTCCACAAACGTCTATAGGCGACAAGCAGTCTATGTCACGACATGTAGGCCACGCCTGCCCTCGTGACCCCAGATCTAGGTAATGTCAGAAGTGGAATAAATACCCGATAATCCGGGATAATAAACATAGTGCGCTATCTAGCTGATATCATTTGTTTATATCTTTGGTGCGTAGTGTCATGTGACCGCGTTGATAGTTGCAATAGATTTGTATTTTTGTGGAGTAATTACATTAGTAGGATTGTAAAACCTATTCAGAAAGAAAGAAAAACCATTTATTAAGCACCAGGCACGATGCAGCATAAATAAAAAATACAATAAAGGTAAAAATACATAAATAATACCAGTAGAAGTAAAAAAAACATTCAGTTGAAAAATTAAAACAGAAGAATTAGAAGAGAGACGCTGACAACATGCCTATGCTAAAAGGGTCACCCACTCAGTGTAAGCCAGGCATGCAAGTCACCCAGCACTGATTTTCAGTGAGATCCACTATCAAACACGAGCTGTCATACTTGATATTAGCATAATACTGTCTGGAATATCACCTTCATAACACAGTAGCAAGTGAAACAAGTGAATGTATTTCTGTAAATAGGCTACAAGGCAGCACTTTTACACGTCAATTTTATCAAGCGAACGATGAGGTCGACATTTCCCAACTGACTACTCTGAGAAGAAATGTCGAACAAACTCAGAGGTCCGTCTCTTTTAAAGTCCAGACAACTATGTATGTAGGTATAAAGATTATGTGTGAGAACCGTTTACCTAAATTCTTTCTGTAGTACTGCCTTTTGAGGAAATAACCACAACAGTTTGAGCGGATCCCTTCTGAAGGCAGTACGCATGTGTCGGTTTACAGTCAGCTCAATTAACAGG